>CM073479.1:39090655-41493155 GCA_037074505.1 Albizia julibrissin
ATTCACGGAATACGAAGTACCTTTTATGTTATACGAGGTAGCTTTTACGGTCTATGAGGTGCTTTTACGGTTTACGAGATAAATATGTGGAGAAGATTTATCTCAATTTGTGTGAATCGGATTTTTATAATAAGCCCGATCCAGAAAAGATGTCCCAAACAGCTTCTATAAGTAGCATTTACGGTTTATAAAATAACTTTTGTAGTTTATAAAATAAATATATAGATAAATTTTATCTCAATTTATATAAATCAGATTTATACATAAATATAAACCCAACCAAATTGATGTTGAGCGTATTTTTGTGTGGTTAGCTTAGAGAAATTCCTATTTTTACTGAACAAAGCTGTGGATGCTCTCTGCTCTGGTTCATGTCATATCATATCAATCATTCTCAGTTTCTCCACGATATGAAGTTATCTGAAAAATCACGATGTGCCCAGAAAGTGCAGCAAGTCTATGCAGGCGTAGGGTTCTGCGGGAGGAAAAAGACGACCTATATAGCCCGCCCTATAAGGCTACAAGTCTATAACTGTTAAGTCACGTAACTTCCCACGGGGCCCCTGAAATTTCGTCCGCAAGTGGAGCTATAACTGCAAACTCTTGAAAATTCTAAGTTTTCAGTTTTGTTTTGAAGATTGCGTACATATTGTAATGACTTTCTCCTGAACTGTCTTGGGATTTTTATTCAATACTGTTATGCACGAAACTTTTGACTTGGGAGGGGATTTATTTATTGCCTTGTTCTGATTCGACTCTCTCGTTGGAAGCCTCTGGTATGCTGAAAAGTCAGGTTGCTGGACCATTTATTCTAGGTGTATCCATATATTAATATTTGAGTTTGCTTCCCTAGAAGAAGCATGTTTGACCTAGCAGATTGGTACATGTTATCTTTTTTTTTTTTTTTTTGGTGTGGGATCCTGTTTGCCTTGTTTGGCAGGTTATCATATCATTCACTATCCGATGATTTGGTTAGATCTTCTCTAATTTCTCACAGTTGTTTAATGTCCATTGTGAAGAAGCTTTGGAGCTGCATTTTGAATTCATATTGGAAGTAGTTGTGAAAGTTCATATTTTCAAGTTCCTAGATATCATCACTTATATATTTGGTGAGTCCTGGCTCTCACAAACATGGATTAATGATCTTCTTTTTCAACATATGTGGATGCAGAATTGAGGAGAACGACTATAATATAATCTCACGAGAAGTAGTTTGGTCAACACAACACCTAATCAGCATGCTCTTTTATGGCTTTCTTCATACGTTTGCTTCTTCTTTTCATACTTTCCTTTTGCCCACCTTTTTTCTTAATAGAGTTTATATAATGTTTGGCATTCAAGTTTATTTTTATATTGGTTTTGGTCATTGAAGTTTCAAAATATAGATTTTTGTTTTTCAAATTTTATTTCTTTTAAAATATTAGTCTCTATAACTCAATAAAAAATATGAATTATTTTACTCTTACAAGGACCAAAACCTATGATTTAAAGCTTAAAAAACCAAAATCAAAATAAGGATAAGTTTAAAGGATAAAAATGTTATTTACCCTTTTTATTTGTTGAATGATTCCTTACCCACTGGAAGAGGCAAGAGGAAAATGAGGCTATAATAAGAAATAATACACACACATTATTGCTAAAAATATCATATATTTATGAATTTAATAGAAAATAAAGTTGACTTTGATTTATGAAGTAATTGACCCCTGATGTGATTACACATATTAGCAAGCAATGACCAGAAATTATTTTCACCTCTTACAAAGAAGAAGAAGAAAAAGATAAAAAAATTTTACTTAAACTTTAAAATTTTAAATTAATAGTTTCCTATTAAAATGAATTATTAATCGTTATACTTTTATAATTAATTAAATTGATTTGAGAATTTGAAATTTAAATAATATTTTATTTTATTTTATTTTTTAAAAATCCATATCACCTTAGTTAATTGTCATTCACATCTTTTAATATTGTGGACCCAAAGTGACTTGATGGACTTGAGGTGATGTGATTTATTTTGTTTTTTTCCCTTGATGCAAAGGTTGATGTCATTCTTGTTCAGTAATATAATGCAACATTCAATAAAAAAAATATCGTTCGGATATCATTATTTATTATTTTTATTTTGTACAATTAATTTCTGAAACTGGCGTTGATTAATTTTTTGGGTACATCTTAGAAAAAGTAAAATTGTGTAATTCTTTTTTTTTTTTAATTGGGCCAAAGGCTGGGGGGAAAGCCATCTAACGCGGGTGGTGCCCAAACAGCCGAATGTCCTAATACACACACACACATCCGATGTGGTTTGTAATTCTTTTTAAAAATGAACTAATAATATCTATATACATTAAATAGACAAAGTTAAGAAGAAAAAAAAAGAATGATATGACATAAGAGCATGTGTGAGAAATCAGAAATGGAAGAGGGGACAAGAAAACGCAATCATATTCTATCAAAAGACGTGTTTGGTGTTTCCATTTAAAAAATAAAAAGGGGGCTTCTTCTCTTATCTTCTTTTGCCCCACATGCTCTTCACCATATCTCATATTCTTTCAGAAATCTTGCTTCTTCAACCCTTCATATTCCCTTTTGGTGTTGATTTGGAATACTGATTAGAGATTTTAAAAACAACTTTTCAATCGTAATTTATGATATACGAGATAAATGTGAAATGACTGTTGTTTCGATTAACGTACATAAGCTCTTTTAAGATCTTTAATCATGATCCCAAATATGCTCGCCAAACATGCTTTAAGTTTTTTCCTTCGTTTCTATCCAATCAATCTCAGCAATACTTAATAAATATTATCTTCTATTCTAATTATATGATCTAGTTTGTAGTATAATCCTAAATATAGAATATTATAGTGCAAATTAAGTTATAAATTTAAAGCTGGAGGGGTATAACATTTTATATGTGCATAAATATTTCTGTTCTATAGTGGGGAGAAAAGTTCTATATCAAATAAGAGGCATTACGACTACCAATAAAAAATGTCGCAATTAATGGGTTGCAAATAGCATGAATCACTCGTTATTGGAATCCAAAGGCCTACGTTTTTAAACGGTTTTAAGATATCAGCCCAGTTGTACTAGTGGGCTCATTATATAGGCTTAGGGCCATCAAGCTGATCAATATTAACATTGGGAAATAATTTATCACAATCTCAAATCATCATCGATATTCTATGGATTGAGTTAGTTTTTTACAACGTGACGAATTAATATTTAAATTTTAGTTAAAAATATGCTCATATTTAATATTTGATAATGTCTTTATAGGATTATCTTCAATAAAAAGATATCTATATTTAGTGAAAAAAAAATCACAATCTCAAATTAATGGTTGTTTGAGTAATGGTTCCAATATGCAAGGATCTGCGTGTTAGTTGATCTTGGAAAAAATATATGGTTTTTATTTGCATGGAGAAGATTAAGGTTTGCATAATTTATACAGTAATTATGGTGTTTATAAAACAAAGTGGAATTGTAGACTTGTAGGTACTGATTAGTTTGACTGAAATAAAGAAGGGAGGAAGGAAAATGGAGGCATGCGTGCATGCAAATGTAGAATGTGAGTGTGAGTGACAATCTAAAACAAATTATTAAATAACAAAAAATGATGAAACATTCAATCATGGTATCCCCCTTTAAGGCTAACACTCTTCTTCAAAATTCCCTATCATTACCCACTTGAATCCTCACTCCACTCCCACCCACCACTTCATATTTCCTTTTCTTCCATTCATAATAATTCATATTTTCTATAATTCTTGATTTTTTTATGAAACTTAGTCTATATAATAAGGAACCGAACTCATACTTTTTTTTTTTTTTTTTTGGGATTTGAATCCTGCCACCAATACGAGAGTTTTGGTAGTAAACAATTTTTAAGTGCTTCTACACGTATCTTTTATGCATCAAAATATCGCTTTGGTCTTAGTGAAGCTTGGGCTTAACTAGCTTAAGCTTTTACTATCTATGCACAAAATATGAAATTTCGGTATCTTTGTGACCACAAACCATGTAAGGGTGTTAATGATAATTTTATATACCAACATAAAGTTAGTTTAGTGATGTAAGGCCTCACTAAATCCTTCTAGATCTTAAATTTGAGTCCCAAAACTCAAGAACCAAAAAGAATCCCAAGCACTTTTCACTCCAACTAGTAAGAAAGAAGGATAGGTACTGGCCTATCGTAAATGAGTCATTTATGTTGATATGACTTGCCACTTCAACCATAAGCTTATGGGTAGGTTTCATTTTGTTTTTAGTTTTTACAAAGTTTGTGTATTTATTTTGGTTACAGCAAGAAGCATTAAAATTTCTTATTCACATCATATCCCATTTTATTTTTTTTAAAAAATAATCATACAAATTTGAGTAGATTCACACCCTAATTACAAGAAAACTCTTTTAAGACAATATTTTTTCAATCTTCAAAGCTCAATTTCAAAGCCTAATTTGAAAAATTATGAATTTCTTACCATTCTCCATCATATTTGTCCCGCATAATCTAAAGCATCCCCCCCCCCCCCAACAATCTAAAGCTTAGGTTCTTAAGTAAATATTTGCTTAAAAATGCATATTGGAGGAAAATAACAAAGCATTTTCCTTGGTGGTTGGTACAATTTGGAATGTTCATCATATATAATTATTGACTAATCTTTTATACTTTAAAAAAAAACAAAAACTGCTGTTTTATAATAACAATGACGAATCGATGTGACTTCAACAACTACACCAATAATAATATGATGTAACTGACCCACTAATCATGCATCACCCACCATGAACTTGAGCAAATCATAAGATTAGGCACACATTAATTTTATATGAATAAAGAATATTGACAACAATGACAAATAAATAAATCACCGAAAATGATTAAAAAAATCTTAGCCACATATTTGGTCACATGCAAATGATTTTACTTCCGTTTTCTAAAATAAATGCAAGCACCATTAATTTTCAAAATAAATAATTAATTGCAATTGGTTTAAGTTAATTAATTGAAAGGACTTCCAAAATATTTTTTTTTTGGTTTTGGACAAAACAAAGGATTTCCATATTGGGTCGAAGTGTTATGAATAAGAAAATTTTGATATTTTTAACCAATAAATTCTTTTGTTTATTTAGAATTTAACACTTCATTTTGCCCTTATAAAAAAATTTTAACATTTGCTAAAAAAAAATCTAACATGAGATTAATTAATACCCTATAAGTACTTTCTAGAAAAGATGAATGACCTTTATTATAAATTAGTCAACGGGGGTATTAATTAAGATTTTAATATTATCCCTATTTAATGTCATTAACGATGAGAACAAATATAATGCAAATATGAAAACTTTTCGGTGAAATATGGATAAAATTTAATTTATTTCCCGGTGAGGCAATTAGATGAGCCTTGCTGAGTTGCTATGACAGAGACGATAGATAAATAAATAAAAAATGATAATAAATAGACAATTTTTTTAAAAAAAAGAAAAGAAAAAAAGAGTCGAGAGGCTATCACAAACGGCACGAGAATATAAATACAGGTACTCTTTCTTCCTCAGCGTCGTCAACGTTTTGATTCAACAATACAAGTTTTTGGTGTTTTCGAGCAACACACAGAAAAAGATGGTTACTAAAGTTTACATTGTGTAAGTGATTCTTCCTTTTTCTTCATTTCTTTCTTTCTTTCTTTCTTTCTTTCTTTCTTTTGTGTTTGTTCTGATTGAGCGCCATCAGCTGTTTCGAATAGGACCGGAATTTCATTTTGTTTTCTTGTTTTCCCAATTCTTTTGGCTGCCCTTCTATAAACTTCATAGATTTCCTCGTAGTGGATTCCAGCTTTTTTCAGTTTCTCCTTCAATTTCATTAGCGAAATGATTTTTTAGAAATTGTTCTTATTACCTAGTTGTGAAGTTACAGCCCTTCTCGCTTTCGTGTTGTGTTGTTATGATTCTGAACATCGGTGATTTGCTCAGAATTGAACTCAAATTTTCTCGGATATAGTAATTGCGAATATATGAATCGGGAAGTAGGTCTTTCTTGCAGTAATCTTTTTCTGCATCACATGTCTTAAAATTGAAGGAATTTTTGGAGGAATCTAAACTATAATTTCCTATTGTTCCTCATCATCTTTTTCGATGGGGTTTGGATTCCAAGGAATCTCATCATGTTTAATCGTTCTTTTCCATCAATTAAATTCTTGAATGAGGTGGTTCTAGTTCTTGGAGTTGTGTGGAAACTAATGGTATCGAATTAAAGAATCAACCGGAGAACTATTGATATTCAATATGGTGCTCAATTCTTCTTAGGGTCATACCAAAGAAAACAGATTATAGTTCAGTTGTGTAATCATCTTGTAATCGGTCATTTCTTCTTCATGGTTTCGAGTTTTGTTGCCCTGTATCTTACAATTCTGATGGTTATTAAGACTCAGGTTCTTGTTACTCTGTATTGAGAATGATCACATTTTACAGCACGTCCAGTGCAGAAACACAAGGTAACAAACCAAAACAGATGGAAAAAATAAAAGTCATGAGAAAGAGAGTTTTGACCTATTGTGTGGAGGTGGTGGGTTAACAGGTAATTTACTGAATTATAGAGAAAGAAAGACATGATTGTGAAACCTGACCTACCTTTTGACAATAAGGTTCTAAAGTGTGTGTTGGACACGGTGAGAAGAAACGCAAGCCTCCTTTTTAAGAAAGTGCGGTCGTGGAATCAATCATCATTGATGGTTGTTCCAGCTACATAAACTATAATGATTGGTCTTTGTTTCCTTGGATTGCAATTCTGCTAATATTATGTTTCTTTATTTCATTCCTCTTTAATTTCCCCCCCCCCCCTAACAATGGAGGAAAGCTTCATCTGATAATTTCTCACTGTAGGGAATATATTTTCTCCTAAATGATAACATAGTCCCACCTTAATTTAATATCAATGCATCAATGATAGGGCTAACACAGTTTCCTGTAACACACCTTAGATTCTAGGATAAGAAACACACTGTTCCTACTAGGCTTGTTTGTCCTTTATGATGAGGCTCTTGTCCCCTGGGTTCAACTAAAATTAACATCTGTATTTTAATTGTCTCCTATATGGACAGTTGCTATACCATAAGGCCTGTACGAACACACTATATTTTCCTTCTGAAGTTATATAATGGATGACTCATTGAAACTTGCACTATATGTTTAGTTACTACTCCATGTACGGACATGTTGAGAAGCTGGCAGAAGAGATTAAAAAGGGAGCTGCTTCTGTGGAAGGTGTAGAAGCAAAACTCTGGCAGGTATTGAATGATTTTGTTTTGTTTGAAAGTATTACACTACTTATGCGTTCCTCTTTTTCTTTCTTCGAGAAAAGTACTTGTTAAGTCACCAAAGTAATAAACCTATCAAAGTAAATTATTCAATTCAGTATCATAATCTATTAGAAACTCTTGAGAGACCATCCTTATTAAAGTTATATGATCTGAACAGGTGCCTGAAACACTGTCTCAAGAGGTACTCGGGAAGATGGGAGCACCTCCAAAGAGTGATGTGCCAATTATCACACCCAATGAACTAACTGATGCCGACGGGTTGTTGCTTGGTTTTCCCACAAGATTTGGATTGATGGCTGCTCAATTCAAAGCCTTTTTGGATGCAACTGGAGGATTATGGCGATCGCAGGCTCTTGCTGGAAAACCTGCTGGGATCTTCTACAGCACAGGATCTCAAGGCGGTGGACAGGAAACTACCCCGTGAGTTACCAAATCTCTTACTTGCAGAGAAGATACAAGCCAATTATAACACTTTGATCACTAATCTTGTGCTTCTGAATTTTGTTCAGATTGACATCCATTACTCAGCTTGTTCACCATGGGATGATTTTTGTGCCGATTGGATACACATTCGGCGCCGGCATGTTTGAGATGGAGGAGGTGAAAGGAGGGTCTCCATATGGTGCAGGTACATTAGCTGGGGATGGCTCAAGACAGCCTTCTGATTTGGAATTGGCCCAAGCTTTCCATCAGGGCAAGTACTTTGCAGGCATTGCCAAGAGGCTCAAGGAATCTTCTTCATCCGAATGATTCTTTTCCTGTTACATATTCTACCTTGTGCTTCAGCTCCTTATTGTGAAACAGAATAAGATACTACTGGGATTAAAAAGGGAGTGAGAATGATATGCTATTTTGCTGAAAGTAATTGTTTTCATAGTGTAACTTGTAACTTGGAATACAATGTTTACTACCAATGAAAGAATTTGTTTGCTTTGTATTTTTGAGTGGCTTAATGGACCTTTTTGGTTCTACTTGTTTTGCATAATATTTCGAATCAAAGTGCTACCCCATGGGCATTTTTAAGATAAATTTTTAATTGGAAATGAAGAAACCTTTTTATTTATTTTCCCCCCTTGATTATTTTATTTTACATTCTCACTACAGTTTTTAACTATATCATGCCAGGGTTAAACAATGGTAGTGGCCTTCATCCATTTATCTTGGGCCATTGAAACTGTTTTTGGTTTGTGAAGGACAATAGAAGAGTGCTATTTAGCTGGGCCTAAAGAAGTTGGTAATGGGCTGGCCCATATTTTCTTGGGCCTCTAAATCTTGAATATCCTTTTTGCTTTGTTTTGTTGTTGTTTAGGCCCATTTGAATTGAATTTTTATAACAGCTAGGTAATTAAACCCAAACCGGATCAGCCAATTCTTCCTGGAAATTGGCAAACCGGTTGGTAAACTGGTCCAGTCCAAGCATCAACCCAGTTCAATTTTTTTTAAATCGCTTTTTTTTTTCCTTTAAAATTTCATATTAATAACCTTGAAATCTTCACTTTCTCACCAGTTTGGCCCTAAATTAGCTCTAGTTTGACTCCGGTCTGATCCATTGACTTTTTGACCCAGTAAACCAACCGGTTCATTCTAGGTTTAAGGACCTTGTTTTATTGACCGAAAAACATAAAAACAAATCTGAAGTGTTGATGCTATGAGAAGTATTCAATTTCATGTTATAATGCATTGTTGGAAAGGTTATGTTCAGTCTCATGAGTTTGATATTAATGATGACACCTCTACTGAAAACAATTTAGTTTTTTTTTGTTACAATGAAAACAATTTAGTTGATGGTGCTTTTACCTCTTTCTAACTGTTTAGCTGGATGTGGAGGCGCTATGAGAGTGTGAGTGAGAGACAATAGTTAGTGGGTTTTACTTTTTTAATTGGGTCGGGAAGATTATTGTTGAATCAAGATGCAAAAATTTTAACTACTGTGATGAACAGTGGCAATGGTAGTAATGTTCGTAGCTTAGTTTTCATGCAAATTTAAGTCTTGATGAAGCAACAATGGGAGCTGAAATGCCATCACATAATTGGACTTCTAGCAAAGGGTGGTTTACCTAATACTTCTCTCCTGGTTTCATGTCCATGTCCCTCTCATTTGAGGACAATAGTGGATAAAGAGCGTATGGGATCTGATTCCCCTTTAGACTAGTAATTTTATAATTGGGCTTTGCCCTCGTTTGTACCAAAAAAAAAAAAAAAGATAAAATATGAAAGAGATACTTATAAGATATATATATAAAAAAATTTCTCACACACTAAAGCGAATATGTGTGTTAAAGACTCAATGACAGGATGCGAAGAAAATTGATTTTACTTCATTGGCTTAAAAAAGAATTCTCATGTACCAAAAAAAATTCAAAAAAAGAATTCTCCCACACTAGAGCAAATAACGTAAGAGGGATGTTGAGAGGAACAGATGTTTTCAAAAAACAGAAAACAAACTCTTTTCCTTCAAGGTTGGGAATATTAAAAAAAAAAATTGTGCTATAAGATAAATCCACATTTAGACTACTTTACAGGTGAATAGCCAACACATGAAAAAGAAACTTTAATTAGTATTAAATCTGGATACTTTATTGATTATAAGTATCATCACAAAGATCTTTTGCATATTTTCTTTTTCAGTAAGCAAGCTGTCCCTTAGAAATTTATATGATTATAGTAATCTTAGTACACTTTAGTGGGTGGGTATAATATCCATATAAAAGAGATTCTTATTACTGATTATATATAACCGAAATCTCTTTTCCCTATGATTTATCACTTTCACATTGATGGATTTTTAACCTTTAAGCTTAATTATACTCATGTTGCTTATTACTTGATTGAGTGGATCCGCTCCAATGAATTGGTCAAAATAATTAGACTTTGCCGGAGGTTGAAATTAACACTGCTTGATATATGGGAATCTCAAAAGATTGAAGCACTTCACTTGATTTTAAAATATTATGCATTTCGTTTTCTAGGAAACATCCATTTAACTTCATTATTCAAACATTAATTAAGGTTAGAATATGGATAATCATAAGGTTTAGCCCTGTTAATATAATGTAACTTACAAAAAACAATTGTGGGAGGATATATGTGGACGCGCTGCCCCTTCCCCTCTCTCTCTCTCTCTCATTTAGAAGCAACATTCTATTTTATAGAGGTGATTTTTAATATAAAGAATAAATTCTTTTTATCTAAAAATTTAAATTAATCTTTTCATTTGTACCCCATTAAATATATGTCAATCATTATCTTTCTACACTAAATTTTGGCCCATTACTTAAAGGATAAATTAAGAGATCAAAAGAAAGATGGAATACAAGTATACAACATATATAAATAATAGTCGTTTGATTTTTTCCCCCTTCCATTTTCTCCATCGTATAATAAAATGATAATCATCAACGTACAGGAATAAGGGGATTCTGGGTATTAGCCCCATCTGTTAAATTCAGCTATGATTATACATGTAAAAGTGACCAGAATTTAGCAACAGTACAAATTAAAGGGGTTATTATCATATGCATCATCAGATAAAGTAGCTTGCTTAGTCACACACACACACACATATTCTCTTCCAGTGGTCAATAATCATCTGCCAGCCCTGCTTCATTCGGTGCTCAACATATATAAACACACCAGGCCCAGTATATTTCATGTTCTTCTCTGTAATTAGGTCACAAATCCTTCTCTTCTCTTCTCTTCTCTCTCTTTTCTCCAAATAGTTAATGTCAGTTTAACCAGTTTGAATCTTCTAGAGTGTACGTGAAGCATTCATACATATGTACAATATTTCTGAAGTGAGAGGAAAATGAAAAGAATATAATATATATTGCTGACACAAGAGAGACAATGAGTAGCTTTAAGCTCACTTTCCCTCCTTATTATACATCGTACTTAATTTCTTTCTCGCTCACTTTGAAATATATATATATATATATATATATATATATGTACTTCACATAATAACGTTCACACACACACACACACTTTAGAAGATTCGAACTGAGTTTTTGACAGTCTCTTTCGTGTATGTGTGATTGATCACCATGTTGTTATCTCTGTATGTAGCTACCTCAAGAGATCAGTTCCTCCATAAGCCTGATGAGTCCATAACTCAGAAGCCATAATCTCATAGTTAGCAAGTGAGAATGTACTCGATATCGGTGCCAAACACAACCCTTGACTTGTCAAATCTTTCCATTCTTTCTCTTCACAACCCTATATATACCCCAATAAAACAAAACAAAAAAGTTCATTGTTTAATTAAGCGCACACACATGTATCTAGCCTACAAATATTGTTTATACTTTTTGAATTTTCAAGTACGTACCTGATAGTTTTGATGAGCAGCAGGTGCGTTATTGTTCAAATATGGAGCACTCAAAACCTGAAATTTAATACGGGAAAGTTCATATATATAATATCAGAATTTATTTTATTTTACTTTAATTGAATGATGAATCAGTGAATTCTGGTTAAATATATGGTAACATACGCTGACTTGATCATGAAGATACTTGATGTACTCGATGGCTTCGTGAAGAACAGATGCTGTGTCCGTCTATAAAAAAACAACAAGAATATTATTGTTGTTATTGGGTGAAATCTTTTTTGATCTTAAAATAAAGATCCAAATTCTGTGTCATAGCACATTTTACCTTTCCAAAAGGTGAAACTAATTGCTGAAGAGCTGTGATTCGGTCCCCTAACTTTTCTTTCCGAACCTGTCCATAAAACTTGGTTCTATAATTACCACCGAAGTTGAATGAACCTCAACCATCGCCCATCTTCGTCTCAAAAGTCAAAAAGCTTCGAATATTTATATATAAAAGAAAGTACCTTAAAAGTTGGTAGTGGTGAAGGAGTTTCAATTCTGGGCCTTTTGAATAATTCAGCTGGTTGTTCTTCACTACTAACAGGAGTTTCTTCTCTTTTGTGCTGTAAATGGATCAAAACGTTTAGTTGTTTTGCATTGCAAGTTTACCAAAAACCCTACCAACTCGTACGGTTCCCCAAATGTGCTCAGCTACAATAATTTATATATAGATGCGATACGAGAGTAAAAGACCTTTTTGAAATTCCAGTGTGTGAATTGATATTGTTATTCTTGAAAGATATGCACTTGGTCTCAACTTTTTCCCCCCTTTTCATATTTGAAAACATTAATGATGTCATATCAACTTTCTAGAAAGTATTTCATTTTATTAAGCTCCTTAATAGATGAATATATATAATCGAGATTACGTGTAGTTGAAAATCTGTCGCTTCAAGTATATATTCAGTTGTTATTAATTAAGACATACCATAACAAAGTACTAAAATGATGTACGGTAATGTGAAGAAACCATGACTTTGTTTTACTAAGATAACTAAACTTGAAGAGGCCAAATTAATACCCTAGAAATTAAAATAACTTTCAGTGGAATATATTTTATCTATCGACTCCTTAATAAGATCTAATTGATTCTTTTAGAGAGATTAAGAATGCTAAATAAATTATTTAATCATAGCATGTATTACGTATCATTAGATTATATATTAGTTTATAAGTCTGACAAATTAGTTTAGAGGAAAACAACAAATATAAATACTTGAAGTTATTTATTTAACTTTTAAAACTTCTCCAAAAAATCGATCTGGGTCTACTATTAAGTACCGGAGCGGAGTAAGTGTGTGTGTATATATTATATAGCTATAGGAAATTAATTACCTTGGTTGAGAGGGGTAAACAACTGGGTTTGTGTTGAAAAGTTTGAGATTGTGGGGATGAAGAAGCAAAAACATGATCAGCTGAATAAGGCTTCAAAAAGTGGAATCCACCACCGAGCTGGTGCTGCTTTGGTATTGAATGAGGCTTCAAAAAGTGACCAGCAGAGGCTTTGGACCAACTTGGTGGCGTAACCTGATTGGTTGAATCAAAGCTACAATAAGCCACGGAAGGGTTGGTGAAAAGCGAGTGATCCTCTGGCTGCTGAAAATGAAGACCAATATTGTGTTCTTCATCATCATCATACATCCCATAACTCAGATTCTGTTCAAGATCTATGCCAAATTCTTGGTTCTTGCTTCTTTTCATTTCTGAATTATTGCAAGAATCTACACCCCCACCACCTTCTTCTTCAATCACACATTGGAAATTGCTTTCTGGTCTCCCCCTAGCAACCAAAAACAACATCATTTATTGAAAAGATAAGGATATATATATAACTAGAATTTCTGGGAGGAATTAAAAGACTGATAAACTTACAGTAAAGAAGAAGTTGATGAAGGAGGGAGGGGAAAGCCCAAGGAGGAATCAATCAATATGTTTCCATTATTTCCAGAAGCTGATGATGGTGATGATTCATTCTGATGATTTTGCTTCTGCTCATCTTGAACGAGAAAATCCAGAGAATCATGATGAGAAACCAATAACGGCGACTTGAGATCCATGAGATTGTGATGAGTTTGCCAATTAGTACAACTAAAGTTGCTGCCTCCATAATCGTTATTGGCAGCAATAGAACAGAGTGATGATGATGATAAAGAACAAGTATTCATATTATTAATCCACCAATTCCCACCATAAATCCCAGCAGCTTCAAACTCCTCTGCCATGGCTGTCTCTATCTTTTCTTCTCAATCTCTGAGTGTAGAGAATCTGAGGTTGAATAATGGTAGGGAGGGATGAGATTTTTATATGTGAAACGGTTAGAAAGATACGAAAAGGGACATTACCGGAACATTGTTATATAATAATTAAGCCCATGATTGGACTAATCACGCCAGGAATTAATTTGAGGCTTCGTCAAGTGACTAGTACAAGACATATATTTTATTTTCCAAAAAAACCTCGGTTTTTCAAAAAGAAAAGTAACAAATAAAAATTGTAGCATTTTTATAATTTTGGATGGAAATTTTGACATATCGGGTGCCCTTTTAATAAAAAAGGATGCCAAAAGGATTTTTGGTGTCCTTTTTCAAATTGGGACTCCAAAAGGGTATTTGTCGTCCCATTTGAACTTGGGACGCCAAAAAGGCTTTTGGCATCCCAATTTCATAATATCAAATTAGGACGCTGAAAGTGAAGAATGCCGAAAGCTCTTCCTAAAAAACATACTGTCGAAAGCTTGAAGTAAAGACTGTCAAGCTTGCAAGTCACACCCGCGCTCGTCATTCTCCTTTCTCCCTCTCCGTCGTCGTCACTCCTCCCTCCTCTCTCTCTCACTACCATCGCTCCGTTGTCCTCCCTCCTCTCTCACGTCGTTGATTGTCCCTCCTCCCTCCCTCTCCCACATCGGCTACTCCCACTACTACAAAAAGTATTTTTAACGTCACTAATTAACATTTTTTTAAAAAAAAATAGAAGTTAAAAAGGAGGCAGTGACATTTTTAAAATTTTGGTTTATCTTTTAATGATTGTTTTTCAAAACATTCGTGGGAAGTCATGACTGTTTTTCAAAAACAGTCGTGGAATGTGACTTCCCACGACTTTTTTGAAAAATAGTCATTGAAAATTATATACTATTATTTCTAGCCCATATCTATTTTAATCCCAATCGTATCTTCTCTCCTAATCGCACCTCTCCCTCTTAGATCCACCTTTGAGCCCTAGTCCAACCTCTAATCACATCATCTAGCCCCTCTCCGACCCCAAACATGACCTTCGCTCTATTCTCCGACCTCAATCACGACCTTCACCCTTCTCTCTGCAAGTGTTATCGCGACCCCTCTCCTCCTCGGCCTCACTTCGATAATCAGGAACATGCTCAGTCCATGCTTAATAGTATGATGTGCATGGATCTTTAGCACTTCCAGTCTTTGAGCAAAGTATCAATATTTGCTTGGGTGTTATTAAGGTTGTAATAACAGCCCACAAAATTATGTATTTCCTTGAGCTTGAGAGTGTTTGCAAAGCACTTGAGATTTTTCTTCTTGCCTTTTTATATTTAATTTTGTTTGGTTATCATTTTTGGAAGTTGAATGGTAATTATATTTAGGGTTTACTGTCTAAAATGAAAAGTTTGAAATTTTGTTTCAATGTTGCTCGTTGGAAAGGATTTAAAGTTAGGATTTTTTTTGCCAATTCATTGGAAATGATTTAAAGTTAGGATTTGTATTGTATGTGAGTGTCAACTAGTGCAGATTTCTAATGCTTAAAAGAAATATAGAACTGTAATTATAGTTGATAGTTATTCATTAAAGAATTCGAGTGACGATGTTTGCCATGAGTGACCTTTATATTTGCATATGTTATCTGAATGTTTAATTTCTTGTTGCACACTTGAAATATATGTTAGTTGATGTTTGATTATAGTATCAAGTGAAAACATCACTAGTACAAAATAGCATTTTTAGACCGCATTATTTAGACCGGTTATTGCGGATAAGGTCTTAAAGAAACACGCGGTGGCAATTCTGTAATTAAAAGCAATGTTTTAGACCGGTTGTCTTAAAAATCGGTCTAAAAAAATCTTATTTAGACCGGTTATACAAACAATCGGTCTCAAAAACAAATTAAGACCGGTTGTTTAAATAACCGGTCTTAAAAGTCAATAATTTAAGACCGGTTATTTAAACAACCGGTCTTAAAACAAATTATTAAAATGAATAAAAAAATCAAGATATTATTAAGACCGGTTTTCTAAATAACCGGTCTTAAAAGTCAATAATTTAAGACCGATTATTTAAAAAACCGGTCTTAAAAACAAATTCTTAAAATGAATAAAAAAATCACGATATTATTAAGACCGGTTTTATAAATAACCGGTCTTAAATATCTATAATTTAAGACCGGTTATTTTTATAACCGGTCTTAAAAGTAATTATTAAGACCGGTTATTTGGAAAACCGGTCTTAAAAGTACTTTTAAGACCGGTTATTTAGAAAACCGGTCTTAAAAGTCTGATTATCAAACCTAGAACCGCCGAGAAAGTTCATTTCACATTTACGTTTCACTTCCCCCTCTGTTTCCACCGCCGCGAACTACTCACTTCCAACGCAGTAGGTGATATTCCGCCGTATTCTCCTGCCACCTTTCCAATCGCCGCCGCCGCTTCCACCTTCTTTCCCATATTCTGTTGTCGGCGTTTGAAACTCCCTCCAGCCTTTATCTCACTCCGGCGTGTTTTCCAGCTACTGCTGCCCCTCTCCTCCTGCGCGTCAAACAGGTAAAACTCTGTTAATATAATTACTTATATGAAATTTGTGCATTAAATATTTCAAAAGTGTTTTACTCAAAACTTTCTAAACAGATTTTGATCAATATTTAAATTGTATACATACCAGTGTTCCTGTATCTGAGTTCAATTCAATTGATTCGCCAGTGGCATGCTGAAAGAAACAAAAAATTACATCAGTAGAAGTTAAATTACAAAAGCAAGAGATTGCCTACGATGATTAGCCTTGTGTTGTTTGTTATCATGATCACATGATATATGCTGATTGTTATAACAAGAAGTTTTGAATTATTTTTTGTGTGTTGAAATGAGGCATAGTACATGGCATTTATAGATGCGAGGGAGAATAACAAGAAAATCACACAATTCGGCACTCTTCTCCCTTCTTTTTTACAACAAAAGAAATCAAAATCATCAATGAGGGTGTCTAAGTCATTGTTTTGGCTTCAACTGATCTTTCTGTATCCCTTTATAATGGACAGGAAAGCTATGTAATTTGGGCATGTCTCAGGGGAAGGTAAAAACTTTATTAAAAAAATAAAGGTATAACTCTGTTCATAGAATTATTTAGTAACCATTTTTCATCATAACTGCAAATCAAAGTTACATCCTAAGACTTGCCTTAACTGACAATGCTAGTGACAAGGAAACTGGCCCTCGCAATCCTGACCAAATGATGATTATAGCCTCTTTCCAATCCAAACCATGTCCAAAATAACTTAGAAAGGGATAAACTGCTCCAACTACTACGCATCTAGATGCTTGAACATAGGCATAGAGAAGAAAGAGGTAGGCCCATGACTTTCCTGCAACAAATACATTAGCTTGTAATGACAAAAGCTTAACCATCAAAGCATCTTAGTTGAATTATTACTATCTCTTTGATGTTAGAGTATGTAATGCAGAACCAGAAGTCAAAACTACCATCAGCAGTAACATTGGAACCACTAAGGATGCCTTCAGCGATAATGACTCCACTGCAAAATGGAAAAGGAAAAATAAAAATAACATAAAGTTATATGTAAATTTTAAACCAACCAGAATAAAAATATTTGATCAATTAATTTTAAAATAAGCTGAACATGATCTTTTGTATCTGAAATCAGTGGATTAATATTTATTTGAGAGTCCAATTGAGAACTCACCTCAATATGAAAATTAATGTATTACAAATATAAGCAACCATTATGGTCATGATATCAAGAGAGCTAGAGAGGGGAACCAAGACCAGTTGTCTTATTGACCAGCTGGTAGTATACATGCTCATTTTAAATCCATAAATACTCCATCCTTGTCATCATTATGGTCTTCAGATCATGCACCACCAATCCACCATACGGTAAAAGTCTTTTGTTTTTTTTGGTATTTAAAAGTTTAGGTGGGTACGATAAAAGTCTTTAAAGACGATGATTTGTCTTTGATTCCAAATACCCAATAAAACAATCATGTGGGCTCCCTTACACTCATTTTCTCCCGGGCCGATACTATCTGTTATACTCTCCCACTTCACTTGCGTAATCTCAACAAGTCACTTAATAACTCAACAATTTGTCTTAACAGTACAATGACGGATCCGGTGCATCCTACAGCCGAGGATCAGGTGCATCCTACAGCCGAGGATCAGGTGCCTCCTATAGCAGAGGATCAGGTGCACCGTACTGCTCAGCACAGCGAGCCTCAGAGTGTTAATCAGGGGCAGTCATCGGGTGAGCCGAGTCACCAGCCTAGAAGGAGGGGCAGGACGGCCACACGGTTGAGGGATGTTTCCTTGAGTCGGTCTGCCGGGGAGAGGATACCGATCCAGTTCGATCAATACTGGAAACCGATCGGGCCGAATGCCAGTCGTTTTAGGAGTTTTGTCGGCCTCCTCGCACGGAATAAGCCTAGCATATTGATAGAGGAGTGGAGGAATGTCGACAAAAAAATGAAGCAACATATTTGGGACATTTGACACATCTTTCCCGACTAAACATTGGCATATGGATTCAGTTGTTGGACCGTCAGGGGCGGCATGCTATCTTGAGAGGGATGATTTAATGTCCATGGTCGCTCCTAGACAAAATCTTACGATTGCGATTGTCCAGGTTTTTTTGATGTAAGTATCTTCTTCAATTTGAAGTAAATATCTTAAAAATTAGGCTCTGTAACCTTAATTTGTGTGCTTCCATTTTTGTAGGTACATGAATTGTAGGTTGGTTTCCTCTGGGCAGAGCGCTAAATTTGGATTCATGTGCCCAGCTCATGCCACAGAGAAAGGGAACACTGCTGCCATCAGACATAGATATTTATCACAGAGGCTTAGTGAAACAGAAACTAACTGTTTCTTGGTTCCTTATGTGCATGGGTAAGAAACATCAAATTTATATTCCGAAGCATCACATATAATGCTTTATATTTGCTTAACATTCATCTCTTTTTTTCAGGGATCATTGGCAATTGGTTATTCTGTGTAAGGCTAGTTACACAGTGATCCTCCTCTGCTCCCTCCACTTCAAACCGGGGACTGACTTGAAGAAGACCATGAACTCGTAAGTTTTCTTGCTTTATTACATTTTGTGTGCAAAGTTTGTGTGCAGAATAAGTAGTCTTTGTGATTTTGATCATAGGGCTATGCGGACTTTCCTACACGCTAAGTGTGGTAGGCATGTTCGTGACTTAAAAGACCCTACATGGATCACGCCAAAGGTTAGTACATATTTGTTTTCTTTAAGATGCGTTTCATAAGCTATGCTTTTATGCTTGCTTTGATGATATCATGTTCTTTTTCAGACCCGTAGGCAACCACCGGGCTCCAACTTATGTGGTCTTTATATTTTGAGGCAGATTTACAATATTATCAGCCTAGACACGACTGACTTTACCGAGGAGGTAATATATGTATATTTCAAATATTTTGTATTACTTTATTGTTTTTAAGTTAGTAAGTTAATGTTTTGTTTGGCTTCGGTGTTACACATACAGATGTTTGATCTTGCTGATCCCTTTCCTGAAGAAGATATTGATTTCATCCGCAATTGTTGTGTTGAATTCATTTATGAGCTTTTACAAGATTAGTAAGTTTTTGAATCCGATTTATGTTGTTCTAATAATATTTATGGTTTTCATATATATCTAACTTGGTTTATATCTCTGTTTAGGACAAATTCTTGGATATTGGCGATACTAGTTGGCTGTTGATTCAGGCAGGGATCACTATTGTCAATTTTCCTCCACTTTTTTCATTTCTCTGTAAAGCTTACGAATTGTTTCCATATAATGAGAAATATTGTACTGTTTCTGAGAATTGAATAAGTTGATCATGTGTTATTGGTAGTCATTGGAATTGAATGTGTTTGTTTTCAATGATTTTTTTCATAATGTTCATTCTTTCATTGTTGAGAGTCGAGGATTGTGTATTGGTAGTTTCTGGAAATAAAAATGCTGTTGTCACTGCTTCTGATTGTCAATATATACATATATGCATGTGTATGTAATGTGACAGGGGGAATGTTGTTGACTATGGCTTACTGGCCTGGGCAAGATTGAAACAAATAAAACGAAAAAAAACAAAACAAATTTTTAAGACCGGTTCTCTTAAAGATTTAAGACCGGTTATTAATAGAACCGGTCTTAAAGTTTACTTATTTTAGACCGGTTCTCTTAATAACCGGTCTTAAATATATCTTTAAGACCGGTTATTAAGAGAACCGGTCTTAAATTGTTATTTTTTTATGCTTTGTTCCTAGTTAAACTTTAAGACCGGTTGTTGAAGAACCGGTCTTAAAAATTCATATTTTAGACCGGCTGTATCAAGACCTGATCCAGAACCGGTCTAAAATATCGTTTTTAACCGGTCTTAAAAGTGTTTTTTGTACCGGTGCATAATGGATAAATAACATTTAACCATATTTGGATTGTTCTTTGTAACTCTGTAACTTGTTCTACTTCAGTGATTGATGAACTTGAGTTCTTGTTGTAAACTCGAGTTCTCATTGCACACTCGAGTTCCCACCAATTATGCATGTCTGAGCAGTGTTAAACTTCAAGTGGTTTCTAGAGATTGTGTGAAGAATTTTTCTCCAGACTCGAGTTCTTAATCCAAACTTGAGTTCTTTGTCTGTTTTTCAAAGTCCCGACTCGAGTTCTTCACATAAACTCAAGTTTCAGTATTCTCAGCTTCTCTTCAGTTTGTCTCTGTCAAAAACTTGTGAGAGTTCATTTCACAAACTCGAGTTCCCTCCTGACCAAAACTCAAGTTATGCTACCAAACTTGAGTTCTCCCGGTACTTCAAGTTTCTGACTAAAACTTGCGGGAAATCAACTTGCCAAATCGAGTTTTTTTTCCATAAGAACTCAATTTTTTCTTCTAAACTCGAGTTTTCTAGGTAGTTCAAGTTTCTGATTAATTCTTCTGGATGAAACTTGCGGAATTTAAAATGTCAACTCAAGTTCCTTTCTTACAAAAACTCGAGTTTTGATCTAAAACTCGAGTTCTCCAAGTATTGCAAGATTCTGAACAAATCTCTGGATAAAACTTGCGGGAGTGCAAATGCCAACTCGAGTTCATCTTGGACCAAAACTTGAGTTCTATCCCAAAACTTAAGTTATGAACAAGATATTTTTTAAAAAAAAAATGGTTACAATGACTAATTTTTGCAAAACCAGTTGTTGTATGTTGTGACATATAACGATTGTTTTACAAAAACAGTCGTTGTAAGTCTCTTACAAGGACTGTTTTGAAACGATTGTCTATTTTAAAACTTTCAACGACACTCACATACACGTCCCCTTAAAAACGATCGCCTAAAATGCATAAAAACATACGTTAAAAGTCTATTTTGTAGTAGTGTCCTTCCTCCCTCCCTCTCCACCGTCACTCCTCCCTCCCATTATTGTTGCTTTGTCTCTCCTCCCTCTCCCTCTACATCGTCAGCCTACGACATTGCAGCAGATATATATGTTTTTTTTAAAATACAATGTTGTAGGTTTGATTTATATTTCATATTTATAATATAATATTTGTCACTAGCTATAGGTTTCCATCTTTCCTTCTTGTGTACATATCCAGATGGCATTGATGATTGTTCTGTTTCAATTTAAGTTTTTTTTTAAAAAGGGATGAAATCACTATATTAAATTGTTAATATTGTCCTGAATTGCCTCAGTTAGTTAGTTTTGTTTGAATTAAGCTGAAATGGTTTGTTGTTAAAATTTTGAGATGATGTCTTACTTTAAAGAGAAATGTTGAGGAAATTTTTTTTAAAAAAAAATGAGTAAAATGCAATCCCTTCGTTGACAATTTTGTATAAGAATTGTTTGATGATATTTCTATAGGGTTTAATTGCTAAATAGTGAAAAATATAAAAAAAAAACCCTTTCAACTCCAAAAAGGACCATGTAAGTCATGACATCCCTTTTTTTTTTTTTAAAAGGGAAGTCGTAAGTTATAGACTTATGGCGTCTGTTTTGAAAAAGGGACGCCGTAAGTCTTTTACGGTGTCCCTTTTTTAATGAACGTTTTTCCTAGATTTTACTACGTCACTTACATAGACATTCGTCTAAAGGAGGACATAGAAAGAGCCTAAAAACAAACGATAAAAATGTTTTCTGTAACAGTGAGTATACAGAATATGTGAGTATACAGAATATGTGAGTGAGAGAGAGATATAATATTTTTGTTTACCAAACGGAGAGAGAAATTAAAGAGAGGGATATCGAATTCAGAATTATGAATCCAATTATAATTCTTTTGTGTTTTTTTTGGGTTAAAAATATTGTTGTAATTATAATAATGATTTTAGGTTTGTTGCGGAAAATTTGTGTTCCTTATATGCAAAGGGATGTTTTGATGATGAATAAGTGATAATGACCCGATGTTTTATTTTCAATGAGCGTCTTGATTTTATTAAAATCTAACGGCTAAGCCTTATATTTATGAATTATTTTAGAAGAGTGGCCAGCTCTTCCCCCACTTTTTAGGCCGAAGATAAAAAGTTGCGATATAAAGATGAAACTTGAGGACCATTTGATGGTCCAAATGTTCACCTTCCTCATACCTAATAGATAACAGCCACCTTATATTACTAACGGGATTGGTTCTAACTTCTAATGAAAGATACTAGTTGCTCCTAATAAGACTAAGATTCCAATCCTTATTGGATGAGATGCCACAATTTAAGGTCTGTTTAGTTCAACGGAAGAGAAAGAAGTGGAAAGATTTTAATGGAGATGAGAGCAACGGAGGGGAGGGGAGGAGTTTTAAAATTACCTCATTTGAATTGATGAGACGGAAGATGATGAAAGGGATTTTAATATTATTTTGTTTAGTTGACGAGGGGAGGAGAGAAAAAATATTTTCATATGGACAAATTTATCATTATTTAATTTAAGTCATTTTTAAATTTTGTAGAACATTTAATAATTATATAAAATTATAATTATTAAATTGAATAATTATAATTTTCATGGGCATAATAATCACACCATGCTAGAATATTAAAGTGGGGATGGAGATGAGGAAGAAAGTTAGAAGGATATCATAAGAATATTAAAAAATTTTATAGGTATAATAATCACATCATACCAAAATACTATCCGTCCCCACAAAATCCCCCCATTTTGGAGGAGAGGATTATAAAGGGAGGGGAGGGGAAATTTCAAAAAAAAATTTCCCTCCCATTCTTAATTTTTTGTGTTGCCAAATAATGGGAGAGCAAAATTCATCCACTCCTCTCCATTCCCCACCGCTGGTTGAGGGGCATGCATTGATAAATAAACATTATTACATTCAATTCTTAATATAATAACAAGTTGAGGATTAAATTTAGTTTTAAATATATGACCTCAATTTATTTTGTTTCCCAAATTTATATTTTCTACTCAAATTATCTCTATTAATTATACACATTAAGCGGTTTTTATCGGAGTAATCATGATGAAAGATGCAGTATTTTAAGAAAACAAAGCTATATTTGTTATAAATAACTAATATAATTATTATTATTTATTTATAAGTTGGTCAAACTAATTCTTATATCAAGCAGCAGAGGTGGCATATGTTGTGTTGTTGATTTTCAGAAAGTTAATCAATTGCATTTAGCATGGGGTGAAAGTGATTATTGTGGGTAGTAAGAAAGGGTGGGTCAAATATATTTTCAAACAATGGAGACTACTTTGTATAGAGGTCAGCGGGTTAATGAGTTGCAAAATGCTTAAAGTCAAATTCAGCAACCGTTGATGAGTCTCACCAAGTATCATTATATGTACAACAATACTATTTGCAACATATAATTGGGTTGGGGGGAAAAAGTGAAAGAAACAAATTATATATTTAAAAATGTAAAGAACAAATTATGTTAAAGATAACTTGGGTTAAAAAAGCGCAGTTAGGCAACGTGGTCCATATACATTCCCCTTAGTATGTATTACACTGTTTATTACTTTTATTTCCTTCCCATTATAAAACCATGTAATAATCATGAGTTGCACGTAGAGAATTTAGCAACAGAAGGGGCTCTCCCACTAATTAGACTAATTTTTAGATGCCGTATGAGAGCACTTAATAACCTCAAAAAGGGTTATTTATGAGAGACTTTTCGATAAGAAGCCGAGTGAAGTTTTAGATTGGCACTCCCATTTATCATATGAATAGTAAAGAAAATAATAATTATTGATATTATTATTAAGAGAATAAATAATATGTTATATACTTGTGGGTATATGTGGGCAGAAATTTGCAAGAGGACTTGGAAGATTATGGGCGTCGTCTTGTGTTTGCCAAATGTTCCAATGCACATCAGGTACACCCAATAAAGCTGCTCATGTCACCCCTTCTAGAATACCCCTTTTTTGCTCACACCACAACCACATATATATATTACTTTCATTTAAGCCCAAAAAAAAGAGTTAAAATTTTCACATAATTAATTAACTATGTCAATTGGTATTAAGTATATGATGGTTGATCTGTGAGCCTGGTCCTGCCCGATCACATTTGGCAGGATGGGTCAACCCGAAATAAATAGAGTCATGGCCATTCATGCTCAAAACAAGTACTCGTCTTGTAGATATATATATTTTTTAATAATTAAATGATAAGGAAGATATTTTATTTTATAAGTTTTCCTTCAAAGAAGCCTAATCCCCCTATTTCGTAACACCCTTATTTGCAGGTTATGGTGGTATTTATATACTTCCTTCAGTCTTTTTTTTAAGTAACTTTTATCTTTATTATACAAAACGAACTGATGGTTAAGATTAGTTAAAAATAATAAATATGTCAAAAATATCATGTTTCTTCTAAAGATGCCCCTATTTATGAAAAGAGCATAGGAGAGAGAATGCGTAACAAATATGAGAGAGTGTGAGTATAAAATATGAGAGAGAATGCGTAATAAATGAAAGAGAATTAGTGATAAGTAGTGGATAATTAATATAAAGATGTGTATTTAATAGATGTAGAAAAAAAATAGTTTAAATTTTAACACAAAAAAAAGTTACTTATAAAAAAGATCAATAAAAAAATTGATTATAAAAATGACAGAAAAGAGTATCATTCTCTCTTTCTTTCTTGTGTGTAATACTTCTACTTTTGAATTTCCTCCTAAATACTCTTGCAAGTATCCACACACGCAGACACCCTCCTATCATTTTTAATGTTTTAGACAATTTTCACCAAGATTAAAAAAGTTGTTAGATGTTTAATTTGTTCAAAAACATCTTAATATTTCAATTATTCCCCAGGAGACCTCATCATATGCCTTCTCAAGTTTCGAGAAAGCTATTAAAACACCAAGGGTAAGAATAAAACTCTTTTGATTCTTTGATTGAGCACCTTATAATTTAGACCATCTTTTATTTTTGGAAGGTACCATATAAAAGATACGGGAGGGAGTATACGTGCATGCATGTTAATAAATGATGAAAAAAATTACATAATATCTTTTCAATTTTTGTTAAAATTGCTGCACAAATTTTTCTGGACTAGAATTTTTATCTTATATTTTGACTTAATTCATTTCAAACCTTTAATTAAAATATTCAAAGGGGAGACTGTGTGTACGAACCCTGCTTGTGGGTTGTTGGTAATGTTTAGCTCTTTTTTTATTTAATTCATTTTGGACAATAGGTAATGGTAAGCTTATTTTTAGTCAGCGGAAATTATGTCATTCAATATAATATTATTGTACATCTTCGTCTTTGTTTGTGTCTCCTTGATATAGTGGATTTTATTTATAATTATTTTTATACTTTACATCTTGTGTGATCCATATACAAAGCACTATCAAATGGTTCCTTACTAATCAATTTCATACGAAGAATTTTCACAAATGAGTGTAACATCAATTGTTTTATCACTTATGAATTTTATATGACATAAATGATAGATAATGGAAGACCATATATATAGAGAGAGTATAATTTAAACATTAGTTCACAACCAGTTGATCAGTATAAAATAAAGTGTATTATTATATATACCTTTGAAGATCCACACAAGTTATTCTTCAACTCCATGATGAACTAAGAAACTGTTTCCACTTAGATACATAATGAGTCAAATTGGATCATTGAGGTTTTGAAAGGAACAAAACTTTTTAAAAGAAATAAATAAAGAAAGGGAAAGAGAGAATGCCATAGAAAAGTTCAGGATATTAAATCAATTGCT
The DNA here is from genome assembly GCA_037074505.1 of Albizia julibrissin. Classification (NCBI taxonomy): domain Eukaryota; kingdom Viridiplantae; phylum Streptophyta; class Magnoliopsida; order Fabales; family Fabaceae; genus Albizia; species Albizia julibrissin. Next base: position 39,116,779 of record CM073479.1, read on the forward strand.
TGTTTAATTAAGTGGGATGCTACCAAATGGTTAAAGTATTAATAATGGATGAGTCCAATAACAAGTTGATTAATGTACTTATGCCTAGATGTTCCGTAATTTGCTAATTAGATTTGGTTTAGTCTTCACCATATTCAAACAATTCCACTGATTCACTCACTTTTTCTGCCCATATTTATAATTAATTAGATGTAGTAGATTGTTAGGCCTTGCTTTAAATGGAATTTGAGATAAATCGCATTAGTTATTATTTATAAATAATACAAATATGCAACTTTTTTACTCCTCTAGTTATGTTCATAAGTCCCTTTCATAATGCTTTATTGGAATAAAAATATTAAACCTTGTTAATTATGTGTTAAAATTTAATAACGTATTAATTTTATTTCTATTTATTAATAAACACTTTCCAAAAACATAACAGTGTACGTAATAAAAAATGAATGAAAATATTGTATATTCATGTAAAAAATTTAATGGTTAATATTATTATTGATACTTATAGTATGATCGATTGATTTTAGTCTTTATAGATTTATTTTCATAAATATTTTGTCTGAGTTCAAATATAAAGACTAAAATCAAAATTCATTAAAAATATATATACCTATTGTTGAACTCAAATTAAATAAAATCTTTATGAAACTATAGGAATCAATAAAACCAATGATTTGAAATTATAGGGAATAAACTAAAATTTAATCAAATTTTAAGGAGTAACAATAATTCTAACCTAAAATTTATTAATGATGAGACTTATAAATAGAACAAAAAAAAATCTTCTCTCTTCAACTTATCCATAGAACTAAAGTATGAATTTTGTATTGTAAATATTACACACTTGCATAAATGTAATTGACTTATTGAATAACTGAAATATATGTGTGTACAATGCTTGAGGCTGTGAGCCCGAAGTGCCGATTTCAGAGTGAGATCTCTCTCTCTCTCCCTCTCTCTGGTTTTTTTTTTTTTTGGGATAATTACTGACATCTTTAATTTCAAAGAGAGACAAAGCCATTTATGATTGGCTTTGAGGACTAAACTAAAATCTCATCCAATTAATCTTCTTTGTGAAAAATACTTACATACTTCCGGAACACCACCTTATTTATACTATGACTAATTAAAATATAATAATTTATCTTATTTTAATCTTACATGATGGTAGATGAGTTATTTGGAGAAATTTAAAATTTATTATTGTAATTTAGAAATGATGGTAGGAAATTGTGTTTTTTATTTTTTAAATTAAAAAGTTTATATTTTTAAAATTATAAAATTTAAATTTCTTTAAATGATTTATCTATTATGTAGAATTAAAAGAAAATGAATTTATATATTTTAATTAGTCATGGTACTGCGAAAGGATGCAATTATTTCTCCTTCTCCGTTTGATAATTATATTGGTGCGGTTGACAAAGGAAGCCATTGACTCGTATTTATGAAAGTAATAATTGAAAGCATTTTCTCCGTTACTCAATATCGATGGTGTCTGCCTTTGTCTTATAAGGCGCCCTTCAATTTAAAACCTAATTTTGTATCCTCTAATCTATAATATAAATCTGGTTTAACCACCTCACATTGATAAAAAAAATATTAATTAAAAGGTAGTTATATAAATTTAAATATGTAAAGAATTTGTAGTTGTCCAAAAAAAAATATATATATATATATATATATATATATATATATATATATATATATATATATATATATGCCCCTGACAAAAGTCAATACCACATTAATTATAAAAGTAAAATACAATAGCCTCCCCCTTTTTTTGCTAAAATCAAGATCTTCCTTGTGTAAAAGAGAGAAATAAAAAATATATATATTAAGTGCTTTAGATATTAAACTGAACTTTGAATTTTGAATCAAATTAAACTAAACTAAGAGAAAGGGACTTATTGTGGACAGGGAGGAGTATTTTTTTTTTTTTTTTGGAATATGCCGACCCAGTTTAGTTTAGGTGGATGGTCTCCTTTCATGACATCACAGGGATCACTGCATCATAGGGTGACATTTCTTTTTTATCCCTTTTTTAATTAAAACAATTAGCATTATATTGAGATTGAACTTGTGATCCGGTGGTGTAAATTAAACAAGGAGTAGTTTCCCGATATAAATTTTTTTTTACATTTCTAACAACTTTGAAAATACAATAGGCACAGATAAAAATACCTAAAAAAGAGTTGAGAAATGAGTTATACATTCTAAATATGATCGCATTTTTTCTGTTAGTTACTATTGCTGGGAAAAGACCTTTTAATTTCTTCCTGAAAACAAAACTAGTAACCATTTCATTTACATCTTCTTTTTTGTCTGATCTCTAACTGATATCATCACTTGCTCCTCAAGTCTACCTCGCTCTTAATTAATCCAAGAAAAATATAGCAAATAATGAAACAAAAGAAAAATGAAAAAACCTTCAGCAAAACAAGGAGTTGATGACAAAATTTAATTATTCTCTTCTGAAAAAAAGAATAGTGTTAAATCAACTTTGACTCTATTCATTATAGACAAAAAAACTCGTGTACGTTTTTTATATATAGTCCACAAACACGTGTTATTAAAGTCAAACCATCAATTGATATGGCACTTGAATATCCGCTTTATTTATTTATTTTTAATCAATTTCGTATCTTAATAAAGCATGTTGATTTATTTATGTTGGAGTGTTTGCAGAAATAAGAGAATCCAAACTGATCTAATAATTTCTCATGAGGACAGAGACTTTCGTACATATCCCAATACCCTACGCCCGTAGAAGGTAAACTGCCCCTGTTTAATTTTTTTAATTTATCCGCATGGTAACGTAGCCACTATAAAGTTTTTGAAAGAAAAATAAATTAAGATAATTAAATTTGTGTGTAAACAAAAAAGTCAACAAATCTAATACATATGCAGACACAAGAGAAATATGGTAGTGTTTAAGAAGATAGGACCCGAAGCAGTTATGATATATAATAGAACTGGTTTTGGGAAGGTGATTAATTAATATGGCATTGTTTATTAGGCTTTAATTTGTTTGTTTGTTGGTGGATCATTCTAATAAACTTCTTCTTCTTATGTTGTTTAAAGTACATGTAGAAATTTTAATAAGAATCTGTATAATTAAGATGGCATAATTTGTAAACGCACGACAGTTATGTATACTATAGAAAACTCACAAGACTGCCGAAAATGATATGAACTTTGATAAAATCTGAGCCCAACGTACGTTATCTCCTTAAGACAATGTGTTTCCTCTATATGGATGCCCAAGGTGCTCAAACAATTGTCTCGCAGGATAGAACGAATTACGTATTCATAATGATGACACTATCAATCAGAAACCCGAACGAACACAACGAGACTGCTTTCAAAATCGCACAAGATATGAGATGATTGCAAAACGCATTATGCAGTATATGAGAGAGAAGAGTTTTTAGATTGATATTTTTTCCCGATGGAAATTAATCAGATAGACTCGACTCTTGCGTGCGAATTGGTGCGTCATGCAAACAGACATACCAGAACGGAGCGAACAGAAGCGAACGGTGACTCTTGCTGGCGAACTGGTATATCGTACGAACATTTTTAATCTCACACATACGCGGACCGAACCGGCAGCGGCGGCGCGCTCGTGTGGTGGACCAAGGCCCATCTACGTCATCACTCCTCCACAAAAGTGGATTGAACCAAATGCTCATTTTAGAGATGTGAAGTTGAGTTTTATATACACTCTTACTTCTTTTGATTTATCCAATGTGTGACTTCTATCCACACACATTTTTCTCCTTCATTTTCCCTTTCCTCTTCCAATTTACTTCTTATTTATAACCCACAGAATTTAGACCCAAAATTCCAACATCTTTTTTTCATGCTGGAGAAAGTATATATATTGTATGCATGAATAATTTCTGGTGAACCACTGATATAATTAAAAAAATTTGGTCAAAAACTATGATAAAATAAGCACCTTCGATTTTTTTTAGTAGTGGAACCACCATTTCTTATCCATTTTTTGTTGGACTGAGGACCAAATATTAAATCGACAGATTTAATTTAATGTTTATATATATATACACACACACGCACACTTTGGAAGGATTCATTTGGTTACAATATTTCTGCACGAATCCTGATATAACTTATTCCACCTCTTGGGATTTGATAAATATATAGAATCTCTGACTGATTGATGTTTAGTAATATATATTATGATTATGATATTAGTTAAGACCATTTTTGGTGCTCGAGTCAACCACACGAACAAAAACATATCTTTTGATTTGGGTAAGTTACTTAAACCATGCATCCCATATTTAGTTGTTGTTTGAAAGAGACCTCACGATGACTCAACAGTCATGTTTACACACGCACACACCCATATATATATTGCGATTAAGTTTAATGAGTTAAACATCAAATATTTAAGTTTGACTTGTTTGATTAAATGAGTTAAATATGTGTTAATCAAGCTAATACATACAATATATAAATTAATATTAGTTCCAGCTTCTGACTAGCTAGTGAAATATGAACTATTAACAAAGATCTCTGTGGATTTAATTATTTAAAAAAACAAATTAATGTGCGGATCAGCTGATGATCATAATGGAGAGGTTAAGAGGTCTGATTCATAAAGGTTTCTGTAAGCTTCAATTTCTCTATTCATGGGCTCGTAATCCAATATTATTAAAGCTCAATAGTTTCTCATGCATGCAATAAAACTTGAAAGCCAAACAAAGTGATGATTCCCAGCGGACTCTAACAACTCTTTTGATTTAAATTTTTACATTTTCAACTTACACTTTTGGCTCCAATCTTCAATTGGATTAGTTGATGAGACTAATGTTTTTGAAAATCGGATAAGTCATTAAACTAGTATGTGAAGTCGATCATCTTCATTGGTTGAATTATGATTGAACCCTTGTTGAATATGTCATAAAAACCGTTCTGGTTCACGGCTCCCGGCTCAAAAAGCTGGTCATCAATGGTTCAACATAGTCTAAGTCCAACCCCTCCCTCAAATGGCCCAAACAAAATAAATAATCCGGTCGATGGATGGTCGGTCAGATCAGCCGGACCATTTGGTCCAGGAATTTTTTTTTTTTCCTTTGTTAATCATAAGTATCTTCTTATCAGAGACAATCATATTCAAGGTATTGTTGGATATTAAATATGGGCACATCTCCCAATAAAGATTCAAACATTTATTTATCATGTTGTGAGAGATTTATCCCTTCCACTTGACTCAAATTCCATTAGTATTTGGTCCAGGATTTAAATCACTGGATGAGAGATTGTGAGTTTCAAGTCCAATAAGATTCAAGGCTTAAAAGAAGGCCAATAAATAGTAGCTAACATGAAAATGAAGGCCCAATTGATGTTGAGGGGTTTATTCCTACCCAATTAAGAAGTGAAATTAAATGTATGAGTTTGAGAACCCAAGAGATGGCCCAATAGTATCCTAACTAGACTGGATCTGTCATTCTTTCAAATGATCAACAGCCTTGTAACCCAAAAAAAAAAAAAATCAACAGTCTCAGGCCGTTTGTGGAATTAGTTTTGTGTTTTTAAAAAAATTCCACAATTTTATGTAGCAAGCCAACTAACATGCCATAGAGTGTGTTAGCAACAATGTTTTAAAAGTAATTAAATCAGAACAATGTTTTAAAAGTCGAATAAGATGTTAAATAAAAAAGTCAGGGGTTGGTGGTTCTCATAAATCGTCTTAGTTGGACCGTCTGAGCGGTTCTTTTCTTTAATAACTATTTGGAAGCATTTTAAATTTTGATAAAGACCCATTTTGCATCATAGTGACACTATCCTTTTTGCCCTATAATAAGCTTCAAAAGGTGTTTATCTCTAATCATTTACTTCTTTATATCCCTTGTTTTCACTTCTTCATTATTATCATTGAATGGCCTACGCCCCATTGATATTGCTTTTTTTTTTCCGGGTATCATTATCCTAATCCTTTGCTTTTTTTTTTCTTGTTTGGTTTTTTACACACGCACGTCTCTTAAAAAGTATATAATAAATTAATATTTTAAATTCTATCTTGATTTAGTATTTTCAAATGAAATTAGTCAATTCATTCTCAAAACGTTTTAGTTTCGTGAAAACAATTATTTTCAAAAGATCTGTGATCTTTTGGATCTACCAAGAAATGATACAAAACGGTGGTTGAAGATATTCAAATAAGATTATACTATTAAATGGTAATCTTATGATCTTTTTTGAAAAAAAGAAAACAGATGATATTTCGTTTTCGAATGCCGATACTTGATTTAAAATATAATCTTTTAAATGTTCAATAATTAATTCATCCAAAACATTAAAATATCGAATATGACATTTTTATATGGAAAATATTATTTTTCTAATTCTTTTATTACATGTGGGAGGTAAAAAGTGTTGGCAAAAAAGATTGGCCAAAAAGAGTGACTTTTGGTTGCAATTTCTGCTGGCTTCCTTTCTGAGATGGAGTATGATAAAGCCAATCCTTTGCATACTCAGAGCTTAGATTGCTTATATTTAAATCATCTATTGATGAACTATTTAAATTTAATATTTTGTTTTTATTTAGTGATAATTAGGTTATGATCTAGTCCACCCATCCTTGATTAGTGTGCCCTCAGAGGAAAAACCCCATGGGGTGGGGACAAAATCCTGGCTAACTAAGGACCTTCGGGGAGACGCTAGTTCGGCACTGCTAGGGACCCCGATGAAGACGACGTCGTGCCGTTACAACAAACCCATTTGCAAGTGGGTTTGAATAAAAATAAAATTACTCGTGGATTAAACTTGTGCGATATATTGTAGGAAAAATGATATATAAATATCATCTCATCTTTTAAAATTTAGAAAAGTCCCTTATACATGTAAAAGATAGAGATGAGATGGGGTAGTAATTTGGGTTTTTCATGTTTAAAAGAAAATACTAAAAATTCTAATTATTCAATCATTTTATATATATTGTCAGTACTTATTGATTTTACTAAAACTATTACTGTTTTAGTGAATCTCATTACGGTCACAATCCAAAACTCTGTCAATCATTTTACACATATTGTTTATACTTACAGATTTTATCAAAACCATTATAGATTTCGTCAATACCACTATTCATTTCATCAATTTCATTGCTTAATTGGTCACAATCTAAAACTCTTATTCAATCATTTTATACATTTTATTAGTACTTATTGATTTTATTAAAATCATTACAGATTTCATCAACATTACTATTTATTTTTTCAATCTCATTACTCAATTGGCCAAAACTCAAAACTCTTTGTTAATTCTTTTACACATATTATCAGTACTTACTGATTTTGTCAAAACCATTACTCCTTTAGTTAATCTCATTACTCATCTGGTTCCAGATATCAAAACTTTGGATGAGAATTTTTTTTCCTGTGCATACCTTTTCATTGTGACGCTTCCATGGGCAATAGCAAGCCTTTGGATGTTGAAAGAGATGAAAACAGCTCTCTAATACTAAAGGCACAAATCTGACCCTAAATTTTAGTTACTTGATCCCACACATCGACACCGTATTCATCGCTTCTTCATCTACAACTGCAATAAGCTTTGTAATCTGAACTGAAACTCAAAACCCTACAGTGAAGCTCTTGGGTTGATTCTCATGGTTGGCTTGGAATTTACATCGAAGCTCTCCCATCAACGAGTTGAACATTCCCCTTCCATGAGCAACGCAGCATCCACGGTTAGGGCCGATGCGGATTGCAGTTCCGTCTTTGGGAGCATGGCTGGTGACGAAGCCATAGAGGATTGGCCATTTTATAGAGAAAACGAAGTCGAGGAGAAAGAGGAGATAGAGAGAAAGAGGAGAGAGAAGAAAGTGGGAAATAGGAAGAAGAAAGAAGATGGCATTTTAATCCTTTCACTCAAACTTTTATATTCCAGATTCTTATCAGATAACATCTATGTCATTTGCATGTGTTAAGGAACTTTTATGGATTTTAGAATTTCAAATGATATTTATATGTCATTTTCCCTTTATTGTAGGGATAAGATATAATTTTTCTCTAAAAGAAACCCCTCAAAAGAATTGGATATTTAAAAGTTTTTGGAAGAACAATTTTAACTCAAAAATATTAAAAATGTAACAAATTCATCCTTACCATTACAAATTAATGTTGATCTCTAGCATTTCAATGGCAAGAAAAAAAGTTGCTACATTTTAAATATTGCTCCTCCAAAAGTAGCATTATTGAGTAGGTATTTTCAGCACAAACTTGTATCTCAACCTTATATTTTATTAAAAAAACTTTTGCGATATATCCTTTTATATGAAAAGGAAACCCTATGATTATAATTATTTAATTAATGAGAATCCTTCTCTTCCACTCTGAGAAAAACTCATCTCTCACTTCAAGGCTCTTTTTCTCTCCCTCTTCGGTGTTATTTGTTGTATATTATAATCGGACTCAGCTAGCGTCCGCTGCCCGTCCTTTCACCCAAACTATACCGTTTTGGTGACAATAAAAAGGTTAAAAAAATGAAAAGGAAAATAAACAAAGTGACTTTTGCTTGCCACACAAGATAGCTTCCTTTTTAGAACATAGTATGATAAAGCAAAGGGAAAATTGTAACCAGGTCTTAATTAACATAATTAATTATAAGTAGGCCCTTTGAAATTGTCAAATTGCAGTGAAATCCTAAGAGACCTGGGTGCTATTAATTAGAAATGTGGAAGTACAATATCTCCCTAATAACAAATTTAAAGCAACCAACAATAAGGTACATGAAAAACAATGATAAGTTTAAAGCAACCAGTGATAAGTTACATGGCAACAACATAAATGTCATAAATAAATACCATAGACCTGTAAAGATTGTTAATTGTATATTGTCTTTATGATTTATGTTGTTCTTTCATTGAGTGTGATGGATTGTTTGGATTTATGCTCTGTTCCTATGAAGTTTGTGTTATGTTTTAGTATGCTTAGATAGGAATAAATGAAAGCATGAAGATTTATGTGTTAATAGCATAGCGATTTCAAAATATGTCGTTAATATAATGCTCTAAAATTGTTAATGTTGCTCACGTAATTGCCAATAACAACTTTGTTTTGCAGGGTGACAGAAAAAATGACACGTTTGGAAAGCATATGCTATATTATGAGGAGTTAAGAACAATTGTAGCATCAATTGTTAGAAAAGAAAGTAATGGAATTACTCTAAAATTCACACTGACATTTGATAATACAACAATCTTTGTGGACCTTGTAGATGATGAAAGAGTAGAACATTTTATTAAATTCAATGGAGAAAGTAATCATGTGTAAGTAGGAGAGAATGTAGATGATAATATACAACTAATAAGGGATTATGCAAGAGAGGAACAACATGTGTAAGTTATATTTACTTTTTGAACTAATATGTTATGTAGTACTTGCTGCCATGAAACTTATCACTGGTTACTTAAAACTTAATATTGGTTGTCATATAACTTGTCATTGGTTGCTTTAAACTTGTCATTTGTTTCCATGTAACTTGTCATTAGTTGCTCTAAACTTGTCGTTTGAGGCAAAATTGTACTTTCACGTTTAGAATTAATGGCACCCAAGTCCCTTGGAACTTCATTACAATTTAATTATTTCAAGGGACCTGATTGTAATTAATTCTATTAATTGGGAGCTGGTTGCAATTTTTCTAAAGCAAATGCATGGTATACTCCGAAAGATATTGGGAAAGAGACATATAAATATCAATTCAACTTCCAAAACCTATAAAAGTCTATTAACACGTGCAAACGACAGAGAGGAGATGGGGTGAGAATCTGGGTTTTTTTTATGTTTTGGAGAAAAGACTAAAAAACCCCCATTATTTAATCTTTTTACATATATTGTCAGTACTTATTTTATTAAAACCATTATTGATTTAATAAAAAGTATTACTCTTTTAGTCAATCTCATTACCCAATTGGATATTATTAATTTTGTCAAATTCATTACATATTTTATCAACACTACTATTCATTTCGTCAATCTCATTACTTAATTGGTTACAACCCAAAACTCTTTATCAATCCTTCTATACATATTGTCAATACTTACGGATCTTGTTAAAACCATTATGGATTTTTTTAAAACCATTACTCTTTTAGTCAATCTCATTACTTAATTGGTCACAATCCAAAATTATTGATTTTGTCAATATAATTACAGATTTCGTCAACACCACTATTCATTTCATCAATCCCATTACTCAATTGATCATAACCCAAAACTCTTTATCAATCATTTTACACATATTATCAATACTTGCGGATTTTATTAAAACCATTACGGATTTTGTCAAAACCATTACTCTTTTAGTCAATCCAATTACTCAACTGGTCTCAGGTATCAAAAGTTTGGATGAAATTTTTTTTTCCTGAGCATACCTTTTCATCGCGACGCTTCCATGGGCAATAACAAGCCTTTGGATGTTGAAGCTTATTTGCATCACTAAGAGACCAACCCAGAGGTTTATAGAAGAAATCTACTTGTTTTTCAGTTACTTGATCCCACACATCTACACTATATTCATTGCTTTTTCCTCTACAGCTATAATAAATTTTGTAATCTGAACTGAAACTTAAAACCTTGGCATTTTGCTGTCGCCACGGTAGGGACGCTCATAGATGCTAACGATGATATTTTGTAACTGAGTCTACCCATCCGACGTCATTTACTCTTTTCTAATCGAGATTAAGCGAAGTGTGTTCTTCTAGCATCCAATCATAAACATAAACCATGCTTATGAAAGCAACGCAACATCCGCCATCGGGGTTGGTGCCAATTACGGTCTTGTCTCTAGGAGCGTGGGCGGTGACAGAGCCAGAGAAGATTAGCCTGTTGTCGTTGAATTGACCTCATTTCGCAAAACAAACGTGGTCGAGGAGGCCGTAGTAAAGGGCTTGTAATATCCCGAATTTTGGGACTAGAGGCATAAAATTAAGCCTGAATCAAGTGGACTGCTAAGCCCCGGTTTAGCAAATGTCACTATGAGGTATGTTTAAATTCTCTAAAAATTTATTTATATCTTTGAGGGTATTAAAGAGCTCAGGGAATAACAAAATAAAGTGATTAGAAGCCACACATAATATAGTAAAGTGAAACACAAAGTAATTTTGCCACCGGTGAAATTCCCGGTGTGACAGTGGTGATTGTGTGACCTTTTTTCGATGGGTAAATGATGGTAAAAATTTATGAAACTTTCTAGAAATAAAGTAGACTTATAAATATTTAATTTGATAGGTCATATAAGTCATTTGGAATTGTACACAAAGAGAAATGAATTTTTGAAGTTAGCCCAGTTAAATTAATTATTTTCTGTGACAGCATTCAAAGATTAAAATTTTGGGAAGATTAAAATTTTAATTGGCCAAAGGTTATATTTTTTCTTAAAACTAGACTCAATAATGGTCGCATAGCCTTTAGAATCACTCCAATTGGACATTTTTACAATTAGATATGAATTTTCAAAGTTTAATGAAAATTCTGCCAGATTATCTATTTTGTGCGAAAATTTGATTTTTGGGCCAATTAGAAGCAGACATGTGGCAAGCTAATTAACACCTCATTAATCCATTAAATCACCATCTTCCTCCTCATTTTTCATGCAGAAAGAACCAGAAATGAGAGAGAGAAAGAGTTGAGCGAAAATGGAAGGAGATGAGAGAGAAAACTTAGAGCCGCCGAAACACTACCGAATCGGCGTTCTCTCTCAAAGTACCATTTAGGAAACTTCTTCTACTCATTACGAGCTACATTTCTACAGTTTTGGATTTTCATTTGGAGGTGGTTGGCGTCGTCTCACCGGCCATAGTGTTGCCGAAATTTAGAACCATTTGCGGAAATGGGTAGAAGTAAGCGTAAGCTCCCTTTTTAACCGATTGATTTGTTGTTTAGATGAGTAAATTAGAAGTGGGGTACTGTTTATGACTGGTTTTAAAGGATGTTTTAATGGATAAATGATGTCCAACGAGTATTTAAATAGCTAATCACTTGATTAGGAGTAGCAAGGAAGTGATTAGGTAAGAGAAAACGAAGAAACAACAAACTTTTTCGGAGAATCTTAATTGCATGCTTGTTCTGTGACTTGATGAAGATGATGGAATTTGGCCATTTTGATGCTTCCATTAGCTTTAGAAGGTGAAATTGTGTAGGTATACAAGTGTTTATGAATTTTGGATGCTTGTATATGAATTTGGGAATTTAAGAAGTAAGATTATACATAGTGTTGATATGCCCTGTTTGAAGCACTATTACTGTGCGTGATGTTTCAAGGGCCAATTCTTATCAAAAAATTATGAAACTCTTCAGTTTGAAAGTAGACACATAGAAATTTAATTTGATATGTCATAACAATCAATTGGATTTATGTGCTAGAAGTTCTACATTCTCAAAGTTTGACCATACAAAACTGGAATTGTCTGGAATAATGTGTAGAAAGTTAATATACTGTATTAATTCGTATATATATAGCTAATTTCTATATTTTTCCTTGAAACTAGGCTTAACAAAGGTCAATAAGGACTTAGAACCAGCTCAATTGGATTTTTTTGGATTTAGATATGAATTTTGGAACTTTTGCCATGTTTCTAGAATGTGATTTGGACAGGTTGAGTTTGGAGAAATTATAGGAATTTTTTTGCTATGATAGCTATAATTTAGTATTTTTATGTGAAACTAGAATGAAATAGATTTCCATAGAATTTTGAACCATTCAATTTGGAGTTTCCTAGAATTAATGGTGAATTTTCAAATTTAATCGTGTTAACTGAAATTCTGAAACAGAGATTAGAAAGGGGAAATTCCATGTTAAAGTGTTCACATATAGCTAATGGCTATATGTTCTTTTGAAAATAGACCTAAAGAGGGTCGAATATAGCTTTGAATCATGACTCTAATTATGTAATCGGTTATATAGGGCCATGAAGTAACAAAGAAGAAGCAATGGTTAGAGGATCAAGGGACAAGAGAGGGGACTATAGTCCACCAGGTAGTGAACTTACCTTTTCTGCATGTATGTGACATGTATGTCTTGCATTGATTATGTGAATGCTTTGCCTATTTGTGTGGAACATGTATGATTGGTTGAAGCTCTGTTATATTTGTGCAATGGCTATATGTATATCATAACATCGAGCATGCAGTATGTCATTATGTTGGCATGAAATAGTGTAGGCAATCATGTCATGCATTCATATACATCTAGTATGCATAGTGGTAATGTTTGCTACTGAGATTCTCTCGAATCTCACTCCTCCCAACCAACCATTTGGATAGGTGAAGAATGCAGGAAGATATGCATCGGAGGAGATATAAATGTGAAGTGAAGATCGTAGTGTAAGGCACTACTATTTGTATTTGATGTAAAAGTGTGGTGGTTATGTGTAATTATACATTTGATGTATATGCGGCTATTGAAAATAAGATATTACAGGGCTTCAATGTAGAGAAGTTTCTCAGAGATGTTGGCCAAAATGCTAGAGGGAGAGGCGGAGGTGGGCAACGGTTGGGAAGGAAATAGAGAGAAAGAGGAGGGAGAAGAAAGTGAGCAATATGAAGAATAAAGAGGAGGATATTTTAATCTTTTCATTTAAATTTTTATATTACAGATTTTTATTATAGGACCTCCATGTCATTTAAATATTATTTTATTTCTCCCAAAAATTCAAATGGTATTCCCAAGATATTTGTCCCCAGGAATATACTCTTTTTACACTGTTTATATTAATTTAAATAGTATAGTTGTGGTTTTTAATCTTAACTTTATATTTTCTAAAAATTAACTTCTAATTTTTAACAATTAATAAATTTAGGAAATAACACTTCCAATAAAAACTAAGAAGTTTAACTCGTAAGCATAACACATGGTACAAGAAAACGAGCTCTACTTCACCCACTAGTGCTTCCAATTCTTCAATAATGTCCTTCAGAAGTAAACTTGCATGTGCGCATCTCATTATTTTATCATTATTTAGATAAGATTCAAGCGGTTGGTGAGAGCTATGACGAAGGAGAAGTCTTTTATCTTCGCCGATATAATAATTCGTAGAAGATAACAGAGCTTCAATCCCTACTTGTTTCTTTATATACTAACTGTACAAGCTTCAATCTCTGATCAACAATGGCCTTTTATAGCTCCTCCTATGCTGGGTCTGGTTTTGGTGAGTACAATTACAATTCTTATGCTATAAATTACGATTCTGTTCAAAATCCAGGCTCTATAGCTTATAATTACCAAGAATTCAATCAACCTTATTATGGGTGTGATTCTAGTTTATATTATGATCCTGCTCCTACCTACTCTGCTCTGAGCTACCCTGCCATATCATACTCTGCTGCCTCTTTCAGTGAACCAAAATTTATTGAGTATGATCCGAATTATGGGAAGTCTCAGCTTGTTATTTATTACTCTAATTTGGAATTTAATGAGCCTGAATTTGAAGAATATGATCCAACCCCTTATGGTGGTGGGTATGATATTGTTGAAACCTATGGAAAACCTCTTCCCCCTTCAGATCAAACTTGCTATCCTCGTTCTGGATCATCAGGTTCCAAAGATCTTCCTTCTGGGCCTATAGTGCCATTGCCTGCTGTAGAAAAGGGAACTGATGAGAAAGCAATCGTACCCCAGAATGAAAGTGCGGGCCAGGTTACTGATGAAATGCCTCAACCACAACTTAGTCTTACAGATCTCAATTCTTCTGGTGGTGAAGACATTAAAGGACATGAAACAGAAGAAGAAGAAGATGATGGTGGTGATGATTCTGGTAAGAGTGATGGAGGTGGTTATGGCAATGGGTACAGTGGAGGACACTATGGTGAGTATGAGAAGCCAGTGCCTGTACAATATCCTTATGGGTATGGCTTGGAATCTTTGGATCTATGTGAAAGTGTGTTTGGGTATTGGCCTTGTTTGACAAGAATGAAGAAGGAGAGAGAAAACTGTTGTGAAGGAGACTACCGCTACAGAGAGAATATGTGGAAAGGAACTGCAGATTATCTGTTTGGGAGTCCAAATCCGTATGGAAGAGGAGAAGAAGGAAGCGGCTATGGAGGAGGAGATTTGGTCTATACCTACCAAAGGCACTATCCAACACAGGCAGAGTATAGGCAGGTTCAAAATTATGGCAATTCATCATGGTTTTGATTGAAAATTAGTTAGTTGCCTGAAGTTATGTGATAAAGTGAAAGAATCTGGGCTGATGAATGATGAATCATTTTGTAAATAAAATCTAAAGCCCTATACTGTTTTCATCCTTTCTAGATATCGGCTTGTTTTAAAGTATATATATGCATTGTGTTTTCTCTCTGGATCAACTTGTTCAGGTTTTCATCTCCATTGAGTCAGCGCCTTAAACTGTTTAAGCTTAAACGGAGCAGACCTTCTCAAGTAATGAATAATTAACTTAAGAGTCTACGATTTTATCTTTGTTTTGTTCTATTTATATCTATTTTTTTGGTTTTTTTAAAGGTAGCATGAGTTTTTTTTCTCTACTCTCCTTCGCTTTTCCCTTTTATCATTGTCAATCACTTCAGAAAGTAAGTATAAATCAGTGAGAATCAGAAGAAATATAATATGAAAGTTTACATATATGAATTAAAAAAAAAACATTAACGATCTTATTGCCATCAAAATTCAAAAAATGAAATAGTTTAAGACTCTTAGACTAAACTATCGACAAAGGTAGAAAATTTTAAAAATGGAGGAGATTGGCTCCAAAACTAAGCTAAATTACGGTGGGCATCTTAATGCCAGCAAAATTTAAAAAATGACTATTAGTTTATACTATGCTGGTGGATTTGGGCATTTGAATGCCTTCATCATCAGGATTTTGGATGACGAAGCTTGACCAGAACCAGTGTGTCCTCCAAACATTAGCCATCTCCTCAATAGGAATGGCTTTAGTCTCAGGGAGAAAGAAATAGATGAACACGGTCATTGCCAGCACGAAGACAGCGAAGAAAATGAACAACCCAAACTTTAAGTGGCAAAGCATGGTCACGAAAATCTGCGCCACCACAAAAGTGAACAACATGTTGACAGCCACCGTCATGCTCTGGGCTGCTGATCGAATCTCTAACGGAAAAATCTCACTTGGCACCAACCACCCCAATGGACCCCATGACCACGCAAACCCTGACACGTATATGCATATGAACATCACCACAACTATCGCGTACCACATCGGCAACATTCCTGGGTTTCCATCTGTCCCGAACTTCACTCCAATGAAGATTGCAACTACAATCTGTGTTCCACAAATAGTAAAAAAAATTAAAATTTGAATTTTAAAAAAAGAACTAATTGTGTATTTATAATTATATAATATATATAATACCTGACATATGAACATTTGGATTCCTCCCTCTAAAAAGAGGGCTCGTCTTCCCCACCTATCAACACCGAAAATAGAGACTATGGTGGCAAGAACATTGACAAATCCTGTGATGACAGCAGACATAAGGGAAGCGTTGCTCTTAAACCCAATAGAGTTAAAGAGAACCGGTGCATAGAACATAATGACATTGATGCCTGTGAGTTGCTGGAAGAATGGGATCATGATTGACATAGTGAGTTGAGGTCTATACTTCTTCTGCAGCAGATTTTTCCATGGGTGTTCTACTTGCTTTGATGCATCACTAGCCATGATCATATCATTAAACTCATCATCGACTTCTTTGACTCCTCGAATATTCTCAAGACTCGCCCTTGCTCCCTCATGATCTCCTCGGTCAATCATGGAGTTTGGAGTGTCAGGAAGGAAGAAACTGCCAACAGTAATGATAAGTGCTGGCACCATTGCCCCACCTAAGCTCAAACGCCACCCCAAATCACCCAATGGGGCGAATAAATAGTTCAACACATTCGCAATCAAAATGCCTATAGTAATGGACATTTGAAACATAATGTTGAGACTTCCTCTATATTTATAAGGAGCCATCTCAGATAGATATAGTGGCACGGACTGTAATTAATAACAACTTATTAGTTCATGTCATAATTATATGACAAATATATATGAACATGGAGTAGAGAGAATTATTTATACCTGGTTACAGAATCCGACACCGAAACCAAGTAACATGCGGCCTATGATCAACATCCAAATGGCATGTGCGAAGGCGTTGAACAAAGCGCCAGCAAAGAAAAGCATGCCGCCAATGAGCATGGAGTTTCTACGTCCAAATTTGCGAGTCATGGTAGATGCCACTAAAGAGGATAAGAGTGCAGCGAGATACAAAGAAGAGGTGAACATAGTCAATGTTTGACTATCATATTGACAATACTCATTTGTGGATGTATCTAGATTTTTTTGGCGATACACAGAAGGGAAAAATCTACCCAAAAATGAATCCATAGAAGTTACTCCACCTGATCATAGAATGTTTGAATGTTTGATTAGTTATTTACTAAATCATATAACATGAGGTGATGATATTAAAACTAGAAATAATGAAAGCAAAGAGAAAATATTATTACCAGAAATTCCAATATCATATCCAAATATTAAACCACCCATAGATGCAACAATACAAGCTTTAAAAACTGACCAAGTCAACTTTCCAGGATAAGCATTATTGTTACTCGTAACTGCGACTGCAGCTGCCCCCATGATGAAGGATGGACAAAAAAAATACGAATAAGCAAAAACTCTCTAGAATTCAGAATTATAATCAAAACCCTAACGCACAACGCCTTTTAGGATTCATGAACGAGTGTTTAATCAGCTGAGATATATATAGCCGTTTTAGTATTAGGGGTGAGATGTATGAATACTTTTTTGAAAAAATTGATTTGATAAAAATTTATCTGTTATGAAATCTATCTGTTATAATAAGTTAAATTTGATTTTACTGTAGACTTAAGATATATTTTTCTTATTATTTTTAATTTAAATAAAAAATAGAAATCAAAATAAATTTCCGGATATATCTTTATATGTTAAGATTCAAATTTTTGTATGTTTTAAAATTTTAAAAATAAAAAATACGGAATAAAAAACTCAAAATTGTATTTTTTTTAATTATTTTTTCTATATGTCTTGTGCCTCCCAATAATAATAATAATAAATTTATACAAAATCAATTCTCATATTCTAGAAATTTTGAAAATTATCGCATTCATTATTATGATTTAATTATCATATCAATACTGTATTAATTTGATAACGGAATCTAAATTGTAGTAGATAAGATTCGGTTATAGCCGTTTTCATCCTAGTTGGATTAGGGGAGGGATGTATGAATTTTTATTTTAAAAATTTTGTTTGATAAAAATTTATCTATTAAGAAATATGAGGATAAATCAAATAATCAATATATCACCAGCTGTAAAGAAATATTTTCTTTTTCTTTTTATTTTTCTTTGCCAACGAGCTATAAAGAAATCTATCTGTTATGATAAGTTAAATTTGATTTTACTGTGGATGTAAGATATACTTTTCTTATTATTTTCAATTTAAATAAAATTTAAATAAAAAATATAAAAAATAAATAAATTTCGGGATATATCTTTATATTTAAAGATTTAAATTTTAAAAACGAAAAATACACGTATTTAAGTATTTTGAAATAAAAAACTCAAAATTTTTATTTTTATTATTATTTTCTCTATCTTTCTAGTGCCTCCCAACAGCAGTATTAAGTTTATACTAAATCAACTCTCATCATTTATAAATTTTGAAAATTATCTTATCTTATTTTTTTTTTTGGCCATAATCTGAAAATTATCAAGTTCATTATTATGCTTTAAGAGTCATATCTTACCATTATAATTTAAAAACGAAATCTAGCTTGTATTGTATAAAATTAGGATAAATATAACAAAAATTAAGTTAGAACAAAGATTTGGAGACTTTTTAGTAAAATTATTTCTTATTAGCCTCCATAATTACAGTGGTGGGAATAAAAGCATGAATTTATCTCCTATTATGCCGAGTGATTAAAACTTTTGTCCCAATATGCCTCCAGGATGGGTTCAAGCCTTTATCGTAAAGCCCACATCTTCTCTTTTTTGGGCTAGGTTCAATTGCTTCAAATAATATTATCTTTCATAAGAAGATACCTATACTTCACAAGAAAAAAAAAACATCACTACTATATATATATATATTGGATTTTTGGATTAAATGTAAATATTTAAATCTATATCGGGGAAAAAATTTTAAATCTATAAACTAGCATCTCGTGAAAGTAAAAACATCTTTTTTTTTTTCCAGTAAAAACATCATTTTGAATCCATAAAAATTATTCTTTAAAAAACTTTATAAACTACATTAAAAAGGAAAAGATCATTAGATAGAGTTGGAAAAATATAGTTTTAAACTAGGAAATTTTAGAATTATCATATCATATTTATTATAATTAACTAACTTAACTATCTTTTTTTAATCTAATCAAATTAGGGCCCGTTTGGTTCGATCATATTACATCATGCAGTGCAGTGCAATGTAATGTAATGATAATGCAATACAATATTAATTACAGGGCTAGTGTTTGATTTGATTTTTAAGTAAGGTGCAATGAATTATTATTTTAACAATTATTTAAAATTAATATATCACACAAAGTCTATTTTACCCTTACTATAATCTTTGTAAAAAAATAGTTAAAAGTCATTGTGCTACCTCATCATAACTGTCACGCTATCTCACCGAAGATCATCAGATGGTGATGGTTGTGGTGGTGGAGGATGGTAACGTGTTGTAGCGGCGGTGGCGGAAAGTAGTGATAGCAACAACAACGGAGGAGGAGATAGTAGCGGCGATAACAAGGGTGATAATGGTAGAGGTGGAAAAGGAGGAGGTAGTGGCAGCGGTGGCGGTGATAGTGGAGGAGGAGATCGTGGTGGTTGCGGTGACAACGATGATGGAGGAGGAGGTCGTGATGGCAGGCGGAGGCAATGGTGGACGTAGTGGTGACAAGGTTTGGTTGAGGAGGAGGAAGTCATGGTGGCGGTGTCAATGGTAGAGGTGATGGCCACAGCGGTAGAGGAAAATGTAGTGATGACAAAGGGGGATGGAGTAGGAGGAGGTAGTGGCAGCAGTAATGGTGGGGGGTGGCAGGGGCGACGAAGGAGGAGGTAGTGGCGGTAGTTGGGGGCGACTGTGGTGGTGGAGGAGGTAGTAGTGGTGACGGGGGGTGGCGGAGGAGGAGGTAGTGGCGGTAGCAATTGTGACATGATGTGGCTAAGTGAAAATATATAAGTAAAATAAAGAGAAGTGAAACTAAAAGGTAAATTGAACTTTTTTAACCATGCAATGGGATAGTAATGAGGATTCATAGGAAGGAGGTATGAATGAGAATTACCAATTTTTTGGTAATCATCATTACCATGATCAACCCTATTACTATGCTAAAGAGTAACCAAACACTCTTCTCTTGGTAATATAATCATGATTATCATTGCAGACATGTAATAGGGTTGAATCAAACGGGCTCTTAATTAAATGGCTCACATATTAAAGGATAGGAGGAGTCATTTTAATTACATGGAATTATTTTAAATTTTAAAAATTTATCACAACTAAATTACAAGTAAAGTGTTTTTCCCTCTTAGCACTACTTGATCCATTCTTTAAATATGCGAACCATTGTTTATTTTGATCCTAAATATAAGATTTCGATATATTTTACCTTCCGATTCTATAATTTTTTCCCTACACTTTTCTTATTAAGTGCACAGTAAGAGATTCCATTTAGAGGCATTCCAAAATTCAGTGCAAATGATGAATAAAGACATCATTTTAATAAAATCAACATACATTGTTTTTAAAAAATAGCTAACTTCAGTAATTTCCTTAATCCATATCACTCTAATATTATTTATAAGTCATTTTTGATCAAAAAATGTGGTCCTATTTATAAGTTCAGTTTCAGAGTAGTAAATGCATTTTGTACTTTTTTACCCCTACTAATTGTAATAAACAAAAGGAATTTATTTATATTAACTTTTGAAATCAATCATAGACAAGAGCAAAATTGAAAATTTAGCTTATAGTTAATGAGTTAACTAACTTTCCTTGGTATGTAAGAATTAATTAAAAATGACTTATAAATCAGACTAGAGTTACAAATTAATTATATACTCCCTCTTGTATTTATTAATATAAGTCACCAACTAACAATTCTCACAAATCAATAAAAATAGTTAAAGTTATTAAATTTTTCCTAAAATTTAAGTAATTTCTAATATTGTCCCTACTAATTGTACTAAACTCTAGTATCATATTAATTATTACTCTCACCTACTACCTTTATTAATTATGGGCATATTAATTTGGAAACAAGAAACTGCCTTATAAAAAAGATCAAATATACTTATTAGTTGGTGACTTATAATAAAGACAAGAGGGAGGAGTTCCTTTGCTAAGCATTGGAGAGGGGAGTATAAATTTAAATTTATATGGAATCATATTCTTGATATGAACTAAGAATTATGTTGAGAAGAAGTTTTGGCATGGGAAAAAAGATAAAAGTGAAAATAAAGATAACAAGAAATAAGAAGACAAGAAAGAACCCTAAAATCTCTGGTGCCACATCTGGACATACACAAAATAAGCAACTAACCATTATTTTCTTTTGTGGAACTTCATCACCAAAACTGATGCCATCTAACTCTCTGCTTTCTACTTTTAGCTTTATGTTTTTGTTTTACGTTTCTGTCTGTTTCTGTTCTTTATCAGAACCCCAAGGGAAAAAAAAAAAAAAACAAGTGCTTCAGGTTTACTAAACCCACTACAACCAAACAATGAAACCCAAAAATAATGCATTTGGTGTGAAATAAGATAAATAAATACTACGTGAAAAGGAAATAAGTCAATGTTATGCATAATTACTCTCTCGGTTCTCTTATATATACAAGGCACAAAAGCTAATGGTCTCATATACATGTCATATAGTAATTATTAATTATTTTTAAATATTATTCATATTACAATTTACCAAAAGGGGATTTAAAATTTGATATTGTGTTTCTCTATACTCTTAAATAGGGCCAAATTTTTCTTAAAAAATTATTTTCAAATAATGTTGAAGAATTAATCACTTATCCTTAATTTTGGTGAAGTAGTTACACGTGATTTATATTCTTTCAGTTTTAAACTTATGGAGTAATACTAAAGCGTTTTTAACTAATTTACAAAAACCAGTAAAAGTAGTTAAAGGCAATTTGATATACTGATTTTTTTTTTAAAAAAAGGATAATATTACAATAATACCCTTGATTTATGACTAACCTCTATCTCTCTTGGAGACCCACTAGCAATTGAAAGAAATTGAATGAAGACACATGGGCTTCTTGTGGCTTCCTCTATGATTAATACTTAACCCCAAAGACCCACTTCTTGGTCCACACACTCACATGCCTCCCACTTTTCTCTTCCTTCATCATCCCCAACTTCTCGTGCAGCCGTTAACTCACTCCAATAAATGCCCTTCATCCTCAATTTCAATTACTTTTATTCTTTTTAATTTGTATATTCACATGTTTCTCTTCATAAGACGCCCCTAACAATTAACTTGTTTTTATTAGAATTAAGAAAAATATTTTAAAAAAATTTATAATAAAAAGTTTAAATGAATTGAGTCATAAGGGCTCGCTCATTAGAGTTAGGGCATACCTCCAGACAAAACAATATTAAACTTTATTCACTTGTTCTTAAAATTTCATAGCTTTACCAACAAAAGCCCGGCACAGTTGATAGTTGTGTGCATGGAAAATGATTTATTAGAAGAGGTAAAACCTAGTTCCGTGATCCCTACGTCTCAGGAGGCTTAGTCTCTAACTATAGGCTAAGGGATATTGTCTAAATTCTATTAAAAAAATAAATAATTTTTCAATTTTATTTTTATTTAATATGAAGGAATGAGTAATAATTGAAAAGTCCAAAAATAATAAATAAGAGTTTAAATTATACATTTATATAAAAATCTAATGAGGTGGCTTAATAATTAAGGGGGCAAAAATTCCTTTCCTCCCTTAAAAACAACACTAGAGGAGTATATTTTGCTGTTAACTCCCATTGATGAACATACTACAAATTATAAGGGACTTTTAATTAATTGATAGTCTCCAAAAATTTGGAATGACTTATATTTTTTAATATGGTGCCTTTAAAACAATGCCTTATGACTATGAAAAAAATTATATATATATATTAACAACAAAAGAAACAGGACTAAGATGAATACTAAATCTTATTTAAAAATTGAAATGACGATTATAACCTTCAAACATAATTTTTTAATTAGATTTATTGTGTACGGAGGAATAAGTAAATGAAAAAAATGTTGCCTCAACTTATTTAAACATGTTTATCAATGGTGATGCCAAACAAGCATGATTAAATATCATCCCAGCCGCCTAAGAAGATAGCAGGAGTTTCCACGCCTGACAAATCTAATAAGGTGTCTCAGCCTTTACTTGGATCAAGGCCGTGGGTTATCTTCCAAATGTGATTTAGAAGCAAATCAGAATAATAAAAGTAACATAAACACAAGAGAGACTCATGTGAGTTGATCTTTTGTTATTTTATCAAAGAATTGAGACAGCAAGAAGCTCGAGAGAAGCATTGGCATGTTTTACATTCTTCATTAGGACATTAGAAAATGACTCCACCAAAAAAGACAGATATCATATCACTTCCAGACAAACAAACACACGACAGATGGAAGCTTCATCTATCACTATCTTCCTTTATATATATTGCCAGTTTGTGAAAACAAACATAACCAATTAACCCCAACTCACATGCCTCTATATAGGTTTCTCTCTCTCTCTCGCACACATGTGGTCACCACCCAATTCACAAGCTCATCATCAACAATATAATATTATTATTATTATTTTTCGGGAAAAACTTCCAAAATCCAAACTGATGTATTTGTAAAATAACTGTAAGCACTGAGTAGTACTAATTACATTCTTTTTTGGCCATATAATTCTCTCCTTTGGTACAGATCATCAACCATGGCTGAAAGTAAAGCCAGAGAGTATTATCCTCAACAAAATCTACAAATCAAGCTTTTTGTTTAGGTTTTTGAGGGGTATCACTACAAATTCTGGTTACAATCTCAATACAGAAAGAAAGCTGAGAGATATTTTCTTGTCATGAGAAAATGTATTGAGATTGGGAAAACGAATTAGCAAAACTTGAAAGACACTTATGTAAATATACAGTTTAAAGGGGAGAAAAGAAGAAGGGGGGGGGGGAAGAATTACATTCATGAGTGCCAGATTCCACTCAACATACTGCGGAATCTGTTTGTGGATAGCTTCCTCACAAGTCTCTTGGCATCTGATGAAACCTCAGCTTCTGCAAGTTTCTCTATGTTTTTGGCATACCCAGAATTCACAATCTTCCTCCTCCCACTGTTACAACTAGTTAATGACATTAAGATAGAGATTAAAAACTTCTTGTGACTTGAATTTCCCTCTTCTGGATCAAGCAGTTGGAGAATAAGAGCTATGTTTTGGTCATCCTGCACAAACTTCTTCCTGTTCTTGGGCACCATAACCATGGCAGAGAGTGACTCAGCTGCCATTTCTCTAACTTCAAATGATTTTGCATTCAGAAACTTAACTAGCTCTGGCATGAAACCTGCATCTCCCATGGCTTTCTTGGCTTCCTCTGATGTTCCACAGAATCTAAACGCTACTTTCAGAGCCAATTCTTGGATTGAAACCTCCCCATTACGAATATAATACATCAGTTGACTCACAAACCCATAACTCATTAATATACTTACAGAACTAGGCGAAGAAAAACACAAGTTTTCTATAGCTCTCATTCCTATCTCCCTGGTTTTCGAAGAACATGACCATTTAGGATCTAGAATCCGTAATATGGCTCGAATTCCACCTTCTCTAATCACCATTTGCCTAATCTGTTCATCTCCAGAGGCTATACTTTGAATGAATTGAATGGAATTTACCTGAATCGCTTCGTCCCTGGATTTCACCAGCCTGATAAATATAGAAACCGCACCTTCTTCAACCATGAATCTCTTTATTTCTTCAACACCTACAAGATTTCTCAGTACCCCACAAGCAGGACCAACCAATTCTCCTTTTGGTTCTCCATTAGAGCAGATTTTGAGCAAGCACGTGACTCCTCCGTGAGCTGAAACCGACCAAGCATTGTCTGAATTAAACGTTAATTTCATCAAACACCTGGAAGACCCGATTTTTCCTGACTCACTCCCACATTCCAAAACTCGGATCAGAGGCGCGATAATCCCAGATGCGATCAGAACACCTCTGTAAGAATCAAAGCCTGCGATTACAGAAAGAACCTTGGCTGATTCTTCTTGGATTTCCATCTCCGGCGAATCAAGAAAATTTACAAGAAGATGAACAATGTCTCCAATCTCCACTATCACTTTCACATACTTTTCGTCTTCAATTACAGCTTCATAAAGATTATTCAGAGCCTGCCTCTTCATTTCCACATCGCCAATCTTCATTCTGGTCAGCAAATCCCTCATGTAAAACCTCATATCATCTTTACAAGCTCCGAGACTTGGCCTCGAAACAACCAGAGCGTACTTGTGAGTCAAAATACCAGCTGAGCATACCTCTGATAGTTTCTTCGCGTGACAAGTGATCCTGGCGAAGCTAACATCCAAATCGCTCTGCATCAAAAGCTTCCCGCTGTACGAAAGATCAACGCAGCGGCGAGCGAGATCGTGGCAGTCGTTGAAGGTGGTTAGAATCGCAGGGACCAGACCGGAGAGCGATGGGTCCTCGCCGGAATCGCAGTCCTCGGCGGCGATTAGCCCTGAATGGAGCTCCTCGAGTTTGTTCCGAATTAGTTGCCATTTCGCCGCGAAGACCCTGACTGAATGCGAAAGAGAAATCAAGGAAGATATAAGCTTGACAGCTTGAGGGATACTGGAACCTCCGGCGAAAGATTCCGGCGAATCCTGGTCTGTTATAGCCTTTCTACCTCCCTCTTCTTCACCCATTTTTTCGTTTCTTTTCACTGGTTCTGAAACAAGCCCATTTCCAGGGTCAAATCCCAGTGAAGATTCCGGCAAGAAAAATGGCAACTTGGCTTAATATAAAATATTGAATAACGAACGATCTTTCTAATCGCCAAGAAACCAAGAGAGAGGCTCTGACTTAACAGATCTACACTTATCCTTAAGGTTGTACCAGTAGCAGCAGATAAAGGTTTGGACTGTGGCATGCGAATTTACGAATATGCCCTTGAGGACCACAGTGATAAAGGAGCTAGCTGGCAGAAAAGGGTGGGGGACAATTGCGTCATTGTGATTGGTGAATAGGGCAGCGGCAGCAGCAGGAGCAGCACGATCTGGTGATAGTTGGAAGTTTATTAAAAAGAGGGAGGAAGAGGGTGGAATGGAGACAACAAAGGCACAGAGCGGCGATTCTGACTATGGATTTGTCTGTGCAACATTAAAATATTTAGAACTAGAACACTGCTTAAACATAGGACAGAAAGTGAAGTAATTTATGATGGATCAAGAAAAACAGATGAGGTGGAAGTAATGCATGCATGATTATATATATTACAAAAGTCGTGTATATATATATAAAATAGTACTCTATATTTTATTTGTTATATTGTCAGACACATGAAAGTTTACGAGTATTAGTTTACGGTTATGTAATAGCAGATTTTATTAGTTAACGGTTTCTTTTATGTCAGGTGGCATTTCACCACTCACAACTTGGCTAAAATGTTCAACATATAAAATTAAGGAAAAATTTTAAAAAAATACAGTCAAAATTAACAAAAAAACGAGATGGTGCAGTCAATTCCTGAAATCTCAAGTCAGAGCAACAATAGGAATATGGAATTTGAAATCTTGAGCGAAAGACGATAATACCCTCAGTTGAGTTTGAAAAAACAAATGGCCGAAATCATGTTTTGATTTTCTGAAGGGGGTGAAGGAGTGGTTGACGCCATGAGATTGGAAGGGAATTGCAGGTCAACGAAGAGGGAACACGAGATTGGAAGGGAATGCTTGTTTGGTCGGCAGTGTTTCGAGTTGGAAGGTAGGTGACGATGATGGGTGGTTGGTGGCCAAGTGAATAAGAGGAAGGGAACAACGATCTCTTCGGTGAACTTTAGTGGTATGCTGTGGAGGAAAGTAATAGTTGGAGGGTCAATAACACCACCTCCCTCTCTATTAACAACACCAGTTTCTACATTAACGACTTCGCTTTCACTTTCTTATTAAACAACTTCGGAGGCAAAAGGAGGATAGTAACAAGTTGGATGTCCAATTACAACCTCTCTCTCTCTATTAACAACACAAGCTTCCACATTAACGACTTCAATTTCTTGTTCAACAACAACTACAGAGGTAAAATGAGGATAGTAACAAGTTGAGAGGCCAATAATAATACCTCCCTCTCTATTAATAGCACCAGCTTCTATATTAACGACTTTCCTTTCTTGTTTAACAACTTCGTAGGTAAAATGGGGATAGTAACAAGTTGGATGTCCTATAACAATACCTCTCACTCTATTAACAACATTAGCTTTTACATTAATGATATGCATTTCTTATTTAACAATTTCGTATGGAAATGTGCCTAATTTATAAGTTGGGGAGGCGAAGAACAACATCTCTCACTCTATTAACAACATTACCTCCTACATTAACGAGGTCAATTTCTTGGTTAACAACTTCGAAGGCACAAGTTTGAAAGTAACAAGTTGGAGGGTTAATAACAACACATGTATCTATATTAACAACACGATATTCAACATTAACGACATGAGATTCTGCTTTCAAAACTTGGTATTAGACAATCTTAAGACATGCCCCGCGAAAAGTGTGCAATTAACAAATTGGAGGGCATATAACAACACATGTCTGTATATTAACAACACAATATTCAATATTAACAACGTGGCTTTCTACTTTCATAACTTGTTATAGTCATCAGATGCTGTGTGACGACAATATGTAAAATTATATTCACCAATAACTTGAAACCAAAAAATGTGTGACAGAGACTCTTTTACACATTGACATGTTTAATGGCAATAGAACATTAAGAGTGCAGTAGCACATAAGGAAAAATGTTTCCTTGTCACTAACATTGCAGTACATAAGATATTGTGAATACAATAATTACAAAATGGATTAGACATATGACAACAATCCATCCCAAAAAATTACAAAATTGATTAAGCATATGACAACAATCCAACATGGAAATAATAAAATAGTTCCTTTAATGATTATGACCCTTCATTACATATCATTTTGAATGCCAACTTGCAAAAAAAAAAAAAATTACACACTCTTGATAATATTAGTTTATTAAGCTTATGACACAATATTTATTAAACCAAGTAATTTCCTGTATCAACACCTACTATTAACAATAATGCTATATGTTTTAACATCTCCATCTTCACTATTAACAACACCCTCAGATCATCACCATGCATCTGTTATTAACAACAACATAATTTATTTTAACATCTCCATCTTTACTGATAACAACACCCCCATATCATCATTTGGCGTCTACTATTAACACCAACACAATATTTTTCACATCTCCATCTTCACTAATAACAACACCCTCCCCCAAACTTTCTATCGATAGCCAGCCGAAGTTTATACTGACGCAACACACATAAGCGTTTAACCCTTAGTGAGTTGCAAACAACAAAAAAAGGGGACAATCTTCAATAATAATGCAACCAAACATAATGAAATCGATCACACGACCATCAACATTGTCTCATTACCTTAAAGCCTCTACCTTTTCTCTATCTTCACCTAAGAGCCCCCTTACCCATAAAACAAAACCTCCGATATGATAAACCTCAATCACAAACTACAACCAATTTTCCATATAGATTGAAGAATCACAAGAAAAAAATGATTTATGTCCCAAATTTCCTTACATGTGGTGAAGCTCCAAGAAGAGATTGTCATTTCCTTCCTCTTCTTCGCTTGGCCACCATCCACCCACTACCGTCACCCATCTTCCAAATCGAAACACTGCCAACCAAACCCGCATTCCCTTCCAATCATGTATTCCCTCTTTGCTGACCCGCAGTTTCCTTCCTCTTCTTCCTTCGCCCACACCGTCCTTTCCTTCCAATCTCGTTGTTTTTTTAAATTTCGACCATTTGTTTTTTTAAATTTAATTGAGGGCATTATCGTCTTTTGCTCATGATTTCAAATCCCAGATTCCTACTATTGCTCTAATTTGGGATTTCAAGAATTGACCGCACCATTTTGTCCTTCGTTAATTTTGACTGTATTTTTCTAAAATTTTTCCTAAAATTAATTAAGGATGTGCTTACGGTAATTTGTGGCAACTAGTGAAGAGCCAAGGATGAGCTAAGTGTTTGAGATAGAAGTAATGCATTTTTTTTCTCAAGCATTGATATTCTCCTATTAGAAGCAATTCTATTCAAGGTACTGTTAGGTACTAAATGTGGGTATCTCTCCTAGTGAGAATTCGAATCTTGATTCACTACGTTAACCCTTTCTTCTAAACCCAACTCTGGTTGGTATAAGTAATGCATATAATTATGATGCTTTATATAAAAAAAATTAGTAAAAGGATGTTTTTTGAAAATTTTATTGACCAAATAGACAAAAAATGTAGGCTGTTTTCAATGTGCATAACTTTTCTTCGGCGCTATGTAGCCTATCTTTAACTGTAATTTTTAAAATCCTCAAAACAAAAGTCATCGGAGCAGCTAAAAATATGTTGTATATTGCTTAGAGATTAAAAAAATAGGATAAATGAATTAAATACAATCAAATTCCTGATGTTATATGGTGTCAATGTAAGTACAATTTAGAGGAGGAGATGACATGATAGGATCCAAGAGAGGCAACAAGTGAAATTAACAGGAAAGAGAGTTAATGGAAGTAGAGATATAAACACATGGACCACTCTCTAATGAGGACACAAGAGCTTTGGTTAGGTGAACAAAAAGCAAAATGGGGTTGCTTTCAATGAGAAATGAGAGAGTCACAGGCACACAACCCCACCCCCCACCACCATGTGAAGAACCCCTTTCTGGGATGCCTAAGCCTCTCTCTCTCTCTCTCTCTCTCTCTCTCTCTCCACCTTTTGCATTGGAAGTGGCACTCAATAAATCTCCCTTAACTAATTCAGAGAAAGTTGCTTCCTTTTTCATACCCTTTTTGTGCCTTGCGAGCTTCCCTAACCCTCAACAAACGCCAACACAATAAAAAAGGGCATATATACCTTCATCCTCACTCACTAAACACAGGTTTTTCCCAGTGGGATTTCACATTTCTGCCACAGGATCATCATCATCAAATTCTCAATCACATCATGTGATGCCCCCTATCTTAGATTCATTATATAATTTCATTAGAAAGAGTAGTATAACTAAGTAGTGTAGTAGTAGACAAGGAGGGTTCACGAGAGAACCAGGCAGGTCCAAAGCAAAAGAGTAAAGTTGCCTCCTTGTCATTACAATCCCTAGAAAAGCATGAAGATATTGACCATTATTCCCCCACCAACAACATTAACTTTTTGCTGGATTTTTATCATGGGGCAAATTTGGCGCGGTGAAGTGTACACGGCCAATGAGATATAAGGTAAAAAAAATTTCCCCCTTTGAATGACTCATTATCTGATTCTGATATACTATAGCCTTTGCGTGCACACCCACTGTTTGATTAAATGACAAAATAAGAATTCTCATTGCTCTGCTCTGCTGTTCACGGATTATATAATTCTGTTTTTTTTTATAACGGAGATCCAATAGCCGGCAAAAAGTTGAGAATTTTTTATTTAAAAACAAATTAAGAGCAGTTAAATAATTTCTTAAATTTTATAACATTTAAAAATTTTAAATCAGTCATTCAAAATATTTATTTGTCTTCTATAAATTTCGATGACATTTTTTTATCATTTAAAAAAAAAACCATTAGAAAATAGTATTTATTCCTCAAAGCATAATTGCTTGCTGTATGCAGTTTTGCACATGCCTCAATCCAGGGGTCAGAGGGGCCCGTATCTTGCACAAATGCCAATCTTGGTAGATTTCTTTAAGTACCTCCATTCCATAAAACATGGCCACAGAGTTGTTTAATGTGTTAAAACATGTCTTTTTCTTAGCTTGGTTTATTTGTTCCTTTTATAAATCAAATTTTACCTAGACACTTTCCTTTCACTTTATATTACTATTATCTTTTATATTTCATTTTAGACAACATAGGTCCTTTGCTCTCTTGTCCTAGCTAGGCTCATTTCCTAATTCCCAAGTTACTATTTTTGATCTAAAGGTGGTTAAAATTTCAAATTTTGCTGCCTATAGCTTCCTCCTCTTTCACAGTACTATTGTAGTTTGAAAGTTAAACCACTAGTAATGATGATCATGGACCATTGGTTGAGTCAGCTGAAGAAGTTCCACATTCACTACATGACCAATAGGATTAATGTTCAAGTCTTTCAACTGTTTGCTATTTTTCTTCCTCTTTATTTTTTCCCCCTTCCCTTTTGATATGTTAGGTGCAGAAGGCCACTCATAGGCAAAAGCAATATACTATGTTGTTACCTTTGAGTATGGAAGAAGTGAAATTCAAGGGTTCATCTAAAGTCCGAAAATACCTTAGCTTTGAAGAGAAAAATAAATATTAAAGCATAACTTTTGCACAGGGGGGCAAGATGATTCCTAACCAATATAACAAAAAGAGAGAGAGAGAGAGTGAAAACAATGAAATTGGAGATTGCTTGATAAGGTTGTATGGTTTTTGATGAAGTAGTAGTTTCTGTATGATGAAAGAAATAGGTCATATAATAATCATTCCACCTATCACTGAAGATGGGTGCTTGTTTAAAAAAAGAGCAATAATTGTCATTGTGAATTGATTTGGGGATTAAGCAATGGAAAATAGTTGGAAAATGGTACCAAAGATTTGTTACAATGAAATTCACGTAAGATTAATGTCTATTATTAGCCTTTTCTTAAGCAGGTTGATAAAAAATTGATATGATTTTTTTATCTTCCTTGAGCTAAAGACAGGGGATCAGATTTGAGAATCTTCAGGTTTTCAACCTCCATTTGAATCATGAAAGGAGCTTATTTGGATTGATTTGTGCATTGATATTGACATTACCATATGATATTGTTGTATATGGAATCTTCCCTATGCCTTTTGGACCCCATAAAATTGACAGAAACCTTAGAAGCGAAAAAAGGTGGAGATGCACTTAGTCTCAGCTGTTAGGTATTAATTACTACTGTGTTTCCTTATTATAATCGCTCTCACATGGGATATTAAATAGCGTACTCAGGTCTCTATTATATTATACTACCTTTAACTCTGGTCATTAATATAAGAACTAGATAATATTAAGGAAATTAATTAAGTTAGTTATTTATAACAAGTATGTATCGGTTTCTCTATAAAACCCTATTTAATAATGTGTATTGAAATTACTCTTGACAAAAACTTCCTTTATATATGCAATCAATGGAAATATTTAAAAAAAATTATAAATTTAAAAGACAGTGTGGATTAAAGTATTATATTAGGACCTAAGTGAACCCCTAAACTAGTAAACCCCTAAACTTGTATAGCTCTTATATTTAAAATTAGTGGAAGGAAGTATATGCTTGACCCCTAAAGTCAACAAAGTTACATTCTTAATTACTCAAAGCTTAATTAAATTAAGCTAATATTATAAACAGAGAAGATCTTGGAATTTTTCTTGTTTATCCTACTTTCCTGTTCTTCTTTTACTAGCCCTGTTTTTCGGCACAACCATGAATCATGAAATCCAAAGCAGGGGAAAAAGAGAGAGCTTAAAAATAGTGACTTGAACTTGATGAGTAGAAACAAAAGGTGTAGCAATTTGAATAAAAAACCCAGTCTCTTTCACTGTTTTTGACCAATTATCATCAGATCATCATCATTATCATGGCTGTGACTAGGTGGAGTTAGTGCTTTTCTGTTTTTTTTACAACTTACACTGCAAGAAAATGATGTGTCTCTGAGAGAGATCATGTGATGGGTCCTAGCATATAACCAAAAGGCTGATACGGTTATTATCAATTATTAGCTACAAATGTGATTAGGATGTCTTACCATAAGCATACTTATTTTGTCATGATTCATTAAATAGTGATATATTTATACAAGTATGGTTAAGAGCAGTAGCACACACTTATAGACAATTAATAAATTGTTGCATGATCAGATACTAAGCATGCATATCAGAAAATGGACCTCTTGCCTAACCTGATTTTTGAAGTTATTATGGCTTTAAATTTGAGTTTAGGTGATGAGATTTGTGGAGCAAATAGATGATGATAGTAGTAGGGCCAGTTCCAAAGAGAGTGGGCCCTACAGATATTAAGCATGGCAGGTAATAATTGTGTGGAAAGTACAAAGCTGCAATATTTGAAAGACTTGTTTTGATGTTCTACTTGCTTAAGGAAGTTAATTATGAGAAAGTGGGAGGGTTTTTTCTTTGTAAGAAGATCATTTTTAGAAGAAGCAAAAGATTGAAAAATGGAAGGCGCCAAAAGCCCATTTTAGTCACTAATGTATTATTACCCAAAGTTTTGAATTGACCTCAAAAAATAATGTTGGTTTAATATTGTCCCTCAAGTCCCAAAAAAAGTTAATATAATTTTTTTACATGTTTCCATTGACTCCATATTAGGTGGATTAATATGGGTTTGAGTGACTCGTATTAAACTATTCCTTCCGTTCTTTAATATAAGACTTATTTATCTAATTTGATTATATTAAAGAAGTTAGTTAAAGTAGTTAATATGATATATTTTTTCTAATACACTCTAATCATTTTTTTTCATTTCTTGTGTCTTTCTTTTACTTTATTATGGTTGAAGGGGTATTAATAAAGATAAATTGAAAAAATATTGACAAATATAGGTAATAAGTCTTACATTTAGGACTACGATCAATTCAATAATTAAGTCATATATTAAAGACAAGAGGGAGTATAAATTATGTGAAGTTGTCATGCTGCTCATGTTATGGTTTTGAATTCCATAGAAAGCATGAAGTCATAAAACTAAGAAATAGAAATCATAAGAAATTTCAAGTGTGATTTTATTCCTGAGATTTGTGACTAAAAGTTCATTTTTAATTTATATCAATCATATTTTTATATCTGAGTAATTCTTAATAAGTTCAAATTTTGATATTATAGTAATTTCTCAACTGCTGTTGGCTTAGGAAAAAAAAATATTTCTCAACTGTTGAGCTCAAGCATGCCTTATTACTTGAGCCATGTTTTGCCATTAAGTAATTTGAGTTGAATGTTTCAAAAGGGCAAGATTTGGTATAGTGATTTTATTTTCCATCATGGAGGCCTATGCATATTAGGAAGGAAGGAATTTATGTATATGTTTAGAATATTTTTGGATAAAATATAATTATGCATTTCAAAAGATAAAAGTATAACTTCCAAAGTTTTGAAGTAAAGTACATAATACATATTGTAATAAGTAAGAAAGACTCCATGCGACGATCCTAGTTTTTGTAATGATCTTGACATGGGTTCGCTTTACAATAGATAGGGAATTGTCACTGTTGTCTTAAAATGAAGACCATCGCCTTACGAAGAGCCGTCAATTGTAGCTGCAAAGTTCTTATTTTGATGGTTAATCTTGAAAGGTAACAGCCCCCCCCCCTCCCCACAAAAAAAAAAATTATTCATTAATTTATTAGCTCACTCGGATTTAATTTTAATCAAATATATATTTTACCTTCATCTATTAAGCACAATCCAAACATGACTTCAAGTTTCTTTGATCAGCCTCCTTCTCTGATCCAAAGAAGGCAGTGGATGAAAGAGAAGAACTTGAAGAATTGCATAAACAGGTGAATTTTAAATTAAAAAAATTCAAAATGTTAATAACAAGAATTAGTTCTAGGATAAAATAAAGATTAAAAACATTTTGACTTATTTTTAAAATACAACTTAGGCATATAAACATAAAAGTACCTAAATTTTTTTCCTTGATGACAGTATTTATTTATTTATTTTAGTCTTACTTTGTGAATGCAAGAAATCACAACAGGGCATTCAAAGCAAAGACAGATGGTACAACTTTGACCAACTACCAGAGAATTTATTCAACATTTCTTCCATAAATAATAGAAATGAGAATTATTTCTCGCATGACATGCTTTTAAGTTGTCTAGAGTTTTAGAATACATTCTGATCAACCATTAAACTCCCAAGAGATCAACTTTTTCTCCATTGCATCTTCTGATCAATCTTATTACCTTTTGTGTTTTTATCACTCTGATTTTTGCAGCTGATCAGAAGGAAAAAGTTGATCTTTTCTGCATTGAGATGTGTTAATCTGTCAACCAAGTGTCTTCATTTACGGAGTACAATCCTAAATAGATAACATCCTTAATACCGCTCAAGAGAAGAATTTAGTCTCAGGTAAATTAAAAAGGGTGAAAAAGTGTCTTCACTGTGCAGCACAGGCTAGAGATATTATTTGACCTCAACGAGACAACCAAGCACCATCACATCAGCCTCCTTCAAATTCGTCCTTGTATAATCCTCAGGACTTTGATATTGTTGTCTGTAAGCAATAGAAGGACTTTCAAATTATACTATGGTGGCACGATCATCAATGCTGGTGTCTCATATAGGCTGTGCCTCTAGGATCTTCCACAGGCTGAAAAACAAAATTTTTGCAAATGGGATTAGTCGAAACCAGTACTTGTAGTTCTGAATGAAGTAGATTGAATTTTTAAGTGCCTGTTTGGATTAGCGGTAGAAACTGTTTTTTCTAACGTGATTTACGGTATACGAAATAAGTTTATGAGAGAAATTTTGTCTCAACTTGCATGAACGGGTTTTTCCACCGCCAACCCAAATAGGCCCGTACTTGGAAGAGCATTTTGAGGAGGGTTTCAAATACCAAGTTGGCTCTCACTAACACTTACTCTAGCCTTCATGAAAATTAAGTTAGTACTAGAATATAAGCATAATATGGCCAGTTCATTAACTCACAGAAAATAGGTGAATTAAAATCAAGACTTTTATTTTGTTGGGGAAAAAAAAACTGTCACTTCTAATATGGTTGTTGGTGTACTTAATGATTGTTCACCAGTTGTGTGTTTGAGCAGGAAATGGAGCTTACCAAGCACATCATGTACATGTAACATTCAGAGGGTGAGAACAAAAGGAGGGGCATCCCTTCTTGGACCAGCAACAGAACGATAAACGTAAATTTTATCAGCTTTGCTGTTATTAATTCCTTCTTCTTTTATCACTTCAACATTCAACCTGGGCATTTCTTTGGCCAACAATCTAGCGCCATTCATTGTCACATTGCAGTCTGACATCCACAGCGACCTCATTGATTCGTACTTCTCCAGACCCGATAGAAGTGCCGCGTTGCCAAAAGGGCTATCCCTTATCTCTAGCTTTCTCAGCTTTGGACAACCTTCCAGTACACATTGCATACCCCAATCACTGCTTCCAGCAAATGCCACTGAAAGTGTTTCCAAGTTTTTGGCATACTTCCCTATATACTCAAATGTTAGGTCAGTCAACAAACCTGACACTGCAAGCCTCTGGAGTTTTGTGCAAGTCTTTACAACTGCCCCGAAAGCCTCATCCATAGGCTCATCAGTTAGGTAATCTGGCTGATGAGGGTTCATTATACAAAGACGAAAATGAGTGAAGTCTGGACAGTTTTGAACAACAGTAGCCACAGCAGCGTTAGTCATCTGACGGCAAAAGTAGAGAACATAATGTAGTCTCGGACATCCACTAGACACAGCAATAAACCCTGCTTCAGTAACTCCATGGATAACGTCTTCATCAAAGGGGTCTGCAGGGAAAACACGCAGTTCCTCAAGCAAAGGACAGGATGATCCAACAGCTTCCAGCCCCTTGTCTTCCACTGTGTCCAAGACCTGTTTCAGATGTTTAATCAATTCAGATATGTATTAAAGAGAAGGACCTAACCTCTGTGTGTGTGTGTGTGTTAAAGAGAAGGACGCTGCTATACTGACTGGGGAAAACAGGAACACGCGTGAGAAAGCACATGCCTGGAGCTTTCATTGAAGACGTGTGCTAAAACTTATTTGGAGAATGGTTTTAAAAAGTACTATCACTTTTTTAAGGGGTTAAACATGTGTCTGTTTAATTGTTTTGAACGCTGATTTCTGTTTTCTGAAACTTCTGTACATACCCAGAGGCGCCTAAGATTTGGGCAGTGAACAAGGAGCTTAGCAAGGTCATCGCCATCAAGAGTAGAATAACTCAAATTCAAGAAAATGAGATTTGCACAAGCAGGGTACAGAACTGGGAGAAATTGTGCTGTAGCTGCCCATAAACCAGAAAGGGTGTGAATATTTTTACAATTGTTGAATGCAGTTTCCAGCTCGGAGTACTGCTGCGCTGTCAGCTCTTGTGAAAATGTGCCGGTACCAAGCTCTACTAATTGAGGAGCATGAACTAGCAACCTTTGTAATTGTTCCAATGTTATGCTTTTGTCAACCTTCAAAGTCTTGAATGATTTGCACCTACTGATAAGTCTCTCGAGTGCATCGAAATTTACATCGCTGTGCAGGTTGGCAAAGTTAAGTACTTCCAGCGATGTGAAACTCTCAGGGAAGCAACTCAACCAATTACCATTTTTATCTTCAATGCCATTCTCCTGTATATCAAGCTCAGTTAAGTTCCTGCAACCAAGTAGAACACAGCTCAAGGGTCAAATGCAACATTGGGTCCACAAATTAAGAGGCTTGTTGAAAGAAATTAAATGAACAGTTAAAGTTTTACACAGCCTTGTGAAATTCATTTTAAAACTTTGTTCAAACCACACAAGGTGCCAAGTCAAAGCAGAAGTTTATGACTAGACATTTACAAGCAAGTTGCACGACACTTACTTTTAGCAGGCTTAACTGCATATTAACAGATATACAGCTAGTTACATCTAACAGTGACTGGGGAGAATGCATATTAGTTAGAGCTTGACAATTTAAGCGTAATCGCAAGTCAAATCAGATAGGTGCTTGCATATCACTCTAATATTATGCAATTCGAGATTGCAACTGTTAGGAATGTAAAATTCTGCAAAACATTCCACGGATTCCCTCTATCTAAATGCATTCCAACTAGTTGATCTTTAAATTGATCAGTTCTTTTCCCTTCTCACTTAATGATTTATAGAATTAAATCACAATGTAAGACTGATATCAACTTTACTCCACCTGCTAAAAAAATAACTAGATTCTCAGTCATACAATATGAAATGACCCAGTTAAGCTCATTCTTGTATCTAGCTGCACAAGCAGGAATGGCACCTTCTAGAAGAATAAATACTAGTTGATTCCCTGAGCCTTAACTACAGTTTTCGTGGGCACAGGTAAGGAACATTACCATGTTGCCACTCAGATTATTCCCAATCGTCAAGTTACATCATACAAAAAGGACCCCCCCCCAACCTTTCTTCAGCGCATCCAAAAGGGAAAAACTTTACAGAGAGATTCGGTTTCCACTACCAAAGTTAATGCACTTAGATTACACCAATAGCAAATGATATTTGAGCACCATCATGGAAATTAAGCATTGAGTTCATACAGAGAATCTCAAATAAATACACAAATTATGGAGAAAAATCTGCAAATCAGTAGATACTATATGATAAAATTTTATTGGAACATGAAATGAAAATATGGATTAGAAAAGGTTCAACTCTTGAATAGTAGAGGCATTGTTACATGGCAGGGGTATTATTGTAATAGCCACATATTATTAATAGCTGTAATTTCTTAGCCGGCCAAAGTAAAACGATTTCTGTTGCTTAGTTCAGATTCGAGAATGATGTAGAACAGTTAAAAAATAGGACTTGTATGTACAACCCAAGGTGTGGAATAAAGATTTACTTGTTTCTCTCTCTCTCTTTCTCTCAATCTCTCTCTCTTCCCTGCGCCTCTGTACAAGGCATCAATTCACTTTAGTGCACCATCCAAAAGCATTAGCTCCAAAATGGTAAGTTACAAGCTAACAAGGTTTTCAAGTGAAGAATGTAAGAAGAGAACTCTATGATCATATACAACATAACTAGTTTTCATGCACATCAAAAGGAAGGGAAAATGAAGCATATAAAGTGACAAGTTACAAGTACCACCAAAATCCTACTCTTGTAGTGAAAACTAGAACAAAAATTCACAAACTGATTACCAACCGATTTATCCTACAACTACATTAAACAGGAACTTTGTCAAATGATAAATGAGATGACCACTTCAAATCTGGAAAAGAAAAGAAATTCACACACATGTTATATATATATATAGAGAGAGAGAGACTTGAGGTTTCTTTGCGTGGATGATTCCGTAATATGCTGTTGATGATACAAAAAGGCACAAGGTAAGGAGAACAAATAAACATACAAAACATAAAGAATATGCACATCAATATGTCGCCTTGGTGGCTCACTGGATTCATGACAACAGCACTAAACAGCAGCAGAAGTATTCAGCAAACCAGAGAAAAAAACTCCAATTAGATTTCAAGTAAACCCATTGTGAAATATGTCAAAAATTATAATTCTTTGATAGTTGATTGGACTCTCTGTGTCACAATTAGATGCAAACCATAAGATTCGTGTAATCTGCACCTCATAATCTCATATAATGCTCCAACTATTAATGAAGGCATGGAGCAGTGATAGCCATGACAAAATATCAGAGACTCTCGAAAAAACTCAGCTTTGACAGTAATGTAAATCACAAGCATGCCTAAAACATATAGATTTTTATTATCTAATAATTTCATCTTCAAGACAAAACAAGCGGGGAAGTTTATGGGCGTATCAAGATAAAAATACTCATCAAATGTTGCATTACAGGTAAGACGTCCGGTCAATAAAGAAACTGAACAATGAGCTATATTACAAAATGGTGTGATTGATATCTTCATTCCCAGAACTGTAAGCAGAGAAGCCCGGGTCCTTCTCCATATGATGAGAAAGGATTTTATATGAAAACACTACTATCACCAGATTAACGAAAACAAGAAAAGTAAAGCGCGCATGCATCAAATGAACCGGTGATTTATTAATAGTGTATTATTCTTGAACCTCTTAGCCTTAAACTATTCAAAAGGAAAAGAATGAGAAACAAGGCAAAAGCAATATGTAAATCTAGCCTAAAGGCTCAGAAATGAATATTAAAATTTATAGTTTATGAACAAGGACTTAAAAATAATTCTTACTTGCAATTAGTGGCAATTGCAGCCAGTCCGTCGGTGCTGAATCCATCACAACTCAGAAGCGAAAGAGCTTTGAAATCAGGAAAGGAAAGAGACAAAAACTCAAGGCTCTCATCAGTCACAGTCATCCTCTTGAGCTTCAACTCCTGAAGCAATGGATATTTCTTCGCAAACGCCAAAAGCCATGAATGAATATCAGCTCCCCAGTTAGGAGGAACCAGGTTGAAATCTGAGAAACGAGGCTTCCCTTTTAATGTCACACTCCGTATGTTTGGGAACCGACGGGTCAAGATCTCAGGTGACACAGAATAACAGTTTCCAATGAACACATGACTCCTAGACCATCGTTCAGCGTTATACCAGTCTTTGCAAACCAAGGAAACAGAGCTTCGATCTTTGTGTGATTTTAGCAGACTCAGAACTCGTTCCAGAACCTCATCTGGAAAAGTTGTGGCTCGATTTGAGTCATTTGACTCTGGCCATTCCTTCTTCCTCTTGCACTCCATTTTCCACCCAGGAGGAGCTCAAAGAACCACAAGTTTCAAAGATGAATTATCAGAGATGTGCCTAGTTTTATGACTTACAATCAAGCTAAAACAGCTGCTGAAGTAAAAGCAACAACCCAGAGGATAAGAGTATGAAGAGAAAAGCGAATAGCCAAAAGAAGTGAGAAATTTTACCCACCCCCCAGAAAATCAAAAGCAATCAATCGGTATAAATAAAGCAATGTACGAAGTACTTGCTTCCACTTTTTCAAGCTGATAATTTCCTCAACACAGAAAAGACGCGCTTCCCCCCTCTCCCTGAAAACTTGCCATTCAGACAGAAGATAAATTTGGAAAATAATCCCAAAGCCGAATCTGAGATCCACTTAATAGTAAGACCCAAAAGATCTAACACATATATTTAATGTGTTGGTGTAGAGAATAAATGATCTTTTGCATGAAACAATCTACTGTCACTTTTACCCGATAATGAGGAGGGCGAAGGAACTAGGAATAGAAAGGAACCGATAATTCCGCAGTACAAACCTGAAGCGTTCCATAGCAAAAGCAGAAGGAGAAGAGGAAGAGAGGAAGAGAGGAAATTTTTTAATTAAAGGGGGTTTTAATTATTGCAATTATTTATTTGATAGTATTATCTGTTGTCATCCTCCCACCTAAGCTTAAAGCCGATACTGCGCACAGAGACATGGCTGGTTATGAAGATAACGACAATAATGAGAGAGAGGAAATGAGAGAACTCGGATCCACAATCACTAACATGCGCCTTGGTGCGCGGTGCGCACAATCCCTCATCTTTCGCCACGTATCCAAATCACGCACATGCAAGCGGCATATTCGGTTCTAAGGAAAGTGAAAATCCACTGCTGTCACTGCTGTGATTGGGTTGAGGCTGATAGTAACCAATTTATAGAAATTTATTGGCAAAAAATTAAAAATAAAAATGACTTTTTTTTTTCTGGGCAAAAAAAGGGACAGGTTTGGGTTATTACATAAAATATTCCTCCGTACTACTAATTCACTACCATAATGATTGGACTTTATTGAATCCGGGATCCTATTCTTTTGCATTTTATGGTAAGATTTTCTTTTACTAAATTTTATTATCTTCCCTTGTGATTTTACATATATAGAATTATGTTTTATATAAATTTTTATTATATTATATTTTATTTTATTGAATGAGGACTTTTTTTTTATGGTTAAGGTGTAATTTTAATAATAAAATTTTGTTTGAGAGGCGTCTATCACAAATAAGTTTTAGAAGGGACAAAAATAATAATGAATAATTAAAAATGGTGCAAATTTAACAAAATTATTAAATTTGATATAATATCATTAAAGGTTTTCTTCTCTTATAATTTAACATGGTTAGGTCAAATTTAACGGTTTTGCTAAATTTATACCCTTTTTAATTATTTATTTTTATTTTTTCTTTTTCAAAATATATTTGTGCTAGACGCACTCGGATAAAACTTTGTTACTAAAATGCATCTTAACCCTTATATATATATATATATATATATATATATATATATATATAGTAAAAATATTTTTACAATATTTTGGGGTTGAACTTTCTTTTATTGATTTTAATGCCATATTTGCTTGGGATGATATGGATGGTTTTAGAATTGATGAACAAATATTTTTCAATAATTAGATTAATGCAAACTTTTTCGATATTCTTTTTGTTTACTTCTGATTGCTCACATGCTTACCAAGTATATAAATTTTCATAGGCAACTCATTTCAAGTTTTATATAAACATACATAGCCATGTTTCTTTTAGGCAAAATAAGCTAATAACTATCTAACACACTAGCACTATACATTAATTTAAATTTAAGTATTGTCACAATATGTGAGCCACCTTAATTATGTGAAAAATATTCTAATATAAAATTAAAAATATAAATTACTAAAAAATTATTGAAATTTTATTCGATTTCAAAATTATTTTAATCATTAAAACATTCAATTATTCCTATAAATTTTTTTTATCTTAAATCAATTTCATGTTGATAAAGTATATTTTATTAATATATTACAAATTCATGAAATTAAAAATTTTATTTGGTGAATTTATTCTTTATTTTCAGAAATCATGTTTATTATATAATTTGAAATTTTTTAAATTTAAAAAGAAAATGTCGTGGTCAAAAAAATTAAAAAGAAAAAGAAATGTATTATTTTTTCACACACGGAAATTTAGACAAACTATACAAGAATACCTTAAATCAGGAATATATAATATTGTGATAATAAGAGTTATTGAGGTTCATTGTAAGCGATAGTTACACTTCTCGACAAGAATCTTAAAATAATTAATATAACAACCCAACATTAAACTCTTCTACCGCGAGAAAGCGACATACTGTTTATTTGTTTTCAAAACTCATTAAATGAATATAAAGTCCATTAATTAATTAATGTAGTAGTATTAATTTAGTTACTATGTGAGGTTTAGCCGAATTTACTTTACAAATTATATGATTTGTACCAATTTATTGGGCAAAGAAAAAAGTTTAGTCTTATTCATAAGATAGAGAAATAAAATTTTTATATGAATGTACAGTTTGAGAAATACGTACACATTCTAAGAGTAAATTTTATCTAATGAAAATATAACAATTCAAATCATTTTAATTCTAATTTGTTGGTGACTCATCTTAAAAATTCAAATTTTATCTTATTTTTAAAAAAAATATTAGTTGATCACTTGATCATTTTGTTTTTTTCCCCAAATTAATATGTTTCTCTTAAAAAAATTAATTTGAATTTTTTTGAATGAATTATCAGCCAACTAGAATTAAAATGATATGAATTATTATGTTTTTAATGGATAGAGTTCAAATAAGGTGGTTCTTCTAAAGTATATAAGTAATTTTAT
The DNA here is from genome assembly GCA_037074505.1 of Albizia julibrissin. Classification (NCBI taxonomy): domain Eukaryota; kingdom Viridiplantae; phylum Streptophyta; class Magnoliopsida; order Fabales; family Fabaceae; genus Albizia; species Albizia julibrissin. Next base: position 39,160,411 of record CM073479.1, read on the forward strand.
TATTATATTGACTTTATTGTTATGGTGTATAATGTATATTAAATATGGGTAAGTTAAAAATTTATTAAATCTTATAGAAGAACATATGAAGTTTAAAGTTTTTCTTATGTAAAACATGTTTACGGTGCCCCTTATAAATATGTTGAGAGGAGTACGGGCTTTTTGTGTGGGTATTTTCAAGTGGTAATGATAATGAATAAAGTCAATATAATAATAAAATTATATGAGAAATATTCATATATTTAAAAAAAAAGAGTATCACATTATTTAAACTTTATTCAATGAATACATAGTAATTTAGATCATTTTATAGAAAAATAAATGAAGTTTAAAGTTTTTTTTATAAAAAATATTAGAAGTGTCTTATAAATAAATAAATATGAGTAGGGATTTTTTTGTTGGTAATTTTCAAGTGATAATGATGATGTTGAAGGGTTTAATTAATTGGGGTGTCCATGAATTACGAAACCTGCTTTGAAGATTGCGATGCACTCGATGTTTTCACCAAATTAAATTCAATTTGCCACTTAGAATAATGGTCAAAGATATGCCACTTGATGAATTACTCATCATTGAACAGTAAAGAAAAGTTTTTTTTTTCCCCGAAAAAAATGGATTACCTATATATATTATACATTTTTATAGCTTAAACAGTGTCATGATTAAGAAGCAATGAAAGCCTCACATTTTTATATAGAAGAAAAATGAGAGGTACTTGTTAGATTTTAGCATGATTTTCGGTGAGGTTTAATTTGCATTATTTTAATTTCACCATACTTGACATTTTGAGTCCTTTTAACACTTTCTTTTTCTTTTTTGATTTAAGGTACCATGTCTCATATCTGTTGCTTCAGAGAAAATTGACATTTACTTTAATACAAGGAAAGAAAAAATCCCCACTAATTGTAATCTGTACGTCAAAATCATGGAGATGTGATTAGGGGAGGGATGATTATCAATAAATGTGAATAGGGGATAGAAGTTTTACCCATCGAACTAATTTTGGGTGGGGAACTAGAATAATTTTAAAAAAATGAAACAAAATATAATCACACATAGGATAATCTTAAAATAAATATATTCCATATAATACTATTTAGATGGCATTTTTGGTAAAGTACTTGTCACATTTTTTGATAAAATACTTACTGAGCCAAGTTACAAAATTCTAAATAGTTGACAATTGAGGTCATGTTATATACTCTCTATCCCTTATTTTGAAAATAAGACATAATTAATATTTTTTAAAGAGATTAAAAAAAATTAAATAAGTTATTTAATCATATCATATGTTGTATATCTTTATATTATATATTATTTTATAAGTTAGGCAAAATAATTTGAAGAAAAAATGACAAATATAAATATTTTAAAATAATTTAACTAATATTCTTAATATCTAAAAAAATCAATTATATTTTAGTATAATTCAAATTACATGAGGTTAGGTTAGACCAAATTAAATGGTGTGATCATTTGGTCTAGAAGTTGATCCATCACAACACTAGTTAGTCTCATCTAGTTGGCCAGTTTTTATTCTCAAGCTGAATTTCATAACATCATATCAAATCAGATCAACTCAGAACTATATATCATTTTTTTTCTTTCATTGTGTTTAAGGGAACCTAACTCCATAATATGACGTATAATTTATTTTTGTAATTTTAAGTGAGGTTGATAGATCTTTAAAATTGTAATTGTAATATTTTTTTTGTGAAAAAAAAAATCATATTCCTTTGAAATGTAGGGAGGGGTGGCAAGTGGAGCGGGGGATTAATGTGGGGGTGGTGGAGGGAATGTGAGAGTGTATGGGTTCAAGTGGGGCCCTCATTCAATTGTTTAGGGGTTAGGTTCAAGAAACCACATGCTTCCACCCAACCTTTCAACTTGCACACACTTTCTCTAATCACGCTCTTTCCTCACCTTCAACTCCACCATATTTTATATATGTATATATCTTTTTTTATTTTAAATATAAGATAGAGTTAAAATTTTTTTTAAAATTAAATAAATTATTTAATAACATTATATATTATATATTATTATATTACATATTAATTTATATGATAGACAAATTAATTTAAAAAATTACAATAAATATAAATATTTTAAAATAATTTAATTATCTTTTTTAATATCTTTAAAAAAAATCAACTTTATCTTATCTTTCAATTTCTCTCTGGACACAGTCCATTTGAGTGCTTTCACCCTCATTTCACCACCATTAATGCCTTCCGGTATTTTTTAAAAGGCATGATTATTAGATCAGCTGGCATCAGACTTCCCGGATGAAGCTAGTGAAGCAGGTTCGGTCTCGTCTTGGGTGTGCTGTACTCTTTTTCCGTTGTAATAGAAAAAAACAAGATGGCAAGTCCTATGGACTCAAAAGCTATTTATAAATATATTTACTAACGACATTTAAACTCAAGTCATTGTGGGGGTATGAACTATATCTTTTCCTTACTCAGTAAACTAATTATCATTGGCAATAGTTTTTATGAACTTAGTTCTTATATTGAACTGCCTTTAAGCCCAACAATACTCAAGTTTGGATGAACAAGTAGTATTGACATCAGATAGTTATTTAAAAATACTTCTATTTCAACTGACTTATGTTATTATAGATAAGTTTGTCCTTGAGTTAAGTTGAATTGCATATAAAGATTTCTAAAAAAAATATTGGGTAATTAGAAAGAACAAGGGAGATAGAATTGAATGCGATGAGAAAGAGAGAAGATGGTAGGTGAGATATTAAATGAGGGGAGAGAAAGAGAGAGTAGGCTGGAAACTTGAAAGTATAGAGTTTGGTAGTGAAGATAAGAGGGGAGGTTGGGCCACAACGATTAATATGCCAATACAGATGCAAATGAAAATGAAAAGAGAGTCAGATTTCATGTCATGGACCCCCCCGTGCTTGTGTTCCCTAAAGCTTAGAAACCCCATGTTCTTCATCCCTCAAACCTCACTCTCATCTCTTCATCTTTGATGTGCCTTGTCATTTGCCCCAAATCTTTTGATTTTGACGGCTTTCCTTTCCACCTCCCACTTTCTCCGCTTGGCATAACTAGTATCCTTACCATTCAAACACTAAATCAGAAGTTTCTATTACAAGTCTCACATCGATTCGTATATAAATAAAATATGATTTATAAGTTTAAGAAACTTAACTATACAGTAAGTCAGTTTTTTAAAATTAGGCTCTCTCTTTCATGCCCTGTGAGATAAGCACAAGTGACAGGTTGGAATGGTTTTTTATGGTCCATTTATGAGTTTAATTGCATTGGAGCAGGGGCTGTTGAAATGTCATTGTTGGTGCAATGAGTCGTCATGGTCACTTTCTTTGGCAGTCATTTATTTAACAAATAGGAAGCCATTCCTGGGTGGAATGGGAATTTGCTTTCATTACACTTTTTTGTGAAGCCATCATTGCCTTTTTGACCCAACCACTTGCATTGGATTCTGAGGCCTTCCTTGGGCTTCCTACTTTGGGGTCTCAGCAATTATGTTTTATCATATTTCAAACCCCAACATTGCATTGTGCCTCTTACTGTACACCACAATCCTACTCCCCAATTTCACACAAATACTTCATTCTTGTGGTAATTCATAAATATTTTTAGTAACTCTGCTCTGTGGACCAATATCCTGCTCGTGTTTTAATCCCATGGTGCATGCCTTTGTTCCATAACACACATAAAGCAGGAGAGAGGAAAAGGACGGGAACAGTTAAAAAAAAAAAATAGCTGTGCTTATAAAAAAGACCACATAGACGAAGTACAAACCACGTTCCTGAATATAAGCGCCTGCAACAGAAATTCTCATTCATGATGCTTTTGCTTTTAAGGTAGCCTATTAACATAATATTTCCCCTTTTCCACCTTAAGATATTAACTCACACACAGCTACATTTTAAAAGAAGGTAACCCCTTTTATCTTCCAAACCTAGAGAAGCTAATGCTATTTGGGCTGGCCCAACAAACTTTTTGTTTTTGTTGAATTTATTCTTCGCCAAAACTTCATTGGCCCATATCCCGATTATAACAAGAAGACACAATAAAGCCTAATATGGCCATTCTAACAAAATAAACTTGCTTGTATTATTTAATCCTCAAATTCAGTGATTACCCCGAGAAGAATTCGGGAAAATGGGGGACATGAAAAGAATTCAATGACATGCATCAAGGACCCAAACACTGCCCAAGTATATCATCTTCAAAATGAAATTTAATCAGCAAAAGAACCAAAGAACAAGGGGTTCAAAATTGGAAGTGGCTGCGGAAGACTGAAAGCCACCCACAAAGAGTCTTCTTTGTGTTGTTTATTCAAAGAATTGGGTGTGTTCGAACTAAAGATAGAGCTCTCAGCACTGCAATGTTGCCGATGCAAAGCTCCCTCAGATTTGACTCGAGTCCCTACCGAAGACAAAGCGTCTCAACCAGTCCGACACCACTAAGGCCCTTGTACGCCAGCTCACTTGCTTGCTGTTCAAGATGATTGAATCAAGAAGCTTCATAAGTTGGTGAAAAGAATACCTTCAACAGCACAGAAATAAGCAAGAATGAAAGAGAGGGGTGAAGGTTACCTTGCATAGACAGAATACCATAACCATTGGGAACTGTGGCCAATTGATACCCAATCCCCAGGAAGCTGTGCTGCTGTCTGCTCTCCTCCAAGTGGAGCAAACTGTCCCAAATGCTTGTACCTTCACACAAGAAGCAAGTATCTCGTTAAATTTATTCAGCAACACTTTTCTGATATTGTACTACCAAAGAGGTTTGAGTAAAAGATATACCTAAAGGGTTTGAAGCGGTGGCGACCTTCTCCCCGGAACCTAAGAGGACCCTCTGGATTCTTTTCACACTCCTCCATCCGGTTAAAACACTTGGCCAGGTATGCTCCCTGCTGAGATGCAACCTGATACATTTATGCAGAGACGCATCATATAAATGTTATTCTCAACAGAGAATGCCACGCTCAAGCAACACAGAAGAGAAGAACTCAAGGTGAAGCTTGTTTCAATGATTGTTATCATGATATATGGATATTAATTCTTCACTTTGTATATTTGTCTTGACTCTTTTTGAAAAAGATTGTTTCACAGGTCATAGTCTTATTAAACGCTTTGCTTCAAGTTTGTTCATGACACGACAAGCACCTGTGCTGTAGCAGGAAGAAATTTCATCTGGGAATCCACATTGGACAATGCCGCTTTGAAGTCTTCGATGCTCAGTTCAGTTGATTCCTTTTTATCATCTCCCTTAGCTTCCTTCAACAGATCAACAATGCTGCGCATCTGCTTGCTTTTCAGATACAGCTCCACCTGAGGGTACCTTTCACAGATATCGTCAATCACCTCTTGAAATTCTTTCACTGTAAGCGTTCCTGAGTTGTCTTTATCTGCTTTCTTAAAAATCGCGGCAATATCTCCCTAAAAACACACAACACCCGCCTTTGTAATTTGCAGGGAAACAGATACCATTTCAATTGAAATATATAGCTTCACAAGCATAAAACATAATAGTTACTCCAGATTATCAATAAACAAGCATTGTGTTTCAGCAAAACTTTATGTCAACTTGTATGCTTATTTACAGGAAAACAGAACAAAGAAATTAGAAAAATATTAAGCAGGTGAATAGTAAGTAATATGAGCAATTAGTTACCATGACTTTTCGCTGGTTTATGGTAGCACAATCACCAAGAGCATAAACATTGTCACACCCTTCAACTCTCAACCATTCATCAGTAGCCAACGCACGCCTGTTAGCCTATTATTATTATTCAAATGAACAGTGTTTCAGATAACAGTATACGAATTAATATTTGCGGAGTGAATAACAGATAGAAAGCAAAAAGGAGAAAAGAGTTCCTCTCGAGGCACACCTGGTTAATTTGCTTCATGAAATCTTTGATAAATGGACGAGTGCCTATACCAGTTGACCACACAGCCATTCCATATGGAATTGTTGTAATCTCTCCTCCATTTTTCATTTCCTTGGTAGAAATTTCTTTATCCGACACCTTCACCACCATGGATCCTGTTTTCACATCAATGCCATCTCTATTGAACTTGTCTTCAGCAAATGCAGTAATTCTCTTGTCAAACCTGCAAGACAGAATCAAATTTCATGGGTGTTTAATTTAATAAATCAATAGTATGACACTTTAATAGCTAGTTCAGATTATGAAATACTGGTCCACTTTCATGATCAGAGATTCGGAGACTTACATGCTCAGAATGTGATCTCCAGCCTCCAGAAGCGTGATCTTAACTAAATTTTTTACCCGAGGATATAACTTGCCCAAATCCTCATTGACAAAGTCATGAAGGGAGGCTGCAAACTCCACCCCGGTTGGGCCACCTCCAACTATTGCAAAATGAAGAATCCTCTTCTTCTCTTCATCACTTACAGTTGGCAGGCTTGCTCTCTCAAAGCAATCAATGACAGTTCTCCTAATCTTCTGGGCATCTTCTACTTCCTGAACATAAATGTCCGAAAGATTATCAATAAAATAAAATCATGCATAGCCAAAAAAGAACATGATGAATCAAAAGGGTTTAGCTTAAGCCGAGATGGCATATCTTATTAGTATGCTTAAGATTGCTCGGAGATGATACTAAGTAAGCTTCTGGCGAAGTTCAATATCATTTCTGACATTTGATACCATAAATTTATTTTAAAAGGGAAGAACATAAGTGGAAGGTACCTTTAAGAAATGGCAATGCTCCTCAACTCCAGGAGTGTTGAATGTGTTGACATTAGCCCCCACGGCTATGATTAGGTAATCATAGTCCACGACAAATTCTTCTTTCCCGTTCTTATTGTTGTTTAAACTGGACCGACAGTAAATTTTCCTATTTTCTGCATCAACCTTGAGACACTCGGCTTCACCATATTCAATGTCCATTCTTTTCTGCACCAATAAATAAATAAATAAATAAAATAAGCCATCAGAATGCAGCATCAAGAGTGGTGATCGTTATAGGATATGCCATTAAGCGAATTTTTCCTATCTATGGCCGTCCCGATTAGCCACATAATATAGGAAAACACAAATAAGCTTGAACGCATGTAATGAACTATAGTCTATAATCCCATCATAATTGTACTGAAGATGGAATTGGTAATTGCATGACCAGGGATCGGCATAAACCACCATTACGGCCAAAAGAAAAAAAGTCATAGAAAAATCCGCTTTCCTTGGCAAACATTTATCATTTAGTTTTCCAACAGCCATTGTGCACAGGGAAAAGTTGGGTAGGCCAACGCAAAAGCAAGTGGTTAAGTCTGAAAATCTCATAGGTAAGTTTTAATCATAAAAATATGAAACGTCTTTAACATGCTTCCATGTTTGTTGAAGTAACATTTACTCAATTATTACAGGGGAAGTCATTCCAACCCCTAAAAAAATTTCTCATTTGATGGTTATCCCAGAATATTGGAAAGTAGTGATATGAATAGAAGACTCTGTTTTAAAAACGAAACAGGAGAACTATATGGTGTTTTTTTTCAATACCTTCCGAAAAATATTACGAACAGGTTCAACGATGCTGCGCGCTTCGACAGTACCGCTGGTGACGCTAGGCAAAAGAGGAGTGAAAGCAAAATAGTTGCGGGGCGAGACCACCATAACCTCATATCTGGGGTTGTTTAGGTTCCTCAAGAAACTTGTGCCTGCCCAGCCAGTTCCGAGCACCACCACCTTTCTCTTTTCCGAAACTGTTTCTGATGAACCAATAAATGCTCCATTATTGCTTCGATCTGCTTCTGCATAAGCCACAAGGGCCCCCGTCCCACCACTGCACCAAACAAATTGTTCGTGTTCATGTAAAACCTCAGAAATCACCTGGCCACTCACAAATCCCAAGATCATATGATATACAGAATAGAGTTATCATATAAACAATGACAATACCTGACGGTGAAAAGCACGAGAAGCTTGGAAAGGGAGGAGGTTTCATGGAAAGCTCTAGAAACTCGTTGATAGAAAGTGAAATTCGGCATTGTGGAGTGAAATGGTGATATGAAGTAGGAGATCGGTGTCCGATAATCCGGGAGAGGAAACAGAGGGAAAAGGAGGAGAAAATGTTGAGAGAGAGAGAGAGAGAGAGAGAGAGCGACAGAGAGAGGAGGGTTTAGGGGAGGTTGGCGTGGGAGAGCCGCAGAAATAGAGAGAGAGAGAGAGAGTGGGATCAGAGAGAATCCGGGAAGGTGGGAGAGAGAAACATCGGGAATGACGGTGGGAAGGTGGAGGCGTGAACAACTGTTTTGTTTTGTGATCTGCCCTTTTTTGACTTGGCGGCCAAGAAAGGGCCTTCACATGTCAAAAGATGCACCCCTTCGTGCCAAGTGCCAACTTTCTTTCTTACTCTTTAATTTTGTATTCACAAAAAAAATTTATAAAACATATTGTCATATTTTAATAAATTAATTTATTATTTACCAAAGATGTCAATTTTTAAAATAATAAATGTTTTGGGTGGCACCTTAATGGCTTAATATATGCAATTTTTTATTATGTCCCTAAATTTAAATTATTTTTTTATACTCCTATTACATGCTTATCTCTATATTAATGAATTATTAATTCTTTTTTATTTAATTACTCTCTCAATCCTTTTTATAAGAAACATTTTTTTAATTATAGAAAACGAAATGTCGGTTAAGATTAAATAAAAATAGAAAATATGTCAAAAATGTCATCTTTCTTTCAAATACACCCCTATTTATGAAAAACATAAGAAAGAGAATGCACAAAAAATACGAGAGAAAATTGAGTATAAAATATAAAAAAAAATGTGTAATAAATGAATAAATGAAAGAAAATGAATTGTAAACAAAAGATAATTAATATAAAAATATGTATTTAATAGAGGTGGAAAATGAACAAATAATTTAATTTTTGAGACAAGATAAAAGTTACTTCTTTTAAAGACCAGCTTTAAAATATCAACATAGAGTTTGTTTAGTAGTGTAAGGCCTCACTTGATCCCTTTAGGTTTTGAGTTCGTCTCCCAAATGAGACAGTTGTATTGAGAAAGTCATCAATATCAAAAAAGAAAGATCAACCTTAAAAGAGAAAGTTACGTATAAAAAGGATTAGAGAGCATATTTATTTCTCATCCACTCTCATATTTCTTACTCATTTTCTCTTATATTATTTATTTAAAAAGAATTATATTTTATATATTTTTATTATGTTTAATTAATTTTAACCTTCCATACTCACAATCATAATATTTTTTTAACCAAAGGACAATCACAATAATTCTTTCTTTTTCGGAGGACTAATCTAATGCGTTGAGTATTAGCATACTGCTATAAAATTAGCAAAATAAAGAATATAATAAGGAATTTATTTGAATGAGGAGAAAATATGTTTACAGTGGTGGTCAAGAATTGGACAGGTGGTAATGGTGGGGCCACCTTACCTGGCTTTGCTGTACTGAAGGCTGCCATGACCCTGACCCTGAGATTCAGGCGCCGTTTGATAGATTTCTCGCTTGTTGAATACCATGACCTCCTCTTTTCTCTTAGAAATTAAATAAAATATTTTAAAATATTTCTATCTATTATTTTTTTTAACTAATTTGATGATATATAATATAATAATATATATAGATTTTTGAGAGAAACTATAATTAATTTATTTATTTAGTTTCTTAAAACTTCTTAAATTAATCAATTAAATGTAATATTCAGAAAAAAAAAACTAATAGAGATTGAATCTAACTCAATAGGCCAATCAATATTCAAATTCCCATTACGTGTTCACATTTAGTATGCCACCGTTTTTAGACCAAGATTAAATAATGGTAATAATAAACAAATTGAGATGAAGCTTCTTTGGATGGTGGGGAATGGTGCGTTGCTGTTCACTTTCGCCTTTGTGCTCCAAAATAGTTGGTGTTGGGTCACAAAGTCTTACACGCAATTTGCATGAACTGTCCTACAACCTTTAGTTGTGCTTCTCAACTTCACGCTTCTCCGGTTCTGCCTTGTTTATTGTGTTTGAGGTGCATAATGGAGATCTCACTAGGCCTGTTTGGTATAAAAAAATTTGAGGAGGGAAAGAAGTTAAAGGGAAGGGAAGATTTTGAAGGGTGAGGAAAGATAAGTTATTTGGTAGAATGAAAAAATGAGGGTTGGTGGTTGAGAAAAAAAATTAAGAAATACCTATTTTACTCTTAAAAATAATTTATTAAAAATAAAAAAGAAAAATGTTAATTTTTGTTAAGTGAAGGAAAATAAAAGTTTCAGTCATAAATAATATGGACTAAATGATTAAAAAATTAAATAAAAATAATAAATTATAATAAAAGATTGTGTTTTGTTGAGCTTCTAAAATATAACTGTTGGATGTTGATTGAGCTCTAATTTAAGTTTGATAACCTATAATCTTCATGTAAACTTGATTAGTGATGATTAGCAATTGTAGGAACAAGATAATCAAGATTTAAATGAATTTGAAAGAATATCAAAAAAATCTGAGACGGTATGATTATTGGAGTGTGACTTGAAATCATTGAGTGGTCTCTTATATTTTCTCAATCAATCAAATGATTTTCAAATCAGTTGCAAGTGTTTTTTTTCAATCACTCAAGTGATTTTTAGATCACTTGCAAGTGTCTTGCAAGTAATCAAAAATTACTCGAATGATCCTTCAGAAATCACTAAGTGATGTTTGAGATCACTCGAGTGATTTCTGAAATAACTCGAATGATCTTAAAGACCACTTGAAGTGATCTCTGAAATTATTCGAATGATTATGGATCACTCAAGTGATTTTATCTTTGAACTCCACTATCAAGTGACTTGTTGGAATTTTAGAAGTGAAGTTTCATCACTCGAGTGTATCCATAATACACTGTGCAAACTTTTTACTCTTAACATTTGAGATATATATTTGACATTATCAAAATTAATCATATCTAACAATCATAACCACACAAATTTCTCTAACATATTCTCTTTTTAAATTCAAATTTGTCGCATAAATTCAAATGTAATCCTATTTTCTTACCTTATAAAAATAATTTTCATTAAATTTTGTTTATCCCTGTTTTTTCGATTAATAAACAGAGTATAAACACAAAATCACAATTGTTGCACTTTTTGTGGGTCATTGATAGTCACAACAATCATGTTTGGTGTGAAGCATTTATTTCACCACAAAACAAAAAACCCTTGTTTTTTGAATGGTAAAACAAAGGGACTTGACGAGATTGCTGCCTATATCTTAGCCCATAAGAAGTTTTGATAGTGAGTAGCGAGTAAAGCCACGACGTCAAATGAATCTTTCACCAAAACACTCACAACTTATTCTTTAATGAGTATGCACATCGACATCAAAATTGCCACACAATATTCTTTCTTTATCCTCCATGTTATTGTATACAATATCCCAATAATCAATGGTAAACTACAAGCTTTTGGCATAGCTTTGTCTCCCCTCCATGTTCTCCACCAACGCCACAAGAACCATTAAACAATATGTGGTCAAATCAGATTTTTGTTAAGAAACTAACCTCGTGTCGAGACGAATAGTGTTAGCTTCAAACACTTACAGATGATTTTGAGGAAGTAGGAGAAGAGTAAAATAAATGTTTTATGAGAGTTTATATCTGAAAGCTTCACGGTTCATAGAGGAAATTTGGATTCTCACTAATTTTGGTGGGATCTTATCTTCCTACCTTTAAGGGAAGATTGGTAGGCCCAAAAACTCGAGTTTTTAGAAAGATTGATCGCTAATAGTGTACCAAATAAGGGAAGCTATCCGTCCTCCCTTTCCTTCCCACCTCTTCCACATACCAAACCAAACGGGCCTAAGTGCCTGTTTGGGAACACAGTGAAAAAGTGAATTTTTTTTAATGTGTCTTTTATAGAAGCCAAATAGAAAAAAAAATCATATTGCCAATGTGATTTGTGTTTGGATTGGTAGTAGGAAAAATGACTTTTTTTTTTCTAAACCCAGTGAAAAAAACTAAAAGCTATTTCAATGAGCTTCTAAAAAAGGTAACTTTTTTTCTAAAAGCTCAGTGAAAGCTAATATGTTTACAAACGTACCCGCAGATATCAAATGGACTTTTACCCTCCAAATAAACTTTTTTCCCTCCTCAATAAGATTCCCAACAGGCCTGAATAATTATGGTAGTTATATATTCCAGGCGTCACTAATTCTTAGAGGTAAATAATGTATTTTTTGGTTAGTCAACTTTGGCAAGATCTCCGTCAAATCATCGACTTTTATTTCTTTTTAATAAAAAGACTTATTTATTTGAATATATGTTAGGTAAGAATATATTCAAGGAAGGCTTTGGACAAGGAAAGTTTAAATGGAAATATTGAAAATTATGCATTTAAAGAGTCAAGTGAATAGAGGAGTAGCAGGCTTGTTTAGTTAGGTTTTTATTTATGTATAAGCTTGATTTATATAAATTGAGATAAAAATTTTTTACATATTTATTTTGTAGGCTGTAAAAGTTACCTCGTAGACTGTAAAAGCTACCTCGTATTCCGTAAATCACGATTGAAAAATACTTATAGAAGCTATCCAAACATACCATGGCTATCCACATATTCTTTTCTTTTTTCTTTTTTGAACAATTTATAGTTACTAGTTTCCATATTTGATATATGTACTTGTTTGGAATAACGAGTGATATATTTAAAAATAATTTTTTAACCGTAATTTAAGGTATATGAGGTAAATATGTAAGATAAATGTTGTCTCGACTTATGTGTATAAGTACTTTTGGGATCCTAAACATGCTTATAGTGATGAGTACTATGATATCCAAGTAATTAAATCTACACTGGACCGGCCAGTTCAACCCAAAAATTGGTGAACCGGTCGATAAATTAGTCTAGTCTGGGCATTAACCCAGTTCACCTTTTTTTAAACAAAAAAAAAACTCCATTTTTTTATTTTCTTTAAAATTTCATATTAATAACTTTGGAATTTTCACTTTCTCATCAGTTTGGCATCATGTTAGCTCTAATTTGACTCTGGTTTGACCCATTGACCCCTGACCCAATATCTTAACTGGTTTAATGACCGATCTAGATTTAATAACTTTGTATGATACTTGTCATGGCAGGGATGCCTACATTTTTTTAATTTTAGTTTCAATTATTCAAATTTAAAAATTTTTATCCATACATCCTTCAATCTTTAACATAAGACCCAATTATTTTTTTTTAGCCTTCAGATTGAAGCGGTGATCGACGAAATTTAATATGGCAAGGATTGAGTGAAGAATGAGGCAGAGGATCTGGCAGCAATAAAATAGTAGAAACAAATGCTTTCGTCATAGTAATTTTTTATATATATATAAAATTCAGGTTGGTTTGGATTAACTTATAGAAGTTCCATAAGTGCTTATAAATCGTGATTCACGGAATGCAAAGTAACTTTTACGATTTACGAGGTTGCTTTTACGGTCTACGAGGTAAATATGTGGAGGAAATTTATTTCGATTTACGTAAATCGGACTTATTTTATAAACCCGATTTTAGATAAAGTTTCCAAACATGCTAATTTATTTGTTTGGCTGTTGGGATCTAAAACTAAAACACACAGGCTGTTCCCAACCTTTCTCACATGTCCTTAGCATAATACTGGTATTATTATTCGTGGTCGCCAACTTTCAATGCCTTTAATTGACCAATATTTGTTGACTAAAACAGCTACGTGCAAAATAAGAAAGATTTGAATTTTAAATTTCACTTGAAGTTAAATTTGAATCTAGAGTTACGTGGAAATTAAGTAAGAAGGTTGACTTTGAAATTTTACTTCAAACTGAATTTGAACCGTAGTTTGAAAAGAATTCATAAAAAAGAAAAAAGAATTTATCAAAATTCTCAAAGAAACAAGCTTCACAGCTTAAAAACTTTTCTAACAATATAAATATGATCGTCGATCGAAAATATGGCTGAAATTACAATTGGAGTTTATACTTTAACAAGGCCACGCACAACTTAAAATGGTATGAGATGTAAAATCAAATGACTTTAAGATGGATAAGCTGGAAATCTCGCAAACAGATACTCTATCTCATTTGACACACTGAAAGCAAATGGATTTTTTTTTTTCCAGATATTATTATACTTGCCTTCGTAGATGTTATATATTTCGTCCAGATACCCTAAATCACTCAATTTTTTTTAAAAACATTTAAATATGTAATTTCACTCTTTTTTAGGCACAGTTTTTCTTCTTGGAGGCATTAAATGAGGCACTTCTCTCATTAAAGGTTCAAACTTTGGTTCACTGTTGTGAAGGACTCGTCCATTTTGCTAAATCCAATTCATGTTGGGTTCAATTTTTCCCCCTAAACTTGCAAGATCGAACAAAATTTGCAGACCAGTGATATATGAATTTTTTTGGCCCAGTGTAATCGGAACCGTTGGCCCAAAAAAGAGGTTCGACCCACATGGTCAATATCCAGATTACCTTTTTTGGGTCAACATTTTTCTTATTGGGCAAAAAATATCCACATTACCAAAACAATTTTGAAATACTCATGCAAATTAGTTTAAAGGTTAATATCATTATTGAATTTAAATTTTGATATTTGTAGTTTGAAATGGTTGATTTTTTTTATACACTGAAAATAAAAACAAACCTAAATACAAAAAAAGCTGGGAACCAACTTCATACGCTGAAATCCAGCATTATCAGGATTGAATCAGACGGTTTGGGTCAGAAACCGGTAAATCATTGGTCCAACTAGTCTGGTTTGGCAAGTTGGACCAGTTTGATTGGTGAAACCTTTTTAAGATTTTAAAAAATTAAATTAATTCTTTTTTAAAAAAAAATATTTAGAATCTCATATAAATAACCTTGAAATTTTCACTTGCTCACCGATTTAGCCATATATTAGCTATGGTTTAACTCCGATTTGATTCACTGACCCTCGATTCAGTACTTCGATCGATTTAGTCATCGGTCTGAGTTTAATAACCTTGCTAAAATCTCCATTAGCAACTCTGGATTGAAAATTGCAGTCCAATGACTTTGTTCAAGGCCCTTTTCACAAAAATATTTGTCATGGCATTGACATCACTAATTATCTATCGAATTTCCACCTGCCAAGAACATTGCATCGTTCTTCTGATTTTCAAATGGTTTATTTTAATCTATATTATTTCATAAGGATTCAGTATGAATTTAAACAAAAAGATCCAAACCAAAACTCGTTAAAAATACATTAGATCAGCCATTAAACTCAAATGAAATCATGATGAAACTTAAGACCCAGATTGATTTGAAACCGTAGACATCGAAACATTCATATGTAAGTTTATGTTTTCATGTTATATCATCTCAAATATGCCAAACCTGTCCTTCCCTTGCTTTTACAAAACAGAGCATGTGAACCCATAAGACTTGTTGAAGATGATGATCATCTCTTTCTTCGTCATTGCAATAGAGAAAATATGAACTCATGATGTTCATGAGAGTTCAAGTTACCTCTTATCGAGATCACATGTATAAAAGGAAAGAGAGGACCCAAAAACATATAGAAACTCTTCTTCTTCTTCTTCTTATGCCAAAAAAAAAGAAAAAAGGCAACCAGATCCCTACCTTCGTATGTAAGTCACTGTTCATTGTAATTTTTCTTCATTCGTAATCTAGCTTTGAAACGTCTTGTTCATAGAATTTATGAAACTCTTTTGATATGTTAATGTTTCTTGTAGATTCCAGAAATTCAAGCAGATAATCTTTTATTTTGATAATATCTGCAAGCGGTATATTGATTCTGATATAACGAATTCTTTTGGGAAGAAGAACATTTCCTCTTGATAATTTGCTACACTTCGGGCTTCTTTGATTTTGATTTCTGTTTTTTATTCTCATAAATAATTTTATAAAACAATTTTTAAAAATAAGTTTAAAAAATAAGAAAACAAAACAATTTGTTTGAATAGATTGTTTTTAAAAATCTGTTTTTGAAGTGACGTAACGGTACGGTTGCTGACGGTAATGTGGTGGTGGTCGTCATTGATAGTATAATATAAATAATGGATAAGTGACGGTCTCAAAAAATAAAAAAAAAGAAAAAAAACAACAAAAAACTGTTTTTGTTTTTAAAAACAGTTCATCAAACATGTTTTATTATTTTTAAAAACAAAATCAAACAGCCACAAATGATCTCTCTAATTTTTATTTTTTTTTATAAAAGTTCCACTTCACCTCTGCTCATAATCTCTACAACAGTTTTTTTTTTATAAATAAACTATTACATCAAACTGGAAACAGTACACATAAATAAGGGGCTAGCCCTAGAAAGGCCATCAAAGGCAAGACATAGGAGAAGCTGTTTTTTTTGTGTATTTTTCAAGGTAATTAAATTTGGATCGGTTACTGAATCGGTCGGGGTACTAGATTAAGAGTCAGCGAGTTAGACCGGAGTTAAATCGGAGCTAATCGAGACAAACCGGTAAAAAAAAATGAAGATTTCAAACTTATTAATATAAAATTCTAAAGAGAAATTTTAAAAAAAAGATTTTTTTAGAAAAAGGACTAGGGCAATGCCAGGACCGGACCGATCTTTCCGATCGGTTTCCGGGCCAAACCGGCTGGTTTAGTCCGGGTTTGATCACTCTGGTGTTTTTTGACACATCACTAATTCAACAATTAAAATGGATAAAATAAGTGCTTGTTTGTTATCATTTTTACCAATCGGGCTTATTATATAAGCCCGATTCACGTAAATCGAGATATATCTACTCCACATATTTATCTCGTAGACCGTAAAAGCACCTCGTAGACCGTAAAAGCTACCTCGTAGACCGTAAAAGTTACTTCGTATTCCGTGAATTACAATTCATAAGCACTTATGAAATTTTCAACCGTTATTCCAAACAAGCTCTAAGTTTCTTGGTCACTCCCCTCAATTTTACCTTACTTATCATAGACTAAATCTGCTTTGGATTAAAAGTTTTGACAATCTGCGAGATCCTTTTTTCAGCAACTTTGACAACCAAATTGGCTGGAAGGTGATCGAAATAACGTAACGTAGGAGTATGATGTGTAAGAACGAATTTAATCATATATAAAAGTGAATTGCAAACAATAAAATCTCACAAAATTTTGGTAATAAAATGGGGAATCAAAGTCTAAATAAGTATGGAATGAAAGTGTTGTTAAAGATTGTTGGAATGTGGTCATAAAAGTAGAGGTGGACTGAAACTCAATAAGCTGGTCCTTTAGCTCGTGGTAGGGTGTGGTTTCTGCCTTTCAAGTGTTTAGTCTCTTTCCCTTCCAACTTTCCAACCACCTTATTTATTACTCATCATTCTATTTATAATCAACTTTCTATTTGATTATATAAAATAAACTGATAGTTAAAAATAATAAGTGAGTCAAAAATGTTATATATTTTTATATATGCCCCTATTTATAAAACAGAGAGAGAATGTATAAAAAGTAAGAAAAATAATAAAATATGTTTTCCTAATGTTTTGTTGACTTCATTCATCAAGTGAGTTCTCTCTCTCTCATGAATATAACTTTTGATGTGTATGATAATTAATTATAAATAATATACATTTAATAAGGGTAGAATAAAAAAAATGAGTTCATATTTTTAAACATAAAATAAAAATTGTTTATAAAAAGGATAAATCTCATATGAGAGAAAGTTAACCGGAGGGAGGGAGTATTTATTCATGCCTCGGCTCTTTACCAAATTCACATTTCTCTTTAATTGTTTTTAATTATTTCTTGTATAAAATATCATAAAACTCAAATATATATTTTAATTGATTAGAATATATAAAAATATTTCATATATTATTTTTCTTATACATTTACAAGAAAAGAAACTTTTTTTTTAGGGGACAACCTAGCCTATGTTTGTTAGGATAAACTCTCCTTATGAGTCCTTATATTGTCACTATTCTCCAATGTCAACGTGCCATCTACAATTTGTGTGTTTAATATCTAAAGTACCTTATGGCCACATGTGTCGTGTCTTGTCGATGGAGCCCAAGAGTACCTTGTTTATTTATTTATGAATTATGCCCTATCCAACTTATATTTTACATTTTAGGCAACACATTAGATTCAAATTAATTATAAATTAGTTAATAAGTAAATATATTAAATATTTTTATTAACTATTTAATGAAATAAATAATTTATATTAATATAAATTAAATTTTTTTAAAATAAGTGGCCTGCGAGCTCACATAATTTATTAGAAAAATTTACTTTCCAATCAATTAAATATTTTTACTATTGGAGCATTTTGACCATTTTAAAAAATATTATAAAATAATTTTAAAATAAAAAATTAATCTTTCAAAAGATAAGACTCATCATGCCAAATAATCTTGCTTTTACTCATCAGTGCTAACCTACATGTTTTAATCCTTGATTGATTTGATATTTTTGACAAAATCTGATATGGACATAAACATATAACATACGAATTTTATACACAAAATATCGAATATTAAATATTAAATTACAATAAAATATCCCCCCCAAATGAAAATTGTGTAAATATGAAAAGTTACATAAGCTGAATTAATTTTATACATAACTTGTACCTCTGAAATTTTTCTCATTTGCTTAGGAAGATAAAATTTTGGCATTCTGTAATAGGTTTTTAAATCACTTAATTTGTAAACTGGAAAATTGAAATATCATATTTAATTTATTTCCCTAAATTATTTTAAACTTACTAGCTATATTTTTCATGTGCTTCAATGGACTGGGAACATGCATGAAATATCCATAGTAAAGTTTTTTTGTTTTTGTTTTTACAACTCTCTGTGTAACTATAAAAACGATATTTCACTCTACATAATTTTTTCTCACACACACATTATAGCAAAAAGCCAAAAACTTGTTAGATGGAAAAAATGTGGTCTAATAAAAAAAAATATTATTTATTTATAAGAAATATTAATACTAAATGGATATTTTATTATTGTACAAGCAAGGTGAGCTGATAGACAACTGATAAGTGAGTGTAAATCAAACACTATGTGAAAAAAAAAAAGAAAAAAGAAAACATAATCAAACATTTGGATCTTTAGGGTTTAGTGATTTATTAACGCATAGATATATAATACAAGTATACCACGTTAATCAAAGCCACAACAAACAAACTCCACAAAAACCTCACAAAATCCCAAAATCTCTATTCTTCCCCTTCGCTCACCCCAAAATCCATAATACGTAATCCATTGCATTAAAAAGATCTTTAACTGAGGCAAACCCAAAAAAAAAAAAAAAAAGGCTTTAATCAATCTCACCGGCGATGGCCTAGTTGTCGCCGGAAAACTCATCAGTTCTCGTCGGAGAAATATCAATTTCAATTAGATTATCTTCCTCAAACTGAAACTCCATATCTATCTTCTTCCCACCGTCTAAAGCTATCTCAATCAACCCTTCCCTGTCTTCTTCGTCCCACTGGAAGCTATTGTTCTCCGGCGACTCCCACTGCCCTATCGGCAGAAACCCACCGTCCGACGAGCTATCCGACTCCGATTCGGATTCTGGGTAATACCGCGATAACGAAGGATACTTTGGGTAATCAACGTATTTTCTGGGGTTTTCTTTCTCATTCTGACCCGCGTCTGCTTCGTCCCCTTCTTCGTATTCCTCGTATATGACTTCCAACGGCGCTTTCACTTCCCATGATTCGACGAAACACTCTGAGCTGAAACCCATCTGGGGTTTGAATTCTGTCTCTGAATGAGTGGTGATCCATTGCCGAACTTTCTCAAGGGAATTCGATTCCTCTGTTTCAATGTCAAGATTCTCACTCTTCTCTTTCTCCTCTGCAACTACTGAGGCTCTGTTTTCTTGGTTCAAACCGGGTTCGGGTGTGCCGGCGATTTCTAGTTGTTCTTTTTGGGATCTCTGATTTGCTCCAAACCGAAGTATGGTGAGAAGGAGAATTCCAGTAAGAATCAGAACGGGAGAGAGAACGAGTTTCCAGAAAAGGTGAGGAAGATAAAGGAGAATGAGAGTGCATAAGGTAACAGTAAATGAAAACAGAGGATGCGAAGAAATTCCAAAGGGGGAGAAAAGTGTTTCCACGCTTATGAATTTCATGAACTTCAATTCCAAGGAAAACTCGCTTTCCTCCATGGAGGACAAAGTTTTGCTTCCCCCTGATAACTACGATTACAATACAATTGGCTGTAAGAGAATCACACCCATGAACAGAGAAAGCAGAGTTGTGGGTGATGAAAAGAAAGAGAAAAAAGAAGAAAATAAAAATAAAGTTAAAGATTTTGATAGGGACTGATAGAAAAGGAAGACGAATACAGTGAACAAGAGCTTTAGGGAGTGTGCATTGCATTGTGGGGTTTATAAATATTAGGCTTTTGGCGTGAGAAGAAGGCATAGAATAAGGTAAAAGTTATGGTGGTCCTGTAATATGCAATAACCAAGAGGATCTTGGGAGTGTTGATTTCCAAATTTAATCGCATATTATTAAGTTCTGATCTTGGTTTTTGTTCAAAGGATTGGCTTTTAATTTTGTGTTGATGGGGAAATCCAAGGCTTTGGCTCCAAAAGACGTAAGGTTTATTTGCAAATTGGGTGAATGAAAGCTTTGATTTGATGAGCAGGAAGAGTCATTTGAGGATAATTCTGCGGCTAAGTTACCACTTTCAAGTTTCAACACCTGTTACTCATTTGGGTTATTTTCCACCATGTGTACCAAATCTTGGTAATCGTGTTCTTTTAATTAATTAGAGTTAGAAGGTACGGGTTACTTGGAGTTAGAATTAGAAGGTGGTTACTGTACTTTCCCTGGAGTTAAGGTACGACTTACTTTATATATCCTTTATATCAATAATGTTATAGGTAGTTAAATTTAGATCGGATTAATCTGAAAATCGGTTGATAAATTGGTCCGACCATCAACTTGGTTTTCTTTTTTACAAGTTTATTTTTTTTATTTTTTAAGAATTTCATATTAATAACCTTGAAATTTTTACTTTATCACCGGTTTGGCCCCGAATTAACTCCATTTTGACCAATTGACTCTTAACTCAGTACCCCGACCGATTTAGTGGCCGATCTAGAATTAATAACTTTGATAATTTGAGTAACGAGTGGATGATATCTTCAAGTTTTTTGCAGGTAGGGTGGGGAAATGTAGCGTGGAGTGTGCTGAGGAATAGGGGATACCAACCGGAGTCAGGTTGCTACGTAATCTGAATGGAAGGAAATTGGGAAACGAGGCCGAGGGATTTTTTGGGACGAGTAACGTTGCTGCAGATTGGCTTGAAAGATTGACTTGAAAAATGGAGCTTTCTTCAAACCAATGTCCTTCAACTACTGAAAGATCTTAGATCCTCCACAAGGTTTAGACTGTTTGTTGTATATGGACAGGATACATGTTTTTGGCCTAGAAATATATTGTTTTAAAAAAGAAAAAAGATAAAAGAGAGTATATTCTCCCCATCCTATTTATAAGACATTTGGAGGACCAAGTTTTGTATATCTTTTATAATATATCACATTGATGATTTATCACAATTTTTCCCCTTTTACCCATATTCAATTTTTTTTTTTTTTTGCCGGCACCCGTATTCAATTGTTGATGTAGGGAAGGATGTAACTTTTTTGTTAAAGATGTATTTAATATGGATAAAGTATAATATTTATTTAATTGTTAGCTTAAAGGTAATGAGTTTTAAAGTTTCATTAGTTTTAATAAAAATGTTGGAATCTATTTGTAAATAGATAGAAGAAATGCACGTATAAATATAAATCTTATACATTGATATGTGTTGTAGACTAGTAGTTACGTACTAGTTAGTGTGATTAGCTAACAGTTTCCAAAACCCAATGTTTGTTAGCAAAATGCAGTTTTCTAAAATCAACAATATTTATCTACAAAACCTAATTATTGTGGGTCAATAGTCAATTTTGAGCGCGCGCGTGTACACATATTAACTAAGTTTTGTAAAAGTCAATTCAGGCCAAATAACTACAGTATTGCTAAACACACACTACACTTCCAAAAAGAAGCTACTTTCTAGAAGAATATACCTTTTCGAAAATTAATTGTTTGGTTCAGATAGTGATTGAAAATTTTAAAAGTAGTTTTTTAATCGTGATTTATGATATATGAGATAAGTATGTGAAATCAGTTTTATAAAAAGCTATTCTAAACATAACATAAATTTCCGTGGACTTAATGCATGTTTCTTGTTTGATGTTTTATTTAATATCTTGAGAAACTAAATTTATTTTAAAAATATAAATATGCTAATTTTTAATACTACTGAGACAAGTATCCAAATTTCAGGTTGAATTAAGGGACAATTTTTGCTTAAAGTTCTCATCCAGGGGCAATTTTACCTGGTCATTATTTTAGTTAATCTTGAGTATTAGTTAACTAAATATATTATGTGCTAGCAGTCTGCGTATCATCTACGTTATTTTTGTTAAGGTGCATATTTGATCAAAAGTTTTAAATGTAACTTAAAAAAAAATGAAGTAGATGACATATGGACTTTTGGGGTAAATTTGTATCTCAACAAAAATAACGTGAATAATATGTAGATTGTCATTTCAGTATATTTGGTCAACTAACTGTCAAAATTAACTGGGATTATGGTTAGGCAAAATTGCTTTTTTTTTTTTACACTTTCAGGGTAAAGTTGCCCATTGGTGACAACTTTTAGGGTAAAATTGCCCCTCAACCCTTTCAGGTTTGGTAGGTACTGTATAATTGAATTATAAAAGGTTATGCCAAAAAAATTATAAAAGGTATTTTTAGAAATTAATATAAAATATTTTGAAATAACAACTTTAAGAGGTTTGATTTGAAAATTAAATTTCTTCCAAGTTCTATAAGAGAAGTTTGGTTTTCAACTTCTCAAAAGTTCTGAATCAAGTTTTGGCCGTCGAGTTCTCAGGAAATTCTATCTTACTCACCATGTCGCCCATATTTGCCAAACAACCCTATAGATTTGATTTGAAGAACGAGGCCAAAGGCATTGCGACGTTATTGTTCAAAGTGGATTATCAACCTTTTCTGAACAGTAATTCTTTTTTTCTTCTTCTATATTTTATGGACAAATTGATTGGTTTCTTGTTTTCAAAACATTTTTTTTAAAATAAATAATAAAAAACAAAATTTATTCTAGAAACAAGATTAAAACACCTTTGTGATATTTTGCTACTTTTTGTTCTACAAAATTAGAGAAGATGCATACGACATTGTAGTTTCATTAAACTATCCTTTAATTTCACCCTTCACTTCACTATTTTAGATATGTTTATCAAATTAACGATTCAAAAATACTTCTTATTTATTCATTCTCAGAACTTGTTCTAAAAAATCACTCTGCAGAATTGTTCTATGAACATACAAATAAAAGAAAATTAAAGAATCAGACAAGCCCTTAATTCTTTTTCTCTGAAGTGAGACCTAAAACTTGTCGGTATTTAATCAATATATTTTGGAGGGGTGGGAAAAACTGATCAATATATTAATCAATATGAGATAAATATATGAAAAGTTTGAGGGAATTTACATGAACGACCACAATTTTTAAGACAAAAACAGGGTCATCAGAAGAGAATGGACTCAACTCAAAAGAGTGAAATGTGGAATGACCACACACCTGTCTCACCCTTTTGCTTTGGATTTCATTAGGATGGGTGCATTTGACTGAGTAAAACCTAACAATGATGCATGGATTAAAGTAAGCCTTACACATCTCATTTCACTTTGAAGTTAACTGTTAATCCCACCTCGATCGAATTCATTATATTACACTACTTTGTCCAAACACACACAAGAGCAAGAACTTGATGCTTTATCTTAGCAAGGCATGATTCGGCACCACGTTTCTTGTTTTCCAAAAAATACTATTCTTTTGATATTTGATATAGGTGTTAGATAAGAAATTTACAGATATTAAGAAAATTAGTTAAATTAGTTATTTATAAAAAAATATGTTAGTTTTCTAAGGCATTCTTTTTAATAATTCTCATTGGGACTAATTTTTTATGAACCCCCTAGGAGCGGAAATAGGCGACACTACTACAAAAAATGTTATAAATGACGCTTATTTTTATAAATATTATGACGTTTGGAAAGTGTCGCAGTTTCCAGCACTATAAAATCAACTTATGACGTTTCTTGAATTTTTAAAAGCGCCAGTTCTTTTTATTTTGTTTTCAATATACCTTCTACTACGCTTCCCTGGAGAAGCGTTGTAGGAGGTATGAACCTTGTATGCCGCTTCCCCAGGGAAGCAGCATAAGAGGTAACAATTTTTTTATTTAACATAATTGTATCCTTTTTTTGAATTATGAAAATTCAAATTCACAGCCATTTACAATACAAATTGACAATGAAAAACAAACTAAATCACAATTAAATACACACATAACTAGTTCATAAAAAAAGGACCAAATGTTATTAAATACCATTAGCAAGAACTCCAACATTTAAGTTGCTCAAACTTAAGCCATACACGTTTTACACATATAAGATTCAGATCCAAGACAAATTTTAAATTAAAAAAAATTTGGATCAAATGTTGGGGGGAAAAACCACTTATAGGCAATGATGCTTCTGTAGGAGGAGACACAAATAGGAAATAACACGTGTGATAAGAAGCTTTTCGTATTGCAACTAAAGTGGAGACCAAATGTTGAAGAAAATTGCAAAGGAGGAGACAGGGGACCAATGAAGCTTCAGCTTGCCGCTGTCAATTATAATGGAGACAATCAATAAGGAAAGGTGGTGGACCAACTGAAGGGACTGAAAGAGAGCTCTGTGAAATAAGGAGATGAAAGACGCAGGAGAAGATGAAAAAATGGCTCTCCCGTACCTTTCAAATGAATTTATAATCCCTTGCACCATGCTTTAAAAAAAAAAGACGGTGCATGAATGCAATTAGAGGAAAATACCACTTTTTAAAAAATAAAAAAATGAAAAGGCATCTTGGATTTTAGAGAGATGAAACATTAAAAAGCAAGCATATTTGTTTTTTTTAAAAAAGACATTGGACGGCGCTTTAACATTAAAAAGCAAGCATATTTGGATTTTAGAGAGATGGTTCAAACGCTTTACGTAAAGCGCTGGCAAAGGTTTATTAGAGAAACCTTGGGTGGCGCTTTATGTTAAAGCGTTGGCCAATGTTTTTTTTTTGTGTTTTTTTAAAAGCAACCTAATATGCTTTTTTTAATGCTTCATCTTCTTAGATCTGGCCTTGATCTCTCATGCTTTATATATACTTAATATATTTTTTTGATTTTTACTTTGTTTAATTTTACTTCATAATTAAAAGTCAATTTTAAACTATATCTTTGAAGACAATTATCATAATTTCAAATAGATGAGGCTAAATAAGATAAAGTGATACCAACAAAATAAAGACAAGAACCTAAATGTGACTAATAAATTAAATATACACAATGTGACTAAAAAAAATAATGTTAAATATATATATATATATATATATATATATATATATATATATATATATATATATATTATAATATTGCTGTGGCCGTTGAAGGCTGGCCAAGGCAATATATTGATAATATTGGTGCTTTAAATGGGGCTTGATCATCAAGCGCTGTTTAAGGCCAAAAGGCAATTGCCTTTTCAATGGCGCTTGCTCATCAAGCGTCATTGAAGGATTTTCTGAAATTTTTAAGTGCGGTAAGTAAACGTCATATAAATCCTATATTTTTTTTAAAAGAAGAAGGTCAATTATGACGCTTATCTGGGTAAGCGCCATACAAGGGGTCTAATTTTTTTTAAATAACCCTTTGTATGATGCTTCCCTAGGCAAGCGTCATACAAGGTATTAGGCTTTTCTAGTCAAGCGCCATAACTACTACATGTATTTTTTTTTAAAAAATAAAAGTCTCCTTTAATGCTTTTTAAAGGTGTCATAAGATTAGCGCTGCTAAATCTATATTTTGTAGTAGTGTTAGGTTAGACTAGGCTTTACCTAAATAGGCCTGACCCTGCAATAAAGATTTAAAGCTTGAGCTTGTACATAGGCTTTTGTTAGGCTTGAGTGTTGGCCTTCGAAAGACCTGACAAAGTAGGCCTTTAAACAACCTTTAAAGCCTATATCCCCAAATTTATATATGACTTTTAACGTTTATTTACAATCCTACATTATGTATTAAAATTCTAACATCTATTATCGTCGTAATATTAGGGCTTAATAGAGAAAGGAAAAAAATATCTAGTGACAATAATTGTCTAAGCAAATAGTAATAAGAAAAAACTAATTGTCTGTTAACTAATGAGATATATTTGTCAAAAAGGACTAAGCATAATAAGCAGCATGTAAAACTAGATTTCACCTCTTCTACTCTTTCCATATAAATTGTGACAAACTCCCCATTCTAAGACTATAATATTTCATTTGGCACTAAAATAAACTCAAAGCAATTATTATGCTTTAATGGATGATGCAAATCAGGGGAAATGAAGTGAGTTAGCATTGCCATCTCGAGCGATCTAAGAAAAGAGAGGTAGGGGGTGAATGATTGATACAAATGTAAGCGTTAAGTATAATGACTATGAGATGTGAAACATAGAATTAAAGGTTAAGTTGGTAAATTTATAAATAATTTATAAAATTATTTAGATGATATTATATATACTTACATAATAATATAAATTAAAAAAAGTTAAATAGGTCAAGCCTGTAGGCTGGGCCTTATAAAAATTTTCCTGGGTTGTTTATCTAAATAGGTTAGACTAGACTTTATGTAGATTGGGGGGCCTAACCTATTTCCATACCTAAAACCCCTTTAATATATATAATCAAAAGGGATAGTTAGGGAAAAATTATAAATGTTGATAGACAAAAAGTGAATTGAGATATTATATTATTTAAAATCAAAATAAACCTCCTAACTTGTAGGACATGAGAGAGTAATTTCTATCATAGGGTATTTTTATTTTGAGATTCCAAGACAAGTTGAATCCCAATACTTTTGTTGGTATAATCATCAATCAATTATATATTAGTACTCCATCATTTTGTTGATGTTATAACACTATTACAAATTCGAGTATATATAATACTTAATAAATAACGGTTATAGTGAATAAACGTCATGTATATCGAGGCGGTTATTACGCAAGAATATATAATGCTAAAACCTAATTATTACATATGAAACCATCATGTATTTAGAGGCGGAATCCGCGAAAATACAAAAATAATAGTTATAGTAAGTAACCATCATTTATTTAATGAAAAATATGATGGTTTTTACAAAATAATCGCTTGTAACATTTAATTTATAAAGGATTCGTCTTCCAACCTCTCATATCAATGAAGACAAAACATAATGGTCTTCATAACCAACAGTCATCTAACAATTTCATAACTCTTTATAACATTGTCAGACCATTATAATCATATTTCATAACTCATAACTCTCATAATCCATTAGACCTTCATAACCTTTTATCATATGTTAAACTTCTATTTAAACTCAACTCGATAAAACATCCAAGGTAATATTAAATTACTTTTGTGAAGTTATTTTTTTTAGAAAACCCATTATTGCTCTAATAGATGGTTACTCTCTTGTTACAAGAAGTTACCAACCCTATTGTTTTGATTGAAGGTTCCTACTCTATTGATCTTTTTTGAAATAATTTTGAGAGATATGGATCCCTAAGCAAATACCTCTCCTTTTTGAAAGTATCTATATCTCCGGAAGTTACTTTGAAAAGATCAATAAGGATGTGATGAATAAACTAGTTCAGTTATACTAAAAGTCATACATGAACAATACCTCTAACATTTGTGAAGTCGCGACACGATAAAGTATTCAAGGTGACATATTAAATTATTTTTATGAAGTTATATTTTTTTGAAAAATCCATTATTACTTTGATCCAAGCTTCCTCTCCTGTTTTTGTATTGAGTAGGTGACACCAAGTTAAAGGCTCTAAAATTTAATATTGTGATCAATCCTAGACTCTTCAAAGTGAGAGTCTCTGAGCTATTGGTCTCGACTCTATCTAATAGAATAGTACTTCTTATATCGAGTAGCCATACAATTTAAGATGTATCAATATTTTCTAAGCTTTGTGGTTATAATTAATTGCACTCCTGACCTATATATCTCATAATATAAGTGTTCATCACTTATACCTTATGTCTATGATCTTCAGCAATTAAGCTAGGAAAGCAATGGCTAGGTGAAAGAGAACACGAATATCCATATAGTAAAGGCCGCAAAGGCTCAAGGGTTTTCACATCTCGTGTGTCCTTTTCAATACGGATATTCTTACATTTTTTTCCTCCTCAACCTTGGTTTTCTAGGGTTAATTTCCATATAGAGACACAATTTATAGGGAAACATTTACATTATCATAGATATAGGTCAACAGTTGTCGTTAATTCTTTCTATAAAGCCTGAAATGTCTTGGTCCATCCCAAATTATATGGCAGCTCGTTGTGGGAGGTACTGTTCTATTATATACAGACAAATCCAACTAGCTCAAAAACAATCACTTGAAAAGTCTTATATACATATATCACGGTTATTATATAATAACCGTAATTTATTATAAAATTTCATAGTTCATATTTACAAATTGTTATTAGTTTACTAAATACATAACTGTTGTACGAAACACTATTATTTATTTTTATTAAAAGTAATGGTTTTTACATAATAATGCTATATATGTTACTGAATATAAATAATGGTTGTCAATATGAGATTGTTATGCATATATATCATGCAAGCATTTCCACATATTATAACAGTTGTTCATGTGTGTCCATTAATTATTATCACAACAATTCGTATATCATGGCCTCACTAAGACTCGATCCATAACAGATGTTATATTAGAACTGTTATAATAGGTCCCGAATAAATAACAATTTTAAACTGTAATGTATCTACGCCCAACATTTATAGTGCTTACATAAATGATAGTTTGAAACCGTAATTTATAGCTGCTGATAACCATCATATGTCACGATTTTTGCAAGTGAAAACTTGAAGTTATTTTTATTCTTCCACTAGATTTAGCGTGAAAAGGTATCTTGCTTTTGTCTTTTCTCATATCATATTAATATATTCTTAGACATTAAAAAAAAGAAAAAAACCAGAAAAAATTTAAAAAAGGTCCAAAAACTAGATGTCAAGTAGAATGAATTAGGTGTAACACGTACGGCAAACGGACGAACCCCAAATTCATCTATTAGCCGTCCAAAAAAACAAATGTTGTTGGATTTTAAAAAGTGCGAATCTGAAATTTTTTTGGTGAATATAAATATTGAAGAGGAAAGGGAATTGATACTTTCTCTTTACACATTTCGTTACGTCCAATTTCCTTTCACTTCTATTTAATTGTTCATTTTTTTGGCTAGCAATTTGATTGTTCATTTGATTCATTAGTTTTTCAGAGATTAAATGAGTAATATATTTGATTTAATATCACAATTAGCAGTCTTTCATAGTTAAATTGAATAAATGAGATATTGAAGATAAAAAAGTATGGAAAAATATTCAAGAGCATCCATTTTCTAATTAAAGTGTGATCTTTGTTAAAGTGATGTCTCAGATTTTGTTTCTCAGATTCAATTTAGCAGCAAAACCTTTTTCGTACCCATCTTTTTCAAAGTCTAGTGGGTTCTGTTACTTCTTTTCAAGTAGGCACAAGGACATTGTCGAACTCATGAAGCCCTAAGTTTGATTCTTAATATTCATCAATTTCTGTTGAAATTATCAATGAACTTTTTACAAACAGTACACTAGGTTTGGTACGTAGTTAGACTTTTTATTTTTATTTTTTTTATGTGGCTACTAATTTTAAATTGTGAGGTGTGAAAAATAAGCTTTCAATAATATTGGTACCTTTTCAATTCTTAGTCTCCATTATTGTTAGGGTCTGGTCCACAACTAATTAAAACAAGCCATGCATGGGCTGGTTAGTTCTAATTTGGCAATGATGAATATAATTTCTGCTCTTGCTATAACATATTTTTGAAATAACGGTTATTAAATCTTGCTATCACCATCAATTATTAGTACCTAATTTTTAGAGCCACCATGTTCAAGCTAATTAATTTATTAAAAGGTAGATAGTTTTTATAATTAATACTATTTTAAGTCTCACCGAATCTTGTTGGGCTAATTAACCTAAAGTCTTTTTTTGGGAGCTAGATTTAACCTAATTAAAGTCTCATACCATGATCCTGGAAAGAATAATGGACTTGGTTGATACTTTTACAATCCTTATGCAATGTTGGCCTAACCAAATTAAAGCTTAAAACACTAGGGAATGTGGTATATTTTTTTTTAGCCCCAATAACTGTGTGTATATATTTAATTTAAATTACATTATCCTCAATAAAGCATATAAACAAATTAACTAAGAATAATATTTGGGATGACTTTTGAGCCTTCCAAAAGCGCTTATTTACGTAAATCAAGATAAATCTTTTCTCACATACTTAACTCGTATACCGTAAATCATGATTGAAAAGTTATTTTTAAAGGCTCTAATCGCTATTCCAAACAAGCAATCATATAATTTAGCTTCAAATAACTCCTCAAATATTAAAATATATCTTGTACATTAAGAAATCCTGTTTCATAATTTTTTTTTAAAAATATATTCTTCTTGGCCTCTCAATATTTTTTTCCACCTCTCCTACCGATCTTAAACAAATTTCTATCATTTTTTCCCACAAGTGTCACTCTAACTTTTTCTCATATATAAACATTTTTACTTTTGTTGTTTCCAACTCTCAATAGTTACTACGATCATATATAATTGTTATTCTAGTAGATATGTCACAAATTTTTCTTAATTAGTAGGCATTTTGCAGTCACAAAATGACTTCTAATATCTTCCTCCATTTTATCATCATCTTGTAAAATCAATTTTTACATGAACTTTCACACTTGTGGTAAGTTATGATTAATTTTTAATAAAGCTAATTATTTGAAAAAAAAAAACTCCAATTGAAAACTAAAATTTTACCAAAAAAAAAAAAAGCTATAAGAGAATTAAATTTTACCCAGACATAATAATTTCAGCTTCTTAAATTTAATTTTCTAAAAAGCCTTGCAGAAATTTTCTTTCTAAATAAAACAATTGTTAGTCTGGTAGATATTTCACAAATTTTTCTTAGGAGGCATTTTGCAGTCACAAAATGACTTCTAATGTCTTCCTCCATTTTATCATCATTTTTGAAAATCAATTTTTACATGAACTTTCACACTTGTGGTAGGTTATGATTAATTTTTAATAAAGCTAATTATTTGAAAAAAGAAACTCCAATTGAAAACTAAAATTTTACCAAAAAAAAGCTATAAGAGAATTAAATTTTACCCAGACATAATAATTTCAGCTTCTTAAATTTAATTTTCTAAAAAGCCTTGCAGAAATTTTCTTTCTAAATAAAACTGTCAAATTTTGTCACATGGTGGTGTTTTGAAGGTTGAGACGATGACCTCTCAAACTTTCTCTCTCACTCTTCAATTATGAAACCAAACGCACGTAGTTGTGGGTAAGCATATGTTCCACCTACTTCTGCACACCAGCTTAACTTGGAAGAGAACAGGCCATGATTGGACGTTAAATTCAAGTCACACTTTCCACTAATAATTAGATCATAATCGGTAAAACTGAATTAGAAAAAAGTGAAATTGAGGATGCGCAAAATACAGAGTTTAGTTCAATCTCATGGCCTTTTATCGCCATCGCTTTTCATTATTTCTTTATTTCTTTCACAGCCTTCTCTAGTTGTCTGCATAATAAGGGAAATGGATATAGCAGGGAAAGGATTTAAATTAGAACAGATGTGGGTGGCAGACAAGTAACCTAATTATCGATAGCTAGGTTCGATCAAATATCAAGGGATAGAAAGCTATGGAACTTCACTTTTTGGGAAGCTTTTCACATGCTTTTGGGTCCCTTTGCCTGGCAAGTTCAGATTATATCAGATCCTTATTCCTTTTCAACACCTAGCTTTTCCCCACACACATGTATATGTATATATATATATATATTTTTGACATTGTATGTATATGTATATTTAACACAAGTATATATACACATAGCTAGGTCCATATATATCTGCCGTATATTTTCATATCAATCATTCCTTGCGCTTCAACCATACTCCCTAAGGGTCGAAATCTAAAGTTATCATTAGGGGGCTGATGGGCCCATTATGCATATTAGGTTGAATTTATAGGCCAGGCCATAATCCTTATTCGTTAATTAACAAATAATCAGACGGTTGAATGAACCTGATCGGTCCCAAGGAGGCTAATTAATGGGTCCATATTTTGAGCGAGGTTGAATGAACCTGATGGATCTTATAGGGATAAAGGAGGGTAAACTATACATTGTGCCTCACAAATTGATAATATTAATGAAAAAGATGATAAAGTCTTGTTAGGAATTATTGTTGAAACCGGAAGGAACGAGAAGCAAAGTGTAGCACCTAGAGGCTGGATAAGTTTAAGGGGAAAATCTCAGAAAAATTCTTTTAAAATAGAGAAAAGACAAATAAGGAATTCCAATATCATAAATCACAAGTCAGACTTGTTGAAAGAATATAAGATTAGCAAATATTTTCAAAAGACCGTTCAACCCCTGTTATGTGGCAAATAAAGAATAAAGAGAAGGTGAAAATAGTCAATATGTACATTAAAGTTATCAATTGTGATTTTTAAGTAGTCATTCTCTATACGTAAGTCATAGATGATACATTATAGGAATGACTTAAAAAATTCCTACAAGGTTGTTGACATTTGGGGCAACTGAGCGGTCAATTCGAATACTTAAGTTGTCGATTGCAATTCTTAAGTAGTTATTCTCTGTACATAAATCGTCAATGATGCGTAGGTGACTGGTGAAAACTCGAAGTGCAAGGGCGTCTTTTGACAAGATTTCATAATCCCTAATTTCTCCCATAGGTCTAACTTGGGATTTGTGATATTGGAATCCCTGATTTGTCTTTTCCATATTTTTTTTAAAAAAATTTTCTGCTATTTTTCCAAGTTTAATTGGTATGAAAACGTAAAATCAGTTTAAATCATATTTGTTCTTCCCCTTGCATGACCAAGACTGGATGTTGTGTATTAAATCATATTTGTTGAGCAAAAACAAACATAAATATGCGAGAAGAAGGAGTTTCTAGAGGAGTAACATTTAAGCTCTGCTAGAGTTCAATAATTTCGGTCCCTTGGTGTGCATTTTTAAGCTTTCCAACACCTAGGGATACAATCCTACCTCATTTTCTACCTCATAATATATGGATTTTGGGATTTTGGAGATTGAGGAAAGTTAATTAGGGTTTGATGGTTTTTTTTTGCTATGCACATATATCTTCCTATTAGAAGTAATCTTGTTCGAGGCACTAAATGTGAGCATCTTTCCTAGCGGCAATTTGAAATTTTGAACCTTAATTCACCACATTCTTTCTGTTAGACCCAATCTTTATTGGTGGGTTTTGATGGTTTTGAATGTTAGAGGTTTCCTATAAATTGTTTTGGGTTAGATTGTGTTGTTAGGATTATATTACAAGTTTAATGCTTAGATTTACTTGATCACATGATTTGGGAGATCTGGAGTTAGAGTTTATGAGAAAGAGGGAATTTCGTAAAATAT
This sequence comes from Albizia julibrissin, assembly GCA_037074505.1. Taxonomy (NCBI): domain Eukaryota; kingdom Viridiplantae; phylum Streptophyta; class Magnoliopsida; order Fabales; family Fabaceae; genus Albizia; species Albizia julibrissin. The sequence continues at coordinate 39,194,045 of CM073479.1, forward strand.
GATGCTTTATTTCACTCTTTAAACCATGAATGAGAAAATTTGGATACTAGAAATAATAAATGGGGGTTTCTAAGTTTCAGGTTCTTCCCCAGTGAACAGAAATCAAATTGCAGATTTTTAATGAGTTGAAATGTAGAATATTGAACATAATCTTATGCCAGTTGAGCCAAATCTTTATCGTCCTCTTTTGAACATGCGTAGTATAAATTAAACCACACACAACACTTGGCCATGGGTTATAGAGGATGGGATAGAAGCCAACCTCTTGCATCCTATATGTGTCATCCTGTTTTTGCCCCTAATTAAATGTCTCATATTTATATGAAACACACATATATTTGCTTATATATTTATGGTTGTATTAAATATGACAATATTTCAAATGGAATCAAACTACAATCATTTTATCAAAAGTTGCACTTAAGTAATGTGGCTTTTTTTTTTTTTAATTTGTACATTGTGAGTTTATAAGTGTACCTAAAATGAGATCTACTACCTCAAATACCCACACAAAATTGGATCACGGTCAGACACAATTATGAATGCACAACAACTACACATAGATAGGAGGAGAGAGAACATATAGCATACGTACTCAATATGCAAAGAGACTTGTATATATGTGTGAGTGGAGTAAAAAATAAACATTCCCCTCTTAATGGACTTGGGAGTTTTATGTGTACTCATTGCACCAATATATAAATATAAAGCCCTTGCAGAGCAGTTAGTTCCCTTGATGTAATCCAAGAGAAACACCCACAAACATCAACTCGTAGAGTTTCAACAAAGTGGGTATATGACAATCTCAAGTTTCATATTTAATTAGGAATTATATGATGTGCACTAACTAATGGTGCGGTAACAACTCCGTTAGCTTACTCCAACAAAAGGCTATCACTCTTGCACTTTAATCAAAGTGGGCATATAACAATCTCTTGCACCATATTTGTCTTATTTCCATTGGCACCTCAATGACTAATAAACTTGGGTCTAATCCACCAAGGATGGATTACTAAGTTTGTAGAATTTCAGGCGTATCTAGAGTGTAGTTTCATACTCTCAAGATATCCACACGAATTGGATCATGTCGGAGTCCGGCTATAATACACAACAAATAGAACTTAAGGAAAAAGAGAAAAATATTTTGAGACGTTTTCTGCAAGTGTGTTCTGTTTGGAGATGATTTTGGTTCTTATCTTACACAAAACACAAAACCACGTAAAAAGTAAATGTTCCTACCATTTGTTTCAAATATTTGGAGAATATTGCCAACAAATACCTCAGAATATTGTCAACAAATGCCCCATAAAATTGGGTGTTTTATTTTGACCCCATAGACCAATGGGTTTAGGCCTAATCCACTAAGGGTAGATCAAGCCTATTTCCCAACATCTCTTACTTACACTTGGTGGATTAGATACCGTGAGCTTTGTTTTTCTCTTTTCCTTCTTTCATACTAGGTGCTTTGCCGTGATTGCATGAGCATGATGTCTCCTAGGTGCCTGTACTAGGAATCCCTTTCATAGTACTAGCACAAGACAACCTTTCTCTGTGTAGTTTGAATTTAATATTATGCCTCATATGTTCTAGATTTACCAATATAAACTTTCACATGGCATATCTAATTTTCCTCAAGTCAAGATAAAACTTAGATCGCCTTTTCATATGCTTAGTGTCCATGCTTATGAAATTACCAAAATTAATATCATAAGGGACATATCTCAGACACCAGCATAGGTGTGTATATTCCAGGTAATATTCCTTTCGATCATATATCATTTTGATATGCGTCAACCGCTTTCTTAACATAATACCTTGGATCGTATCTATTATGATAATAGGACGAATGTTAAGGTAGCATTCGCTGAAGTATACTTCTATAACAATGTCAAAGTCAAAAGGACATCATAGAAGTGTTTAATCTTCTTGGGACTCACATAACAATGAAGTATGGATCCATTTACTTGCTTCTCATTTGTGGTTCTTTCGTACATGTGGTATGAATCACATGCAATAGTTTTTCTCTTAGACTATAAGAGCGTACGTCGTTTTGAATCTTATTATTAATATCGTACAGACATAATTTAGATACTCTCAGTATCTAAACCCAAATTATTGTACTCCATTTATCTCTTATGACATCAATGTTGAAGAATTTATTGTCTAGCAATAAGAAACATGGAAATGGGCATCCATGATTCGATCTATATTTATTTATATTTATTAGATCTCATCTCAACATACTCTTGTTGAGGCGACATGATTTGCGTTTCTTCTCTACCATATCAGCATTCTTATTGTTTTACTGGTGAACACAACTGTCTCATCTTTATATACTCCTCCCGAGTATTAAAGGTGGTTGCTCGTGTGAGAGAGCTAACCTTACCTGCCTGTACGACATACTAGACATTGCATACCTTTCATATAGACACATAAATTTATGAAGAAATGTTTTCATTAATCATAAACATATTACATAGTATATGTAATTTTACATTTTATGCATCCCAATAGCTTTTACATGTCTTTCATATATTTCCTTAGCTATTGGTTTAGTTAGGGGGTTTGCGACTATACTCTTGGTCGAAATATGTTGTACAGTAACAACTTTATGTGTTACATAATCTCTTACAAAATTGTTCTTTATATCGATGTGTTTGGTCTTACTATGATATTTGAGATCTTTCATATAAGCTATGGCTGCAGTATTGTCACAATACATTAACACCGGATTGGTGCTTTCATTTCTAAATCCAAGGTGTTCAATAAATCTCTTGAGCCATATAGCCTCTTGCACTGCTTAGGTGCATGCCACGAATTCAGCTTCCATAGGATGTAGGGCAATACACGTCTGCTTCTTGTTGCTCCAACATATGGTGCCATTGTTCAGCAAGAAGGTATATCCTTAAGTCGATCTTCATCTCCTCCTAAATCAGCGTCAAAGTATCCAACTAAGTGTAGATCGCTTCCTTGATAGCATAGTGTATAATCTGATGTGCCTTTCAAGTATCTCACAATCCTTTTCACTGCTTTCCAATATTGTTTACCGGGATTTGACTGGAATCTGCTAACCAGTCCAACTGTGTAACAAATATCTGGCCTTGTACACATCATTGCGTATAACAAACTTCCAATGGCACTAGCATAGGGAACCCTTTCCATTGTTTTCTTTGCTGACTTAATTTTGGGCCACATATCAAGACTCAGGGTAACTTTAGAAGTTACTGAAGTATCTAAAGGATTGCAGTCTTTTATATTGAATCACTCAAGAATTTTCTTGATGTAATTCTCTTGTGAAAGAGAGAGAATTCTTCTAGAACTATTCCTTTGGATCTTAACTCCAAGTATATACTCTACTTCACCCATGTCTTTCATCTCAAAATTTGATGATAGCCATTCTTTAATAGCTAAAACTAAATTTAGACTATAAACCTGGCTTTGATACCAATATAGAATTTTGGACGTACCTGGAGTGTAGTTTCATACTCTCAAGATACCCATACAAATCAGATCACGTTGGAGTTCAGCTATAATACACAACAAATAACACTTAAGGAAAAAGAGAAAAATATTATGAGAGGTTTTATGCAAGTGTGTTCTGTTTGTAGATGATTTTGGTTCTTATCTAACACAAAACACAAAACCACGTAAAAATTAGCTGTTCCCACTAATTCTTGTGGGAAAAACTGTTCCCACCATTTGTTTCAAATATTTGAAGAATATTGCTAACAAATGCCCCAGAATATTGTCAACAAATACGCCATAAAATTGGGTATTTTATTTTGGCCCCAAGGCCAATGGGTTTGAGCCAAATCCACCAAGGGTAGATCAAGCCCATTTCCTAACAAAGTCCAACATGATCAAGTAAGATTTTGTTAACACATATTTAGGCTGAAGGTTGGCAGAAACAATAGTTGGGAATTTAATTGACTTTAATGATTCATAAGAAAAATGCAACATGCTATATTATGCAAACATAACTCTAACTCTTAATGATTGATCAAAATAAATATAAAGAAGGATGGTACAATATATATTATTTATTCATAAAAGAAGAAAAAATATCGTCCTTATTATTGTAATTACAAGTTGAGGTAGTATGCTCTGTTCATGTTTGAATAAATTGTTTGGATAAACCTTGGTTTTCACTTGAACTAATCTTTCAAAATTATCCTTAAAATATTTTCTCCCATAAATATTAGTAGCTTCAATGCTAGTCGCATTACTAGGATTGGTACCAATATCAAGATCTCTATAGTTAAGGAAAGGCGCCCTCAGAGATTTCGAAACATAAGGGGCCATAAATCCATAAACTAACCTTGAAAAGTTCAAATAACAATTAATTTCCTCATACCTTCTTTCACCCAATGTGTATAGTATTGAATCAAAAACAAGTTTCCAACTCTGTGAGGAAATGGAGTTTCTGATGATGAAAATCTCACTCATCTTTCTACTATAAGGATTCAATTCCATCCTCATTTTCTCTCCTTCAATCATCAACTTCCATATGGATTCTATTGCACTCTTTGGAATTGGCTTCTTCACATAATCTGATTGAAACAAGTTGAGATCTAAGATGAATAAGCAAGATCTCCTTAATGAATAGAGATCGTGCTATAAACGGAGGAAGAGAAATGGGAAAGTAATGAATAAAGAGAAAAATAGAGAGAGAACGAAATATGAAACTGGAAAAAAATAATATTGAGATGATTATTTTGATGTGTACACATATATATATATATACAGAAGTCTAATTCAATCTGTTGTGCCTTGCTGGCACATTCTAACTAACCATCCATATGAAACTAATTTACAAAAACCAATAACAATATATTTGTTACCCCCTTAAGCTGGAGAATGCAAATCATGCATTCACAGCTTGGAAAGAAGATTAGTAAAAGGAGATGGGTCCAAAGCCTTTGTGAGAATATCAACAATTAGGTGTAGAGTTCGAATAGGTAGCAAATGAATGGTGTGAGACTTAAGTTTTTCACGAACAATGTGACAATCAATCTTGCTATGTTTGGTGCACTTGTGGAAAGTGGGATTGGCGGCAGTATGGCAAGCTGACTGGTTATCTTAATAAACCAATGCTGGAAAAGGATGAGGAATGTAAAGATCATGTAAAAGATATAGTAGCCATTGGAGTTCACATGTCAAGGAAGCTAAAGCCCGATACTTTGCTTTTGAAGAAGACCAAGAAACAATATTTTGTTTCTTAGATTTCCATGAAATCAAAGAAACACCAATGAAAACACAATAACCAGTAATGGAGTGGCGAGTATCTAAGCAACCAACCTAATCAGAATAACTAAAGCCTTTTAGTTTTAAAGTAGAAGAGGATAAAAATAGAAGACCTTTCCTTGGAGAAGACTTTAAGTATCGAAGTACACAATGTGCTGCATGCAACTGAAGATTAGTGGGACATGACATGAACTGGCTAAGTTGCTGAACAACATAAGAAATATACGGACGAGTGTTGGTGAGATATATTAAATGGCCAACCAAGGTACAATATGTTGTAGGATCAGATAAGGGCTCTGCAAGATCTCTGGATAATTTAGTGTTACGATGCATGGGAGTTTTGAGTGGTCCACTGTCAAGAAAGCCAAAATCATTAAGGATTTCCAAGGAAAACTTCCGTTGATGAAAAGAAATACCTTGCTTAGAACGAGCTACTTTAAGACTAAGGAAGAATTTCAAATCACCGAGATCCTTTATCTTAAAAGCATAATCTAAGAGAGACTTGATCCGTTGGATCTCATCAGGATCATTGCTTGTTAGTAAGATATCATCCACATAAACCAAAAGGGCAGTAAAAGAATGATTAATCTTCCTAATAAACAAAGAGTAATCTAACTTAGATTGGATATAACCATAGGAAATCAAAACACTAGACAACTTAGAATACCATTGTCTATTGGCTTGCTTGAGACCATACAAAGATTTTTGGAGTTTGCAAACCAAGCCTAGAGAATGAGTATGAAAACCAGGTGGAACTTCCATATAAACCTCTTCATCTAAGTCACCATGCAAGAAAGCATTATTGACATCTAATTGTTGAAGAAGCTAAAGCCAAAAGTAACCGAACCGTAGTAAGCTTGGCCACAGGGGAAAATGTATCTAAGAAATCTACCCCCTCGGTCTGTGTGTATCCTTTGGCAACAAGCCTAGCTTTAGCTCTTTCAAGGGTACTATCAACCTTGTACTTATTCTTATAGACCCAACGACAACCAATAACTTGCTTCCCAGATGGAAAAGAAGTAATAGACCATGTATTATTCTGTTCAAGAGCTGAAATTTCAGCAGCCATGGCATTGCGCCTTCATGTTTTACTGCTTGAGAGTAAGTTTTAGGCTCAAAATGAGAAGTAATAGACATGCTGAAGTGCCTATAAGAAGGAGAAAGATAAGAATATGAAAGAACAACATTAAGAGAGTAAGGAGGAGTACAAAACCCATTGGAAGATGGTGGTGTAGCCGAAGAAAGAAGAGCATGATGATAATCCCTAAGATAGGATGGAATCTATTGTGGCCTTACTGATTTACGTAGAGCTGATGCAATATGAGAAGGAGTTGAAATTGCTGGTGAAATATGTGGTATATCAAGAAAGTCAAGAGAAGGAGTAGATTGTGGCAGGAAATGAAGGAGTAGATTGTGCAACAGGAGAAACTTGATCATGAAATGGAAAAATATGTTCATAAAAAGAACATCTCTGGAAACAAAAAGCTGACGAGAAGACAAGTCCAAAAGAATATATCCCTTAACTCTAGATTTAAACCCTAAAAAGACACACTTGTGAGCCTTATGATCCAATTTGGTACGATGTAAAGGAAGAGTAGAAGCATAATAAAGGGATCCAAACACTTTCAGATTGACTAAATCAGGATGTGTTGATGGAGACAATAGAAATGGGACAAATTGCTAAGCAAAGGTGTTGGTAAACTATTTATAAGGTGGACTGCATGCAAAATGGCATATGACTAATAAATTTTTGGAAGTCTAGAATGAAATAGTAAGGATCTAGCCACATTTAAAATATGTTGATGTTTTCTCTCGACTATACTATTTTGTTGAGGTGTATCAACACATGAAGTTTGATGTAAAATACCTTTAGAAGCATAATAATAAGGCATCATAAATTCAACACCATTATCTGAACGTATGGTTTGAATAGTAGTTTGAAACTGGTTTTCATTTAAAGTGATACAACATTGCAGAGCCTGACGTGCTTCTGATTTAGTATGAAGTAAATACACCAATGTATAACGAGAGCAACCTTTACCACATTTAAAAAATATTTATGGCCATGAATAGAAGCTAAAGAATAAGGACCCCAAATATCAACATGCAACAAGGATAATATCTTATTAGAATGTGATTGACTAATAGAAAATGGTAAATGCTTTTGTTTAGAAAGATGACAATAATCACAATGATTAAAGGCTTTATTGAAAACAACATAAGGATGCAATTGTTGCACAGTTTTGAGAATATAATATGAAAGATGGCCTAACCTAAAATTCCACAAATCAAAATAAATAGGGGATGTTGAATCAGCAGAAGCAGTCACAGCAAGATAATGAGCAGAGCCTTGGTGAGGGAGAAAATATAAGCCTTATTTCTCACTAGCTAAACCAATCGTCTTCCAAGGAGAGGTACTCATCAGGAAGCAAGGATTGCTCTAAAAAATGACACAATAAGAGAGGGAATAAGTAAGTTTAGAAATTGGAATAATATAAAAGTGAAAATTTGGTATAAACATGACATTATGAAGAGTTAAGGACTCAGAGACTATGAATGAACCCGAATGATCAGCCACTACTGAAGAACCATTTGGTAAATGAATAACCAAAGGTTTAATAGGTTGTAATGACACAAAAAAAGAAGCAACATAACAAATGTGGTTAGTTGTACCGGTATCCAATATCCAAAAATTTTTAACAAAAAATGAAGTAGAATTAACATTGTTACCTAAAGCAATATTGTTAATAGCATGAGTAGAAGTGGGAAGAGGTTCTTGTTGAATCAATTTCAGAAGTTTCTTGTACTGCTCTGCTGTAAAACCAAGATGTGGAATATTACCATGATTTTGTGAATTAGAGCCTTGAATAATAGGTGGCAAATTCTCTTTACTTGCATCCATCCTTTAAGAGACATTATTGATAGCAGAGGTGCCATTTCTGAACTTAAAACCAGGAGGGAAACCATGCTTTTTATAGCATGTTTCAATAGTATGTCTCGGTTTTCCACAATAAGTACACTTCTTAGTATTGTGGTCGACAGAAGGAGAGGAATTTCTATGTCTAGATTTAACAAGAAGAACATTAGCCTCATTAAGAACTGATAAAGATCCCATTTCTCATTCCTATTATACTACAAGTGAGAAAACTCTATTGATCGAAGGAAGAGGATTAATCAGCATTATTTGAGATTTCACAGTCGAGAATCTATCATTATGACCCTTCAAAAAATGGATCACATAGTCCTATTATTGATACTTAGCTAATTTGTCAAAAGCACCACAAGAACATCTACTATCACAGGCACACATAGGTGGTGTACGCAAATTAATCAACTTATCCTAAATAATTTTGAGTTTAGTATAACACTCACTTATACTAAGATCCCCTTGCTTAAGTGAGTGTAAATCGTTCTAAAGATCTACTATGCGAAAAATGTCACACTTCAAGAATCGGCTTTACAAATCATCCCAAATTTCAGATGCTCTATCAATCCAAAGAATACTTTGAGCAATTGTAGGAAAAATAGACCGGGTGAGCCAAGCAACCACTATAGTATTAGCTCGTTCCTAAAACAAAAACAGAGGATCTGCGATCGGTGGAACAGGAAGCGCACTATCAATGAATTGATGCTTGTTCTTCGATTGCAATGCCATCCTCATAGCACGAGACCAAGAATGGTAATTCGACCTCGTGAAGATCGATAAAATAAGCACGAGCAATGGATTCTCGTTAGGGTGGATGTAATAAGGGTTTGAGGGATTTGAAATAGCATCGACTGATTGAGATGCAGAAGACATTGTCATGATCGGAGCAAATCATGAAATTCTAGCTAAGAATTGCTCTGATACCATGAAATAAGTTGAGATCCAAGATAAATCAGCAAGATCTCCTTAATGAATGGAGATCGTGCTATGAACGGAGGAAGATAAATAGGAAAGCAGTGAACAGAGAGAAAAATAGAGAGAGAATGAAATATGAAACTGGAAAAAAATAATATTGAGATGATTATTTTGATGTGTATACGTATGTATATATACAGAAGTCTATTTCAATCTGTTGTGCCTTGCTGGCACATTCTAACTAACCATCCATCAGAAACTAATTTACAATAACTAATAACAATATATTTGAATAACTGTGTTGGATGTTTGTGCTTTACTAGTAACTCATTAATTGAAGTCCTAATTATGTAATCAACCTAAAAAAGAGTTGAATTCACCTAAGGCATTTCAGTACAATCACCTTTTTTCAGACCTAATTCTGGGAAGCTCTTGTTCATCAAAGGGACTAACCTATCAATTTTCCCTAAGAATTGGCTAATAAAACAAACTCTTATTGTTTTATTGATGACTAAAATCCTTACCCTTATGAACAAGTCTTTGTCTAATTCACTTGCTGTAATACCTTACATTTCTACCCCTTCATTAAGTACACGGAAGCGTTTACTTATATTCTCTTAAGGGATTAATTTCTCATTTATGACTATTAGCCGTTATTCGTACTGAATATCAGAATTCGCTCTTCTTCTTAGTTCTTATTCTTAGATTCAGTGATCCCGATTACTGTTCAATTCTAATTCATTTCTATTCTTACTATTCATATAAATATCCGAGTTATGCAATTAATTTAAATACAATAAATTAATCACATTCTTCTTCAATTCTTTGTCATTCTTTCTTTTGGTTCATCTTCAAGTATTCTCCTCTTCCTATTCACGTACATATATGGTTGGTAGGGAAGGGTAAGATTTTTGGGGAATCTCAGTAACAAACAATACTAACAATGCATGCGAGATGAATGCTAGTACATGATATGCTTGCCTTACATAGGCTCATGTTTACATAATGACATTTATGCATACTCAATATTTCAGTAACATACCTATGACCACAGTATAAATAGAAACATAGCTTCATTCATTCATTCATGCTTCACATAATCAAGCAAAACAATACCACACATCAATACACAACATACACATAAAATACATGCAGGTTAAGTAAGTTCACTACCTTGTGGATTAAATGTCCTTCTTCTTGTCCCTTTTTCTTCCAACCTTTGAAGTTTCTTGAAATTTCTTTCATTATTCTTCTTTCTTGACTTCGCATGACCCTAGATATATAATCATATAATTAGGGTTAATGCACTAAGTCAAATGAAGAGTCAATGTGGTCAAATTAACCTAAAGTACTTATTAACCCTCGGAGTTCAAGGTAAATTACATTGTGCCATTATCTTTTAATTATGCATATTTACTAAAAGCTGACAAAATTTTCAACCAACTTTGAAAATTCATATCTTTTTGTACAAAAGTCCAATTGTAGTGGTTTCAAAGACTATGTGACACTTATTAAGTATAGTTTCAGAAAAAAATATTTTCCTTAGAAAATTGGATACATAACATTTCATAATTACCATTTATTGGACTTTGCCCCAGAATTCTTTTCAGATTCAATACCTAATTTCAAAAATTCTTAATTCTTAATGTACTTATCCATATGGCATAAATGACCTATCAAATTAAAGTTTGGAAAGTCTAAATTCATTATGGAAAGTGTCATGGCCATTGGACAACATTATATTACTAAGAAATACAACACAACCAAACTTCCACGCAGAAACCCTATACTGGTAGAAAATTCTAGTTTTCAGAATTTAGTTCCAATGATCCAGAATTCATAACTTAATCTCTAGAACTCTAAATGAGGTGGTTCAAAGTCCTATGTGAAGCTCTTAAAGTTCCCTGTATAATAAAAATACTTATCAGTGTCAACTCATAGACTTAGTCTCCTAAATTTAATGTCCATACTGACTGGCCAAACAGAGAGTCAAAATTTCCTAGATTTTCTATTCAACTTTAAAAATTCATAATATCCAAATCACATGTTCAATCTCTAAGTTTTAATACTCAATGGAAAGCTATAAGTGTCTAATTTAAGGGAAAAATAATCACAGGGACAAACTACCAGATTAACCTTATGAAATTCGTCTCTCTTTCCACTGCCAGAACCTGGACTTCTAGAATTTCCCCTGTTTCTGGACCTATCTTTCAAAAATCATAACTTTCTCTCTAGGTATCCAATTGATGCATTATAGGACTCATGTTAAAGCTATGGATATGTATAATATTTCCTTGTAAAATTTCATAAACATTGAATTAGGTTTGTCTGGTCAAAACTTAACACAAAACTGTTTGACTTTCAAAAATGTTAGTTTTGACAGTCTGGGTTTAAAACTCAATAAATCATTCATTTTCACTTCAAATTGTATTCTTCTTGATTCCATGACCTACTATACATCCTAAAATTTCCATAAGAAAAGAACCATATGAAAACTCTACCTATAACCTCTGTTTCAGCTTTTGCAACTTTTTGGCAGAAACTCTGTTTTCTGGCGAACAGAATAGGGTGAAGAAAAATCAACATGCAACCATGGATTTGTACTCTAATCTCAAAGATTTTAACTCTACATACTCCTACACACTTTTCGTATGTTTGGTGACACATTTCCAGAACCAAAGAAACAAAAAATCCCACCCAAAATAGACATACAATTACCGGTTTTGAAACTTATCGGTGACATAAACTCTCTGGTGACCTCTCTCACTTTTAGCAATAAAACATCTCAAAAAACCACCCAAATCCAACGGAAAAAGCAAGATAAGGGTGAACAGAACTAACCTATACCAGAATATATGGTTGTTTGTGGCAATTCAACCTTCATTCTTGCTTATTTCCGACAAGAAATTTAGCTCTCACTCACCTCCATCTTAATTCCTTTACTCAACTCTCTCTCTATTTCTCTCTATTTCTGTTTTCCAGCCCTCTCTTTTGTTTACTCTCTCTTTTGTTTTTCTTGTCTGACCAAAAGTGAAGTGAATAGAGAGGTGATAAAGTGTTTTAATTAAATGGGCAAGTGTCTGTGTAAGTAGCTGATTGGATGATCAAATGTGTGGATGAGAGGGTGTCATGTATCCAAATAGAAAGAAGAATGAGTTATTTAATTGTTAGTGTGTGTGTGTGACATACGAATGGGTGGGTGTCGGTAAGAGTGTGTTATTAATACACACACACACATACACACACACACATATATATAGGTATATTTTTATCCTATTAATTACACACACTATACCCTAATTTTCCCCTTTATCTAATTTAAGATTCCTTAAATTTCTTAGGTTCTATAATTTGACTTGTTATCTAACTCTATAAATTAATCCCTAATAATTTTTAAGGATCCTCTTCCATAATTAACTTCATAGAGTCTTAATATTTCTCAAAAATTTCTAAGCCAAATTATGACCTCTAAGTATTTTTCCCTCAAATTTTTGGAAAAATAGGCCTAGTAGTATACTTTATTTAGGCTTATTCTCTAACCTCTAGTCATAAAATTTAGGGTATTACACTTGCTACTTGCTTCCATTTATAAACAAGATCACTTAAACCTTCTTTTTCTAGGGTTTTGTTCACTCCAGACATAGTCACTTGTGGAGGCATAGAAACCAACTTGATCTTCCATGAAAGAACAACCCTGAAACTTGCAGCACCGCCTCCTCTTATGGCCTAAAATAGATCTTCACCCATTATCTTCCAATTAAGGATTCTTCCATTAACATCAACAAGCTCAATGTCAATGATATTATCAATTGAAAGACCATATTTTCTCATCAAATTTCCATAGCCTCCATTAGAAATGTGTCCACTATCAAACCCTTTAACATATTGATATTCATAGAGTATTAAATGCATAGTTTATAGGCATACATAAATAGCAGAAGTATACTGATAATAAGCGCTTGTTTACATTACAGGAATCTTCATAGGATTTGAAAAATATATACAAAGTCCAAAAGAAATAAAATTTGAAACTAAAGACAACCAGCTACAGTCTCACTTGAACCGGACCTCAGCCACCGGTAATTACAGTTTTGCCCTTAGAGCCGCTACCTTCTGCTGGAATATTTTTATATGTTGAAAAAGGGTGAGATTCGAATGAATCTCAGTAGAACATACAATCTAACATATAGAATGTGAAAATAAATATGCAATGTTATGTCATGTCATATAAGATGATCGAAAATATGTGTGCATTTTCCCAAGGCTAAACGACATGTTTGCACCCTAGTCTACTCGGCGCCCATGTTGGGTCCTTGACCACAACTTGACAAATTGTTGTGTCCAAGACACTAGCTCATGTTACAGAAAATGACATATTCAACATATAGATAATCACATAATACATGCAAGAAAGAGTTACTACCTGGGTCCTTTTTCAGTCTGGCTGTTTATCCAAAACTTTTTCTTCTGCTCGGGCTATTACCAATTCCTATAAATTAAAGTTAACAAGTAATTTGTTATTACTTGTATTACTACTGCCTTTAATCATATTATGCTGGTTATTTCAATTTCAGTGGCTTCTACACAATACAATTTTGCATAGTGCAATTTCACTATTTTTCAGCAAATTGGCAGATTTCTTAGTTAACTTTGAAAAATCATAATTAATTCTAGAAAAATATAATTTTACTGGTTATAAAGTCTAAATGAAGCTCTTGAAATATATTTTCATATAAAAATATCAAAATCTGGTTAGTTCAAACATATTTCTCCCAGAAATTCACGAAATCCAACTGTTCCAGATTACTCTCTAGAAAAAGAGTATAAATTTGAAAATTTATATCTCCTAATATACTCGTCCAAAAATTATGATCCATATATCAAATTAAAGCTATGAATGTATACTTTAAATATGGAAAGTTTCATAATTTTTTGTGAAGGTTTGGTTTTCCAAACTCTCATGACAACCAATCTGACTTCCAGAAACATAGTTTGGCAGCAACTAACTTCAAAAATTCATATCTCTAAATATACTTATCCAAATATCACAAATTATGTATCAAATTAAAACTTAGGATATTTAATTTCTTTCTGTAAAGTTTCATGGTTATTGGATAAGATTTCATTGCTAAAAAACACCACGTAACCAACTGCCAAAATATGGACTTCCAGGATTGCACCTGTTTCTAAACCCAACTTTTAAAAATTATAACTCCCTCTATAGATATCAAAATGGTGCATTATACTACTAATTTTAAAGCTTGGAATGTATACTACCTTATTGTAAAGTTTCATAAATATTGGATATGCTTTGGTTGGTCATAATGCTACACAAAAATGACTGACTCTGAAAAAAGTCAGTTTTGACAGTCTGACTTTAAAATTCAATAACTCATTCATTTTCACTCCAAATTGTGATCTTCTTGATTCTATTTCCTACTATACATCTTAAAATTTCCATACCAAAAAGAATCAGATAAAAAATCTATTTATATCCTATGCTAGAGCTTCTGTAACTTTCCGGCAGAAACTCTGTTTTCCGGCGAGCAAAACAGAGTTGAGAAAACTCACATGCAACCATGGTTTTTCACTCCAATCTCAAAGATTTTGACTCTACATACTTCTAAACATGTTTCTTGTGTTTGAGGATGTGATTACAGAAGCAAAGAGATAAAAAATCCAACGTAAAATTGACACACAATTGCTGGTTTTTGTGACAGAAGCTTTCCGGCGAATTTCATCACTTTCAGCAGCAAAACAACCCAGAAAACAGCCATAAATCCAATGGAAAAACAAGATAAGGATGTATGGAACTCACCTATATTCATTTATGGTGCTGTATGTGGATCTTGGAGCTTCCTTGTTTCACTTCTCTAATAGTTTCCTTCCTCTGTCTCTCACTTTCTCTTTTCTCTTTCTCTATTTTCTTTCTTTGTTTTCTCCAGCTGCTTGGTCGAATGAAGAGTTGAAGGTGAAGTGAATGGAGAGACGAGAGTGTTTTAAATGAATGGGCAAGTGTGTGTGTACATTGTTTACATAAAGGAGGATGTAGGTGTGAGTATTTTACTTGTTGGGTATATGTGCGGTTGTAAGAGAGAGCATATGTGTCTTCCATTGTTTGAGTGAAGTACATGCATCCAAAAAAAAAAAAAAACAATGCCATCTGCCTATATGTGTCATCTCTTAGTGTGGGTGAGTTTTATTTATATATATATATATATATATATATATATATATATATATATATATATATATTTATCTTATAAATTACACATACTAGGTCCAAATTTTTCCTTTTGTCTAATTTAAGTTTCCTTAAATTTCATAGGTTCCATAATTTGACTTACTATCTAGTTTCCATAAATTAATCCTTGTATTAAATTTTGAGATGTTACATCCACCGGCTCCTAAAGTGAGGCCAACACCAGCTGAAAAAGCATGAACATCACTTTCTTTGGCGATATTATAGTAAACTTCACCCATCGTTGCACCTGCTTGAACTAGTGCTGTCTCATTTCTTATATCAATCTTTATAGAATTAAGATTGAACATGTCAAGTACAATGAAGGGTACCTGTGAGACATACGAAAGGCTTTCGTAGTCGTGGCCTCCACTTCGAATCCGAATCTGAAGGCCATGAGACTTGGCACATAGGATTGTGGCCTGAACATGTGATGGATTTTGAGCGGCTACAATGACAAGAGGTTTTGGTGTTGTGGGTGTACGGTTAGATGTGTAATTGACCAAGAGTGATGTGAATGAGGAATTGTTTGCTGTAACAATCAATGAACAGGTTGGAGTAGTGGAGGACTGGGAAATATGGTTTGGGAAACATTTAAGAAAATTGTCAAGGGACGAGGAGTCAGAAGAAGTTGTGTGAACAACAAGAGATAACAAAATTGCTAGAATCGCTATGGGAAGTAGGGAAGGGAGTTTCATTGTTTTTGAGATGAAGAAAAGTCTTTTGAAGCCTAAAGGGTGCGTTTGGTTCAACAGGTAACGACTTTTTAGGCTGTTATATATAATTGGATATAGTGAATCTTATTTTTTTTATTTGTTTTCTCTTTTATCAATGGTCCACTAGTTTCTATGAGCAGTTGGGCACTATGTTGTTTCTGGAATTATTTTTTTGATGATGATGAGAAAAGAGATGATCTTTTTTTGGTAAAAGAGGAAAGAGATCTTCATATTCCCATTTTGCTAATAAATTGAATATAATTATGCATCAAAATTTTCTATAAAATGTTGACACGGAGGCTTTTGCGGCGAAAATTTGACCATTCCAAAATAATTAAGTTGAATAATGAATCCAGGTTTTCAAAATTTTTTTTTGGGAATAAAACAATCGGTTTCTATAACTTATTTAGAGCAACTACTAATTCAAATCAAGTTGAGGTTGAGGTTCGATCAAATTGGCGTACGCTAGCTCTTCCAACAATAATTTCTTACACATATGATTTGCTTTTTCATTCTTCATTTTAAAGAAAAAATCTGTCTTTTTTTAAACATATAGTTCAGAGTAATTTATATATTATAAAACATAAGTATATATCATCTCCCAAAACTTTCCGTGTTTTTATCTAAATTGATATCCAAGGAGAATTAAATATGCGTCATCTCGCTTAAGCAGAATCTAACTCTTTTAGTTAGGATATCCTTTTTGAATATGCATTTTAGGTAGAAGGGACATACATACTTACACACATAAAGAGAGAGAGGAAAGAGAAAAGAGAAAAGAGGCCTACTATTAATTACTTGAGCTTAAGAAAGAATTAGCAACAAGTTGGATTTGGCATAATATGCTAATTTTTTACAATGTAGGGAACCAATATAATGTTCGAATCCCCACCAACAGAAATAGTTACACATAATATCTAATATATAGTATCATAGCTATCAAAACTGGATTGGATATGCTTGAGCCGAAAATCAGTGAACTGGTTTAGTCAGTTTGACTGGTTCAATTTTTTTTTATTTAAAAAATAATTTTTTTATTCATAATTTCATATTAATAACCCTGAAATATCCACTTCCTCATCGATCTAGCAATGTGTTAGTTTCGATTTAACTCCGATATGATCTAATAACCTACTACCTCAATTTATTTAGTGACCGATCCGAGTTTAATAATCTTGAATAGTACATCAATCATGATTCCCTTTAATATATAAGAGAATACCTATGCACTAGGTAGGGGGCCCGGGAAAATGAGCAATGTCCATTGCTCTTCCTATACTACTTCTCCATTGTGCTTGTCCAAATGAATCTCTCTTGATTGGTCTCTTCCACTGATCATGGGCTTCATTGACCTTAGTTTCCATTAGCTTCAGAATCTAAGATTCTATGTTAGCATAATTTGTTGAATTCTGTAAGCAATTGGGCTTATCTTAAAAATATAAACTATAAATTATTTTTATTCACAATTGAATCGAATGAAATTCCAATATTTATTCCATATATAAATTAAATACAAAATGAAAATTAATTATGAAATAAGAAAAATATTAATTAAGTAATAATTAGTTGAAAAATAACTTGACAAAAAACAAATGCACGTATATATCTTTCAAAATAACTGTTGAAGACCCAATATATATTGTTTATTCATAACAAAGAGGGAAACCAACTAAGTAGCTGGCGGATTACAAGAACCCTAATTCAAAAGAGACACGAAGCTAATTATGATATATAAGAAAAGCCACCATGATCAGTTTTGTAACTAATAGAGATTAGGCGGTATGCTTTGTTCATGTCTGAAGAAGTTGTCTGGATCAACCCTGGTCTTCACTCGAACTAATCTTTCAAAGTTGTCCTTAAAAAATGCTCTCCCATAACTGCCCTTAGCAACAACTATGCTTGTTGCATTACTACGATTGGCCCCAACATCAAGATCTCTGTAGTTAAGGAAAGCCTCCCTTGGAGATTTTGAAACATAAGGGGCCATAAAATCATGAAATGACCTTGAAATGTTCATATAATGATTAATCTCCCCAGATCCTTCTTTATCCCAATGAGTATAGTATTGAATCAGAAACAAGTTTCCAGCTCTGTGAGGAAATGGAGTTTCAGATGAAGAAATCTCACTCATCTTTCCACCATAAGGATTCCATTGCATCCATGTTTTCTCACCTTCAACCATCAACTTCCATATGGATTCTATTGCACTCTTTGGGATTGGCTCCTTCACATAATCTGACTTGCTTTTGAAGAACAAAGTTGGTTGCTTGTGCTTTGCAAGTAACTCTTCAATTGAGGTCCCAATTGGGTAATCATACCAAAAAAGAGTTGTATTCACCCAAGGCATTTCAGTGCAATCACTTTCTTTTAGACCTAATTCTGGGAAACTCTTATTCATCAAAGGCACTAACCTATCAATTTTCCCTAAGAATTGGCCAATAAAAGAAACTTGTATTGTCTTCTTCTTACCATTTTTAGTTCCATTGATGACTATAGGCATCACCCTTATGAACAAGTCTTTATCTAATTCACCAGCAACAAGTTGCCATTTGTAAACAAGATCTGTTGCACTTTCTTCTACAGTCTTCTTCACTCTGAACACAGTCACTTGTGAAGGCACAGAAACCAACTTGATCTTCCACGAAAGAACAACCCCGAAACTCGCAGCGCCGCCTCCTCTTATGGCCCAAAATAGATCTTCACCCATCGTCTTCCTGTTAAGTATTCTACCATTAACATCAACAAGTTCAGCGTCAATGATATTATCAATGGAAAGACCATATTTTCTCATCAAGTTTCCATAGCCGCCACCAGAAATGTGTCCACCGGCTCCTAAAGTGAAACAAACACCAGCTGGGAAAGCATGAACATCGCTCTGTTTGGCTATATTGTAGTAAACTTCACCCATTGTTGCGCCTGCTTGGACCAGTGCAGTCTCATTTCTTATGTCAATCTGAATAGAACTAAGATTGAACATGTCAAGTACAATGAAGGGTACTTGCGAGACATACGAAAGGCCCTCGTAGTCGTGGCCTCCACTTCGAATCCGAATCTGAAGGCCATGAGGCTTGGCACATATCACTGTGGCCTGAACATGTGATGGGTTTTGAGCAACAACAATGGCTAGAGGCTTTGGTGTTTGTGGTGTTGTGTATCTTTTGTTAGATGTACGGTTGAGCAAGAGTGATGTGAATGAGGGACTGGTTGGTGTAAAGATCACTGAAGGGATTGGAGTAGAGGATTTGGAAATATGGTTTGGAAAACATTGGAGAAAATTTTCTAGGGCCGAGGAATCTGAAGTTGTGTGAACAACAAATAACAGAATTGCTAGAATTGATATGGGAAGGGAAGGGAGTTGCATTGTTTTTTATTTGAATTTGAGTGCATTCGAATTGTGTAAACTGAGCAATTTATATTATTGAACGTAGAAGGTTGTGTTTGGATCAATTGATAACGATCATTGCTTGTTGTTATGGAAGAGAATTAAATGTTTCAGATTCTGCATAAAGCAGTGGTAATTTCAACATTAAACCTATTGATGATGATGGACAAATCTCACCTTTTTTTATTTAATTTCTATTTCGGTCCCTTAATTTCTATGCTTGTTTCCGGGAATTATCTTTCAATTGTAACGAATGGAATCTGCATATACCCTTTTCCTAATGAGTTGAATCATAAATCAAGATTTTCTATAAGTGATACATTGACTACTTGTGAGATAAAAAACTTGGGGTAAGGAAATTGCGGTGCGATTCGTATTACCCTAAGTGGTAGTAACAACTTCCCATGCTTATGAGGTGATTGATAAATCGTGTGCTCTATCATAGGGATTTCAATTAGGCGATTGATGTTTTTTATTGAAAGATTATCCCAAAAATCAGCCTTTTATAGAGTAATAGTGTGCGCGTACTACAATAATAAACCATAATAATTACACAAAGGCAAGGGAGCATATTTTGTTAAAAAGTATAAGTTCTATTTATATGGTTGATGTATTAGCTGACATTAATTAGCTATAAACTAATTTCAACAAGGAAGACGATAGTGGTGGTGTGGTGTGCGGGGACAAGCAAAGGCATACTATTACAGAATCGTACATATATGATTGTTATTATTGACTATACATGATGGTTTTGAATTGTCATATATAAAGGCTTTATATATGCTTGACGTAGAGATATAACATTTTCGAACCGTAATATGTTGACGGCATACATAACAGTTCTTTGTTAATAATGGTAATGTATTAACCTTATTTTTTAATTATATATAGTTATTTTTTATTATTTTTCTTTATTCCGTTTTACTATTAATATTTTTTATAAAGACACAATATAATCATGGATAATAATATTAAGTAAAATTTTATATATATAGTTTTCAAAATTCAATACATTATAGGATAAACATCATACAATTTAAAAGAAATTAATCATTTAAGCACTCTCATAATATAATATTATCTTATAATTATTTGAATTCTAAAAAAATAATTAATAAAATTTTTTACAATATTTTCCAATACCTTTATTATAAATTGTTCATAGATTACGTATCAGTGCTCTAAGTGTTTCTATCACATATCTTTTAGTTGTGAAATGATAATATAAATATGAAAAAAGGAATATATATATATATATATATATATATATATATATATATATAGTAAAAATAAGCTAATATAAGCTTTCATTATATAAAAAAAATGAAAGCTTACACGAGGAAGAATCATATAAGGAAAGAGTTATAGAGTGAAGGCTCATGATATGATGGATGATAAAACCTGTAGTGATAGAGCAAAACTTATAGAAAAAAGAGTATGAGACCCACTAGGAAAACTCAAAAAAAGTTTGAGAAGGAGTTTGAAGAGTTGTGTCAAATAATTTTTTTTAGAATTCCGCCTCCTTATATTTAATATTTTTCAGAATTTCGTCTTTTTATATTAAATAATATTTAATGGTTCTTAGTGAAAAACCATTATGTATCGTCAAATATTTGTTCGCCCAAAATCCTACCTTCTTATATTTGATACCTATCAAAGTCTCACCTTTATTCATATTAAATAATACTTAATGGTTATTTATGAAAAACCGTAATGTATTGTCAAATAATTTTTTCTCCTAGAATTTCACCTTCTTATATTTGACATTTTTCATAATTTGTCTTTTTATATGTGACAGTTAAAAATGATAACTATTAATTATATTTGAAGAATATATAACAGTTCTTTACAAATAACTGTTAAATATTATTAAATAATTTTTTTTAGAATTCTGCCTTCTTCTATTAATGACGGTTATCATTTTTAACCATTAATTTTTTTTAAAATGAAATATTTAGGAATCATACTTTACGGTTAATTGTTATAATTGTTATGCATTTGTTTTTGCTAATATAAAGTTATGAAGATATATCATTTAAAAGTGTTACATGATAGTTATTTCGTAAGAACCGTCGTTTGTCGATAAACATATTATACTCTCAATACATGATAATGCACATATTTATTAACGTTATATATTTTTATGCAAACTCCGTCTCAATATAATTAAGCGTTATATAGGTAAGATTTTATGGTAGTGATAGCATATAACCTATATATAAGTTGATATTACATATTGGTATATTTATATACAAATTCTTTTCACAAAAATATAGGTAAATACAATTGAACAACGTTTCTTTGAGCAATTGGGCCGTCAAAATTAAACAAGATTGGACTTAGGATTTCAATTTTTTGGGTTATAGTAATATAGAAATGTGAAAATAATAGTGTTATTAAATTTTAAATTCGATCTTAGGACGACGTGTGTGAAGAAAATCTGTTTGGGAGGGTTGCTCCCATCTTAAGTCTGAAGTACCTGAGGAATTAGTCATCCGGCTCACTCTAGTGAATATCCTGCGTAGCGAAAAAAAAAATTAAATTCAATATATATATTAAAGATTACAATTTTAATTAATTCTTTACGGTATGAATATTTTTAAATTTATTCTCTTCTATGATATATTTTTTATCAATATTTTATCTTATATTTGAGCTAACTTTATTTCTTTATTCAAGGACCTGAGGACGAAATTGAAAATTATATGAACGAAATTAAGAAAATAATTTAAAATATAATATTAAAAGTATAATATTTCCAAACACACTAATTTAGGGGAAAATATTTTAAAAAGACAATTGAATTACCCAAATTTTAAATTAGGACATTGAATTTAACAAATCCAAAATGAAATCAAATATCTTAAAATAGGATTTCATAACATGATAATTTTACCAACCTACTCTCTTGTGATCCTCCTTCCTTGTAACTATGTCTATCTCCTGACAATGCAGTAGGCCAATTGAAATTAAATCGAATGAACAAAAAGAATAATTGTCATCTATTTCTTATGCTCCCAAGGCCAACCAATAAAAGAAGTCAATGTCATCCTCGGTCCCCCCTACGACGTTTTCCCTGTTCCGTCTCTGATCTCTGTGATGCGTAATTGACGGTCTTCTATCCCCATGAGAATTGAATTCACCAAAATGAACAACAGAAGCATGGCCTTAGCACTTTTGAGGAACATGGTTGTTTTCAAAGGAAGATAAGTTGAAGTTTCTTTAACTAGTTTCTGAAACAGGGGGAGGGGAGAGATGGGAATATATGTGTGAAAGAGGAAGAGAGTGAGGGTTCATATAGAAAACAATTAAAAGGAATTGGATGTACTGGAGGAGGGAATGTTCAAATGTGGAAGAGGGACTTTAATTTGGGTGATTTCGGAAGAGGGTTCTAAGAATGAAGCAGTCGAGCAGAGTTGAATATTGAAGGGCCTATGGGGCAAATGATGGTGAGCGAGGAGGAAGTAATGAAGAAGAGAGAGAGAGAGAGAGAGAGTGGAGGGATTACGTGTCCAAGTTGGGAGGGTTACCATGTGAACTATTTGAATTGTATTGGTGATACAATTGGTTTTGACACTTTCTCCAATGTAACAAACTAACCTCCTCTCTCTTGTAAGATAGTACATCCACGAAAAATAACCAAGTTTGTGAACTTGGACCGGACCGGCCGGTTCAGCCTAGGAATCAGTAACCTGGCTATTAAATCGGGTCGATTTGGTGACTGGTCCGATTTGAAATTTTTTTAATTTTTTTAAATTTTATATAAATAAGCCTAAAATATTCAATTTCTCATCGGTTTAGCTCTGGTTTGACTCCGATTTGACCCACTAACCCTGGACCCAGTACTCCGACCGGTTCAATGGCTGTTCGTAACGGTTCGCAAGTGCACAGGTCCGGCTAAGTAATAAAGTGATGAGTAAGATATCGTTCCCACGAGGATTTGGTTTTAAAACCCGGTTAAGTAGCGATTATAGCACTTTCGCCTAATTCGAGTTAGACAATTATCATGGTTGGAGGAAAACAAAATTATAAACTAAACAGAAAATATAAACAAATGATTCATGGACTAGAAAGGATGCAGTGAGAGTTAGGATTGTTTATTCCCCTTGCATTTCATAGGTACTCATTCAAATCCCCTAAAACATAAGCTCTTAATGAAAGGTTATACTAACCAAGGTTACTAATTTACCCATAAGTGCTCTCTCAAGTCTCGAAACATGTGTTTAGCTTAATTAGTTCATTAATCTCTTAACTAAAGAATTAAGCCCAGTCTACATTGCAGAACCTATATGGCTATGTGGGGTCAATGAGTGTATATCTATCTCATCAAGAAAACCATCCATTCAACCAATGGATTTCAAGTTCCCACACGATTAAACTCAAGTTCTACACTCAATCTAGTTCTCTCAGGCATCAACCAAGTGAACCCAACATCCTCATTGGTAGTCAATCAACAAGGAGCATTAAACACAGAGTGAAATCAACATAAACCAACCATTCAACATAATTATAAAGGGAAAATGAGTACTTAATCCATACAAAAGTTTAAAACAATCTAAACATTAAAACTCTAGCTATACATGTTCATAAAACCCTTGAGAAACAGGGCATAAATCAATTACAAAGCATAACAAGAGGGAAAGACAACAGAAGGAGAGGAAAAACCAAGAGGAGAAGTTCAAATCTCTTCAAATCTTCAACATCTAGCTCAATCTCCACCTCCAAGCTCAAAACCCTAGCAAAACATTGTCTTCACGGCGCCTCCCAAGTCCAAAATGATGCTCTGTTGTGTTAATTTCGTATTTATAGGCCCTAGAATCCGTGCTGTGATCAAAACACGTTTCTGATATTTTCAGGCGTTGGCCGCACCCAAAATGTTTCTGGAGGGGTTTTGGCCTAGGCCAAAAAGTTCTAGAACTTCTTTGGCCGTGGCCAAACTTCACTGATGAAGTTTTTTGGCCTTCTTCACCCTTTTCTTGCTCTTCCATGGTGCTTTGACTTCTTTAGCTCTTTTCTTATTTCTTGATCATCTATTTGTGCCTCCAATGACTCCTTTGTGGCTCAAATGTTAAACTATCAACACAATGAAATCTATAAAAACAGTGTTGATGTAATTTTAATACAATTATGTGGCTTAAACAGAGAATTTACATCTTTTTAACATCATTACCCCTGGGCACATTACGTTTGCACATTTACCATCAATTATCTTTGAATTTACCCAAAATGTATGCAAAACTAAAAATAAATGTACCAATTTAACAGAAATTTCATTAGGTTAACAATAGCCGGTCTGAATTTACCCACAACACTTGTTTTATACGGCCCTGTCAGAAAAGACAAACAGATAACGTGAGATTCAAATGCATCTCAGTACCTCTGTAGGACCCATATATACAGAAATGACACCCATGTCTATCTTCGTTACTTTCTATAAATTTATAGCAACATACAGTCTATCCATCTACGCTAACTCATTTTCTTGGAGGACTCCTCTTCAGAGATCTCTCCTTGTAGCTCTGTCTTTTTCTCAATGTTCCCAAGCTCTTCTCTTACCATGGATCCTCAAGACTCGAACACTACCCTTGTTTCTTCCAATCAGTTCACCTCATCATCATCATCTTCAACAACTGAGCAATACTCTAGCATTGAGGTTGAATGCAAAATATTTTATGCTATGAATGGTGTCACTATAGAAGTCGTTACTGATACTATTGAGGGTGGTATCTCAATCGTCCTAAAGGAGGACATAGAACGATTCATATATATGGTTTTCTGTAACTTTGATGTTCCTGAGGATGCTCAAACTCGCATGGCTGCAAAAATCCTGAGATATGCGGCAGAAATCGTCAATGAAGCCCCTAAGAACCAGCTGATTCTGGATATGTATCTTGTTCTTGCGCATACTAAAGAACTTCATAACTATGATGATGAACATAATTATGCTATTGATGATTATTATCTGGCTGCGTAATCGCAATTCTTGTCCTCTCTACAGATTTCAGATGCCTGCAGAAGAAGATGATGATGAATGAAGAAGACGAAGCTCGTTTATAATGCGCAGGGAGAGGAGGTAAGCGGGGTTGGATGAGGAATTTCTCCATTGATTTCTCAATCTATTTTCTCTCTATTGAACGTTTTCACCATTAAATTAAATTTCTATAGTTAAGATTTAATATTATATAAAAATATTATTAAATATAACATTAAATAATATTAAATTTCAACCAATGTAATGGTGGATACTATCTATAGAGAGAAAATGGAAAAAAAAATTAACAGAGACATTCATTTTCCGGCTGGGTTGCAATGAATCTATTGTTTCTATTCTAAGTTTTTCTTGTTTTAGTGTTAATATGCGTTATTGATAAGACATTTTATGTCATGTGAATCTGATCTTCACTGGTTACTAAATTTTATCTTTTAGTTTTGCCACCATTTCAGCTGCAATCATCACTGTGTTAACTACTAGAACAAGAGATAGACAGCAATATAAGGGCATGGGTAGAAAAATAAAAAGAGAAGCGCCGAGAAAAGAATTATACTAAGAATAAGAAGAGAACAAATTTAGCTGGAAAATTTAGGAGAACAAATAATTGACCCGGTAATTAAGTATAATTGCTTCGGTACGCAATGAGATCGATCTAATAGGCAAAATGAATATGGTAATGACAGATTTTATGGGCAGTACTCAATGGTTAGAATATAGAGAAAGATAAAAAACATAAATTAATATATAGATTATCTTGAATATGCAAAATAAATATGGTAATATGCATTAATGGACAGATTTTATGGGCAGCATTCAATGTATATATTATCTTGAATGAGTCGATTTAATCCACATTTTCTTCGTAATTAGTTCTCGTTCGATCCACTCTTTGTGATGGAATAATATTAATAAAAAAAAAAGAGAGAGCTTTGGAAGTGGAGAACGATATATAACCGAATTAGCGGCTCAAAAAAGATATATGATTAAATTAAATTAGGTTTTCAATTATATAGACACTACAATTACTGTAACAAGCGTAAAAGGGGAAAATCTTCTAAAAGAAGTAAAAGCATAAGGAGGGGGATTATAGATTAATAAATACAATATACAAAAAGTTAAAAATAAAAAAAGCGCATATGAAATTTAAATTAAAAGGGAGGGTGTCGTTAATTAATTTTCAAGAAGTAGATTGCATGAAAATATTAAAGAGTAATTAAAAGACCATAAATAAGCAAAAAGCTAAAAATAGATGACATTAATAGCCCGTTCGGTTCCGATTTTATGGAAAAAATTACATGTAATTTTGATGTAATAGATTGATTACAGCGTTTGGTTGGACATATATAATATAAAGATGATTATATTTTATAATATGGATTACATCATTTGATGTAATCAGGATTACACTGCTAAGATTGATGAATGAGAATGTAGACATCTTGTAATCAAGTGAAAAAGACACTATTGCCATCATAATTTTTAAAATTGACCAAAATGCTCACAAATAGACGTTAAATATTAAATAATTACAACCATTAAATATTAAAAAATAAATTAATAATATAAAAATATATCCCCCCATTAAAATTTTTTAAAAAATTATATTCCGCCATTACAAAATATTAAAATATCCGATTAAATAATATTCCAACAATTAAATATTAAAAAAATACCATGAACAACTTGCTGCATAATGTTTTCACTTTTAAATATTGAAAAACTACTATGATGAACACAACCAGTACACTACATAAATTGAAAAAAATATATCATAAATCTGATGTGCACATTATATATATGTGTAGATAAGGGTAATTTTGTCTTTTACTATATTTTTCCTATATATTCTTATGTTTAATATAATCCAACCAAACCTTTTATGCACATGCATCATTTTTCCCTAAAGATGGACCAAATAAATTTATATAATCATCATTACATTATATTCCATTATATTACCTCCAATACCATGAACCAAACGAGCACTAAGTTATCTTTAATGTTTTAATAAATAAAAATAAAATAAACTGTAGGAAATATAATAAAAAATGAAGTAAAAAGGGAATACAATTAATGCTTTACCCTCTTTTATAAATACATTCATCAATAAGATAACCTCTTAATTATATTCCATAACTAGATAGTTATGTACAATGCACACTGCAAATTGATGAAGGAGTTGCATTATCTAAAACTTATAAATGTTTATTATAAATATATTTTATTCTCACAATCATTTCCTTACTTGTTTCATTTTAAAAAAAAATCATAAATTATTTTTCCAAATTAAGTCACATTATACAAAAAGATTCTCATGCATCTTGCTTCCAATTCAGAATTCAACAATTGAATCATAGACGACATTTAATTCTTTCTTATCAACTATGTGAATCATATTAGAGATATAATTCACCATATTTTACCACTCTAAGCTCTATCTGATGAATGCACCATATCCTACATATAGAAAAAGAGATCGGGGTTATAAGACCCACAACACGAGTTTTATATAGCTACACCAATTCTGTGAGACCCATATATACAGAAGTGGGACACACACCTATCTTTGTTACTTTTTTTAAAGTTTATATCAAAACGCATCATGCATAACTAATTAAGCCAATTCATTTTCTTTTTAAGTGATCTTTTGCTAAAATCTCTCTCCTTTTGTATCTTTGCCTTTTTTCTTGAGCGCTCCAAATAATCTCTCCTCTTAGCTCCAAATAGCACCATGGAAGTTGAACATTCATGTGAAGTATACCCAGCAGACACCAACACCTCTATCTCCGCCGATCATTTCATCTCATCTTACTCAAGTGAACAATACTACAAGATGGAGGTCGAATGCAAATCCTATCTTGTTTTGGATGGTATCGCTTTAGACCGTTTCACTATTTCCAATGAGTGTGGCTTCTCAAACATCCTTAAGCAAGACGTAGAGAAGTTCGTACATATGCTTCTTCCTTATTTTAATGTTCCTGTTCATTCTCGTCCTCGGACGGCTGCAAAAATCTTGGCATGTGCCCATCACATGGCGAATGTAACTCACAAGAACCACAAGATTATGGGCATGCGAGTTGTTTTAACAAATACTACTCAAGTTTATCACTATGAATATCGTCTTCGTAGGGATTTGATTGATCCAATGGACGAAGATGAAGATGGTCTGAGACCGATTCCGCCAAGCAAGTCAGCCGTAGAAGAGTTGGAAAGGGTGAAGGTGGAGGAACAAAAAGAAGAAGGGACTTTTATGATGGGAAAATATTGTAACTGCACAATTTGCTTGGAGGATTTTTCAGTTGATTCAGAAGCTATTCGCATGCCTTGCTTGCACTTATTTCACAGCAAATGCATCATAAATTGGTTGGAGAATCGCAATACTTGTCCTCTGTGTCGCTTTCAATTGCCTACGGGTGATGATCAAGGTGGACCAAGCTAGCTAAATTATGCCACACAGAGAGAGAGAGAGAGAGACGGGTAAGTTTTGGCTCTCAATGAATCTATTGCCAATTTTTGTTGCCTTTTCTCTTAATCCAAGTTATTTTATTAGAGTTATTACGTTTTTATGGTTGATTGTTTTATTATTGCGTTATTGATAAGATGCTTATGTAGTTCAAATTTATTTTTAATTGTTAACACTTGGCTCTCTTTGTTAACTGTTTGAACATTTATTTTTGATATATTTATATTTGAGATTGGCGATGGTCCTCTGTTCTTACCACTCTCTTCCCCTCTACTACTCATTTCAGCCTTTAGATTGACTTTTGAGCCATTCAGATTTAATGTTTTTATAAAAATATTAATAAAATATCAAATTATTAATTAATTAATTAATTAATTAAAAAACTGCTATTAGTTATGATAATTTAAAACTACAATAAAAATATTTTAAAAAATATTTGTATAAAACATTAAATTTTAACCGCTCAAATTTTAATTTAAAGACTGAGACATGAGTAGTGGAAGAGAAGAGGAGAAGAAGAAAATGATAAGAATAGAGGACGGTAGTCAATCATATTCATGTAAATTGTAATAAGGAATAACTACAAGCTTATGTAAGAGATAAACATGAAGACAACAATGAAGATGTGAAGAAAAAGAAGAAGAATAGGAGACATACATAGAATAACAAAGGTAATATGAAATAGAAAATAAAAATATTACATATGAAAATTGAGTTTAATTAAAAGGAAGGTAGTAATCCTTTGAACAAAAAAAGAAAAGAAAAGAAGGAAGGTAGTGATTGTATTTAATGAATTTAATTATTTGTAAAAAATGCAATGCATGCCTATCAAAAGATCACAAAATCAATGAATATTGATTCACTTGGTAAGAATATAATTAGTCTATGCCTATGGCTTGAACTTCTATTATCGATATTGTACGTGGTTTTTGAGTATGAGACCTTGACTTGATTCTAATAATCTCTCAAAACTAATCACTATAATGCACATAGCTAGGTTAAAGACAAAAAATATAACGGACCATAAATGAAGAGAGTTTTTGTTTTAAAAACTGACATTAAATTAAATCATTTTAAATTTCCTATTAACATAAAAAAGAAGAGAAAATGTATTAATAAACCAAGAAAATATAAAAGAATGCATAAATGGTTTACTTTTTTGGGATAAAATATATTAATGAAGATAACATATGTGCCTTAATGATATGAATTGGTACAATGTTATAAGTCCCACGTCGGGAGCCTTATAAGAAAACTAAAGTTTATGAGTTTAAGGGATTCTCTAACCTAATAAGTTGGTCTTTTAGAATGAGTTCTCCTTTTAATATGTAACATAGGGCTGAGTAAAAATTGATACCTATAAAATATAGTGAATCAACTTGCAGAAGAATTAGACTAAGAATTAGAACAACAGAAACAACAACTACAACAATAACAACATAGCTTTTATCCACTAGATAGGGTTGGCTACATGGATCAAATAATACAATTGAACTCATTAAAAACCAAATTTTGAGATAAATTATTAACTAATAGATATCGCTCAATAATCTTATTGAACATTTTCTTCAGCCTTCTCCACCCTTTATTATTGGGCTCTAAAAAACTTGATATACCCTTTTTCACTGGCGCAACCATTGACTTTCTCTAAACATGTCCAGGATACCTCAAATGATTTCTACAATTTTTTCTTCAATCGGTGCCACTTACCCCTACTCGTGTAAGTTTATAATGAATCTTATCTTTTTTTGTACGACTACACATCCATATCAACATTCACGTATCAGTTACCATACTTTGTGATTATGTAAGCCCCTTTAGAGCTCCATATTCATTACCATAAAGCATTGCTGGTTGAATGTTAGTATGATAAAATTTCTCATTTACTTTATTAGGTATTTTTTTTTTATTTCAAATAACTCTAGTATATTTTCTCTATTTAAACCACCTAGCTTGAATTCTATCATTAACATTTCTATCAATTTCATCATCTTTTTGTAAAATTAATCCCAAATATATGATATATGAACTTTGTCACTGGTGGAATGACCTGATCTCCCATTTTGACCTTCAAATCACTTCTTGCTCCCCTCTTATATATCAAAAATGCAATGCACATATTCTGTCATAGACAAATCTAGTTCATATATTTAGTAGAACAAACCTGAAAAAGTATATATAATCAATTTAGCATCCAGGATGATTTCTCGAAGGTGTGCTAATATTGATAGATATTATGCACTGTATGCAACGGCTAGAAGAAACAGAAATATAACGAGAAAGAGATGTCTAGAAAAACCCTAGACAACAAGAGAGAAGAGGAGACAATTGACTCCTGTGTCTTTGAAAGTTCTTTTGGAATTACAAAGACCAATTTATACAATTAATTTACAGTATTATGACTAGCATGAAACTAATTACAAAGTAATTAAATCTACGTACTGCATATAATTTGTCTTCTTTTCTGCCGCACAACTTGTTTGTTGAGTGTAGCAAGAAAAGGGATCAGTATTTGAAGTTTAGAAACCGAGAGAGATAGAGAGAATTCCCCTATATATACAATTACCAAGTGAACTTATTTGTTACACAGCAAAGAAGCCAAATCCAAGAAAACGAGGTCGGAAGCTTTTGGTTATAAGATTTTTATGTACTTGATGTCTTCTTTTGCGTGCTGAAGTTACTCTAATTCTATATGAATGCAGGAACTAGCTAGCCAGGGCAGAAATAATGTGGAGCAATCAAATGAATTTGGTCCTCTGGCTTGCGACTTTATATTTGGGTTATTCTAATAATAAGTATATTCGTTGCTGTCTTTTGGAGTTGTTGCAGACTAAAACTTGTATTGGAGATATATTTCTGTTTCGTCGTTTTAATTTGCGTTTGAATGTTTTGTATTTATTTGGGTGTTAACTCTTTAGTTTCAACATCGTTTCTGTTTTGTTTCTATTTTTTTTTTTTTGAGATCTTGAAGTTGTGCGTTAAGGTTAAATTCTCCTCTTACTTATTTCCTTTGATGCTTCAGTCCCCTACACACCAAAAATAAAAAGGTTTCGATGTACTTCAATCCACACATTTTGATTGAAAGCAATGACACTGTGATTTATGTAGCTGACCCCACTTAATGGAATGAGGTTTTCACTACAAAAAAAAAATAGGGAATTAGAGATGGAAAAAATTCCTTCGCTATTCCGTCTCTAGTCTGTCACTAATTTTAGAGACGGAATTAAGACAGATCAGAGACGAAATTTTTCTGTCACTAATTTCGGTCGCTAAATGAATTTAGGGACGGTTTAGCGATGTACAACATTCCGTCGCTAATTTCCGTCTCTAAATTCCGTCACTAATTTTAGAGACGGAATTTTTCCGTCTCTAATTGATTTTAGGGACGGTTTAGTGACGGACAACGTTCCTTCGCTAATTTCCGTCTCTAATTTTAGAGATTGAATTAGAGACGGAAATTAGAGACATAATTTTTCTGTCTCTAATTTCCGTCGCTAAATGAATTTAGGGACGGTTTAGTGACGAACAACATTCCGTCGCTGATTCGTCTCTAAATTCCGTCACAATTCCCATCACTAATTTTGGGATAACTTATGCTGGGTTTAGGATGGAAATTAGCGACGGAATTTATTCCGTCTCTAATTTCCATTGGTAAATCTTTCCGTATCTATTACATCACTAAGTTCGTCGCTAATTTGAAAATTTCAAATTTCAAGAATAAATGATAATATAATTATGTAAATCTTATTGAGACATCATTGAGATGAATTTTTAGAAAATGCATTCGTATATCGTAAAAATGGTATCGTCATGTGAGTTCGTATTATTAGCTAAACAAACAATGAAATAATATATTAACAGCTCTCTTTTAAAAATTAACATAATAAATGAAGAAATAATAATTGTATAATGAAGAATATGTTGATTGAATAAGATATGATAGAAACCATAAATTGATAACTGGATGTAAAGACATGTATTCAAATGAATTAAGTGTTAAATTTTTAAAACTTTTTTGTCATTAGTTTCTTCAATTGCAAATAAATGAGATCAAAGTGGTAATCAGTAGACCAAAACAAATAATAAAGTCAATGGGTAATGAATTTTAAAAAGAAATAATAAACCCATAATTTTACAGTGTTCCCCAAGCAATTAAAAATCTCGTGATTCTGCATATTTTTTCTTTCCTTGCATTCTCCTTAACTTCTTTCCATGTCTACTTTCAGCAATATCCCTTGCAAATTAATATAAATGATAAACCCATAATAAACGAGCATGTCGCGCCCTGTAATTTAAACCAAAAACAACTTGAATAACTTTATATTTGACTCAAACTAAAGAACACACAAGGGTGAGATACTATAATCAAAATTAACCAATTACAGCATTCACCTCATCTTATAAATAGAACTACTCAGCAATCTCTTAAGCTCCAACAGAAATTAGTTTCAACATTAAGAGGATGTTACATGTTTTCCTGTTAGAAGCATGCTTATGCTTTAGTTATTCTTGAGTACATCTGACCAAGCTTCCAGGTTACAACCGGTGCTTGAGTTTGGTACTTATAGACGCCATGGGATGGACAAAAGGTCTCAGGGGAGAATTGATAATTGAATATTTATTACACTTATTTGTATCTTTTAATTAATAAATTTAGATTGTTTAGTTAATAAATAATGGGCTTTTATGCTTATTTGGGCTTTGGGTGTTTTATTGGATTTAACATATTTTAATAATAAAAATTCCAGATTTACAACCCTTCTCTATTTTGATCATAACTCTTGAACCAGATATCCGATTGATCTCATTCTTGTCTCATTTTTAGATGATTCAGAAGCAACAATTGATATGAAGACTTGAAAGGCAGATTCGGACAAGAGGACAGTCAAAATTGTAGTTAACGTTATATGTATCTTTCTAGATTTTTTTATTGGGCCCGAATTTTGTAATGGAGCACCATTTATTAGTAATTTTCGTTTTGGGCTGAACTGGTGGGCTATGATCCATTTGTCAATTAGGTTTTTACTTTAGTTAGCTGAAACAATAGAGAGGGGACATTATTGGACAATTTTGGGTTGAAATCAGAAGTTAAGAATTCTAAAAAAAAATGTTCTTCATGTTCTTTGCGGTCTTCATTCATTCTTCGGATTTTCCAGCCATGTCCGGCTAAGCTTCTGTGATTGACCTATGGATTGAGGATTCACATTTTCAATCAGAGGACATACTTAAACCGGTAACGTAACTCGTTTCTATTTACTATAATCGGATTCGATTTCTAGAAATAGTTCGAATGTTTGTTTTAATGTTCGGATTGGTACATCCCAAGGACACAGTTCGAATCGGGTTACAGTGATACTGTGCGATCGCACAGTAGCACGCCACGCATACTAACAAAACCTAGATGATCGTATAGTCGAGGGATTCTCTGGACGAATGCAGAGATTTCGGTTCGTCCAGAACCAGTCACGAGTTTTGTTATAAATTCTTCGTCCGATGATGGTAGGAAACTGTGAAATCCCAATTATAGGTCAGTCGTTTTAATCTGTTTGGTCCAAGTCGTTTTCGATTTCTGTCTTTAATCCAAGTTTATTGTTCGTTAATAGTTTAGTTAAAAAAAAACCCCCTCAATCGATCATTGTTCGAATGTTTTAGACCGCATGTGAATTCCATGGGAAACAATCCAGGTTCTTTATACTGCAAATTCTTATTGAAACTGGTTATTTTACGAGAACTCGACAATTCTCGATCAAGGATTCCCATACTTCTTAACAAGCTCAGAACAGATAAAGAAGCAACCTTCCTCTTTATTCAAGTGGTTTAATGGTAAACTGCAGCTTCAAAATTCATATACTAAGCTCAGATTTGAATGCTTGGACTTTCACAACATTATCTATAAGGGTATACATCAATTGCACATAACTAGTGGAGCCATAAAAAAAGTGAACCCAATCCTGGAACCAAGGAGCTATAAAAAAGTATACATCAATTCCTTCTGTGGCACTTTTGTGCATGTTCTGAATATTTTTAATTTTGTTATGTGGCTTTTCTATTTTTTTTTCTTCCTCTAGTTTTCCATGTTTTAATTCTGATATCTTGCCTAAGGATAGGTAGAAGTAGAGTGAACTGATTCTGTTAAGTAGCCTTTTGGCCAAATAAATAGATAGGTAGAAGTAGACATGATTTGTAACCCTATTAATGTTTATATATAATCTTTTTAATTATATGAAACTACTTGTTGTTTCTTTAATTGATGAATACTTACTTTTCATTTTTTTGCAGGCATGGATAACGAGGAAACATTGAGAAAAAGAAGTTAGATCTCAATAATTTGTTTTCCACTTGTGTGTATATGTAATATGTTGGCGCCACCATCGTACACCGTACAAATTGTTGGCGGCAGCACCTGTTGAAACACAATAAACAAATAGTTCGAGTCACGTCCAAGGACGCTGTCCTTAGGAGATATTCCGCAACCCCCTAGTATATTAGGAAGCGGCACTCCCCAGGATAAAACGAACTCTTCCTGCAAAAAGCAGGGCGACATAACTGCATAAAGATATTAGTATAACTCAGAAGAAGAGAGAGGAGAGGAGCTCAGGGACCTCTGTGTCACCAAACCTCGGTACTCACACCTTGGCTCCCAGAACTTACTCCATACATTGCCTTTTATAGGAAGATATTATGTGACCGTTGAGCTGCAATGATGACCATTAATGGCGGTTTAATGACAATTAAAACAACAGTTACAAAATCAGTATTAATGACAATTTAATGTAATAAAACCTTTTAAATGTCATTAAAACCATTCAATTAAAATCTAACGGTCATTTCCAACAGTCAGTTCACATACTCCTCTTATCAGTCTTTTTACTAACTCAAGCTCATAGTTAATTGTATACTAGGGCATTCCCAATCTTGAGTTGTATGAGACTTCTTTCTTTGACACACTCACACACAATATTTCCAACATAATAGACTTATTGTTATTTGTTAAGTTTAATGTGGTTAATTGATTGTTATGGGTTGATAATGCTATCATGCGACCTGTTTTCGACAGGTAGGGTTTTGTGCCCTTTGTTCCTGACTCACCCCTTGAGCAAGTGTTCAACAATGACAATAACTTAGTTTCTTCAAGGCTTGCTTTTAAGTAAGGTATAAGATTATTGGGTGCAATATTGGCTTTTGGTGTGCAATTTCTATAATACTTTTTCCAACTTTTTTTAAAAAGAAAAACTACCTTAGATAAAGGACAAGAAAAATATGGAGAAAGTAACAGAAGAAAAGAAAGCAGAAACACTTCAAGAAATAAGTGTTAACATTATTTTATCGGACTGGATTTATTGACCTGTTGTTGTTAACTTTACTGGTTTTTTTTAGCTAACAATTATAGTAGGTAGCTTGCTTGCAAGTTAGTAACTTGATTCCTCTGAGGAAAACTTTGTAATTGCATACAGATGATTGATGAAAGAACTGTTATTTATGTGAAATTTTTTTGTTATCTTTGGATTCATATGATGTGTTTTACATTTGTGTTCCAATATTATACCTCTCCAATGCTTCCAATGCACAACACTAGGGGAGACATATGATTTAATTTATGTCTTTGTCTACTGAGTTCTTTAATTTTTTGATTCAACATCACATCGTTTTATTTAAATTTTTTTGGAATAATCAGTTTGTAAATATTTTCACCCTTTGCATACAGTAATGTCTTCCAGAAGCAGGATAAGATTAAAGATCCCGATAGACAAAGTATGCAGCCTGAAGAACTCACAGGGAAGGTGAGGGATTGCAAAAGGCAAGTGAGACATCAGGTTATAATTTGATTTTCACATCTTTTAGTGGAAAATTTAGGACTATTTTCCTGAGAAGGAAACTGTTAGTTCTTTGCAAAATGTCAACTGCTTATTTTTTTTTCTTCTTCACTTTTTACTTGATTCGTTCAAGTCATTTTCTTCACTTTGCTAATTTTCTGGATAATTTTTATGCTTTGAAACTAGCATTTTCTTGACCTTTTAGGTTCCTATTGGTAGAGCAACCCTTGGCTGCATCATTTGTCACTGGGGAGGCTATAGACAAGAATGATGTTATTGGTAAGAAACTGATATTTTCCCCTTTCTTGTTATGGAACTTATTAATAATGTTGTAAAGGCTGGTGGTATATCTTAATTAGGATATGCTTGATTAATTATCCTTGACCTTTTTGCATAATACCGAGAGCTTATTGGGTCTTTGATTTGGTGGTTTCTCTGTCATTTTAATGTCTTATTTTGATTATGCTTTCTAGGTTAAGATTTTTCTTTTTATGCTCTTGCTGAATGTAACACCCTACTTTGGTAATCATTCCAATGAGTTTTACGCAGCGGATTCGAACCACTAAGTGATATTCCTTTGCAAAGTTCTTTCAATTCCCAACCTCAGTACAGGATTCGAACCTGTAATCGAGTGTGTTTTTCTGAATAGTTTAAAAACTTTGTTTTTAACACAATCATAAAGTGGTTCATAATTTCTTAGCAACTCATCGTTTCTTAATTCATTGTATAATTACCAGAGTATTTATTTGCTCGTTCTTAGTTTATTCATACACAAATCTAATCAAAATATATAAAGAGTACATTGCCCCTCAATCTTCGATTCTCCTTCGTATCTCCCCTTACATATCTTCATGCATTCTTCTCATGTACTCATCATACCTATATGGTTGGGTGAGGGAGAATGAGATTTGAGAGAATCTCAGTAGCAAACAGTACTAACAACGCATGTAAGATGAATGCTAGTGTATGATACACTTGCCTTAATTAGGCTCATGTTCACATAATGATATTCTGTATGCTCAATGTTTCATGCAATATACTTATAGCCATAGTAAAAACAGAAACATAGCTTCATTCATTTATACATGCTTCACATAATCAAGCAAAGCGATATAATAAATCAATGCACAGCATAAACATCACATACATACAAGTAAGTTTACTACCTTATGTGTAATATCCCAAATTTTGAGACTAAAGGCATAAGATTAAGCCTGGATCAAGTGGACTGCTAAGCCCCGGTTTAGCAAATGTCCCTATGATGTATGTTTAAATTTCTCAAAATTCCTTTATGTCATTGGATATTAAAAGGAATTATATTGGTGATCTAAAGAGCTAGGGGAATAACAAAACGAAGTGATTGGAAGTCACACATAATATAGTAAAGTGGAACACAAAGTAATTTTGCCACCGGTGAAATTTTTGGTATGACAGTGATGATTGTGTGACATGTTTTGATGGATAAATGATGGTGAAAAATTATGAAACTTTCCAAAATGAACGTAGACTTATCAAGCTTTAATTTGATAGGTCATTTAAGTCATTTAGAGTTGTACACAAAGAGAAATGAATTTTTGAAGTTAGCCCAGCGAAATTAATTATTTTCTGGGACAGCATTCAAAGATTAGAACTCTGGGAAGAGTGAGCTTCCAATTGGCCAAAGGTTATATTTTTCCTTAAAACTAGACTCAATAAGGGTCGTATATCCTTTGTAATCACTCCAATTGGAAATTTGTACAATTAGATATGAATTTTCAAAGTTAATGAAAAATATGCAGAATTTGGTATTTTATGCGAAAATTGGATTTTTGGACCAATTATAGGCTGACACGTGGCAGATGAGAAAACTGACCATTTAACCATTAATCCATCATCTTCTTCGTCATTTTTCACGGAAAAATATGAAAGAAAGAGAGAGAAAAGAGAGAGAAGGAAATGGAGAAAGAAGAGGGAAATAAAATTCTTTTCTCCGAAACACTGCCGAAACGGCATCCTCTCTCAAAGTACCCTTCAGGAAACTTCCTCTACTCATCGAGATCTTCATTCCTACGGTTTTGGATTTTCATTTGGAGGTATTTGGTGTCGTCTCCCTTGTCGGGGTGTTGCCGGAATTCCAAACCGTTTGTGGAAACGAGTAGAGGTAAGCGTAAGCTTCCTTTTTAACCGATTGATTTGTTGTTTGGATGAGTATTTTGGAAGTTGGGTACTATTCATTCTCATAAGAAAATGGTATTTTCAATTGCTAAATCATGTCTAATGAGTATTTAAATAGCTAATCATTTGATTAGGAGTAGCAAGGAAGTGATTAAGCCAAAGAAAACGAGAAACCGACAAACTCTTTATGAGAACTATAAATTCCTGTTTCTGTTCTGGATTTTTCGTGTAGAAGGAGTAGAAATTTGTTAATTTTGATACTTCCATTGGATTTAGGAGGCAAAATTGTTTGGGTATATAAGTGTTCATGAATTTTGGATACTTGTACATGAATTTAGAAGTTTTAGAAGTTAAAGGGTAAATGATGTGTATTCCGTTTTCTGGAGGTAGTGTTATGGTGACGTGTTTTTTAGTGGTCAAATGTTATCCAATGGCCATGAGACTCTGCAATTTGAAATTATACACATAGACCTTTAATTTGAATGGTCATAATGGTTAATTGGATATGTATGCTTTGAGATATGAATTGTTAAAGATATGCCCTGTTTTATGGAAATAATCTGGAACAGTGATGTTGTGCGAAATTTGTCATAGGGAAAACCTCATAGAAAAATTCTCAAAATTTTCATAATTAAAGTAGAGATATAGAGCTTTAATATTATGGGTATTTTGTAATTTTTGGATAAGTATATTGAGAGATATGCATTTTTGAATGTCTGCCCTATTTTCTGGAAGAACATATGAAATAGTTGGTGTTTGGAAATATTCTGGGAATGGTGTGGTGGCAGCGTTTAAAATCTAGTATTTTTATGTAAAACTAAACTTAAAGTTATTCAAATAGAGCTTTGAACCACCTCAATTAGAGTTTTATAGAATTAATTATGATTTTCCAAAATTTGGTCAAAAAATGCCGGTAGATTGAGTACCATGCGAATTTAAGTAAGAAATTGGCCAAATATAATTGGAATAAACTCCAAGGGTGAAAGTAAGCCTATAGGGCTAATGTGGGCCATTGGGTATTCACTTTTCATGACTCTAATGATGTTATCACTTGCCTAGGGCCATGAAGTGATAAAGAAAGAGCAATGGTTGGCGGATCAAGGGATAAGAAGAGAAGGACATAAAGTCCGAGAGGTAGTGAACTTACCTTTTCTGCATGTATGTGATATGTATGTCTTGCATTGATTATGTGATTGCTTTGCCTATTTGTGTGGAACATGTATGATTGGTTGAAGCTCTGTTATATTTTTGCAATGGCCATATGTATGTCATAACATCGAGCATGCAGCATGTCATTATGTTGGCATGAAATAGTGTAGGCAAGCATGTCATGCATTCATATATATCTGGCATGCATAGTGGTAATGTTTGCTACTGAGATTCTTTCGAATCTCACTCCTCCCAACCAACCATTCAGACATGTGAGCATTGGAAACGTGCTGAGATCAGAAAAGAGTTATGCACGAAAAGGAATATTGCTGGTTGTTTGAAGACCTTTTAGTTATCAAGGTCTGTAAATATTGTTTGTGTAAACCCCTGGTGGGGAAACTTTTGTATTATAATCAAGCAATATTGTATTAATATTATCAGTATATTCATGCTATTCCTGTGTGCCCACTGAACTACGCATTGCTACTCTGAGTAAGATCAGTAATAAGGGATATATGAGGAGAGTCGTTACATTATGGACTTTGCCTCCTCCTCTTATACCTTAATATTTCAACCATAGCTTTTTCTTTGTTACTTTATGGCCCTAGACAAGTAATGACATTATTAAAGCCATAAAAAGTGAATGCCCAATAGGCTACATTAGCCTTCAAGACTTATTTTTACCCTTGGAGTTCATACTAATTACATTTTGCCACTTTTTTTTCTTAAATTCGCATGGTAGTCAAAACTACCAGCATTTTGACCAAACTTTAAAAAAATCATAATTAATTCTATATAACTCCAATTGAGGTGGTTCAAAGCCCTATGTGAAGATATTTAAGTTTAATTTTTTGTAAAAATACTTTGGCTTAACAAATATTATCATATTTTCCCCAACAATTATCCAAACCTACACTGTTCCAGATTACCTTCCAGAAACAGGGCCTGAGTTTGGAAAATCATATCTTCTAGTATACTTGTTCAAGAATTACAAACTACCTATAAAATTAAATATCTATGTCTCTAATTTAATTCTGGAAAGTTTCAGAATTTTTGGACAAGGTTTGACCTCTGAAATACCACGCACAAACATATTGTTTCAGACTGGGCAGATTATCAACATTTACTCTTCACTTCTAAAAATTTCCAATTCATATACAAGCATCCAAAAATCCTGAACACTTGTATATCTACAC
Organism: Albizia julibrissin; assembly: GCA_037074505.1. Classification (NCBI taxonomy): domain Eukaryota; kingdom Viridiplantae; phylum Streptophyta; class Magnoliopsida; order Fabales; family Fabaceae; genus Albizia; species Albizia julibrissin. The sequence goes on from CM073479.1 coordinate 39,235,237, forward strand.
AATTTTGCCTAAGAAATCCATTGAAAACCTCAAATTTGGAAAATTCTCATTCCTTCTTCATGCCCTGTTCTGGCCAAAACAGAACCTCACAAGACAACAATTCACTATTTCACAATTTATTCATTATACTAGGTTCATATGCTTCCCAAACCTCATATAACCACATGTATATGAGAAAAGCATGATGAAACCCTACATACACTATTTGGATGAAAATTAAGACAGCAAGGGGGGATTCCACAAAACTCAACCAACCAACACAATCTATAGCTCAAAATGAAGCTAAACCTCACATCTTTGCCTTTCCCAAGCTCTTTCTTTGATTCTCAAACTTTTGTTCTTACAAGATGGCTCAAAACTCCACCTCTTCAACAAAAAAAACCATAGAAATAAAGACCTTGAAGAGGGGAACAAGATTCACGAAGGGATTTTGAGCAATAGAGATTATTTACCTAGTGATTTTGGAGCTAGAAATTAACCTTGTTTTTTTGTTCTTTCTCTTTCTTCTTCCCTTGTGTTGGCAGACTTTGAGAGCTTAGAGAGAGTGAGATATGTTAAAATTAAATCACTTCAGCCCTCTTAATTCACTTGGCCGTCAATCACCAAGAATAAAGAGGAAATATCATGTGGCCATAATTGCTTCTTGTAAAGTTGAAGTGTTAATTGACTAATGTGTAGTTAATTAATTGAGTTGGTTTTTTCTCTTTCCTCTCCTCTTCTTTTTGGACAAAGTAGGCTGTCTAAATAAAGAGGAAATGTTGACCATGTTGCTCTTGCTTTCTTTATAGCCATAATTGTTGACCAAAGGAGGAGGAAGAATTGCTAACTTAATTCTCTTTTATGCTTGGCTCACCTTTCTTGTATCAAAGGTGAGAGATCATTTAATTAAACTCTCTTTCTTTTGCTTTTTGTGTTATGACCGAAATGTTTGATCAAAAAGGTGAGTAATAGGATATTAATTCAACCCTCTCTCCACTTTTCTTTATCTTTACCTTTGCATATTGCATGTATGTGTATGCCATGTTGACCAAACTCCTTTTTTCCCCTTCTTTTATGTCTTGGACGTTTTGGTCAAGGGAAAATAGGGAGTTAAATTGCTTTTTAACCTCATGATTGGTCTTGCTTTTCAAGATCAAATCTTGACCCTTCATTTTAGTTTTTAATTTTAACCTCAAGATCAAGTGACAATTATCTCTTTTGCCCTTAATTATGACAATATTAATTTCTGGTGCCATTAATTCTTTTAATTCTCTTTCTTAATTCTTTCTAGACACTTCTTCTCTTTTTCTTTGGACCCCGGTTAGCTTTCATGTCACACAACCTAAAGGAATTGGCCATTTTCTTTCAATTAATCCACACAGAAATTCATATTTTATTCCGGGTGCGGTTTCTAATAGTCATTCTATTTCTTATTCATTCTTGGGACTCTTACTAAAATGGGCTTGGTAGTATACTTTATTAAGGCTTATTCTCTACCTTTTAATCTGAAAATTTGGGATATTACACTGGATATTACTCGCTTTCCTTGCACCATTTTGTTATAATTTTATTAGCAAATTGAAGTTTTTATAATGGGTAATTGTAGTATAAAAATAAAACATTAAGACTGAAATGTGTGATTCGTTTTGATGATATTGCACAACAGTGAACCCAAACACATACATATGTCTTCGAAATGTCAAAGAGGATTGACTATGGTCTAGAAAGTTTGTGGACCGTTTCTCAATATATGGTTATTTCTGAAATCAACATTGAATTCTAGTGTTTATATTGGCCAACTGTATGTCATAAGGCTAGGAAAATAAGATAGCTCTAATGTTTGTCAAAGTGCCTATGCATTCGCATAAAGCTCATCCATTTAGTAAAAACAGAAGTTTTTATATGCTTTATTTTGTTCTAACTTGTGCCTTAATTTGTTCCTCCATAGTGACAGTCATAAACTATTGCCAACATGTGTCCATTTTCTTTTGCTTTTTATCTTATTTAGTTTCTTATGGTTATAGGTTGCTGCTTCCCCCTTGGATATGGTGTTGGAGAAGCATAAGGAAATTTTGGACTGTCAAATCGGTGGCTTGCCTTCATTTTTTTTTTTTCTCAATATGAAATCATAGCTTTTGTATTAGTGTTCTGTAGTCAAGAGCTTGGCGTTCAAACGCAATCTCCTACAATGGTTTGAGTCATTAACAAGGCATGGTTACAAGAGCAACTGAAGAAGGGATACCAATACCACTAGAAGTCAGAGTTCAAGAAAAATGTTTTCCAAATATTTTATTACTAAATTAGATATTTATGGGCTATGAAAAATTATTGAGATATGTTTTGCAATTTTAGTGTTGATTTCCTGATGAGTTTGTTTGATAGAATAATTTGTGTACTTTTGCACATTATATATATATTTTCATTTGAGTATTTTTTTTGCTTTTGTAATTGTTAACTTACTATCATTTTATATTTTTTTTAATTTGGTTTTAATTTCCATCCATTTATTACCACTTTTGGTTCTTTTACCATTATAACGGTTGACTTAATTGCCAAAAAAGAAGAAGACAGAAATAGGCATTAGCGACAGAAATTCAAAATAATATAAATATAAAATTAAAAAAAAGCGATGGATTAGGGGCAGAATTTTTGTCGGTAATATGTGACGGAATTAGTGATGAAAATTCTGTCGCTAATTAGCCATGAAAATTTTGTCTATAATCCGTAGTTACATTGGCGATGGAAATTTCGTCTCTAATTTAGAGACGGAATTTTCGTCGCTAATTCCATCGCTAATTAGTGACGGAAATTATGTCACTAATTAGGGACGGAATTTCCGTCTCTAAAGAGACGGAATTTTTGTCTCTAATTTCGTCACTAATTAATAACGGAATTTTTTTCCCATCACTAAACGAATTAGTAACGCCCTTTTTATACACAGACGATTTTTCGTCGCTAATCTTTTAGCGACAGAATTTGCGACGGAATTTCCGTCACTAAATATATTAGCGACGGGAATTCCGTCGCTAATATTGATTTTTTTTTTGTAGTTTGTTGTTATTGCTGTAATTAAATTGGCGCATTTAACTACTTGGTTGTAACTATATTGGTCAAATGATGCTTTTTTACTTCTTGAGTTTCAGATAGAATGCAATTACGAGTTTTAAATTCAAATAGTTTGTCAAATTTCACACACTCACACATCTTTCCATTTTGTTCCCCAACACCGAATTATGGTTGCATATTCTACATACTTCCTTCCATCCTAAATGTGTAAGAGCTAGTTGAAAGATTTATTTAATCTTAATTAAATATAAGACATCAATCAATCTTTTCTTACAAATTAATTTTTTCCTAAATTCTTCCTGTTGATAACATGTATTAAGACGATTTCATCATAGGAGTTTTCAATGTAAATAAGCAAATACTTTATTATTATTATTATAACAAAGTAAAATCAACACACATTATTATTATTAATGAGTAACTTAACTAATTTTTCTAATATTTACAAATTAGTTATCTAACTCCTACATTTAGGATTGGAGGGAAGGGAGAGACTAGAGAGTACTTTTTTTTATGGAAAAAGATAATAAAATATCACTTGAACTTCAAAATCTCAAATCATTGATTTTCTACTAAAATAATGAGTTGTTTATATTGTTATACTCTTATAGTTAATACCTATAATCTTGTAGTTAATAAGACTGATTTGATTTTTTAAAGTTCAAGTAGTATTTTTTTTTAATCTTTTTTCCTTAATTTTCCAAAATTAAAATGGAACGTTTTAGGAGAATGGATAACAATGTAATTTGATTTGATTTCTAAGGACCAACGATATTTTATTAAAATTTTGAAAAAGAATGTAAACTTCCATTTAATTTGTTGTTATGGCTTGAAAAAAAAATTAGTATTACAGTCAAAGTTATGTATATACATTGTGAATGTTCATTAACTCTTAAAATTCAATGGACCTAATTATGATTTTCATGAATCTCTTTATTAAGGAAAGGGATATGCAGAGTAGGAAAAAAATAAAGGGATATTCAATTATTTATATATATTCCAAATACATCCATGAATCTTTGAATTTGGGGAATGCATGTACATCATAAATATTAACATGGATACAATGTAATTTAATTACGTTTTAATATGTAATAATTTTTTTGACCTGAATATTAATATGTAATAATTAGAAGCTTATAATTAGAAGTTGGTGATTAAACCATATACTTATATGATTTTTTTAATGATTAATTTGGGATTTTAATGTATTTCTTGGGACATTATTACATTATTAAGCACTAATTTGATTTAGGGACATTTGTATTGAATTAATTTGTTAATTATTCATGCAAATGATTTCTTATATGTTTGATACTATCTTGCACTTAATCTTGCATTGTAGATGTTTTGAAAGAAAATTGAAAATTTTGGAAAATGTTAATTGGGGTCAGAATTAATATTTTTGATAAATGGGGAAATTGCATGAATCCCCAGAATTTCTAAAAAATCTATTTCTGACCCACAAAAATTTAAAATTTAAAAATAGTCCCCCTTGAAACTTTTGAGTCTTCTCACTTTAGTCCCTAGTCAAAGCGCGACCTTAAGCTTTCTTCTTCCTTCGACGCTATACAGACACAGATGAGCCAGAGACCAGAAAAAGAGTTGAGCGCCGCGGCAAAGAGAGCTTGAGGGAGCTGAGAGGTGAAGGGAAGGAGATGGGGCACCACCACCGTCGACGACGTCCCATCACCATCAACTCCGCCGTCGGCTAGAAATCTCAAGCTTCGGTGAATCGGCGAGAGACATTCCAGAGCTGGAGATCACAGCGCCGTGAGCTTGAGAGACAACTTCCTCCACCTTCGCCTCGCTTCCTCGATTGAACGCGGAAAAGCTTTTGGGGATGAGAGAGCTTGGAGTGGTGGCCGCGGGCCTCTGAACACACCACCACCGCTGACCTTGTGCCACACAGGAGCTTCTTCTTCTTTCTTCGAACTGAGAGAGCACCGTGAAAATAGACGGAAGTTGCAGGGGGAAGTGCCGCAACCTTCTTCTCTTGCTGTAATCTGTTTAGATCGAACCAGAAGTAGTGCTGGAGAACTTTCAGACGAGTTTCTGAACTGGCCAGCAAGATTCTGTTTATTTCCGGTGAGTTTTCCAGTTTTCCGGCGAGCATTTCTAGATTCCGGAAAGCTCAGTTTTCACGGATTTTCAGAGTTCCAAACAAGTTATTATCACTGCTAATGGAGTTCCAATGAGTTGTTGAGCTTTCAACTTATGAGGATTGGGGAATTGGCTTGAATTCAAGAGCTTTAAGGGGAGTTATTATTATTATTATTATTATCATTATTTATGAATTTTCTATTGTTATTGTAATTCCTAGTTATATTCTAAGGTATTTTTAATAAGATTTTGTTGTAAGTTATTTGAACTCTAGATTGTTGGATTAAGATTGCTTATATTGTGCTTGGATTGGAATTATTGTGATTAGATGATTTATAGTTATGTATTTCTTATTAATTCAATGAGATTATGCTTCCTATGTGATTATTAGTTTGTGTAATTGATTTGAGTTAATTTGAATGTTGCGATTGTGTATTTATATTAGAGAAAACAATTACATTAATTCAATCCATTTCGCATATCAAGTGGTTCTTCAATAATATTTCTAAGTAATAGTTATGAATGCGATCGTAAGAGTAGCTATTGATTAAGAGTGTTAGACTCAATATGATTACTTATGACTTTTAATTAAGACTTGATGGATTTCAAACTCTCATATAATTTAGTGAGAAAGGATAACCATTGAACCAATTTTTTAAGAGAATTTACTTAATTCATATTCCATACAATTTCATTCATTATTTAAAAGACCAAAAATAATAGTTTTAGGATTTTAATTAAGTTTTACACTTGCCTAAACAAAACAAAAAATCAATTTTTCCTTGTTTTCATTGCATTTGCGTGACATTTAAATTATTTAGGAATTAATAAAAGGCTCATCGAGAATAGAGAGCGATCTTAATTTTATACAATCATTGATTAATTTTTTGATAGTGGATCCCCAGGCTAACATATAAAAATGTCCTAATCAAATAGCACTGTGATGGGGGAGCTAAGTAATTGGCTCTTTAGGTAATCTAATTGTCAAATTCATTGTGTGATCCATGTAGTTGATACCAATTAATGTGATAAGGTTTTATTATTATTGCTGTAATTAAATTAGCGCATTTAACTGCTTGGTTTTAATTATATTGATCAAATGATGCTTTTTTACATCTTGAGTCTTAGATAGAATGCAATTACGAGTTTTAAATTCAAATATTTTTGTCAAACATTTCACACACTCACACATCTTTCAACTTTGTTCACCAACATTGAATTATGGTTGCATATTCTATTGAATGTGTATACTCCCTCCTATCTTAAATGCAAAACTTAGTTGAGAGATTTGATTTAATTATAAATATAAGACATCAATATATCTTATCTTACAAATTATAATTCCCCCCTAAATTCTTCCAATTGTTTACATGCATTAAGAGGATTTCATCAAGGGAGTTTTCAACCACTACTATAAATAATACAGTTGTGGTACTTATTTTAATATTATATGTGGCCATTGACAAACGGCACATATCTCAACGCCACTAAAAGAAACTGTGGTGCTACCCACAAGAATTATAGCATGTATTTTTTTATATTTAAATATCACTTAGGGTTGCGCTTCCTTGAGGAAGTGCCATAGAAAGTTTGAACTTTCTGTGACAATTTCTCAAGGAAGCGCCACCCTAGTCTTTCATTTTTTTTAATTTAATCTAAGGTGGCATTTCCTTGAGGAAGAGCCACAAGAAGTGAAGTGACTTCCTGTGGCGTTTCTTTAAGGAAGCGCCACCCTAGACCCTTTTTTTTAAAAAAAATATTTTTTTACATATTTTTCTTTTAGAACCTTATAACGATAGTTAATAACACACTTTAAACACATTTTCATATCTACAACAAAATGAAGAAAAGTAAATCACAATTAAATAACTTCAAAATGATATAAATTAACAAATAACTAATTAATAAAATTACTACTAAGTAAAATACAAGTGTTAAAAATAAATAATTATTTTATTCATGCAACTCATCAATATTAACAATTACTACAACAACCAATAATTATAACTACTACATATCTTCACATACAACTTATATATAATAACATTTAATTTTATCACATTTATTTTTCGGCATATAAAAATGAGAATAATTTTTTCAGATTTCATAATAAATTAAATATAAAATATATTGAGCAAATTAAACTATTGACTACTAATAAAATTATATTTGTAAGCTCAAAAATAAAAAAAAAATTATAGTATATATATAGGAAGCTTGAATAGAATGAACAAAAAACCTCAAGTATAACATCTAAAAAAAATTAATAAAGGAAAAAGATAAAGATAAAGTTTCATAAATGTTTAAGAAAAAGGTGGTTAAGAAAACAATGTGTTGTACGTAGCTTCCAAATATTAAAAAAAAAGGAAAAAAATGAGTGGATACGACTTACAAGACGAAGTGAAACTATAAGGAAGATGAAATGGGACCAAGAGGGAGAAGGAGTGGGGTTAGTTTGGTGCAAGAAATGAGACAAAATAAATGAGGCAAGAGTGTCAAAAATAAAAAGAGGAGGAGGAGGAAATGTGAGAAGTGATGAAACAAAGAAATGAGGGAAGTGCAGATTGAAGTGGGGACGGTGATGAGTGACAAAAAGAGGAGAAGAAGGAAATGTGGGAACTAAGAGGATAAGGGTGATTACACGTGTTGGATGAAGAATGAAGACTAACATGATAAAAGTGATGAAAGCAAATTGTGAGAAAGAGAAGGGATTGAATTTTTTTTAAAGAAAAATAATACTTTGTGTGGCATTTGCTAGGCTAAGTGTCACACAAAGTACGTAACAACTATGACACTTTTTTTAGCAAGCGCTACAGCTGCTGTTTCAATTTTTATTTTTTAAAAAAACATTTTAGGTGGCGCTCACCAGGAAACTGTGACGCTTCCTTGAGAAAGCGCCACCTAAAGTGTTTTTTAAAAAAAATTTAAAAAAGCAGTGTCATTTCTTTAAAGAAATACTAAAAAAAGTGCGTCACTAATCCCTATTTTTGTAGTAGTGAATGCAAATGACTAAAATGAACACTTTAAGAAAATCAATACACATTATTATTATAAATAAGTAACTTTTGAACTTTAAAATCCTAAATCAGTGATTTTTTACTAAAATGAGTTGTCAATTGCTAACTTCTTGTAGTTAATACCTATATCTTATAGGCAATAAGATTGATTTGAAATTTTGAAGTTCAAGTGGTAGTTTTTTGTGTTTTTCCTTTTTTCTTTATTTTCCAAAATTAACATGGAACATTTTAGGAAAATGGATAACTATGTAATTTGATTTGATTTCTATGGACCAACGACATTTTATTAAAATTTTGAAAAAGAATATAAACTTCCATTTAATTTGTTGTTATGTCTTGAAAAAAAACATTTAATATTGCAGTCAAAGTTATGTATATACATTTTGAATGTTCATTAACTCTTAAAATTCAATGAACCTAATTATGATTTTCATGAATCTCTTTTATTAAAGAAAGGGATATGCAAAGTAAGAAAAAAAAAAAAGGGATATTCAATTATTCATATATATACCAAATACATCCATGAATCTTGGAATTTGGGGAATGCATGTACATCATAAATATTAACATGGATACAATGTAATTTAATTACGTATTAATATGCAATAATTTTTTTGACCTGAATATTAATATGTAATAATTAGAAGCTTATAATTAGAGGTTGACAAAAAAAAAAGGAAGAAGCTTATAAAATAAATAGAGGCTTTATCTCAAACTCTTGCTTTTATAACAATCGCATCTTTGACTCTAATGCTTGACTACTAACTGCAACTTTAATTCTATTAAAAAATGTCAAAGCAAAAACTTTACATAAAAGGAGGACGATTTTCTCAAATGTCTTCCAAAAACACACCAATCTCTAAAGAAATCAAAACTCAAGCTGTAATATCTCAAATTTTGCTCACCAAAATTCTATGTACATTTGTTATATTAAATAGAATAAAATGTTGAATTTTGGTACACTTGAAATGACACAAGAAATAATATTTCCATGATCAAGGGTAAAAGAGTTAAGTGTCACTTAATCTTAAAGATAAATTTGGGAAACAAAATGAAAGGCTAAGATTTGCTCAGACAAAGTAGAAATAATGATGAGGATGATTAAAATAAAAGAATCCTTTTTTTTTATTAAATTTGGACTACATGATTCGTGCTTGCATAAGCAAGACATGTGCAATAAATTCCCTTCTTTTTTTAAAATCTTGCGGCTATGAATAAGCAAGAAGTGTGAATTGAATAAATAATTCAATACCTACTTTTGTACAAGAAGACACAAGACTTTGGTTAACACAATTACCTCTCATTTTCAATGACAATTTCGGACAGATTTTAAGAAGGAAGAGGGGGAAAAGATTAATTGACTTATTATCCATTTAGTCAACAAAAATGGCTATTGATATAAAGGAATAAGTGAGATTGTGATATCAATAATGTCTTCATAATTGTTTCAAACATTTCGGCTGAGACTAAAAAGGGCAAGAGAGGAGATAAGTTAATCAATAATCAATTCATCACTTTTGCTCCATGTGAAGCGTACAAGACAAAGAAGGAGAGAAGAGAGCTTAATAAATTATCATCTTCATCTCTTTACTCAAGATAGGACAAAAGTATATCAAGAGAAAAGGAGGCAACACAACAAACTTCCTCCACCTTTAGTCAAATATTTCGGCTAAGTGATGAATAAGGATAAATATTTAATTCACTCATCTAGCCATTTTCACACATACACACTAATTATTAATCACTTTTCCTCCTTCAAGTAGGCCACATGGTGGACTCTAGTATGCTCTAAATGCATACAAAGATTAGATCAATATCATCTTCCTCTTTAAGTCAATAAAATTGGCTATATTATAAGAAGAGTGATAAAAGCTTCGTTTATTGAATTCTCTTATCCTTTATTCATTCCAAAAAGTCGTACAAGGAACTAGTGAAAAAAGAGAATTTGATTGAAATATTTCTTTATCAGCATAAGGGAAGAAGGAGAAATTTAGTCAATTATTCAGCATACTTTTATATTGGGACCCATGGCCATTATTTTCGCACACTCATTCACACATGTAATCAACTAAGTCTCAATACTCTTTCACTCTCCAAAGTCGGTTAAGAGGGAACATATATTTAATTAGAATTCCTTCTCATTCTCATTCATTTCTAGACGACCATAATAGGAAAGAGAAAGATCCGAAAGTTGAAGAGCAAAGGAGCAAGGAGTGAAGGTATGTGTTCTTGAGCTATTTTCTCTATCAAGATCACCCTTCTAACCCAAAGTTCCTTCACAAACATTGTTACTCTCATCAAGAGCATCATTTTCATGGTTTTAGTTTCTTGAAAGGAGAAGTTTTATGCTATTAAAGTGGTGTTGAAGTTAGAGGAAACAAGAAAGAGTTATAGCCAAGCAAAGAGGTAAGTACAAGCTTTGTTTTGTGCTAAATACCTTAGAATTTAGTTGAGATTTTATGATATTAGTGTGCTGCCCTGTTTTTATTGAGTAATAACCTTAGGGTTTTAATGGTATTAAGAACATATAAAAGATGTTATACTCTCAATACATGATAATGCACATATTTAACTACTAGTTTTAACGTTATATATTTTTATGCAAACTCCGTCTCAGTATAATTAAGCGTTATATAGGTAAGATTTTATGGTAGTGATAGCATATAACCTATATATAAGTTGATATTACATATTGGTATATTTATACACAAATTCTTTTCCCTCACAAAAATATAGGTAAATACAATTGAACAACGTTTTCTTTGAGCAATTGGGCCGTCAAAATTAAACAAGATTGGACTTGGGATTTCAATTTTTTGGGTTATAGTAATATAGAAATGTGAAAATAATAGTGTTATTAAATTTTAAATTCGATCTTAGGACGACGTGTGTGAAGAAAATCTGTTTGGGAGGGTTGCTCCCATCTTGAGTCTGAAGTACCCGAGGAATTAGTCATCCGGCTCACTCTAGTGAATATCCTGCGTAGCCAAAAAAAAAATTAAATTCAATATATATATTAAAGATTACAATTTTAGTTAATTCTTTACGGTATGAATATTTTTAAATTTATTCTCTTCTATGATATATTTTTTATCAATATTTTATCTTATATTTGAGCTAACTTTATTTCTTTATTCAAGGACCTGAGGACGAAATTGAAAATTATATGAAAGAAATTAAGAAAATAATTTAAAATATAATATTAAAAGTATAATATTTCCAAACACACTAATTTAGGGGAAAATATTTTAAAAAGACAATTGAATTACCCAAATTTTAAATTAGGACATTGAATTTAACAAATCCAAAATGAAATCAAATATCTTAAAATAGGATTTCATAACATGATAATTTTACCAACCTACTCTCTTGTGATCCTCCTTCCTTGTAACTATGTCTATCTCCTGACAATGCAGTAGGCCAATTGAAATTAAATCGAATGAACAAAAAGAATAATTGTCATCTATTTCTTATGCTCCCAAGGCCAACCAATAAAAGAAGTCAATGTCATCCTCGGTCCCCCCTACGACGTTTTCCCTGTTCCGTCTCTGATCTCTGTGATGCGTAATTGACGGTCTTCTATCCCCATGAGAATTGAATTCACTAAAATGAACAACAGAAGAATGGCCTTGGCACTTTTGAGGAACATGGTTGTTTTCAAAGGAAGATAAGTTGAAGTTTCTTTAACTAGTTTCTGAAACAGGAGGAATTGGATGTAGTGGAGGAGGGAATGTTCAAATGTGGAAGAGGGACTTAATTTGAGGAAACAACACAACAGGTTTTTTGTTTTTTTTGGGTGATTTCGGAATACGATTTTAAGAATAAGAAGGGCTAAATGTCATTTTTATCCGAAAGTATTTATCAGGGGTCAATTTTGCTTTGAAAATTTTAATTTTGAAGCTTGACCGAACTAGGGGTAAATTTACTCTAAAATGAAAACTTTCAGGGTAAATATGTACCTTAACAACAGTGACATAGATAACAAAATTACCCTGAAAATTTTCACTTTGGAGTAAAATTTCCCCTGATTTAGTCAACAAATAGTCAAATTTAACGGGATTGACGATCAGAGCAAAATTACTCTAAAATTAAAACTTCTAGGACAAAATTATTTACAAAAATACTTTCAAAACAAAATTAGCCCATCGTGTATATTTTCAAAACAAAATTAACCATTAACCCTTCTAAGAATGAAGCAGTCCAGCCGAGCAGTCTTGAATATTGAAGGGCCTAAGGGGCAAATGATGGTGAGCGAGGAGGAAGTAATGAAGAAGAGAGAGTGAGTGAGTGGAGGGATTACGTGGGCAAATTGGGAGGGTTGAAAATGAGGCAGCAGTAAGGAGAGAGAATAAATGAGGGTGGTAAGATAACATTTAGTTTGTTTGGAATAAGGATTAAAACCTTTAAAATTATCTTTTTAATTGTGATTTACAGTATACGAGGTAAGTATATGAGATGAATTTTATCTCGACTTACGTAAAAAACACTTATAAACTTATAAAAAACTATTCCAAAATGTTTGACTTATAAGCAACTGTCAAATTATAAAATCCTATTTTAAAATGTTTGACTTTATTTTGGATTTTTTAAATTTAATGACCCAATTTAAAATTTAAATAATTTATCCATCTTTTAAAAATATTCTCTCATAATTTAGATTAGGCTTAGACTCTCTGGAGGAGGAAAAAAAAAAGATCAGGCTTTGTTTGATTTTGTTTAAAATACATTTTTTTTGTTTTTTTAGAAAATAGAAAATTTGTTTGAAAAAATATTTTCAATAAATTAATTGTAAAAACTATAATATAAAAAAAATTAGTTGTTTTAATATTTTTTTCTATTTTTTATTTTTTTCAGCCTATAACCTATTCACTATTAATATCACACTATTGATGACGACCACCGCCACATCACCAACGACGACAATCGCCACCACAACACTACAAAAATAAAAATTTTCAAGAAAATACTTATAATTTTTTTTATTTTCAAAACTTATTTTAAAAAACAATTTTATAAAACCGTTTTTAAAAAAACAAAAAACAGTAATAAACAAGCTTTATATTTTGCACGCAAAAACCTGGCCCATATTATAATTCCCATTTCTTTAGCGCGTCATTAGGAGTTTTAGGCCCACCATATAACTATGAGTGAATCTCGGATGGTCTTGGCCCATATAAAATCCTGTCACCACAATTCGTTGTCTCTTTTATTTCTGCAAAGGCATTTGCTCAAAAATTTGTTAGAAAAATTAAGTATAATCTCTCATACCTTTCTGTGTTATTATCTAAATTGATATCCAAATAAAATTAAATTTGAGTCATCTCGATCAAGAAGAATCTAACTCATTTTGTTAGGATCGATGCTGGTCAGTGAATCCAAATTCTTTTTGAATATGCATTTCAGGTGGAACGAACGAACACAGTCAAAAAGACAGAAGAGAGCCCTACTATTAATTACCTATAGTCTTTAATATAAGACATATCTAATTTGATAAAATTAAAGAAGATAGTTAAATTAATTAAAATAATATGTATTTTCTAACACACCCTAATCATTTTCTTTAATTTTCTCATTCCTCCTTCTTCTTGATTATTGTTTTTTTTTACAATAAAACTTTTATTTCTAAATCAAAACAAGTTTCATACACTTCAGCATATACCAGACCCTATGCAGTAGCACAACTAATAACATCATCATGTAAAATCATACTTAGAGGGGTTCCCGAGGGGGAGTCTAGCCACCCCAAAACAACCCCTTTACAGCACTTTTGGCTAGCCAATCTGCCGCCAAATTACATGAACGAAAAACATATGTTAAAGAAATATTCTGATTCCTATTCAAAATTACTGCAAGGTCATCTACCAAAATCCTTGTTTTCCATTTTGGACAAGTGGACTGATTCTGCACAGCTTCCACTAACAATTTACAATCTAATCCCATATAAACCCATCTCAGGTCTTTATCTGCAACACTTCCAATTGCTTCTGACAGGGCCATAACCTCACTTTGAAAGGGTGGCTCAGCCTGACATTTTTTACCACACACATTGAGCACCTAACATGCATCATCACGTAAAAGAAAGCCAATTCCACCAGCTTTATTAGCTTCTAAAAAAGCACCATCCACATTTAGTTTTAAATCACCCTTTGGAGGCAAATTCCATTTAGAATGATAGGAAACATAGCTCGATTTCTCTAGCCTAGTTACAAACCAACCCTTTACTGTCCATAGGCTAGTCACAACTTTGTTGGCTGAACTGAGTATCCAAGAATTCAGACAACTCAACATCTACTTTTCCATATAAACCATAAAACATGAGCAAGAAAAGCATGGGCAAACTCATCATCAGTAGATTGATTCAGAATTATTAGAAACAAAGTCTCAAAGGAACTAATATTAAAATCAGTTATGGTCAAATTCAAAGAACTAGTAAACCAAACTCTTTTAATTTCCTCACATAATAGCAATAAATGTTCAATAGATTCTGTAGCTCTTCTACATCTGAAATAGATTGGGGAAGGACTGCATTTGTGCTTAAAGAGAGTCTCCATAATAGACAGGGCATTGCTACATACCTTCCATAAAAAATGCTCTACTTTCAGTTGAACCTTCAAAATTCCACATTTTTTTCCATATTTCTTGGGGAAACAAATTAGAGGAACTAGGTCTAGTAGAGCTATCGGCATTCATAGTCGCCTTCAAGCAATGATATCCTAATTTTAGGGAGAGTATTAGAATAAAATGTAAAATCTATGGTAAGTCACCATTATTTATTAATTCATGTGAATAGTGTGCAATGCATCTCTATTCTTAATTTTTTCTTTCATTTGGGTCTTTTAATTCAAATCACAATCCTGTTTGTTTGGGATCACGTTTAGAGTTCTCAAAAGCGTTTATTCACATAAATCAAGACAAAGCTTCTGTCATATATTTACTTTATATACCGTAAATCACGATTGAAAATCTACTTTTAAATATTTAAATCGTTATTTCAAACAAACACAATATCAATTATGTAATTGCCAATGTATCTACCACACCTCCTTTTCAGTATGTTTATAAAACGTATTAGATTCTTGAAAATTAATGGCAACCTTCCTTTTGAATTTAAATTTCATAAGTGCTATTTTTAATTTATATGTAAATGTTATATACATTCTATTTATGTCTCTCATTCATTCTCTATTGTATTCTTTATATGCTTGTACTTGTTTGCAGTAACTAGTATAAATTATGATTACATTTTTATAGAAAAAAATTTGTTGCAAAAATTTAAAATCTAATTTAATTATGATTTAAGTTAAATTATACAAATTCAAAGAGTTGATCAAAATTCAAAATACTCTTTTTCTATGTTGTACTATCATATAGAGTAGATCTAGCTAAAATTAAACAAATTACGAAGAAAACGTAGATTAATTTCCATCGAAAAAAAGAAACGTAGATTAAATTGACGCAAGCAACATTCTACATTAATTTATGTTGTTTTATCTTTCTGCCAATATATATTACCATATCCATATTGTTGGTTAGATAAATCTCATTGCGAGGCAAAGTAAGTCTATTTAATTATCAAGTTAGTTCTTTCTGCTAAATATACAAACTAAAATATTAATTTCCAATCTATATATCGCTCCAATAAAGATTATTCTTATTCTTTTCTAAATATCCCTTACATTTATGTCTATCCATTTTTCTTGAACTTACTTACGCCAGTGATAACATGAATAACGAAAATGATGAATTTTCAAATGATAAAAAAGAAATCAAATTAGCATAGTGATTGAAAACCAAATTCAAATTTGAGGAAATCTCTTACAATAACGCAATAAAAAACAATATTTTAGAATCTAGAACTCTGATCTAAACATATAATTTAAATTAAGAAAATCTCGAAATTCATCTATTCCTCCACAACCCCGCCAACGTCATTAGATCAATCATAGTGATGAACTTGAATATATCGGGCCTCTCATTAATGAAATCAATGAGAACGGAATGGAAAATAAAAGAAAATTAAGAAAAAAAAGTGACTAAAATGGGGAGAGCAGATTAGTTCATATTGTTGAAAATGTAAGGGAGAAATATAATATTTAAAGGTTTGATTCTAGCAATTAAATGGGCCCTAAAGGTTTTGCATTCAACCTCAATTCTAAAGTATGATCACCATAAAGATGATGAAATGAAATATTAGCATATAACGAGGTTGTTGGTGTTTGTTGAATAAGCTTGTCTAGAGTCTTCAAAATCCATGGTAATATGGAACAAGAGTATAGATACAAGGAAAGATCTTAGTATAGGAGAGTCTTGGAGGACAAAATGAGTTGGAATACATGCATAGAGTATATGTTGCTATAAACTTACAGAAAGTAATAAAAATGAAGTATGAGTATCATTTTTGTACATATGGATCCCCCCGGAAACACCCAGAATCCCATATATATATATATATATATTTCTCACCATTCCGTGTATTTATAATTGTGTAATGTGGGCCCCTCTTACCCTCTGGTTTTCTTGAATATACCATCTCACAAGAGAGAGGAGGTGTCGCGACGTCCATCCACCCTCCATATCTTTCTTACACGACGGTGCACTTGTTGAAGAGAGTGTAAAGACACTTTGTATCACCAATATAATTCAAATACTTGACCGGGAAACATTAAATATGTTGTTTCAAATTCAATAGTTTTCAGATAGACATTGGAAGTAACATGAGGGCAGTTTGGATAAATTGAAAGTTATAAGGCAATATGATATGTATTTTGATAGAAGAGAATACTCTCACAATTATTTTTTTATTTTCTTTTCAGAATCTCATTCCCACTCTCAAATAAAAAAATCAAGGTTCAAATTTAATATTTTCTAAAACTATTATTATACTATTTTATAATTTATTTTTAAAATTTTTTTATTTGTATTGCAATTATGAATTGTATAGATCATATTTTAACAGATTAAATTTATTTATTTATGTTTAAAATAATAGTTTTATAAAATATAAAATCTAAACCATCTATTTTTTTTTAATATGAGAGTGGAGATGTGATTTTGAAAATAAAAAAAGATAAATGATTCTGAGAGAACCTAAGCCCGCATCTTGATAAACAAGTCATATATAGCTATTGATTAGCCTCCATGAGATTGATCATGTCTGCTAAAGCCAAAATTTTCAAATAACTGAAATAAACAGTGATAAAATTTAATTTTTGAAAACCAAACTCAAATTACATGAAACATCTTATTAATAACTCAGTAACAAGCTAGACGATACTTTAGAATCTAAAACTCTTAAACACATAAGTTGCATTAAGAAAAATTTCTGACAATAGGTTATTCATTGTAACCCAACTTATTATTATCCCTTCTATTCTGTGCTCAATAGGCATATATTGTCTTCAATTTTGATCACCTGTAGGCATTTCAAATCGGCAAAGAGGACAAGTATTATGAATATAGAGCCAGCAAATGATGCATTTTGTGTGAAACAAATGGGAGCAAGGCATAATAGAAGCTTCAGGGTCGTTTGAAAAATCTTCAAAGCAAATAGAACATTCAATCTTACCCATTGTGCCTTCTCCTTCTTCTTCTTCTTCAACTAGAGTCACCTTCTCTAATCCTTCAATGGATGATTCAGTTGTCGGAGTTGCAGAAACCGGCCTCGTCAGATCTTCATTTTGATTGTTCGTCATTATCATCGTCATTTCATTTTCTGTCCTCGCTATTTCTTCCATAAACCCTGGAATATCATAAGCACCTTCATGTTCATTATTTCGTTGGATCCCCAAAAATTCATCCCAAAATCCAGCACCAACATGTGCACCACCACCATTATTAACTCCTTCAAGGTGGTGTTGTTCGAGTTCACTGGTGATATTCAAAAATGAAGCTAGCATATCCATAATACTAAACAAGTCATCACCTAAAGATGTTGAGTTGGCATGATCGGCTGAGTGATCAGTAGTAGTGGTATTCTCGTTTGTTGAATAAGCTTCATTGGCTGGATCCATGGCAATATGGAGCAAGAGGGAGAGAGATTTGGAACCCTAAGGAGAAGATTGAGCTATGGGGAGAGATTTGGCATACAACATACAATATGTATGTCTTGTTATATAAACTTGTAAAAAAAAAAAAAAAAAGAGTAACAGAAAATAGGTGTTAGTGTCATTTTTGGACATGTGGGTCCCACAGAAGCAGCGAGATAGATATGAATCCTACTGTTATATTCTATTCTATGTATTTGACAGAAATATTTATGAAAATTAAAGTAAAAAAGAAGCAAGTAAAAGAAACACGATACCTGCCGAGAGGGAGTTTATACTGAGTGATTCACAAGGTTTTCCTGTGTTGATTCCCATAATTTTGGTATTGGGTTTTCCCATGGAAATGAAAATGATGATACTAAGATAAATATGCAACCAATAACTTATCATGGTAGAAGGGAGACATTCCCATTCTTTAAGCTTTGATTATTCTAGCAGCTAAACGGGCCCTAAAGGTTTTGCATTCAACCTCAACGCCAAAGTAAGATCACTTGAAAATGATGAAATATTGGCATATAAGAACATTATTGGTGCTTGTTGAATAAATCATCACTTGAGTCTTCAAGATCCATGGTAATGTGGAACGAGAGGGGAGTTACAACTATAAGGAAAGATCTTAAAAGAGGAGTTCTCGAGGACAAAATGAGTTGGCATACATGCACAGAGTGTATGTTGCTATAAATTAAACTTTTAGAAAGTAATAAAAACGAGCGTCTTCTGTACATATGGTCCCAAGAAGCACCCAGAATCCCAGATACATATGAATCCCGCTATTCTATGTATTTATAACGTGTATTGTGGGCGCCTCCTACCTTCTGTTTTTCTTGAATATACCATCTTACAATCTTGCAAGACCCTCTATCTTTCTTACACAATGGTGCATTTGTTGGACAGAGTGTAAAGACTCTCTGTGTTTGTTTAGACTAACGGTAGAAACTGTTTTTCCAACATAATTTACGATTTATGATATAAGTATATGAGATGAGTTTTGTCTTGATTTACATGAACGAAATTTTTTAAATGTGAATCCAAACAGGTATCACCAATATAATTCAAGTAGTTGATGGTGGGAAACAAAATGTTTCAAATTCAATAGTTTTCAAATAGCAATTGGAAGTCTGAGGGTATTTTGGATAAATTGAAAGTTATAAGGCAATATGATATTAATTTTGACAAACAAGAGAAATAAGAGATATATACACAGGGAGAGAGTAAGAATAAAATGTAAATTTATTGCAAGTCATATTAATTCATTAAGTCATGAATAGTGTGGCTTATTATTCAAATTATATATGCGCAATGCATATTGTTTTAGAATAGTAGAATTTATTTTAATAAATTTATTTTATTTTATGTATTGTTCTATGATGTCTTTTGTATTTTCTTCCTATTATGCCATCTTTATTATTAATACATTTAAGATAATTTAATGCCATCTATTTTTACTTTTTCCCTTTTTTTGTGTTTTAATTCATATCATGATATCAACTTTTATGTAATTGCCAACGTATCTGCCACAAGTTCTTATCAATATATGTTGAAGCAACGTATTAAATTCTTAAAAAAATTTAATTAATGATAACCTTCCTTTTGATTTGAGATTTCATAGACGCTATTTTTATTCTCTAATTAATGTTATATATATTATTTCTTTTCTGCCTCTCTTAATATCAGTTCGTTTCCTTTTGTATTCTTTCATGCTTGTGCACTTGTTCACTGTACAATCATATAGTACTTGTTATGATTATGTTTTAATAGAATTTTCTCATTTTTAATAATATGGCTAACATAGCATTTGCCCTTCATCTTCATCACCAACAGGCATTATAAAATGAAACAAAGGACAAGTGTTGTGATTCTACAACCAATTAGTAATACAAGTTTTACGAAGAAACCAGTTAGACACATACGATATATAGGTGTAAATCAATTCATATATAACATTCGTATTAATCGTTGATTAAATTCCTTCATCATAGTTAGCCTCATATTCATCATATATATATAGTTATTAGCCTCACTGATTGGTCGTGTTTAATTTACTGCTAGTTAATAAAGCCAAAATTTTCAAATAACCAATGACAAGAGATAAGATCTAGAAATTGAAAACCAGACTCAAATTACATGAATACATCTTATTATTAAAGCATTACAAGGTAGACGATACTTTAGAATCTAAAACTCTTAAACACATAATTTTCATCAAGAAAAGCTTAAAATTCTGACAATATATAGATTATTCATTATTGTAACCCAACTTATTATTACCCCTTCTCTTCTGTACTCAACAATAGCCATCTCTTAATCTTCACTTTTCATCACCAGTAGGCATTTCAAATCGGCAAAGAGGACAAGTATTGCGAGTATGAAGCCAGGAAATGATACATTTTGTGTGAAACAAATGGGAGCAAGGCATACGAGAAGCTTCAGGATCATTTGAAGAACCTTCAAAGCAAATAGAACATTCAAACTTACCCATAATTGTGCTCCCTCCTCCTTCTTTCTGTTCAACCACAGTCACCTTCTCTAATGCTTCAATGGATGATTCAGTTGCCGGAGTTCCAGAAACCGGCCCGGCCATCGGGTCATCTCCATTTTGGTTGTTGATTATCGGTCCCATCGGATCATCTCCATTTTGGTTGTTCATCCTCGTCGGCGCCCTCATCATTTCCTGCTCGTTCCTCATCAATTCCTCAATATACCCACGTACATCACCAACACCAAAATCTAAACTATCACCACCATTATCATCTCCTTGAAGGTGGTCTTCTTCTTCTTCTATGGCGTAATCCGAAAATGAAGCAAGCATATCCAAAATGGAAAACAATTCATTACGTAATGTTTCGTCATCATCATGATTGTCTGGCTCGGTAATGGTATTGTCATTTGTTGGAATTTGATTCACTTCATTGGAGTGATGGGAAGGATCCATGGCAGTCTGGAGGAAGAGGGGAGGGAGATTTGGAACACTAAAGAGAAGAGCGAGCTATGGGCGAGAGAGATTTGGGATACAATACACAGAGAATGCATGTTGTTATATATATATATATATACACGCTGTTTGGAATGGCTTATGAAAGTTTCATAAGTGCTTATGAATTATGATTCACGGAATATGAAGTAACTTTTACGGTCTACGAGGTAGCTTTTACGGTCTACGAGGTGCTTTTACAGTTTACGAAATAAATATGTAGAGGAGATTTGTCTCGATTTACATAAATCAGACTTATATAGATTAAAAGCAATGCCAAACAGCATTAGTTGTAGAAAAGTAACAGGGAATAGATATCATAGCTATTTCTGTACATATGGGTCCCACAGAAGCTGCGAGATACATGAACCTTACCGTTCTATTCTATGTATTTGACAAATATATTTATGAATATTAAAGTAAGAAGGATCAAGTAAAATAATAAATAAGATACAGAGAACAGGATGCAAATTAAATATAAAGTTTACAGCAAGTCAAACAATTTTCAGATGTCAATAATACAGTTCATTCACCAGACTTAATTTGTTTCATGCATGAGGTCTTGTTGTTACAGAAAATAGGGTTATCTCAATAAATGTATTTTATCCAAAAAAAATTAAAAGGGTAAAACATATTCATGTATTCTTTTGACTTCTATTTTTTTCAAATTATCTCATTTCTATATTAATAAAGCATTTAAGATAATTTAATGCCAACGATTTTCAAATCCTTGTCTGTTTTGGGGGTTTAAATTAAGGACATTATAATTTTTGTGTAATTGCCAGTGTATCTGCGGCAACTCTTTTTTAATATTCACTTGCAGAGTATTAAATTAATGAAAATTGGTGAGAACCTGCCCTTTGATGTCATAAATATTATGCTACTTCGTGTCTTTTATTCTTTTTCTTTTGTATTCTGTATGCTTGTGTTTTTTTTACTGGAATTGCAGGATCATTTTATTATAGGAATGCTTTTTTTAACAAAATTTAAAATGTAATTGAACGATTGGACATCGTAATTAACACTTGAACATCCTAATAGCATCCACAGTTCCACACGCACATTTTATGACTTGAACCTTATGTTGTAATATTGTTTTGTATCTATAACTTCGGACTATATAAGTTGTGTTCATTTTTTTTGTTTTTTGCTTAGTTCCTTTTTAAGGCGAGTGTCAATCAAAAAGTGCAAATATATTTAATTTGTGTACCACTCTCACACGTTTGTCTTCAATGTGAGAGTTGAAACGTTAGTCTTTATAGAATGAGACTCAAGAATACAACTAGCTAGTGTCTTATAGTGAACTCAAGAGAAATTGCAACCAAACATTTTCCTATGATATGAAGGCTTGAAGGCTGACTTGTTAAAGAAAATATTAAAAAGTCAGGTTTGAGTGGGGATGAGAGAATTAAGAAGCGAAGAAGTTTTATTTCATCCTTCACTTAAGGGAAAGAACTCACACATCAATTATACTCATGGAGAGTCAAACTCATAACATCTTTGTTTAAGTTGAGAGTGAAGGAAATGCTTTGTATCAGTTAAGCCAAATAGCTCAAACGAGGAAGTGGAGAAGTTTATGAGATAGAATTAGATAGAAAAATTAACGAAATGTGAAAGTAGAAAGACATGTCAACTCAATGCTTTAAGGTTTTAGATTAAGATATAGCGTTAAGCCCATTTGAACCCGCATTTTCTCATAATTCAATATATCTCTGTAAGATGTGGGAAAAGTCCCACATCGAAAAATTGTGAAGGAGGGGAGGCCATTTTTGAGTATAAATAGGAGGCCTCCCTCCCTCCTTCAACTCATCCCTCAACTTGCCTTCTTCCTTCTATAAGGCATTTTGTATTTCCTCCTCTCTTATAGTATTTCACTTATAAATTGTTTAGAGTGAAATTAGATTCTGGTATTTTCCTTATTGTTGTCTTATTTATTATTTATTAGCTGCTATTAGATATAGTAGTTGTGATTTATTATATTATTAAATTACTTCTAGAAACTTTGTTTTCTAGTATTGTGATTTTTTAGTATAATCGGTTACACTCTATATATCCCGCTTCCGCAACAATTGGTATCAGAGCCAAGGTTCTGTCTGAGTATGCTCTATGGTTGCAGTATAATCTGAACTTCCACATCAGAAAAGAATTACCTTGAGGTTTTGCATTTGCAGCTATTAAAAAATATTTGGAGCAAAAATGGCAGACAAAAAGGTTGAAGAATCCACATCAAGTGTCAACAATTCGTCGTCGGCATCTTCGCTTCTGACGAGAATTATGCCCAATCCGAAGTTTGCAGTTGAAATTTTTGACGGATCGGGACATTTTGGGATGTGGCAGAGCGAGGTTCTTGATGTCCTTTTTACACAACAATTAGATTTTGTTCTTGAAGAAAGGAAACCAGATAAAATGGAGGAGGAAGATTGGAGGATCATCAATCGTGTTGCTTCTGGTACTATTCGATCGTTTCTTTCCAGAGAACAGAAGTATCCATACACAAAGGAAACTTCTGCTTGTAGATTGTGGAAGGCATTAGAGGATAAATTCCTGAAGAAAAGCAGTCAAAATAAGCTTCACATGAAGAAAAGATTGTTTCGCTTTACTTATGTTCCTGGTACCACAATGAATGATCATATCACCAGCTTCAACAAGTTGGTAACAGATTTACAGAATTTGGACGTGACTTTTGAAGATGAAGATCTGGCCTTGATGTTGTTGGGATCACTTCCTGATGAGTACGAGCACTTGGAGACTACTCTACTTCACGGCAAAGAGGAAGTATCTCTCAAAGATGTTTGTTCTGCGCTATACAACTATGAACAAAGAAAGAGGGATAAACAAAGAGGCGGAGAAGCAGAAGCACTAGTCACAAGAGGGCGTGCTGAAAATCAATCGAGATCAAGGAAAGGGAGATCCAAATCGAGGTCCAGACCTAGTAAGGATGAATGTGCCTTTTGTCGAGAAAAGGGCCACTGGAAGAAGAATTGTCCAAAGTTGAAGAACAAAGCCAAACAAAACAATGGGAAGGCTGCTATGGATTCAAATGTAGCTGATTGTGATGATGAAAATTCAGATTTTTCATTATCTACAACGACGTCGTCAAAAGCGTCAGGCGTATGGTTGTTGGATTCAGCTTGCAGTCATCATATGTGTCCTAACCGAGACTGGTTCACTGATTTCCAAGAAGGAGGATGTGGAGTTGTCCACACAGCAGATAACACTTCACTTACCGCATATGGCATTGGTTCAGTTCGATTGAGGAACCATGACGGATTGATCAGAACATTGACAGATGTTCGATATGTACCATATTTGAAGAAAAATCTCATTTCTGTGGGAACTCTAGATTCAAAGGGGTTCAAGATTACTGCAGAAAGTGGAGTGATGAAGATACTTTCTGGTGCATTGGTGGTAATGAAGGGTATTCGGAAGAGCGATAATACGTATCACTATCAAGGTAGTACGGTTATTGGAATAGCAGCAGTGACATCCAGTGATGAGAAGGAGGTAGAAGCAACAAGGTTATGGCATATGCGCTTGGGACATGCTGGAGGAAAATCCTTAAAAAGTCTTTCAGATCAAGGGTTGTTAAAAGGATTAAAGCATTGCAGTTTGGAGTTTTGTGAGCACTGTGTGAAGGGGAAGCAGACAAGGGTTAAGTTTGGAACAGCTATCCATAATACAAAAGGTATTTTGGATTATGTTCACTCTGATGTTTGGGGTCCTTCCAAAACACCATCATTGGGAGGAAAACATTATTTTGTAACCTTTGTTGATGATTTTTCCCGAAGAGTTTGGGTGTATACGATGAAGACTAAGGATGAAGTATTGGGAATTTTTCTCAAATAGAAGGCGATGATAGAAACACAAACAGGCAGGAGGATCAAATGTCTTCGTACAGATAATGGAGCAGAATACAGGAATGATCCTTTCCAGAAGATTTGTGAGGATGATGGCATCGTCAGACACTTCACCGTCAGAAATACACCACAGCAGAATGGAGTGGCAGAACGCATGAACCGGACTTTGCTGGAGAAGGTTCGGTGTATGTTGTCTAATGCTGGCTTGGGCAAAGAATTTTGGGCTGAGGCAATTACATATGCGAGCCACCTCATTAATCGTCTACCATCTACTGCTATTGGTGGTAAAACACCGTTGGAACAATGGTATGGTAAACCTGCTACAGATTATGATTCTTTGCATGTATTTGGCTCAATTGCATACTATCATGTGAAAGAATCAAAATTGGATCCGAGGGCAAAGAAAGCTATTTTCTTGGGGATCACTTCTGGAGTTAAAGGATATCGTTTATGGTGTCCAGAAACAAAGAAGATTGTATTCAGTAGGGATGTTACCTTTGATGAATCTGCCATGGTGAGAAAGGTAGCAGCTGAAGATACCCAGCAAGGTGATAGTGTTCCAAAGCAGGTGGAGTTTGAAGGAAAGATGATTTTTCCAGTACAAGGAGCAGACGAGGAAACAAGACAAGACTTTCCTGAGGTAGAAGAAGAGCCAGTTGATAGAGAGGTTTCGACTCATGGACCTCAACAGCAACGTGAATCAATAGCAACCAGCAAGCCAAAACGAACAATAAGAAAGCCTACTCGGTTTGAAGACATGGTGGCTTGTGCAACCTCAATTGCAGCTGATGACATTCCTTCAACTTATAAATGGGCTATCCAGAGCTCAGAAAAGGAAAAGTGGAAGAATGCCATGAATGAAGAAATGCAGTCCCTTCATCAGAATGGTACGTGGAAATTGGCCAAACTCCCCAAGGGTAAGAAGGCAATTGGTTGCAAATGGGTATATGCAAAGAAAGAAGGATTTCTTAACCAAGGTGATGTGCGCCATAAAGCAAGATTGGTAGCTAAAGGCTATGCTCAGAAGGAGGGAATTGATTACAATGAGGTATTTTCTCTGGTTGTGAAACATTCCTCTATTAGAATTTTGTTGGCTTTGGTAGCACAGTTAGATTTGGAACTAGTTCAGATGGATGTAAAAACTGCATTTTTAAATGGAGACTTGGAGGAGGAAATCTACATGACTCAGCCGGAAGGATTCAGAGTTGCTGGAAAGGAGAATATGGTGTGTAAACTTGAAAAATCGTTATACGGATTAAAACAATCTTCGAGGCAATGGTATAAACGATTTGACAAGTTTATGTTGTGACATAAGTACAGAAGAAGTAGATACGATCATTGTGTCTATTTGCGGAAGCTTGAAGATGGATCCTTTATATATCTCCTTTTATATGTTGATGATATGTTGATTGCTTCAAAAAATCAGGCAGAAATGGAGAAGCTGAAGGTTCAACTAAAAGGGGAATTTGAGATGAAGGATTTAGGCGAGGCAAGGAAAATTCTCGGCATGGAGATAACAAGAGATAGAGAATCAAAGAAACTCTTTTTATCTCAAAAGGAGTATTTGAAGAGGGTGTTAAATCGTTTTGGTATGAATGAGAGAACGAAGTCGGTTAGCACTCCACTCGCCCCTCATTTTAAGCTCAGTGCTGATATGTCGCCAAAAGATGAAGATGAACGAGAGTATATGTCAAGGGTACCATATGCAAATGCCGTTGGTAGCTTGATGTATGCAATGGTTTGTACAAGACCTGACATTTCACAAGCTGTTGGAGTTGTGAGTAGGTATATGCATGATCCAGGGAAGGAGCATTGGCAAGCTGTGAAATGGATTCTACGGTATATTTGTAATACTGTAGACATTGGATTGGTTTTTGAGCAGGAAGGTGATCGATCTTTAGTTGGGTATTGTGACTCAGATTTTGCGGGTGGTTTGGACAAGCGAAGGTCAACTACTGGTTATGTGTTTACTTTTGCAAGAGCACCAGTTAGTTGGAAGTCAACTTTGCAGTCAACAGTTGCTTTGTCTACCACAGAGGCAGAGTACATGGCAATTACAGAGGCTGTAAAGGAGGCAATTTGGCTTCAAGGATTGCTTGGAGAACTTGGTGTTGGTCAAGAAAGCATCGTAGTTTATTGTGACAGTCAAAGTGCTATTCAATTAGCAAAGAACCAAGTTTACCATGCAAGGACGAAGCACATTGATGTTCGATATCACTTCATACGAGAAATTTTGGAAGAAGGTGGAGTCATGATACAAAAGATACGGACAACTGAGAATCCTGCTGATATGCTGACAAAAGTGGTGACTTCTGTCAAATTTCAACATTGTTTGGATCTAATCAACATTGTTGAACATTGATTATTGAATTGTTAGCATAATTTTGTAATTAGGAAAAATTAAGAATGTGGGAATTTTCCCAAGGTGGAGATTTGTAAGATGTGGGAAAAGTCCCACATCGAATAATTGTGAAGGAGGGGAGGCCATTTTTGAGTATAAATAGGAGGCCTCCCTCCCTCCTTCAACTCATCCCTTAACTTGCCTTCTTCCTTCTATAAGGCATTTTGTATTTCCTCCTCTCTTATAGTATTTCACTTATAAATTGTTTAGAGTGAAATTAGATTCTGGTATTTTCCTTATTGTTGTCTTATTTATTATTTATTAGCTTCTATTAGATATAGTAGTTGTGATTTATTATATTATTAAATTACTTCTAGAAATTTTGTTTTCTAGTATTGTGATTTTTTTAGTATAATCGGTTACGCTCTATATATCCCGCTTCCGCAACAATCTCCATGTGTAGGATATATTTTATATGGCTATTTGACTTAATCTGGGTCAAGTTCGAGCATTAACAGCCCAATGGATAACTCTTCCAAAGACTTTTTTTTTTTGTACAAGTGACCAAAGCCGTTTCTACTAGAATTAACGCTTGTTGTTATTTTTTTAATAGTGAATAATGTTGTTACAAATTTAATTAATTATTATTTGATTTAGTTGGTCAAATAAAACAGCATTGAATATTGTCCACTCTTTATGGTAAAAGAAAAGTTCGCATGTTATATACTCAGTTACTCACTGTTGAACCGGAAAGCATATATAAAATCAGTCAAAGGAAATTATAACATGCAGCTTCTATGATTATATAGTTTATATTTTAATACTATTTTTAATTAATATTTCTCGACAATATTTGTCGAGGTCGGTCCAATATCATCTTACATGTAGAGAGTAATCAGTAATTAGTAATTAGTAATCAGTAATCAGTTGTCCAAGAGATTTGGTATTATTGGTAAATATTGATTTTCAATTCCTTAAAGCGCCTACATAGCTACTTAAGAGGCTCACATGCGATATATATATTGAAAAAAATTGTAGTATAAACTATAAATTATTGGCTATAATAATGCTTGAATTAAGACAATATAAATCATTGCTTTAATTTATCATTCGAATTATTATTTCCCCTTCTCTTCTGTGCTCAACAATAGCCATCTCTTGTCTTCATTTTTCATCACCTGTTGGCATTTCAAATCGGCAAAGAGGACAAGTATTGCGAGTATGGAGCCAGGAAATGATACATTTTGTGTGAAACAAATGGGAGCAAGGCATACGAGAAGCTTCAGGGTCATTTGAAGAACCTTCAAAGAAAATAGAACATTCAAACTTACCCATTGTGCTTCCTCCTTTTTTCTGTTCAACCACAGTCACCTTCTCTAATTCTTCAATGGACGATTCAGTTGCTGGAGTTCCAGAGACGAGCCCCGCCGTTGGATCATCTCCATTTTGGTTGTTCATCATCATCGCGGCCCTCATCATTTCCTGCTCCTCATCACTTCCTCAATATACCCACGTATATCACCAACAGTAAAATTTAAACCATCACCACCATTATCAACTCCTTGAAGGCGGTCTTCTTCTTCCATGGCATCCGAAAATGTAGCTAACATATCCAAAATGGAAACCAATTCATTACGTAATGTTTCGTCGTCATCATGATTGGCTGGGTCGGTAATGGTATTGTCGTTTGTTGGAATTGGATTAGTTTCATTTGAGTGATGGGGAGGATCCATGGCAGTCTGCAGGAAGAGCGGAGAGAGATTTGGAACACTAAAGAGAAGACTGAGCTATGGGGAGAGAGATTTGGGATACAATACACAGAGAATGTATATGTTATATATAAACTTGTAGAAAAGTAATAGGAATGGGTATCAGAGCCATTTCTCTACATGTGAGTCCCACAGAAACAGCGAGATACATGAATCTTACTGTCCTGTTCTATGTATTTGACAAAAAAAAAAATTATGAAAATTAAAGTGAGAGGAAGCAAGTAAAATAAATAAGATACAGAGAACAGGATGCAAATTAAATAAAAAGTTTACAGCAAGTCATAAAATTTTCAGATGTCAATAATACAGTTCATTCACCATACTTAAATTGTTTCATGCATGAGGCCATGTTTTTACAGAAAATAGGGTTATCTCAATAAATGTATTTTATCCAAAAAAATTAAAAGGGGTAAAGCATATTCATGTATTCTTTTTACTCTCTTTTTTTATATTTTTTTTCCAAATTATCTCATTTCTATATTAATAAAACATTTAAGATAATTGAATGCCATCAATTTTCAGCTCCTTGTCTGTTTTTGGGTTCAAATTAAGGACATCATAATTTTAATGTAATTAATTCCTAGTGTATAAGCGGCAACTTTTTTTTTTAATATTAACATGCAACGTATTAAATTAATGAAAATTGATGACAACCTTCCCTTTGAATTTAAATTTCATAAGTGCTGTTTTGCATTATATTTAATGTTATTGATATTATTCTGCCCCTGCCTTGATTCTTTTTCTTTGTCATTCTGTATGCATGTGCTTTTTTACATTAATTGCAGTATTATTTTTTATAGGAATAATGAATGATAATTTTTTAACAAGATTTAAAATGTAATCAAACCATTGGACTTCCTAACACTTGAACACCCTAATAGCATTATTGGCATCACAAATGCATGAGTCATGTCAAGAAATGAAGTGATAAGTAGAGTATCGTTTCCACTAGGATTTGGTTTAAAACCCGGTTAAGTATTGATTTTCACATTTTCGCCTAATTTGTGTTATACAAATATCAAGAGAGTGAAGAGAAATTAATTTTAAAATTATAAAAAAAATAAAAATAAGTGATTCATTGACTTTAAAGACAAAAAGGGACATAAAATTATTCTTCCCCTTGCATTTCAAAAGTACTCATTTAAATCCCTAATATCTTTGCTACTCAATGAGAGATTATGTTAACCAAATATACTAAATTACATATAAGTGCTCTCTCAAGTCTCCAAATAGGTTATTAGTACAATTAATTCCTTAATCTCTGAATTAATTCCCAATTTCCATTGCAAATCCTATATGACTATGTGAGGTTAATGGGTATATATCTCTATCGCATTAACTAAACCATCTATTCAACTCAAAAATTTCAAGTTCTCACATGACTAAACTCAAGTTCTACACTTAACCTAACTCTCCCAAACATCAATTTTGATGGCCAATCAACAAGAAGCATTAAACAAAGAGTAAAATCAACATAATCATATCAATAATCACAAATATAAAAGAGAAATGAGTACTTAATTCACACAGGGGTTTAAAATAATCTTAGAATCAAAGCTCTTGCTAGACGTGGTTTGATATCCAAGAGATACAACTACTTTGAACCATAAATACATCAACCCAAATAATAAAAACCAGAAAAAGAGGGGAAAGATCAGAAAGACTTAGGAGTATAGCTTCAAATCTTCAATCCAAGCTTCCCAAGCCTTCATCCAAGTTTCCCTAGCCTCCAAGACCCCTAAGAACCTTTCAAATATCCAGAATGGTAGCCAAGGTTGAAGGAGGAAGAATATAAAGCCCTAGTTCAACTGCTATCATCAAAGCACATTTTCCATAATCACCATTGGCTGCAACCAAGACTTTCTTTGGCTATGGCCAATGCTCCTCTTCTTCTTGTCTCATATTTTCTTGTCTTGACATGGTGTCTTCACTTTCTAAACTCATTTCCAACTTCTTAGGCATTGGTTTTAGCTTCAAATGCAGTTCAAATGATATACTTTGACAACCTAACAAAACAAGAGGATCTATAACTTGCATTTGTTAAGACCTGCAGTGTGTCAACAAGCAAGTGTTGCAACTCCACCCAGTGGGTTTACTTCAACCCCCCCCCCAAAATTCCCTAATGAATCTGGGAAGGCGTGGCTATGGACTTTATTTTCAGTTTATTAGTTGTGCATAGGTACTCGGTTATCATGGTCATAGTGGATAGGTTGTCCAAATATAGTCATTTTATACCCCTCCCAGCTAATTTCTCTAGTGCAACCAATGCTGAATCATTTCTCTAGAAAATTGTCAAGTTACATGGCATTCCTAAGACCATTATTTTGGATTACGACAGAACTTTCACTAGCACTTTTTGGAAACATTTGATGAAGCTATAAGGCACGAGTTTATGCTTCAATTCAACATACCATCCACAATCAGATAGCCAATCAGAAGCATTGAACCGTTGTCTTGAGATGTACATACATTGCTTTATTCACGACCCCCACAAATAGCTTTCATTCTTGCTATGGCTGAGTTTTGGTACAACACTGCCTTCCACTCTTTTACTAGTTTCACACCCTTTAAGGTTGTTGTTAACTCTTAGTTTTTACTAGTTTCACACCCTTTAAGGTTGTTGTTAACTTTTAGACATTGATAACATTCCATCACATTTTCTTCTCTTTTTACCCATTTTTGGATTCAAAATGTGAATTAGAAAGAAGTTTATAGACGAAAACTCGTGCATATCAAAGTATCAAGCAAATATCAAAAAAATTCTTGTTATATCATATATAGTTTGTGATTAAACTAGGAATTTATAAATCATCTCTCTCTTTTGTAGGAGGATTGAGTCAAGTTTTGGAGTTCTCTAAGAACCAAGAAGCAAGTAAAAACCAAAGGAAGTGAAGCATCACAAAAGCATAAAAAGGAAAGAACTTGTACAACTTTCCTCAGCAAGTTGTGATCTTGCTGAAGTAGAAAAAAAATTAGAAGTTTGCTTTCTATGTCACTGGCCACAGCAAGTGGCAAAACCGGCCGAGGCAAGTAAAGAATTTGAAAAAAAATTGCTCTCTGTGTCACTGGCCACATCAAGCGGCAAAACTCACCGAGGCCAATAAGGAAAACTCTAGCTACGCGGTTTGATTTCCAAAGCTATTTAACCTAGAGAAAAGGGTCAAAAACACGTACTCTGCACTCTGGAAACTTGAGGCACGAAATGAGAGAGCTTGGGAAGGAGTTCTAAGCAAGTTTAGAGGCTTGGGTAGTCACTTCAAGAGAGATTTTGGAGTTCCTGCTTGGGTTTTATCACTCTTCCTCTCTTTTTTTTTATATGGAGTTTCTACTTCAGTTTGATTGTATGGATTTTATGTACCTAAGACTATGAGTAGCTAAGTATTTCATTTCTAGGATTACTTTGAACTTCTATATGGATTAAGATTGTGTTATTATTTTTTTTATAGCATTTAATGAAGTATTATGAGTTGATTTTATTTTTAGTGTTTAGCCATCACTTAGATTGATTTATAGAATGAGATGATGCTTGAGAGAGATTATCTTATTTATAGAACTTGAATAAAGTCATGCTAGTCTTGAAATTCTTGTTTGAGTTGATAGCTTATTAATAGGAAAGGGATTTACCTATTAACCTAGTATTGTTATTATAAGATTGGTTCTTAATGACTATTTTCATTAGATTATTACAAGAGATTGAATGAGTTATGTTCTTTGAAAATAAATGTTGGTTTTGACTTGAGAAAGCTTTTCCAATATTTTTGAATATTAGACAAAGTTAAATCTAATTGAGAGGAAATTAATTCATCTTATGAAGTATAGAGGGGAGAAGTGATCTACAGCCTGATTTCCTTGAAATTAGAATCAACTTTTACTTTACTTCTTCCAAATTAGTTTGCTTTAAACCAAAATTGTTCTTTCAAATCAAAACACTTTAAATGATTTTTCCTAACCTAATTAAGGGCATAATTGTATTAGTTAGCCCACTTTTGCCTTAGTTCTTATGGGACAACAACTTTTTATATTACTTATGACTTGTATACTTGGGTAGAAAACGGAAAATAGTTGTATATGGTCGTCATCCACTTCCATCATTGCAACATTCATCGCCGGAAGACACTCCATTTAACGTCCACCAACAACTTGAAGAGATTGTGATACTTTACTTGTTGTCCTCGAACAGAATATCACTAAAGCTCAATAGCGTAAAAATTCTTTCGCGGATAAGAGTGCTATACCACATCCAGCCCAAATGATACTTGAGTAGGCCCAACAAGGAAAAGTTCTCGGTTCAAGAAGAAAGCGTGGAAGTTACTTGAATTGGATGAATACAAGGGAGTATAAGACAATAAAATGGATCATGGGAACCTGTGATTGATTGTTATATAAGACAACAAAATGTGATGGATTGTTATGAAACCTCCTCTTCTGGTCTCATCTCGATATTCTTCCTTTTGTTATTGCTTTACTCCTTCCTTTGTGATTCCGTTGTTCATTTCCTTGTAATTCTATTGTTATTTCCTGGTTGTATTTGTAACGTTGAACTCAACATTATCAGTTTGAGCAGTACAAGATTTGTTACTTCCTCTGGTTATTTATATTGTCCTTAAGGTTATCAGTCATTACAGTGTCTTATAATGAATTCACGAGAAAATGCACACATTACCGACCAAAGACTGAAGATTATATTAGAACTCCTTAGTTAACACAAATTGCAATCAAGCATTATCCTTTGATATATAAGGCTTGTTGAAGACTGACTTGTCAAAGAAATTAAAAAATAGAGTGCGAGTTAGGATGAGAAGAAGTGGAGAAGTTTTTTTCCCCCAATCCTTAACCTAGCAGAAATAACTCGTACACCCATCATACTTACAGATAGTCAAATTCATAACATCTTGCTTAAGCTATGTAAAGTAATAAACAGAGAAGGCAATTGTAAATCTGAATTCATTATCAAAGTAATGTACAAGAATATGCCTATTTATATATATGTGATCATATCTTCTCTAATAAATACTAGGATACATTTCCTAATGTTTTGATATGTTTCCTTATTTATATTGATACAATCCTTGATTATACAGGATATGATTCTAATATTCCCCCTTAAGTTTAAGCATATATATTGATCATGCCCCAACTTGTTATAAAGATACTCAACATGTGTCCTATTTAAGGCTTTCTTCAGAAGATCTGTCATTTGGTCGTTTGATCGCATGTACCATGTAGATACAACATTCTCTTTAATCTTGTCACGAATAAAGTGACAGTCGATTTCAATATGCTTCGTACACTTATAGAATATAAAGTTCGATACTATATGTAGTGATGATTTATTGTCACACCATAGTTTCGCAAGTAATATCATGGAGATGCCAATTTCCTTTATGAGTTGAAATACCCACACAATTTCTTGTATTGATTATGACATGGTTCTACATTCTACTTCTACACTTGATTTTGACACAACACCTTGCTTCTTACTTCTCCAAGATATCAAGTTTCCACCAACAAACACACAGTAACCCGTAGTAGGACCATCTTGTGGCCTTAGACCCTACATGATCCACATCACAGAAACACTCAACTTTAGTGTGCCTATAATCTGTATAAAGGATGCCACGACCTGAGGAACCTTTCAAATAATACAAGATATGCTCTAAGGCTTCCCACTGTGCCAATGTTGGATACCCCATGAATTGGCTAAGTACAATGACCGAGAAGGTTCTATCAGGATGAGTTACTGTCAGATAATTTAACTTCCCTATGAGTCTTCTATATCTCTCAAGAGATGCAAACAGCTTTAATTTCTCTGGATCAATCTTCTTCTTTAAGTCATCTGGAAGTTCATCAAACATGCTATCATTAAGAACCAGGAACAGATTGTGAATCATAGGAATGCTACTTGGTGCAACTCCAAGCTTTCCAGTCTCCTTCAAGGGATCGAGAACATACTTCCTCTAAGTGAAAATGATACCCTTCTTGCTTTTCAAAACCTCAATACCAAGAAAGTACTTTAATGTTCCTAAGTATTTTGTTTGAAAGTGGGAGTTAAGGAAGACTTCAAGTTCTAAGATTTCAAAGGTGTTACTCCCAGTAATCACAATATCATCAACATACACTACCAGAAGAATCATGCCTACATCGGACTGCTGGTAAAACACAAAGTCATCACACTTACTTTGAATCAATCTAAACTTCTTAACCATACCACAAAATCTATCAAACCAGGTACATGGACTTTACTTTAGACCGTACAACGAATTTTGAAGGTAGCACACGTTCCTATACTCCCTTTGACCAATGAACCCATGTGGTTGCTCCATATAAACTTCCTTAAGGAGGTCACCATTCAAAAAGGAATTCTTAACATCCAGTTGATGCAAATCCCAATGATAGGTGGCAATCAGAGAGACAAGAAGACGAACTGAAGTGAGCTTGGCCATATGGGAGAAAGTCTTCGAATAATCAATTCTATAAGTTTGGGCATACCTTTTAGTAACAAGCTGAGCTTTCAACCATTCCAAGAAACCATTAGCCTTAATCTTAACAAAAAAACACCCATTTACATCTAATGGCCTTCTTCCCAGAAAGGAGATCAACAAAAGTCCAGGTACCAGCCTTTTCAAGGGACATCATTTCTTCTTCCATCGTTGTACTTCAACCAATGTGAGTCAAGGCTTAGGATAGGTACAATCAGCATATCTTTTGGGAGGACAATGAGGACGAGTACCTTTTTGGAGGGCAATAGGTAGGTCCTCATATGGTCAACAGTAGAATCAGGTACAAGTGGATCAGGGACATGAATGAAAGGGTCTGGGGAATTAGGATTAGGAACCAAAGAGTCATAAATGGAATCCGTCAGCAAAGCAGTCATTAGCGAAGGTGAAGTATTGGCAACATCAACACCGTTGATGATATCAAGTTCCAGAACAGCAGCCTATACTAGTGAGATAGGGACACGATAAACTAGGACATCATCAGGCTCATCAACTACGGAGGGAGACTCAGGTAATACCAAAGACTTGAAGAAAGGAGAAGACTCGTGAAAGGTCACATCAATAGACACAAGATAACGATGGAGATCAGGAGAGTAACACTGATAACCTTTCTGAGCTCGAGAATAACCAAGAAAGACACACTTCAAGGACTTTGGGTTAAGCTTACTAACACTTGGACGGACATCCAAACAAAGCAAACACAACCAAAAATTTTAGGATCAACAGGAAACAGCTTAGTGGTGGGAAATAAAATGAAATATAGAGCATTACCACTAAGAACAACTGAAGGCATATGATTGATAAGAAAACAGGAAGTAGACACGGCATCAGCCCAAAAGGATTTAAAGACACAAGAGTGAAGCATGAGAACTCAGGCAGTTTCTAAAAGATGGCGGTTTTTTCTTTAAGCAACACTATTTTGAGCAGTGGTATCAACACAAGCAGATTAGTTAAGGATACCATTACTATGCATATAATCGGTGAATGGGGCAAAAAATAATCTTTTAAATTATCACTTCGAAGGATTTTCACATGAGTATTAAATTGATTTTGAATTTCAGCACAAAAATTAAGAAAATGAGTAAACAATTCAGAATGCTATTTCATGAAGTAAAGCCAAGTGGTTCAGGAAAAGTCATCAACAAAAGTGACAAAATATCGATAACCAGTTTGAGACAAAACTGAACAAGGACCCCAAACATCAGAATGAATAACTCAAAAGAGGGTGTAACCCATTTATTGACTCGAGTGCCAAATAAACATGATGGTGTTTGGTAAACTAATACGACTCATAATATAAAGCAGGCACAGAAGAAAATTGAGGATACAACCTCTTGAGGGACGAAAGTAACATATGACCTAGATGACAATAGACTTCAAAAGGAGATGAACTGTCAAAACAAACAACAGAATGCGGTACCTGATCATCAAGGATGTAATGCCCACCAGATTCATAGCCTCTACCAATAATCTGCTTCATTGAAAGATCTTGAATTAAACAATGGCCAAGAAATAGTGAGATAAAACAGTTCAAATGACGAGTCAATTTACTGGGAGACAGAAAATTAAATGTGAGATCAGGAACCTTAAGAATAGAAGATAACAAAATGGATGTAGTTGGTTTAACAGTGCCTGATCTAAGTACATGAACCGGGGAATCATTGGGGATGAATATGGAGGATGGGTCGGTATAGGGGGTATACGATGAAAATAAATTATGGTTACCTATCATGTGGTCGGTAGCACCATAATCAGACTAATCAGGTGTCTAGGCAATATAAGCAAAATCACGCTGCTGATCACGTTGCTGTTTATTTTGCAATTTATGACAATTTTTCTTAATGTGATTAGGTTCCTTGTAATAATTACAGATAATACTGCCAGAGGCCATGTTCGGAGCACTAGTTCCCTGTTTGGACCCATAATTCTTATTTTCAAAAGGGCCACACACAGCCAAAATACTTGTCAGCTCGAAGAACCTGTGAGAACACATTTTCAAGATATGGAAGCTCATAACTAAACAAAATCTGAGATCGGATGGTATCATAAGATGGGTCAAGAGCTTTAAGGAAACTAATGACTTCCTGAAATTCCATATTCTTGATACAAGTCTGAAGATCTGCCTGCGAAGACATACATACCTTCATATCTTCGTACAACTTCTTAAAGTCCAAGGAAAAAATCCTTCAAGGGACGACCCTGTCGTTGAGAGCGATAGAAGCCTTTACATACTTTGTAAATCTGAGTAAAATTCCATTTACTAGAGAACATAAATTCAAGGTAATTCATAATTTCTTTCACAGTATTGCAGTGACTGACAAAGGACAGAATTTGTGGTTCAATAGAATTCCAAATTTGAAAAAGAGTCGAGCATTTGCTCTAGACCAAGCCAAACTTTTCCCATTATCACCAGAATGGGGTCTTGGTTTAAATGAGTTTCCTTCTCAATACCTAAAAGATAAACCCTAACAATCTTGCTCCAATCATTATATCTTGTCTAGTTCAATTTGGAATCAGTAATCTTAGCATACATGGGCAGTATATCAGACGTCTTAGATTCAACCATGGAAGAGTAACCAAAGAGTCACAATAACAATACAACAAGCACGTTCAAGAGAGGAACCAACAATCAACAGAAACACCAAACAACGAGTACAATCACTAACCAAAGTCCTAAACTTGCACAAGTCAAAGGCAAATAATGGTTTTAAAGTCAGGAAACCTACACCTAGAAGCGTGAAACTAGATCATGATAACCCCTAGAAGTAGGCTGGGTGAAACAGGGGGAAAAAGAATGATGAACAGTAACATCCGTATGAACAGTGTGATGAACAGTAAGGCGCTGAAAAACCAATTTCAGAGAGCTATAGGATTCTCCGATACCATGTAAAGTAATAAACAGAGAAGGAAATTGTAAATATGAATTCCTTGTCAAAATAATGTACAATAATATGCCTATTTATATACATATGATCATATCTTCCCTAATAAATACTATGATATATTTCGTAACATTTTGATATGTTTCCTTATTTACATTGATACAATCCTTGATTATACGGGATATGATTCTAACAAGCTAAAACTTAAGGAGATGCTTGACATCATTTGAGCCAAATTGCTTTGATGAAGGAACAAAGAAGTTTATTGGATAGAATTAGGTAGAAAAATTAAAGAAATATGAAGGTAGAGAGACAAATTCAACTCAATGCTTTCAAATTTTATATTAAGATGTGGTGTCAAGCCCATTTTGTATATGCATCTTCTTGTGTTTCAATATATCTCCCTGCCTATGATCTTTTTGTAAATGGTTAATTTTCTGGATTAGATTTGACCATTATAACTGGGATCTCCTAAAGACGTTTTCAACATCCATAGGAACTGGAATACGAGACTTCATGTTTAAGTGACCAAAACCCTTTTCATTAGAGCTAATGCTTGTTGGTTCCTTTTTATTAACAGTGTTACGATTGTTACAAATTTAATCAATTATTATTTGATTTAGTTGGTCAGATAAGACAACATTGAATTGTCCACTCTTTTTATGGTAAAAGAAAATTTATATACTCTTCGAAGGCCCAAAAAAAAGGAAAATTAACATACTCTAGCTATTTTTGTACTGTTGAACCGGAAGGCATATCTAAAATCAGTCAAAGGGAGTTATAACGTGCAGCTTCTTTGATTATATAGTTTCTCTTTTAATACTCTTTTTAATTAATATTTCTCAACAACATTTGGCGAGGTCCAATATCATCTTGCTTGTAGAGTAATCACTAATCAGTTGTCCAAAAGATTTGGTATTATTGGTAAATATTGGTTTTTAATTACTTAAAGTGCTTACATGGCTACATCAGTAGGAAGCTCACATGCGATACATATATATACTGAAAATAAATAAAAAATTGTAATATGAATTATAAATTATTGGCTAAAATAATGCTTGGATTAAGACAATATAATACAATTCATTGCTTTAATTTATCATTCCTATTATTATTTCCCCTTCTCTTCTGTGCTCAACAATAGCCATATCTTGTCTTCATTTTTCATCACCTGTTGGCATTTCAAATCGGCGAAGAGGACAAGTATTGCGAGTATGGAGCCAGGAAATGATACATTTTGTGTGAAACAAATGGCAGCAAGGCATACGCGAAGCTTCAGGATCATTTGAAGAACCTTCAAAGCAAATAGAACATTCAAACTTACCCATTGTGCTTCCTTCTTTTTTCTGTTCAACCAGTCACCTTCTCTAACGCTTCAATACAGATATGCCGGAGATGTAAAAAGCGGCGGCCCCATCGGATCATCTCCATTTTGGTTGTTCATCATCGTCGCCACCCTCATAATTTTGTGCTCGTTCTTCATCATCTCCTCAATAAATCCACGTATATCACCATTGCCACCAAAATATAAACCACCGCCACCATTATCAACTCCTTGAAGGTGGTCTTCTTCCATGGCATCCGAAAAAGTAGAAAACATAGCCAAAAGGTTAACCAAGTCATTATGTAATGTTTCGTCGTCGTCATCAAGATGGGCTGAGTGATCAGTAATGGTAGTGTCGTTTGTTGGAATTGGATTAGTTTCATTTGAGTGATGGGAAGGATCCATGGCAGTCTGGAGGAGGAGCGGAGAGAGATTTGGAACACTAAAGAGAAGACTGAGCTATGGGGAGAGAGATTTATGATACAATACACACAGAATGTACGTTGATATATATAAACTTGTAGGAAAGTAACAAAAAATAGGTATCGGTGACATTTTAGTACATGCATGTGAGTCCCATGGAAGCAGCGAGATACATGAATCTTACTATTCTATTCTCTGTTTTTGTCAAAAAATATTTATGAAAATTAAAGTGTGATAAGAAGCAGGTAAATTAAATAAGATACAGAGAACAGTATGAAAATGAAATATAAAATTTGCAACAAGTCATAAAATTTTCAGATGTCAATAATACAATTCACTCACCAAACTTAATTTGTTTCATGCACGGGGATGAGAACATGTTGTTACAGAATAATAGGGTTATCTTAATAAATGTATTTTATAAATAAAATAAAAAAGGAGTAAAGTATATATATACATGTATTCTTTTGACCCTCTTTTATTATATTTAATTTTTCAAATTATCTCATTTCTATATTAATAAAACATCTAATTTAATTTAATGCCATCAATTTTCAACTCCATGTCTGTTTTGGGGTTTGAATCAAGGACATTATAATTTTTATGTAATTGCCGATGTATCTATGGCAACTCTTTTTTACTATTCACATGAGCGTATTAAATTAATGAAAATTGATGACAACCTTCCCTTCAAAATTAAATTTCATAAGTGCTGTTTTACATTACATTTAATGTTATAGTTATTGTTCTACTCCTGTCTCTTATTCGTTTTCTTTTGTATTCTTTATGCTTGTACTTTTCTATAGGAATATTTTTAAAAAATAAAATAAAATGTAATTGAACGATTGGATATCCTAACGCTTGAACATCCTAATAGCATCCACCGTTCCACACACACGTTTTATGACCTTTTTTTACCAACACACATTTTATGACTTGAACCTTACGTTGTAATATTGTCTTGTATCTATAAATTTGCACTCAAAGCTGTGTTCATTTTTGTGTTTTTTACTAAGTTCTTTTTTAAGGCGAGTATCAATCAAATAGTGCAAATAATATATATATTTGTGTACCACTCTGATCTCACACGTTTTTATTTAATGTGGGAATTGAAAATCTAGTCTTCATATCGAGACTCAGGAATACAACTATGTAGTATCTTATAATGAATTCACCAGAAAATGCACATAAGGTTGCTCATTAATTGATCAAAGACTGAAGATTATATCGGAACTCCTTAATTAACACAAATTGCAACCAAACATTACTCATTAATTGTCCAAAAAGTCAAGTGCGAGTTGGGATGAGAAGGAGCGGAGTAGTTTTCTTCCATCCTTCACCTAGCGGCAGGAAGGAACTCGTACATCAATCACACCTGTGGACCGTCAAAGTCGTAACATCTTTCCAAAGTTAAGATTTAAGGAGGTGTTCAACGTCAGTTGAGCCAGACAGCTTTTCACGCAGAAGTGGAGAAGTTTATTGGAAAGAATTAGGTAGAAAAATTAAAGAAATGTGAAGGTAGAAAGACACATTCAACTCAGAGACTAAGATGTAGTGTTTAAGCCCATTTGTATTTGTGTCTTCTCATATTTCAGTATATCTCCATGCCTAGGATATTTTTTTATATGGTTACTTGATTGGATTATATTCGAATATTCAGAATAACTCTCCATAAAAATGTTTTCTGCATCCATAGAAACTCGAAATCGATCATGCTTAAGTGATTAAAATCCTTTCCATTAGAAATAACGCTTGTTGGTTAGTTTTTTAATAAAATTTAATCAACTATTATTTGATCTAATTGGTCAGATATTAAGACAACGTTGAATTGTTCAC
Organism: Albizia julibrissin; assembly: GCA_037074505.1. NCBI lineage: Eukaryota > Viridiplantae > Streptophyta > Magnoliopsida > Fabales > Fabaceae > Albizia > Albizia julibrissin. Next base: position 39,277,345 of record CM073479.1, read on the forward strand.
TCTTTTTATTGTAAAAGAAAATTTATATACTCCATCCAATTTTATACTGTTGTGCGGGAAGGCATATATAAAATCAGTCAAAGGAAGTCATAACGTGCAGCTTCTTTGATTATATAGTTTCTCTTTTAATTAATACTCGATTTAATTACCAATGGACGTTTGGTCGAGTTGGTCAGGGACTATGACCAGTACTCTCAAGGACAACTGTTCGATCCTTAGGAATGACAGAAAGCGATAATTAACGTGGCTTCAAAAAGGTCATCCTATCGGTACCTGTTTGCCGTCATAAGGTCCACAACACAGGTCCAAATTAGTCTGGGGTGGACAATGAACCTAAAATGCCCCAAGATACCGCATGGGAAAGCATTAAAAAAAATACTCAATTTAATTAATATTTCTCCACAATATTTGGTGAGTTCCAATATCATCTTGCGTGTAGTCATGTAGACTACTAATCACAAACCAGTTGTCCAAAAGATTTGGCATTATTGGTAAATGTTGATTTTCAATTCCTTAGAGTACCTACATGGCTATATATGTAAGAAGCTCACATGCGCTGTGTGTGTGTTTTATTGGTAAATGTTGATTTTCAATTCCTTAGAGTGCCTACATGGCTATATATGTAGAATCTCTCTCTCTCTCTCTCTCTCTCTCTCTCTCTCTCTCTCTCTCTCTCTCTCTCTCTCTCTCTCTCTCTCTCTCTCTCTCTCTCTCTCTCTCTCTCTCTCTCTCTCTCTCTCTCTCTCTCTCTCTCTCTCTCTCTCTCTCTCTCTCTCTCTCTCTCTCTCTCTCTCTCTCTCTCTCTCTCTCTCTCTCTCTATATATATATATATATATATATATATATATATAGCGCGCGCACACACACGTGTGTGTGTGTTGAAAATAAAAAATTGCAGTATAAATTAGTAAATTATAGACTAAAATAATGGTTGGATTAAGATAATACAATTCATTGCTTGTAATGTATCATTCCTATTATATTTTAAGAGCAAAAAATGGTAGAATAAAGTAATTGGCTCTGTCTTTGCCGTTCAATCTTTAAAAAAATTGAAAAATCTAGCATTCAAAAGGTTAAAAGGAAAAAATAAATCATTCTGTCATCTTCTCCCCTGTTTCTTTTTATAAGTGGTCTGATGAGAATGGGATCAGTAAGTTAATTCCAAATTACAGAGTTGTTGGTTTAAATTGACTCGTTGATAATGATATTTTTTATAAACAAAATTCAGGTGAATAATGGACACAATGAAAGATACATGTATCATGATTCATGGAGCTTTAAATAATATATATAGCAACTTCATTCTATGGGGTTAAAATGAGCATGTTGAAAAAGACATTTCCATGCTCTTTTTTTTTTATTTGAGCGAATTACGAACTCATTGTTAGTATTTAACTTCATATCTTTATTATTATATCTTAAATCTAAAAACTGTCAATGAGCTTGTGAAAAAAAATTAAAGGCAGAGATGTCTCAAGGAATTCAATTTTTCACATAAGTTATTAAAATTTGATATAAATATGTAAGTTTAATTTGTACATGTGAGTTATTATGATCTCTTTTTTTATATAAGAGACAAATGTATTAATAACTAGATAAAACAATACATATAAAAAAAAGGCTTCAACAGGTAACTTGTCAAGATAAGCAGTTATGAAGCTCAACAGCAGCAAGTAACAAGGAAAATAATTTTAAGTAAGAAAACGCACAACAGAAAGCAAAAACACACCGATAACGGGTATGAAAAAGGTCTGGATGGTAGGCCCACACTTTAACCAGCTTGTAAGGGACCGCCCAAAGCAAACCCGCCCAAGTACCGAAACTAAAAACTTGTACTTTATGTTTTGGATGGAGAGAAAATTTTCTAGAGAAAAACTCTTAAAAATAATAAATTATTTTACTATTTTAAAAAATTTGTTTTCTAGTATTTCCTCCCTTCCTATTTTCTTTTCATTTTAATCTTCATCTAAGCATACCCGTTGGATGAAGGTTGCAAACAACATATAAAGCACACCAAACAAAAATTGAAGGGGAAAATATGAGCAACCTTAACATGCTCAGGCGTAACACTGCCCATCTTACGCAGCATGTATCCATAAGCTCAAATGGCAAATTGGCAATATAGCGAATCTTTTTGACTGAAGGTTCGCGAAAACTTAGAGATTCATGTTCCCCACTATTGCCACCAGTACCACAATCCAAAGTACAAGGATGATCCCAACGAGGTCTCTTTCTATCCTACTTCTTTGAATTAAATCTTTGGAAAGCCATTAAATTATAGTTTCAGAAATTTTTTTTAATATTTATTTTGTAAATTATAAAAATTATTCTTTAAAAATTAATCCAAACACACATAAAATCTAAATGTTTTGGATTATTTACATGAGACTTGAGAGTAAATTTTTAGGGTTAATATAATTTTTAGTCCCTGAAGTTTGACCCAATTTTTGTTTTGATCTCTCAACTTTAATTGGTATTTTTGATCCCTGAAGTTTGGCCATTTTTGATTTTGATCCCTCAAGTTTGAAATCAGTAGTTTTGATCATTCAAGTTTATTCCTTTTATAACTGTTAGTCCCTAAAGTTATCAAGTCTTTTTCAAACTTAAGGGGCTAAGAGTTATAAACTGAGTAAATTAAAGGGACCAAAACCACCGATTTAAAACTTGAGGGATCAAAACCAAAATCGGACCAAACTTGAGGAATCAAAAATTATATTAACCCAAATTTTTATTATTAATTTGTGCTCAAACTTAGCCCAATGATATACTCAATTCACTATTTTTGATCTTGATGTCGTTTTCTTTAGGGTCAATAGATCATGGGAAGAGAGTGTTTGAATTAGCTTTTGAGAATAATTTTTAAAGAAAAAGTGAAAAAAATAATTTTTTAATAGATTCTTATCCGAATAAATTATGAAAAAAAAGTGATTTTGATAAAATGAGAGTGTTTGGGTATTATGTTAAGAATCACTTTTTTAATGGTCAAATTATCAAAAAAGATATTAACTTTTGTGATTATTATATATAAAGGATAATATTATATTATATATATTATTTCACATTAAATATTATAATAAATACTAAAAATAAAATAAATTTATCTACAAAATTAAAATTATAACATTAGTCAATTATGTAATATAAAAAAATAGATCAAACATACATACATATACACATACATACATACATATTAGTAAATTATATAATAAAAAATCGTCTAACTGTAAAAAAAAAAAAAATCATGCAATAAACTCCAGCAGCAGCAACAACAGAAAGGAAAGAGAAATAAGGTGAAATAGAGAGAGAGAGAGAAAGGAAAGAGGAAAATGGAAAATGGAAAAATAAAGAGAAAGATGAAAGAGAAAAAATAAAAAAATAATAATTTTTTTTCAAATCATTATTTTTTTGAGATAAAAAAATATTTCTTATTTTTTTAAGATGTTTGATAATTTTTTTAGAAATCATGATTTTATTTTAAAAAAAATATGTTTTTAATTGATTGCCAAAGAGACACGACACTAGTAGACCTCACTTGGGTGGACCCACCTATATCACATGCATGGGCCCACATATCCGGTGATTCTTTCTCACCATTGCTCTTGCTCTTCACTGCAAGGAAATCAAAATACATTGGATTTTCTCTACATGTATTGGAATCCAAGGGGGGTTGAGAGAATATTTTAGTGGTCCTATAAGATATCTTTATTTCTCTTTCAATTTAAACTCAATCTCCCAAAAGAAAAGCCCTTATTTTTATTTTTACGAAATAATTGATGATTTATTTCATATAGTTTATACTCATAAGTCACAATTACAACCCAGTCTCTAAAATTTTAAATTCGATGCAATTTACTTTCTCAAATTTTAGTTATTTGTTTCATTAATTAATATATTTTATTACTCAACTATAATTTAATATTTTAAAGACTATATTTTTTAAAAAATATATAAGAATCATAAAAAATAAAGAAAGGTTATTAAAAGGTTATATTTTTCTGTCACACAGACCGCAAGAGAAAAAATCAAAAAAGGGTCGCTTTGGATTCTCTGAGCCAGCGGACCCTGTTTGTATTTTTAGGTTTGGTGCCAGAAATAAAATATATACTTTAAGAAAACAATGGTTTGTGGAAATCTTAGGTTCAAAAATATAAATTTGGCCATCAACGTAGTGCCTGTTTGGATTAGTAGTGAAAAAATGGTTTTTTTTAAATGGATTTTTGTAAAAGTGAGATTGAAAAAAAAAAGTTAAATTGTAAATGTGATTTGTGTTTGAATTAACGTGGCATAAGTAGCTTTTTTTCTAACCTTGAACCTATTTGGATTAGCGTTTGAAAAGCTCGTTTATGTGGAAAATAACTGAAAATGACATAAACCTTATTGAACACTACACACACACATATATTGTTATAATTGATGTGAAAAAATATAAATAAAATTTTATAAAATAAAAAAAGTTCAATTATCATTGAAAAAGAAGAAAAATACACTGAAGTACTTAATTAAAAAATGATAAATATATATTTCAATCCAAATTCCATACATGAAGTGGATTATACTTGGATTATTTACCCCTAACAAGTTCGTCTCTGATCATGTCACGAACATGATTCATGTATGTTGAAGATAATCTACGGATAGTTGATGTGGATGCAACATCAACTTGATCATTATTACCTTCAGCAAATCCATTCCCTGTTTCAACTTGTGGAAAATCCATATATGCTTGAAAATCCCATTTTAGGACATGTGACTAGATTTAGGATTTTTCAAAAATATTTCATAAAAAATTTCAAAATGCTAAGTGTATTAATTAAAATAATGTTAGATATATATAATTTAAATTTTGAGTGGTAATAAATTGTCATGCTCTCGATAATAAAAGAATATGGCATTGAGTGTGACGTAAACCAAATTGTATTGACTTGACTTCTATCTAAATATCTAATAAGAGACCTTAATTTGCAACCACTCCTCCCAAAAGCCTCATATCTGCTTCTTCTTCTTCCATAGTTTTACACAAATCTCCTTACTTTTTTCTTCTGCTTTCTATTGCTTTCTCTGCTGCTTCTTTTGTTTCCTTTATGATATTTCCTTTCTATTATTTCTACTCTCTGATTTCCTTTTTTTTTTCTCAACTCGTCCAAAAACGAAAAATCAAGTCCTGAATTTACTACTTTGCATCTTTTGTTAGCACTTAAAATCTTCTTACATCGTTTCACTATTCTTATCACTCCTTGCTAGCTCGCTCTTTATTATTTCTTCTCAACTTATTCCTTAACTTCTTTTTGGCCCTCTGTGTTGCTTGTATTTTCTGATTTTTGTTTTCTTTTTGGCTCAACCATATTGAAAGAAAAATTTTAAAAAAAATTCCAGAATTCGATCCTTTTGCAATTGTTTGCCGGCACTTCTCTATTGTTGTGATCGTTTTTTACGCTGTTAGGAGAAGAAAGTGGAGAGAGCAAGCTGAGATTAGAAGTTAGGTGGTAGGAAGAAAAGGAATGAATTTCGGCTTCTATTAGAAGCTGCGATCGGAATAAAAGGACAGAAAAAATAAACGTGGATCCAAACACTCATTTTATTATTTCACTGGGCTTTTCTTTCACACCGTACATTTGCATGGTCTCAACGTGTTTCCAAACAGGGCCGTAAACGTTGGAAGTCAACTTGAATTTATATCCTACAAAGAAAAAAAATTCAAAACTCTGAAATGATAATTCTCTTTTAGACTTTTGGTCTTATTTACTTTGATTCTATTTAAAAGTCACACCATTACATTTTTATGCGGACGTGTAATTATACATTTATTTATTATTATGTCAACTTTTTAGGCAAAAAAATTTATTATGTCGACTTTATTTTTATAAAAAATATCATATATTAAATAGCGGTAAAGTTAAAAAATTTGTAAATTTAAATAAGAGTTAAAATAATGTAAAGTTTTTTTCAATGTTATTAAACCCAGAGCGGAGCAATTGGTTTGGCCCAAAAAACGACATCAACCTGGTTTAGTTTTTTTAAATAAAAAATTGATTTTTTTTATTTTTTTATAATTTTATATTTATAACCTAAAATCTTTAATTTTTCACCGGTTTAGCTTTGAATTGGTCTAACCCGTTAATCCTTAACCTAATAACTAAACTTTGATTTTTCTTAGTTTGTGTGAATTATACAGAAAGTGATTTATAAATTTATAAATAAGATTAAAACATAGGAGGAGGGGCATTTATATTCGTAATGTATCTTCCCCCTCTTCCCCGACTATTGCGCAGAGAATTTGCATAGTTGTGAAAGAGAGGGAGATCCTAGTTGTCTCATAAAAATAACAGCTGTTTTTTCAACCGATAAAATGCTCGGTACTTTTTAACTTTAGATAAGTTCGAGCATTCTAGTTCTAGAACAATGTCAATAATTGTTTTTTTTCTTTTAACTTTAGACTACCACAATTGACAAGGTAGATGACCAAGCCATGAATGATAGCTTACTCTGTCAAACAGATTCCAAGTCGAAACAACAGCATTCTATCATGTAGTTCTTAAAGTTTCCTTCCTTATCTATGACTAAAATTAAAAAGAATAATATAGGTTGGAAAGTTATTTGACAGATATGTTATAGTTGTCTGATTGTCTCACCTCTCAAGTAATAACAGCTGGCTTCTCAGCTAAGAAAATAAAAAGTACAGCTTATAATCATTTTTTTCCTTATAACACTAGTTTAGATAGTAGTGTAAACACAATAATCGCCATTTCTCTGAAATAAACTCAATCGAATCATAATCTGTAGCTGCCAATGATAGTATCCAGGAACAAATTCTATCATAAAAGTCAGAAACTACATTCCTTTATTAGTACAAAGAGCATGCAGAATCAACTGTACACCCCCAAATTTCATCAGACAACAAGGGCCTCCTCGTATTAGATTGCCCTCCAAACAAAATCCCCACAATCTCTCTTTCTCTCTGCCTATACACTGAAAGTCTGAAACATTACACACAAGCCAAAACATAACGCAAACTTCAAATGAAGGATTTGAAGATATGGCCGGCTTGTGAAAGATTTCTTTAAGTGTAAAATCAGCTAAGAAGATCTGATACAGGAGATCTTATCATCTCCAAATATATGCCTATTTAATCTACAAACAACAGATTCAGCCTATCTATCTATTTATATACACAGAATCTTAACTCCCTTGATCCATTAGTTCTCTAAGCAAATAAGGCAACTGAGATGTCAGATAGCTTCTTTCCACTTAGCCTTGACTTAAATTTCCTCAATGGAGCCTTTGGAGCTTCCATTTCTGGGATCACATTTTCATCATCTAACTCAATTGCAGTTCGAAGAGCAAAAGTTTTCTTCTTCGGAGTACTATATTCAAAATGCCATTGCTTCGCAATAAGAGCCTGAAATGTTTCAACAAGAAGCAGGAGTTACCAATCAGAACCTCTAAAATTAGAAACTGAATCAAATACAAGGAACACGAACAGGGTTATTGATACTCACTGCTTCTTTTATTGTTCTCGAAACATGATAAAGCTGCTTCAAATCTTCATGATCTACCCCACACAAAACCCTTATCTATGATTTAACAAGAAAACAGAGAAGTTTCAGACAACCCGTTGCATAAATCAGAAATGCAATCAAACTCGAGCTTAAATTAGAAATGGAACTTACCAGAATGTCCTGAGGCAAGGCTTCGAGACGAGACCTTTCAGAGTTCAGATTGAATGTCACGCTACGCATTCTCTTCAATGGAGTCACTGAACTCGAGTCGAGTGGAGAAGCTTCAACATTGGTTGAAACCACAATCCTCTTCCTGCTAAGTGATCGCGTAAAACCCCCAAACCCTAGAGCCATATTACCAAATGCTAATTTCACTCAAATAGAGTCAGAAGATGAACACACAAATTTCACCGAGTAAAAACCTAGTCGTTCCAATCTGCAATACAAAATTGACAATAATATTAATCATCAGAGACTTAATGACAGGCCTAGAGCATAAATTCAAACTCAGTAAGGAGACTGTGAAATCCAATTTGGGGAAACAATTAATCCATTTCCAAAAAACGATTTCATTCTTCCGGAGAGAAAAAGGAAAGAAAATCTCGTAATAAGTAAGACAGGATTCGAACCTGTTTTGGATTAGAGGTGCTAGATTCAAGAGACAGAGCTTCGATTTCTTTTGGTTACTGCGAGAGAGGAAACTAGAATCGCCTTCTTCAACTGCGCCAGTTGCTTCAAAATGAAGAAGAAGGGCCTTTTATATTTCAATCCCGGCTTTTTTATTTTTTATTTTAATCATTTGTAAAAACGCGTGAGGAAATTACGGGAACTTTCCAGGAAAAAAATCTTGGCCCTCTGTGTGTGTGTACTGTACAGGGTTTATATTTATCCTTATAGCTTTAGGAGTTGGCGGTTAAAAATATTTGGAGAGGGGAAAACTAGCCGTTGTGATGGGACACGTGGCGAGTATTGAGGGGGCGTAGGGTGCAAGTGGAGCTGACGTGGTGGGTTTGGTCGGTCTGAGTCGGCTTTGTCGGTAGCTTCTCGAACACGTTCGGTGTCCATGGACGTGTTTTGGAGGAAAGATATAGTGACGTGAAAGCACGGGTGACCGAGAGGAGATGCAATGTAACCTCGACACGTGTAAAGTAGACGGGGAACGAATAAAGTGGGTGAACAAAGATTAGAAGGCCCAGGGGTAGTTTTAGTGGGTCGGCGGACCCAACTATGAGCATTCTAAATAGACGGCTGGCGGCTGTTGCTACTTTGGCGTTGGCACGTACAGGTGTTACACGATTCATAGTTGGAATATAATGGAATCCGAGGCCAATTTTGTCTTTTTCCTTTACTTTTTTTGTTTTTGTGTTTTCCTTTGCATTTAAGCAAAATGGGTCAACTTTTTTTTTTTGGCAGTAAAATGGGTCAACTTACGTCAAAAGAAGCAAGTACAGAAGAATATTACTGCGATGGACCCGCACGAAGGGCGTATATAAAGTGAGTATATGGTCAAAGTGGGAGGGCTTTAAGTTATGAGATCAAAGAGATACTTGAAGAAAAAGATTAGATTATAGGAATTTAAATATATTTATTTTGGTTTATTTTTATTCTCCTTCGTTATTAAGGTTTAGATTCTGCAGGTTAGATTGGGCCGCTCAAAAATTTGTTCGTTAAAATATCAGATTTTAATTGGATTTCACTAATTAGACCGGTAGGCTATGCCTATATTGAGCAATTGACAGCTATTTTCTCGACCATGGAAATAATAGTTTTTGCTCAGTCAAGCAAGCCCCATAAAATTATGATCCATGGCTGAAAATGATATTGAAACCAAAAAAAAATCTCGAGGGGCAAAAAACAAAAGGTATATACTCTCAAATTAAATTCAATCATAGAAGATAGAAACTTGAATCAAACTGTATATACTCTCAAATTTATCAGACTAGAAGGGTCTCGTAATGATAGATTACCCTCCAAACGAAATCCTCACAATTAATCTCTCTCTCCCAATTCAAGCAGGTAATGCAACACGATCTTCAATAAAAAGATCTGCTCAAGAAGATCTCAGTTAGTTCCTAATATATTCCTTTTTAATCTAAAAGCAATAGATTCAATACATCTATTTATGATTTATCTACACATTAACAATCTAAACTTTCTGATCCATCAAATACTTCTTCTTCTTTTGCCATTTCTCTTCGTCCGGGGAAGCAAACAAGGCAACGGTGATGTGAGCTAAATTCCTTCGACTTGCCCTTGACTTATATTTCTTCAACAATGGAGCTAAGAAATAGTCATCTCCCATCTCAATTGGAGTTGGAAAAGCAAAAGTATCAAAAGTATTCTTCTTAGGGGTAACAAACTCAAAATGAGATTCCTTCGCCATAAGAGCCTGATCAATTGCAACAAGAAGTTACCAATTGGACACATTAATTAATGAAATACTAATTCAATCACCATTATCATGAAATGAAACAGAACAGCGTTGTTGATACTCACCGCTTCTTTTATCATCCTGGATACGTGATACAGCCGCTCCAGATCTTCATGATCTACCCGACACAAAATCTTTATCTGCGATTTTAAAAGCAAAACAAAAAAGGAAATCTCAATCAATACACAATCAAATTCAAACCATAACTTGAATTGTTCATAAAACTTACCAGAATGTGCTGAGGCAGAGCTTCGAGATGAGACATTTCACAGTTCATCAGAGAGAGAGTATCGCTAGGGATTCGCTTCAATGGATTCACTAATTTCGAATCGAGTGGAGAAACTTCTACATTGTCTGAAATCGCAATCCTCTTTCTGCTAAGTGATCGAGTATAATCTTCAAACCCCTGTGCCGCATAACCTAAGGCCAATTCACTCAAAGAATAAAAACCAGAACACTCAGATTTCTGTAAAATCTAGTCGTTCCATGCTGCGATCCCAAAAAAATTCAGTACTATTGATTATCGGAGACATATCATGAGCAGAAATTCAAACCGAGTGACGAAACTGGAATCTATATAGAAATTACTTATAATTTCCTAAAGCAGTAGAATTTGTCCGGAGAGAAAAGGGAAAGAAAATCGCAATCAATGAGACAGAATCCGAACTTGTTACGGAATCGAGAGAGCGAGAGGTTCAATTTGTGCTTGTTGCGAGAGGGGAAACCAGAATCGCATTATAAGCTACGCATGTGGATTTAAAGGCGCAATTTGCTTCGCGCGGTACTTTTCACGCTGAATGGCGTTTAAAATGAGGAATGAAATTTTTAATTTTAAATGAAAATAAGTTTTAGTGAAGTAGAATAATTATGTTTTATCCCTTCAAAAAAAATAATTATATTTGATAATTTGGAAAAATTTTAAATAAAAAACATGTGAATTTATAAAACCCTAAAAAGTTTATTAACAAATAAAAATGACATAAAAGTAACAGGTATCAAATTAAGATTTTAAAATACTGATAATTTTATCATTTTGCCACTCTATTTAAAAATAAATAAATAAAAGCTGCCATTGCCAGAGCACCACAGTCGGCCAACTTACACCTACCGGCCGCATGAAGTCCAGCTCTTTTTTTAAGGGAGGGAGGGCGTAATTTTTTTCCTCCTTAAAAAATGGTTGTAAGGTGGGGCAAGGATTGAGATTGAACCCACCCCACCACTTTACTAAAACCTTTTTGATATATATTGGGATTGAACCCACCCCACCACTTTACTAAAACCTTTTTGATATATATATATATATAAAGGTATAATAGCTTTAATAAAATAAATAATGAAAATGACAAAATGCGTAATGGAATTGACTAGATGTATAATTGACTAAATGAGTGATGACATTAACTAAAGACGCAACGATATTCACTAAATGAGTAATGATATTCATTTAAGGCATAAATAAACTAATTATAGGCGTAATGGATAGGCATTAGCAAAAATCCAGTAGTCTCGTCTATGCTCATCCCTAATAATGGTATTGACTAAACGACTAATGTGATTAACTAAAAGCATAATGACATCGACTAAATGAGTAATAAAATTGATTATAGGTGTGATGATATTGACTTAATGAGTAATACTATTAACTAAAAGCGTAATGTTATTAACAAAATGAATAATGAGATTGACTAAAGGTGTAATAACATTGACTAAACGAGTAATGATATCGACTAAACGGGTAATGCAATTGAATAAAAATGTAATGATTAAAAGTAAGACTAAATGAGTAATTATATTGATTAAACGACTAATTATATTGACTAAAGACATAATGGTTATAAGTAATGTCAATATCATTATACTTTTAGTCAATCCCAGTACTCGTTTAGTAAATAGCATTATGCATTTAGTCAATATCATTACTTATTAAATCAATGTCATTACACCTTTAGTCAATCTTACTATTCATTTAGTCAATATCATTACTTATTTAGTCAATGTCATTACACATTTAGTCAATCTTATTACTCATTTAGTCAATACCATTATTAGGGATGAGCATGGATCGGACCATCAGGTTTTTGCTAGCGCTTAACCATTACGCCCTTAGTCAGTTTATGTACGCCTTAAATGAATATCATTACTCATTTAATAAATATCATTACGCCTTTAGTTAATGTCATCCCTCATTTAGTCAATACAATTATGCATCTAGTCAATACCATTACGTATTTTGTTATTTCCATTATTTATTTTATCAAAATCATTATACCTTTATTTATATTATACACATATATACTAATATGTGTGTGTCAAAGGGACAAGCCCCCTTAGCTACCTTGCAACCATTTTTTTTAAAAAAAAATTCCCCCCCCCAAAAAAACTCCCTCACGTCGGAACTCCGATGGTAAGAGTTTATCACTTTATGCCGCCGGTGGGTGCAGGCCGGCCGGCGGTGGTGCTTCGGTAAGGGCAGCTTTTACTTTAAAAAAAAATTGAGGAGCAAAATTGTAACATTATCAACACTTTAAAATCTCAATTTAGTACTTGTCATCTTTATGTCATTTTCATGTGTTAACAAACTTTTTGAGGTTTTATAAATTCATATGATATTTATTTAAAATTTTCCCTTGATATTTTTATGGAAGTTCATTTTGAATCTCAATTGGAAACTTGAATTTAATTAGTTAGAAATAAAATAATTACATTTACTTATTATACTTTTCTTTTAAACTTGACGGAATGCGCTCTTTAAAATTTTTTATTTGCCTCAAAAACTTAAAAGTCTTCAACATGTATTTTGAAAATATAATTCTATTATATATTTATAAATAAAAATAAATTGGTTTATTTCCCTGTGCATTACATATAAGGCAGGAAAAAAGTTTTGGGAGAATTATTGAATACATATAAACAACTTGCCGTATACTTTTTTTTTTTAACAATAACAACTTGAAAAATACACTTTCAAATATAGCAAAAATTAACCAAACAACAGCACATCAATTAAGCAGTGAATATATAGATAGAAAAGAAAATTCCAATAAATAAAAGAGTGATGCTAACAAACCAAAGAGAGAGAGAGGCGTTAAGACTGGAGTAATGACGAGATACACTTGTGTATCTATCTCTCATGCACACGTGTAGTGTGTGTGGACTAAAGAAAGGGGGGAGAGGCGTTAATACTCAAGTAAAAGACAAGGAGCATGTTTGCCTGCGTGTTAAAATGGCTCAACCGCGTCATTGGAGGCCCAATGGTGCACTTGGCTACTTCTAATCCAAATTTGGTTGTTTGGTTGAGCGTTTAGCCTGTCTCACTTTTGGTCTAATCGCACGATTTAAAATAAGTTCTAAATTGGAGTTTTTGGCTTTACCTATCATCTGATCATCAACCCATTTAACTATTACCACCTGCATTTATGACTATTTAAATTTTTTTACTAACCCCATGTTTTTTTGTCTCTCTCTTGTCATGTTGTCCATACGCCTGCTTCTCTTTTTCTCCAACCTTCAGCTCGAACCTCCAGCTCGTGGCGGCAGCGAACCGTGTCTGGCTACGATAGTGATTCCGGCGTGGTCTTGAGCTCGATCTTCTGGCTTGACGTTCGGTGTGAGTCTTCTTTTATTATTCGTCTCCGTCAGAGTGGGAGTCACGGTTGCAGTCTGATAGCTTCCGTCGAAGTCCAACAGTGTGTTTGCCTCCGGTTTTGGACGGCCTTGAGCAATGGGTGGCAGATCTACTCGTGGTGCTCTGTTTCAGCTTACCTGGCGTTGAAGTCTCCATCTCCAGTTGAAGATCGTGTGGGGGTCGATCTACTCAAAGTCACTGTGATCTGTTTGGCTGGTAAGGTATCTTCATTAACCAAGCTCTCTCCCTATACCTAAAGTTCCGTAGGTGTCAATTGTCAGCCGTAAAGGGTAATGTGTTCCCCTTCATCGTCATTCCGTTTTTGTGAACCTATCCATGTGTTTTTGTCGATTAGCCTAGTATGAACAATGGATCTGTTGCACAGAGGTTAAGACTTGTTAACGAAGCCTTTCAAGATTTTTTAACGTTTTCATATTTTCAACATATTACTGATTAATTAAAATGACGAAGGGATTTTTACCAGCGCAAAATAATTATCATCCAATAAAACAAAAAATGAGTTATATAAGAAATTTTGGATTAGAAGACAGAGCCAGAATTTGAGTATCTTATGAGTATTCTTTTTTTTTTTCTAGGGGATCTCTAGCCATCATTTTTTGGGGTTCAATTTCTCAGTCTCGCATGTTTAAAAATTCTCTTTTATAGCTTTATTAGTTTTTTCCCTTAACATGTGCTTTATGAGTATGTTATGAGTATTGCAATGTTGAGGAAGTCGTTGTTCGTAGTGCACCTACGATGATACAGTATTGTACATCCCTATGGCTTCTCTCCAATTAAAGACACCGAAGTCCTCATTTGAACTTTCACTTGGCAACTCTTTCTTTACCATTCCAAAAGCACTGAAATGTTTTAGAGGCGTGGTGATGGTGAAATTTAAAAACGTCTTTCTTTTCCTTTTATTTACTATGTTATTCTTTTCATGGAAGTACTAAACAGCAATGAGGTTTTATATAATGCATTTTATCTTCCTTTGACCTAAGAGTATAGTTTGTGTAGGGGTCATATATTAATTTTCGTTGTTGTTCAATGCTTGTTGTTTCAAGTGTGCCTTGTTTACATTCTTTATGCCAAAAGTATTTTGTGTGATTTTTATATGAACATTAGAATTAACCGAAAGTTTAGGTGGTATGATGCTTAGAGCTTAAGAATACATTATTCAGATTTTTGTTATGTCTGGTGTGTATTATATGTGACCTTTTTTGTATAGAAAGATGGACACAAAAGTTATATGAGATTTAGAGTCAGTAGAGATATTTATCAACGCATGCATAGAATAAATATACAAAAAAGAATGCAATGGGCTGACATTTACAAAAAGGGGATGGACGAATATTATTTCCACATTCAATGCAAAGACTGAGAAACAATATGGGAAGAAACAATTAAAGAATAGATTAAATATCTTAAGGAAAGATATGAAGATTTGAGATTCCTTAATCAAAGAGACCAGTGTGGGCTGAGACCCTGTTACAAACAATGTCGTTGCATCACCCGAGTGGTGGCATCAGAAAATACGGGTAAAAAATTTTCAATATAACTTACAAGTTTCATTAGTTCGTTTTTTCTGTGGGCCTATTTGATAGTGGGTATGTAATTCATTTAAATGTTAATTTTGATTCATTCTACTTGTATGCATGCGGGAAAATTCTGGATATAAGAAGTTTAGGTACTTATGCCTAAAGCATGAAAGGGAGTTAAGAATAATATTCAAGGATGTCATGGTGACCGGAGAGCACATTTTCTCACCCTCTTTCACACAATCTCAAACAAATAAGGAAGATGAGGACAGACCTACGATGGATGAAGATGAAGGCTTTGGGGACAGCGAGGATGAGCTTTTTGGTGCTAACCCTGCATTTAGTACAAGAGTCACAGATGAAATGGCAAGCGTTGGATTAACAACATCAACACCATCAAAGATTGGTCTTAGTGCATCTGGAAGCTAACAGAAAAGGAAGAGAGGTGAAGGGTCTAGTAAGAACAAAAAGCAGAAAGTTCCGGCTTCAAAGCAAATAGTTGATGCTATCAGTGTTATTGCTAATTGATAGAGCAGCGGCCTTAACTGTAAATAAAGAAAGTAGCATCCCAGAGGTTATGAGATATCTACTATCTCTTGAGGAAGTGAAGCGTGACAAAGAGTTTGGAGTTTGGTGTATGCAGGCTCTGGAGGCCAAGGTACGTCGGGAAATGTTTGTGTCATTAAAAAGAGACCCTGAGTACTTGATGACATAGTTATGTTTAATTATAGACAAGCAGTAGCTCCAATTGAACTTAATGTCTAGACACTTGAATTAAGACATTTTTAGTATCTTTTTTTTCATTTCGATTTAATTGACTTGTCATTTAGAACGGTTTTTCATTTAGTTATTCGTATCATATATTATGTTTCTTAATCGTCCTACTCACACCACAATTTCACCACAATCACATGTAAATTAAAGGCAAATTGTAACAACCACAACATGTTGCAGGGGATAGAGGAAGATAAAGATTGTGACGACACTTCAATTATTGAGGCTAAGTTAGATGAATATGAATAATTATGCATGTTATTTTGTCAATTTATGTGCCATATGTGTGCAAAGAACTGCATAGAACGAGCAAGTGGACATATCACTATTGGGGGCAAGAAATGTTGGCAAGTGATGGTTCAGGATGTCATCATGACATATTTAGAATGAAAAAATATGTATTATACAGCTTATGCAATAAGTTGGTTGAGCATGGGTTAAGAAATTCTAAGAATATAGGTGTTGGAGAAATGGTTGCGATGTTCTTGCTTACTATCGAACACAGAGTAGGAAATAGGCTAGTACAAGAAATATTTCAACATTTGGGCGAAACTGTAAGTAGGCTTGTACACACAATTTTGGAGGCATTCCTTAATCTTGCAACCGAAATTATCGGGTCATGCGATCCCAAATTCCTTTGATGTCATCCAAAAATAAGGAACGATAACCGATATTTCCCATATTTCAAGGATGTCATTGGAGTTATTGATAGTACTCACATCAGGTGTGTGATAAATGGATCGGATCGAGATAAATTTATCAGGAGAAAGAGATATCACACACATAATGTTATGGCTGTTTGTGATTGTGATATGTGAAACGACCATTTCTCACAAACAACAATTATCCAATACAGTTTATACAAAATTAGTGATATTTTTTTTTCCAATATATATCAGAGTTCAATCCAATACATATCAGAGTTCAGGACACAAACTCGCCCACAAACTCTTTCACAATATATCGGAGTTTAGGGCACAAACTCGCCCACAAACTCACTACAGATAAATTTATTATTCTGATCTCACATCACAATTAACCCATGGGTCACAAAATGATTTCCAACACAAATACCCAAACAGTGAATGTGGCATTTTAAAAATATGTGGGCCCTATAATGACAATATAGAAATTAACACAACAACAATACCAAAAGAGGCCTACAAGATTCTTAACGTCTAAGCCTCTAGTTGCTTCCCTTGACCTCTAGCCAGATTAGAGGTCTTGCCTGAAAAATTATTTATAATGACAGGGTGAGACATAAAGTCTCAGTAACCAAAATTAATTTACAAAATATGCAGGAAAAGATTGTAAGTCAGAGAAGCAGGTTTAACTAGAATAATAATAATAATAATAATAATAATAATAATAATAATAATAATATTCTCATAATTCAAAACTTAACATAATATAATCAATGAATAAAACAATCACACTCATCCATTCTGCTCATCCTTATCTCCTCTGAACTGGTACAGCCTATCAGTACTAGTATACCCGGCTAAAGGTTAGCTAGTCACTTCAAGAATACTGCCCCCTCCCATGCCACCACCAATATACCGTAACAGGGAGGTGTTCGCCCAAACACTCAGCTCCAAAATCTGGGCCAGGATTGAGAGAGCCGATGGGCACATAATTCACCATATCTCTTCCATACAACCCAACATATCCCGTAATATAAAAATAATAAATTAATACAGCTTTCGAAAACAATTATGAGAATTCTAAATTCTTATACAACATTCCATCTCAAACAACATATTCATCATAACAGTAACAATTTAATAATAATTTACACTTATATATATAAATTGGAAAATACACTGCTTTACTGAAATAAATTCATATTCAGACATAAATATAATCTTGCAAAACACATATAAGTAATATAGATAAAAGTAAAGTTTATAAAACATCTTACAGTCCAAAGCAAGCATATAAAATAAATTAACCCTGGTTATCTCAATTCCAAGCTTAAGCTTAATTTGGATAGTAAAACCCGTGCAATCACCGATCACAAGAAAACTCTACATTATTAATGTAGATACCAATTAACCACAACTAACAATAAAATAATTAATTTACATAATTTAACTTATACAACCCAATTTTCTCTACAACTATTATCCTCAATTATTCCAATTTCCTTAAAAATCCTTAATCATAGATCATTCCTCATAAACCCAAATCACTCATTAAAATCCTTAAATAACCTTTAACATACTTATAATTACAAAATCCTCAATATCAACTTTCTAAATAATTTAATCTCCTTTTTCATAATTTATATGGGTATAATCTAATTATTAAATAACTCCTCAAATCTCTACATAATTAAAATCACATCAAATTCTAATTTAAATATTAAGTCCTAATTCATATTTTTCACAGAGCTCAGATCTAACAAAAATAAACCTATTAAAACCTCAGTAATACCTCCAATAATCCAAATAAATTATTTAAATAAATTTTGATCGGTAAAAACACCCTATAGAGATTAATTTATATCCTATTTATAAAAGAAATTAATTATAAAATCACATGATAACTAAATAATAAATCTAGACCGGTTAAAATTAACTAGTAATTATTCTCTACATTTCTACAGTTTTATATTGACAAAACTCAAAACTTGCCTAAAATCATATCCCCAAAATATTCTCTAACTAGCATAAAATTACTATCATAGAAAAGAGAAAATTATTTAGAATATATTTCATAAAAGAAGTTTTGTAATTAGAAGAGAGTTTGAGTACCTTATTGATCCCTGAAGAACCGAAAATACCCTTATCAAGACCTCACCCTCTCTTCTCTTCACGAACACTTCACCTGCGCGAAGTGTTTAGCTGAGGGGGTATTGCTGTTTATATTGCTAAGCAATATATTATTTTATTTTATTTTTATTATTTTAAATGATAAGGGGCCACCCCCTTATCATCATGTTGGTAGGCGCTTCGGTGCCTACCAACTTTGAAAATTTTTTTATTTTAATATATTTTAATATTATATTTTTATTTTTATTTTTATTTTTATTTTTAAGGATGTTACAATATGTGCTTCACTTTTGCATTAACGGGATGAGAAGGTTCATCACATGATGCTCATGTGTTTCACTCTGCTAGCTCAAATACAGCTATAAATTTCCATCCACCCCAAGGTATATTTTCGTATACTTCAATTACATTTCTTTGTCTTCATTTCACTTTTCAAACAATCTCACATTCACAATGATTTTAACATTTGTTAGGAAAATATTATTTGGTCGACGCTGGCTACACAACACCAATTCGGTATCTTGCTCCGTATAGATGTGAACATTACCACCTTTCAGAATTTAAGAATCGAAGGGGGTTTCAGAATCATAATGATGCCTTTAATTTTTATCATTCAAGCTTGAAGTGCACAATAGAAAGAACTTTTGGAGTATAGAAAAATAGGTTTGAAATATTACAAAAAATGCGCAAGTACAACTTCGACACTCAAGTCCACATTGTTTGTACAATAATTGCTATACATAATTTCATTAGAAGACATTTCCAAACTAATGTGGACTTTATGTACGTAGAAAATGAGAATATAGTTAATGTAGATAATAGTTAAGATCAAGAGTCATCGTCGACAAATTATGCTCGGCTATCTTCAACCTAAATGAATTATGTTCATGACACCATCATGGACCAAATTGTACGGAACATTTATCTAATTAGTTCTATTATATTTTACTTTATCAAAAACTTTAAATTTGTATCACTTTTCATAATTTTTCACTTTTCATAGAATTAAAAGAATTGAAAAAGCCGCTTATGAAAAAACTAAACCAAACAACTTTTCACTTTCATAAAAGAACTTATCCAATCACTAATCCAAATATTAATTCCATAAGTCAAATTGAAAAAAAAAAACAACTTTTCCCGCACCGCTATTCCAAACACACCCAAGATAGATACTTATTTGTAGCATACACATCCAAAACATTTATATTGATTGAAAATTATATTTTCAATTGTTTCAGGCTTTTTCTTGTAGGTAGTTGCAAATACTTATATTATATGTTTAAAATATACTTGTTAATTTTTTTTTTGGTTGAATTACCAAGTATATCCTCAATTCAATTTGGATTTAAACTAATCCCTTTCAAAATGTTGAATGTATTAAAGGGTCTTACCCCCCCCCCCCCAAACAAGTACTTGCTAAAATTTTAAGTTACTACTAAGTTGTTTAATTTAGTTTTTCAAATCTGATTGTGTGTTAATTTTTGCACATACATGACCTAGCATATACCACTTTTGACCTATTATAAGTTATTTGTAGAAGAAAAGTCTGGTCTCAAACATAAGTCGCTAGTAGGCTACTAATTATCGTTTTCCAGCTTTATTAGCTATTAATTTCTCTTAAAAAAACAGAGAATGATGAGAGAGAGGTGAAAATGATTTGTAAATTAACATAATAATGAGGAAAAACATTTTAATTAATAATGGCAAGTTTGAAATGTTTTATCAATTCAAGACACATTTAATTAGTGACTTGACTGTCATTCATTTTATACATAAAGATGAGATATAAGTGACTTATAATAATATAATATGAACTACACTGGTGACTTTTTTGTCCCAAAGTATAAATATTTTTTCTCTAAAACTTTTATCACGGTCTAAAAATAAAATTAAAGTATTATTTGATACTAATATTTTGGAGATTAATTTCTTTTTTTTTCATATTAGTTACCCTTGCGTGCAGTTAAATGTAAGAAAACCATCTTAGTATATATTTTTTTTATAACATGTTAATGACTTAATATATTTTTATTTTTTAGTGCGTATAAAAATTAGTTAAACCTTATTTATATCATGGGATGGAGAGGGAATATATAAGACATAGATTCATTGTGATATATTAGCAGTTCTTCTGTTGATAGCTCCAGAGAGAAGATAAAAGTATTGTTCATAACAGACAACACGCAGACATTTATATATATATAGAACAGCACAGTACAATGAACACTCATCATCAACACAGTTGCATCGCTGTCCTATACATGTTTCCCTAATTATCACAACAACAAACACTAATAAACCAGAACATACAAGAACATAGTCTAAACCTTTGATTAATGAAACTACATATATTAAAACCCTTATCATTCCTTATTGAGACTAGTTTTAAAGATGGAATGAAATCCCCCACGAAAAAGCAGTCTTCATATATATGGATGAGTCGCTAATAAAACTCTTGATGGGAAGGAGCCATGGTTTCGTCATTACTATGTTCGTACAAGAACATTCTGGCTTTTGGTGACCCAATCCAGGAACGAAAAAGTTGGTTATAGTAGATTGCATCTGATGGACGATCCAACAACGTACGGTGGTCTCTGGGGAGGACGAAGACCATAGTCTCCAGCTTCACAGACTTCTGAAGCAGCACCTTCACAAGTTCTATCTCGTACTCTGCAAACTTGAATCCTGTGAGCTTCACGAACCTCAAACGATGGAACCCATATTGGAAGTTGTCCAGCAAAGGTTTCTCATTCAGTTTCCAGTACAATCCACATTCAAATATGTAACTATTCAGCTAAAAAATAAACAACAGTTCATCATGGATTAACACATGAAAATTAAGCAACACACCATATTTTTTTTTTGAAAAAAAAAACGCAAGAGTAAATTGAGGTAAGCTAGACTCTCTGGCGAACCAGTTTCAGCCTCATCATAGTGATGGGCACCATGACTTTGGCGTTTATCTCTGCAGTAAGATCTGCACTGCTTAATTTAGAATTTTCAACTATTGATGTTTCTTAAATACAAAAAACCTCCCATTGGGCCTATATTCTCGTGTATCAAACTGATATGTCGCTAGTAGCATCAGATACTAGGTAAATTCAATAAAGGCAGCCCAGTGCACAAGGAAGCGATAGATATACATAGCCTTATACCCCGCCACTAGTAGAGAGGCTATTTTTAAGATTTGAAACCATGACCTATATGTCACATGACAGCAACTGTAAAAATAAATACATTTGGATGGTACATATGAGCATCAAAACTACTTCCATATCTATACTAGTGAGTACTTGAGACTCGGAAGTGGTTTGATGCTCATCAAGGGTGATGAGTATCAAAATCTAGGTTGTACAGATTAGATAGATGGAACGAGCTCCCCCGCTCGTCCTTTGGACGAGCGGGGGAGTTCGTCCCATCTAAGCCATCCAAATGAGATTTGGATGGTCCGGATTTAATTTTTTTTATTTTTTATTTTTATAAAAAAATTATTTTAATAGATACCGAATCTAAAATAAAGATAATCTCTTAATTAATATTTTTTCAAAAAATGATTTTTTTTAATTAAAAGATAATCAATTTAAAAAAACTAAATCTGGACATCTGAACGGTCCAGATTGGACGAACGCAAAGAATAGGCACCGAAACAGGTTCCTCTTATATATATGCTCAGATTTAATTTAATTTTATATTAATTATATAAAACATAGATATCTGAATGTTATTTTCGAAACTACACACGTTGATAGTTATACTTACATCGATGAACAATGTCTCCAAACTTGGACAGCTTTTCAGAAACACGGCAATGTCATACGGATTGCAAAACATTCCTCCCACCATCAATATCTGAAGTTCCCTCACATTCACTAAGCAAAAAAACACTTCTCTATATACTCCACTTCTCATCCTCGGCGCCAAAGGCTTTAAAAAACAAACAAAATAATGTTTAATAAATGATCAAGCCGATGGTCTAGCAAATATATAGATATTAAGCATTGGTGGGATTATATTTCATTAAGCAAATATATGAAATTGTAAAATATGATAAATAAAATATATATACCTCAATAAAAACACTGGTGATTGTGAGGACAGTGACATGAAAGAGGTCAATGACCAAACGATCCACCTTATGAGACAACAAGTACCCTCTCGAAGCAAAGAATTTGAAGTAGGCCTCTTTTAAAGATAAGGCCTTTTCAAATTGAATTCTGATGACAGCCCCACGATAGAATATAGATTTAAGGCTTGGGACATCGATGTTAAGATCTTCCAGGCCAGCGCAATAAGAGATCTTTAAGGTCTTAAAGTTGTTATTGTCCTTCACACTTATATTCATAACCTCTATTCCAAAACACTCTGATATATCTAAAGTGTTGAGAAGCTTACAGTTTGATAACAAAGTTTGGAGTTGATTCTCAGTGAGGGTGGGTCTTGCAAGAACAAGAATGTTCAGGAATTTCAGGCCAGTTAACATTCGTGGCAGTTGTATTTCACAATAGGTGAGCTTTAGGGTTTGAAGTGTTTTGATGTTGAAGTAATGGGACTCAAGAAGAAAAGGCTGGGAAAATTCGAGTTCGAGTTCTTTGATTCGTTTGAGAGCACAAATTCCAAGCCATTTGTTGATCAAATCTTCGATTCCATGTGGATCGATGTGCAAGCAGAAAGCTTGGATTTCTGGAGCCCTATTGAACCTGAAGACACGTTCAACCAAATCCACGAGCTCTTTTTGATTAAACCTCGCAAAGTCTGGGCCAAACAGCAACATTCGATTCAAATGCCAGGTATTCTTGAATCTTCTCGAAACAGTGCCCACCTTTACTGCTTCTTTGATTGCTAAGAAGGAAAATAAGAAATCAAGAAGATCTTCATTAAGCTTACGAGGAACAGCGGGTGGCGGAGGCGGTGAAGCATCAAACACAGTTTGATCTTCACCACACTCAATTTTGACCTCCTTTACAGGTTGACGACTCAACATTTTTTGGGAAGAAGTTTCTGAGTTCAGATGAAAGGGACAGTGGTGATAAAAGTGAAGAGGAAGAAGAGACGACAGAAACTATATATAGAACCAGCAGTGAGGAAAACTATGGGTGATGGATATGTTTGGCTGTTATAGAAAGAATTAATTGCTTTTTTGCAGATTCATTGTGCCTACCTCTCTGGGGATTGTTGAGGGGGGAAAATAAAACAGCCACTGGGAAGCCTCCATCTTCTGGTATTTCTGTGGACTGCTTAATGAAATTACTCAATACCTAGCATTCATATCAGACATGTTTTTGTGTCCATTGTACTGAATCTAAAATTTAAAAATGTACCATTTTATGATATTTGACTCATGAATCGTATGACTTGTTACATATTTTAGTATATGTACTTTCTCCTACCCTCTCCTATCCTAAATATAAAAGTTATACTTAGTTACAAGTTTACTTTATTGATAAATATTAATTCACTTTATCTCTTAAATTTATAATTCTTTTCTTCAAATTATCTTATCAATTATATATAAGGTTGTTAAATCACGAGTTTAGGCAAATTTGTAATAGTAACATAAAATTGTATTATAGACTCAAATAATAAACTCGTAAAAGTTTATTTTTATCAATAAATATGTATTAATAGTGTATAACTGAATGATTAAAATATAAAAAATAACAACAATTTGATTTATATATTTTTTAAATCCAAATAATTGAAATTAAATCTATTAACATTTATAATTTATCATATTCAATCAAGAATTTTTTTAATAAAATTCATATATAAAGCTACTAAGTATTATCAAATCAAAAAGTTAGCATGATTTTACAAATTAGAAATGTAACAATGGTAAATTCGGTATGTAAACTCGCGAGTTTGACAAAGTTTACAACTATCACGAGTTTAATAGTGACTCGACAGAATTTTATAAGATAGAAACATAAAAACGGTAAATTTAGAGAGTTAACTCGCGAGTTTAACAACAATGATTACACATATTAAGGTATTTTCATCAATAGGTGATTTCAATAATGCAAATAATTAAAGATGGTATTTTTAAAAAACCAACACATTTTTTACAAATTATTAACGTAGCTAATCTAATTTTGTAATTTAATGCAAATTAGTTATCTAGCTCTTATGATTTATAACGGATTAATGTTAATATGTTGGTGAAGTACTTTTGTCATTTGTGTTTACTGAACCAGGTAATCCATTTTAGGTTGTGAAATGGAATATTTATTTTGGAGTTGACTTATTGGACTTTGCATGCGCCAAATTTTGACAAAGAGGGAGGATTATAAAATATGTTTGTTTTCTTTTTAAGCTTTTCTTGTGTGACTTAGAAATTTCATTTATGGCTTTTCCTTTTTCCTATGGTATTAAATGCTTTAGACCAGATGCAAAATATAATAATAAATTTATTGTCAATGAATATTTAGTCAGTGAATGAATCTGGTGAGATGCAAAATAGAATAATTACTAAATCACCAATTTTGTTTGGCGTTCTTGTTTGCATGTATGAGAAACTGAATGAGGTTTCTTGGGGGAAGAAAAGGAGCAAAGCATGTAAATGCATATCCACAGACCACACTCGAGATTGTATTTAGGCTCTTTACTTGGATATATATATATATATAATATTGTTGTTCTAGAAATTAGCCCTTTATTTGTATTATCTTTACCGAGTTGGTATTTTTCCCAAAAATTTAAAATTGTTTGAATCAAAATTTTAACAGAGAGAAAGATAAAAATATATATATAATTTAAACTTTAAAATTATAAATAAGTGATTTCTTACTAAAATAAGTTTTTAATTGCTATGTTGTTATAGTTAATACCTATACTCTCGTAAACAATAAGACTAATTTATGATTTTGAAATTTAAGTGATATTTTATTTTTTTTTCTTTTTCTCTTTACTTTTTTAAAATGCATGATAGTATATTTTACATGGATTTGAACTCGAAACTTCATGTTTAAGCAATTAAAGCTTTTTTTTTTTTTACTAGGATCAATATCTGTTAGTTATAGAATATTATTTTTAGCATACTTTTTGCAAGAACAATTTAAATTTTATTTTAAATTTTTTATTAGTGCCTTTTTTTGCAGGATTTTTATTAGTGCCTTTTACTTTAATAGACAAATACATTATAAAATATCATGTTTGAATTTTCTTAACCGACATAAATGGATAAAAAATATAAAAGCTAGGTTATCAAAGTTATATGATATAAAGTGTGTGTTGATATTATACATTGCTTGTTTTGTTTCACCAAGGAGCAATAAAGACTTCAGATTCTGTCTTCAATGCGTCTCTCGCCCATACAGGCATTGGGTAATAAATATATGGATTCCATACATTGAGTATTAAGTTTGATAAATAATTCAAATAATTCATAAATAATACAATTTATTATAAGTTTTAGTCTTGAGTAAAATACTATAACTACCCTCTGTTTTGCTTTAATTATATAGATCTTCCCTCTATTTTAAAAACTCATATAAATCTCCCTTGTATTAAAGTATATATTACACAAACTTTCTTTATATTTTAAAGATTCATTTTCCATCCATTCGCTTGTGGACCGTCAAGTTTGACTTTTGAACTTTTTTTTTTAACCAAAATGCCCTTATTTAATATAAGAATTATTTAAATGTTGTAAAAAAATTATAAAACCAAAAAATAATTCTAATATATATTTTCAAAATTTCTAATATGTTATAAAACTTATTAATTTTGATTATATTATAAAATTTTACAATTTCAGTTTGATATGGGTTTATTTTGAGTTTTTATTTTAAATGGTTAAAAACATATTTCAAGCACATATTTTTGTTATCATATAGTATAAATAATATAAGTTTAAAATATTATATAAATAATTCATCGCTACGGCCATTGATTTTTGTTTTCCTAAAGTTTGCATACGTTCATAATAAATTAGGGATTTGATATGATGAAGATTAAATTAGTAAATAAAATTTATTTTAATATAAATTTTAATTTTAAAAATATTTTTTAGAATCTTTTTGAAATATTCTTAATAGAGTTAATGGTTTGAACCTAAGTGTATGTTTTCAAAAGAGAGGGTATGTCGGTATAATTATAACAAAATAGAAGAGTGATCAAGATATTTTACTCTTATATTTAATGTTTGGGTTGAGAAGCAATTTTAACAACAAAGGGCCCATTTAGTTCGATCTCATTATACTCTGCAGTGCAGTGCAGTGCAATGTGATACAATGATAATGCAATGCAATATTAATTGCTGAGCTAGTATTTGGTTTGATTTTTAAGTCAGGTGCAATAAGTTATTATTTTAACGATTATTTAAATTTAATATATCACACAAAGTCTATTTTACCCTTATTATAATCTTTGTAAAAAAAATAGTTAAGAGTCATCGTGCTACCTCATTATAATTGTCACGCTATCTCGCCGAAGATTGTCAAATGGCGATGTTTGTGGTGATGGAGGATGGTAACGGTGTTGTGGCGGTAGAGGCGGAAGGTGGTGATAGCAACAACAATAGAGGAGGAGGTAGTGGCGCCAATGACAGAGGTGGCAGGTGGCGGTGGAGGAGGAGGAGGTAGTGACTAAGTGAAAATATATAAGTAAAATAAAGAGAAATGAAATTAAAGGGTAAATTGGGCTTTTTTAACCATGTAATGGGATGGTAATGAAGATTCATAGGGGGAGGTATGAATGAGGATTATCAATTTTTTTATAATCATCATTACCATGGTAAACCCTATTATCAAACTAAAGAGAAATCAAACACTCTTCTCTTAGTAATGCAATCATGATTAACATTACAGGCATGTAATGGGATTGAACTAAATGGGTTCAAAGTTTGTCATGGTGAGCATCAGACACAATCAAATTTTAAAAGGTGCAAAAGTAAAACTAATCTTTTAAAAAGCTAGAGAAATTTTCACAATTCCGGTCCATGAATTTTTTAATGTGGGACTTATTTGTTGTCTTTCTAACTTTATAACAGACATTTAAATCAATTTAACGGAATTGTTAGAATTGCATTATTTAAAAAAAAATGTATCTAGTTTTGCACCTTCAAAACTTTATTATTTCAGATGTACATGACAAAAATATTTGTTATTAAAATTGTACATTAACACTTAATATAATAATTAAATTATCTATAGTTTACTCCACTAACTAGCGCCTTCTTCCTTAACCATCTTTCTTTGACTCATTTAAGTGAATTTATATCAATAATGGAATGTTTTATTAAAATGATACTTTCCAAGTCTCAAGGTTTTGCCAATTCTAAAGTTCTAATATCGAGACTTGGCTTTTAAATAACATGGTCAATAGAAACTAAAACACAGAAAAGATATGAATTTGGATCCCTCAATTGAAATATATTAACCATTAGATTATGATCTAATACTATTTAGAGATTAGTGACAACTTTTTAAATAACCAGAGTTATTAATATTTCTTAATTTAGCATTAAGTGAGGGATATGATCTGAACATGAAAAAATATAGCAGTAAAAGATAATAGGATAGTTATAAATTATAACAAGGTCAAGGACAAGGGCGCATTAAGTCGATTTCTTAATTAAGCTTTGACAGATGATATGCATATATATGACTAAGGTATCAATCTCAATTCTTTCCTTCACTGGTTTACTTTTAATTCAAAAAGTGGAGGAATACTTACACACTTAATGAGTGACACGTTTTTTATACTCTGACTAATTAAAATACAATAATTCATCTTATTTTAATCTCACATTGCTGATAAGTCATCTGAAAAAATTCAAATTTTATGATTTTAAAAAATAACAACTTAAAGGAGGGATTGATTTATACTCAATATTGATGGAGGTATGTCTTGTTCCAATAACAAAGCAGGGTGTGGAGGAGTTATTAGAGACTTTAGGGGCAACTGGATTGCTGGGTTTTCACACTTCATTGGAACTGAGGAATGGAGTGTTCTTAAGGGACAGAAACTTGCATGAGAACTTGGTCTTAAGATTCCTAACAACATAAAAGGATTGTCACTTTTCTAATTTTTTAATTTAAGTCAAAAAAATTTCTTTTCCAAATATGTTTAAAAGAATTTTTTTAAAAAACTAAATTAATTCTATGTAATTAAAAGTATCTCTGCTATAAAAAAAATTATCTCTTATATAAGAAATTTATTTAAAATGCTACCTCACACCAAGAGAGAGATATTTTGGTGTGCTACTTTTTACCGTGGTCAGTGCTTATTGAAAGGGAAAAGATCCATTTTTACCTTTGAAATAACCACTCAAGAGTGCTGAAAATCTGAAAGTTTTCGGAGAAGCCTTTTTGCCTTGGAAGTATCCAAAATAGTGCATTTTTTACCTGAGGCGACGGAGACCCCAATTGCCGTCTGCCATGTGAGATTGGACACCACATCAATGCTCACGTTGGAGATCCACTTGACACTTATTTACATATTCATGCCGTTCTTTTTCTTTCATTTTTTTTCCATCTTTAATACCCTTGTTCGGTGTTAGGTTAGAGGCGTTAAAGGAGATGGCTTTAATGGCTGAAACAATTGCAGCAGATCGTGAATGACTCGTTAATAGGATTGAGCACAGAAGAGAATGAATGGGAGACTCAATAGCATCGTTGATGACAGGAAGCAGGATAAGAAGCGGAAGGAGGTTTGAACTTCTTAGACGGCGTGGTCGAGAGCTCCAATACGATGGTCCGACGAGGATATGTAACTGTGATGAGGTGGCTTCTCTTTGTACTTCATGGACGGAGATTAACCCAGGGAGGAGATTTTATAGTTGCTGAAACTATCAACAGGTAGGGAGTTATTTAAATCAGGGAAGGAATTAATTGATCTTCATTTTTGTCTATGTTGCGGAACTGATTTATGGGGTAAATTTTCAAGGAAGGGGCTGCGGGTATTTCAAATGGCATGATGATGAATTGGGTGTGAGAGCGACGGAGGTGATCAACAAGTTGCTTAGCCATATGGACAGACTGTATGACAACAATATAAGGCAGAAAAGAGACAATGCCAAAGAAAATGGTAATGTTGACTCTGAGATGGCTCACATATATTTAGAGATGAAGAAGACAAATTGCAGACTCTAGGTTGCATATTGTGCATTGGTGGTGAGCTGGGTTGTTTTTGTTTTGTTCATTTTGGCTTGAGGGATCGTGGCAGTTAGTGCATTGGAGGGACATCAGCTGTTTTTTTTTTTTTTTTGTTGTTAAAATGTAGGGGTTTTTATGTTAGATCAACGTAGTTGAAATAGGTGGAGCTTGTTGTAATGAATATAAACAGTGTAATG
Organism: Albizia julibrissin; assembly: GCA_037074505.1. Classification (NCBI taxonomy): domain Eukaryota; kingdom Viridiplantae; phylum Streptophyta; class Magnoliopsida; order Fabales; family Fabaceae; genus Albizia; species Albizia julibrissin. Next base: position 39,307,274 of record CM073479.1, read on the forward strand.
AATGTTGAAGTTCATGGTCTTATTTTGCTTACTAATGTAGTGACTCCACGAGTCATCTAAGAAGGAGTGAATTGGGTGAGAATATAAATTTAAAATTATAAATTAAAATTTGAATAGATATAGAGTAAGATTTTAGAAGGATTTCACCAAAGTGCACAAGAGTGTTTTATACTTGTAAATCATTATTTGCAAAAATCCTCTTACCGGACATAAAACGGAGACAAGTGATAAATTGATTTTGTTCTTGGTAAATCGATTTATCTTTGTTGTCACAATGGGTTAAATTGATTTTTCTAGATTGTAAATTGATTTACTACTTCTTCAAAGTTTGTTGTATCTTGGCCAGGCGTATGTAAATCGATTTGTCTATACATTGAATCGATTTACCTTGTGTTATAAAATTTAGTTGCTATGGTAAATCGATTTGAACAATATGATAGATCGATTTACTTTGAATTTGTAAAACATAATTGCTCTTGGCCAAATTTGATAAATCGATTTACAATGTCTCATAAATTGATTTATTTTACAATTAAAAAGTTAGTTGCTCTCGGTCAACTTTTGTAAATCAATTTATAATGGCTTATAAATTGATTTACTTCACATTTAAATACTTGGTTGCTCTAGACCAAATTTGATAAATTGATTTATAATACCTCATAAATTGATTTGCCTCACAGCACAAAAGATCTTGCCATCACAAGGCATAAATCGATTTACGCCCTAATCGTACTTTCTCTCTCATGCAACTTGTTCGTGCATAATGGATTTAAGAATTGGGAAATAGGTCATTACCCTTTTGCCCTAACTTTAAAATCACTCCTTGCCACATCATTTTGCCACCTCCACGCTTGGTCAGACGTTTTAACACTACGTCGATCGCCGTAGTTCAACACTTATGCTAGCGTGTAATTTAAACAGTTAATGTCAAGTCTCTGTTGCCTCATGTAACAAATGCATCATTTTGGTTACTTCCCAGGGTAAAAAAAAATCCTCCAAAAACTTTCGGATACCCAGCGTTCCTGGGTGGTCACTTCTGGAGTAAAAATGAACATTTTCCCTTTATTGAAATTCTCCCAAGTTTTCAAGGTTATTTGAGACTAGCCTAATAATAGAAGGTATGTGGGCTTTGTGATAGAAGCTTAAAACCCATTACTCGTTTGAAAGCATATTGGGCCAGAATCTTGCATCACTCGCTATATTAGCGCCGCGCCTGCATATATATTTTTAAATATTTGATCAAGAATTATCTATCATGCTTAGAGCGCAAATAATCACACACACACACATATATGCAAATGGTTTTTTAATATAATAAATTAAATCATTTTTTAAGCATTTCAGATGTGCTCTTCGTATTATTTTCATTTTCAATATAAGATATACTATCTGGTTAAGAAGTACGATGATTAATCAATATATTATATATCACAATTTGTTAAGAAATTTACCTATTATAATCAATTAAATTTGATAAGAGATTTGAGGGAAGCCGTGACTCCGTGTGTGTTTGGAAACACATAAAACCATGGTTTTAAATTATGGTTTGCGTAAATCGAGATAAAACTCTTCTCACATATTTACCTCGTAAATCGTAAAAGCTATTCTCAGAAGCTAATTCCAAATACACACGGACCCATCTCCCATCATCCCTTTCCCGAAAACTATAGGGAAAGAAGTGTTGTCACTAACATCAATGCCATGATAAGAGGTAGGGGCATGAAGAACCCAAAAATCATTTGATCATTTGATAAACTTTCTTCCAATAAGAGCGCAAATGGTTTTTCGGTGAAGGGATTACGGCAGTATGAGCAAGAACCTTAACGTCATCTCATCTTGCAATGCTTCCTATAAAAGAAGGCCTACTCCTATCAAATATGCAATTATGCACTCTTTTTTTTTTCTAGTGAAAATCAAATCTGCACTATTGCATGGGGTAATAACGTTTTGAAACTCGAATTTTTGTTCTTTTCTGATGGTAGAAGGTGTTGGATAATTCGAGAGAGAGTGAGAAGGATAGAGAGAGAGAGATTTTTTGTTGAGGAAAGAAGAAAGGGGTTTGTAAATAATGAAGGGCATTAAGGTAAACTTGCAAGATTCCTATATCTCTAGTTAGTCCTCTTGGTCTAATGAAGAATTTATTAAAAATATAGATTTTAATATTTCTAATGGATTTAATTTGGATTCTCCATTTTGTATTTTTCTTTATTAATCTTTAATGAAATTACTACTTTATTTGGTTTTATAAAAAAACAATTGCACTTATTGGATTCAACTTGTGTTCTTCCCCATCCACATGATTTTTTAACCGCTATAAATAGGTGTCCAATAAGAAATCATTTTTATTATATAATTATTTACTAAAAAAGGTCTCCAAATCTTTATTCTAACTTAATTTTTCTTATCTTTATCCGAAGTTTATATATTACAACATATATTTTATTCTTAAATCATAACAGTATAATATGATTATTAAAATATAATAATGAATATGATAATTTTAAAAAGGATCACAGTACAAATCTATTCCATAAGTTTTTGCTTAGAAGCAATATTACCTTAAAAGTTTTTTTATATTCAATGATATCGAAAAAATTTTAAAATGTAACATTATTTCCCTATTCTATTAAAATACTAACGTTGATCTTTAAGAAATTAATGTTAACTATTAACTTTTTAACAGCAATGAGCAATATAGTTTCATTTTAACACTTCTGAGACAACATTGAATCTAAAAAAATTTCTAGAATAACATTACTTCTCAACGAAAACTATCAAGGCAACTTTACACCTTAGTTTTTTTTTTCAAAATTTATAAAGATATTTAATTTTGTATAAATTTAATATTATTGTTGGGGGAGGCACCAGGAAGACAGGGAAAATAATTTTTTTAAAAAAAATTGACCTTTTTTCTTACAAAATAGTAATAAGCTTTTTATATTTTAAAAAATAAAGATATATCCATAATTTTATTTTGATCTGCATTGTTTAATTTAAAAAACAATTCGCAAATCAATATAGAGTTAGTCTAACAGTGTAAAACCCCACTAGATCCCTCTGGGTACACTTGTGCTGGGAGGAGCAAGCACGAATTCTAAATCGGATCTTAGATATGATAATATCCAAATTACACTCATTTTTCTATGTATTATACAAAATTCAAGGTGAATAGGCTGTTAATCATTCGTAAATATTATTATTATAAATTAAATAAATCAAGGGATATTATTTATTTAAAAAAAGCAGAGTATATGAGGAATTATACGGAGAGATGAAAACATGAACAAGTTGAAGAAGAGAGAAAACACAATGCATATCTATTTTTCATTGGAAAAGATTAAAGGGCTACATACTGTTTTATCAGAGCAATGATATTTTTATCAATCAATAAAAATTCATTAAAATGACTTTAACAATTGGTAAAATCTAATTCAAACTTTAAATATAGAATTTAAAGAATAAACATTTCCCCTTTAACTGGCATTCTAGGGAATTTGTACGTTGTGCAGATAGATTAGATAAAATAACTTATTTGTACCCAAAAAAGAGAGGTTTTGGTAAAGTTTTATCAATAAAGTTTTTCCTGAGGGGCATCTAACATAAATAAATTTTGTAAGGAACAAAATTACCAACAAACAATTTAAAAAGTGTAAATTCACTAAAACCGTCAAATTTGAGTAAATGGTTGTTAAATTATAAAAGAAGGAAATCCTAACGGCGTTTGGTGAAAATTAACGGTTTTAGTGAATTTGTACCATTTTAAATTGTTTATTGATATTTTTGTCGCTTCCAAAATTTATTTGAGCCATACGTCCCCTTAAGGAAAAATTTATTGGTAAAATTGCACCTCAACCGAAAAAAAAAAAAAGCTGAAATAGCTTATAAGATTATTTGTTCTTCTTGTCCCTTTGATCAACCTCATCTTGTTTCATAGAGGTAGGAATTGACAATATATTTAAACAGAATTAATCTTGTGAAGCCATGAATGATATCCACCATATGGCTATGAGCTTCTCAAAAATGGATCATTCTTGTAACTTGAATACAAGGAAAGATCAAGGGCTCTTTCAGCAATTCTGCCATCGTCATGAATCTTAGCTACCAGACTTTCAAGGGATGGAAAATTGGCCTATCATTCATCATTCTTGAGGTTCAGTTAGACAATGAAAGCAGGAAAAGACAAGCAACGACAAGAAGAATACTGAAAAGTACCTCAGGACGTATATAACCAACGATAACAAGCCGCAGTTCTTCCCCATAGAAATCCTCTTTAAAGTCGTGAAGTAACCAGGGTTCCTACATTACAAACGCACCATAAGAGAATTCTTAGTAAAGAAGGTAAACATGGAGGTGGCGAGTTGGTCACAAAGCACTTACTGTAGTCTTTTCCTTGTTGTTGAAATATGGATTCCAGCCTATGCTCATGACCATTTTATAAACACCTCTTGAAGATAATCCAGCCCAACCAAAATAAACACCCGCAGGATGTTCCATAAGGAGATCTGAATAGCCTTCAGTTGATAAATTAGCTGGAAAAACCGGGGTACCAAATATTATTAGTACATTAATAAACAAAAACAAAAAGAAAAAAGTTTCAGGACAGTTTTAACCAAATACTTCAAGGGGCAAATGAAAAAAAAAACACCATGGTTTCAACAAGCACCCACAAGACAGAAAGGCCGCATGCCCACGAGAATAAAACCTATCGGTTAGATTTACGCGACCTGTGCTTTTCCACTTTTAAGCTCCATGCCATCATATTATATCATATCACACAATAGGCAAGATGTATAGCTCAATTTCAATCCAGATATCCTAAGAAGGCAAAGACACTTCTAGAACAGAAAATTTTCAACTGTTTTACAAACCTGTAGGGATCCCCAGAACCTTTGAGCCACGACCAAATCCCTTGACAACAGGACCACCAATACACCAAGGATCGATTGGCAAAGTACCCTCCACCCCTGCAAAAATTCAGAATACTAGCTCAGATGTAAATGGCATACAGAAAGAAAACAAGCGTCTTTTTTTGTTTTTTTTTTTTGTGTGTTGGGGGGGGGGGGGGGGCTGGGGGTGGTTTACCCTCCACCCCTGCAAAAATTCAGGATGCTAGCTCATATTCAGTATTTTGCCAGTTTCAACTGACACCAAAAGACACTACGACACCTTCCTGAATGCTAATAAATTCTAATGTTGGCATGCCAGGGAAGAGGATGGCGGCTCTTTCAATCTACGTATGGTGACTTTTGAAAGGAGACAAGGAGGTAAAACCTCTGGATAAGAAAGGTACTTTTGCCAAAAGATAGATGGCGGAAAAAAAAAGGAAAGGAAAAAGAAAAATATACATATAGAAAGGACAATCTAAGGCCTTTGGAGCTTACAATCTTCGAATGGAGGCAAACCCCACTTCTCAAGGTGTAAATCAAGCAGGGAATTGATCACCTCATCTGCAGCAGAGTAGAGATGGGACTGTTTAGGAAGTGATGGTACAGCAATTACTCCCATTCCAGCAGCTTTACCTGCAGTAACACCAGTTCTGAAGTAGCCAAATATACAGGCACTTAGAAAAAGATTGACGAATAAAAACAATCCCTACAGAAACAACTTTAATATGAAAATTCCTTTATGAAACTCTTGCAAAAAAAATCAAGCTCTCTTCAGCAATCACAGAGCGAAAGCCTAAAATGTGTAAATTGTAAAATACAACACCCACAATAGATCTGTTAGCAACTTACACAGAATCCTCAATGACAATACAGCTGGAATGCTCAACATTTAATCTCTTAGCAGCTTCAAGGAATCTGACACAATTAAGCACAATAGGTGAAAGTTTATGAGGACACAATCTGAGACAAATAACCCTAAATCAAATCCGCAATAATGAAAAAGACTTCATTGTATCTCACATTTCAGGAGACGGTTTCCCAGTTCTGACTTCATCTCCACCAAGTATAACAGAGAAAGAATTTTTCCATCCTACATGTAAAGAAAGGGAAAAAAAAGATTATGAACACCCACTCGGAAAGAAAGAAAAAAAGAGCACAGTAAGATAAAGGTTTCTAAGTACAAATCAACCATCATGGTAAGATATTTTGGCTTCTATGCTTTCCTTTGGAGAATTTGATGCCAAGGCCATTGGAACACCATGATTCCTCAAATGTTTAATCAGCCGATTGGCACCAGGAAGTGCTTTGATATTGCACCACCTAAAATAAGATTAGAAGAAATTTAAAAGAAATGGTACCTAATAGTGGAAAAACAAATTAATCAACCATGTAAATGGATCTAGGGGTTAAGCCACAACATCTTACATCTAGAAGCTATTGACAAATATAGCGCAGTCCTCGAAAGCCTCTTTAATAAAAAGCCACAGATTTTTTGTTTTTACAAAAAAGAAAAAGATTAACATAATCGAAGAAAAGGTCACTTTAAAAAATAATAGGGGAACCGGTCGTTAGGACTAGTGTTCTATACATACTTGGCCCATTTCCTCATGTAATCAATTTTTGCGCTAATCAGAAATCATATTCAGTATACTTGTTTCTCTCCATCTCTTCTCCTCCGTTCTTCCCTACCTATTCTCTGTTTCCTCTCTACCTTCCCTCTTTCCTACCTCCTTTCAAATCTTACACACACAGCAGATAACGTTTCCAATCCAATAGAGATTTAGAAAATTGTTTCAAGATTTTGACACCATATGTATTATGAAGTTTCCTCAGGTGACAAGGAGTGCTCGTGAATTTAAATTAAGTTTCCCAAATTTATGGACTAGTAGGGATCCTCACTTACATCAAATATTCACATAAATGAACTGCTCACAAGAGGCATTAGAAAGATAAGGATAAAAATCTAGCAGAGTGCAGTCAGATAAGGATAAAAATCTAGCAGACTGCAGTCTTTTTATTTTGAAGTCAATAATCAAGATTAAAGATGAGAAGGAATGCATTATATATTTTTGTTTTACAAGCTAGTCTTAACATAGACAACAGCAGAATTTCAACTTCAATGAATGGCATCTCCCACTACACTGTTCTTAAAGGATAAGTAAAAGTTTTTAACACAATGGCAACAGGCAGCATCAAGCACCACAAATTTAAAATATAAATTACATGATATCATATCTTTGGTCCATGTATGAAATGCATAGAAACAGTGGAATAACAGCTACATACTGATCAGAAAACATTGGTGAAATTCCACAAAGAAATTCACTTGTTGAGCAAGGAAGACCATAATCTTCCACTATTGCGGCAGCAGCTTCAAATGGTGTTTTTCCTACTGTCTTATGAACTTCCCTTCCATCCCATTGCTTTCCATACTTACCTAGGAAGACTTTTAAGACATCACCTACAATGCCATCTGTCATCATATCACAATAATTAATATGTGTTATTCAACAAGTAAAAGAACCAATTTACTTGATTCTATGTCAAAATTTACTGTGAACAAAAATGTAATCAACAGAAATCCTTATGAATTGTATGCTATGCCTCAATGAAGAGAGAATAGAAGGACTTGAGACTCTCTGCGAAATAAATTGTTTTAAGAACTTTTAAATAAATAATTTCTTCTGGAGGCAGAAAACAGTAAACTGAAAGGATACCTCTTCAACACCCCTCCCTAAATGAAAAATAGGAAGTGAAAGAAGCTACCAAATCCAAGCACTGATCACACAATGTAAGAATAATATAAGGACTTATTCACAATTATTCTTAAAATTAGCAAGCAGTAACTGACCTGTGTTAAGCAAGGTGCCATCCAAATCAAGGATAACACATCTTACTAATTTCTTTAAAGGCACGATTATAGACATTGCCACTATTTAATTCTGAGAGACAATGCTCCTATAGGAGGATCCTGAAACAGAGGAGTCTAGATTAGTCAATGACAGTAGTAAAGTGAAACCTCTAAATTCCATCCAGTCCAATACTGCATATACAGGAAATTAGCCCACTTTGTTGCAAACATTAGTCTCCACGAAAGTTATCTTTCAAGAGGTCACATAATTATCTTTCATAATTACATCATAAAATTTGCACACACAGAAACAAATAGAAGTATAGTTTTTAAAACCAAAAGAAAAAAAAAAAAAAAAAACACACACACACACACATACACAAAACAAAGCAAAACAAAAAATATAGACCATCTTACCATGAAGGATAATCTTGTACGGTATCTAATTTCACACAGATTAATTGAGTTGCAATACAATTAGGGAAAGAAAGAATAGCCAAGTTATCAAATAGGAGTTCCAACACAGTGAAAAAAGCTATACGATGATTACAGAACTGAATTTCTATACACTGCACAACAATGTCGCGAGTACCCAACATCCTATGACCATTCAAATATCGTGGTTAGACGACGACACCAAAACAATTCAAAACATTGTTTGGTTGCAAATAAAACCGAGCGTAAACAGAAACATGGGCCACACTTCAAAAAACCTGAAAATTATATTAGAAAAACGGAGGTGTTGCGTTAAGATTGACAGCACGTACTGAAGGAAAAGCAGCAGGAAGTGCTGGAGGCAAGATTTCTATGAATCACGAGATTTCGATGCTGCGAGCTTTGTATTGAATTATGAGTGAGATGGACCTACTACCAACTTTCTGGTTGAGAGGGCCCGAATGAACCGCAAATCCTATGGACGCTTCCAGAATGCTTGACGAAATCGATTTGGCGTCTTCTAATTGTCGTTGAAGATCCGAAAGTCGATCACAACCGTCTCCCGAAGCGGTAGCTGGTTTTGATCGTTTGTTTCTTTTTCGAATCTGGACTCTAGAGCACTCTCCCGGACGTCCGAGAATATCCCATCCCATTATTCCTTTTAAGAAAAAGCCAAAAATAAAAATCATTGATTATTGGGAAATTCCAAATAAATAACATTTACACTTGAAAAACCTTAAAAAAATATATCAATAAATGAAAATACTAAATAGGTCTCAAGGAATTAATTTGAGATTTTAAAATATTGTGCTTTTACTAAAATATTCCTCAAGTTTTTTTCAAAAAGAAAAAGAAAAACCCTTTGTCGATATCGGAGCTCTGGTAGCTATACCCCACCACAGGGACTCTGGTGACCAAAGCTCCAGTGATAAGTTGGGTAATGAGATTGACAAATTGAGTAATGTAATTAACTATTTAAGCTCCTTAAGTCCTATCAAATATCACCAAATAAAACTAAACACATTTCATATTTGATCGTAGTTAGTTCTGTAGATTCAAATGACAAAAATAACATGTTGCTAGATTCTAACCAAAAAATAACATGTTATTAGATTGTGTCAAAATTTGAAGGATTCTAAGATATTAATAAAAAGTTATATAAGCTCAAGCTCCATATCAATTTAAAATTTATAAGATGTCAAATTATGAAGAAAAAAAAATTATGCGGATATCGTGAGATTAAAAAAAGTAAGTCATATTTATAACTTATAGTTTTATAAATAGGGGTGATTTGTTAAAGTTTTATATTATATGCTTGTATTATAAGACTCACTCCTCAAAATCATTTAACAAAAACCTTCTAATTCATATAAGATATATCAAGATAAATAAAAGATTAAATACTAAAAATTTAAGAATGAAGAAAGAATAGACTAATTATTCGGAAAAGATTTACAACAGAGGGCATACGCTTCTGAAAAATTATTCTCCAAGTAGAATAGACTAATTTATAACAGGGAAAAAGATTATAAAAAAAATATCATTTGAATTTCAAAATTCTAAGTTAATTTTATTGACTATAAAAATAATGGAATTGACAACTCAGTGTTTTGAGAAATCACTTATTTGAAATTTTAAATTTCAAATGGTATTTTCTTGTCTTTTTTCCTTTATAATATGTTAAATTTTGTCAGTGTTGGAGTGGCACATTGGTTGATTGAGAGGAACTATTTCCTCCCCCGTATGCTCACAGTTTCAAATAACATTGAAAGATGATAAAAAGACTAAGGTCTCGTTTGATTCACGGAAAATGCGTCGACGAAAAGGGAAAATGGGAATTTGTCAGTGGTAGCGATTGTTTGCTTCGAATTTTCCAATGGAAAAAAATTTCCCACCTCCCCCAATTTTCAATCCAATGAATGAAATGGGGTTCCCACAAAAAATGGTGGGAACCCATTTTGCAATGGCGAGGAAATTGAAAAAAAGTCTCATTTGCTCTTGATGTGACGATGATGTAGTATAAATAGGCGGAGGAGCAAAGTCGAATGAACACGAATGGAATTGGAAAAACCGAGGGCGGTGAAGAATGGAGAGGTCGAGTGGCATTTTGCGGGTGACGCTGGTGCATCACAAACAACAGGTTGGTTGGTCTTTCTCTGTATCTTTGATTTTGTTGTATGTTTGAGCTTCCCTTCTTATCTATTGAGTTAAGTGATGACAAAAATGACTAGGATGTCAATCCAAGCAAATGGCGGTTGGGGTAACTGCATGACGGGGAGACAAATTCATCTGCCGAATACTGATAATGAAGTACCCATGTGGTGAACATGGGTTAAATCTGTGATATTGCACATATAGGAAGCGGGGTTGGTTATGTGTGGTTGTTGGAGGGGAACGATTAACATGGAAGTTATAAAATTTCCCGTAACCATGAGGTGCACATCAGTTAAATTAGAGGACACACAGTGGGAGTGACCACATGCGCCTGATGGGTATGTTACGGTAAGGGTAAGATTTTCTGGGCAGCGCATAACCATGAGCCACCCATCAGGCGCATGTGCTTAACATTCCTCATCCATTCATAGATGACCGCAAGCGCCTTGTGGGTATGTCATGGGTATGAAGGAAGATGCCATTAATGCACGTGAAGCTTCAACGACCTACCACCTGGATCTGGGTGAGCTTGTGACAATATCCAGATTTGACCATAGTCATCACATAGGTAGCTCATGTCCAAAAAAGAGGGGATTTTTTTTTTAAAAAGGTTCCCTTTGTCAAATATGGTGTGATTTCTGTTATAACCTGAGTTAATTGTTATTGCTATATTGGTATGTTATATGTATGTATCCGGGTAATTATGTAGGTGATGGAGGGAGAAATGGATTAGTGATTAGTTAAGGTGTTGGCGGGATGTTTAGCTCTGATGTTAAATGTAAGAAAAGTGGTTGTCGCAATGTTTGTGGCAGCAATATTTTATACCTCATTTAGGCTGGATTACCACTCTAAAAGAGCGAACCTGAGAGCAATGGTATATAGTAGTGACACAACTTGCTTCAACCAGATTAGGATGAACAGGGCAACATTTGACCGAATGTGCCACATGCTGAACACAATTGGAGGGCTGACACCTACGAGGAACATGTTAGTTGATGAGCAAGTTGTCATGTTCTTGCACATTTTGGCGCATCATGTAAAGATCCGAGTAGTTCAATTTGAGTTTGGAAGGTCGGGTGAAACAATAAGCAGATATTTCAAGCTCGTATTTAATATTCCCTTGAAACTGCAGCAGCAACTTTTCAAGATAGCAGAGTCTATTAGAGATGATTGCACAAACGATCATTGGAGATGGTTTAAGGTAAACACTCATGACTTTGCTTATGTGAATGCGTGTTTCAAAATTTCATTCCGTCGTGATATAGGTATTGTTAAGGGCAGGGGTGTTTGGGTGCTCTAGATAGTACTCACATAAGAGTATAGGTGCCTACCCAGCACAAGGGTCGGTATAAAAAAAGGGGATATAACCATGAATGTTCTGGAAGTATGCTCGCCGGATGGAGAATTTATATGTCTTGCCTAGATGGGAAGGATCTGCCACCTTGAGGGATACTATAAGGAGGACACATGGTTTGAAATTTTCAGTAGGTGCGTTTCAAACAAATGGCCAATTTCTTATTCTGTGGTCGTGTTAAGGAGTTTTGATTCGATTAAACTAAAGTTTAAGGTTTTTCATGTGCAGGGAATTACTACTTATTAGATGCAGGTTACACTAACAGTGAATGATTCCTTACGTCATATCGAGGCCAACGTTACCACCTAAATAAGTGGACACAAGTGCACCAACCCCATACCTTGACAGAATGCTTTAACATGCAACATTCATCTACTCATAATGTCATTGAATGGTGCTTTGGAATTCTAAAGTTAAGATGGGTAATCCTCCAAAGCCCTTATACTATCCGGTGAAGATTCAGAACAGATATATCATCACATGTTTCCTGCTTCATAACCTTATTCGGGGGTCGACCGTTTGTGACCCATTAGATGAATAGCTGGACTTATTCGAACCCCGAAACCTAACACAAGAAATTCCTCCAATTTCAACTATGGAAACCTCAGTTTCAATTTTAGTGACAACCTGGCCACTAACATGTATAATGTTTATTTGGCACATAGCTTGTGATTAAGATTAGGATTCCTGTAGTAATTCATAAACATGCCAGTCATTCTGTTTGTAAACAGTTTGTTTCCACTACAATAAGATGCTGTTGTTCATGTGTGTTTAAAATAGCCTAATGTCGACCTGCTTATACTATTGTTTATATGTGTACGTGTTATCAGACATAGAGTAACGCATTTTCATTTGTGTAGTAGTGTAATGAAAGACACCCAAAAGACAAAGTTCCATATGTGGACACCTAATGAAGACAAACTCCTCATGGAGTGCCTTGTCTAGCTTAAGATGGATCAGAAGTTCATGGCGGACAACGGCTTCAAGTCAAGATATACGAAGAATTTGGAAGCAATGATCAAGGAGTGTGCTTCTGGTAGCCAAATCAAGGGAAATTCGTAAATCATGTTACACATAAAGACGATGAAACAGGCCTAACAGGTGGTGTATGATATGGTGTACATGACATACACGTCCAGATTTGGATGGGATTCTGATAAACAATATGTGGTTGCGGACAAGGTAGTATGTGATGAGTATATAAAGGTTATTGATGTTGGAGTATTTGTTGATCATTGCTTTTGACACGAATATTTGGTATTCCTTCATACGGGGTTAATTGTTAGGTCCACAAGAAGTTTGCTTCATATAGAAACAAGTATCTACCCTACTTCCAAGATCTCTGTTTCGTTTGGTTAAAAGATAGGGTGGGCGGCGATTGGTGTAAGTTGCTACTTGTAATGAAAGAAAAGATACATGAAGAAGAAGAAGACATCAATGAGTCCCCAATAAACCTAGATGACCTCCCTACCCCTAGCCAGGTGGGCATCACACATTCTACTAACAATGCCCATAGAGGTCGAGGTGACAACTCTTCCAATGCCAGAAAGAGCAAGAAAACAGGGAACTGTGTCATGTTGGCAGAAGTGTTGAGGGAAACTATTTCATCCCTTAATCGTACCATTGTTGAAGTTTTTGACAACTTAGGATCACGGCTATCCCGCGAAGCCCATCATACAAAGATAGAAGAGAAGGAATCTGACGTTCATCCATTTGATGGATGTTCCAAGTATAACCATTGACAAGCTCACTATAACCCACATCAAGATTGTGTTATCGCAATAACTGCTCAATTCGTTTCATAAGATTCCTATCACTTTTAAGGCTACATAGATCTAGAGCTTGTTAGGAAATTAGAAACAAGAGAAAAGTCCATGTGGATGGTCTTTCACAGTCAGAGTAACTAATTTAAACATTTGTCAATGTTCGTACTGGGCAAATACATGAACATGGCAAAAAGTTTGACTAGCCATTGTCTTTTAGAAAGTTTGTCCACTGTTGTTTTGGTTATATTTGTATAAGTAATGTGAAGGTGTAATTGGAATGACATCATCTTTATATTTTGACAATGTAATGTATGTAAGCCACAATTATATATGTAAGTTAAGTTCCCCGGTAGGGATGAAGTTGTATGTGTTGTAAACCATGGAGAACCAACTTGCTCTGTTGCAGTGATAGGAAACAGGGCCAAACAAAGTACATATATATGAGATAACATAAAATGACGCCTATGGGTTCATGGTGGTTAGAGCCATATTAATAGAAATGTTAATTGCAAATGAACCACTGGTCATTGGTAGGTAATGCTGAAATCGAGGCATAGTGATGTGCGAGTGGTTTCATATACCATAGTTCAACAAACATTACTTAACCACAAACAACATAATGTGCACGTCCTGGTTATGCGGGAGGAGGAAAAATAGGAACAGAATTTGAAAGCCATGTTTGAAACCAAATTTTATAGTCATTATAAGGTAACCAAGTTTTAAAGCCATTTTATCGTAAGTAACTGACATTAACATGAGCATGTATATTATGTCGTAACTATTTAATTGCACATGAAGGAACCACCTATCACACAGCAAGCTAAACCCTTTAGCCTGCCTAAAGACAAACTTAGCAAGTCCCTTTCTTCCTTCCTCCTGAGATGTTAAAACACTCTAGTCGCACAACTGTAGTTTGCCAAGAAAGGATGAGGCTTCCCTCTTCACCACCAAATACTACACAATGAGAACCAAATTTGGAGTATCCGCATGAGGCTAAAATCTAATCCAGCCTTCATTTTTTGCGTCCCCATAGAGAATCACTTCAATCAAGTTCATTCTACCAATGTCTACCAACAAAAGTAATCAAATTAAAGGTTACGCATAAACATAGGTGTATTAAGAACATTAAAGCAATTTGGAGACAATGGTTGTCCTCAATGACGAAAGTAAACTTACGATTTAGGATATCATCATCCCATGACCACGACAAAGGTACTTTCATGTGCAATATCCCATTTACGTTTGTGGCATAACAAAAACATTAAGTCAAAGGAATCATAATTATCATGGTAACATTGACAATGACATACCTATAACTTTGTCCCTCGGTACCATCCCCATAGTAATGTCCAGAGTGCTAACAAACTTGAAACAGTGGTCCCAAACCTCCACACGAAACTAGTTAACCACACTTATGGGGCGCAACAGTAGGTGGAACGTATCATGAACTCCCTCCCCGCTTTCACATACATAAAATTCCCTAACATCAAACATGTTGTCCGGATGAATGTCTTCACCAACGAGGTCAAACGTTTCCCTCCCCTCCATCTTCAGGATGATACGATTGTTCTGGAGGGAAATGATTAAATAAAGCCATGAATTCCAACAACAAACGGATAAAAAAACATAACAACTATGCACAACTTGTACCGTTTTATAAAAAATGATGGCGTCCATAGAAACCACCTTTGGCCATCCCCAATCACAGTTAGCGACGTTATAATCGGTCCTTGGATACACTCTATCCACCTTAACCAATACCCTTTGAATTGTTGAGTGAGGTTAAACCTTATCGAGGAACTTGTACTTCCGCGCCATCACAGGATTTTCCAACATAGTAAAGGAAAAAAAGATGACTGGCCAAAATGTGTCACAAACAACCAGCCCTTCACAGACAGATATAAATACTACCATTAATAACCGTAACATAACCGCAGTTTATGTAATTAAACCCCAGCAACTGTAAAAAAAACCTTCTTGTATCCCGGCCAATGATATAAAGTTAAACTGCCACACGTTGTAAATATATGGTCCTTTGACACAGTGATATGAAACAAGGGAAAACAGAGGAATCTATCGAGAGGGGACACCGTGGGCAAGCTATAGGCACTTCATGGGTATCGGTGAAATGCTTGAGCAAAAACCCTATGATTAACCCATGGTTACAAAACATCACCCTAAGTAACACTCGACTAACCGTCCTTGCGATGTCGTTTTGACACTTATCAATGAACGTTGGAATTTTGAAAAGCTGTTAACCACTCCAAAATGATGTCGCAGTAAGCCCTCCAGCTATAGGATGGTGTCAACTATTGCATATCCATTGGTTGGTTTTTCTGTGGCTATGGGTAATTTCATTAATTCACATTGTTGTAACCATGACCGCTGCCTCTACACATGGTGGTTAAGGGAAGCTTGTCGTAATCCTGCCTGGCCGATTAGCATGTACGCCAAACCCTCGACGTCCCATTAACTCTGGTTGTCACTGATGCCTTCAAAGTTACTAATGTTGTAATGGACGCTTTGAGTGTGTGGGATAAGCATCTAAGTCAAGTTACAATGGCCATTCACATGCGGATAGAAAGGTACGAGTCCATATTGCAAGAGCTGGCTGACGATGTGGCGGGGGTTCCTCAAAACGACGATGGTCATAGGAATGACATCGTCGATCCCTCTAAGGTGCACATTATCTCGGATGAGTCTTCTCAACCTCATTCCCAGGATGTCCCTCATGCTACTCAGGGCCCTAATTAACAAACCGACTCCCAAGGTCAAGCTCAACCCCCTTACCTAAACAAACCACATGCCACTGCCACATAACCCACTAAGGAGGTGTCACACTTACCAAGCCAAGCCACTCATAATGTCATTAACCCAGCTTATGCTCCCGTTGAGAATGTAGTATAACTGGCACAAAAAACAGCTAAGGAAGTCAATCATCCAACTACATTGAAGGCCTCTGTGCAAACGGTTGCAACTTTTTCAACTCCTGTTGATGCGGTGCCTAGCACGCCAAGCTTAATAGTTGTGTTCTCTCCACCAACTACTCTGTCCAGACCATTCCCTCCTCTTCATGACATCAAACTTCCCCTGCCCCCTTTAACTTTTCACCCCCATTGGCCTAGTGCAGTAGAACAGTGAAAAGATTATTAGTGCTTGTTCACTACAAGCGTGCGTTCCTGTTTTTATAATTTTTGGATAATATATAATGATTGCTTATAATGTTAAAGTAACATCGACGTCTTTATGTTTCTAGATTGGCTGATAAGTCAGTTTAATATTTGTTTCACATTTGCTTTACTTTGTAATTACCACCACTGCCCATAAATTACTTATAGGTAAGTGCAAACCATCGGACGCCATTTGAAATTCTTCAACTATATGCAAATAATAGGTGTGTCATGCTTGTTGCATATGGCATGGTTACGCCCATGTCCTAAATAGTGCAACCATAAGACGCTAATGGCCACGCTGTGGGGCCAATAATTATTGGGAACGCATCGTAACCGTAACGTACGCATGACTTACCTGTCGTAACCGCCGTTTCGTTCCACAATTTCTTAGGAGCATGCGAATGGTATGCACTAGATGTAGAGGGCTCATTCATCACAATCAAAATACATCCACTAATGCTTCTTAACCACCACATGCCCATAAGGTGCACACCGTTAACTCCTAATTCTTACATATAGACTTAATCATTTATAACACCTGTTGCACGTGGTAGGTAGCCTATGGTAAAGAACAAAAAACAAAGCACACTTTTAGCCTTGACATGAAAAAACATGCCACATTACACAGACATGCACCTAACCATTTGTTTGTGATGTTCCCTCTTACACACACATGTACCCACACATTGCACCCTTAGCAGCACGGTCAATCCCATCTTCTACTCCTCGAACCAACACAACCACCCTTACACCTCTATCACACCATTCTTTTCCTATTGAAGACAATGCACAAATTTCTAAAGTTTTTGAAAGGCTTCGTCCTGTAAATGGAAGCTCGGTGATTCACCTGTAAATAAGAGATTTAAGGGACAACATTCCATATACAATAGGCAACTGAGCAGGGTAGAGGAGGGAGCTAACTGCAATAGATGCTTCCCACGCAGCATCATCGTCAACAACTGAATCTGTGCTATAGTCCCACCTTAAATTATGCCCCTCCGCCCCATACAACATATCAAACAGCGTCACCCAATCTGCCTTCAGCTGCTTCAATTGACGGAAGATGTCATTCTTCTCTTTGAACCCACATCCCAATAGCCTTTCTTCCATCTTTGGTTCTAGATAAACCAAATAACCAAGTCTGAACCCACTATCGTCCATTTGGTCGCCTCTAAGAGCCATCTCCACCAGCAAATCCACTAGCACTTCATTTTCTTCATAGGTCCACAATTGACATCGACGCCCATTTCCTTCGACCCAACCACCGTCTGCTGCTCCATCGTCCTCCATCTCCCCGCCAGTTTTAGCTTTTCGATGGCTCCCTTGCCGTTTGTCGCATAAGGGAAACATGTTTGTGCACTTTATAATATCATGGATCTGCAACAGTTCTCTATGGGTACATATGTAACGTGCACTTAAAATAATGTTTTATATTTAGGGGTAAAATGGTCTTTTGGAATATTTTCCTACCTCATTTTCTTCTAACCAAACAAAAATTTTCTCATCAACCCATTTTCTTTTCTACTGCAAACCAAACACATCGGAGGCAAAATATTCTCTCCTCCCTTCCACTTTGTTCCCTTCCATTCCTTTCTATTTCCACTAATTCCTCGAACCAAACGGGCCCTAAAGAATACGTTGAATATTCTAGGGAAAATTCCTGAAAAAGAAAAAAAAGAACTTTAAAAATACAAAAAGGTATTCCAAATATTCATAATGTCAAAAAGGTGAGTCTGATTTATCCTTTTCAAAATTAAATAGGAATAACATAAATGTCAATCTGAATTTAAAAAGCATTCTCCCATTTTTTTTATAAGGGTTTAACAAATTCAGATAAGATTTTAATAAGTCCTGATAAGATTTTTACAAATTTTAATTCAAAAATCAACACTTGTTACATACAATAATAGAGTATTGATTCTCACTTCTAATAAAATCTTATTCAAACTTGTTAAAATCTTATCTAAACTTGTAAAACCCTTATCAAAAGTAGAAATCAATATTTTATCATTGTAGCAAAGTAGTAATTTTATATAAGTGGAAATCAATGCCTTGCTATTGTAGCAAGTGGTAATTTTTAAATTGGAATTTGTGAAAATCTTATTTGAACTTGTTAAAACCTAATATGAACTTATTAAACCCTTATAAAAAAATGGGAGCACATTTTTTCAAACTCAAAGGGATATTTCTGTCATTTTCATTTTATTTTAAATAATGACAACCCATGACCTTACACCTCTATGGTATTATAAATATTTGGAACACTTTTTTATCTTTTAACATTTTTAAAGTTCTTTTTTTAGGATTTTTTCCAATTTCCAATCTAATATCTTAGTCTTTATTAGTGTATTATGTTAAAAAATTCTTTATCCCCCACAAAAATATAAGAAACCTTATTATCATACGTTTATATTTTGATTTATTATAGATTTTATTGGTTATATTACAAATTTTATGGAAAATATTTTTTTTTGGTTTATACATAAGTAATCTCTGGTAAAAAAAAAAATCTTGAATGTCACTCTCACATAAAATATAGGAAAAAAGATACTTAAATATCATTTGAATTTCAAAATTTCAAATTGGTTCTGTTAACAATAAGAGTAATGTGATTGATGATAAGAGTATATCAATTGACAAATCAAGTTTTTGAAAAATCACTTATTTAAAATTTTGAAGTTCAAGTAGTATTTAAGTTGAATTCTCCCTAAAATATATAATAGATTATCCAGATATTTTTTAAGCATATTAACATTATATGAATTTTTCATTTTTAAAACTTGTATAAATTTATTTTAAAATAAAAATAAATTATTCAAATTCGTTCTAAATTTACGTGAGTTTTTATTATATAGAAACAATTCTAAAAGAGTTTTGCATAATTTATTTTTATTTTAAAATAAAATTATGAGATTTTAAAAATAAAAAATCCATGCGATGTTAATGTATTGACCATATGATTATTAACGTCAATGAAAAATAAAATTCAATTTTGCTTTCAAATGAAATGTGAGAGGTTGAAAGATAGACTATAAAAAGTTTAACTAAGGGTAGTTTAGCCTTTTTAATTTAATATTTTAAAATTTGTTTCTTCTATATAATTAGATTTTTTTAAGATCATTTACAATAAATATTATTTTTCTTTAGCCCTTCTCCCAAATTTTTCCATAAAAAATTTTGTTAGTTACATTTGTGCATAATTATAATTTTTATAATCATTTATAATAATATTAAAGAATAAATGTAAGAAAATATTACTTGAACTTCAAAATCACAAATCAGTTATTTTCTTTAAAAAATTTGTCAATACCTATAGTCAATACCTGTAGTCTGGTAGGTTAAAAACTGATTTGAGATCTTGAAGTTCAAGTAGTATTTTCTTATATTTTTCACTAATATTAACTGTTTTATGTCTTTTGGTGCCCGGAAGTTAAACATAAAATTGATAAAAAAAATTAAACGTAAGACCCCTTAATTTTCTCTCGAGCCATTTACATTTCATTTAACTCATTAATAGAAGTTGTCACTTAAATTGAACAAGTAAACACTAGGCATTTTGGCATGGATTTTCGTTAACTCAATTTATAATTTTATATTATTAATTTAGCAATAATTTATCCGTAAAAACTTATTATCAAAATATTTCTTTCATTTAATTTTATTATGATTATTCTTTTATCATATTCTATAAATAAATTGAAGACAGTTAAAAATTTATTTCACTACTTTCTTTTCATAAAGTATATATGTTTACGCATGAAAATAAAATATTATATAATTAACTATTTTCAAAAAAAATTAATTAACATTTACAAAAATTAAATTGAATACCATCTAATTTAGAATGTAAAAAATCAATTATAAATTCAAAATATTAAGATTTGATTGGAAATATAAAAATATTGAACTCGTCTATTATATTAAAGAACAAATGTAGTACTTAATTATAACATATATAATATTATCTCTCCAAAATACTTTTACATAACATTAGATTATATATTCATTTTTGAGATAAGCAAATTAGTTTGAGAAAAAATAACAAATATGAGATAAGAGTCTTATATTTTGAATCAAAATATACCCACAAACTTAGTCTTATATTTAAAATCAGATGAGTACCTAATATTGTAACCGCTAATAATATTTGTCCAATAGTTTAATGGTAAGATTTATGTCCAGATTTGATTTATTAAAGCTAGTAGTGTTCAAAGTTTTCCCATCTCGATCTTCCCATCCCGATCCCGAGCGATTGAGACTGAAAAAATGGGGATCGGAAAAAATTATATTCAGGATCGGGAATGGGATTTCCCGATCCAGTGCCATCCCAATATATATATTTATATGTGTGTGTGTGTGTGGGGGGGGGGGAATTGGCAATTCCTATAGCAGTTAGAGGATGAATTATTGATGAAACAAAATTTATAGCTTTCCAGTGATGGTGTTGCATTATAGGAAAGATGAAAATGCAAGGTTTATTATTATTATTATTATTATTTTGGTCAGTTTTGACTATTCGATCTTATAATTTCTCCACATCAAATCTTTGTTGATATTGCTTTACTGTGCAGTACATATGAATTAATTCTTGTGCCTGTTATTTTAGTATTTTCCCCCCCTTTTTTCCCTTGAGTATTTAGGGAATTGCTAAATCTATCATTTGACCTGTACGTGTTTTCTATTTTTTGGCAAAATAATACATTGAACAAGAGATAGACACTCGTTAGAATTTTATATTTTTTAATAATCCTTCTTTTCTAGAATTTTTAAGAAATCTCAATCTCGTCTTAAAAAATCCCAATCCCAATCAGAACGAAAAATTTTCAGGATTTGAGCTGAGACTTATTTCCTTTCACAAACCCTTTTTCAAGATGGGACTAGGGTTGGGTTTCAACACCCCCTAATTAAACATATCCCATCATGGAAAATATTACTCCATATATTGTTTTTTTTGCCGGTTACTCAATATATTGTGAAAATACCTCTCAATGCCTTAACTTCTACAATATTTCTCAAAATATTTATCATCCCAGATCCAACATCATCCATATTATTCATTATTAACACGATAATCTCATGTGTCACTCTGCTTTACATGATTTAAAATAAAGTACTCCCTCCATCCTTAGATACAACCTATTTATATAATTTAATTAAAGAAATTAATTAAATTAATTAATATAACATGTTTTTTTTAAACACTCTAATTATCTTCCTTAATTCTCTCAACTGTTAAATAAGCATCAATAACAGGTAAATGAGGAAAATATAAAAAATATATCTTACATTTAGAACTAAAATCAACTCTTCAATTCATGTGATAACAACCAGATGAGTAATTTGATCTGATGAGAGCTGAAGGCACTAAAAAGAAAGGACAAAGTGGCTAAAAGACAAATATGACGATTGCAAACAAGCTAGCGTCAAAACCAATCAATCCAATTATCCAATCCATGGCCTAAAATCAGCTGAAAAAATTACATTAGTGTAAGATGTAGGTGCAGAACTCTGATCAGCTTTTAGTTAAAGAATCTTCGGTTTTGGGGTAGAGCTATTGAGCACCAAACGATTTGAAACAAGGTGAATGCAGCAGATGACAAATTGACAGATAAGCTATTCCATGTTTCCATGCTCAGGCTGAATATTGCTGAAACTGTCATCATCCATCGCACCATCATTCACCATTGAACCACAAGTGAACCTCCACACAGAAGCACAGTTTTCACTACCTACATTAAACAGGCAGATTGGTTGATAGGTGCCGATGAAACATGTGAAACAGCTTTGATAACCATAAAATGAACCATAGTTAGTTTAGAACTATTGAGTCACATCTAGCTTCTAGCGTCACAATATCAAACCAGTGGAATGGAGGAAAGAATAATGATGGACATAACTCAAAATACCCCAACAGTAAAGACAGGCTTGAATTCTGTCCCACAAAAGAACAAAAGAGAAGAAAGGGAAAGAAAAAGAAAAAGAAAAGAGTCTTGAACGTAGGCCAATAGAGGTACCACTCAAACACAAATCCTCATTGCCATCGTCATCAGGGATTACAAATCTTCGGTGACCAGAAGAGGATACTGCAAGTGGCAGAAATGGATGGAAAGAGAAGCCATTTACTGTGTCTGCAAAAGAAACAATAAAAAAACAATCAGTTATGTCGGAAAATAGTACAGAAAGTGCCTGCTTCCAGCTGCCTCATAACGTGGCCAAGCAGATATTTAACACACATTAACAAAGGTGTAAATACAATTATATATATATTCAGGTTGAGGTGTAAAAATACTCATAAATTTTTCTCAAAAGTAAACCTGACACCATAAACTTTTCTTGGGTGCAAAAGTGCCATGAACTTCTCAGAATGCAGCAAAAATTCCCACACCGTTAACTAGAACAAACTTACGTTTTGTGGGACCCACATTTTTATTTTTTAATGATTATTTAATTAAAAAAACCCTCCACACTCTCTCTCTTCCCCCACCCTCTTCCTCTTCGGTCAGGGGTTTATTATCCTTGGACCTGGCGATTACTAATTGGATTGCGGAACTACAAGCAGCACATCAGTATCAGGGCTTGTTTACAACACCATCTCCTCTATTTTCATATGTTTTTTCGACGTTTGGGTTATGGAAAGTTCAGTTGTATTGTCCTGTCATAAGCATGGATGTTGAGAAGTCAGACAGCGATCCAGTAGATGATGAGAGACTCCAATTCTCTCTCAAATATCATCAACTTGGAGGTGTTTTCCAATTCCATTAGAGTCATAGTCAAAGAGAAGTGGGTTTAAATCGTGGTCAACATCGACAACATAAGGTAGTCAATATTACACATGGATGCTCCAATATCAAGAAAGCTAAGACAAGCTCTTCTTAAAAAAAATAAGAAAACAGAATTTTGTGGACAGGTGCGATGTGGTGAAACTGGTGAACGATACTCTGATGAGAGAACAAGGAGCAGGCGAGAAACATTTTCCTTTGAAGATATTTCTGCAGCTGACACCCACATTGAGGAGGAAGAGGGTGGGTAAAGAGAGAGGGAGTGTGGAGAGTATTTTTAATTAAATAATCATTAAAAATAATAATGTGGGTCCCACAAAACGGACGTTTGTATTAATTAACGGTGTGAGAATTTTTGCCACATTTTGTGAAGCTCATGGGCACTTTAGCACCCAAGAAAAGTTTATGGCGCCAGGTGCACTTTTAAGAAAAATTTATGAGTATTTTTGCACCTTAACTCTATATTCAATACATTGAGCAAGAACACAATTAGAAGCTGTTGTACAAATTTATAGAAGCCACGATGAAGATTTTTTTTTTTTTTTTTTTGTGGGGGGGGGGGGGAATGCACCATAAAATTAGGATGAAAGGCGTCAGCACAAAAGTTATGAAATTAAAGCACGGTTACCATCTATATTTTTCACAGGACATTCATTTGATTGCCAAAATATTAAATGACATAGTTCATTGTATACCCACTATTTCACTAGACTGTAAAAATAAGAAATTAACAAAATGAGCATAACAAGGGAGTGCAACATGATGGATTAGAATTGAAAATGGGGATATCATCAGAACTGAGTTAAGCAGGCAATCAAGATGGTTTTGGAGATAGGATTGCATCAACATAAGGGGAAAATGTTATGCAATTAGTTAATGGAGATTGTTCGTATAATTCTGTTAGGGAATCTTAATTGTATCCCCATTAGTATAAATAAAAAATTAGATGGATGTAAATCTTGGGAGTCATTTAAATAGGAGACTGTGTGGGTACTTTTTTGTTGAAGTCTGTGTGTAAAAATGCATGACCTCATCAAGAAGATATGAACAGACGACACTAAATGTTGAAACTCAAGAGGTACAAATGGAAGAACTAGTGAAGAAGATGACAACAGGCATTGCCATAACTGGAGAAGTTTGGGAATCAACACAAACTATCCTCTATCAACACCCTGCACTCAGAAAAGTTCAAGAGAAAGATCCTAAGATCATGGAAGTCCAAGAAAATGCAAGGAATCAGAACATAATGAACCCAAAGAATGACTAGAAGAAGTAGAAGTCCAGTATTCAAGCCAATGAAGAAGAGAGCTATTAGAAGGTTGAGGAGAATGAAGATGACTGCAGCCAAGAATGTTGTCTTCAAGAAATTTCAATTACCACTGGACTCTGACTGATCAAAAGACACAAGATGCCGATCTTAATGATAGTCTGGTATCAAAGAACCATAAAGGTGAAGAAGATGGAAGAGATGATGAAGACAACATCAAACAGACACACTGCAATTTTGGAGAATAACATTTTTCCCAAATTTTTGAATTGTACAATCCTTCAGGGCAAGGATCATTTTCAGTGCCCCCGCTTTTTTAGGGATAACATTTTACATGGCTAGTTAGTAATCTGATAGGTTGTTAATTCAAATAAAATACATCCACACACACACACACACAGAGGAAGGGGCAGAAGCATGTAAAGTGTGTGAATGATTTGAATACTAGTGAGTTTACATTACAAAGTATCATTAGAAGATAAAAGCACATTCAGAGAGTGGAATTGACAAGGCATCCAAACCGAATTTTGTACTCCTCAGCCTCTAGATTGTTTAGATCAAGTTTGTGAATTTAATAATCTATATTTGAAATGAACAATCAGGAGACCGAGAAGGAGAAAAGAGGTGAGTAGAGAAAACAATTTAATAAGGGATCATCACAAAAGCAAACAGATTTGAGATCAAAGCCAAGTTTAACAAGACATAAAAGCATATAGCCATTAGCATTCTTTAAGGATACAAGATTTCAGTACCTGATGCAGCTTGGAAACATGAAACCCATTGCCCAGTTTGAAGATCATAGATATGAACTAAACCATCCTAACACCAAAACATGCAAAAATTATTTAGAACACGGAAATGGATTATAAGGCAACATTGTTGCTAGATAATAGGAATAGTTAGCATGCAAAAAATACCTGACCACCTGTACCCAGATGCTGTCCAGAAGGCTCAATATCAAACAATATCCGCTGATTGGTGTTTTCTGATGATCTGTATAACCTAGTAACAAGGGCCATACATGAAGCCATCTCAGATTTCAACAAGAACAATAACAAAATAAGTGACAAATCTCTTAAAGAAAAATACTACAATGTCAAAGGAAAACCAAAGCAGTTTAATTAGAGTTCAAATTAATTTTGGTTATTGGAAGATACCAAACAAGGATATTAATTTTAATTACATATGTATCTACATAACTCCGCCTATGTTTATAGCCGGTCCCAAGCCCGGGTAAAGGAGGAGGGTTGTGTTAGGCCCCAACAGCCAACGTAAAACCCTGTCGAATCTTTATGAACATGGATCAACGAAGAAATTGTGCTAATGCTAGGTCGTTTCCTGTAAGTAACGCGCTGTATGGCTCGAGTACAGTGAGAAGTGAGCGAGGGCCGCTGCATCGTCGCCCGGATGTAGTGTTAAATGAGCAAGGGCTACCGCTTTCTTCTGAACGGAGGCGGCTAAAGAAGCTAGTTCATGAAAACAGGATCAGATTTGGCACTTGGAACATTGGGACTTTGAGCGGCAAATCGTGGGAGGTGGTGGGAGTAATGAAGGATCGTAAGATTAATATCCTGTGTCTCCAGGAAACTAAATGGTCAGGAGAAAGGTCTAGAGAAATTAATGGTTTTAAGCTCTGGTACACAGGAAAGGTCAATGGACGGAATGGTGTTGATATCATTGCTGACAAGGAATGGAGGAAGAATGTGGTGGACGTTAAGAGGATTGAGGACAGAATTATTTCCTTAAGAATGGTTGTTGGAAAGGATACTATTAACATTATCAGTGCGTATGCACCTCAAGTAGGGGCAGAAGTACATCTTAAGGAAAAATTCTGGGAAGATTTGGAGGGACTAATTCAGAGTATCCCACTAACTGAAAAGATTTTTATTAGAGGTGATCTTAATGGACATGTTGGTAAGGAGGCAGGACCTCGTGCAAGAGCGCATGGTGGTTTTGGATTTGGGTTACTCAATAATGAAGGTCAATCTATTATTGATTTCTCCCTCGCTTATGATCTCAAGATTGTCAACACTTGTTTTAAGAAGCGAGAGGAGCATTTAATAACATACAAGAGTGGAGCCGCAAGGTTACAGATCGACTTCTTATTGGTAAGGAATTCTGATAGACGATTTTGTACTAACTGTAAAGTGATCCCTGGGGATGGCGTGACAGCACAACATAAGGTTCTGGTCCTTGATGTGAATATTAAGTATGTAAAACAAAAACGCCAGCAAGTTTTAAACCCAAGGGTCAGGTGGTGGCAATTGAAAGGGGAAAAAAAGGAGATTTTTAAGAGAACTCTCTTGGAGGAGGGGGAGTGGGAGTTGCAAAGAAATCCTAATATCATGTGGGAGAATATGTCTAAAAAGGTCCAGCAGGTTGCTAAAGCAATTCTGGGAGAATCAAAAGGTCTTGGTCGGCAAGATAACGAGACTTGGTGGTGGGATGAGACTATTCAAGAGAAAACCAAGCATAAGAAAGATTGTTTTAAAGCCATACACTTATGTAATAATGCTGAAAATTGGGAAAAATATCGTATGGCTAAAAAAGAGACTAAAAAGGCAGTGAGTGAAGCTCGTAATAAAGCATATGAAGAGTTTTATAAGGAGTTAGGGACAAAGGCAGGAGAGCGTAAGATTTACAAGATCGCAAAGAACAAGGAGAGAAAATCAAGAGACTTGGACCAAGTGAGGTGTATAAAGGATAAAGAAGGAAAAGTTTTGGTTACTGATGGAGATATTAAGGATAGGTGGGAAGCCTACTTTTATAAGTTGTTTAATGATGGTGGAGAAGAGCCGCATTGTGACTTGGAAGATTTGACGACTCGAGAAGGTGACCTCAATTTTTCATTTTATCGCAGGATTCGAATTGGCGAGGTTAAAGAAGCTCTTAAGAAGATGGAAACTGGTAAAGCTGTCGGACCTGATGGTATTCCAATTGAAGTTTGGAAATGTTTGGGTGAGGAGGGTGTATCGTGGCTCACAAAATTATTTAATGAGATCTTACGAACCAAGAAAATGCCAGATGAGTGGAGGAAAAGTACTTTGGTTCCTATTTATAAGAATAAAGGGGATATTCAGAATTGCGCAAACTATAGAGGAATTAAGCTAATGAGCCATACAATGAAATTGTGGGAAAAAGTGATTGAATATAGGTTGAGGTTGGAGACTGATGTTGCTGAAAACCAATTTGGATTCATGTCAGGAAGGTCTACAACAGAAGCGATTTATTTATTAAGGGGGATAATGGAAAAGTATAGGAGTAAAGGAAGAGATTTACACATGGTCTTCATTGATTTGGAGAAGGCTTATGACCGGGTGTCAAGAGATGTGCTTTGGAAAGCCTTGGAAAAGAAGGGGGTGAGGATTGCATATATTAAAGCCATTCAAGATATGTATGCGGGGGTTACAACCAATGTTAGAACGTCTGGAGGTGTTACAAAGGACTTCCCTATAAGGATTGGACTACATCAAGGATCAGCTTTAAGTCCTTATTTGTTTAACCTAGTGATAGACGTCCTAATTGAACCTATTAAAGAGGAGATCCCTAAATGCATGCTTTTTGCTGATGATGTAGTGCTGTTGGCTGAATCTAGGGAAGAAATTAACTCCAAACTTGAGATATGGAGGCGGACTTTGGAATTGAGAGGTTTTCGTCTTAGTAGGAGCAAAACTGAATATATGCATTGCAAATTTGATAAGAGACAAAGTCAAAGTGAAGTGGAAGTTAAATTGGGTGGGCAAGTCATCCCGCAAGTGACAAAATTTAGATATTTGGGATCAATTATACAACAAGATGGTGAGGTGGATGGAGACGTCAATCACAGAATTCAAGCCGGATGGTATAAATGGAGAAAAGCTACGGGAGTTATTTGTGATCGTAAGGTACCTAATAAGGTAAAAGGAAAATTCTACCGCACTGCTATAAGACCAGCAATGCTATATGGTAGTGAATGTTGGACTTTAAAGGGATATCATGAACATAAAATGGGGGTAGCTGAGATGAGGATGTTAAGATGGATGTGTAGCCATACAAGAAAGGACAAGATTCGTAACACTCATATACGTGAGCGTGTTGGAGTGGCCCCTATTGACGAAAAAATGGTAGAAAATCGTTTGAGATGGTTTGGACATGTTCAGCGAAGGCCATTGAGTGCTTCGGTGAGAAGGGTTGATCAAGCAGAATGGAGTCCTGTCAAACGAGGTCGAGGAAGACCGAAACGAACGCTTAATGAGGTCATTGAGAGAGACATTTTAATTAATAATATATCGAAATCTATGATCTTTGATAGAGCACAATGGCGTCGTGCGATCCATGTAGCCGACCCCACCTAGTGGGATAAAGGCTTTGTTGTTGTTGTACATATGTATCTACATGCCACATACCCATATCCTAAAATTCTAAAAATTTCGGTATATTGTGCATCATATCTGATACACATATCTATATTAGTGTCACGTAGCAATTGGCTAACAGAAAGTAATATGGAAGTTCAGCTTTAAGCTTCACACGTCTAATTGATAATAACAGTATTTTAATATTATTAAAAATCATGTGTTCCCTGTTTAAAAATACGGGAAGTGTAGATTGTGGTTGAATTTCAACAAGAACTTTGACATTAGTTTCCTACATTCCCAATTACTCTGCATGAGATCATGTATACTTGATACTCCCATACATATGCCTCATAATTTTATTGATTCACATAAAACATGCATAGAAATGCCACATCAGGTGTAGTTAGAGAATATTACTTGTAGACACAATCGACGGTTTTGCGCACATCCCAGCATAGTATATAAGGGTCCTTCAAGAAATGAGAGTGTTAGAAATAAGTTAATAGGACACAAGTGTTAAACCTGTATAGTAGTTTTATGCTAAATCGATGTCCCATCCTCCGAAAAAGTGACAAAAGTTTACACTTCGCTATATTCACAAGGGACATTTTCAAACGCACAGCATAAATCAAAGAAATAATTGGTAAAAGGGGTGAGACAGAATATTTAATCTTGAAAATATTTTTGAACATGTTCTTGAAATTATAGTTGTGGTTCACTGTCTAAATATTCAAGATCAAGCCCAAGATAGGTACATTCCATGATACATTACATCAAATACCAAGGAACATACAACACAATACACCATAAGAAAGAATTGAAGACCAGAGTTTTGCTGTTGGAAAACAATAATATCTGCTTTTTTCATCATATTTACTTAAGGAATTGCTAGCTTATGAAAAAATACTTTCCTTATTTGTCCATAATGAAGGTTTGAATCTAAACAACAATCTGCAACAAAATAAAGCTAGCGTATTCGATGCTTACACTCCAAATTATATCTAATGATGACTGGAATTCACTTTTTAAGGTTTAGCCATAAGCTAACAGTAACAGGATTATTCTCAGAGCAAATACCTCTTAGAAACACATTAACAAGCAATCCAAGGATTATTTCTACTGTAGCATCTTATTATTCTTAGTCTAGATAAAGTGAGAAAAGCAAAATAATTAAATATTACCTTTCGGCCTCCCGTGTATAAATAGTTTCCATCTCTGGCAAACTGAACCTGAATGAGGGGCAAGTTTTTGCTTACTTTGAGATTTTATCAAGAGAACCAGCTATTGACAAGGAATCCTGACTTACATGAGTAATCCCACCTTCTTGCCCATGCAAAAGGTACAAGAGTTCCATGTTATCTTCCCTGTATATAGCAGTACTTTGATTGTATGAACCCATAGCTAGCATCCCCGTATGGGATGGAGAGAAAGCAATTGCAGAAATAATGCCTGAGTTAATAAAATATGGATTATATCTGAAATTTTTAGCATATCAGAAAATTTGTCCTAAAATAATTGCCAAAAATATGCCATTAGCTACAATTAGAAAACTTACCCATTTGGCCTTCTTTGTTATCTTTCACCGTAGAATGCAATTCAAAATCTCTGCCAGGGCGATGTAAATCAAACACCCTAATACATTTGTTGTATCCGGCAAATATCCTGCATGATGAAGCAAGAGCGATAGCTTTTTGTACATCTAGGGACTGTGATAATCGATAAGGATAGTAACCTAAGCATTATTATGGTTCAGACTTTTAATTTTCTAAGGAAGGTCATGAAAAAAAAATTGATCAGAAAAAGAAATTACATATGAAGTAACTCCTTAAAAATTATTGATCCTTGAAAAGAAATATCTTGCATACTTAGTCCCAGCAGGGTTAAATGCAATCGAAAAGGCAGCAGTGATTTCATCCATAGCATCATAGGCTCGGTATGTGCAACGTAGCTGCAAGTTTCAATGCAAGCAGCAGTCAGAAATCATAATACCAATGGCAATACAAAGAGTGTACATCAGTAAGGCCTTCTACTTTAAAATTAGAAGGGTAAATGATAAAACTTCAATATTCAACACTTGTTGAGTGTCCTTGTGTATGTGCACATTTTCATATGGTATGTTAGTTGTGCAGTGACACAATACGATCACAAAACTGACTGGCACATAACAAGATTCCTTATTTATTGAATAGGTAATGTATTACACTGACTCCCATCAGTGAGTCTGCTGGATAGCCTCTGTACTACACAGCAGAACTTATTTAAAAAAAAAAACATTAACAACAAATGAATAATTGGATGGAGTGCTGCACAAAATGGACAGTCATCTGCTGCAAACAGAAGAGCAGAAGATCCAAGTCCATCACAGTGGTACCTGGCCAGAAGTAGCATCCCATAGATGTATTGGATGGTCTCGGGTGGTCGTTGCAAAAACATTAGTCACCAGATCTGCAATATAACCAGACTCACTAGAGATGTCAGTTGAAGACTGTAGAATGTATTTTAGTGTCCAGTAGAAACTAAAGCATGCATATTCTCACATTAAGAACATTTTATTGAAGCACCTGAGGCAGACATGTAAGGGTACCAACAATAATCATATACAGACTCTCCTTCAGCCATGACTGAATTTGCGGTAAATGAATCTGCACGAAAACAGTGATCATGAACAAAGTTGTAATGCTCTTTAAATTTTCGAAGTCCAGTGAATTTGAAAGTGAAAATTTTTTTAGCGAGGTTTACCATCTTCTGTAGCTACAGAACAAGGATCAAGAGGAGTTCCGCTTTCACTATCTGGTCTATAAGAATACAATACCACGTCATTACATATGCTAATATTGAAACAAATAGAGACTACGGATAAAGCACAACTCGAATCAAAGAATTCAGGCATTAAACGTTACAAACAATAAAAGTATATAAACCATGTCATGAGGAAGCGTTAACGGCGCTATCAAATATCTGCACTCATTACATTTCAATTTTCTTTAAGATAAAACACACAAGCATGGTAGCACCTAATTGCATCCCCTCTTAGCACCCAAAAATTTAAACACAAATGTGAAAAAGACGGAGTAGTTAAGCAGACTTACAGTATGAAAAGTCGGAGAGTGTTATCGTCGGAACACGTAAGAAAGCATGAACCATCAGGTGACCTAAGAGCAGAAAGGAAAACGGTGAAACAACAAGAGCGCGTTTGTTTTTTGCTCATGCGAAAGAGCAAAGGAATCAAAGAGTGTAGTACCATTTAACGCCCTTGAGAAAACTGTTAGGGTTTGCAGGAGTAGCGAACTGTTGATGAAAATGGTAGATTCTCTGCGGAGGGATGTTGAAGTTAAGCACAGGCCAGGAGTATTCTTGCTTGCTTTCGGTAGCTTCCTCGGCCAAACTGTAGTGAAGGTTCTCTTCTTCTGTCATAGTTCTCTCCTGCAAGAGCCGAATGCACAGACGAGACTCGACCCAAACAGTGAAAACCCGGTATGGCCGCCAAATGTTGGGCTCCAAATGGAGTCCCTCGCTCAGTTTCCTCCTGTGTCCCAGTCCCAGTCTGGCTGCAACCACTGGGCGGAAGCCGGAAGCGACGACAGGATTCGATAAAAATGAAATATCATCAATCAATAATAACTAATAACTTTTTTTAACTGGGAATTTTAATTAAATATCATTTAAATTTTTAATTTTTAATTAATGATTTTCTTAAAATCTGAATTGTTAATTGTTATTTTTTTTAATCCCATTATTTTTATTGTCAACAGAACTATTTTGTGATTTTGAAGTTCAAATAGTATTTAATTATTATTTTTTTTAATCCAAGGTGTTATGTTCTTTATTTGTAACTTATTTTTTCATACACTTTTTATTTATAACTCATTTTAACACATATATAGAAGTATTTAGATACTTTTTAAGAAAATTATGGTTTTGATGCCTAATCAATATTCTCTCACTAATTAAATAATAACTCAACTATTGGCATGTTTAAGTCAGTATTTTAAAAAGTACGTTTACATAAGTCGAGATAAAATTCTTCTCATATTATGACTTCGTATACTATAAATCACGTCAGAAAAGGAAAAGCAGTTTTCACTGCTAATCCAAACGAGCACTATATTACACTAATCAATATTTTGAAATTCAAGTCTAAACCAATGATACAGTTTATTTTTGTATTAGCTTATTTTAAGTTTTTTTGCATTATATGAGATGAGTACGTCGAATAATTTGAACAAGTATTTTTAGGGTGTGGAAACGTAATCACACATCCAATTGATTATGCCATTGAAAGTGGCTCAAAATAATGTCTAAATACTATTATATATGTGAGTAATGAGTTCCCCGTTTGGCTCATTTCTTTGTCATTAAGTGCTTGTTTGGCCAAGCTTTTGTGAATCGGGTTTATTATATAAACCCGATTCACGTAAATCGAGACAAATCTCCTTCACATATTTATCTCGTAGACCGTGAAAGCACTTCGTAGACCGTAAAAGCTACCTCGTAGATCGTAAAAGTTACTTCGTATTCCGTGAATTACAATTCATAAGCACTTATGAAATTTTCAACCGCTATTCCAAATAAGCTCTAAATATTTGATCACATTCTGTCCTAAACCAAAAAATATTTGATCACATGTTTTCAGCCCTCAAAGAAACTTCCTTCATTAAACTTAAACATCCTTACAATATATGAAGATAAAACAAGTCCACAACAAAAATAAACATAAACTAAACAACATAAACTTGGCAAATATAAATCCAAATAAAACTATCCATTATCAAAAACAGAATTTCTTCGATATGCATGCTTCAAGTAACACTTGCAAACTTGATGAAGGTCTCCAAATCTAATCAGCTAGATACAACCCCTTTAATGAAACTCTAGTAACCTAATCAGCCACCGAATTTGCTTCCCTAAAAATCCTTTCTTATAAGTTTTCTTAAAGGATGTTCTCTAACACAATGTCACATCTCCAATTTAGAGAAGCAAGACCTTTATTGATGTAATTTACTAAACCAAGATTATCATCTTTGAAAATGACATCATCAAACTGATTTTAGTTACTCTCTCCAATCCTAAATATAAAAAGTTAACTTTTTTTTGGAGAAATTAAGGAAAGTAAATAAATTACTTAGTTATATCATATGTTGTATATCATTTTATAAGTTAGGAAAAATAGTTTATAGAAAAAATTACAAATATAAATATTTTAAAATAATTTAATTAGATTTCTTAATACTCCACCTCCAAAAAAAAATCAATTATATCTTATATTTGGGATATGATAGAGTATTGAATAGTAGTGAAAAGGCAGCACATCCCTCATAAACACATATACTCCTCTGTTCTTAATATAAAGCATCAACTAGCAATTCTAACAAACTAATAAAAATAGTTAAAAGTATTAAAGTTGTCTTAAAATTTAAGTGACTTCTAAAATTGCCCCTACCAACTACACTAAACTCAAAAATCATATTAATTATTACTCTCTCCTACTAGTCTTATTAATTATGGACATCATAGAAAAATAAATTTAATATTCCTTATAAACTTGCAAGTGCTTTATAAAAATAATTAAAAAAACTTATTAGTTGATGCTTTATAATAAAAACCACAAGAAGTGAGGCAGAAACAACCTCAGTTTCGCCATCTAATAACCAACCATTGGCATCTCTTACTACAAATGCAGTTGCAGCTATTTCACCTTTCACATATCATGGGAACCACGTCCGCATTTTAGGTCCTCTGTTTCTATTTTGAACTTTTAACATGTCTCTCTAATATTCTTTAGGGCTTTTTTTTTTTTTTTGAGAATTTTTTGAGTTAGATTTAAAAAAAAATTAAAGAAATGGTGTTAAAATTTTTTAACTAATTCATATAACTTTTTCATCTCATATCTTCCCTTTATAAAAATTTTATAACCCCATTTCACCAAATTTTTTAAATTCAACTCGTAAAAATTTTCTTCTCCTCCCATCCTAATCTCTTATACCAAACATGTCCTTAATGTCTCAACATACTGGATACATTATTTTTTTATAATTATTAGATTTTACATTAAATGAGTGATTTTTTTTATATTTTTCGGTAATGAAATGATGCAATTTTAATAGTAGGAATTATTAGGTCTAGTATTTTGATTATCAAATATGGCATTGAAAGATAACTCTCCATGATATATAAACTAGAAATATCCTTTTTAATTAATTGTCAAGCGCATGGAACTAGAAGAATAATAAAGCAATCGCTGACAAATAAACAAGTCCATATTCATATTACACTTGCAGATGAATTTATTCATACAAAGCATATATATTGCGCTTGAAATAACATAAGATAACAATTAAGTAACAATGATGCAACAATTGAGAAATTAACTTGGATGCTCCTTAGATTATTATTACCTCCGGTCTTAAGTCTTAAACGTATGACTTAATTTATACTATAAAATAACTCATACATTTAGAACTAGGAGTAGTATTATTGGCATCTTTATTATCTTTGCTGGCTTCTTTAAACAACTGTGCCAGCAACACAGACCCATTGACCGACAAAGATATGTTCACAGTTGATGTTGGGATTGATCTGGAGGAAGTGAGGTGTGTCCAGATTGAAACGTTGGGCAACGGAGGTGCAAGTTTCACCCTGTTCCACTCCATGAATGCTGGTACATACTGGGTCGGCAACTACAAAAATATTCATTCAAGTTTAGACCTCAAATTTACACCACCAAATTAATCACTTTCTTAATTAAATTTTAAACTGTCATAACCTCATTTTCATGCATTACTTATTGGGTGTGTTTGAATTGGAGAAAAGTAATTCCGTAGAATAGATTTTCTTAAAAAGTTGATCTTTCAACTCAACTTATCCCCAGACTATTTTAACTGGTGTTTGGATGATCTGCAGCAAAATCAATAGATTTTAAAGAAAAAGGTACTTTTCTTCATCATATCCAAACAGCACCTATTATTATCTATATTATATCTTAAGTGTAACTTCATGCATTAAATCGAGTTTACCCGCACTCAACATCCAAAATTCCTAGTGTCTTATTTGATATGCAGGAAAGTTTTTATTTTATGAAAGTGAAAATCAATGGAATTGTGATATTGTATTACCCTCTTAAAATCTAAACTATTGTAAACCCTATCTACCTTGTGTGGCACTGCCATGAAAATAAAATTGAAAAAAAAAATTATTATGCAATCTCATATAAATAATTAATCACTAAAAAATCTCACAATAAATGAACAACACGTTAGTGACAAAATCCAATATAGAAAATGATAACAGGTGACATACTAATAATTTAAGGAATAGTTTAGTAGTGATTAGATTACCTGGACGGAAATGCACTGTTATTTCTCTTTTAATTTGTTGTGGTATGGAATTGTTGTATAATGTGTTTACTTACCATTTGGTGCTGGTCTGGCCTCAGCAAAGAAAACCGCGGCCAGAAGGAATGAGAGAAGCAAAGCGAGGCCAATATGAGCAAACTTGGCCATTCTGATTTCTTCACCAAAACTTCCTCTTCAATATAATTTTGTGTATGCTTAGTTAGGATGGTTTGTGATATTGGAGGCATGGTTTATATAGGAGAGAGGACCGGCTTTTTCTTGGTTAATTTTATTACCTTGTCTTTATTAATTAAAAAGTAAATTATATCGACCTTAGTTTCACTTTATTTACAGTAACCTCCTTTTCTCTTTTAAATCATATACAAACCTCCCTTAATAAAATACAAATTTTCTTTCCTTCGTCCACAACTCCACATAACCGTTAATTAAACGCTCAAACCAAAGTACCCTTTCAAGAATAGATATTGTTTACAAATCATTTAAGTTTTTTTAAAAAAAATTATTGCATATATTTATTACTTTTTTATCATAATTTAATTTATTTATAAAAAACATATGTCTTACTTTAAATTAAAATAAGTATCCTATACATAAGTTTTTCCTTAAATATTGACTAAAAGGTTTGTCAAAACATTGTGGCAATTGCAGGCTGGGCGGACCAAATGATCCGCCCCAAAGTCCGCCCCAATTTTTTTATTCTCGTTTTCTCCGTAAGCCGTCCAATGGCGTCCATGAGCGTCGACAACACTTTGCTGAATGTAAACAACCTTTGAATTAAAAATAAAAAGTAACTAGCTATCACATATTTTTACCTTAAATAATTTAGTACCAAGTAGAGTTTTAAAACTTTAACTATGTTGTGAATAAGACTGCAAGAAGTATATAACTTTAATATTAACTATAGATACAGACTAGTGTTCCTTAAGTTGTGAGAATTTAATTTCATTTGTGATTTGAACGTTGATTTTTTTTTCTAAATTATAAAATTTCTAAATTTGAAATCATATCACTTGAGGTTGGACTTTAACTTATTATTTAATACTGACAATGTTAGAGGTAAAGGGGGTAAAAACACGCTTTATAAAATTAAGGATTAGAATGAAAACTTATAAACACGCTTTGAAGATTTCAAATTAAAAGATGAAACAATTAGAACAACAATAAATCAATAGACAATTATATGTTGGGCGTGAGCTCCCCTCCTACACTGAGAAATGCCCAATATTTAAAGCCTATTTGTATGTCACTAATTAAAATGGAGAAGGGTCATATCAGAGTTAGAGTGTGAGGTTTTATTCTATGTGAAAGAACATCTGATTGAGATAAGCGGGGAGGAAACTCCGTTTTCATATATTCACGTGATAGTTTGAGTAAATTGGTGTTTGTTGGGGGAAAAAATGGTGTTGGTGTGTTTGTTAGCCATTGGATCAAACTAAAATTTGATCGTTAGGTTCAAAACATCTGGTTTATATCATGAGTTATATATCAAAAGAGTAATACCCTATCTTATATTCTCTACTCTTTACGAAAATTTTCAAAACTTTTCATTAATATTTTCATCAACATGATGTCACACTTATTCACATAAAACTTATTAGGGTTAACTAAAGTTTTTGATTCAATCACATGCGCTGAATTTGCACACACCTGTAACAATCACTGCAACACAAGGGAGTTCCGCTCCTGGCCCCTAGTCCACGAATTACACAGGCAAATATAATACTCTAAGTCCAAATTCCATAACTTAAATAAATAAATGGGAAGTTGTGGTAGTGCAACTTCATGAAAATCCTAAGTCTCGTCCATTATTAAAATTCAGAAATAACAATCCACTAGAATTCAACAAAATCTCAATTCCAAATGCAGACTATAACTATGGTAATTAAAAGTAAAACAAACAGATATGAAGTGACTATTTATAGCAACTGCCTCAAGCCTCCTATACCTTCCTAGTCGTGTTGCCTCCTAAGCCCTCACTTAAAAAATATCAGAAGTAACGGAGTGAGACTATTATTTCAATAACATAATTTTTACCCACCTTATGTACTGGCACCACTAGTAGATGTGCCAGGCAAAACTACATAACATAATTATCCACAAAGTAATAAAGGTAACATATCTTCATAAGCATAACTATAACAAATGTCATTGGACAACAATTATAAAAGGTTCATTTATTTCTTTTCTCTTTACTCTAAACCCTTAACCCTCCTTTTATCCTCTTTATGTCCACCGATAGAACCTATGGGCTAGTTTAACTTATCACACTAGATATTCTAACAAACTCTCCACAAATATGATGTGGATCGGCTAAAATCTCACAGAACACATAAAGGCCAGGGATTCCTTCAATAGGGAATACTTCCTACTAGTCACTGGAGTATTGCATCAGGGAGTATTGTCCTATCATTTATTGCAACTAGGGTGCTCAGAAATAAACCCAGTGGCCTGTCACGTGGTCTACTATCTCATATACTCAACAAAATCTCCACACCTCCCTCAACATATAACATTCTCATATAGGGGTTACCATTGATCAGTACGTGTCATGGTTACAATATCATAGTCATCAATCACATGCTAACATGTTATCATCATCATGGCACATACATATCACAATAATTCTCATCATAACCATTTGAACTTATACGATGATTCATATCATTATCCAGTGCAGCAACATAATCATTCTATATTGCAATCAATCAATTTTATAGAAGAGATTTATTTGTTATCCATTTGTTCTAACAACTCGCCTCAGCGAGATTATTGTTTGCCAGTTCGGAATTCCTCACTACTCAATCAGATCTGTAATTTCATTCCTATGAGTTCATATATCTATAACTTATTTTATATCTATCTTCCTTATTTAAACTATTATTCACTAAATACTATTTACCACTAAATATTCCCTTCATAAGATTATCTATATCTTATGAATAAAAATTTAGGATGTTACAAGGAGAGCCTAACAAGACCTTGATTTCCCAACTCTAAAAGCTATCTTTTAGGGTGTGATTCTTTCAAATATTTGCACCAATTACAATAGTGCTTCGATTGAGAGATGACCAACTAAAGAGAGTTGTCTGTGGAGGGTTCTAATTGAAGGGGTTAATCAATAAGAGGCCAAGTAAAACACCAAATGAAATGCTGTAACGTCGAGCTGCTGTGATATCCCCTCTGAAGGGGTGCATTGTTATAAGTTCTATATTGGAGGTTGTTCTTTAAAGATGAGCTTTATAAAGTCTTAAGTTTCCCAACTCCAACAACTAATTTTTATTGTGTAATCCTTCTTAGAACTTGTACTAATCATTTTCAATGTTTGATCATCGATTTGTTGCCTAATGTATAAGAGCTATTCTGTTCACATTTAACCATGCTTTTTTTTTTTGTGTTTTACATTTATTTTGTTCGTTTTTGCTTGCCTGACATTTATTTATGCGTGCATTGCCTTATTGTATATGTTTGTTTAAGTATTCTTTATAAACTTTTGAGTGAGAAAATTTATTTTCGGCCATATATAAATTATTGAATTGTGTTTTTTCTCCTCATCATGACAAAGTAACAAAACTACTATTATATTCAATTCCTTCAATGAACCACACATTCGTTTCATACGTATCACCTTAATTTGGATAAGATGATGCAATCACATACAGAAGTACCCATGTTATAAATTTGTCCTTACAACTTAATCACCTGAAGTTGTACTTAATTATTACGATGATACAATAATCACTGAATCACACACAAAGCTAGCCCGTGTGATCTTATTATCATAGGCAATTTTATTCACTTCACTCAGACACGTGCGAGTAGGTCAGGCGACAGTGCCATCTATACAGACCCATTGGCCAACAAAAATGAGGGCACAATTGATGTTGGGATTGATTTGAAGGAAGTGACCTTCGTCTATGCTGAACCTTTGGGCGATGGACAAGCACGTTTCACCTTGTTCCACTGCATGAATCTTATTGCATGTTGGCCCTGCAACTGCAAAATAAGAGAGGTTTTGTATAGATAACACAAGGATTTAAACTCAACTGGTAATAAATTTGTATAATGTATTCCGTAGTTAACTAATTAATATTAAGTGCTTGTTTGGGACACAGTTAGAATGTTCCAATTAAGGCTGATTTTTGAACTCTTAAAAGTCAGTTAAAACCAGAACTCATGTTTGATTTGGTACATGGAAGAGGAGTTTTTCTTCAAATTAAAAAGCCATGTTAAAGTTGAAACAGTTTTTTTTAAAACTTTTGGATTTTTTTTTACATATTCAAACATTCTAAAAACTAACTTTTTAACATATTATTTAAATAAACCATATATTCTAATTCAGTGATAACTCATATATTCTATTATTTAAACACAAAACCATTTTTTTAATAAAATCATCATATTGAAACATAATCTACAGAAAAATATATAAATTGACTTCTATCTTAACTATATTTTTTAAAAGTCAATTAGAATAAGAATCACTTTTATAAACGTTGATCTAAACAAATCCTAATTCAGCGTTAACTTAAAGAGGAAACAAGATTTTGAAAGTTAGAGGCCACAAAGCTTACTAGTTGGGTTGGTTTACCAACTCTACCCTGAGCAATTGAGGTCATGACAAGAAGAAATGAGAAAATCAAAGCCAAAACGACTATGGATTTGGCCATTTTTATTATAACCTCCACTGTCTGTGAGTAGAGGTGGTAATTTGTTGGCCCGGTCAAATAAATGGGCTCAGCCTTGAAAGTCCGAGCCCGTTTATTATTCGGGCTAAACGGGTCAGCCCGTTTAACTATTTAAAAAAATAATTTTTTTAATATTTTTTAAATAAATTAGATCTTAATGTTTTCATTTCTTAGTGATGTTGTGTTTAAAGATTTCATATTTTTTTTTATTTGACACTTTTTTTATATTTTATTTATTTATTTTACTATTATTAAATTTTAAAAAAATGTGTTCATATGTTTTTGTGATGTGAGTAGACAAAAAAAAGAAGGTAAGAACAAAATTGGTTTTGTAGCATGAATATATAAAAGAAAATAAGTATGACATGAGTGGATAAAAGAGAAAGGAAGTAAAATTTAAAAAAATAATAATAAAAAAAGATGCGCTCAGGTTGACGAAATGCCAGCCCGTTTATAAACAGGTTTGAGCCCATTTAGCCTATTAGCCCAACGGGCCAGCCTGACGGACTCAAGCTGGCCCGTTTTCCCACCTCTATCTGAGAGTTATTAGCGTCTTTGGAATAACAGGTTTATATTTTTTGATTAACAAATGAGGGGTTTATATAGGATAGAGACCAAATCCTAAATATGTATTAAGGCA
The DNA here is from genome assembly GCA_037074505.1 of Albizia julibrissin. Lineage (NCBI taxonomy): Eukaryota > Viridiplantae > Streptophyta > Magnoliopsida > Fabales > Fabaceae > Albizia > Albizia julibrissin. The sequence continues at coordinate 39,348,953 of CM073479.1, forward strand.
AAAGCATAACAATGAGATTTATTATATTCTAAAATCAACGTCAGCCTCGTCGATCTTAGTTGTCCAGCAGGCATATGCTTCTTATTAGCATCGATGAGTGCCTTTTGCATTATTGGGTTTTTACTCTTTTTTTTTTTCTTTTAAGGCAAATAATGATGATATAAAGTTACAAAGATCAAACCCACAACATTCTGTTTATAGGAACGTTTCCATGCTACTTAATTATAAAAAAATGTCTAATTATTATTCTCTCTGATTCTAAATATAAGATTCAGTTGACTTTTTATTAGAGATTAAAGAAATTAAATAAATTATATATCATATGTTGTATATTATTATATTATATATAATTCTATAAGTTAAACAAAATAATTTGAAGGAAAAAAGATAAATATAAATACTTTAAAATAATTTAATTAATTTTTTTAATATCTAAAAAAAATAAATAGGTTTTATATTTAGACCGGAGGTAGTATATCATAAGATCACCTTAAAGATTTATTTAAGATTCAGTATTCATATTTTTTTATCATAAGATCTCCTTAGAATAGATAATATATATTAATTTAAATGTTTTGAATTTGAACTGTTCAAACGGATGTTTTTATATAGTAAGAGATTCGTTTTAAATTAAATAATTAAAGCTGGAATTAAATATGGCTTCAAATTTTCCAAATTCCATATATAAAAATGAATAATTAGCTTTATGATATCGTATTCATCCAATTATGAAAGATCATTTTTTTTCTTAAATTTTGTTTGCCTTTCCGAAAAAACCTTTAGCCAGGATTTAATTATGAGGGTGGGGGATATAAAAAGCATATGTAATATAAATTTATATAAATTTTGGGGAGCTAAAAAAACTCATTAAAAATACTGGAGGCAAATGCATCAGGTATGAGCCAACACACATACAAAAGATAAACAAATCAATTGGGAGTCGTTGGATGCTACTAACGTCTCAGATGCTCGCAATTGGGGCGCCCAGCTGAGAGGGGATTCACTTCCAACAGGAAATTAAACGCGGAAAAATCCCGCCATTGTTGATTTCCCACCCCACCCCTCTCCCTTAAGCCCTCTCGCTTTTCAGCAACTTTCCATCTACGCTTCTGTCTCCAGGTAAGAATTTATCTTCTACTTTCAATCGTTTAATTTCTCAAGTCTCACAGGTTGTACCACCTTACTGCCACTATGCTCATGATATTATTTCTCTGCTCACTGATTTCTTAGCGGGTACCTTAGTTTATGACATACTTTATCTTTCTATCGAAATTCAAAATCCACTCTAATCAATTACTTTGGAATAATGACCCGGCGATATTAACCATAATAATGAGTCATTTTAACCAGAAATTTTGGTTCTGAACATTTACCGGGGGTGAAATGAAGTTATATCTGTCCCCAACCTCACTTTACTCTCTTACCAGAACATCCCGTCTAATATCATAGTGCTTTTTTTTTAAGCTTCAATGCAGTTTATTTATGGTTTCCGCTGTATTGTGTATATCCAAAAGTTGTGCACTTTAACTGTTTGATATAATGATTCAACCACATTCCCTTGATTCCATCAGCCACTAGGCGTGCAACTTCGTAGGTAAGTAGGTTTTTCTGGGTCTGCAGGCTGAAGTCGGGAGAAAAAAAATGTAAGATAGGAAAACCTACGGTAAACTGAAGTTTGTTGGCGATTTTGGTTTTCTGCTACTTACTTATGTTTCAAGCCGGTTTTAAATTTTATTAGATTAAGGTATAGGTGGAAATCTGATTTATGAAATGTAATTCGAAGGATTACTTTTATTATGGATATTTGATTATTGCTTTTTAGTTTCTACCGTTTCAAAATCTTTTATTCAAGCTTTTATATTTCCTGAAGCTCAGTGGTAGATATGGAAACCGATGAGTCGTCTCGGGTGCTTCCTTTTCAGCTACAATTCGATAAGCCTGTTGCTTCGCAGGTTTTCTTTTTAGCTTCCTAATATGTTAGCTTGACTCTCTTCCTACATTTTCCTAATTTTTTATATTTTGGCTCATAGATAAAAATTGCAGAGTGGAATCCAGAGAAGGACCTACTGGCCATGGTTACAGAGGACTCAAAGATCTTGCTACATCGTTTTAATTGGCAGAGGTTGTGGACTATAGCACAAGGTGAGCCCCCCTTCTTCAAACTTCGTTTTGTTGATTAACATGTCTAGTAATGAAATGAGTTTATTGACTTACTGATTTTTGAGTTAGTATATTTTTGCAATTTGCATCAATTTGGCTCTAGTATGTTATTTGCCTAAGATATGAAATTGATGTTGAAGACCAGTGTGTTAAGCTTCTAAGGTGTTCCTTAAATATTCTTCCATTTAGAACTAATCCTTGATGCAATTTGCTTCTGTTATTGTGATGTTTCCAATAAATTGCAAACTGTATAAAATTGCCTAGAACATCAAGCACTTGGTTCGGTGTTGCTCTAATTTTCTATTTGGAGTTTGAAATCTTTGCTGGATATCAACTTTTGCTACAACTGCTAGCTTGTATGATAGGTTAGTGCCTTTCTTCCTGTAGGAAGGTGCATAACATCCTTGTGTTGGCGTCCTGATGGTAAAGCAATAGCTGTTGGACTTGAAGATGGAACAGTGTCACTGCATGACGTTGAAGTAGGTAGCAGTTTTGTTGTTCAGATTTGATATTTTTTCCTTACTCATTTGTTCCTCATTAGTTTGCTTATTCAGCTAAGGCTGTTTAATGAAGCTTTTATCTCATAAATTTCCGGGATATTAAAAAAAAAAGCCTATCTGGAAGTTTGAAGGAGTTCCTGGAATGGTTATTTTTGTTATGAAATATATCAGACTAAATAAGCTAACGCATATACTGTCCCAAATAAGATTTTGTTTCTTACTTCTCAGTCTAGAGAGGTACATGGTTCTGAGTCTCTTATTTCTCTGTATTTTTAACAATGATTGTAAGATATATGAAAAATGGTTAGTCTAAGAAGTAAATGCTACTATAGTTCTTCAAAATGCTTGCTTTTTGGTTGGTCTTTTTTTGGTTTTCCTAGGAAAATGTGGTTATGCCTCAGAACTGTCTTTTGCTGATAGAGTAAGAGGATCTGTTCTTCTTTTTTTTTTTTTTTTGGTAGTGGTGCTTTTGACTATGCGTAGTTTTGGATTTTTTGGTCTTATTTTACGTTTATCTTAGGATGCTTTAACTGATAAATGAATATTTCTGAGGCAGAATGGGAAGTTGTTAAGAAGCTTAAAATCACATTCCGCCGCCATTGTATGTCTGAACTGGGAGGAAGACAGTCACCTAATTACAGTATGCTTCTTCCTATCTAATAACTGGTTTATGCCTTACTGGTTTGATTGGTATTTCCTGTGCGCTAGGAAAAGAATGTTTCTATATGTACACTGATATCTATCAAATATTATTAGTATTACACAACAGGCGTTTGGCAATGCTGTTGAGTTTATTTTCTTATGCATTGGTCAGACTTTTGCTTGCTTTGAATGCAAAATAAACATATGCTGGTTAATATATTTTGAGATGAGGAAAAAAGAAAGAAGCTTAGCTACACAAAGTATCTTGGTAATATACTATCTTCAACATCATATCACTGGTACTATTATCTGATTAGACTGTGGCTTTGTTTTATGTTTTGTATGCTATCATGATTAAGTTGGAATTAAAGGATTTGAACCTCATATTTTGTGTAAGAATATATTTTTATGCCATAAAACACAAAATAAATTTTCCTAGTCTATTGTCTTTTATGTTTTCTTTGACTAATAAAATTTGTCCAAACGTACCTATCAAGGCATTGTTTTATCTTGAACTTGAACAGAAACTGTATTCAGGTACACCCTGCAGCCTTTTTTGTATCTATAATGTGCTTGTTATTTTCTTTCTCTTGGTGTGAGTTTTCTTTTCTTTTGTTTTTTTTTTTAAAGTGTTCCCCACTGTAAATTGTTTCTCAGAATGACTGTGGTCACATGGCAAAGTATGAAGATAGAACCTCTCGTTTCTTTCCTCCTTCTCCAAGAGTTCCTCGGATGCCTGGATTGGTATCTGGAGATAGTGGCTTCATGGAGGACAATGAAGATTCATTTCAGGAGCTGACAAATTCTTCTCATCGACATTTCAATATCCTATGCAGTGGAGATCAAGATGGAAATATTTGTTTTACTATATTTGGCATCTTCCCTATAGGAAAAATTGTAAGTCATTGATTGTCCTGGGATTTGTTTTGTTATTATGCCCACTCGTATCTGAGGCACGATAAGAAGTTCAAAGAGTAGAAATTCCGATCTCTGGTATTTTTCTATCTGTTTATTTACTATTAGCTCCCCTTCCGAAAATCTAATTTACATTTGAAAAACTTATCTTCAATTTCAATATTTGAAATTGGATGTTCAAAGATTTAATGGTGTGCGTCACAGCAGAGAGAAATATAAAGTACTTCATTCAACAACAACCAGAATACATACTTACTCCTATATGATATACAGGAGTAACGTAAGCAAGTTATATTCTGACTATCAGAAACTGACAAGACTTGCAGTGAGAAACTAGTAAGCAACTAACTATTTAGTATTCTCAACAGCCGATAACATTTCTGACTCTCAACAATTGACTTGGGATAGTTTGTAGGGAGGTTTCAGATAGCTGGGCTAAGCACAATAAGTACAAATGCTCTTAAACTAGCGGTTGATTTTGGCTGGTATTAATCAGCACATTTAGCCTATCTTTGGATGTAAAACTTAGAAGTTTGAACTTACCCCAATATTATTCCCTTATTTTTTATGAAAAAGTTTATGCTATCTTGAGTGTGAGTGCAAGGCTTTAGTTTAGAATCGATTGATCTAGCTAATGTTGACTGTTCTTTTAGTTGGGAAATCAATAACATGTAGCTGGTACAATATCGTAAATATAAACAATGTATTCATTTGCCTAGCATGTGACTTCTTTCCCTTTATTTTTAGCATGCTAAGTTTACAACATAATTCAAATTCTTGATGGTACTCCACAACTTTTACAAGACAATATTTTTTTTTTCCGGATAAATATTGTATGCTCCAACCAACTACAGTAGAAAAAGATATCATGGAAGCTATCTAAGTGCCCTGTTCTGTTTATTTATTTTCATTTCCATCATTCTGTTTTTTATGTTCTGCTTAGTTTCCTTTTCACTTCATTGTTCATTTAACTGTTTTTTTTTTGGTGTGGGGGCGGGGGTGTTCAAATCCCTGTTGGTGTTTCAGAACATACACAACCTCACTTTTCCTACTTCCTGTACGGGTGCAGAAGCAACGTACCGACTTTTAAATGCTTCTATTCACAAGGTAAACTCTTATGTTTTGATCAGTAAATTTCTTTTCTCTTACCCAAGCAGGGAGAAGATGCAGGAAATAACTAAACATAGTTTGATGCTTGAGATTAATTAGTATGATTCTTTCACATATGAATAAGTATGGTCCACTCAGTGAATAGGAGAAACGGATCACTTAATAATAACCATTGGAGCGAGATGATGAACCGTGCAAAGGAGACAAAACCATTTTGGTCTCTGTTCAAAATCCCAGTTCCTTTAGCATATCATGGCCTATTGGATCTAATATTTCTGCTACCTAGTTTGCCTTTATACTATTTATGAAGGAAATGGAAAAGAGTATAAGTTTGAAGTTTCAATAAAACACACTAACATTTTAACCAATTACTAGGTTTGGGGTTAAAATGGAAAATAATACGCTGTATTGCCCTTACTAACCCTTCCATTCCTCCCTCCCCATGGGAAAAAAAGAAAGAAAGAAAAAACTTTTAGAAGAAAATGGGGTGAACGAGGGATACCAACTTTAGATCATATTGATAAATAAAGAATAACATTAACAGAATAACTGAAATGAACTTATAGCTTAGAAATTTACATGTGCAACCTGATGCTGTTACATGTCTCCAGGTCTCTCTATCAAAAGATCTTTGCCGTTTGGTAGTCATGTGCTCAGGAGACCTTGTTGAAGTTGATAATGACTCAAGACAAATTCATATGGATGGAGATGTTCAGGGCCTGCACTGCTTAGCATTAAATACTACTATATTTTGGAATAGGTAATCTCTCTACTAAAGACGGGATGTTCTACTTGTAAGTTGATATAAAAAAAAAAAAACATAATGATTCATTATATAATTGTGTAATATAAAAAAATATAAAATCTTTCTTTGTGCCTCATTTTTTTTTCTTTGTTAATTGTATGACCTTTTACCCTGCACATATGAAGATGAAACTGATCACCAATGCTCTCTTAATAGAAACTCTTCTACCTCTTTTCTTTGGACTTTGACTCTCTCCATGATCTGTGTGTAGGAAAAATGAGCTCCATCAGGTAGCTCAACAAGCTTCTAACATTGAGGATTTGACTGAAGTTGTACGGACATCAATATCAGTTATGTGTAAGCAGTGGTCTGATGCCATGCACACTTTTCGGGAGAAGTTCAATTCTTTGTCATCCCTGATTGTAGATCATGGTAACTGATTTAAAGCTTGAGGAAATCATTTGTGCAAAGTTCATAAATTCATTTGTTTCTACTTTCTATCATTCATGAATAGATATTGATTCCACCCCTCAAGAAGAGTTTCTGAGCCTTTTGGGTGGTGCAAGGACCAGTCCAGCAGTTCATCAATTTCTTGTTAACTCCCTTTGTGAAGTGGTAAACAGATAGCCTTATATTTGTTTCTTCAAATTTTTTCTGTAATTTTAGTTTTTAGTCAGTATGTTTACTGCTTTACAGGGTGTCAAGCGTGTTTCTAAGGTTCTCTGTGGTGCAGGAAAAGAACTTCAGCGTATTGTCTTGGATCATCTCCAGGTGCAAGTTCTTTCATGTACCTTGTGTAGTAAACAGTTTGGTACAGAATTCACTCCCAATAATACTCTCTTATTACTTTGATACTGTTACAGATCATAGGACCTCCTCTTTATAGTAGAGAGGAATCCTAACTAACTATTCTAATGGCTTCTGCTGGGCCATCAGGAAGTTGTTACCATCCTTCCCCTTTTATTGGGATATATGGTTGTTTTCTTTGCTTCACTATAATTATTGTTTAGAATACTTTTATGTCAGGTATGTAGAGAGATTAAAGAGCATTCTTATGCTTATGTGCTCATCTTCTGTACTTTCTTTCCCTCATTATTTTCTTGACTTTTGGCTTTAGGAGGATTCATTGTCCTCTGGCTCCATTTTATTCCTCTCCAATTTATAAAACTCATTTAGTTGGGAAAAAAAATTGCATGAATGCTAAATACTAAACTAGTTCCAACTGTGCAGGCTGGAAAAAAAAAAACATGGGGGGGGCGCAAACCTGTATTTTATTTCTTTCTTTTAATTGCTGCCACATGCCTGCCATAGCCTGTGAAAATTTGCTGCAACTTTTTGTTCTAGATAACTTGAATTCTAAATGTAAGCTTTGCAACTTGTTGCATTGTCAATGAAAACTAAGTGAAGCAATACACGTGTCAGCCTGCTGCAGAAGTAATTGCATTCAGGATGGGAGAACTAAGAGGGCTTTCAAGATGGCGTGCACGCTATTACAGCATTGGCTTGGATGAGTCTCTTCTTAATAATGCAACAGAAAAGGCTGGTATGCTACTTGTACAAGTTGAACGATTTATGAGGATTCTTTCATCTGTTGTGCAGCAGGTTTGCCATTTTAAAAACTATAAATTTATCTCTTGAAATTTAGCTTCAATCTTACTAATCTATTTTCTATTGTTTTTAACATTTTGCTGTCATAAATTTTGTTAATGGCTATTATTTATATATATGTATATTGATTGTGTGATTATGCTGAATTCTTTACATGCTTCTACTGTTAAAGCATGGCATTGCCTTCTAAGTTCTGACAAATAAAAAAAGGGCGGCCTAGTGCACAAGACTCTCAGGTTGGGTATTGGGTATTGGGAGAGATAAATGTACGCAGTCTTATTATGATGGGCAAGCAAGCATAGCTACCAAGTAGAAGTAACTCTTGTTTACTTGTACTTACCTGGGGCCAAAATGTATTCTGTGGGACTAGAATCCTTAACACACGTCAAGTAGTTTTCTATATCAACAACAAATCCCCAGAATAATGGGATATTCTAATAATCAAATATAATAATTACACAATCCATTATTAATTTATCATCTATAAATCGTCCATCTGTAATTCTTTGAATAATCAAACTTCAACAATGAAATCAATACAACAGATCCTAAACGCACACCATTGCAAACTCCCAAGTCTAGCTCACCTCAATTCATCTACCGTACATAGCATCTTCTTCACCTCCATATGGTAATCTGACCACTGAATATGAACAGTGGATAGGAACCAACTAAAGCAAAATAATTGCACTTCATTGACAACACATTTGCTTAAATGCTTTTAATAGTGAGCATGAAAAAACTTGGCCGGCTGTTTTCAATAGAATAACTGGGGAAAATTCTTAATTTTATTTAATTGGCCTCTATTAAATGTTAGCACACCGTTTTCAGTTTTTCATATTTACTAGATATCTTTTCCTAATATGGCGTTCGAGAGAAATAATAACTTGAAAGTTTCTCGAAGATTGTACATTTATACTCATCTTTGTAGCATTTAAATCCTTGTTGGAAGCAATATGTGAGGAAAAATCAAAGGAATAAAAACAAAGTTGCATGGAGTCCTATGAAATGTCTCAAGTATGATTGATCAAAGCCCAAGAGGAGCCACACTATTCATGGCTTGTGAATATTGTTGATTCATATATTTATTGCTCCATTTTTACATGTATTTGAAAAATTGATCGGCGTTTGACATTCTGGCATCTCATGTGCTCAGTCTTGATCCAGTGCTTCTTCAGATAGTGTTGTGACCGCTTGGATTAAGTTAACAAGTATCAGTTCCTTTGTATAGGGCCTACATGTATTTGATGTGAAGAAGTCTTGTACGATTAAAACTTCTATTGGACAGGAGGAATGATGTTTTCTAGGTTGACAAATCCCTCCCCTACAAAACCATGAAAAATGTTTATATATGTGTGCTCGCGCGTTTCAAAGCTATTTTCCTTGTGTATGAAGAGGATAAGATGGATGAGAAATTTTGAATTTGGCTTCTATTGAAATGATTAAAGCAGAACATGTTATGGTTTAATGTGTCTGAACAATATGGTGTGGATGTAAACATTTTTTGTTTTTCAAAAGCCCATTCTGCCTGCTTTAGTTTGTATATCTTACTCGTGGTTCATTTATAATTTTTTTTTCCAGTTTTCAAACTTTTTCAACTGGCTCTTAAAATGTATAAAGTTACTCATGTCAGAACCTAGTGATCAGCTTCTACCATATAACAGGTTTGTTTTACAATCTTCTAGTGTTCTGATTGTAAAAGTGTTATTTTTCTGACGTTACTTTTGGATTTGGCAGTGAACTTGTTGTAATATTCCTGAAATTTTTGTATGACCAAGATCCAGTTAGACAATTGCTGGAGATATCAGAAACGGATTATGATGTCGAAATTGATTTGTAAGTTTTTTCTTCCTTCCAAATCGTATTCAACATTTACCCTCAAAAATCACTTTCGTGCTTTATGAGACAACTCCTCTCATATATTTACATTGTACAGTTCAAAATCACTCACAATAAGCTAATCCAAACAGCCACTTAATCCCAAATTATCACCAGTTTCTGCTACAATCGCATTTCATCTTTGCTTTATTAAAGCATTTGCTCATATTTAGCATGTATATAGCTATAACAGAATTTTGTATGCTACTGCTACCTGACTCTTGATATTTATACTTTCCAGTATATTAGGCCAGGTTTTTATGGCACACCTGCATTAAGAAATTTTTTTAAACCAAGTCTCGTATGAGAATTTAATTTCAAATCTCTGCCAGTCAGGTTTCAAACGATTGAAAGTGGATGGCTTCTTTATTCTTAAATATAATATGCATAAAAATGTAGGGTCATGCTAACATACTTATTGGAATATGGATTTCTGATGTTGATCAGATTTTATCAACTTCTACAGGGAAACATTGGAACGAGTTAGAGAATTAGTTCAGTTTGGGGGATTTACAGACTCTGAATATCTAAAAAGAACATTGGCCAAAGAATTTCAACAGATGGAATTAAGGTATCATTTTCTTTTTCTAGTTTGCAGCCAGGTCATTATTTATACCCCTTCCTACCCTTACCATCTAAGCTAGCCTTAGGTGGCTTGGAATCAAGATACTCCCTCAATCCCTAAATGTAAGCTTCAAATTTGTGAATGGGCTTGTCCCAAATTATAAGCTTCATTTTAGTTTTGTCAAAGCATTTATTGCATTTTTTCCAACTTTGCCCCTTGACTGTCTTTTTGTTGCGCATTTATTGTCTCTTTTACTTATCCTCTTTACAAATAAGGGCATAGCTGAAAAAAAAAATACATATTTATTACTCTTAACTAATTTTAACTGTTTTCCGTAAATCGATTATTTGAAACTTATATTTAGGGACAGAGGGAGTATTTTATTCCTCTTTCTTTTGCCCTCACCAATGATAATGATCAAGATACTAATGAGGATAAACAGAATACTGGCCCATGCTTTAGCTTTGGCGCATTGTTCCAGTTATTCCATTGTATTTATCCAAGTCTAATTGTGAATTTAATGTATTTCAGCTTTAAAGAGGCTCTCCAAAGGCCGTTTATTACAATTTCAGGAAAAATACTCTGTGAGGATTTGTTACCACTCTTACCTTTGTCATCTTTGCCAGAATCATCTTCGTCCATTAGAATTCCTGCTTCAGTATCGTATTATGAGGTACTTTTTCATGATAGAATCCCTATAATAATTTTAGTCTAGGCCATCATATCTTCCTATGATTTCATTCCAATTTGTTGTCTTGTCCTATATTATCAGTTACATCTCTCTTTCTTTCTGTAGGATTTCTCCAAAGCTTCTTTGTCACATCAAACTTGTCAACATCAGTTTATTGATTACATATCTTTCAAAGTACCTGACGAGTCCTTCTCAGATGTTGAGAATTGCATATGCATAGTGCGAGGTTTTATGCATGACCTGGAACGTTTAAAAAGGGGCTATAGTTCTTTGGAAGCTGTGTTGTTATGCATTCCTAGTGATTATCAATGCGTGGATCTGTCTTTGTACAAGGTAAAGCCCTGATAAAGGATATAAAACCTATCTAATTGCATTATTCTTTTTTGTTTTTTTTATACAATGCATTATTCAATTTTACTTTGGTTGAAGTAGCAGTTTAATTTTGCTGTTTGAAATAGGATACTCAAATCGTCTTGTTACTAAACCAAGCTACAACTACATCAGAAGGCACAGGAGATGGTTGTATGATGATTCTGCAAGCAAGTGATCTGCCGTTTGTTTCTGTATCAAGATCTTACACAGATGTCTGGAGGTTAAAGGAACTCAAGGCAAGTCTCGCTTTTTCCATTCTTTCATTCTATCCAATAGGTTCAGATTTATTTTACTTGTGGTATCAAATCACTGAAAAAAATATACTTAGATGGCCTTTGGGTAGATGGATTTGGATTTGGATTTAGATTTTAGATTTAAAATAGGATTAAAGGGCATTTTTGACCCAGAAGTTTTCACTGAGGGGCAATTTTGCTTTACCATTATCTCATTTAATTTTGATCGTTAGTTGTCCAAATATGCTGAGCTAACAGTCCATATGTCATTCACGTCATTTTTATTAAGGTGTAAATTTGCCCGAAATTTTTAAATCTAATTTTGAAAAAAGATGAAGTAGATAACATATGAACTTTAGATGCAAATTTGCACCTTAACAAAAATGACATGGATGATATGTAGACTGTCAGCTTAGCATATTTGGTCAACCAACCGTCAAAATTTATTGGGATAACGGCCAGGGCAAAATTGCCTCTCGGTAAAAACTTCCAATGCAAAAATGCTCTTTAACCCTTTAAAATATCACATTTAAAATCCAAGTTTTTAAAATCCTGATTGGATTGGGTAGTATTGGAAGAGGATGGTTGGGATTTGATATAGTTGGGTAGGGTAGATTATGTATTTGAAATTCTAAAGGAATTATTAAAAAAAAAGGGCGACCCAGTGCATAAGGCTTCTATCAAGTAGGGGTATGGAGAGGGTCAGATGTACGCAGCCTTACCATGCAAGTGGAAAGGCTGTTTCAAGGATTTGAAATCGTGACCTCTCAATCACTTGGCATCAACTTTTACTGGCTCATCCTCCAAAGGAATTATAAAAAAAAAAAAAAATCTAAATTTATAAAATTCTAGTATCCAAATGATGGATTTGGTTTGCATCTAAATGCAAATCCACACTAATCCAAACATAACATTAGGGTCTTTGAACTTTGGGAAACATATTTATACCTTTTTAATTCTTTTAACCCAGGTTTTGAAACCCAAACTGGACCGGGCAGTTCGGCCTGGTCTGGTGACTGATCCAGTCCAGTAATTTAAAAAAAAAAAATCAATTTTTAAAAATTTTTCTTTAGAATTTCATATTAACAAGTTTAAAATATTCAATTTATCATCGGTTTGGCTCTGGTTTAGCTCCGGTTTGGCCTCGATCTGACCCACTGACCCTTGACCCAGTACCCCGACCGGTTCAATGACCAGTTCGGATTTCAGGACCTTGTTTTTAACCATGCTTAAAATGATTTGTACTCTATTTAGGACTCTGTAGCGCAGCTACTTGTTGAGGATGAGAAAGCTCGCACCATTCCTCATTCTGTAATAGCTCCCTTGGCAGTTAGTGGTAAGTAGTCTCATTCTTTTTATCTCTATCAACACATTATGTAATTACTTGGATGCAAGATTCTGCTTGTTAAGCCAACAAAAGACCACTGGAATACTGATTTTCTTTTCTTTTCTTTTTTCATGATTTAATCATTAGAATTTGGAAGAGCATCAAAATTTGCTGCTTTTATTTTCAAGCTAGAATAACTTGCTTATCCCCTGCATGAACAGTAAAATTAAAGTGTTCAAAAGTGTCATTCGGTATAACCTCAGGAACAATAATGTACTAAAATGAACAGTGTCAATTATCTTAGACAAAAATATATAAATTCTGTATTATCCAATGAATCAAGTTATTATCTATGCATTTGTGTATTTAGCTATTACTTTACCTTGCTAACAGCATCAAGAGGCGTGGCCTGTGTATTTGCTGCAAGAAAACGTGCCTTGGTTTACATCCTGGATGAGGATGAAGACGAAGCCTCAGATGCAGAATAATAGCCCCACTTATTTAATTTTTTTTTTCTGTATGATAATTGGTTGAAGGAGAAAATATGTAGAAAATGGGTATGTGCCATTTTCCCACCGACAATTCACCTATCATGGTTGTATCCAGAACCCAGTGCTACATGGCTTATTTATTGTAATATATCAGTTAAAAGAATGTAATTAAAGAGATTTTCTTACCAGAATTATTCGGTCAAAAGGGGTCACAAATATTCAAATACATTTTATCATTTAATTTATTTGATTTTTTTTTTTATATCCTTACTGCTCTTCAAAGGGTACCAAACCATGCAAGACGTCTTGAGATGTGTCTTCACATATTAAAAAATTAAACATATATTTTGTTCCGCACTAAATTTGAGAAATAAATCGCACTAATAATAATTTTTAAATAAACCATTAAAAAATTTCATTATATCTATTAAAAATTAACATATATCTTGAAACATTTAACAGTCATTTGATTTGATTTTATAAAAATACCCAAAGGATAATGTAGGCCCCAGAACGAGAAAATGGGTGGTCCAGCTAAAAGCCGAGGGGCCCACCATATGAAATGATGATGGACAAAGTAGGCACCTTACAGATGCAACCTTTTATCTCTACACATCAATTGGACTAGGTCACATGGCAAGCGGCATTAAACACACCAAGTGAATATCACTTATCATACAGCACAAAATTACATCGGTCAAGGCCGTTCAAGTCCATCATGCATATATATGGCCATAGTTCCTTCAAACGCAAAGAGAAAGATCTGAGTTTTCCGTAACTCCAGAGAACTTGTCAGTTTCCATTAGTTGCAAGCATTTTCCATCCAGACAGGAACCAGCTAGTCATTGAAGGAAGGTGCAGGCTTCATAATGTGGAGGGGAAAACTTCACAGATAAAACGGCTAAAAGCGAGTTGTTGCAGGTTGATTACTCATGTCAAGCCAGTTGTCTCAGCCTAACTGTGTTTAAAAGAATTAAGGCATAGTCTGAAACTCTAAGTTAAGATCCTGCACACCCACAATTCGATCCAGGATTATTGCCCTTGCTTCAAGCTTCAGCACCCCAGTAATTCCAAATACCAGGAAAAAGGAGTCTTTGATGCTATATTAACCAGACTAGTTGTTCAGATCATTTTTAGCTATGCCTTCTAGATTGTGTTCTATGAGTCGTCCAACTCGACAAGTTGGGCCCGTCTTTCAGCAGCCTTCTTCCGAATAAAGATGCCCCATCTCATAGCTGCCTTGAGCTTGAGCCAGCCCACAACAGCTTTTCCTGAGGAACGGTTTTGATCATCGTCAAAGTTATGGTTCATGGGGGAAGTTGGAGCGTAAGCAGATGTACAAGGGTACCCATATTCAGGAGCATTAAGAGGGGTATGAGCTTGACCTCCCCCCATGTTAAAAAAACGGAGTAGATGCTGCATATCTTCATTTTCTAGCATTTCATGGCTTCTAATACGAATCTCCTCCTCAGGGAATAATTCTTCAAGGCCACCTCTATACGAAGGATTTGACATGCTGACATTCTGAAATCCTGGTGCAGCTGACTGTGATGGACCAAGAATCAACCCATCTTCATTCCTTGGAAGTTGAGGTTGTTCTGAAGAACTCATCAACTGGTTTTGTAGTTGCATGTCAGGGCCATCAAACTGAATCGAAGAACTAAGATTAGCATGCGGCGGCGGCATTGAAAATCTGGCAGCTGGAGCGTCATGATAACCTGTAGACATTCATTATGTGGCCAACAGAAAATAATCAGTCCATACTAATTAGCTCACTTCTATTTTACTATGGTGAAAATAACATTGAGGAAAAAGTGAGGCTAGAATCTGCATGGGCTCATAAGAGAAAAACTGTGTGCGCGGCGGGTGCCAAATGAAATAAAATTAAATAAACACTCGCACACTTGTGCGCTCAACCCCACCACACAAAATGCGTGCAAGCAGAGAAGGGCAGGGGAAGAAGGACAAGGAGTTGAGAAATTATGTGCATAAAAAACAGCTAAAAAAGGCATTGCCTTCTGCTGCGAGTATATTGTAATGATGCTTGGAAATATATACCTCCAATTGCTACTCCTGAATCCATAGCAGGCTGCCCTGCAGGTACTGGGACAGGCAAACTTGGGATGGAGATCTGCCGATCAAGTGAGTTTGAATAATCATGGGAGGCCATCAGAAGCTGAGGTTGAGAATTATCCAAAGTCTTATTCTGATTGTAATTTATCAGAGACTGTCCATCATACTCTACAACATGCATCCAATTGTCATATGCATTCTTCACCAATGTGTCCACATAAACCTACATGTAGTAAAGAAAAGTGACCATGTGCATTTTCTTTGCATTTCAAGAGAAATCTCAATACAAAATTTACATTTCTTTGCATTATAGAAGAGAATTCATTCCATCAATAAAAATGGCAAACGCGCACACAACATAAATTCAAAACTAACTCTACAGGTCCCCTTACCTTTTGACTTTCGTTGAGATAATCGGCAGAATAATACTGTCCATTAGTAATTAAGCCACTCAACTCATATATGTTGTTGAAAACAACACCAACATTCCTTGTGTCTTCGGGATAGTATACATAAAGCTTTCCACTAAGAACACAAGTCTTTGCATGCTCCACAAGAACATCCCACATTTTATTTGACATGCCACTCCCAAGAATCTACATAAAAAATATAATGGCCATGAAAATCCTTGATATAAGTAATTATCTCAAATCAAAAGCGCAAGCGCACACAGAAATTTAATCCTTTGATAGAAATCCCCTCCATAGAAAGTTGATATTTGAAACCCAAACAATCAACCAGAGTGTATGCTTACATTTCGCAACCTTTGAGGATCTCTGACCACAAATCGTAGGAAGTCTTCAACAATGATTATTCCTGCTTTGTTTAGCCTCTTGTGAAAAGACCCATCCTTTCCAATCTTCTCAAGCCTCCAGACCTCATCATTCAGGGCAGGTGGGTAGTGTTTCTTGTATACTATAATGTAATATACGTTTTGTCAGGGAAAATACTAGAAGAATGGGCAAAAAATAAGTACAATGTTCAGAACTTACATTCTCCACGGTGATCTTTAACCGTGAAGGCTTCTGTTTTGGCTTCACGAATGCGAATCCCCTCACAGCAACCCGAGGCAACTCTAAGCCCCAGCCTGAATTTCCTACTCCTTATCCAGCTAGAATTGTCAGTAAATGTGAGCTCACCTAGTGTTCCTACACCCTCTTTCAGAGTGACTTGCAAATCGCCAGTTAGGAGAGGCCTTTTTCCTTCCCTCTCCTTCACGACATGGCTCTCAAATTCTTCTTCACTCCAATTATCATCATCCTCATTGTTGAAATCCCCTTCAAGCACCATGACATCTAATCTCACAGAGGACTCTGAGCCACATGTGACAACATGGCCAGTGGTTCCATCAATCAAAACGATATGAATGGCAGCACCTTGTTCCCCCTCCACTTTCCCTCCAGTAAAGAGGGGAAGGGATAGCCTGGTCTTAAAGTGCAACTGTAAATTTCTGCCATCATGACCTTCTATTCGTTTAGGAGATGTCCTGCATTATACTTTGTTTATTAGAAGAACATTATAGATATACATGGGCCATTCAATTGTGCATTTGAAGGGCAACAGATGCTCAACCATATGTCCAACTTTAACTTCTAGCAATACAAATTACTTTGATGGGAGAATCATGCCATGGAAGTAAAGATTCAAACAATGATGGAGTGAGTGGAATAACTTCAATTTCAGATAACATCAGATTCATGTGGAACCCATACCCTTCAAATGTGTTGTTAGTGGGAATGCAAATCAGTAAGCAACCATAATAAAGTCATTTATTATGAAAATGTACCTGACAAACTTATTGCTATATAATAAGATTAAGGAATTAAAAATACCTCCCAGTAAGCTTGGCAGGACCTAATTTTGCTAAAGCACGCTCCACTTCTTCACTAACCTGTTCAGTAGCATGCAGGAGTAAGAAAAGAGATATGCCCAAGGCTTATACATGCTAAGTGGCAAATGCACACATGATTAACAAAGACTTTTCAATACATTATTTTTATAACACCAATACATAAAGAAATATCAGGGATGATTTTGAAATGATACAAATAAACCTGAGTGAATCAAATAAATATATTGTCATGCAAGTCTAATTTTCCTTTAATCCCAATTAAGAGCAGTTAATAACAAAAGTTCTTGTTCTTCCCTATTTCAGTTCAAGAAGCATTTGAAATGAGAGCTCTACCCAAAAAATATACCTTTTCATCAACTTAGGGCCTGCCATCCTGAGGGGTGTTAGACTTTCTGTTTAGTTGTTTGAGGATTTCAAGAAGACTATTTTTACCACATAATGGGCGATTAATATATGCAAGAGATTACTTCAGGTCATATAATTGAACAAATTAAACATGAAATCATGCCCATCAGATTTCCATATTCAGGATCAATACCACAGTGAACTTAATCATCTTACAACTCTCCGTAGAATTGGCTCCAGTGATGAGCAAAGTTTCTGCAGACTGTCCACTTTGAGGGCTTCAACAATTACGCTGCATATAAATTTACATATTAAAACAATAAATGCATTCATCAATAAATTCAAGACATCAATTTAAACATTAACAAATGAACATGCCAAGATTTGAACATTCCAACTTCCTCTGCTTTTTGTTAGAGACGAAAAGTAAACTCTTAATTTCCTACTCTCTTCTTTCATGTTAACATTTAAGATAAGATTGGAACATCAAATTGATCGCAAACTAACAACGGCCAGTAGCATTAAAAAAACTATTAAGCAACAAATAATCAGGAAACTCGATGTATTTTATCAGACTTTGCCAAAGCATATAATTTAAATAGGTAGTACTCTACCGACTGCCACTGGTAACACACTTCACTTTACACACTACCACAAGCATGAAAGCAAAGACCATGACTATATACATAGTAAATCATCACATTGACCAATAAAGTACAACTACAGCACATAATTCATAGAAAGAACAACAAACACAAGAAATCACATAGAACCCGCTAAATGTTCACAACTTAACAAAACAGAACTTCAAAAGTGAAAAACGATTGAAGAAAGCAAATCACCTAGCTAAAGCCGGCCGCTTCCTATCAGGCTGATCTTCCTCAGCCGAAGTCGAGTCCAGACCTCGCTTTTCTCTGGCCATACTACTCGATCTCTCCAAATATCTGCTTTGCATTTCCCTGTGGAAACACCTCCGACCCGTCACCTTCCTGTTTGTGTGCTGAGAAAGTGAAAGAAAAGAGCACCGGTAGCGGCAAAAAACAAGTACCTTCCCGAGTCACGTAAGCCCCGAGAGTTCAGTTTGACTCAAACTCTCGAGTATTCGAAGAATAAAAAACCAAGAAAATCTCAAGTATTGGACTCTTTCTTCGTTTTCTCAGCAGCCAAACGGGCAACAGAGCAGAAGAATCAATTTTACCCGTCGGAACGACGAAATAAATAAAAAAGGAGAGAGAAGGAAAGCCTGAAGCCGAAAACGAAAGGGATACAAAAGTAGGAAAGAGAGAAAAGTGAAAGATGTAAAACGATGGGTGAAGGGGAATATGTGAGAAATTTCGTCGAAGGGACTGCGAATTTTCTCTCCTGTGCGTATATGTATGTGAAGCTGACACTTATTTTTGTCGCGGTCGAGGGGTTAGAGAGAGAAAGGTGTTGCTTTATTTTCAGAGAACATAGAGAGAGAGAGAGAGAGAGAGAGAGAGAGCAGAGAGTGGATGAACACTGGCGGCTTTTCTTAACCGGCGCGAATCTGAGCGAGATGGGGTTGGACTGCCTGCGGGGCGAGGTTTGGGTGTTGCAGCACCACCCGGGATCTGAGCCACATGGGATTACAAGAATGGTTGGGCTGGCTCTAAAGCCACTTATCATTATATCACATGTATATAGTTTTTTTCAAATTAATCTAATTCATTTATAAATATTAAAAAAATTAGTTAAATTAATTATTTAAAATAAATTCCCTTCTAATCCTATTTGTAAAATATTTCTAACATGTTTGGCACATACTAAGAAAATCTTTAAATTTAATTAATTTTATTATAAAATTTAACAACCTTTCAACTTTATTTATATATTATATACTCTATTCATCCCATATTATATGTGTTTATCAATAAAATAGTTTGAATTAGTTAAAAGTAATAAATATATTTTTTTTTCAACTACACCCATATTTGTAAAGAGGATGATAAGTGAGAAAAAGAATATGCAATAAATACAAAAGGGGGTAAAGTTGAAAAAAAAAAACACAATAAATATTAAAACAAACTTGTAATAAAATTTATATTTTCAGACACACTTATTCACAAGTTTGAAACTTACAATAAGAGACGGAGGAAATATATTATATCCCCTAAGGATAAAGTTAACAAAATAATAAATGAATGGTACAATTTACATTCATATGAAAAATTTAAGGGAAAATTTCAAATAAATATCATTTAAATTTGGAAAACTTCAAAAAGTTTGTTAACACAAGAAAAAGATAAATAAGTCTCAAAAGACTAATCTGAAATTTTGAAATGTTGTGATTTTATCAAAATACCTCTTAATTTTTCTTTTACAAAAAAGAAAGAATCTTCATTAGCGTCAAAGCTCCGCCGCCGTCGGAGTTCCACTGGCTAGCACCATCCCACCGGTGGGCCTCCAGCTGCCAGAGCTCCAATGACAACTTGAGTAATGGGGTTGACTATTTGAATATATGGACTGACTACTTGAGCTCCATAAGCCCTATCCGGCGTCATTGATAAGTTCAATAAAAACAATGACTACTTAAGTATAATAATTGACAACTTGCACTCATGAGTCGTTAACACTTAAATTGTTATGGTCAATGCTTAAATTGTCATTGCCTTTATTTAACTTGTCAATTACGCTTTATAAATTTTAAGGAGTTTAAGTAGTCAATTCCTATACTTAAATAGTCAATTTCATTACTTACGTTGTCATTGGAGCTCCAGCAACCCACCGGCGGGGTGGTGCCAGCCAGCAGAACTATGACAGTGACGATGGAGGTAGAGTGCCGAAGGTAGGGGTGAGTAAATCAGAACCAAAACCAAACCGAACCAAACTCAATTCTGTTTTTTCAGTTCGGTTATTTTGGTTTTCGATTTTGTTTTGGTTATTTTTTTCAAGTATGTTCAGTTTGATGTTTATAAAAAATTCCTTGAAATTGATGATAGTAGTGAAGAAGATGAAAACGATAGTTGTTATAATCGTATTGCTTAGAGTATTTAGCTTTTAACTTCTTATGCTTTGTATGAAACTATGAGTTACTTGTAGACAGTATTTTTTTACCTTTGATTATGAATTAATAACTGTATTTATTTTATTGCATAAGGCATACAGACGTATAGTTAAATCTTATAAAAATAATTTCTAGCCCTTGCTCACATGCTCTCAAGCCGGACTTTAAAAAAACAACAATTTTTTCCCCAAATCCTATAGGTCCGACCATTTGAGGCCCTACCCTGTCAAAAATCAGCCCTGCAGGCCGGTCCAGCCCGCCCCTTATTTCCACTTCTACATGTGGGTCCCGATAGTATATATTTGGTTTCTTCCAGGCTCTCTCCGGGTCCACACAAGAAAATATATAGTACTAGTTTATGCTCATATATCTTACCCCTATTTCTCTCTCCCCATTATAATTTATTTTTAACTGTTTCTAATCCACATATTTAAATTGATTTTATATTTTATATTTTACAAGGCTACATGTGGGTCTCGGTAGTATATATTTGGTTTCTTCCACGCTCTCTCCGGGTCCACACAGGAAAATATATAGTACTAGTTTATGCTCATATATCTTACCCCTATTTTTCTCTCCCCATTATAATTTATTTTTAACTGTTTTTAATCCATATATTTAAATTGATTTTATATTTTATATATTATTTTAATAAAACTATTTAGTTACTATTTATTTGGAGAAGAAAATATCTAATTATTCTTTATTACTCGTTGTTCACTTTTCAGTATTAAAAATTTGCTTACTTTCCATTTTCAGCTGTCTTTTT
This sequence comes from Albizia julibrissin, assembly GCA_037074505.1. Classification (NCBI taxonomy): domain Eukaryota; kingdom Viridiplantae; phylum Streptophyta; class Magnoliopsida; order Fabales; family Fabaceae; genus Albizia; species Albizia julibrissin. Next base: position 39,370,254 of record CM073479.1, read on the forward strand.
TTTTTTTTTTTTGCCATCCATTTTCACCTGTCCAAACATACGTTTCTGAAATGCATCTCTTTCTTATTTCTCGTATCTAAAAAAATAATCTACATAATTTGAAAGAAACAAGTAGTCAAGAAGTTTATTTGGGATTAATATGCAGAGGATTTTGTGACACTCTTTCAAAATATTATTGTCATTTAATGATTTGAATGTAAAGCACTAATACATATGGATAAACAATAAGGAAAAAGATAGAAAAAGAATTTTGAAATTATAAAATTTTAAATTAGGTGTTTTTTAAAAATGAGTTATGAATTGCTTATTAAGTTTTGTCATTATCTTATTATCTCTTGATAACAAACTTGATTTGAGATTTTGTAATTTTAAAGTTCTTTTTTTATCTTTTTTTTCCTAAAAAATTACCCCAATAAGTAGGAGTATCATGAAAAAAAGTATTTAATACTGAAGATAAGAGAAAATTGCACTTTATGTTTAAAATAAATCAAAACTCTCACATAGACTTATATTTTGTATGGAAGCAGTTCATTGAGGAACTTCACATTTTTTTAATGGAATAAGAAGAGGGGGCCAAATTCCCCACAAAGAAATAGAGACAAATAGAGAAGACTAAACCCTATATGTTTTATTCACTCAGCCTTTTTCGATAAAATGATGGCTCATAAAAAAACATTGTCCATCAATGCCGAGCATTCTTTGCAAGCCAAATTTACCCCTTTTTTTTTTTAAAAAAAATATATATATATATATAATGAAGGTGACCTTTTCAATCAAACTATCTAGGGAAGGAGCTAGACCTTCGTATAATAAATCAAGATTTGAAGTTCCATTAATATTTCTATTAATATTTAGTAGCTAACGGCATTGTCAATAAAATTGTCTTTAATAAAAAAATATTTATGTTTATAAAAAAAATAATGACATAAAATATATGTCACTTTGTAAATAAAAGTTGGTCTAATTGGTATGAAATTGTCTTATAATGTATAAGGTTAGGAATTGAGATCACACTGCGCACTGACATGAGAATTTTATTATTGGACAATCTATAAATAATTTTATAAGTATTCTTTACACCTTGATGTATGCATTGATTTTAAACCTAACTCACATAAACTTTTTTACTATAAAAAAGTATATAAGTTACTTTCAACCCATATTCTGGAATTCAGACTGAACTGGCCGGTCCAACTTAGAAACCGGCAATCGGCCGGTGAACTGGTAAGGTGACCGATCCAGTCCAATATTTTTTTAAAAAAATTAATTTTTTAATTTTATTTTTAGAATTTCATATTAATAAGTTTAAAATATTCAATTTATCACTGGCTTAGCTCAAGTTTAACTCCGATTTGACCCACTGACCCTTGACTCAGTACACCTACCGGTTCAATAATCAGTCCGAATTTCAGAAACTTGCTTTCAACTACTTCACTAAGATTAAAAAGGAGTGGTTAACTTATTAAATTTGCCTTAATTTTTTTTAAAAAATCAACTTTACCCCCCCTTTAAATCTATTTCATCTCTCTTTTATTAAAAAAAAAATCAATATGTCTCCCTAATGAATAGAGGCAAAATTGAAACGTGGTAACTAATATAACTTCCTAGATAACTTACATGAGTAGTAATTTATTTTAGAAGACTCCGATAATTTGAAGAAGATGGGTATAGATTACTTTCTTTGCAAACGTGTTTAAACTCGACATTTCAAAGGCACAGTTCTTGAATTGTTATTATTTATAATATAATATATTTTTTTAGTATTTTATATTGTACCCACTTTTGTGTATTCTATTTTACCATTGTTTTGTTTTTTAAATTGGAGCGTCCCTCGCAAAATAACAAAGGGGACAATTTATTAATGTTTATTGGCTAATTTTTTAAAATTATAGTTGTTAAAATGTCATAGCCGCTCCTTTTAATAACTTTTTTTAACAAGTTTTGAAACTTAAATTAAATCCCCCAAATTAACATTTCAATCAAATTAATTTCTTAAAAAATGGATTAGCATTCTTTGCAATAACGACTATCCTCCAAATATCAACAACCATCATAAATAATTAATTATAATCTTAAATACTCTAAATAAACCTCTTAAACTCCAACAATTAAATAACTAAAAAATTAATTGTGTATCTTACACATTATAAAAACATGAGTACACTATTCATAATTTGTGAATAGTACTTTTTTCAATTAATACACACACATATATTGATGATTCTTTTAATCATCAACTTCCTAGATTTAAGAAAGTCTCATTGAAGGTGTTTGATATCATTTGGATTACAGGACCGGACACTTTTTATATATTTATGATGATACAGATAAATTAATTAATGAAAAATATAAAATTTCTACTTCAAAGAAATTTGACTTTTGTCCTTTGTAAGGGTCAACATTACTTGAAATGCTTGTTCAATTATTAAAATATAAATTTTACAAGTTAAAGATGGTCTTTACATGGAATGCCCTCTTAATTCTTAACCCGGATCAAATCAAAGTAATTTTAAAAATATAAAGGTTATCATAATTCAAATATAATCTCTTAAAATAATAGATCAAAGAAATATACTCAATAAATTCAACTCATGTGGAGTGTCTAATTTTGAGAAAAGAAGATTGTCTTATAAAGCCAAGGAAAATATCTAGCTTAAAGTTTATTGAATAGACAGGGCATAGGAATCAAAATCCCAGCATAAAGCTCATGATAAAATTACTTTGTACATGGAGAATATTTCACTTTCTCTTTTGTAAGGAGCTTCTTTTTGGTACACTAAATTGTTGTGATTAGTCTGTCAACAAGTGGTCCAATTTTTTTAAAAAATTATCGTTATCATCACATAACGTCACTACAGTGATTAATTATTTTTTAAAATAAGATTGTCGTGGTCAAATAAAAATAAGTATTTATATTAAATAACATATTGATGAAGTCATGAAACATATTCTCAAAGACTCAAACGACATTTTACTCTTTATTTAATACCATAATTCTTAACTGTTTTTTTTTTTTTGGGATACAATGTATTGAGAGAAGACAAAAAGGTTACGAGTTTGGTTAAATTCAATTGATAAAAATTTTTTATCCTAAATATAAGTCTACCCTATTAGCAAAAAAAATAAAAATAAAAATAAAAAAGGGCTACCATGTTATTAATGACCTTTTTCAAATTTGCCCCTTTTAATATGTGAGAGAAAATGCTCCAGTAACACCTCTTTTAACACTGAGTATTAAATAATGGTAATTTTGAAAAAGTCAATCAATTTAAGATATTTCCACCCGATCCTTAATATAGAACTTATTTACTTAATTTAATTAAACTAAAAAAATTATTTAAGATAATTAATATAACATATTTTTTCTAAAACACTATAATCATCTTCCTTAATTTCCTCAATTTCTTTTTTACTTGATTATGGTTGAGAAAACATCAATATAGGTATATTGAGAACAGATTGACAAATATGGACCAAGATCAGAAATAGATCAACGTCCTATATTAAAGACCTGAAACAATTTTAAATATATTAACCAACATTTCTTAATTCGTGGGATTGGATTAAACTGGACTTATAATAAAGTTTTTATATGTGAGATGGGGTTAAACTGGATTGATAATAAAAACGGGAGTGATAGTAGCATCACTAGTTTGTAGCTAATACTCCCAGATAGATAAAGCAAGGGAGACAAACGTTGGTTTCATCTTTAAACACCTCACTACTGCTACTTTTCCAAAGCAACTCATAAAATGAACAAGAACAATTCTTCAAGAAAAAAAAAAGCTGATAACGTTGACATCATAAAAATTTTAAAACTGTAAAAAGATGCTGGAATAGCATATCTTTATCGAACACTACTTTTGTCACAATATAAACATAAACAATTGCAGATAAGAAAATTCCTGAAACAAGCACACACTACTGATAGCCATTTTGCAGGGGATATATTCTTTCATCATCTCAAACACCCACACCTGCTTTTGATTCTTAAAGAATTCTTATAAGCTACTTAAACAACCACCACATTATACTACCCCTGCTCCTAAATGTAGGACTTGATCCGGAGGAGCATAACTAATTGGTTCACTACGCGTGTGTGTGAGAGAGTAGAATTCAACAAAGGCCAAGTTTAGATGTTCTGGAAAGGTGAGCGCAGTATTACAAAACTATATCAGAGACCCAGAACAGAGCTTAATATGAGAGCTTAGAGCATGTTTAGTTTCATACCGGACGTGAAACAGAAAACATAATATAATGCATATATGAGAATGAAAATTGAAGGTACAAAATGGCAATAAAGCAAGTGGCTTAAAAGAAACTATAAATCCTGTGATAATAATAGAGGTGCTTGTGTTGTGTGTCAAAATTTCCACATTGAGGGTTAAATCCAGTGTAACTGGTAACACCTTAAAACAAAGAATTCTTGTCATCAACGTTTAACTAGGGATAAGTTACAATATGCAACAAGCACAGACTCCACAATGTCAACACCCAATTCAGCAGCCAAGTCCCTGAACTCAATCATACTTCTGAAGGGGGAGAATCAACTGTCACCGTTTCTTTTGTTTTTCCCCCTTCTTTTTACCTCTTTTTGGATTTGACCGTGATTTGTGCTTGGTAACTTTTTTAAATGGTTTCTTATTTTTTACTGGTATATTGCGCTTCTTATCAGCACCCACAGGTTGTGACACAACTGGTGCTTTCCTTTCACTAGGATGACATTCTTCTTCATGGCCAATCTCACTGGTTATCACAGTGACTTTCAAATCATCATTTTCATACGTCCTTCTCCCTGTCAGCAACAGAAGGTAAATCCAATCATCAAACACATTAGCTAAAAGCTAAAAGAAGATCACAAAAATAATTGAAGGTGACACGGAGAGAGGTTTCAGTAAAACTTTTAAGCAATAAATGCCTCTATCATGAATGCAATAATTAGAGTTCTGGATTTCACATAATAACAAATTTCAGGACAAGAATCAAAAGATATTCCAATGCAAATAATTGCAAATTATTCAACAAACATGAGGAAACTTCCACCTTTCCTTTCTTATGTATTAACTGAAGTGTCAGACTAGAGATTATTGAAGATTATGTTTGAAACTATATAGGAGTTGTACTGAATCATCTCAAGAAAGCCAAAAGGTACAGCACATGGAATCTTAGCATCAGAGAATAATGGAAGCATTAGATAGCAGCTTAACCAGACCTGCTAAGCCACTCATTTTTATAGAATTGCAGGCACCAGAGAACACGTGGAACATACAAAGCATCTTGATTCTAGGAGCAAACATTTAAAAAAAAATTCAAATAAATGGTTATAGTGTTCATAAACTCTTACCAGAAACGGATTCAACTTGCTCCCTGTCTTCTTCAATCTCATCGAATTCATCATCAGGCTCTGGGTCAGTGGTTGGCAAAACCCCACCATAAAGAGCAAGCTCTTTTTCCAACTTTCTCTGCAACAATAACTCAATCAGCAAGATTACAAACGCATACATTGAAAACAAACCTATAACTCATGTTCCTAATCCCAAGTGCTATGCTGTTACCCAAGAAGACATCAAAGAAGGCAAGGAAGATTGCTTCACACAAACCTTCCAATAGGTGAATAAAGGGGAAAACTATATTCCATTTTTACTTTTCACCACATATTAAGAAAATGAGCTTAGAGCTTTCAAGGTAAATTAGCTTATTGCATACATTAGACCACCAAACATCTAACAGACATGTTATTGTCCAACAACTTAATTTGAATTATCTAATACTAATGCTCGGGCCAAAGCCCACATATCTCTAGTGCTTGCAAATCTGGACACACTATACTACGATGGATCCCATTAAGGGATACCAACTCAGGCACTCAGCCACGTCCATATTTATGTATGGGGCATAGCACAGGAGAGGGGCGTTTTATTTATGCAAGAACAGTTTTCAATCTAAGTCAACATAGGAACTGTGTTTCATACGCCCTCTAGAACAAAGTCTAGAAGTTTGCAACATCCAAACCTAACAGTTCACAATGAACTACTTCAATCCCCAGCCCATATATACTTACTAATTAGAATTTTCCAATCATGCATAAAAAGTGAATGAACCATCATATATCAAAAGACCTCACATATAAGAGGATTTAATGGCAAGTAAAAAAAGAAAAAAGAAAGGACTCGTTGGATTAACCATATTACTATATGAGTTGAACTTGAATGCAAATTGCTAGCAAGAAAACTCCAGAACATTATTTCAAGCGGAAGAATTAGGAACATATTTCAAATGTTGTACCTTTTTGCGCAGTTCGATGCGTTTCCGTCGTTCCGCCTCCTCTTGTTTCTTTTGGGCTTCCTTCCTCCTCTTCTTCTTCCGCTTGTGAAACCCAGACACGTAATCCCTTCAAACAGAAAACCGCACATGACAACACACTATCATCATTATCAATTTCAAAATCTGCAATATTTTACTCATTTACAAAAATCAAAACAATTAGGGCTTTAATCGTCTCAAAGGAAGGCGATACAGTACTTGAGGTCCTTCTCGTTGAAGCCTACTGCCAAAGCTTTGTTTTTCAGAGCCTTCTTCTTGAGGTGGCGACCTCGAGACCCTTCCTGTGGAACTACTTCCTCTTCCACGTAGCCTCCCATTCCAGCTCCCAAAACCTAGGTGCCAGCCACTTCGTGAACCGAACTGCGAACTGACGACGCGGTTCGGGACACGGCTCAGCCCGTAGGGACGACGTGAATGTAGTCTCAGAGAAACACTTTCTTTATTTTAAAAAAAAAAAGGGGGGGGGGGAGACCTCTTTTTTGGCCCAAACTTTTTATTTAATTTTTAATCAACATAAATATAAGGGGCCCAAACTTCATTCTTGGCCACACTTTAATAATAGGCTCCACTTTTCTCATTGTGGTAATGTGTTTGTTATTTGGACTTGCAAACTGTATTTTCCTTCTCAACTGAATCATTCATAGCCCTGGAGGAGGAGGGCTTCTTTCATGGATTGGGAAAGATCAAATTTATTCTTGTTAAAATTGTTTTCGTCATTAACTAAATTCGTAAGGATTGACAATTCTTGTAATAGTTTTAACCAAACAGGAAAAGAATTGTGAAATTGACTATAAAGTTGTTGATATTTAAGGATCTCAAGTTATCAATACCCAAGTTGCTAAATAAATAAATGTATTGACTAAATGAGTAAAGTTATGGATTCAAAGAGTAATGATTTTGATAAAACGAGTAATGACTTTAACAAAATGAATAAATGCATTAACTAAATGGGTAAAGTTATTGACTAAAAGAGTAATAATAAGTTAATAACAGTTTTGACAAAATAAGTAAATTTTTTTACTAAATTAATAAATGTATTGATTAAATGAGTAAAACTGTTGACTAAAAAAGTAATGGACTTAATGAGTAACGGTTTTAACAAAACGAGTATTGGTTTTGACTAAAAATAAATAAATGTATTAAATAAATTAGTAAAGTTATTGATTAAAAGAGTAATGTTTTTGTCAAAATATTTATTCATTTAGTTAGTACATTTATTCATTTAGTCAAAATCGTTACTCATTAAATAAAAAAGCATTAATCTTTTAGTCAATAACTTTACTAATTTAGTCAATAAATTTATTCATTTTGTCAAGAGTTATTATTCGTTTTGTCAAAACCATTACTCATGAAGTAAAAACCATTAATTCTTTTAGTTTATAACTTTATTCGTTTAGTCAATACATTTATTCATTTAACAATTTAAGTATAGATATTAACAACTTAAGCTCTTCAAAGTCAATTTCACAATTCTTTTCCCATTTAGTTAAAACCATTACAAGAGTTGTCAAGCCCTTTACGACTTTAGTCAATGACAGAAACGATTGTGACTAGAATAAATTTGATCTTTACCAAGCCATGAAAGAAGCTTTCCTCCTCCCAGAGCTATGAACGATTCAGTTGAGAAGGAAAATACAGTTCGTAAGTCCAAGTAACAAACACATTAGGACAATGAGAAAAGTGGGGCCTATTATTGAAGTGTGGCTAAGAATGAAACATCTGACTAAATCCCAATCATAAACACGATCCCTATCCATAATTACAACTTAACTACCAGATCGAAGCAGCTGTACGTCTAGGTGACAGTGTCGAGCACAATTCTAGGAGATTAAGAAATGCACAGAGAAGACCAAGCCTCATTATGCCTCCATAGTCGTCGGTGCTTTAACAAGAAGAAGAGGAATCAAATAGGAGTAGGAGGAAGGCGTAGTGGGCTGACTTTGGCAGCCGGCGAAGTGGACGGACTGGATGAAGAAGACGGTGAAGAAGAGAGAATGGAGTGGATAGAGAAGAGATGAAGGAATGAAAGGGGAAAAAAGGAATCAGAGAAAGGGAAATTTTGTCTTTCCTCAAAATATTCAAAATCCATATTCCTATCTGAGTACCTCTTTGTTTTTTGCCTTTTTCAAGTGACTTTTTGGAGTTTTCTAAATTCAAATGGTATTTATCTGTCTTTTTCCCTATATAATTATATATATGTTTTTTTATACTAATTATATTTAGGGAAACAAACAGATAAATACCATTTGAATTTAGAAAGCTCCAAAAAGTCTATTGAAAAAGACAAAGGACAAAGAGGTATTCAGGTAGAAATATGGGTTTTGAATATTTGGGTGAAAGATAAAATTTCCCTTTCTCTCATTCCTTTTTTTCCCCTTTCATCCCTTCATCTCTTATCTCTCCACTCCAATCTCTCTTCTTCACCGTCTTCTTCATCTAGTCCGTCTACTTTGCCAGAGGCCAAAGTCTGACATCTGTGCCTTCCTCATACTCCTATTTGATTCCTCTCGTTCTTGCTAAAGCATCGAAGATTATAGAGGTATAATGAGGCTCGGTCTTCTCTCTCCATTTCCTTATCTCCTAAAATGGTGCTTGGCACTGTCACCTAGACATGCAGCTGCTTCGGTTTGGTAGTTAAGTTGTAGTTATGGATAGGGATCGTGTTTATGATTGAGATTTAGTCAGATGTTTCATTCTTGGCCATACTTCAATAATAGGCCCTACTTTTTTCATTGTGCTACTGTGTTTGTTACTTGGACTTGCAAATTGTATTTTCCTTCTCAACTGAATCATACAAAGCTCTGGTAGGGGGAAAGCTTCTTTTGTAACAACTCAAACTAAGCAACCAAATACTTAACCAAAGTATTTGACATATCTTCAATAAGAATGTTCAACATCTAAATCATTAAAATACAAAATCAGTTCAAATAAAACTCACGTCACAGTGTTAAATCAATTTTTCAAAATATTTCAACAAAACAAAACCCACGTCACAGTGTTAAACAAAATATTGTGGATAAGGTCTGAAAAATATAACCGGTGGCAGTTTCGTAATTATACAGAATTTTTTAAACCGGTTCTTAAAATAACCGGTCTAAAATATATTATTTAGACCGGTTATCCAAAAAACCGGTCTAAAAATATAAAATTAATTAAAAATTAAAAAAATTTAAGACTTTTTAGACCGGTTGTCACTAATAACCGGTCTAAAAGATAAAACTTTTTAGACCGGTTGTTGATGATAACCAGTTTAAAAGATGCGAAATTAAAAAATTAATTGTTTTTTAATTTTTAAGATCGGTTATTAGTTATAACCGGTCTAAAGGTGAACACTTTTAAGACCGGTTTTGTCAAATAACCGGTCTTAAAAGTCCGCCCTAAAATTTAAAATCTTCGCGGCTTTATCTCGCGCCTAATTTCAACTTTGAAATCTGATACTCATCAAGTTTCTTATAAACTCCTCCCTCGTACCGTAACAGCTCCTCTTTCCCATATCGCTCCTCCATCCTTGACCATCTTCACCGTCAACGCAGAGGTACGGTGGAATCCATCATCGTAAAGCTCGGCTTTTCTTCCCTCCGATTGGTTTAAGATAAGCGCTCTACTTAATTAGTTTTATGCATACTTCAGAGTAGATACTGTCATATATTTCAGATCGATTTATATTACAAAAATTTATACTCATATTTGTTTCAGGTTGACGATTGCAACATCTGAGAAAGTTTGCAAATTGGATTCTTCATTAGGGGCTGAGGTTAGTGTTTTCTTTTGTCATTTTCCTTGTTTCTAAATATTTATTCTCCGACAAAATTTCTTAAACAAAAATTATCTTCTAACTTGCGTTCTAATTACTTTATTTTCTAACTTATTTCCTAATATTATTTCATATTGTTGAGCCAATCATAGCTCATTATGTATTTGCACTGGGTGTTGCAATATTTCTGAGTTGTGCTTATTGTGTTCTTCAGGTATGACTCCACCAAGATATATTCGTGATTAGTAACTATAAGTATGACCTTGGAAGCATGCTTTTAGGATATGTACAGACTAAGCATAAAAACATAATTAATGGACTCAAAAAAAAATTAAGACACTTTTTAAACCGGTTAATTAATTATGTTTTTATGCTTAACTTTTTAGACCGGTTATTTAAATAACCGGTCTAAAAAGTGTCTTAATCTTTTTTTGAATCCATTGATTATGTTTGTATGCTTAACTTTTTAGACCGGTTATCCACATAATCGGTCTTAAAAGTCTTTTTTAGACCGGTTATTTAAATAATCGGTCTAAAAAGTCACACTTTTTAGACCGGCTGTATCAAGACCTCATCTAAAACCGGTCTAAAAAGTTATTTTTACCTGGTCTAAAAAACCATTTTTCCACCGGTGATAAAATGCGGAAGTTCAGGGTCATGGCAAATAACAACAACATAACATATGCTCTAGGAGTATAAAAGAGCCTTTAAGGCTTACTCCATAGGTGTCGTCCCTTGCTCCCTACTAGAACAATCACCTAAAAATGTTAACATAAGAGATGAGATTCTACGTCTCAGTAACTACTGAAAGTTTCTAACGTACACAAGCAAACCATATATGATAAAAAAGAAGGAGATGATTATGTATATATTTATATGTATCATAATCCTCATACAAGACTATTACAAATTTAATTATCATCTTGTCAATCTATATTTCTACCACAACAAGTAATATATAATTATGCAATATGCAAAATGCAATCTTCCTTATATCACCGTCTATCCTTATTTCGCTGAATGGAGCCATAGGCTAACACATAGTCCAATAGAAACTCATCTATTTGACTGAATTGTCCTAAACTCACCAGTTCTTAAGATGCACATAGCCAAAGGTATAGAGCTTAAGAATGGACTACAGCTCCCTTCCTTAAAAGAATACAACTAAGAAGGTGTCACATGTCCTACAGCTCCAATGCAATCCCATCCAAATGAAAAAAATGGAATAATGGTCCCTGACAAGTGACATCTACTTTGCACCGAGTGATGGCATACCACATGGTAAAAGATCTCAACATACAATTTCCTCTTTACTCCAGCCCATCATAGATACAACCATCATGACAGTCATATTTAATCATTAATAAATATAAATAAAAGACAAGGTACAATAAATCATACTTCCATTCATATTAAACATTATCAATATTCAAATATGCCTAAAAAGGACCAATAATCCAACAATACATTAATTATAATTAAATTATTAACTATGTGAATAAAAATAAGTTATATACAAAAATTTCATTGTAACATTATTTACTTGAGAATTTACAATACATACACATATAAATATAATTCAGTCCATGTTTAATAAAAAAATAGTTATTCACAATCATATACAATTTATAAATATATAGGAGAATATTCAGAGTTGCCTTACTCCCTAGCTTATAGGTTATCACACAAGAGTTACTTCAAAACTCTTAATGAGCGTCTACAATGCCAAACATAAATACATATTAATATATTACTCATAACTACTCTAGAATTACTCTAACACTACACTAAAGTCTTAAGTTGGACTTGACAGAGACAACAAAACCCAAAAATAATATGAAATAAAGAGATGTAAGAAAATAAAATAAAAGAGGTGCAACTTCAAAATCTCAAAGATTATATTTATATAATATTACACCACAAGAGGTCTTGAAGAAAGAAAATGATAGAAAAATATATTCACATACTGATGGATACGAGGACGTGGAAGGGAAATGGAAAAAGGAAAAAGGAAAAATTAATTAATTAAAGGATTAGGATACATTAAAAAAATGAGATCAAATAAAAAGGAAAAGAAAAACACATTTATCTATATAAGTATGTATGTGATCACGTGATGGGCAAAGGAATAGTAAAAAAAAGTATTTAATGCATGTGAAGGAGAGAGATTCATATATGATAATCTAATGGGTGTGTTGACAAGACAACGTAAAGATCTTTTAAGTAAGAACAATAAGGACTTTTTATATATATAATATATATAGACACGTAGAGAAGGATAAGAGGCATAGCTGCAGGTTGCAAGGAGTATTTCCTCTTTATTATTATTATTTAATCTTTGTTGGCATTAAAGACAGTAAAACCAAAAATAAAATAATGGGGATGAAAATTATTAGGGGTTTAACAGTAGGTTATTGAGGAATTTAATGAGAGGAAATATATATACACATATTCATTGTCAAGAGGACAAAACGGGAAGAGGAAAATAATGTAAACAAATGAATTCATGAATGTGTGACTGACAATAACAGTGACGGAGGGGATGGGTTTAAGACTCATTAAATGGTAGAAAAGTATAAAATAATAGGTTTAATAAATAAATAAATGTGTGTACCTATAAGAGACGAAATAGAGAAGCTGGGTTAAAGGAACAATGAAGAATGAGTTTTAAATTCCCCTACACAGGAACAAGAATCTAGATGTACAGATAGATATAAATATGTATGTAAACCTGTGTGCACACTATAGGATAAAAAATGATGAAGAAGAGAATCTGGGGTTAGAGATGTTGCATTGAAGGAAAAGTTGCAGATGAATAGTAGAGCAGAAAAATGCATAGGTCAAGAAGCATATTTCAATTTCAGATCTACAATAACCTAACTACAGTAGCTTTGCGATGGGGAGAGGAAACTTAAAAAAAGAATAGTTTATAACCTAGATAAAGGAAAAAACAGAAAGCAAGTAAGTAATAGGTGATAAGTTGAAAAGACATTTATCAGTATATTAGACATATGGGAGGATGAGCAGGGAGAGTAAAATAAGAAAGGAGAACCTGATATTTGTTTGAAAGATGCGGTGCCGAAATGACAAGAAGTAAGCAGAAGAAGGGCATTTTATAGGAATAGGATTAGGGTTTGACTTTTTTTTAATTAAAATAATAATTTTTTTTAAAAAAATAAAATAATAATAGTATAATATTTATTGTTCAGCCCCCTTTTTTATCACTTATTCCAATAATAAGATATATTTACTTATACATTTTAAAATAATTATTTTAATGAGGTATTTTACTTCATACTATTATTATTGTTGTTGTTGTTGTTATTATTATAGAAAAATATTTATTTATTTATTTATTTGTTGCCGGAAGAAATATTTAAAACTTGATACTTCTTTTAAATTATTAATTGTTTTATACTCTTTGCCTAAATAAATTCTAAACTACAACTAACTCTAAGTTCTAAAAATCAAGGATGTTACATCTTTCATGGCTGGGTAAAGATCAAATTTATTCTTGTCACAATTTTTGTCATTGACTAAAGTCATAAAGGGATTGACAACTTTTAATTAAATGGGAAAAAATTGTGAAATTGACATTGAGGAGCTCAAGTACTTAATATCTATAATCAAATTGCTAAGTGAATAAATGTATTGACTAAACAAGTAAAGTTATAGACTAAGAGAATAATGATTTTTATTTAATGAGTAATGATTTTGACAAAATAAGTAATGGTTCTGACAAAACGAGTAATGTCTTTAACAAAATGAAAAAATGTACTAACTAAGGGTGTGTTTGGTTCAAAAGAGTTTAGGTTAGGTGATGTTTATTTAAATTAGGTTATGGGAGATTATAATTTTGTTTTGTTCAAAAAGAGGGGAAGGGAGATTTGATTTTTTGTTTGGTTCAGAAAGAGAGGTGATGAAAGTTAATTATAAGTGGACAAAAATACATTTCTACATATTTTCTTTCTTCCTTTTTAGAAATTAGACATAGACGCTACAAAAAACAACACACTCCCCCAACACGTACAATACTTAAAAAATAAATTATACTACTAATAAATTATAAATGCACTTTCTATAAATTCGTATTAATATATTAAATAGTAATTCCAAATGTTTTTAAGCATTAATTTATAAAACATTGTTTTTCCTTCTCCCTCCTTGTTGGTGAGTAAAAATTTTAAAATATTGTCTAAACTTTTTCTTTAGGTATCCTATTCCCACACGCAACCTTTATCACTATGAAAAATGAGAGAAACTTGGTCTACGAAGTGCTTATGAATTGTAATTTACAGAATATGAGGTAATTTTTACGGTTTATAAGGTAGCTTTTACGGTCTACGAGGTGCTTTTATGGTCTACGAAGTGCTTTTATGGTCTACAAGATAAATATGTGGAGGAGATTTATCTCGATTTACGTGAATCAAGCTTATATAATAAGCCCGATTCAGAAAAGTGATGCCAAACAAGCTCATAAATTGTCAATCACACACGCTATTAGAATGGCGGAGGAAAAACGGAATGGCGAAGGAAAAAGGGATTTCATATGTGTGAGGGTACTCTTAGAATTTTAAAAAATTTCCATAGGCAATTTAGTCACAATAGAATACAAATATTCTTTCCCCTAAAAAAAATCCTAAATCTGAAGGTTTTGTAAGAGAGAGGAGGTAACCACTAAAAGACAAAAAATCCCCCTCCTCTCACCTCCTCTACTTCCAACCAAACACTCATTTTTAATCTCCAACTCTCCCCTAACCTCACCTAACCTAATAAAACCTATAGCCAAACACATCATTAATTAGTAAAGTTATTGACTAAAAGATTAATGCTTTTTTACTTAATGAGTAACAATTTTGACTAAATAAATAAATATACTAACTAAATGAATAAATGTTTTGACAAAACTATTACTCTTTTAATCAATAACTTTACTCATTTATTCAATTTTAATCAAAACTATTACTCATTTTGTTAAAATCGTTACTCATTAAGTCCATTACTCTTTTAGTCAACAACTTTACTCATTTAATCAATATATTTGTTAATTTAGTAAAAAACATTACTTATTTTTTCAAAATTGTTACTCATTAAGTAAAAAATATTACTCTTTTAGTCAATAATTGTACTAATTTAGTTAATATATTTATTCATTTTGTTAAAGTCATTACTCGTTTTGTCAAAACCATTAATCTTTTAGTTCATAACTTTACTTGTTTAGTCAATACATTTATTTATTTAGCAACTTGGATATAGATATTGATCACTTGAGATCCTCTAGTCAATTTCACAATTCTTTTCTTGGTTAAAACAATTACAAGAGTTGTCAATCCCTTTACGTCTTTAGTTTTGACAATAATGAATTTGATCTTTCCCAAGCCATGAAAGAAGCCTTCCTCCTCCCAAAACTATGAACAATTCAGTTGAGAAGTCAAATATAGTTCACAAGTCCAAGTAACAAACACATTAGCACAATGAGAAAAGTGGGGCCTATTATTGAAGTATGGCCAAGAATAAAGCATCTGACTAAGAGGCTGTTTGGAATGGCTTATGAAAGCTCCATAAGTACTTATGAATTGTGATTCACAGAATACGAAGTAATTTTTACAGTCTACGAGGTTACTTTTACGGTTTACGAGGTGCTTTTACGATCTACGAGGCGCTTTTACGGTCTACGAGATAAATATGTGAGTGAGATTTGT
Organism: Albizia julibrissin; assembly: GCA_037074505.1. Taxonomy (NCBI): domain Eukaryota; kingdom Viridiplantae; phylum Streptophyta; class Magnoliopsida; order Fabales; family Fabaceae; genus Albizia; species Albizia julibrissin. The sequence goes on from CM073479.1 coordinate 39,386,034, forward strand.
CTCGATTTACGTGAATCGGGCTTATATAATAAGCCCGATTCATAAAAGCAATGCAAAACAGCCTCTAAATCTCAATCATAAACACGATCCACATCTATAACTAAAACCCAACTACCAGATCAAAGAAAGCTGCATGTCCAGGTGATGATGCCGAGCACCATTCCAGGAGATTAGGAAATGGAGAGAGAAGATCGAGCCTCACCATACCTCTATAGCTGTCGGTGTTTAGCAAGAAGGAGAGGAATCAAATGGGAGTAGGAGGAAGGTGCAATGGTTAAACTTTGGCCGCCGGCGAAGTGGACGGTGAAAAAGAGAGAATAGAGTGGAGAGAGAAGAGATGAAGGGATGAAAAGGAAAAAAAAAGAATGAGAGAAAGGGAAATTTTGTCTTTCCCTCAAACATTCAAAACCTAAATTTTTACCTGAGTATCTCTTTATCCTTTGCCTTTTTCAGCAGATTTTTTGGTATTTTGCAATTTCAAATGGTATTTATTTAACTTTTTCCCAATTATATATCTATTGGCCAAAATTTTTTTTATTCTAAACTTGAGACTTAAAGATTTTGTAAGGTCTTACACCACTAATTTTTTTTGGAGGCCATTTTATACCACTAAATTAACTTTTTATTACTTGCATGCAACTTATTTTTTTGTTTTGAAGAAAAGTGCACATGGTTATGGATAAATTTTGATATATGTGTAACTATTTTCATATAAATTTATAAAAAGATCAGGGGAATAAAAAATTTGGTTGAACTGATTTATTTGTTTAATTTAGTTAGTAAGTTAAATCCCGCTTCTTAATCAGAATTAAATACAATTAATAATTAACCAGGAAAATTAAAATAAATTTGGAAAAATTTCTTAAAAAGAACTTTAAAAATATCAAAAGATAAAAAGGTGTTCCGAATATTCATAATGCCAAAAAAATATTAGGGCCTGATTCGTCATTTTTAAAATTAAAAAAAATGATAAAATTGTTTTTCGGAATTTAATTTTCACTTTAACAAAATTAATTTTGAAAACTTTATCTGAACTTGTGAACCTTTATCAAAACTTGTAACACCCTTATGAGATCTTGTGAATTTTAATTTGCAACTTGTGAAATTCTTGAAATAAATTGTGAAATTCTTTTGAAAACTTGTGAAAACCTTACTCGAATATGTGAAATCTTTATTAGAACTTGTGGAACCCTTGTCAAATATGAATCAAAATTTGGAATTTTTGAAATTTTTGAAGGAAGTCGTGAAATTATTTTGGAAACTTATGAAAACTTTATCCAAATTTATGAAATCCTTATTAGATCTTGTGAATTCAAATTTGTAACTTGTGACATTCTTTAAGGAATATGTGAAATTCTTTTGAGAAATTTGTGAAATCCTTATCCAAACTTGTGAAACCATTATCATATCTTGTGAATTTTGATTTATAACTTATGAAGTTCTTATAAGAAATTGTGAAAACCTTATCTAAACTTGTGAAAATCTTTATCAAAAAATTGTGCCTTTCTCTCTGTTCTTAATTTTAAATTTAGAGGGATAATTATATCATTTCTTTTTGATTTTAAAAATGAAGAATCAGGCTCTAATACCTCTTTAATATTATGAATATTTAGATAATATTTTTATCTTTTAATATTTTAAAAATTATTTAAGGGATTTTTCCTAAATTATCCTATTTAACTCGGAGTAATAAATTTTTGCTATGGTTTGATCTACTACGGACTACCTGCGTGGATCCATTTAACACTATATGCATGCAATAAGGTCACAGTACACCTTACTATAACAATTTTTAACACTTAATATGAGATATATTTATTTAATTTAATTAAATTAAAAAAATTAGTTAATATATTATATATTTTTTAAAACATTCTAATCATATTTCTTAATTTTCTCATTTCTTTTCTTCCTTAATTGTTGTTTTGAGAACATCAATAAGAGTAAGTTAGAAAAATATTGTCAAATATAAAAAAAAACGTATTTTTTATTTAAGATTAAAATTAATTCCTTAAATATATCCAAAGCAGCATTTAACCCACCTATGCATACATTTATGCAAGACTCCCTTAATTGAGAATTGCATGGGGATGAGTTAACAAGTCATTTTGAGATAAACAATGTCTCTAGTCGAGGATGCTGTAGTTTTTAGTCCGTCTCAACTAATTGATAGCTTGCGGCCACAATGTAAATTCTTGAGGGATTATTTTGTCTCCTTTTATTAGTAACAAGGACCAAAGCTTTTGGTAATGTTTAATAGGAAAAATCATTTTCTTAGGAAAATGGAAAAGTGGAAGATGAGGTGCTTGTATGAAAAAAGGAATTTGTAGATACAACTCATTTTTAGAAAGTATAACTTATTTTTAATAGTATACAATATATCTTAAATGTTAAAGTATATTTTTAGTCCTTTATTTTTATTTAAAGGTTCGTTTTAAATCCCTTAATTTTATAAAGTATACTTTTAATATTTAAATCTTAACATCATTAATGTTATTAACAAAAAATTTTAATTAGACAAGTTAAATAGCGACCATTAATCCAACATCTACTTAATTTACATTATTTTATTTTTAAATAAAAATCTAATTTAAGTAAATTATTTTAGTCAATTTTTTCCTTCATTTAAATTAGATTTTCATTTTAAAAAATAAAATAATGTAAATTAAGTAAATGTCATGTAGGATTAAAAATCAATGAGGCATTATGTTGCAAGTAGCCAACTTGCTTCATCATGTCAGTATTGCACAGTCACTATTTAACTTCATTACACAGTCACTATTTAACTTTATCTCGTCAGTATTTTCCATTAAAAACATTAACAATGTTAAGTTTTAAGAATTAAAAATACACTTTATAAAATTAAAGATCTAAAACAAACCCTCAGGTAAATATAGAGGATTAAAAATATATTTTAGCCTATTTTAAATTATGTGCAAATGCTTTTTCATTTTACATATAATTGAAGACAAATTGCATAGGGTTAAAAAAAATTACACTTATTGAAGATAAATTGCACAGGAATCCTTAAATAAATTTTATAATGGGATATTTTTCAGAAATTTTCTTAAAAAGGATATTTTCATGCTAAAAATGGGAAAATAAAGTTTTATAAATGTATTATTGTGGGTGGTATTTTAGGTCGTTTGCTTGCTAGTCACTCCTTTGGTCTTGTCGCCTGTTTCTATGCTTTTTTTTTCAGTTTTTTAATATGATTAAAACACACGTATATATATGAGTCATCAAATTTACATTCATAATAATAATAATTTCACTTAAAAAAATATAAAAAATTCAATAGATAAATTTATTAAATTTGATAAAATTTACAAACAAAAAACACTAAATTATCTATTAAGATACAATGATTTGATTTGAAGCAAAATACGAAGGTGCCAAAAACCAACATCCAAGACAAGGAAAGAGGTGGGACTTTAGGGTTTTTATACATCTAATTCTCTATTTTTTAAAGAAAAAATTTAGGGCAAGGCCAGCCTGCAATAACCCGTGGGATATGTAATACAGACGTATGCGAGGCATACTTTTGTGGGCTGGTAAAATATAACCCTAGCCCACGCTAAGCCCTACTCTAGTGGTGAGTAGTTTGGAATCTAGATGCTTTATCATTTAATAAGATGCTGACCTTCTATTCCCATGGCCTGACCAAAAAAAAAAAAAAAACAATTGAGATTACTATATTTTTGATGAAATTGCTCAGAATTCAAAAATCATTTTTAATTAGATCTCAATGTCAATCAACGATGGAATCGCAATATAAAATATCAGATAATTATATGAAAAATTGTGGCTCACGAAATTATACAATTATTAAGATAACACAAAAAAAGAATTAGCTATATATCCTCTCACCCAAAAAAGAAGCCACACCTCATTGGCGTTTAATGATTTTAGTACTCAACCTTTTATCTAATTTTTACGTTGAATCATATTAGTCAGTATTATCAATTAGTATAAGATACAAAGTTGGCAATAGGTTATGTTATTTACGGTCCTAAATAATAAAACTTAATAATCAAATTTCAAATAATACAGGAAGCCAGAAATTTTCATACGATACAAGGGAAATATATTTGGTTTTTTCATAAACATTAAGTAAAGTTAAGTGCTTGCGCATGCATAAAAATTGATCATCAATTATTTTTTCCTATAATTGACCATCAATTTAGTTAGGTTAAGGTCCAATTTGGCTTGAAAATTTGTGCATAAGAGCATTGGGTATCTATAAGTATTTATTTGATCAATTTTTTTAGAAGTATTAAAAATGAGCAATAATCCATTAAAAATAAAGTGAAGGTTAATATTTTAACCCTCAGTGTTAATTTCTAACTGTTAACAAGACTTACTTCTTTTTAAATACTCTTGAGGCTAAATTAATCTAACAAAAACTTTCAAATATCCATAACTCCTAAATGAAAACTTCAAAGGCAAAATTAGACCTTAACCCATCAAATTAAGGTAGTTCTATATCAGAATATTCATGTTCACAAAAAAAATTGGATTAAACTAATAAATAATATGACAATATTAATATCACATTATCTCCTACCCTCGTGTAAAGTATGCGTCATAATCAAAAAGTGAGAGCTCTAATAGAAGGGGTTTTGACCACTAAAACACAAAATCTTAAGTTCAAAAGTATGTGTTATAACCAACAAGTGACTAGTCTAGGAGAAGGAGTTTTAATCACTAAAGCACAAAATATTGAGTTTAAGTCCTTGTAAATGTAAAAAACAATTTTGAGAGAAATACCTCTAATTGGGCTCAACAATGCATAAATTTAAACTAAAATGATAAATATATATTATTTCTAGACACTTCTCTAATCCTTAATATAAAATCTAATTGAGGAGCTGATTTTAGTCCTAACTATATGACCTATTTCCTAAGCCAGCTTTTTGTTATAGGGAACTCAATGGGCTCAAACTAATTTGGATTTAAGGTATGACATAACTATTTTTTTATATGCTTTCCTTATCACCTAACGCTACTATGTTCCAAAGTTTCAAACTCAAAACTCTTAGTTAAACAAAAACAACCCTCTACTAGTTGATCTAAACATTTGGTGGCAGTGTTTCAGTTATTCTAAGTAACATGCACACCTTTTATATGTGTAGTGAAGTGCCTTGGCTGAAATGGCTTATTCCAAATATTCAAACATTGATGCTAAAAAAAAAAGAAGGTCACATTCTAATGCAGGATTGATTGACCTATACTAATACACTCAGTGCCTATTTATAATTTCTGCAACCAAGAAAAATATTAAATAGATAAATTTTTTTAAATTTACCCTTATTTATGAAAATGTACATATTTTCTCTCACATCTCTTTGTCTCACTACATTTACACCTCTCTACATATATTAATATAAGTCAACAAGGGGTAAAATTGACAAAACCTCATTTATTATCCTACAAGAGATTTATATTTTGAACAAAAACTTTTTGAGTACAATTGACTTATAAATAGATATTGAGTGGTATATATGGTACTGTATTGATCAGCATTAACCTTCTTTTTTTTTTCAATTTTATTTATTATAATGGAACAATTTTAAATGAATGAGGGTAAAGTGATCTTTTCATATTTAGAATTAATCTAACCCATATATCATAAAACTTTAATATAATTTGATAATTCCAATGGATTTGGTTGTGATTATTTCTCTTTTTTTGGGATATGTGTTATTCCCTGCGAATATACAATTATTAAGCTACTAATAGCCCAGTTAGTTTGATTTCATAGAAGATGATTACATGTAATCCTAATACAACAGACCGATTATAGTGTTTGGTTGGTCTTATGTAATGTAAATATGATTACATTTTGTAATCATGATTACATCAAATGATGTAATCACGATTATACTGCTAGGATGATGAATGAGGATGCAGACATCATATAATCAAGTGAAAAAAATATTATTGTCATTATAATTTTTTAATTTGACCAAAGTGCCTATCCATAAATGCTGTTAAATATTAAATAATTACCACCATTACATATTTAAAAAATTTAATAATTATATACAAGTATAAAAAAATATTCCTCACTAAAAAATTTAAAAATTATAGTCCACAATTAAAAATATTAAAATATCTCATTAAATAATATTTCTACCATTAAATATTAAAAAATTACCATGATCCCTTTCATAATATTTTCACTATTAAATATTAAAAAATTATTATGAACCCAACGCATACATTACATAAATTGGAAAAGAAATTACTTTGAACCCAACGTATACATTATACATATATATGTAGATAATGATAATTTTGCCTCTTACTATATTACTTCCATATATTCTCATTTTTTATATAATCCAACCAAACATTTTTATTTATATTCATCATTTTTCTTTAATGGGGAACCAAACAAATTCATGTAATTATCATTACATTACCTTCGATTCCGTGAATGAAACGGACACTTAATGTTTTTATGTGTGATGAGTGTTGCTTTGCATGGCAAAAGGGTAAACATAAAATCAAGTTAGATTGGATTTAAATCTTCTCCTCCTCATTTTCCCCTTTTATTTTCTTCATCTTAACTCAGCCTTTGGATTAAAAATTGAATAATTGATATTTAATATCTTATAAAGTTACATTTTAATATTATTACATAAAAAGGTAAACTATTAAAAGCTCTTTTGGTTGAGCGGTTATAAACTCGATTTACGTAAATTGGGTAACTAATTAAACCAGATTCCTTACTGTTATACTTTACTATTCTCAAGAAGTTTCTCATTACACAATCTTTAATTAAATTTTTGTTTGCCAAGAGCTTTTAATTTAAGTAGCACTCCAATCCCGCTTAAATAGACGCATTCATAGGATCGAATGCTGAGTGGATAGGGTTATCATGTATGGCATCCTTCCAAATATAGAAGGAGTAGGATAGGAAACAAATTTTTTTGGGAAACTAATATTTTGTTTTCACTTTGGAACATTTAAACCCATAATATATTTTTGGTAAAAAAAAAACCCATAATATTAAATGGCATGTTAATCTTTACAAATACTAGCACGACTCCCAAAAATTATCTTGCTCAATATAAAAGTAACTTATTTAAAAAAAAAATGAAAGAAGTTAATTAAGTTATTTATGAATATATGGGTTGAGTCTCAACAGCGATATTTGTGTTAGGAGGGGTAGTTAAGAACCCCAAACCGAATATCGATACTAATATAAAAAATGTTAATTAAGTTATTTAATCATAACATATGTTGTGAATTATTAGATTACATATCAATTTGTAAGTAAAGCAAATTAGTTTGGATAAAAATATTAAATATAAATATTTTAAAATAACTTATTTAGCTTCTTTAATCATTTTAAAAAAGTTAACTGACTCTTATATTAAGAATTAAATGTATCATTATTACTTCTCATGTCCTTAATATAAGACATATTAAGAGAGTTGATATTGATCTTACATATAAGACATAATTTTTATATTTATCAATATTTTTATAATTTATCTCTAGTGATGTTTCCTCAATAATAATCAAAAAGATGATGAAAGAAGGTGAGTTTGATATTTTAAAAAATACATATCATATTAACTAACATATTTAATCTAATTAAATTAAATAAATATATTTTATATTAAAATTACCAGCAATATTATTATAAAAAGAGTCTGAGAACTCGGTTGGGCAATGATTTTCGCAACGACGAGAAGAGGAAGACAGGTTTGTTACTTTTATTGGCGTAAAGTTGCACTAAGAACCGTTGGCGTGCACTCCCAAGCCTCTGCTTTGTCGTTGGCATATTTCTATATACTTCCGCATGAGTCTTCAGATTCGGCTTCGTCTAAGTTCATTTCACATCAGGAATGGACCGACCCCATCGCCGGAAGCCTGTAATCTCCGACCAGGTCCTCGTCAACGGCACCCTCACGCCGGTATCTCTGTTCAGCGACGGCACATTATGGTGTCTGGACGGAGGTCAACAGTGTTTACATCTCGAAAAAGAGGTTCTCGGATTCGTCACTGACGGCCCCGATATTAGGATCAAAAGCCTCGTTGATAGCCGCCGCAGTGGCTGCTTTCCCATGAATAGAGGGAAGCTTGTCAGAAAAGATGTCGTGTTTCAATCGTTGTCGGAGGAATCGCAGCGGCTATGGTGCCAGAACCTTCGCGAATTCCTCGATTCCTTCGGTAAACGTTGTGGCGATTTTACAAAGTTGTTTAAGCTGATTCGTGTGTGGGCCATAAGCTAGTTTAGCTGTTTGATACTTGTGCTAAGGTGAAAGCGAGTGTGCTATTCAAGCTCATTATTGGTATTCGATGAATTTTCAAACTGTTTTCTTGCTTCAATCATAGAGTGTGTGTGTGTGACCGTTAAAAGAAAGTTTAATTTTTGGCAGTGTTGAATGATTTTATGATCCTCTGTTGCAAATGAATTGCTACTATAGAGTGTGACACGGAGAGAGGGAGAGAGAATGTTACTGTTAAACATGAACTACACTGACGATTGGATTATCTGTGAAAAAGAAGTTCTGCGATTAATTAACGCGGAGTACGAGCTCTTGGCAGTAATCTATTTAACTTTTCATCTTTATTCTTATTTAAGGATTGATGTGATTTTCACATGCTGGTTGAATTAATTGAGTTCCCTGTTTATTGTGTTTTGTTCTGAAATATATAGATGTAGCTGAAGTTAATTATCTCTATTACAGGCCGCCCTAAGAGGCTTTTTATTTTTGTTAATCCATTTGGCGGAAAGAAAGCTGCTACAAAGATTTTTCTTCATCACGTGAAACCACTTCTTGATGATGCTGAAATCCAAATCACTCTTCAAGGTTCTGAATTGTCTATTAAGCTGGGACATTTCTCTCACCCTGCCATTAGTTTGTAATTGTTTCTCTTTATATACATGCATATTAATGTTGTATTATGTACTCCTCAGAAACCAAACACCAACTACATGCAAAGGAAGTTGCTCGTACACTTGATATATCAAAGTATGATGGGATTGTTTGTGTTAGTGGTGATGGGATTCTTGTTGAGGTTAGTTTCATTTATATTATTATTATTATTTTTTGGCTGCGAGTCCCATTATGGTCGTGGATGACTTGACAGTTAACATTGGTAGTCCTTATTTTCCCCTGATACTTTAAATTTAAAAGTTGTATTTATCTGCTGGGAAAAAAGGAGAGAATGAATGAAAGAAAAGGTTGGAGATGATTCACAGCTTGTACACTGATGGAGACTTGGTAGTGTGGGATACCAAGTCTCACATTGAGTGGAATGGGAAGTTCAATGGTTTTTTAATGGGTTGGTTCTCTCACCTCTACAACTAGCTTCTGGGGCAAGGTTCTAGAATGGGGATATGAATTCTCTTGTCCTGGGGCTACCAGTCTATTGATTTGACATCTTGCTATAACATGCCATTCACGTTTGTTCTTGCATGAATTGAAGTTATAACATCTGTGCCTAGTCTTACCCCATCATGGTTCATTGTATTTGGTTTGGCTTCTTTATGTATTATGCATGCACCCAAATTAATTCCGCACCACCCCACTTATTACATATTTCTGTGATTCCCCCCTTCACCTTACAAGTATATTACATTCTAGTAGGTTGTGAATGGACTGCTAGAAAGACAGGACTGGGATACTGCAATAAAAGTACCCCTTGGAGTAATTCCTGCAGGTGTGTCACCCATTTGTTACCTTACGTTTCAAAATTTAATAGTTTAAACAATAAGTTATTATCCATTGATTGTTATTTTTCTGCAGTGTAATGTACCCTAATGAGTTAAACATCAGGTGTTGAAATATGATGCTTAACATCTTCTAACGTTTTTGACATCTTTTAAGAGGAGGATACATTAACAGGTAGAACCGTAGAGTTATAATTAATTTGATGAAGAACCTTGTATTGCACCTTAGCAATCAGCCCTTTATGAAGAGAATTTCCACTAGTTAGCAAGAGCTTGTGACATTTTCCCATTCAAATAGACTTACATCACTTCAAAGGGTGGTATGATTGAGCTAATATTATTAACTAGATTTTGCCAACAAACTTTATCCATTTTATAGACATTGACGGGGCTAATATCAAATTTTTCTAATCAAGTTTTCCCCTCATCTTAAATGATTCCGTCTAAAGGTACGGGAAATGGCATGGCAAAATCTCTTCTTGATTCAGTTGGTGATCCTTGCACAGCTGCTAATGCTGCTCTTTCCATTATTCGAGGTTGGAGATCATTTCTGTCCTAATTTGTTATAACCTCACCAAAATTCTGTTTCTTCTGCTGATAAGTTTAAAACTATGTATCAAATCTTCACAGGTCATAAGCAATCTCTTGATGTGGCTACCATCAAGCAAGGAGAAACCAGATTTTTCAGTGTATTGATGCTTGCATGGGGTAAGTACAATATGCTGGCATTGCTGGGTTATGCCAATGAAGCAGTGGCTGATACTCAAACAAACACATCTTAACTGCTAGCTTCTATAATTATTTATTACGCACTAGTAGTGTCTGATTTTGCCTGTGACTGTTACCTGGAGAGATAATGATGATTATTTACTAAAGGTGTGATTGTTTTATAGGACTGGTTGCAGATATTGACATTGAGTCTGAAAAGTATCGATGGATGGGAAGTGCTCGAATAGATTTTTATGTTAGTAAGCCATATTAATATGATAACATGTTCATTTATGACGTTTTTCTGTTGTTGAGAGGTGTCTCTCTTGAAATTAACTGTTTATGATGACATTTTTATTCTAATTCTTTACTAATTACTGTTTCCTTTTGCTCATTGTCATTGATTTTCTGTATAGTAGTTGAAGCTCTATCTTCTGTTTTAGGCTCTCAATCGAATCTTAAATTTGAGGCAATACACCGGATGCATTTCATTTGTGCCTGCGCCTGGGTTTGAAGCTTTCGGGGAGCCTATGAGTTATAATGGGAAATGTACAGGCGAAGACAACAACCATGATCCCAAAGAAGCAGAACATATTAAGTTACAAAGGTCCTGTTATCAAGGACCTGATATTAACTTAAAGAATTTAAATTGGAAGGCCATAAATGGACCCTTTGTTTCTGTTTGGCTTCATAATGTTCCCTGGGGTTCTCGGGATGCCTTGGCAGCACCTGATGCAAAGGTAGGTAGCTTTATGTGTTTTAAGAAATTTAGACTAGCTTCTTTGGAGTTCGGTATTCGCTTGCTTGATTAATTCTGGCAGAAATTAAGCTTTTTAGTGCTGTAAGAATTGGGATGAACATGATATTTTGGTATCGACTTGCTTGATTATTTCTGGCAGAAATGAAGCTTTTTAGAGCTGTAAGAATTGGGATCAACATGATTATAGCGATGAAGGATGGTATTTGATGATTTACTTAGCAAATTATATCCTCTATGTGATGTTTATTAATTAATGCATGGGAGAAATGACACCAAAAAATGTAACTTTATGAGTATGGGTTGCCAAAGTCTCACATCGAGTAGTATGAGTTGTTTAATGAGGTACTTAAGTGCCTTGGCTCTAGCTTTTAGGGTGTGGTTTTCTAAGGTGCTTGGGAGGGCTACCGACGGAGGGTTCTGACGGGCAAGGAGGCCGAGTGAAGTGCCGCCGAGACGTCTCCTTTCCGGGGAGGGTGTATTGATAGGGACCAAGGTAATAATGGTTGTCAAAGTCCTACATCGAATAGTATGGGCTACTTGATGCCCAAGCAGCTTGGAGAACCACACCCCAAAAGTTAACTATTGAGATGGGAAAAGCTGACTATTGAGGTGGGAGAGTCAAGGCACTTACTTAAGTACCCATCGAGCAGATACTACTCGATATGGGACTTTGGCAACCCATATTACCTTGATCCCTATCATATTTCATCTTTACACTCAACTAATTCTGTAAATGGAGAGAGGATTTGGATTGAAGGGAGGAAAATGATAGAGATTGGGCTGATTTAGAGTTGATGCAGTTGTTTAAATATTTGCCATGTCAGATTCTTTAGGAAAACTATAGCAACTTGTTTATCAGCTCTGCACCATTGATTCTTTCACAAAAGTTTCTTCACGTGTCATATTATTATTGAAGGACACAAACATAGAAAACTGTACTTAAATTCTGTCCTTCAATATGTCTGCATACTGTCAATATGTCTCAAGTAGGAAGAAACTGTTATTTTCTCCCTATTTGAGACATCTTCAATTATCATTCATGATAATGATATGTTACTTTATTCATTAATGCAGTTATCAGATGGTTGCCTGGACTTGATCCTTGTCAATAAATGTCCCAAATTAGCTTTGCTGTCGCTGATGTCAGAATTAAGTAGTGGCGGCCATGTGAAATCGCCTTATGTAATGTACCTTAAGGTGAGTGCATCAGCTTGATTAAGTGCTTGTTTGGAATCACGATTTATTAGCGCGTTCATGTAAAACGAGATAAAACTCTTCTTTCATACTTACTAGTTACCTTATACGTTGTAAATCACAATTGAAAATATGCTTTTGAAGTCTCCAATTCCCATTCCAAATAAGCCCATAAGTATATGAAGAAGAAACATGACTTTCTTATCTGTTACAAGAAGCCCTGAAAGTCTCTCTCCCTCGCTCTCTTCCTTTACTATGTCTGCCTGAGAAAAACTTGACAGCTTCTTTATTCTGCAACAAATTACAGGTAAAAGCTTTCATATTGGAACCGGGCTCACGGGTTGCGAAGCCCGAAAAGGAAGGTATCATAGATGCTGATGGGGAGGTTCTGGCAAGGGGGAAAGGAACACATAAGTGTGACAATATGACTTTGATGGCATATGATCAAATTCAAGTAACTGTGGATCAAGGTTTAGCAACAATTTTTTCCCCAGTATAATAAACTTGTGGTTAAATTGAAATTTCTTATGTTTTTCCTAGGTCCATTCAATTCTTGTTCTTGGTTATGATTTCACTAATAATGATAAAATAGAATCTTCCATGGAATATGACTTTGTGTATACTGTACAGAACTGAACCTAAAAAATGGAAACCTGAGTAGTTTCTCTCTGCAAGGTTTTTTTAGGCCTTGAAAGTGGCAGTTTTGAATAGGTTTTGGATTTCTTTTTTCCCCTTTGGAAAGTATTATTATCCAAAAGTTTGTTTCATCTTTCCCTAGTGAAGAACTTAGATAGGATTTCATCTGAAAAGTTCTTTTCATCTTAAAGTATTATTATCCACAGTTGGAGGATGCTCCACAAGCTCTTGTACGCTCATGGAAGGAATAAGATTTATATATTTGCCGATTGTGACAGCACGTTTGTATTATTAATTTTGAGTAGATTTTAATTTGTGTAGTTCAACTTTTTTTTTTTTGGGATCACAATATGCAGAATAACAGTACAATATAAATAATATTTAGATAATGATTGGAACTAAACAAATAATCTCTCCAAAATTAAATAATTTATTTAGTTTTTTTAATATCATTGAATTAGTTAACTAATTTTTATATTAAGGATCGGATAAAGTACATAGTGGAAAACTTTTTATAAGTTTGTTCATAAATTTATGAATAAAAGAAATGCAATAATTTGTTGGGGAGTCGGGCCAAGTTGGTATTGTCTGTCATAGCAAGAGATTTTTCTGAGGATTGTAACTTGCAATAACTAAGAACTTTCGTAGAAAATAACTTAAAGATTATTGTTGATCTATACCGTCTAATTGAATTTTAGTTTTAATTTCTATAGTTTTAAAATATTAGTTTTGATCCCTAGTTTGAGTTTAAGTATATGGGCTAAAATTAAAATTCATTAAAAGTATATGATAAAAACCCACGATTTGAAATTATAGGGACTAAAACTAAAATTTGATAACTATAACTAATAATGTTATTAACCTAAATACTTCTTCTAGTCCTTAATATAAGATCAAGTTAACTAATTTGGGAAAATTAAAGAAACTAAACAAACTAATCATAGCATGTTACATGCCATTAAATTATATACCAGTTGATAAGTCAGGTAAATTAGTTTGGAAATAAGTAATAAATATAAATACTTTGAAAATAATTTTTTTGCTTCCTTAAGCTTCCCAAATTAGTCAATTAAGAGCCCATTTGGTTCAACCCCATTGCAGGCCCCATTACATGCCTGCAATGGTAATCATGATTGCATTACCAAGAAAAGAATGTTTGGTTACTCTTTAGCATGGTAATAGGGTTTACCATGGTAATGATAATTACCAAAAAATTGTTAATTCTCATTCATACCTCCCCCTATGAATCATCATTACCATCCCATTACATGGTTAAAAAAGTTCAATTTACTCTTTAGTTTTACTTCTCTTTATTTTAGTTATATTTTTTCACTTAGTCACATCATGCTACAACCGCTACCGTCACTGCCTCCTCCTCCTCTACCACTATCACTTCCACTTGCCGCCGCCACCACTACCTTCTCCTCGGTCACCCCCGCCACCGCTACTACTTCTTCCACCCTTACCATCGCCACTACCTCCTCCTCCACTACTGCCGCCACCACCAAAATTACCTCCTCCTCCTCTACTGCCACCGCCACCACCACTTGCCACCCGCCGTTGCCGACACTACCTCCTCCTCCTCCACTGCCGCCCCTGCCACCCCCCACCATTGCTTACATCACCACCCACCGTTGCTACCGCTACTATCTCCTCTTATTCCATTCTCCTCTGCCACCACTACCTTCTCTTCTACCGCCGTCGCCACCACCTCCACCGTTGCCATCACAACCATGACCTCCTCCTCCTCGGCCAAACCTTGTCACCACTACATCCACCATTGCTACCGCTCGCCATCACAACCTCGTCCTTCACTGCAACCACCATGGCCTCCTCCTCTACCATCGCCACCGCCAACTCCACTACCTCTTCCTTTTCCAACTCCGTTGTCGCCACCTCTGTTATCGCTGCCACTACTTCCTTTTCCACTGTTGTTGCTATCACTACTTTACGCCGCTACCACAGCACCATTACCATCCTCCACCACCACAACCATCTCCATATGACGATCCTTGGCGAGATAGCGTGACACTTATAATTAGGTAACACGATACCTCTTAACTATTCTTTTTACAAAGATTATAGTAAGGGTAAAATAAATTTTTTATGATATATTAATTTTAAATAGTTGTTAAAATAATAACTCATTGCAACTTACTTAAAAATCAAACCAAACACTAGCCCTATAATTAATATTATATTATATTACCATTGCATCATATTGTACTGCACTGCAGGATATAATGAGATTGAACCAAATAAACCCTAAGTTTTATATTAATGATTTTTTTTACCATTATATTAAGGGGCGGAAGGAGTAGTTTTTTTCTTTTGGTTTCCATAGACCGTTGCATTCACGACAAAATGTCATTATAGCAAAAGTTGAAGCACTATATCACGTAAATTATGAAGAAAGTGAGAGGCAAATAAAGTTCAGAAGAAAATGTATTAGGTATGATGGAATTGAATTTGAGTACAAGTTTCTCTTATTAATTATCCCCCATATTTACGCAAAATTAATTCATTTTGAAATATATTTGAATGTAAATATGCCCAAAAATGATAAAAAGAACAATAGTAAAAAAGGTAAATAAATAGAAGAAGCATGAATAGCTAACGAGACTGATGTTTTCATATGATATAGATTCAAATGCAAGTAAAAACTTGGTTGGGATGTAATTTATCAGTACTTTTATAAGCCGTTTTGAATCGTGTGATACCTACCTTAATTATGATGAGTCTAGAAAACCTAATCTTACTAAAAAAATTTTGGGAAAATCGATGGCAAGTCCTATTTAAAATTTGTATTGGTATAACACCATGTATTGTTAGACCTTCCTCACTAACCTTCTTCCATCTTTTTTGCACTTCAGTGATACCCAAGTTCTGCCATCTTCCTTTATCCTCTTTTATCAATATCTGCCAGCATCTCCGGTTCCTTTTTCTTACAGAAATACCATTTAACTGCAGCAAATGAACAAATAATAAAAATCACAACCTTATGTGGCTAGCGGAAATTAAACAATAATAGGCTTTTATCAAAGAACCTTCTTCTAAGCAATAACTGAATATGTCCACTATAAATAACCGCCCTTGTAATATTAACTCCACACAATTCGGATTCAGACTTGAACTTCTATAAAATCAATATCTTCCTAGTTGTTATGCATCACTCCTGCCCTCAATACATCAATACAAAGCTCTCAAGGCTTTCCAAGAAGCAAACAAGAATATGCCTCTTATACATCAATAGCATGTGAAGAAGGAAACTAGATTTGATAGTCAAATCTCAATCAGAGGGAAACAACTAGAACTAACATAAGATTATATCATTTAGATAAAATAATATTAACCACACGATTTAAAAGCCAGAACAGTTTCGATAAAACACAATAACATCATTTAGATAACCAATGACCATTCAAAATTAAACTTGGCCATTGTTATAATAAGATCATAATGAGAATTAAATTGAAGAGCATAAATCTCCAAAACCATTTTATAAGTTCGTCATTAAAAACAAAAGAAAAAAAAAAACCATAAGCATTAATTATACCAGCAAGTACAAGAAGCATTCAATGCCAAAGAGACATTACAAAGAATTTGGCCGATATTGCCATCTTCGACTGGACTTCCTGGCATATAAATTGCGCAAGTGATTTCTGGGGTTGTGGAGGATGAGGATACGGAAGCATTGAGGGAGAGAGAAAGCAGAGCAATAACCATTATTCGGGGTCTCTGTGATTATGAGTGGAAAATGTTAGACACAGAAGTTGAAGACCGGAGCTTCATTCAATGGTTGGAAGAACATCATTTAGATTATTTGTCATCGACGACGAGAATTACGTCACTTTGGATAGATATGAATATATATATAACAACACATTAATATATATTATTTGGGATCAATTATATAATAAGATGATAAATTGATAGAGATGTTAAATTTAATTACAGAATTCAAGATGTATGGTATAAATGGAGAAAAACTACTAAAATTATTTGTGATCAGAAAGTACCTAATAAGGTAAAATGGAAGTTTTATCGCACTACTATAAGAATAACAATGCTATATGGTAGTGAATTTTGGGCTTTAAATGAACTACATGAACATAATGGGGGTAGCAGATATGAGAATGTTGATATGGATGTGTGGTTATACAAGAAAAGAAAATATTCGTAATATTCATATACGCGAGCGAGATGGATTGGCCTCTATTGAAGGAAAAATAGTAGAAAGTCATTTGAGGTGGTTTGAACATGTTCAACGAAGGCTATTGAGTGCTCCGGTGAGGAGAGTTGATCAAGTAGTATGAAGTCCTATAAAATGAGGTTGAAAAAAGCCAAAGCGAACATTCATTGAGGTCATAGAGAGAGATTTTTTTGTTAATAATATATATAAATATAAGGTTTTCAACAGAACACACACTACAAAAAAATGACGATTAATAGAGGTTAATTTGAAGAGGTTGAAATAAACCGCTACAAATATAAGAATTTGTAGCAGTTAAAGGCAAAACCGCTACCAATTTGCAACAGTAAGCATCCGCCCATCATTGAATAAAGTTTGTAGCCCTTTTAAGTATACTTTGTAGCGGTTATGTCTACAATAACCACAACAAATATGGAGCCAGCTTCATGTCAAATGGCGCCAAGGTTGCGCGCCTATTGTCACGGGTATTTTGTAGCGGTTATGTCTCTAATAACTGCGATAAATATGGCGCCAGCTTTGCACGAATGTGGCTCGCCTATTGTAGTGGGTACTTTGTAGTGGTTATTGTTGACATAACCGCTACAAATATGGCGCAATGGCGTGAAGCTAACGCGCATACTTTGGCCGTCACATAGTAGTGGTCACTCACGAACAAACTGCTACAGATTTGGTGCGCACTTTATGACGATTAATTAGTAGCGGTTATTATTAAATTAACCGCTACAGAATTCAAAAAGGCATTACTCTGTGGTGGTTAAGTAGTAAACCGCTACAAATGGGAAAATCTGTTACGGTTATATCAAGAACCGCTACCAATTATATGCTTATAAATAGCCACGTACGGAATCAGAGACGTTAAGAAAAGAATTTGTAGCACAAAGCCAACAATTGGTTTCAGATGAGTTGCCAACCCTTGAAAGAAGGGAAATGGTTTGTGACTTGCATCATGTTACATAACATGATACCAAGCACATGCCATTTGCGTTTTTTCATGTGGGTGGCAACTGCTTTCAAACCAATTGTTTGCTTCATGCTGTAATTTCTTTTCTCTTGCCTAACATTTAGTAGCGGTTATTATATAAACTGCTATAAATGATTAAAGCAGTAATTTAAAACGTTTGACTAACGACACTTAGTAGCGGTTAGTTATTTTAATCCGCTACAAAATAAGCATGGACACATTTGTAGTGGTTATATTACTATAACCGCTACCAATATTTAACTGCATTTATTATCCATAATTCACGAAGTTAGAATTTAACGGTTATTGTAGCGGTTTCTCTAATAACTGCTACAAATATTTGATTGCATTTATTAACCACAATTCACGATGTGAGAGTTTAGCGGTTATTGTAGCGGTTATATAAAAATAACCGCTACAAATGTCTCACTTTCTGTAGCGGTTTGTTATAAAACCGCTACAAAGTTGAGCTCTATATAAACCGCAGCCTCCTTCATTTCTCACATTTTGCCATTTTTCTTTCTAACAAGGTTTCCTCAAAATTTTACATTTCTACATATGGCTTTAGGAAATAGGGGGAAGGGGAAGGAGGTTATACCATCCCCAAGATCATTTGTGCGTGGTAGCGGTAGCAAAGGAGGAAGGGGTCGTGTCGTGGCAGGGGTCAACGCAGAGGGAGTGGAGCTGTACGACTACAGATAAGCCCAAAGCAGCCACTGGAGGAGGCCCCATCACAGCCACAGTAGACGGCCCCATAGGAAGGGGCCCCATTATAGCCGTAGCCGACAGCCCTATCGGAGAGGATCGCACCACAGGTCTCTCATGAGGGAAAGGGAGGTGAGATCAGCATCATCGATTATGAGGACGAGAATGAGGAGATGTTCAACTTCGACCAAATTCATCTCAGCGACCTGGAGCGGTTCCTAGATAAGGAGGTCGCGACGGACCAAGACTACCCATGACGGTCATCTTCCCGATCGACTGAGTTTGAGATGCAAGTGAGAGGTAAATGTAATTTTTCTATTTAATTTTTATTTAAATACAATTCAATGAAATGTGAATTTAAATTTAAGTAACATATATGGTAATTGTGCAGATAAGCAGGGGAACATTTCTACAAGGAGGCTGGACGTGACTGGTTTGAAAAGCATGGATCAGAGATTATGAGTTGTAGTTTTGTGGAATGAGCCCACGGACCAGCCCGTTGAGAATGGGGGTCACCTGTTCAACTGCTACCTGAACGACTTAGGCTTGGAGTGGATGCGGTTCCCCATTCACTTCAGGACGTGGAAGCAAGTTCTAAAGGGCCTGAAGGATCGCGCATGGGAAGAGGAGGTTAAGATAATTAATAATTGCATTTAATTATATTAAATGATTTATAATTAAATTTTTGTAATTATTATTTTTAAATTTTATATTTTCAAAATAATCGTATTTAAATTTTTTTATTTAATTTTATTTCAAGGTCGATTTGCCGTACATGATAGCTATAAGAGGTACGCGCTGATGAAGTTGGGAGACGGCTGGAAGAACAGGAGGAATTGCCTCTACCACATCAAGGACAGAGATGTGATGATTCCTCTGGAGCAGCTGATCGAGGACGTCTCGAATGGCATCCCACCAAATGACCGGGCGGGTTTTGTCCTGTACAAGAGGAGTCATAAGGGGCATGTAATTTTTTTAATAACTATTATTTGACCATTTTTTGTTATTTTAATGTTTTCTAATAATTATTATTTAAGCAATGTCTGTAGGCTCTTTCTCAGAGAAACACAACGAGCTACGCTCAACAGTCGATCCACCACACGACTGGATCAAAGATATTTGTTGTGACCTACAACGAATTGGTATGTTTTTACAATTTTAGTTAATTTTACATTAATATTAATAATTCAATTTCAATTAAATATTTATAAGTAATTTTATGTTTCCATTGTTTAAGAGCGCAAGGCTCAGGAGGAGAACCGCCAGACCGATTATAAAGAGTTATTCACGATGATACATAGATACTGGGACGAGACTCCGATGTCTCAGCAGGAAGAAGATGTCATTATAAGTATAATAATTAGAATTATTGTTAATTAATTGTTTAAAAAACTAATTTATTGTTGGTAATAATAATAATTATAATAACTTGTTGCATAAAGTTGCAGGCGAGGATTCAGTAGTCTTAGGCTGAACTGAGAGAAACACAGACCCAGGAGTCTCAGGGGTCTGTGGATCCCACAACGCCATTGAAGGCTGCTTTGGGACCGATCAAGCACCCTGTCCGTGTGAGGGGGATGGGATTAGGCGCCAAACCTAGTATGGTGTATGGGAGGAGTGACAGCTCTGAGGAGGGACCTTCTCGAGCATGGACGTCCGGGAGCAGACGTCCGAGGGAGGAGACTATTGAGGAGATTTGGTCGGAGGTTGCGAGGGTATCTGTTGTGATGGCGCAACAGATGCAGGAGCAAGCCGATTACTATTACACGCAGCAGCTCAGTGGTGGGATATCACAAACTCCATGCTTGACAAGGCGTGGAGTCACCTGTTCCCTGATGAGGCGTTCCCAGCGGTCCCTCTCGTCCCAAGATTTGTTATGCAGCCCACTCTTCCTCCATCCGATGATGGTGCTGTTGACTCTACCTAGCCCCGTCCTCCGCTCGCCCCTAAGATAAGACCTGATGGATAGACTGGTAATGGTGCCCCCCTGAGACAAGACCTTCCGATGACGCTCCAGATAGTTAGTTTTGTTTATTTAGAATTTTTTATTTTTTTAAAAAATAGAACAAAAATGTTTGAACTAATTTAATTTTGTTGTTACAAATTTTTTTATGTTTTTTTAATTATTTTATTTACTTTCGTTTAGAAAATCAATTTTGGAAAGAAAAAATAAATAAATAAACATCAATAGCGGTTATAATTAAAAAAACCGCTACAAGTATTGAAATTAGTAGCGGTTAAATATTCTTAACCGCTACAAAGTGATGCAAAATTTGAACGTTGTGAATCTGACATTCCCGCTAATGGTCACATATATTTGTGACAGTTATTTGTAGCGGTTAAGGATTTTTAACAGCTAGAAGTTGTGAAAATATTTGAATTTTGAATCTGGAAATCCCGCCAATGGTCATATTACATGAATTTGTAGCGATTTACAGTTAATCGCTACAAGGTCTCGTGCATTTGAATTTTGAATAGGTTATTGCCGCCAACGGTCACACCACTTAGTAACGGTTTTAAAGGTAAAACCGTTACAAAGTTTGTATGAGTAGCGGTTTACGTAGCGGTTCAATAAACCGTTACTAATTTTTGAACGTTGTGAAACTTCAATTTAAGTATCTTGTAACGTCTTATTTGTAATTTCACTCATTTTTCGCTAAATTCTTTTCTCTAGCTATGGATAAATCATGGATCAAGTTGCCACGCAATTCTCTAGCTTATTTAGATGGATTAAACAATTTCTTGGATTTCGCTTACTCTCATGCCAGCTATAATGGAAAGATCGCATGTCTGTATCGGAGATGCAAGTTCAAGAAGTAGCATATATGAGAACTTGTTAAGGAACATTTGCTTGTGAAGCCTTTCCTGAAAGAATTTACGTTTTGGAGAGTTCATGGTGAGAAGGCTGATATGAGATACAATGATGCTCTTCCTTAACGTTCACAAGTAGGAGGTCAAGTAAATGAACATGATCCTGTTAATGATGTTGTGCATGATGCGTTCGGTTTTTCGGACGCCAACTTCAACGAAAAAATGCAGGGTTCAGAGCCTGTGTTTTTGAGAAATGAACTAGCGCGGGATTTTTTCACCCTCATGGATGAGCATATTGTCCTCTGTATCAAGGTTGTCAAAAATACTCAAAATTATATTTCTTGATCAAATTGTATCATATCAAGTGCTTGTGTGGAATCACAGATAAGGCAATATCCATGTTGCTGGAATTATTACAAGATGCATTCCTTGACTCAGAGATTCCTACATCATTCTACGAGGCCAAGAAGATTATTAACATATTGTGATTGAACTACCAAAAAATTGATGCATGCCCTAACGATTGTATGTTGTATTGGGGAGATGAAGCCAGCAGGGAGAATTGCAAGCAATGTCACACATCGAGGTACAAGACAATTCGGAAGGGGAAAAGACAGAAGAAGAAACCTGTAAAGATTCTAAGGTACTTTCCTTTAAATCCTAGGTTACAAAGATTGTTTGTTTCCTCTAAAACAGCTGAGCACATGAGGTGGCATAATGTTGATAAGAATGAAGATGGTAAATTAAGACATCCACGGAATGCAGAAGCCTAGAAAGCATTTGATGTTGAATTTCCATCTTTTGTGGCTGACCCTAGAAATGTTCGGCTTGCTTTAGTGACCGACGGTTTTAATCCCTTTAGGAATCTTAGTACGACTTACAGTATTTGGCCGGTAGTCTTAGTTTCCTACAACTTGCTTCCTGAATGTGTATGAAACAAAGCTCCTTCATCTTGTCTATGATAATCCCAGGCAAAAAAGCACCGGGTAATGACATTGATGTCTATCTCCAATCGCTTATTGCAGAATTGCTGGACCTGTAGCAGGTTGGGATCGAGACATATAACACGTATGGGAAGTCACTTTTTAACTTGTGTGCAGCTTTGATATGGACCATAAGCGACATTCCTGGGCTTGGAACGTTATCCGAGTGGAATGTATATACTGGGACGGCATGTCCAGTTTGTAATTTTGACTCCAAAGTCGTACGCCTTCCCCATAGTCAAAAGTAGTGCTTTATGGGTCATCGGAGGTTTCACGATGGTAAGCACATGTTTAGATTACAATGGAATCATTTCAATAGGAAAACGGAAAAAAGAGAACCTCCTCAGACTTTAACCGGTGTAGACCTCTTATAGCAACTTAAGGACGTTGAATTCGAGTTTAGCAAAAGCGACGATTTCGCAACAACAGGGCGAAAGAGTAGGAGGACTACTTCAGCTTCTGCACCTCAGCAATGCGCGGAAGATAAGTATCTTCTTCACTCTTCCATATTGGAAAACTAATTTACTTCACCTCAGTTTTGATGTTATACACATTGAAAAAAAAATGTATGCGACAATGTGCTATACACGCTGCTTAACGAACTCGGCAAGTCAAAAGATCATCTTCAAGCGAGGAAAGATTTACGGGCCATGGGAGTTTGTGAAGATGTATGGTATGATGAGCATGACAAATTTCAACCGGAAAAGTTCACCCTCACAAAACCGAACAAGAAAGTCTTCTTCGCTAAGTTGAAGAAAATAAAAGTTCCTGATGTTATTCAAGCAATCTTTCACGATATATTGACATCCAGGCACGAAAGGTTGCTAGCCTGAAGAGTCATGACTCACATGTTCTTATGCAACAGTTACTTCCATTGGTTATAAAGAATGCACTTCCTTTCGATGTGTCCATCGTTTTGGTAAAGTTGTGCTCCTTCTTTCAAAAGTTATGTTCTAAGGTTTTGATCTTTGAGGAGCTCGATCAGTTGCTGTCCAAAATCATTCTCACGCTTTGTCATTTAGAGATGATCTTTCCTCCCTCTCCTTTTTTACTGTGATGATTCACCTGACAGTCCACCTTGTTCATGAAAAAAAGCTTGCTGGCCAAGTTCAATATCGATAGATGTATCCTATTGAGAGGTACTGTATTTACATATGTGCGTCATCATTACTTTCTAAATTTGCTACTCGCCCATTTCACCATTTAGTATCATATTTCCTTCTTTATTTTACAGGTTTCTTGGCAAATTGAAATCTTACGTAAGGAATAAGGCGTGGTGTTCGCTTCCGTAAGTGCACGGGTCGCGTCAAGTAATAGAGTGATAAGTAAAGATCGTTCCCACGAGGACTATGACGAAAATGAGCTAACTAATGCAACTATGTTCTTAACTAGGTTAAATCGAATCATTTGAAGTAATTAAGGTAAATGAAGATTATTAATGAAAATAACAAAGCAAAAAGTGAGAATTGGGAAATTGGGTTTGGTTTCAAAAGGTTATAAGCTTAGGATTACTTCTTCCCCATTATATTTCATAAAACTATGTAATTATCCACTTATGTTGGTTAAATGAGTTTTATATGCTAGTCAAAGGTTCTAAAGCATCAACCAAGCTCTCTCAAGTCAAGATTGATTTTTAATCTTCATTAAAAATATTCAATCTCTTGTTTATAATTAATGAAAATCATCTTTCCAACACAATCATTCAATAGACTATGTTAGGTTGTTAGATATATCTCTATTCTAACAACAAACCATCCATTTAATCATAAACTTCAAGTCTAGCATGATTTCTCTTAAGTTCTACAATCAAAATAGCTCTCTCAAACATCTTCCAATTGAACTACTCTATTCATGTGGTGATCAAGCACAAGAAAGCATTAAGTACAAAGAAAAATCATCATATATACTCAATAACCAACAAAGGCAAGATAATCTAATAGTTTAAATCCATACAATGGGTAAAAGTAATCCTAAATGAAAGTATTTAGCTACTCATAATCTTTAAATGCCAAGAATTCAGCTTAACAAAGTAACCCATATCAGCAAATGAAAGAAAAGGGAAGGAGAATGATAAAAACCACTGATTTTAGCTTCAATCTTCCTTAAAAATCCAACCAAAGGCTTCTAATCTTCAAAATACTCCATTCCTAAGCTCCCCTTGCGTGCTCTAATGTTTCCCAGTGCTCAGCTCGTGTTTTTCGGCGCCTCCCTCTAGGTTAAGTAGTGTTTTTTCGCTTCTGATATCAAAATGCGCAACTGTACTTTTCACGACTGGCTACGGCAAGTCTGTCAACTTGTTGTAGCCAGTTACACAGAGAGCAGATTTCTCTTCAGATTTTTGACTGGCTACGGCAAGTCTGTCAACTTGCCGGGGCCAGTTACACAGACAGCAAAACAGGGATAACTTGCCACGGCAAGTGTGTTCAACTTGCCAAGGCCAGTTTCACAGAGAGCAGAACAGAGATTTCTTGCCACGGCCAGTTAGTCAACTTGCTGAAGCCAGTTGTACAAACTCCTTTTAACTTGGAAATGCTTCACTTCCTTGTTTCTGGGTTCATGTAGGGCTTCAAAACTTGTCTCCATTCTTCTACAAAAGAGGGATGATTTATAAATTCTCAATTGAATCACAAAGATGTAACTATAATATCTTTGATTTTTGCATGATACTTTGATATGCACATTTTCTTTTATAAACTTCTTTCTATGTACATTTTGAACCCAAAAATAGGTAAAAAGAGAAGAAAATGTGTTGGAATGTTAAGAATTTCTAAGAGTTAATACGTGGCCAGAAGGTTTTATAGCTGAAGGTTATATAGGGGATGAAGTCCTGTATTTCTGTTCAAGGTACTTTGATGACATTGAGACGTCTTTCAACCGACCGCCTCATGTCGACGATTGTCCTAAACCTGAGCCAACAACATCAACAGAGTTGTTAATCCTTCGTGTTGGTAAAGCAGTTGGTGGAAGTGAGAACTTCAAACTAACAACAACTGAGAAGTTGCAAGCACATTGACATGTATTGATTAATTGCACTCAAGTTGAACCCTTCCTTTAGTAAGAATCGTACACTCATATATTATTCTACAACTATCCTTATATTTTTTATTTACATTTCATGATCGTCTTCCCATGATTAATTGCAAGGAATTCAGAAGTCATGTGAAGCATCAACTAAGGATTCGAATACAAACATCCTCCGAAGTTGACAAAAAGGTCCATAGAGAATTCCCGGCCTGGTTTGCACGTAGAATATTAAATGACCAAAACCCGTACTCACTAGAGTTCAGAGCACTCACAATCGGCCCACTTAACCATGCAAAAAGGTTTACAGCATACAATATCAATGGTTTCAAGTTTTGGACGGTATCACGAGATCAAGGATTGCAAACTCAAAATTTGGGTGTTTTTGGCACCTTTGGGACACGGAGTTATGCGAGCAGCAGTGATGGTAACATGCAGTTCGGAGGTGTCCCTTACTATAGAAAGCTTGTTGATGTCGTCGAACTAAATTACCAATGCCATTTCACTGTTACGCTTTTCAAGTGCTTTTGGGCAAATACGACCACTTCCCGGGGACTCACAACAAACGATTTAGGCATCATATCTGTAAATTTCTCTCGTTGAATTCACACCGGTCAATCTGAAGATGATGAGCCCTATATTCTTGCCTCAGAGGTACACCAAGTTTATTATGTCCAGGACGAGAGGTATATGGATTGGAACATGGTGGTTTACTTAAAGCCTCAAGACCTTTACGACATGGGTGATTGTGACAACATCACTTACAACAGTGAGCCATTCCATCCCACCAATTTCAAAAACTTCTTCCCTGAAGGTGATGATAATTTACCTATAGTTATGTGAGTTTTTATAAGTTTACATCATTTACATTTACTATTTTTTACACAACAATACCATACTAATATTTTTTTCATAAAACTTTTTGTAAGGATGGTAAAGAAGAATGATTAAGTGGAACTATGATTTTGTATTTTTTTAAATTTTGATATGTATTATATATATATATATATATATATATATATATATATATAAACTGAATCATAGATGTAGCGGTTACATAACCGCTACAAACATGACATACTAACCGCTATAAAATATAACCACTACAAATACCATGATACTAACTGCTACAAGATTCACGTATATCCTTATAAATACCTCCACACTAACTCTTTTCATACGCATCTCCATTTCTTTACTCTTTTCTTCTCTCTCGTTTTTTCGCATCCAGGAATTTTTTTTTCCAAGAGCTCAAGATCTAAGTAATTTGATCATCATACATGGTAATTTTTTTTATCAACTCTTTCATCTCTTCTTTTTTTCCTTCTTATAATATTCATACTAATTTTTTCCTGGACATTAAGGGACTATTCCTTAAAAATGTTCCTTACAAAACGATCCACATCTAGGGGATAATAACATAAGTACATATTACCTACACTTTCTCATTATTATGCATATAATTTTTATATTTATGTAACTCAATTTAATCTTTTTCTTTACCCAGTAATTCAGTTTGATTAATTTTTTAAAATACTAACTCCGTTTAATTCAGTTATATAACTAATGAACATGATAAAATGATACTATAAGAATTAAATTATATTATTGGATAATTTTTTTAATTTTTCACGGCAATTTGTAGTGGTTATATATACCGCTACAATGTTAACGGTGAAATTGAAAAATTGTTTAAATTGTTTGGCTCCTCTTTTAGAATTTTATTTAGTAGTGATTACGTTATTAGCGGTTATTTAACCGTTATTAAATTGTCACAAAATGGTTTACCCATCATCCGACTATTGTAGCGGTTAATTGTAACCGCTACTGTATTAGTAGTGGTTTTTTTCTTTTGAGTAACGGTTACATTTAACCGCTACAAAATTACTTGCAACAATGATTTTTATAGCGGTTTACTTAACTCCTACCAATGTTATTTGCAACGGTTGAAACCGCTACAAATACACATTTTTAACCGCTACTAAATCCAGATTTTTTTTATAGTGCCAATAGTGTCGTGTGATCCATGTAACCGACCCCATCTAGTGGAATAAGAGTTTTTTTTTTTGTTGCTGTAGTTGTTGTATTAATCAATTCAAACAAATTTACAATCCATAGTTTAACATCTTCATGCCAAATATTAAAATGGGAAACGCATTTCTCAAGAATTTAAGCAGGCCAAAAACAGTATTATCATATGTGTTTGAAGCATTCAACATTTTCGGGTTTATCTTATCTTTCCAATTACCACAAATCCAACTGACCCCTACATATACCATCGGTCTCTATAGTATCGTTGGCTAGGAAAAGGAACTTTTTTTTTTTTTGTTCAGTTGTCCATATTTCTCATTTACCGACAATCTTAAAAGTTCATGAAAATAACTTTTTTTATTCAATACAAAATAATTCATTTAATTTATTTAATAGTTTAATGAACTTATAGAAAAGAAAATCAAACAAAAAGAAAATCACGTATCTATTATTGGGACTTCGCTTTAGCATATGGAAAAAAATTACGCGCTTTAGTTGCAGAGTGGCAACTAAATGATCTCTATCATGAATGTGGCTTTACTGAATATTGGCTAAATGACTCTAAGTTCTCTTAATCCAAATAAATGCCTTTGTAGAAAACAATAAAACATAACACAACCAACATTAAACACATCTATTTTTATGCTCTATTTGCTATTGAGATTTATTTCTTCAAGCACTGTCAATAGTAGTCTCATCTATCCGTTATCTAAATCTATTATTGTTTATGAATTAGTATTGTTAATACAAATAAATATTAAGAGACAATAAAAACATTATTGGAGGAGTTACTAATAATTATTGGGAGCAAGAGTAGTGTGATTTCCCAGGCTAACCCTTTTCAACATCTCCATATTGCTGATTTTAGCAACATATAAGTCTTTATAATCGCAAGGTGACGTCAATTCAACCATAATACTTTATGGTTTCATATCATGGATTATTCCGACTTTACCCAAGTCAAAAATTGATTGAACTATGTCTCTTGATATCAAAATAAAAATCAAGAACTTAATAAAAGTTTATCTAAGAACTTTTAAATAATGATTGAAAACTTCATATACATATATAGACCTAGTTAACTTTAATAAAAATTTCGGATTAAAGTTTCTAAAGTATAATCATACTTTTCCAAAAGTAAATAATTATATTCATTATCCTTACATGCAAATAATAATGAACTACATTGGTAAGTGTTGGTATATTTCCATATTGTCAACCTCTCTTGAATCACGATGATTGATTTAACACAATTACGAAGCTCCCTAATAATCTCTCACACATATTCAACACTAGAAACGTTCTGATTTAAAATAGTGAAATTAATATTATCAAATTGTCTCCAAATGTGACATTGACCAGTGATCCTAATAAAATCAAAATTAAATCAACATCATTATGAAAATCAACATCATTTCAAAGTTCGAGACAATAGAACAAATTTATATCAATGTCGTTTTTAATTAATACATATACCATCTTTCACTAAACATATTCAATGATGTTAATTTTGAGAGTGATATTATTTTAATTTTGGTTTTATTAACGTGGCTAGTTAAGGTCATATTTAGAGACAATTTGACAACATTAATGCCACTATTTTAAATCAAAACGTTGATGGGGTTAAGTATGTTCAGGAAGGGTTCTTAAAAGGGCGCCACATTTGTGTTAAATCAACCCAAGATAAAGATTCAAGAGAGGTTGACAATTTGAAAATTTGTCAATACTTATCCAATGTGATTTACTATTATTTGCATGTGCGGGATAATGAGTATGATAATCTACTTTTAAAAAAGTATGATCATACTCTGGAAACTTTCATCAGAGATAATCGGACAAAACTAGTACGTGGTGGTCATCCTACTACACTTCTATTATGCTTGTTTAGGTATACACATATATAAGAAGTTTTAATTATTTTAAAAAAAATTATGTGATTTTTTATTTTGATTTTGATTAGAGATATAGTTAAATCATGATTTGACTTAGGCAAGCTCAAGATAATAAATAGGAATATAAACCCAAGAATTTTATGGTTAAATGGACATGGCCTGACAAGGACTTGTATATTACAAAACTTTGTGACCTTGAGATGTAGAAAAGGGTTGCCCTTTCTTGATCCACAGGATAGTATTATTGAGTACTCAGCTCCTATAATGTTTTTTTATAAGCAGCTCCAATAATGTTTAAATTGCTTTTTATTTATTTGTACTAACCATACAAATTCATAAATATTAACATATTTACATCTATATAGAAGAGCCTACTATTAGCAGGCCCTGAACAAGTAAATCCCAATAGCAGCCAAAGCATAGAAATGGATGTATTTAACTTGGGCAGTGTCATGTTCTATTGTTTCCTACAAAGGCATCCACTTGGATCAAGAGAACATGACATTTGATTGGCCAGATTTTAGCAGGGAAAGATTCGTGATAAACATCATCTGAAACTAAGATGATCAATTTTGTTGCATGCGAGAGCGGAAACCCCATCTTAGGTAGTTTTCTATTTTTATAAATTTATTGAATTATTCATTATTAAATAAAATAAGTGAATTATCATTTACATATGATCGTTTATTTAAGGGTTAAAGGCTAATTTTATCCCGGAAGTATTCATTGAGAGTCAATTTTGCCTTAAAAGTTTTTTAGGAAGCAATTTTACCTCATAAGTGTCAAATATGAAGCAATTTTTCCCTGACTGTTATCTTAATTAAACTTGACTATTAGTTGACCAAATTTCAAAACAAATTTGCTTTTAAGTAAAAACTTTCTGAGCAATTTTACACTTCAACAAAAATGACGTGACGACATGTGGATGACACTTAATTAGGTTAATGGTCAAAGAAAAATTACTCTAAAATTTAACACTTCTGAAATAAAATTGACCCTTTCTTAAATAAAAAAAGGTTTGGACAAAACTTAGGTTGAATACCTTAGGTTTATCAAGTCTAGTGAACCAATCATAGGCTGTTGCATGTACTATTTACCACATCAGCGGTAACTCTATCAATCCTAGGACAATCTTCTGGAAAAAAAATAAATAAATTTAAAAAAACTTTAAAGAAAAAGAGGAGCTGCATTAGGGTACGTCGACCGTGAAGAGAGGATGACAGCGGTGCAGTCAGCCCAAAGAATGAGCGGCCAAGAAAGATTACGAGAGTTCTTTTTTGCTACAATTCAACACAAAGAGGAACAGAAATCTTACTTTCTCAAGTACCAACACAAGATGTGAGTTTCGCGTGAGAATGCTCAAAGTCGGTTGTTTCAGAAACAAGAGATTTTCTCGATCAAACAACTCGCCTTGATATCTTGTGCGTATAATTTTGTGTTCATCACGATATAGTTTTTATTGTTCATAATAGGATTTCTTTTTCTCAATGTTACTCGTGATTTAAGGAATGGGTATTGTTACTTTGATTTCAATATATATTCAGTCTTTGGTTCGATTAGTTCTTATGCAAAGCCAATAAATGAAATGCTTCTTCATGTTTATGTCATATATATATATATGTAAGTTGGATTTTGGAATTTATAATGCCCCTCTTTCGCATGGAAAGGTATAACCTTCTTTGATACATCTAATGATTTTGGAGATCTATATTTAGTAGGCTAACAGTGCCCTCACAGAATTAAGTGCTTATGTGTGCTTGTTTGGGATCTTCTAAAGTTTTTATTCACGTAAATCAAGATAAAATTCTTCTCACATATTTACTTCGTATACCATGAATCACGATTAAAAAACTGCATTCAAAGCAATGCTGTGAGAGCCGGCATGGCAACGGCTCATTTTTAGGGTGAGAGCCGTTTTGGACCGGAGAAAAGCCGTTCTCTTTTAGGCCGGAAATCTCTTTTAGGCCGGAAGTTGGAACAGATATGTAAGAACCGAACGGCCTGAAGTAGTTAGGGGAATCAATAGAAAAAAAATGCTAGGAAGTCTAAAAAAAATGTCTAACAACAAGATTAAAAATACTTGCAATAGACACTATAAAAAAAATACAAAAAAACCTTGTGTTTTGTCCAAATCTTCATCTCTCCCATCTCTTCTTTTGCTCTGCCCTTGTCACCGTTGATTGGGACTCTGGTATGTGTTCTGTGTGTTTATGGGTTCATCAACGTGGTGGGTAGAAAAATGGGAGAGAGAAGTGAAAACCTAAAAAGCTAACCAGAAGACATGAAACCACCAAAGAGAGAAAATATGGAAGGTTACATGGGAAAACTAAAATAATCAAAGAGGCGGTATCTTAGAAAATGATGAAATGCAGATGAAATGATCGTTGAAAAAATAAAATAATAGAAATACTCTTCATATCCTAAATATATGATATTTTTTATTTTTTTTAGAGATTAAATAATTAAATAAGTCATTTAATCATATCATATCTTATATATTATGTATCATTAAACTATATATCAGCTTATAAATTATACAGAATAGTTTAGAAAAATATAATAAATATAAATATTTTAAAATAATTTAATTAGTTTCCTTAATATCTAAAAAAGTTAATTGTATCTTATATTTAGAAAAAGTATTAAATATTTATATAATATATTCAATTTTTTATTTACATTTGATTATAAATATTTTAAAATAATTTAATTAGTTTCTTTAATATCTAAAAAAATTAATTTTATCTTATATTTAAAATGAGTATTAAATATTTATATAATATATTCAATTTTTCATTTACATTTGATGAGTTGAGTCTCACTACTGCGATACTGGTCAGACTCAACTCATCAAATGTAAATAAAAAATTGAATATGTTATATAAGTATTTAATACTGGTTCTAAATATAAGATAAAATTAATTTTTTTAGATATTAAATAAGTTAATTAAATTATTTTAAAATATTTATATTTATTATATTTTTTCTAAACTATTATGTGTAATTTATAAGTTAATATATAATATAATGATACATAATATATAAGATATGATATGATTAAATAACTTATTTAATTTACTTAATCTCTAACAAAAATAAAAAATATCATATATTTAGGATATGAAGAGTATTTCTATTATTGTTGTTTCAACTATCATTTCATCTGCATGTCATCATTTTTTAAGCCACTGCCTCTCTCATTATTTTGGTTTTCCCACATAACCTTCCATATTCTCTCTCTTTAGTTTCATGTCTTCTGGTTTCTGGTTAGCTTTTAAGGTTTTCACTTCTCTCTCCCATTTTTTTACCCACCACGGTGATGAACCCACAAACACACAGAACACATACCAGAGTCCTACTCAACAGCGACAAGGGCAAAGCAAAAGAAGAGGTGGGAGAGATGAAGATTTGGACAAAACACAAAGTTTTTTGTATTTTTTTAAAGTGTCTATTGAGAGTATTTTTAATCTTGTTGTTAGACTTTTTTTTTAGATTTCCTAGCATTTTTTTTCTACTGATTCCCCCCACTACTTCAGGCCATTCAGTTCTTACATATCCGTTTTGGCTTCCGGCCTAAAAGTGATTTCCGGCCGGAAAACGACTTTTCTCCAGTCCAAAACAGCCCTCGTCCTAAAACGGCTCTCACCCTAAAAACGAGCCGTTGCCATGTCCGGCCAACAGTTCGGTTGGCCGGACCATCCGGTCCGGTCCAGCTCTCACAACATTGTTTATACGTATGCAATATTAATTTTAATTTATTTATTAAATCACCCGTTCAACCAAATGACCCGACCGTTTCAACTGTTTGAATCATAACCTGCTAACTTTTCCGGCTCGATGTCCGATCCCATTTTTAAAACATTGATTTGAAGGCTCTAATTCCTATTTCAAATAAGCACTAAGTGACAACATATGATTGACTCACTGATGTAATAAATGAACCTAAGGAATTAGACCTAAGTTTGGTCCAAAAAGTTATTTTCACAACATTTTACATTATCAATAAATGAGGCGTATCCCCAACCTCTCTTTTAGGAGACTAAAAAGAAAATACAATTCCTTCTCCTAGCCAGTGATATTATTAGAGGTGGGAATATTAATTTTAATTTATTTATTAAATCACCCGTTCAACCAAATGACCCGACCGTTTCAACTGTTTGAATCATAACCTGCTAACTTTTCCAGCTCGATGTCCGATCCCATTTTTAAAACATTGATTTGAAGGCTCTAATTCCTATTTCAAATAAGCACTAAGTGACAACATATGATTGACTCACTGATGTAATAAATGAACCTAAGGAATTAGACCTAAGTTTGGTCCAAAAAGTTATTTTCACAACATTTTACATTATCAATAAATGAGGCGTATTCCCAACCTCTCTTTTAGGAGACTAAAAAGAAAATACAATTCCTTCTCCTAGCCAGTGATATTATTAGAGGTGGGAATATGGGTTAAACCATCGGGTTCGGGCTAACCCACCACAGGTTGAGATTATATGGGTTCGGGCCTAAAAGGACCACATTAATACATAACCACTGGGTTGGCGGGTTAACCTGCCCAACCCATATTTTCTTAAGAAAATTTTTTTATTCTACATTTTAAAAAAAAATTAAACAATATACTAAAATCGTTTTTTCTATAAACCTAAACTACAAAAAAATTAAAAATACATTACAAATTAAACATTCATCACAAATCCACATGACAAAATAAACATAAATCCAAAAGTCATAAGTAGGACTTAAAAATAATCAATAATTAGTTTATATTAATGGTGTTCGAATTTGAAAAATAACGGTGAGGCATGAGTAGACGAGAATCTGAGACTGAGGAGTGACACTGATAGACCACTAGACCAAGCTGTCAGAGGCATTGAGGCCGTAGGCGAGTGTAAGAAGCGAGACTGAGAGTCTGAGATTGATTTAGGCCTTTAGATTTGGGTCTTTGCCTCTTTGAAACTTGGGTTGGGTTACATTTTTAAAAAAAAAAAATTAGCCAACCCGTCAATCCGGTGATCCAATTTGCCATGGGTTAGGCCTATATGAGTTCGGGCCTAAAAGAACTGCTCCTAAATTATCTCACTTTTACAGAACCCAAACTACTCATTTTGTCAAGTTGAGTGGATTTGACCCACAGTCTTAACTTATATTATCCGCTCTAGATATTATACCGGAAAATTGTATATGTAGGGGTTAGTTTCAGTAGTAATTGGAAAAGGTAATTGGAGAGAAAAGATAGTCCTGATAAGATAGAACCGATAAATTGTTGAGGGCTTCTTCACTTCAAACCTGCTTAAATTTTTTAGAAATGTGTTTTCACACTCTAGTACTTGGCATGAAGATGTTAAGATATGAATTATAAAAGGGAAAAAGAAAAAAAAATCACTTAGACTTCAAAATGTTAAATTGGCTTTATTGACTATAAGAATAATGAGATTGACAAAAAATGTATAACAATTGACAATTCAGTTTTTTGAGAAATCACTAATTTAGAATTTTGAAGTTCAATTTAGTATTTTTTAAATCTTTTTTTCATTATAAAATGTTTAGAAATAATTAATAATATATGCTAACCATGTGTTGTTAAATATATTCATATAATATATTTTTAATTTTTTTGGTTTTTCAGGGAAGATATTCCAGGGACGAATATGTGACAACTTTTCTAAGTGCAATTCCAAGTCTATTAATAAAAGTATATGAAATTCTGCGAAACAACTCCTCTCAAAGCATGAATTTTCAGTATTTGAACTTTTACATTTGTTCTAAGACTCATAAGGCTCAAAAAAGGTAGCAATCGTCAAAACATTTAAGGGTTGGCGTATTGGTCTCACTAGCTATTTGAAATGAATATCTCAATTATATTCAAGAGATGCAAATATTACATGTGGCCTTGATTGAGAGCTAAGACAAGTTTTGGAGAGTATAATGAGAAAAGTGAATAACACACTAGAAAATGAACAATACCAAAGATTCCTTCCATCTGAATTATGTTTTCCATACTTATCCACCAAAACTAAAGAGCATATCATTAATAATCTCAAAGCACTAGAACATTTCATACAATAATAATACCAAGTTCCAAGTCAAAATTGATAAAAAATGCAACAATGAACTCTTGCAAACACGCTTAATCCCTTCACAAAGTTTGAAAATCCATGGCAAAAACAGTGAACTTTTTTTAAAACAAAATAGAACACACAAACAAACATTTCCTTCCATCACACTCAATCCTTGCATTGTCCACAATGCAGGTATAGACTAATGATATGGCAAATGATTTCAAATCTGTAAAAGAAACAACATAGGGATGGAAATGCACACAACTACTTAAAAAACACAAATTAAAACAAGACCCACAAGCTACCTTTTACTACTAGTTAGCCCCCTCCCTCACACTTGTTCTACGCAATATATCATCAGGTAAAATAAGGAATAAGATAAGGAAAGAGACAGCCTTACTATCATGGTGGCTTGTAGCTAGAGAGAAATATTAGGAGGAAGCTCAGTCCTGTCATTAGTCTTCATACATAGAAAAGGAATAAATCCATGACTCCTCCATACCAGAACTCAATTTCATGCACAAAGTTCAGAAATTAATGATCATGCACAATCTCATGAGAATGGAATTTAGATTTCTCAACTCAGAATCAAAGTTTATGCTCAGATTATCAAATAAGAAAGAGATCCAGCAATGCAAAACAAGGTCAGAATTCCCAATTCACAATTCCAATCAGATTTTCAGCAATGCAAAAAGTTGAGCAAAGAAGTGCGTTTGCAGCAAATATTTCACTTTGCCAAAATTTGATTAAAATCGGAATTGCATTGAAATGATGGTGACAATATATAGTTTTTTTTTTCTTTTCAGAAATTTCACACACCAAATCAGATAGACTTATCCTGAACAAGAAGAATCAGAGGAAAAAGAAAGGGAAAAAAAATGCCAACAATACACCAAATCTGGACAGACAACAAATCAGTAGAATTAACAACACTGAAGATCAGATTCTCTTTTGCTGTCACAATTTTTGACCATTATTGCAGCCAGCTAGCTTAATTCAATTGAAAAATTGATCATGACATTACTCAAGTGTACCCAAATTCACAAGGATTAAGGAAAATAGTAGCTCAATTGAATGAACTTGGCAGAGTTGGCAAAAATTTCAGAAGTCAAGCTTGTTAATTGAACTTCAAAGCTCGAAAAATTTCAAGACAGATCTGGGTAATTTGAAGAAAAAGTCCAGAAGGCTAAATTTCTCTCAATTTTGGCACTTTACCAATGGTCAATCAAATGCCCACACTTCTGGCAGACAAGGCAAACAAGTTCCGAATCCAACCAAAGTTCAATAGAAATGTCATCCAAACACATAAGAAGAGCAAGTTCAATGGAATTGCAGTACTAAGGTCAGTGTGTAGTAGCAAAGTGACCAAAGTTAAATGGCAAGTAACTCACAAA
Organism: Albizia julibrissin; assembly: GCA_037074505.1. Taxonomy (NCBI): domain Eukaryota; kingdom Viridiplantae; phylum Streptophyta; class Magnoliopsida; order Fabales; family Fabaceae; genus Albizia; species Albizia julibrissin. The sequence goes on from CM073479.1 coordinate 39,423,099, forward strand.
TACAGCTCAAAACTCTACATCAATATTTCAAAACCAAGAATTCAGTTCTTAAAGTTTCTAATCTAAGGTATTACCAAAATTCCACCTTTCTGGTTGTCAATGAAGTTTAGTGCAGCAACAAACTGTAGGTCACTACCCTCTATGCAAATTTATCATTAATTATGCCCAATTTATTATTTATAATAAGTGCTAAAAGGCATAGGATTAGTCATTAATGGAATGTCACCACACAAAAATTTTGAAAAATACAAAAAAAAAACAGTGGGGAATACTTGGTGTTGGAGTTTTTGAAATAAGGAATAAGATTTAATAGGCTTTGGATGTGCCCAGTGATACAAGTACTTAATACACCAATTCAATGGCTAATGAAATAATATTAATCATTAATCAACAATGTAACTACTTTAAATCACCCATACAATGGCTAATGAAATAAATGCATAATTAAACACATGCATATTATCATTTATCATGAGAGCATCATAATGTTTCATCCGGTGGTCCAAAGTAGAAATCAAATAAAAAGGAGATCTGGTGAGAAATTTTGAAGCTATCATCGCAAAAATCGAACGCAGAACAATCAAGAATTAAAAAATATATATATATTTTTCCTGTGAGTATATTATCCAAATAGCCTTTTCGAGAAACAAGATCCCTGAACAAGAAAATTTTGTCAGTGGAAGATGGTCCCTTCATACAGTAAGAAGATCAAACTTCCAAAGCTTAAATCAAGGTCTCCATAATTAAAGGTGCTAATTGTGATTCAAATGATGATTCCATTTTTAAAAAATAGCACATGATTTAATCAAGATGCTGAAAAGTGATATGGAGATACATGACAAAAGCATTCAAGTGAGCATGGAGAACCACACGTTTTAAAAAAAAATCAAATAAATACATTTGATACACCAAGAATAAGGAGTTTAGGTGAAACAGAAACACACTTTTTATAATTGCAACCTCCAATGATGAAGGTTGTTTTTTTTATATACCCTTCTTCTATATGTAAAGTAATTCTAATCTTTTCAGGCCAAAAACAAAAGTAATTCTAATCTTCGTTAATATTATAGATCATGAAAAAGAATCAACAGGAACTAAAATTCAACAATTTTTTCTCTTCTCTTATTCGTGATTCTTTCTCTGATTTTTCCCGCGTCTAGCACTCCTCTGCACTAAAAAATATACTCTCTCTTTTTTTCAAAACTATGCCATCTTTTTGTTCTCAGAATTTCTAATATAATTTTCTCTTTTTGGGGAGACCATGGATACGAAGGAGGTGGAGAAAATCAAATGAGTCTTATGCTGAGGGTTGAATAGAAACTCTTTACTTCAGAACTTAATAAATTTAAAAGGTAGCAAAAGAAAACATGCGTGTAAAAAAATTAAAACAAACAATAATCCTGAAGAACTGAAAAAAATTTAAAAGCATACAGAAGAAAACATTTACGACTATTATGTGATGTAAATACATACTTTACATATATTTTTTCATCACGGGAAGGGAAAATAAAGTTAAGCTTGCTACTCTTGCTAAAAATTTAATGAGGCATGTGAAATTTTCTTTTATTATTTGAGAGTTTTATTGTTTTTTTTTTTTGAATTTGAGTTCATCATATTCATTTTGTTTTCTTATTTATCTTCCACATCTTTAAAATACAAGATATATATAACTTTAGAAAACTTAATGAAAAATTTCAGTAATTACACTAGAGGTTGATAATTTTATTGCCAAGATTTGCGAGTTCAGTAAGTTGATAAAACATTCTAAAGGAGAGACAAGCCGAGAACAAATCTTAGAAAAAAAAACATATTTGTAAGTATTTTAACAGTAATTTTTTGTTTTTCCTTTTTACATTTAGTTAGTTTTCATTATATAAATAGTTGTACGAATAGAAACAAAGTCATTTCTGGCAAGCATCAGAACAATTTGATCAATGCGGCGTGTGCAAGTAAATCAATATTTTCGTTTAGATACACATTTTTGGAGAGGGTTCTGTGCAAAACATGTATTAGTGGTTCAGATTATTCCAGTGATTGCCAAAAATGACTTTGACATTAAAAATTATGTATACTTGCATATGCTTAATAATGACCCCACCGAATATCATCTTGGATATGTTCTTATAAATCATAATGATTATTTGCCTATTACAATTACTGCAATTTTCAAGAAAGTTAAATTTCCCTAGCTTATCTTTAAATCATGCAATTAAAAGACCATGTGTTTAGACACTAATCATTAATTGAAAATATTTTTAAAAAAAATAATCAAAGAAAATTTCACATACATGATCAAATTTTTAGTAAGAGTATTAGGTTTTCCTTGGCACAAAAATTTGGTTTGATTTTTCATGCAGGTGATGAAAGAATGTAAAATATATACATATGATTCAATGACTATATACCCTCCTGCTTCTTGTTCTTCATTATAACTTGGATACCAAAAAATGAGCATTAAGTGACAAATATAGAGAATCACAAGAGATATTAAAATCACAAACAAAATATATGATTTTGAGCTAAAAAAACAGTCCCAATAATAAGTGTAGCAACAAAAACTAGCTTTTACAAAGAAAGGCAAACATATTAGATCTTACTCTCTTAAAATAAACACCTGCTTGCGATCGTCGATGGAGAGACCTGAGAGAATTCGAGAACATGAGCCACCTGTTGGAATCAAAGCAAGCACAGCTAAATAAAGCAATGAGCTGGGAAAGTGAAAAAAACAAGGATGATGTGTGTGTGTGTGTGTTAGTAGAATTGAGAAAAGGAACCTGGTGTGGTTGGAAAAACAGCTGAAGCAAGCATCATAAACAGAGCCACAGTGCTACAAGAACTTGGATAAATTAAAGAAAATGAGTATCCATATGAAAGCTTACCTGCTTTTTATATGCAAACAAAAAAAAGGATTTTAAACGGTGCTGATATGGCTGTTGAGAAGATCTTTGATGTTTGGTGTTAATAAGAACTGGTCTGGAAAGGGTTTTATACTAACATGCAAAGGAAAATGTTATATTCTAAACTGTTGGTAGAACCATGGAACTGTATCTTAAAGTATGCAAGGATATGGTAGAACCATGGAACTGTATCTTAATAAGCATATCAAAAAAACTAAACTGTTGAAAACATTCAGATTGAGATTCAGATTCTAATAATAATAATCATAATAGGAGGAGGAGGAGGAAGAAAGACAAGGTAATGGTTGAAGAACCTTGTGACTGGTTCAACTCATCATCCTCGCCGGTGCTTTCAAACACTCGCAGGCTTGCTTGAGGGAAAAGTTTAGCCATAAATGTCAAGAAGCGAAGGAGCAGCTCCAGAGAGGGAAGAAAAAAAGTTTGAAAGCAACATATTATTTATTATGCATAAGTCAACATCATTCACCCTTCTGGTGCTTTTAGCTCATTAATTTGCTCATAAAGAAGCACACTTTTTCATCCAATCCTCTGTGTGCGTGCGTGCGTGTGTTCAGGATCTATACTGTGACTTTGCATCCTTGCAGGAACCATACTTGGGAATAGGAGAACATATGTGAGTAAGCTTCCCTTTGAAAACCTTGTGCCCTACTCCTTCCTTCCGATCTTATTTATAAGTATTTTTTTTTATTGCGTAAAATGAATTAGTAATTAAAAGTAATAAGTGTATCCAAAATACCATATTTTTTTTTTCATATATGCCCATATTTATAAAAACAGAGAGAGAATGTATAAAGAGTATGAGAGATAGTAAAATACTTTATTGACTTCATTCACCTAATGAATTCCCTCTCTCTCCCCCCTCTGAATATAACTCTTGGTACGTGTAATAATTAATTATAAATAATATGTATTTAATAAGGACAAAATAGGAAAAATGAACCTACATTTTCAGACACAAAGTGAAAGTTGCTTATAAAAAGAACCAGCCCCGTGAGAAAGAAATTTGGTTATAAATAGGACCGAAGAGAGTATAATACTTCTCCTATCTTAAATATAAGACATAATTTTTATATTTATCAATTTTTTTTAATTTAATTTATTGTTATTGATGCACCCTTAATAATATTCAAGGAGGGGAAGAAATGAAGGTAAGAAAGATAACTAGGATATTTTAGAAAAATCATATTAATAACTTAACTTACTTCTTTAATCTAATCAAATTAAGTAAATATGTCTTATATTAAGAATCATGAGGAGTATATTGAACTAGAAAACTGTATAGATATTAAAATATTTAGTTAATTTTGTTTTTCTTTAATGAATGAGTAGTGCCAGTTTTTCTAATATACTTTCTTTAATTATGTGGGTTGAAAATACACTTAATGTAAATTTCTTTAATAGGTACAATCGTCCATAGGGATATACTTTGTAACAAAAATAATAAATTAGGAAGACAAATTGGATTGAGATATTATATATACTATCAAATTAAAATAAACTACTTATCTAGTTACTATATTAAGGGCCATGACAGAATACAATTACTTAAATATTTAACCAAACTTGCTTATCATAATTAGACTTCCATGGAAATAACAATAAAACAAATACGCATTTAGTCCAATAACGTTCATGCCCAACGTATATACACATTGATAGAGCCAGGAAATTGGGCCAAGCCCATCGGTTCGATCTTTTTAAGCCCTTTTAAATCACGAGTCAGGCTTAAAAAATGGAGCTTCCGAAGGAAGTCGGGCCTAAAAGGGCCAGCCCTGGAGGGCCGGCCCGTTAGGCCCTTTAGCTTTGTTTTTTTATTTTAATTTCATTATCCCTTATACTCATGCCCTTGCTGACTCCTCCCTAAGAACCTTAAAATTGATAAATTTACATATGGTGGTAATTTACTAATTCTTGATATTTTTACCCCTTAAGCAGAGTCTAATACTTAAAGTGAAGTACAATCAAAATTCCTTGAAATTGATGATAGTAGCGAAGAAGATGAAAACGATAGTTGTCATCATGGAAAAAAAACCGAACCGGACCGGCCGGTTCAACCGGTCCGACCGGTGATCCGGTCCGGTTCAGTGCAAAAACCGGTCGAACCGGTCAAAACCGGTGGTTTGACCGGTTTGCCTTTTTTTTAAAAATAAAATACATTTTTTTATTCTTCTATCTACTATTAGACATTATTTTTTAGGGAAAAATGAAAGTTTGAAGACCAAGATGAAGAGAAAAGTAAGTAAAAAAAGAATAAATCTAAAAAAAATGATTTTGAGAGGATATAATAATTAATTAATTATAGGAAAGGAGATGTCATTATATAAATATAAGCATCATAACTAATACTAATATATTTTAAGCATTTTTTACCTAAAGATCTTTACCATTAATAAATTATAATATTTTAATATGACCGATTTGACCACCGGTTCAACCCCGGTTGAACCATTAACCCTTAAACCAGTGTTGTGACCGGTTCATTGACCGGTCCGGTTTTTTGTTCCTTGGTTGTCATAATCAGGTTGCTTAGAGTGTTTAGCTTTTTGCCTTCTTATACATTGTATGAGACTATGAATTACTTATACACAATATTTTTTACATTTAATTATGAATTAGTAACTGTATTTATTTTATTGCATGAGGTGTGTAAACATATAGTTAAATCTTGTGAAAATGACTTTTGGCCCTGCGGGCCGGCCCTAGCCCTGATGCTCTAGGGCCAGGCTGTAAAAAAAAGCAATTTTTCTTTCCCTAGGCCCTGTAGGGCCGGCCCTGACCCGTCAAAGGTCAGCCCTATAAGACCGGGCCGGGCCTGATTCCCACCTCTACACATTGAGCATGTTTAGTTTGGCGAATATATATGTCAATAGTGCGATTTGGGGTCAAAAAAATATTGTTCACAACTTTTGACTTAAATGGTATGTTTGGTTCAGTGATCTGGGGTTGGGCTTATGCATAAAAATAACTTATTTTTTAAAGCAACCTGTTATAATTTATCACTTCTGCTGAAACCCATTTTACCGTTATTTCTCTATTAAATACGTTTTAAAATCTCACATACCCCCAGCTCAGAGATTCTCTCTCGCCCTTCTATCTCTATTGCAAATATAATATACAAATATATAATTTAAGCTTAGAGCTCTAGACGTGTGGTATGAGAGAATTAAAAATATAATATACAAATATATAATTTAAGTTCACACTTTTTTCTATATAATTTAATTTATAGAAAGAAATTTTGGAATGTGAAAAAATATGTTCAAAATATTACATAGAATGCGTAAGTACATCTTTGACACGCAAATCCGCATTGACTGTGCAACAATACAATGACTATACATAATTTCATTAGCACTAGTGCAAAATAGCTTTTTTAAATCGCATCATTTAGACTGGTTATTGCGGATAAGGTCTAAAAAATATGATCAGTGGCAGTTTCATAATTATAAAGAATTTTTTAGACCAGCTCTTAAAATAACCGGTCTAAAAGATATTATTTAGACCGGTTATCCAAATAACAGGTCTAAAAATATAAAATTAATTAAAAATTAAAAATTAAAAAATTTTATGACTTTTTTGACCAGTTGTCACTAATAACTGGTCTAAAAGATAAAAAATTTTAGACCGTTTATTGATGATAACCGATCTAAAAGATGCGGAATTAAAAAATTAAATATTTTTTTTAAGATCGGTTATTAGTTATAACCGGTCTAAAAGGTGAACTTTTTAAGACAAATTTTGTCAAATAACCCATCTTAAAAGTCCACCCTAATATTTAAAATCCTCTCTCGCTACCTTAGCTCGCGCCTAATTTCAACTTTGAAATATGATACTCATCAAACTTCTTGCAAATCCCTCCCTCGTGTCGCGGCAGCTCCTCCTTCCCACATCGTTCCTCCATCCTTGACCATCTCCATCGTCAACGCAGAGGTACAGTAGAATCCATTACCATAAGGCTCGGCTTTTCTTCCCTCCGATTGGTTTAAGGTAAGCACTCTGCTTAATTAGTTTTATACATACTTCAGACTAGCTACCGTCATATACTTCAGATCGATTTCTATTGCAAAATTTTATACTCATATTTGCTTCAGGCTTACGATTGCGACATCTAAGAGAGTTTACAAATTGGATTCTTCACTAGGGGTCGTTGTTAGCGTTTTCTTCTATCATTTGCCCTGTTTCTAAATATTTATTCTCCTACAAAATTTCTTAAATAAAAATTATCTTCCAACTTATGATCTAATTACTTTATTTTCTAACTCATTTCCTAATATTATATCATATTGTTGAGCCATTCACAACTCATTATATATTTGCATTGGGTATTACAAGATTCCTGAGCTGTGCTTATTGGATTCTTTAGGTATTACTCCACTAGGATATACTCGTGATAAGTAATTATAAGTATAGCCTTGGAAGCATGTTTTTAGGATATGTACAAATTGAGTATACTAACGTAATCAATGAACTAGTAAAAAAAGACACTTTTGAGACTGGTTATGTGGATAACCGATCTAAAAGAAACTTTTAAGACTGGTTATGTGGATAACCGATCTAAAAAATATTACACTTTTTAGACCAGCTGTATCAAGACGTTATCTGAAACCGATCTAAAAATTCATTTTTCTACCGGTGTAGAAGAAATTCTTAAATTGATGTGGACTTTAGGGATGCAGAAAATGAGAATATAGTTGATGTAGATAATAGTCAAGATCAAAAGCTATCGTCGACAAATGATGCTCGGACATCTTCAACCCAAATGAATCATGTTCGTGACACCATTAAGGACCGAATTGTATGAGACCTTTGATTTGATTAGTTTTGTTATATTTTATTTTATCAAAAACTTTAAGTTTGTATCATTTCTAATTTATTTTCATTTTTATTATAATTTTATTATGTATTTTACCATCGCCAAATTTTCGAAGTTCATTTTTTCAAATTTTATAATTTTAAAAATTTTTTTGTCTTAAATATCACAAAACTCACTTATGTAAAAGCCAAACTAAACAAGTTTTCACCTTTACAAAAGCACTTATGTCATCGTCAATCTAAACATAAATCACTTACACAATCTGACTTTTACCCAATCTGACTTTTTCCATAAGTCAGATTATAAATAAGTCATTTTTCTCACCACTATCCCAAACACACCCATTAATTTCTTTGCGGCTTATTATTAGACCAATGAACTGTCACGCCCTAAGACATGTGTACAGATTTTCTTGATGAAAAACGACTTTTAATGCACATAAGCCCTGAAATAAAAAAAAAAAAGTTTAACTATATATAATATACACACACATTGATCACTGCAACCAAAACTTTCCATTTTCGTGAAACACAATTTAAAAATAAATGCGTGTCCCCATCACAACTTGTATAACTTTTTCTTTGCCATGAAGAAAAATAAATAAATTCAGTGTTTTATTTAACTCAATGGTCACAGCTAGCGTCTAGCTATTAAATAGAGAATAAGAGCAGATGTTTTAGAACAAGAGAAATACCACAGAAAGGATAATGTAGAAAATGATAAGAAAGCAGAAAGCTGCAGAAAAACTAGCAAGGAAGAAAATCCATTCTGAGGACTGAGAAGATTTCATAATCCTTTTCACACCTCCCTGCGACCACTTTTGCAGTATCTTCATCATAGAAAACAAAATTATCAAACAGACTTACAGAATTATGAAAACAGCTGGATACATATACACATGGTTATGGTAAAAAAAAATTATGGTTATGGTAAAAATTGTACAGTTAGAAAACAAAACAACTTGATTATGGTTATGGTAAAAAAAAAAGTGCCACATAATTACAAACATGCAAGTAATTAAAAAAAACAAAAAAAAAACAGAGGGAAGTTTTTCACCTATGCTGATTTCAAAAACAGACAAAGTAGAAAAAGATATGGAAACAGCTGGTTGGTCGTTGGAGTTCATGAAGGCAAAAAAAGAAAATTGGTTGGAGTACACAAATTAGTTGGTTAAGTAGAAAACTTTTACGATGTGGGATAAGTAAAAAAATTGGTCGGAATGAACTTTGTTGTGCTGCATTTATTTATGGGTAAAGGTGTAATTATGGTCCTAAACTATTTTTAGAGGTGTAATTTTAGTCTTAAACTATTTTTGGGTGTAATTTTGACCCTGAAATAATAAAATTGGAGCAATTGTAGACCTCAACTAACGGAAGTGAAACTTCGTTTGCCACATCATCATATTTTTTGAGGAAAATAACCATTTTGCCCTTACAATTTTGTGCAATTTTGTAATTTGGCCCTTAGCAATTGTGTGACACTTTTAAATTAGTAAATGACCTCAAAAAATTTTGAAAATTTTCAGAATAAAAGTAGACATGATAAAATTTAATTTGATAGGTCATATGGAATTTTACTTAGTAAAAATGACCATTTTACCTTGCAATTTTCGCAATAATTGAAAAATTGGCAGATTTATCATCGAACTTTAAAAATTCATATCTAATTGTATAGATATCCAGTTGGGGTGGTTCTAAAGCCTATATGACCCTTATTAAGTCTAGTTTTATGAAAAAATATAAAATTTAGTCAATAAGAACCTCAACATTCCCATAATTTTTATTTTTAAAGTTTACTCCAGAAAAACGTTAAATTCACTGGGCAAAATTCAAAAATTTATTTCTTCTTGTATACAACTCTAAAAATTTCATATAACCTATCAAATTAAAGCTTATCATGTTTAATTTTATTCTGGAAAATTTAAGATTTTTTGGAGGTCATTTACTAATTTAAAAGTGTCACACTATCTGACTGCCTCAACAGAAAATCACATTGGCAGTAACTTCAACTTGTGTACCAAATAACTGATCAATGTGAATTTTTTGTTGAGGCAGTCAGATAGTGTGACACTTTTAAATTAGTAAATGACATCCACAAAATCTTAAATTTTTCAGAATAAAAGTAAATATTATAAGCTTTAATTTGATAGGTCATATGGAATTTTTAGAGTTGTATACAAGGAGAAATGAATTTTTAAATTTTGCCCAGCGAATTTAACACTTTTCTGGAGCATACTTCAAAAATAAAAATTCTGAGAATTTTGAAGTTCTTATTTGCTAAAATTTATATTTTTTCATAAAACTAGACTTAATAAGGGTCACATACGCTTTAGAACCACCCCAATTGGATACCTATACAATTATATATGAATTTTTAAAGTTCGATGACAAATCTGCCAATTTTTCAATTATTGCGAAAATTGCAAGGGTAAAATAGTCATTTTTACTAAATAAAATTCCATATGACCTATCAAATTAAATTTTATCATGTCTGCTTTTATTCTGAAAATTTTCAGAATTTTTAGAGGTCATTTACTAATTTAAAAGTGTCACACAATTGCTAAGGGTCAAATTGGAAAATTTCACAAAGTTGTAAGGGAAAATGGTTATTTTCCCCAAACAATATGATGACGTGGCAAACGGAGTTTCACTCCTGTTAGTTGTGGTCCATAATTGCTCCAATTTTATTACTTCAGGGTTAAAATTACACCAAAAAATAATTCAAGACCAAAATTACACCTCTGAAAATAGTTCAGGGCCATAATTACACATTTACCCTTTATTTATATAACTCATCAAAGGCTGACTTTCATGTCTGCCATATATTTTTGTCAACTAAAAAATGAAACTCGCTCACTTTGAATGAGGATTTTATAACTTGTTTGGATTAGCTTATGGAAGCTCCATAAGTATTTATAAATCGTGATTCATGGAATACAAAGTAACTTTTACGATTTACGAGGTAAATATGTGGAAAAGATTTATCTTAATTTATATAAATCAGGCTTATAAAATAAGCCAAGCTCACACAAACAAGCTATTAATTTTGCCCCTATCGTACACAATCACCTCATTGCCGATTTCTCTTTCTTTTCTTTTTGTTTTCAGTGAAAACTACACCTAAATACCCCATTATACATACTACTCCACCCTACCCTATTTATAAACAATTTTCTCTCTTATGAGATTAGTCCCTTTTATAAGCAACTTTTACTTTATGTCTGAAAATATAAACTCATTTTCCTATTTTACCCTCATTAAATATAAATTATTTATAATTAATTATCACATACACCAAGAGTTATATTCAGGAGAGAGAACTCATTAGGTGAATGAAGTCAACAAAGCATTGAAAAAATATATTTTATTATCTCTCATACTTTTATACATTATCTCTCTATTTTCATAAATAGGGGCATATAAAGAAAAAATATGACATTTTTGACACACTTATTACTTTTAACTACTAGATTATTTTGTGTAATCAAGAAGAAAGTTGCTTATAAATAGGACTATTCAATTTTCACTCTACTTTTTTATTTGGAAATATTACAGTTATGACCCCACCACTTCTATTTTTTCCCCTTTGTTCTATATTTCAAACACACACAAAAAACAAGAGCCTATTTTATTTCCTCCAAAATAGAAAAAATGAGAGTACATTTTTATAAAAATTACTTGTCATGCTGATAATTAAGGTTAGAGAAAAAAATATAAAATAAGTACAAAACATTCATAGATATGATATAATATATACAAAATATACACCTAGATACTTCATAGCTCATTAATGTATGACATATTTATTTAATTTGATTAAATTTAAAAAGTTAGTTGAATTAGTTAATATAACATGTATTTTTTAAAGGACCCTAGTCATCTTGTTCAATTTCCTCATTCTCTTACCTCATTGACTATTGTTAAGAGAGCAACAATATAGATAAATTAGGAAAACATTGACAAATCTAAAAATCATATTTTATATTTATGATCAAAATTAACTATCCAAATACGTCTTATATTAAAGACTAGAGAAGTATTAAAAATGCACTTATCAATTCTTGTTTTTTTTATATCATAATTAACTACAACAATACCCAAATCAAGAATATTATGAAGAAATAACCACTCCATTAATTTTATGAAAAATCTTATACAATTCGCTTGATTTTATGTGAAATGGCATAGTTTTTTTTTTTAACAACATTAACCACTGCATAGATTTTATGTGAAGTGACTTAGTTTTTTTATTGTATTCATAACCTTGACTTGGATATTGTTGTTAATTATGATAAAAACAAGAATTGATAAGTTCCTTTTGAATAATTAAATAGGTGTATATTTTATATATATTATATCATATCTATAAATTTTTTGTACTTATTTTATAAAATTTCTTTAAATTTAATTATTACAACAAAATTTTCTAAAAAATATATATATACTCTTTTTTTCTATTTCACAGGAAATAAAATAGACTTATTTTTTATTTTGTTTGAAATATTGAACAAAGGAAAAAATAGAAATGGAGGGGTCAATAATTGTAATATTTCCAAATAAAAAAGGAGAGTGAAAACTGAATAGTATATAGAATGGGGTATTTAGGTATAGTTTTGGGTGAAAGCAAAAAGAAATTAGTATATGAATGAGTTGTTATAAAAATGTTGATAATAAGAGAGTAGAAGAGATAAATTCTAGAGAGATAAATTAGAGATATATACTTATTCACTTGTACATCCAAATACATAACACAGGACCCCTATTTATAGAAATTTTTTCAGTGCTACAGTAACTTTTCCGTGTTGCTACAGTGATTCTGGTGATGCTACAGTACCTCCCCCCGTGTGCTACAGTGATGAACAGTAATGAACAGTATTTGCTACAGTGATGAACAGTGATATTTAATCTTACATATCATATTGACTGAAAGAGCAGGTTGGCCTGAATATGAGCTAATGGACATCCACATAATTAATATTCATAACATGAGTTTCATTTTTTAATTGGAAAAAATATATGTCAAACATGAAGATGGATCTCCGTGAGAATGACTTCTTCATAAATCTAAACTCGTTTTTATAGTGAATGACTTTTAATATAGCATTTGGGTAAAAAAATTTACCCTATGGCATTTTGGTAATTTTTTATACTATTGGTAGTATTTTTAAAAAAAATGCCAATAAATAATCCTCCGAGTAACTTGCGGATCACTCATCACCTCTATTATTTTAATTTTTCTTACAAAAATATTGATTCATTAATTAGTCTCTCATCTACGTCACTTTTTCATACATAACGATTATTATATAAAAAATATAATCTATTATCAATGTTTATGATTCTTTTTTATAAATTGTTATTTGTATACTTAATACATAACGGTTATTTATATGAAATAGTTATTAAATTTTACTAAAAGTTGCAATTCTTATATATAAACCATTATGTATGTTATTGAATAAATAATGATTATAAAATGTGACACATTATGTATCATACAAGTATTATCATATACAATAACAATTATTTATGTGTGCTCGTTAATTATTATCACAGCAATAAGCAGATTATAGCCTCCTCAAACTTTAATACATAACAAGTGTTATATTAGAACTGTTTTAATAGGTCTAGAATAAAAAACGGCTCAAAACTATAATGTATCTGCGCCGAGCTTTTATAGTGCTTGCATGTATATTTGTTCAAAATTGTGATGTATAACCGTTAATAACCGTCATATATCACGATTTCGGTAGTAGTGATCCCTAGATATAAGTTTCAAATAACCGATTTATACTTATTAAGAAAATAGTTAAAAGCAGTAAATACGTATTTTTTCCAACTATGCCTTTATTTGTAAATAGGATAAGTGAGAAAGACAATAAATACAATAAATATAGTCAATGTGTAAAGTTGTAAAAAACACAATTTGCTCATTTGAAATAACAATTGGAGTATTCAAAAATAGCTTTTCAATTGTGATTTACGGTATACGAGGCAAGTATGTGAGGTGAATGTTGCCTCGACTTACATGTATAAGCACTTATAAGTCTTAAATAAGCTAATCCAAACATACTAAATAAATACTTTAACAAAATTAAAATGAAACTTATATTTTAAGAGAAATCTATTCATAAATTTAAAATTTTATATTTAGTGACGGAGAGTATATAAATTAGATTACTAATCATACACTCTAGGCTATGTACATTATATATATATATATATATATATATATATATATATATATATATATGAGTATGATTATATCAACGATGATGAAGCATGATTACTCTTGGGCACAGTGACATCAGGCACCATTATTGTGTTACAGAATCTCAGGGAAAGCACCACTGCCCTATGTCAACTTGGATTATGCCCATCTACCTAATTCATATATTAATTTTTGCTAGCTAGTCGGCAGATCATTAACAACTGTTATTAAATTATTAACTGATGCACTTATTTGAGTACGTAACTACTAGCTCCTTTTTTTTTTTTTTGTTGGGGTTCAAAACTAGCTCTAATCATACCTTCATATATCCCACGCAAGAAGAAATTATAACTTCCATCGACCATACATAATTATAAGCATATGTTATCTCTGGGGTTCAACGTGTGCACACGTTGTTGGGTCCGTAAATTACTCTCATGTGTACCTTAACTTTGATTAAATTATACTCCAAATTTTTCTTGTCAACTTTATGATATTTTGATGTGACTTTTAATTAATTATTCTCTTTCTATGTATGTACAGAATAGTTGATGCGTATGCATGGTATCCTATATGATGAAAATAAATTATACTCGGCTATAAATATAACACCTAGTTATTTTTTTAAAAAAATTAAAGAAATTAATTAAATTATTTTAAAGTAATTATATTTATCATTTTTTTCTTCAAACTAATTTATCTGACTTATAAAATAATATATAATTTGATCAAACACAGCATACGATATAGTTAAGTAACTTATTTAACTTCTTTAATTTATTTAAAAAAAGTCAAATATGTCTTATATTTAGGACCAAAGGTAATACATATTATTATATACTCCATTTGGTCCTATTTATAAGCAACTTTCTCTCTCATAGGGCTAGTCCCTTTTATAAGCAGTTTTCACTTTGTATTTGAAAATATAAACTCATTTTCCTTATTTTACCCTTATTAAATACATATTATTTATAATTAATTATCACACACCAAGAGTTATACTTAGGGGAGAGAGAAAACTCACTAGGTGAATGAAGTCAGCAAAGCATTGGGAAACGTATTTTATTATCTCTCATATTTTTTATATATTATCTCTCTATTTTCATAAATATAGGCATATATGGAAAAAAACATGACATTTTTTACACACTTATTACTTTTAACTACCAGTTCGTTTTACACAATTAAGAAGAAAGTTGCTTATAAATAGGACCGGAAGGAGTATTTTAGTGTATGTTTGGATTAACTTTTAGAGAATAACTTTTATAATTTATGAGATAAATATGTGAGAAGAATTTTATCTCGATTTATAGAAAATGACTTCTAAAACCATAGTTTGGTGGTTTCTCAAACACTCACTTTGTACAACCACGTCTAGAAAGGAGAAATATATATGCAAGAAAAATGAAATGATTAATCTACTTATTTCTTGCAATAAGAGTCTAATTAATTTCAAACGTGGTATTCAAATTTTTAATGTAAGTCTTAATTTATAACTTAGATTCATGTTTATAATTACATAAATTATTTATACCTCACTTTTAAAAAATATTTTCGAGGACTCATTTATTATTAATTCAATCAAACTTAAATATACTTTTGTGAACTTAAACTATATATTTACTTATTGAGAAAACTTAGTATAAGTTATATTCATTAGCCTTAGGTTAAGTTCATAGGCTATGTAAATTTATAAGCACACATATCTTAACAACTAATAATAACAGATTAATAATTTTTCATATTTCATAATTAAGTGAATTTATATGCGTATATACACATTTTAATAACAACTAATCATCGTAAAATAATAAGTGTCTATATAAAAATTTACAAGTGTCCAACTAACAAATAGTTAACTAGCCGCTGCTATATTGACTTAACGACAGAATTTCATTGCTAATTGATTAATTACAATCACTACTATAGAATAAGGATTTAGTTGCACCCCTCTTATAGCTCTTTTTCAAGAAGCGCCATAGGAAGCCCATTTCCAACTGTCCTTGTCTTTTAAAAAAATAAATAAATAAAGGGTTAGCTAAGGTGCTTGCCTCATAGTTGCCCTTTATTATTGTTTTTTTGGCCAAAAGTCATTTTTCTTCTTGTATTTTTGTTGGTTTGTAATGTAACCAATTAATTTAACTATTATATGTAGTGATTTTATGAATTAGTTATTTATTTAGAATTATTCTATTCTGATTTGTTTTGATTCTAGTTTGAAATTATTTATTTAGCTGTTGATTTATACTGTAAAATACAGGATTCATTAAGAAAATAAAAAAATTATGTGAAATTATTATTATTTTTTTAAAAATATTTCCTATGACGCTTCTCAATGAAGCACCATAGGAAGTATCACTTCACTTCCTACGGTACTTCCTTAGGAAGTGTCATAAGAAACTTGCCCCCACTTTTTTTTTTTTGCCCCACTTTCAGCTGCCCCCGCCTTTATTTAAAAATATATATAAAGGATCAACTACAACGCTTGCCTGGGCAAGCGCCTAACTGCCCAAAGCCCTTTTTCATCTTCAGATCTAGATATGTGATATCATTTAAATATTTTGTCCTCACTTCTTTCTCTATTTTCACCAACAACCAGCAGTATTGTCTCCACTCCATCCTCTCTATTTTTATGGCGGCAAGTGCATAAACTTCCTTGATCCCCCATTTTTTTATTTATTGACTTCTTGTCTCCTCTTCCTCCATATTTCTTCAACATTTGGTCCTCACTTCTGTCGGCACTACAAAGCTTGTTCTCCCACTTTTTTTCTTCTTGTCTCCTAAGCTTTCGTCGATTGGCACTATAATTTTCTTTGTTTTTTTAAGTTTAAAATTCCGCCATGAATATTAGCTTGTAGTTTTATGTGTGCTTATAATTGTTTTTTTCTAGATATTTACTTGAAGTTACAACTCTCTCTTGTTAAACTTCCTATACATGGTAATTTTTTTTATTTTTGAGCTTACAAGTATAATTTTATTATTTTTTACTAGTTTAATTTGCTCAATATCTTTTATATTTAATTTATTATGAAATCTGAAAAAATTATTCTCAATTGTATTTGTTAAAAATTAATTGAGATAATATTACATGTTACTATATATAGGTTGTATATGTGAAGATATGTGTAGTAGTTATAATTTTTAACTGTTATAGTAATTGTTATTGATGAGTTGCATAAGTGAAATAATTATAACACTTGTATTTTTGTTTGCCTTTAATGCAATCAATTAATTTAACTATGATATCATTTTATGAATTAGTTACTTATTTAGAATTATTTCATTTTGGTTAGATTTGATTCTAGTTTGATTTTGTTCATTTAATTATGGATTCGTATTATAAAATATAGGGTTCATTAGAAAAAGGAAAAAATTACGTAAAATTATTTTTTTAAAAAAAATATTTCCTATGAGCATAGGAAGTGCAATACTTCCTATAGCATTTCCCCTGGGAAGCAAGAAGTGCTATAACTTTTTTTTATAGTGCTGGAAGCTATGGTGTTTTCCAAACACTATAATATTCTTAAACATAAACATTATTTATTGTTTTTTTAATAATAAGTCTATTTGATGATGTAATCATCTAACTACGTTACTAAATTTCATTGCTAATCTATTATTACTTTTAGTATATGCTCAAAAAAATAACAAATGTTCATTGGTGAATTTACATACATATTAATGTATATACGCATTTTAACTACTTACAATAATAAAATAATAAGTATGATTGAGAAGCAAGACTTAATAAATATAATTCACCTTAATTTTCCCCTTTTAGATATTACCCAGTAGACATACGGTCGATCGACACGTAATGAATATTGAGGGATGTGCCAGTCATTTGTGTAGTGCGGAGCCAATGTGCTATTGTTCTTATACAAACACCAAGTCCGTCTTCAACTTGGGCCAATAAAAAAAAGACAAAACAAACATGAAAATACGAAAAAAATGGATAATAGATTAATATGACATATTAAATTTAAGAAAAATTACATTGAAGTTCTAAAAAAACTAAAGAAATGGTTCTTTAAAATCATAAAATAAAAAATTGGTCTCAATGAATTGTTAATGGAGCCCTCAAGTTATTAATTGACAACTTGAAATGTTCAATTAACAACTCATTGAAACCAAATTTTTATTTTACGATTTTGAAAAACTATTTTTTTATATTTTTAATTATTTGAGACTATAATATAATTTTTTTTTGAATTTAAGGTTTTTTTTTTCAAAAAAAAAACAAAGAAAAAGAATTTATGGTGTTTTTCGCGCCTAGTGCATGAACATTGTACAGCTTAGTTTTGTGGGGAGCTACGTGCCACGTGTGCACTTGGAAGGTTCTCGTACTTGCCCAGCTTTGTATGTGTTTGGATTAGGGGGAAATGAAATGAGGAAAGAAAAAAGGGTTAAATACATTGTTGGTACTTATCCTTATATTTTACTTTCATTTTAATTTTAGTTTCAAACTATAAGTCTTGTTTGATATGAAGTATTTGAGTAGGGACTGAGCAGAGATTGGGTCAGGATATATCATTTGATAGTATGAAATATTACAGATAATTAGGGATTGAGAGTATCATAAAAATAGAATTACTACAAAGCTACTTCCATTAATATTGTGTTTTCAATTCATAGACTATAAAATTATAAAGATAAAAATATTCTTATTTAAAATATTTTTATGACAAAAATAACCCGCTCATATCAGTTAATTCAAGGAAACCTCATTTATACTTTAATTACAATAGTTGAAATGTACCTGTTGAAATGCAATCAAAAGAAAGAGAAAAGGATAGCATCAGTTGGCATTGATGGAAACGCAGAAAAAAATTGTTTTTATTAAAACATTGATAAAAGCTTTCTGTTTGTAGTCAATGGGCGATGGTGGCGGTTGTTGTTGGGCTTAGAAATGAACAGTGTATCAGCGAAAAACATGAGCGTTGACGCAGAAAGAACCAGTGAGGAGGCAATGGATGGTGGTGTAAACGACGAGGGAGAAGGAAAGTGGGAGGAGAAAGATAACGGAGAGAGCAAGAAAGTGGCGAGAGTGAGTGTCGATGATACGTTTCCATTCGGAGAGGACAGCCCAGAGATTGAGAGACGGACCATACTGCGGCATCGCCATGGTGGAGTTTGTACAGATATAGAATGTAGATTAAATTTGAAATTTAGGGTACGAGTATTTGAATTTTTTTATAATTAATGGTAATATATTAAATGAAATTAATAAAATTATTCCCTCTAACTATTACTTCATACCAAACATATTTTTAAAATATCAATCACAGTATCAATTTCAATGTATCAAAATTCACTTACATAGCAAACTAGATCATAGGTTCATGAATTTGATCTCAGGCGCTCCTTACTGTTGTGCGATGTGCTTTCAGCCTTCTGATTTTGTTATTTTTTATATCTTTTTTTTGGAAAATCACAAATCCTTGTCATTTTGACGGGAAAAAAAAAGATCCATTTCATAACACGCGCACCAAATCAGCATTTTAAATGGGTTAATTGACACATAGGTGGACCGTCAATTCCCCTTCCAACTCCTTTTCAAACCCTAATGACCAACATTTTAGATAGAGAAAAATTATAGAGACTAAAATCTATAGTTTAAAATTATAAAAATTAAAATTAAAATAAAAAGAAAATATAAGAACTAACAATACATCTAACCCCCCCAAAAAAAAAGAAAGAGTTCGTTTTGATGCCACATGACTGATATTAGAAAATCTATTTATAATATTTAAAAATTAAATCATCATCTCACCCGCCACATGACATTATCCTAATCTTTTTCACAATTATATTCGACGAGACCTTTAAAGTTGGGAAATTTATAAATCCCCTCCTCGAATCCTCCAATTAACTAGTAGTACATGCATCGAATTAATGTCTCAACGTAAAGTATTAAATTATATACTAAAGTTGGTCCGACCAAGGGATTAAGCATAATAGGTTAAAATTTGGAGGGATTAAATTATTTACTCGATATAAAAAGTATATTCAAGAATCAAAACATTGATGTATTAGTCATAAAAACTTCTTTCACCTTTACCAAAAAACCAAAAAAAAAATCTTTGACCAATGATTCGATTATTATCTAGCCTCTATCAATCTTAATTCATTACTTCTTTTGTCATTAATAACCTTAATTTATTATTGTTGTAGGCTTGTAGCTATAACTAATCTTATTTATATTATTATATTATATATAAGTTTAGAAGTGAAACAAATTAGTTAGAAGAAATATGGTAAATATAAATATTTTAAAGTAATTTAATTAATTTTTTTAATTTTTTTAAAATTAATCAAATATATCTGAGGTGGGGTGAAATTAATGACGAGCATGAATCCAACTTTTAGGTTGTCGTGTCCGATGACTTTTGCGGGGAAATCACATGGGAAAAACATAGGAATCTTCGGGCCATAGAAACGAAACGCAAACATCCACAGAAAATGGCCATGTTGTGGATAGCTCATAATCTCAATATCTTGTTTTTCTCAATTTTACCCACATAGCTACGACGACGCACGTACGTACTCATCGTAAGATAATGTTTTATATGGATCTAGTGGACAGCTTTTTTACGTAACACACACACACACATAATCATGTTTTCACCACTAATGCCAAATTAACAGTAATGACGACGATAAAACCAGTAGATATGGAAAGTAATTAAAGTCTACCCAAAAGTTAAACTGGTCAAAGCAATATATAATTACAAAACGAAACAAATTAAACAATAAAAAGAACCGGGATCTATCCGTTATGTGCCTTGTTTTTTTATATACAAAAAAAAAATTTAAAAAACATATGTATATCTATATGCTGTAGCGTCTTCAAACACCACAACTTCTTTTAGTAAAAATAAAATATGTGACACTTCCTAAATATTATAATTAGTTTAAAAATAAGAGTCTGGCCTTTTTTTTTTGTAATAGTGAAATTAATTAAGAAACTCTTATAGAAAAATAAGAGCAATTGTATTAAATATCCAACACGAGGTAGGATATGCGTGGCGTATTATTAAAATTAATTTGAACAAGGACAGGAACATGTAGCTAGCTAGAAAGAGATGTGGTGGAGATCGATAAGGAAGGGATAAATAATCTGAAATCCTAAGTGCGGGAAACAAACAACGAGCACTCTCAGCTGGGGTCTCAATAATAATAATATGTTCTCCAATAATCTTCCATATAACTATCCTACGTGTCCATTTGTCGTCATTTCATTCGTTTTCTCCTTTTCATTCCCCCCACATCCATGTTCATCTTCATGCGCATGCTTCTCTCTCTAGAATCTTCCCTCTCTCTCCACGCCCCACCTGCTCTCTCTCTCTCTATATATATATATAATATCGTCCTGTCATTTTCAGTTTTGAGTGTGTTTCTACGTAGCTTTTTAAACTCCTCCTATATATAATAATATAAATTCCTCTACGTGCAAAATCCGCCCCCAGGAAGTTTTTGTCAAATCGTAACTCTTACGTTACGTACCAAATTTAATTTTGAGGCATACATATTTCGCTTACTTTTCAAGTCCAGTCAACTAACATATATAAATTTTACTCCTTTTTTCCTTGTTACTATTTAATGTTATTTATGTTAATTTGATTAAGACAGGTAAAAAAAAAGCAATATTTTAACTGTTTGAAAATTGATTATGCATTTATGATTCATATTTTGAAATAGAGTATGAACTATAAAGGAATTCTTTTTTTTTATATTTAAATTGAGAGAAAATTATGGGGAAAATAAAACTAGAAAGAAGAACTCTCAAAAATAATAAATTTTTTTACCATTTTTTTGAAGTTTTCTTCTTAGAATCCCTTCCTTATTTTCTCTCTATCCAAACATAGTTTTTTCATTAACATATGCACCTATAAATTATACGTACCATATTACTAATTTCTACCATCTCTTATTATTAACATAATAATGTTTAATATAGAATATATATATATATGGAAAATATTAATAATTTTATGAAACCATAAGGTAATTAATACAAAGATAAAAAAACACTAAGGGGCTGTTTGATTTTTTTTTAAAAAAAACTGTCTTTTTTGTTTTTAAAAATAATAAAACGATAAACCCTATTTGGTAAACTGTTTAAAAAAATTGATTTTGAAAATAAAAAAAAATTTTATTTTATTTTTTTAAACTAAAAAAACAGTTTTTAATTGTTCTCTTGTTTCTTTTTTCCTATTTTTTATTTTTTGAGATCGCTATTTATCTACTATTGACATTACACTACCAGCGATAACCACTGTCATGTCAGTGTCGGTTACCACACCACCAAGTCAGTTCAAAAACATATTTTTTATATAACTATCCAAACAGATTTTTTTGTTTATTTATTTTTAAAACTTGTTTCCAAAAATTATGTTATAAATATGTTTCTGAGAACAAAAAATAGAAAATAGAATCAAACAAACACTAAGTTTCTCTAAATATACATAAGACCAAGGTGAGTAGTACTGTCTTTTAAGGATAATTTAGATTAGTTTTTGAAAAATAGCTTTAACGATTTACGAGGTAAGTATGTGAGAGAAATTTATCCCGACTTACGAAAAAAGCTTCTGAAACCACGGTTTCATGGTTTCCAGACACTCACTAATCATACAATAAACAATGACATGGTTTGTTGTGGTAACTATAGATATTATTACTGGATGAACTTATTTTTTGGCGTTAAATTTGTCATTATTATAGGATTCATCATATATTTTTATTTACTTGTAAATTTTAACTGTGACTAGGACATTAGTTTTTTAATTCTAATAAATACTTTTAAATGATGATTACCATGAAATCTATTGGAGACAATATTAGTAGGTGGGACTTAGTTTCAGATGACGTATATGCCACATAGGATACCTTTTGCAATTTGACCATTTTCCAGTTATTTTTAAAGGGGTTAGTTATGTTTTAAGAAAAATATTGAAATTAACTAAACCTGATCACATACATTTTGTATTTGTTATGAAATGGGTTAGATTAGATTAATTCGTAAATATCTTTTTTCCACGGGCGAGGTGGACAATTTTTAAAGACTTCGAAAGTAGATTATTTATTTAAAAAATAAGATAGAAGATATATCTTGTATTTTATATTCGATAATTCTTGAGTTTTTTAAACAAGAGATAACCTCCAAAAATATTGAACTCAAGCATATATATATATATATATAAATAAGTGGCTACAATTCTTTAATTTTAATTAAGATATATATCAATGCTTGTGCCAAATATAGATTATACAACACGAATTATTTATAGTATTATTGAAGAAGAGAATGATATAAATTTTATTTATCATCATATCTATAAAAGTTGTTGATCCTTATTTGATTACTCTTATTATTTTCATATTTAAAATGATAAATATACTTCCATTGTTTCTAAAATATTTCTTATTTTAGAGTTTTAATTTTATTTAGAAATATCTATTGTTTTTATATGATTTTCGTATATCATTAGAATAGGCCACATATTCAAGTATCATCAAATTAACCTAACGAGGACAACTCTCTGAATATAATGTTATTTTCCTCCATCCATAAGTTGTTTTTATACTCATTTTTGTTTATATAAAATTGAGTTCTGCCTCCTAAAATCAACCTGATCATGGATAGATAAATATTTATCCCTTCAGATTTTATACACACAAGCGGGCACAATTTCATTTTATTAACAATAAAATATAATGCTGGAGAAAATTAAGAAGTTAATAGAAACAAAAATCATGATCAAATAATGTTAAACCTTTATGACTCTACGCCACGTGCAATGATTATATATAAATATAATGACATACGTTTTCAATATATACTCGTGGCTGTACGTGGTTAATATTACTGGATAATAATGTTAAATTATAATGTAATTTTTAGAGATAATTTTGAGAGACAAGATTTGAGGAGTGATGGCTTTGGATAATAATAGCAAATGAGTAGATAAGAGGGAATAGGAATAGTACGTAGAATAGTTACTTGTTGGGTTACGTCGTTGAACATAATTTCTTCCACAAATGACGCCGACACCCACTCCGTTTAATTTGTCCCCTCTCCCTTGTTCACATTTTCTCTTCCCTTTTTTGTCGCTTTCTCTGACTTCTTCTTCTCTTTTTCATTAACGTTATCCAATTCCACACATCATAATAATAGCCAAAAAAAAAAAAAAATTGCAGACAAGTGATATGAAAGCTTCCAAGCTTTTTAAAAAATGTTATGTTTGAACATGGTGAAAAGTTTTTTAAAAATATCTTATAAATAAGATTAAGTTTTTTTTATATAGAAAAAATATCTAAAACTCACTGGGGCTCTTTTTTTTTTTTTTTCTCTGTAGACAGGGGAAGACATATCTCAAAATTCAAATAGTGCTAAAAAAAGTAATTGGACATCATCTAACAATTAGGATTTAAACTTATAATATTATGACTCACAGTCAACTCATTACAAATAATGAAGCAATCTCTTTGTTGTCAAGATTAAACTTTAGTATAATGTAAAAATTTCAACAGTTCACAGAGGAATGAAAAGTACTACCTCATGTCTTAAATATAAGATTTAGTTAATTTTTTTAGAAAGATTAAGGAACGTAAATAAGTTACTTAATTATATCATATATCATATATTAATTTATAAATCAAACAAATTAGTTTAAAGAAAAAAAGAAGATAAATATAAATACGTTAAAATAATTTAATTAGTTTTATTAATCTTATAAAAAATAAACTAAATCTTATATTTAAAATTAAAAATAGTACTAATTTTCATTCATGTCGCTAATTTTTCAAACAATACAAGATCATGCATGCATCCACACTAACGATTCATCCATGATGATCTCATAAAGTTAAAGACAAAGGAACACATAAAGAGATCGGTTTTCAAGAGACGACGTCGTGAAAAACAGAGAAAAAAGAAAAAGGCACAGGAGAGAGGCACAGAAGTACAAAACGGGGAAGAAAAGTAAGAGGCTTATAGTTAACAAGATATAACGTGATTGGGTCAAAGCGCGTGGACCGGGACGCTGCAGGCGAACACGTATTGGGGAGGGGGCTTGGGAGTTACGTGATTGCATGACATAAGCGGGCCATGCATGATAATTGGGCAAACTTACAATCGACTCAAACTCAGACCCACGCGCCATGCATGCTTCAATCGCACTCGCCGCGTCTCCCTTTTTCACGTGGCCTATTTTATCGTAAATATCTCGCAGCCACACACGCCATCGCGTGTTTCCTAACTCCTCTATCCGCCTCTCGTATCCCACTATTATTGTTTTCTTTATTTTTAATGCCAAAATAATACTAATAAATTAGAATCGCCTATATCAATGCCCATGAATTTATTACCATAAATATCATGATTCTTGAACTTTTTTTTTAATGCTTTATACTAAAAATCATACCGTCACTTTTGTGAAGGATAAAATATATGATTTTGAACATGATTGGATATTATAGACATTGTCATGGGTCTGCTTGTGTGGTTGTTTGGGAAGCACATAAAAGAATTTTTTTAAAGTATTATTTTTTAAGGTGGGGCAAAATTCATCCTATATATTTATCTTAAAATATGTAAAAACACTTTTAAAAAATTAAAAGCAAATAGGCACTTTGACTAGGTATTTGCATTTGTATACATTTCTATTTATAATTTATATCTAATATGTTTCACATAACTAAAAAAAAAACTTTAAAATTTAACAACATTCCAACTCTACGTACATAGATATTATATTTTATGAGAATATAATTAATAAAATAAAAATAAATAATAAAATT
The DNA here is from genome assembly GCA_037074505.1 of Albizia julibrissin. NCBI lineage: Eukaryota > Viridiplantae > Streptophyta > Magnoliopsida > Fabales > Fabaceae > Albizia > Albizia julibrissin. Next base: position 39,448,842 of record CM073479.1, read on the forward strand.
ATATATTTATATAAAAAAATTTCTTTCTACACTAGGATAAAAAAATTTATCCGCTATGATTGATAAATAAGACTAGAAGAGTATTGCACTGATGGACGGGGCTTCTTTCCCTAAAACCAACACCTATTAGTTATACTATTAATACTTTTTTTCCACTAAAGTTATACTCCTCCCTCCAAAATACATTTGGCCTTTTAGAAAAAAAAAGTTGGTTTGTAATATAGTGAATCATTTAGAAAACTATCAATGATCATGTTAAAATTTCATCCCCATTTATTAACGATACACATTGGATATAGAAAAAAATGAGAAGGTAAGATAGATTTGATTGGGGGCAAAGTTGTTTTTTTTTTAAAAAAATGTAAGATAGATATAATAAGTTAACAACTCTTCCTTTATTCCAATAATATAGTTAAAAGTAACTTATATTTTAAATTATGCTACTTATTAGTATTATTTTTATTAAACAGTTAGATAATAGATTAAAGTATTTAGCCAAACCCGGGTCTCAAGCGCGGAGGTTATATGCACATTATGAGCAGTAAAAGATTCGTTCCTATATACAAGGTAGATTAATATCATACTTTTTTTTTTACTAACAATATCTTACTTTTCCTTGTTTAATTTTAATTATTAAAAAAACACTTAAATACCACTTAAACTTTAAAATATCAATGATTTGATAAAAACTGAATTATCAATTATTATTTTTATTAAAAAATTAATTTAAAATTTTAAAATTTAAATAGTATTTATATATTTTTTTAATTATTTTACTTATAAAAATAAGCCAGGAAATCAAGAATTTAAGTGAGTAATAATTAGGTGGGAGTAAATAAGGTGTTTCCATAATTCAGCGAGAGCCAACAAGGACGACGAAGGACATGGGATCCATAGAAACAAAACAAGAAAAAGTTTTGAAAAGGAGAGAAACGACGAACGCAGAATAAATGCCCTCTTCTTATTACACACTTACCGTAGATATTCATATCACGCAAGCCCGCACATACACACTGTTACTACCACCATTCCCACTTTATCTCTCACCTCACTTCTTCCCCAAAAAAAATAAAAAGCATTTTCTCTCTCTAAAACCCTCCCCCTCCAACCTCCTCTCTCTCTCGCCCCCTTCCCTTCTCTCACGGTCATGATTACAGATCAGGACGCACCAACCATTTGAGCTTTTTCTCGCCTCTCTTCACGCATCAAGCTGAGGTTTCCCGGAGTTTCTTCGGCTAGATTTTTACGTTCTTGAGTTCCAATGGCCACTGTTGGGTCTTCTTCTTCTTCTTCGTCAAAGGTCTGCTACAATCCCGAGTGTAAAGAATTGAAGTCAGACAGACCTAAGAAGGGTTGGAGACTCCGTACTGGAGACTTCGCCGAGCTCTGTGATCGATGCGGGTGACTAATTTACTATTTTGTTGACTCATACAGTGTGTTTTTTGGGTCAAGTTTGGATTTTTGTTTTTTTTTTTCAAATTTTATGTGGTTCACTATGTACAAGATTGGGACTACTCGAGGTTTCTGGGTTTTGGTATCGCTTTTGTTAAGGCTTGCAGCTTCTCTATTTTGAAATTTTGCCGTAAAAATGGTTGTTATAACAAAAGTTTGCATTTTGCTTGTCTTGTATTGCGTATCACTTTTACCAGAGGAGTGGAAAATTTGATTTTGTGGCTTTGTTATGAATGCGTGGGGTGTCTTCTATTTTAGCGGAAGTTGGACTTTAAATATCGAGTGTGGATTTTTCGCCCTCCTTCCACTTTTTAAAAATGTTTCGGTTTGTTTCAAATTATCTGGAATATGATTTCAAGGCATTCATTACTAGGGGAGGAGCTGATTTTAGTCATAACTTTGTCACTAGATAGCAGTTTCCCCTTTTCATTTGGCATAGTTTTTGGACGAAATTCTTGACTTCCTCGGGAGTATATCTTTTCCATTTTTTTTTTAAATTTTTGGAATAAATTTTACTCTGGAGCGGTGTAGCACTAGTACCATACTATCCCTTTTGGTGATATCAACAATGTTGTTTTGCCTTCATTTGGTGCCCGGTTACTCTTGTATTGCTTCGTGGATGTAAAACAACACAACTTTAGTTGTGGCCCTGCGTCTTTATTTATTTTGCGTTGCTATGTAGAGAACAGAATTTATAGAAAACAAGACAAAAGTATCAAGCGAATGAAATTGATACATTCAGTTTTCCTTGCTAGTGAGTAGTTACTCAACGCTTCTGTAAAATTTTCTATATTTCGATTAGGGAAGTGGGTTTCTGGGCCATCTCAGATTACAAGTAAGAAAAGTAATAGTGATTTTGAAGGCAGTTTTAACAGTTCCAGCTTTTCAGCGATCTGCATGAAGGCACTGATCATCAAGTTTTGGATTTTCGACAGTTTAGCATGCAGTGTATTTACTGTTTATTGGTTCTTGTCCCAGAGGATTACCTAAATAGTCTACTACGTGATGTTTAAGGCACCAATTACTTTTTACTCATGACAATCCTTCCAACCTACTAGATGACATCCGTCACTATCCTCAAAACCTGGCCTTAGAATATCCAACTTGGATGTGTTAACTTTCTCAACTATTTTATCAGGTTTCCTTAACAGATAAAGGTAGCAGATAGGATTTGTGATAGATATCGAGCATCTTGGTTACTGTCCCAACCATCAGATCCCACATGCTTGAGGGATTGCCTGACAAAGGGACTCCTAGATAAATGAAAGGCCACTGTAAAGACAAACAACTTGCTACATGGCTATGGTGCTTGCAGCACCTTATTGGAATACAAACCAGGCCACATGTAGCATGATTAACTTAGACTTAAAACCACTAAGATTCGGTAGTTTTGGAGAGGAGGGGTGATTGGTAGGAATGATGAGGCGTATCCATTGAAATCCCTGGATAAGCCCTAATTGACTGTAACCTTGTATATAAGAAAAAGGGTAAAACAGTAAACTAAATTGCCCAATTGTCTCCTCCTTTTCCATTTTTTGTAAAAACTCCCAAACAGGGCCAACTTTCTATCTATCCGTTTGGTCCCTTTCCCGCAGAACACCTTGATTCAAACATACTTTAAAGGCTTGAATCTGGGACTGCTTATCAAAATGTTATTTCGATCTTTAGAAAGACAGAAAATCGTGTCATTTTATGTGAGCAAACTCCCAGCCCTCTGAACCAAAATCCAAATGTTTCATCAGCTACCCTCCCTCTTTGAAGCTTTTGTTAAAACTTACAATATCCACAACAAGGGTTAGCAGAAATGGAGAAAAACAAGAATTTGCCTTGCCTTGCTCTTTGCTGACCTTGATCTAAGACCTTGTGACACCACAGAGTAAAGGCAGCCTCTGTTCCATTGTTGCCATCTATCCTCAAATTGTCTGCCCTAAAAGCTTCATCTAGCCTCCTCTACAATTTTATTAGCCACCAAAGCAGTATTCAAAATTATGTAATAATATGCTTGTGGTTCTCTATGTTGTTGAGCTAAAGAAATTCCTTTGTAAGAATTATAATATCATGATTGTGTCATTTAGCGGATGGTAGAAACTTTTTAAACTGTAGTGAAAAATTCGTTGTTGCAGCTGATATATAGTTCATTCAACTAGTGATGTAGGACTCCATGCGTATGGTTGTGTTTTCTTCTGGTTGAACATTGCATTCCTTTTTTATTTATTGGAATATATATTGGGCAAAATGGACTCCAAATGAGAACCCATGTGTTATTAGGTCATATACTGTTTGTTCCCACTCGCTTTTATGTTTTTATTCATAATTGTTTGTATATGCTGGAAATAAATAACTGATTTTATCTTTTCTGTTTATACATGTTAATGCATCTGAGTAGAGAAGGGAATTGGCCTTAAAATAATCATACCCATTGATCCTTCAATGTTTTGTTCTGATTTTTTTCTGTATGCTATGCATATGTTATTGTCATTCCTCTTGTAAAATTTGGCTTTGTTTCTATGACACTTAGTTCTGCTTTTGAGGAAGGAAGGTTCTGTGAGACTTATCATGCGAAAGCTTCTGGTTGGAGGAATTGTGAGACATGTGGGAAGGTGAGTTCAAATTGTAATAGGTTCAATTGCTTTATATCTGTTAAATGCCAAATAACTTGACATGTGTCCCCAGGTTGAGTCTGGAATTTTTATCTGATGACGAGTCTTCCTTTACAGGAAATTCATTGCGGGTGTATTGTTTCATGTATTGCCTTTATGTTGTTGGATCCTGGAGGCATTGAATGCAGTCCATGCGCCAGAAAGAATCTTATTTTGGTTGGTTTTTCATTTATTCTAAGCACATTGATGGCTGTTTTTTCATTGCTTCACTTTTTAGGCTTTCTATTATGACATGATCTAATCTTCCTGATACTTTTGTTATGTGCATCTCTGTTCCACACTCTTTCTCGTCAAATGAACTCAAAAACTGTTCATTGTATTGTCATTGGAGTAGAAAAAAGTTTCTCCTTCTCCCTGTATGAAAGCAAATATTGCTGTGTCTGTTAATTTGGAAGGGACATTGACCATTTGAGACAAGCACGAGGAAGATTAAGGTCTTGTTAGTCAGTGTGTTGTAGGACAAGGAAGAAGAAAAAAAGGAGCTATGGCCATTTATAGAGAGCCTCAAATACAACGACTTAAACCTGAAGTGAGCGAAAACCTAAAAGTAAAAGAATTCACTTAAAACATAAAAAAATCTGCTAAAAACATGAAAATTACTGAAACATAAAATAAATCTAGCTAGATGGACATCAGAGTTCCATATAAATCATGTGACAAGTAAGTGTGTGCCATCTCTGTTTTTCACTATTTCTTGCCAAATGACCTCAATACTGTTAATTGTATTGTTATTGGAGAAGAAAATAAGTTTCTCCTTAATGAAACCAAATATTGCAAGCCAGTTAATCTGAAAAGAATGTTGACCATTCATTTGACTAGTATGTGGGAGAGTAAGGTCTTGTTTGTGATCATCCTTCATATATCTATGATATGTTGGAGCTTGAAATCTTCTTTCTGTCTGGCAATAAACTCAGAAAGCGTTGATTTCATTGGAATCAATTATTATAAATGTAGTTGTAGCATGCAGGGATAAAATTATTGCATGCATTATTCTTCCCTTAATCTCTTGATTTGATTTTGACTTTAAGTCTGTCTGGAAATAAATTTGTATTCACGATGTGCAAGTTATTGAGACACTAGTCATTGACACTTGAAGCACAGTCCTCTCTTTCTTTTCATTTCTAAATGCCCCTTTGTGCATCTTTTCCAAGTGCTTCGTCTGTCATGGTTATTTTTTTTCATATATTGATCTAGTTTAGGCTTCTGCTCTGTTTTTCTCCTGAAGGTTAACTTAAGAGAAAAAGGTTATCACCCAAAAGATATTGTTCTCTTGCAATTTCTAGTTTATGTCCTTAATCTTTAACTTCTCCATGAGCAAATAAACTCTTGCTGAGACGTTGCTCAGACTTCTTATAGCTATTTGGATATAGCATCTGCACACTGACTTTATATTTTGTTGTCTGCATCTCAGTCATCCAGTCTACCTTGGCCACCCTCTTTTTCTCTTCAAAGTCGTTTTAGAGACCCGACCTTAAAAAATTGGAGTCAGTTGGCTGGATCAGGTCCCGTGCCATGGAAGCAAGCACCCAGTCTATTCAATACAACTTCATCTGACCGGCACCCAGATATGCCACCAGTAGTTGAAATATCTAGTGTTGACAATATTTATGGAAATGAAAGGATATCTGCCTCATCTCTGGAAAAGAAAAGTGACGATCTTTCTGGAATACCAGCTAATTGGAATGTAAAGATTGGTGCACGGGAAATGATGTTTATAAATGGTAAAAATTTTGCATATTCTTTTGTGATGTGGAATAGAATGACGAATCGCATTAAGATGGTTACTTAGCATGATTTTTTCCCTCATTATTTCAGGAATGCGTAATGATGAAAAGGCTAGTTCATGCTTGAATATGTGCCAGCAACCTTCTCTAAAGGAGGATTCATCAACCCAACCATTTGGTTTAACTGTGCCATATGCTCATCAAAATGAAAGAAATGGTCAAGTTGGGGTAACTGGAAGTCATCCGCAACAAACTCCTCCACCTCCTCACGGAAAGCAATTTAGTGGCCCAATACATGTTGCACTTGATTCATCAGGTGAATCACAGGTGCGAAATGGACGGCCCAGAGCAGATGCCCGAGGAAGGAACCAGTTACTGCCCAGGTACTGGCCTAGGTGCACAGATCAGGAGCTACATCAAATATCTCTCGAGTATCCTATAAACTACAAATTAATGTGTTAGTTGATAATTCTCTAATGTATTATCTTCTCCAATTATGTCTGATTACCATTAAGGAAGTTATGTAGCCTTGACATTATTTCAGCTCTAATTCTGTTATAACTCCATTGTTCCAAAAAACGTTGAGTGCTAGTGATGCTGGGCGAATTGGGCGTCTAGTGCTACCAAAAAAATGTGCTGAGGTCAGTCAAGAGGTTGATTTCTTTAAACAATTAGTAGGGGAAAAGGGTACTTTTGGATTGACTATTACTTTAGTTTATGCTCCATGTTCAAGGTAAAATGAATTTTGTAAGGGAATTATGATTGCACACTATGGTATGGAACACTAGTAAAACATGACGTGACACTTGAAAAATACTTGGATTCTCTAAGTTTTTCCACTGTCCATGTGTTTTGTCATGTCCCATGTTAGATGTTTATTCAAGGCATACTATACAAAATGTGTTGCTTCTTGCTTTACATATCCATTAGCACATGCAGCCAACTTAGGTACTATTTGTTATTGTAGGGTCATGTAGTAGAATGCTGTATTTTTCCTTGTATTGCTTGGAAAGTCATGATGATAATAACGATTGCAGAAAATGGGATTGGTGAAATTGCAATGACAGGATCAGGTTTCAGGAAGTGTCTTAGTAAGAACTGTAGAGTCAAAATCAGGAATATATTGGTGCCAGGCACTGTGATCTTGTCCCCAGAAACTGATCAAGTGAACTGCAAACTAGTCAAGTGCATCCCTTTGCAGGGATACTGGGAAGAGGCAGGAGTGTAATGCATTGTGGGATTGCACTGTTCTTACTGTGAATTGGTCTATTTTGTAAAAACGTGTTTTGAAAATCCGGCTCTAAGTATAAACCAATCACAGGCCCTAACATAATAGCTTACTTTTGGAAGAAATAAGGTGGTTAAGTTTAAGAATTTGATCCTGTCTGATCCCCATTCAGCATAGTTAAATTGGATTACCAATACAAGGTATACTGGGCGCATGCTTTATCCTCCTTCATGTCTAAATTTGCTTTTGCATTAGGGCATGTTAAGATATTAAATAAATCTTGGCCTTTCACTTGATCGTTCAGTTTTCTATATTGTTTTGAGTCTGAGATATTAATAAAACCAATCACGAGTCTTTATTTAATAGCTTAAGCTTTAAGATTATTTCATTTACTCCATTTTCATTCTCTTTATCTGAATATGGTCTTTATTTTTTTTATTTTTGGGTTAAAATAGGGTTTTTATTTTATTTAAAAGATTGCAGAAGTACATATGAAATAAAATAATTTTATTATATGGCACAATGTAGTAAAGCTATATCATCTGACTGCTAGATATGGTTATTCAGCTGTTACCATCAGATACAATGCAATTTATATATGCATGTGCATATTGCATTGCGCTCTTTGAAATAAAAGAACAGGTTGATATCAGTGGTGGTTGAGTTGAGTGGAAAGCCCTTCAGCAAGATTTAGGGTTTGAATCTTGTGGAGTTAAAAATATCCTTTGAAGAGCTACCCCCAATTGGACTCAACAATGCTTGGATTTGATCCTATAGTATGGGATATCAGATAATTGTATCAAGAAAAAGAACAAGTTGATGTCTGAATGATACATTGTATATTATTAATATATAGGTTGGTTTACCATATACATGTAATCTTGTAAAAAAATTTGAGCGTCCTTGCTGTTGTTCAAATTCAGTTTCAATAGTGAGAGTATTAGTGCTTGTTTGGATCTGCTTATTTTAAGTGATTTTGTGATATAGGAGGTAAATATGTGAGGATTTTTCTCTCGTAAAGTGCAAAAGAGCTTAAAATAAGCTCGTCCAAACATATGTTTAATCTAAATCATTTTTGGATTGACGTATGTCAGTACTAGTACTTCATTGGCTTCGGTATAATTTCATCAAAGATTATATAATACCATGTTATTTTCAATGTGACAGGCTTACTTTCCACCAATTTCTCAGCCTGAAGGGTTGCCACTTAAAATCCTTGATGCAAAAGGCAAGGAATGGATATTTCAATTTCGCTTTTGGCCCAACAATAACAGTAGAATGTATGTTTTAGAAGGTGTAACTCCGTGCATCCAATCCATGCAATTGCAAGCTGGTGACACAGGTAACACGTCATACTGAAGGCAACTCATATATTGGAATATATGATGCTATATTCCTGGTTCTTTCTTACAGCATTTTTATATGTTGAATGGCTTAAACTTCCCTGGCTACCCCTTTTGTCTAATTTAGAGGTCTTCCACTGAAATTAATGCTGCTTCATTTAATTCACAGGATAATTTTACTATACAATTTGTGTTTTGTGTTAAAAGCATAATAATGCTACGTTATTTATGCTTGTCTACAGGTAATCAGTTCTGCTAGATTTAAAAATCAGAGATAAGCCTGCATTGATTCCTGTTGTCTTATGATCTACTGATTATGATTTAAAGTCATCTTGTTTTGTCTTTTGTGGCTGATTTGAATTTATGGCTGCAGTAACATTTAGTCGGTTGGAGCCAGAGGGGAGGTTGGTTATGGGATTTCGAAAGGCTTCAAGTGCTACCCAATCTGATCAGGTATAATCTTGGTCAATATCAGAATATAATGATATACTTTGATTTGTAATTATATTATTTTAGAGAGCCAATTATATGTTTAATGGAAGGCCGCCTTGCTAATTTAACTTCAATTGGATGGTTGTCTTGAAAATTTTACACCTGATTTTTTTTGTTTTAGATTGTAAATGATTTTCACCCTTCAAATTGCTTGGAAGAAAATTAGAGAATTCTTGAAAATAGGACTTAGACACACCAGAGATTGCATGGTTGACAGACTGGACTAATGGTTTTAAAATGCCCCAGGGAACTTTATGACTTAAATTGTGCCAGATGTGGATTTCAGCTTAGTAACTGTGGCTAAAAATCTGATTGTAGATATTTTATAATAAATAAAAGATGTCAATTTGATATAGCAGTGCATGTTTTTGTTGTTACTTCGTTATGCATAATTTATCTGAGTTTGTGGGAGAGAACTTACATATACTGGCTTTGTATTTCCTTTTGGCAGGACAATGAAACAAACAATACTGGAAATGGATGTTCTACACATGGTGAAGTTAGTATTACAAAATTAATTTTACTGTAACTGATAATGTACATAATATAAGAAATTCTCCAACTTGATTGTATTTTCATGTGCTATGTAGGTTGAATTGGATCCTAGTTCATGGTCTAAAGTTGACAAATCAGGATATATAGCAAAAGAAGCACTGGGGAGCAAATCTTCCATTTCTAGGAAGAGAAAGAGTGGTGCTTTGGGTTCCAAGAGCAAGCGACTAAGAATTGAAAATGAGGATCTAATAGAGTTGAATATTACATGGGAAGAAGCTCAAGGCCTGCTCCGCCCCCCTCCTAACCATGTTCCCAGCATTGTGGTGATTGAAGGTTTTGAATTTGAGGAGTATGAGGTGCGTTGGTCTTGTTTCATTTTAAATGATTTCTAATGGGTAACATCATTTTATTTGTTAGTGACAAAACACAGGATGGCAAATTTTGATAGCATCAATGCATCATGTGGTCATGTGGTGCTGAACCACTGAAGTTGTTAGACCTTGCGACCCTGGAAACTTCCATTTCCAATTTTAGTGATGACGATCTAGAATAACAATCTTAAACCAAGTTTTCAGACATGTTTTTAGAGTGCATATTGTGAACACAAATCACCAACCTTCCTTTTCAAGTGTTCAGAACTAATGACGGGCATATGCTTTCCACTTGCACATAAATCTTGCATTTCCTGTGGTCATGAAATTAACCAAATGGCAATTCAAATGTGGTGGCTATGATGAGGGTGATATAGTTGGTTGACAATGAAGTTTTAGCTGGGTGAAATATAGTAAATCTAACATGCAGTCTTAAGAATGATGAGTTGGTTTATTGGAAACTAGCTGAATTAAAAATTTAGGAGGATCAGGCAATGTGAGAAGGGAAAGAAAATAGAAGAGTTAATCTGCTCATCTAACTATTTTTTCTAAAGCTATCATCATTGCCTTGGCGTCTTCTAAAGTTTTGGGGATCTTCATGTGTTGTAGAGGCCCTTATGTTGGCATTGTTGTTACAGGATGCTCCAGTACTGGGGAAACCAACAATTTTCGCTACTGACAGTGTTGGGTAAACCATTTCTCCTTGACTTTTTCCCCAGCCCGAATCCCTTCTCCTTGATTAGTTACATATGAATCTATTTTTGGCTTTCTGGCTTGTTTTGCCATGATTTATCAATTGGTTAATATGACTTGCGCAGTTTTTCCAGACAAAGTGGAAAATTTCCTGTTCTATAAATGGCATTGCTGAATGAAAGAAAAGGAAGAATTGTTCTTGTTAATTTACTGTGTAAATTTAACCCCAGTAATAAATATTATGTGTGCCAGTGAAAAGATCCAGTGGGCTCAATGTGAAGATTGTCAAAAATGGCGCAAATTGCCAGCTAATGCTCTTCTAACATCAAGATGGACATGTTCAGATAATCCATGGGACCCAGAAAGGTATAACATATATCTGTTGTTTTACTTTCTATTGGAAATTTTGGTCTTTCATGCTGCCCTTAGTTTTCTGTGCGGCAAGTTTGCATAGAAAATTGGTCAGGATTCTCAGAATAATGCGTTTCAGTCGGGACATTCACGCTGATCATAACTGCGCTAAGTGTGATGTCTGATGCACTAGAAGTGTGTTAAGTGTGAAATACGATGCACTAGGGTTGTTTTCTTAAACCTCAAATGGATATGAAGGTAGATTCCTAGATTCTGGACAGTACCATGGATTCTGACTATTAGGGAGAGGGGTGACCTTTATATCCTTGCTTTATTTTATATTTAGTTGTTATTTGGTGGGAGTGAAAATGGAAGGAGCTCAGGAGAGGGAGACAGGGTTCTTTTGGGAGGTGGGTTTGGCTATTTGTCTTTTTCTACTTGATTTGCTTCTTTATCAGTTCTACTAAGCACACTATTAATCTACCCAGGCCGCCTCATAACACAAAGTTCATACTTTCGTCAGCTATATTTACTTAAAATCTGACCGATATCTGTGGCCATTTTTGTCATTTGGTGAATCCTCCATGCCTCTAGATCATGTTCGGCTGCACAGGAGTTGACATCAGAACAGCTTGAAGATTTGTTTCCCCCTTGTCATTCAGGTTTGATTTGCATGAGTTCTCTGAGTCTTCTATATATTTATTTTATTGAGGCTTTTTGGATGTATAATCCTTGTCATACATCACAGACGCCCTATATGGAAATTGCAGAGCTAGTATTTGACAAATACTCTGTAATAGCATAATAAGAAATAATGAGAATATTTTAAAGCTTAATGTAATTTGAGAGAAGTTATTATTCCTATCCAAGATTTTATTTTCATTTTTGACAGTTGTATCCAAGAAAATGAAGACTGCCAAGCAGGATCCCGATAACGTCGAAGCTTTGGAAGGACTTGACACTCTTGCTAACCTTGCTATCTTGGGAGAAGGGGAGGCTCTCCCATCGTCTGCCCAGGCCACAACAAAACACCCTCGGCATAGACCTGGCTGCTCTTGCATTGTTTGCATTCAGCCTCCTAGTGGGAAGGGGCCCAAGCATAAGCAGACTTGCACATGTAATGTTTGCTTGACAGTGAAGCGCCGTTTCCGTACCTTGATGTTACGGCGTGAGAAGAAACAATCAGAGAGAGAAGCAGAGACAACACGTAAAAAGCAGCAGCCCCAGCCACCTCAGCCGCCACCACCTATGTCAGAGATATTGATTGATGATGATTCCCTGCCTTGCAGTAACACAGGAGATAGTAGTAGTCCTAATCAGAACAGGGAGGGCAATGAAGGTTCCGATGAAGACCCTAACAAGACAAAGTCATCCGCCTCGCCATTTAAGGGCCAGATTGATCTCAATATTCAGCCAGAGCGAGAGGAAGAGTTGTCTCCCAGTTCAGATTCCGGAAGTATGATAAAGTTGCTCCATAATGCCACCGAGAGGCATCTGAGGCAGCAGAGTATGGTGAACTCTTTTGCTGGAGATGCTTCAGGTGGACTGTCACAGCAAGTCGGAGATGACGTGAGGGAAGATAAACTTTGCAATGGTGTTGCCCTTGGCAGCAGCAATCGTAATGCTGACAAGGAACATGCCCAAACATTGTCTATGAACGTGTGAGCAGCTTATGAGTGAGATGATCTTGCAAAGCTATATTGGAAGTGTGGAAATTTTTCGCTGTACATTTATCCACTTCGGCTTCTTGCGTTTTTCAGGTCTGTACAGAAGAGGGGTAGGGATAAAAAAAAAAAGGAGCAGGTGGAAAAACCAGCAATTTATTCTAGTAATTTAAGTGGACAACATAGCGGCTTGTGTAGGGAAAAAAAGTACTGAAAATGCAGGTGAGTGAGGTAGCAGGTTGAAGCTATTTTCATTTGAGAGTTCACTTTGCCACCATCATTCAACAAGGAAAATGTAACTAAGCTTTAATTTGTTCTCCCATTGTTGTTATCTTTAGCTCAAGAAAAGTTTCTGATGAATTTAGTTTACTTGTGCTGCTTTGCTTCGCTTAAGTGGAAGCAATAGGATGTATGCTTAGAAGGTTCTGATGATATTTTGTGGAAAAAGCCTAATTTCCTATGCCGAATAATGGTAATTATTATTTCAATCCAAAAATCACTAACGTCACTTGCTGCTGTAATCAGAACCACTTGTTTCTCCTTTGATAATCTGATATCTAGATTCAATGAACAAATGCTCATGGGATTAGCTAACAATTACCAATACGTCCAATAGAGGGAATGAACAATTAATTGCTGTGTACAATCTTATTGGTGTATAAGTAGATGTATTCTTAATGATATTTATTTATAAAATAGTATCATTCTCATCTTTATTACAAGTTACTTGTAACTTATTCAAAGTTTCGCACATAGAAAGGAATAGATAAAATTTATCAAATTTACTCTATTAAATTATTTGCATTTACCAATTGTTTCCACATCTTTTTTATTTCTCTTTTCAACAAGAATTAAATATTAGTAAAATTGAAAAATAATTATTAGATGCACCACACTCTTATTTAGACCAAAAAAATTAGGAAAATTGCATTTGGATCCTAAATAAGGTAAATTACAACTATAAGATCCCTTTGAAATCCCAAAACTACTAGCAAATCCTAAGGATCTAAGCGTAAAAGATTCTAATTGTTAAAAGATGTCATTGCCCTTACCCTCGTTCAGTTGTTTGCTTTCTCACTTGTCAATTGATGCCTTTTCATTTGTCAACCCATTAAAATATAATATATGTTTTAATTACCTTATCATAATTTAAACTCCCGTGATTAAAATATATAAACCAAAACAAAAGTTATATAGTAAGTCTATATCATATTTTAAATCATGACTACCATATAATTTTGTTTTTGCTAATAAGTAAATTGACAAATGAAACAGTAGGTAATGACAACTAAATGATGATATGCGCAATGACAGTCTTTTCATAATTGGAATCTCTTACCCTTATGTCTTCTCAAATTTGCTGGTAATTTTAAAATTCTAAGGCACCTTATAATAGTAACTTGTCTGACTTGAAACCTGAGCGCAATTTTCTTAAAAAAATTTCACTACAAGTGACTTGTACCAAGTACTCAAGGAAGGAAGTGAAACTAACACTTTACATAATTCACCCTTATAAGTCTGATGATCTGATCTGTCTAATTGTACTGTAGTTACTGATAAGATGAGGTGAACTGAACAGGATATATATATTATTTTGATATGAGCAAAGCTGTGCATTTGGGTTTGTTAATTATTATTGCCTGATTGGCGTTGTGTGATTCTTGTCCATTGGAGAAGAAAAGAGAAGGGTGCAATAAATACTACTGGGGGCTACTAAAGCACGCAAGGAGAAAAGGCAGAGAGAGAGAGAGAGAGAAGGTGGCAGAGAATTGGACATTAAATGCACTGAGGAATTGCTACAGAGTAGTTGTAAATGGAAGAAGAAGGGTTTGGCTTGAAGTGAAGTTGAATGAATGAAAGATCATTCACTTGTCCATTAAGGCATTCAGGGAGAAGACATCTGGATTTTTCCTTTTTCTTTTTTTTTTTAAGTGGAAGGGCAGAATATCTGCCAAAGATTACAGGCACCATCCAACCTTTAGATTTGTTCTTTAAATGATAAATCAATACAAGTAGGGCTCACACTTTGCATTACACAGTGGATAAAGATATTACTTCTTTAAGTTCTTTTTATAAGCAATTTTTTTATTACGTAAAACGAACTGGCTGTTGAGATTAATTAAAAAAATAAACTTATAAAAAATATTATGTTTCTTCCAAATATACCACTATTTATAAAAAATAATATAGGAGAAAATGAATAAAAATTATGAGAGAGGACAAGTGATAAGTGATTAAATAAAAGAGAATTAGTGATAAATGGATGATAATTAATATAAAGATACGTATTTAATAGGAGTAGAAAAGGAAAAAAATAGTTTCAATTTTGAGACACAAGAAAAAATTTACTTACATTAAGAATCAGCCCCAAAGAAAAAAAAATTACTTATAAAAAAGATTGAAATGAGTATAATCTTAGAAAATATACCCACCTGTAGTTCAATACTAGCAAACTTTCCCCTTTTTTTTTTTTGTATAAAAGAGTTTAGGTGAGTTAAGTCCCGAGGTTTACCTTTAGCCAAAACATGTCCTTAGATTAAAAAAGTATTTATAGATATATTTACAGATCACCCACTAATAAGATCCTAACATAAATAGGATTTAAACCCACAACCTTACCAATTGAACAATCATTGTTGGCCAAACTTTCCTTTTTTCTCAAACGTGAGATATAATGAGTTTAAATCCTCCATGAGTATAATGAAATTGCAAGTTTCAGGGGGAAAAGTACGGTCACCTATTTGCTCAAGCACCATAGTTTTCTTATGAATATTTACTTTATACCTACCGATTATTAAAATATCAATTGTCACCAACACATGTATTAAGGGTATGAGGTTATGAAGAGAACTGAATTTGTAATCTCCCACTTACAGAAATTTTTTCATGTCATTAGGCAATAAAACTATTAGTTATATTATCTATAATAAGGGAATATTTATGTCCAAAAAAAAATTATCGGTTCCTCTCAACAACAATGAGAGATGATGCCAAAATAGAATTTAAGAGTTCAAATCTTCTTGATATAGTAATAATAATAAAAATAAAAGATTGATTTCACTCATGATAATTGAGCCAAGTGAAAGAAAATCTTACTGATGGAAAGAAAAATAAAAGATTAATACTAACTCACGACTAGTTTGCTATAAGCATGAATCTTGAAAATGGAGGTATCAAAATTAAAAAATATAAATCCTCATATTTTCCTTTTTATGTAAAGCAAATCAATGCGGGTAGATAGATTCTTCATTTACGCAATCTACTCGATTATGACCAATAAAAGAAGGCATTAATATTTCGAATTGCGAGGCAGGAAAGAAAAAATATATTTATTTATAAAGTAAAAAAATAAGATTTAACTGGAATTTATAAAATATTACATGGTTTTTAAGAAAAAGGTTACAAGAATATATATATATTTTTACATTGAAAATAGTTTAGACGAGTTGAATACTAGCACTCAACTCATTAAAAAGGTCCTCATGTTAGTAGTAGATGTGAACTCATGATTTTATATGTTATTCACTAATCATTTATCAATTAGATCAATTTTTATTAGCGTTACAAGAAAATATTATCCTCAAGAGTGATGATCCGCAGTGGGAAAAAAATCATTTCTCAAAAATATAAACGGTTACGAATTTTTAAAAATTTTAATTTAACAGTGATCATATCACTACAACTTCAATTAGTTTTTCTCACATTACACAAAAATATCTCTTGTCCTTGTTCCGATTTCGACAAACGTAAACAAAATTAAACACATTTTACAACACATCCAAACCAGACAATCATGCAACAATTTTCTTAAGAAAAATTATCTCAGAATATTTTTTACCATAATTATCTAAATTTTCTTTTTCAGTAAATCCACAAGTCAACACTCCAAATTTTTTCATGGACAAGATATTACTTACTAAACGCTCAAGATTTTTTTTGGTTGACTTAAAAGGGGAAAAAACATAAACTGCAATAAAAACAGTAAAATTTCAGTTCATCCACATACTCCCTAAATATGAACGGAAGAAAATTGATTATGAGGATAGAAAAAACACGACCAAGTCATAGAACAACTTAAGAGAGTGGATTTTAAAACACTAATCTCGTTCTCTTATTATCAAATACCGATAATGTTGGAATATCTTAAATTAATTATTTTCACCCAAAAAAAGCATCGACACTTGTAAAATTGAGAGCAAACTGAGGCTCACTCAGATCTTAATATGGTTCCTGGTATTAACATGAAGCCTCTGAAGGTTCAATCCTCTCTATAGGCAAAACAGAGAGGAACTTTCACCTCGGTGCCTTTGTTGGTGACAATTGGTTTTGCTTTTGTCACCAAAAACCTTCATCCTCATCATCATCACCAAATTTTGATATAATCATATAGATCCAGAAAGGATGATGAACCTTTTTTTAAAACCTTTTTTAAGTTTAATCTTTTGATATATAACACAAGTTCATGGTATTTCAGTTACTAGACTTGTGATTATTCTTATTACCCAGAAGTAGGAAAGAGAAAACCTCATATTGAAATTGAAATCATACATAATCTGTAAAAATGAATGATCTAATCTCAAAGTCCTTCAAGAAGTACAAGGACTTGCAGCAGCAGCAGTACCTGGACGATGTGGAGCAAGGGAAGGAGAGTTTAAACCTGGACAAGTTCTTTGAGGATGTGGAGAATGTGAAGGAGGACATGAGATCTGTGGAGAAGCTGTATAGGAAATTGCAGGATGCTAATGAGGAGAGCAAGGTTGTGCACAATTCTAAGACCATGAAGGACCTCCGAGCCAGAATGGACAAGGACGTTGAGCAGGTCCTCAAGAGGGTCAAGATCATTAAGGGCAAGCTGGAGGCTCTAGAGAAGTCTAATGCTGCCAACAGAAACCTCCCTGGCTGTGGCCCTGGCTCGTCGGCCGACCGGACCCGAACCTCTGTGGTCTCCGGATTGGGGAAGAAGCTCAAGGACCTTATGGATGACTTCCAGGGTCTTAGAGCCAGGATGCAAAATGAATACAAGGAAACAGTTGAACGCAGGCATAATCTAAGACCTATTTACCTAATTTGATTAGATTAAGGAAGTTAATTAAGTTAATTAATCCGACATTTGTTTTATCGAATGCCCCAATCATCTTTCTTAAATCCCTTCATCTCTCTCTTACTTGATTACTATTGAGGAAAAATCAATAGGGGTAACTTAGAAAAAGAATGATACATATAGGAAATAAGTCTTATACTTAGGACCAAGATCAATTCTCCATTTAGTTCTACCATTAAGAACCGGAGGAGTATGTGTATATAATCATTCATCAATGACAATATAATAAAGAAAAGTGATTGAACTGAAAATGCAGGTATTTCACAATTACAGGGGAGAAAGCAGATGAAGAGACCATAGAGAACTTGATAGCAAGTGGGGAGAGTGAGAGCTTCTTGCAGAGGGCAATTCAAGAACAGGGGAGGGGTCAGATAATGGACACCATATCAGAGATACAAGAGAGGCATGATGCTGTGAAGGAGATAGAGAAGAATTTGATTGAGCTGCACCAAGTGTTCTTGGACATGGCGGCTCTGGTGGAGTCTCAGGGCCAACAGCTCAACAACATAGAGAGCCACGTGGCGCATGCTAGTTCGTTCGTGAGGCGAGGCACCGAGGAGCTTCATGAGGCGAGGGAGCAACAGAAGGAGTCCAGGAAGTGGACCTGCATTGCCATACTTCTTGGACTTGTCCTCATCATTGTGCTCTTGTTTCCCATCTTGATTCAACTTTTGCCTCACTTGCTGAGCTAGGATGGATATGATGGGGTGTATAGATGGATCATTTGAAGAATTTTGAGAGAGCATTTTTCATCTCCAAAAAATGCTTCTCAGATTTTTTTTGTATTTTGAAGCAGAGAGATTCTTAGGCAGACTCATTTGAGAGTGTCTTGAGAATGTTTTTACTGTGAAATTAGCATTATTTCTTTAATTCTTTATGCCTAGGACAAGTAGGCATCCCTGGAGCAGTGAAAAGGGGAGTTTTGGTGATTTCATGTTTAAAAATTAAAACAGAAATCATTCTCAAGACTTCTTTATCTCAAATTCTTCAGGCAGATGGTCTTACTCTGCCCAGAAAACTATAACAGAGAGCTATTCTGCAATTTAGATTCCTATCCACTAGTAATAGCAAAGGAGAAATAAGTGACATGAAATTGGCAATGTTGTAACAATAGCTTGACAAACATGTTATTAAAATGTAAAGGCACTTGAACATTCTTTCTTTCTTTTCAGAATTCCCTCTGTTTCCATCTGCTGTTCTTTACCCTTTTCACCTGTACAGTGATTATGCTATAAAAAATTGTATTCAATATATCATTAGGCTGGTTCATCCCCCCCCCCTTTTCCCACACATATTAGTGAAGTGATATCAGGTGTTAATGTTAAGCTTTCAATATCAGACTGAAGTCTTATTAAGATCACTATTTTAACACTTCAATTGCTGAAGCCACATACAATCAACATCAATTTGACTTCGGTTCATCTTCCACAACATATCCTTCTACTCATGCTTCAATCTTAGCTCTGAATATAATCGAACAAAAAAAAAAAAAAAACCCCGTTCAGAACATTGTAAAGATGGCTAAGTTAGATATCAACCATAAATAATTAAGGGCTTGTTTAGAATGGCTATTGAAGCTTTTAAAAACAATTCTTCAATTATGATTTTACAATGTACAAGTTAGGTATACAAGAAAAGCTTTGTTTTAACTTACACAAACATTCTTATAATAAGCAACTCAAAAAAAAAGTGTTCGTTGGCGGGTTGTTGTTGCTAATAAATAATAATCATTACCTTCATCAGTAACTTAGTTCCGTAAGGTGAAGAAAGAGGAAGGGTACAATTTTTGGGCATAAGCAGGAGCTTAGTATATCTTCTCAAAAAAAGATCAGACTAATCATTGCAAGATGAAAAGTTCCGATGATTTGCACAGGTCTTGCGCACATGAAAGATATTCATGATTTCAATTAGTTAGGCATGTGGTGGTGATAAAGTTAAATTAAGAACCTTCTAGAACATATCAACGAAAGATACAAAGACAAACAACTGTTCTCTAACCCTGCGAGAAAGGGAAAATACATGAAACTCAAACCAGAAAATACAAGGACGAAAACAGAAGCTTAAAGCTCCTTCATCCTACAAGATAAAGCTTTAATAATCAGCATAGAGCCATATAATGGCAATATTCAACCTTTAAAATGTATAAGCTATCACCAAATAGCAAATTCTTCTCAAATAAACAAGAATAGCAATAAACCCAACCAAAAAAAAAAATATAAGACCATCAGAACAAAAGGAAATTTCAACATTATTTACAAGCATCCCACACTCAATCATGTACCAGCATTTGGTAGAGCAGCCATAAAGGAATTGTAAGAAGACTCAAGATCAAAGTGAAGCTGCCGAGCTTGTTGCTCTGTCAACTCATCTGCTGCTCCCATCTTGGCCAGCCTCGCAATCCAATCCTTCATTTTGGTCTTCCCTTCAAAGTCAGGGGGCAAAATGCTCAACTTATTCAGTGAACCATAAAGGTCTGAGAGCAAAGGATGGACCTGATCCACAGCCACCATGTTAAGCTTCAAGGAATCCATGGCTGTTATAAAATTTTGCACACACTCTGCAACAATGGCAGCTGAGGTAGATGCAGAGGAAGCCGTGGCAGCTCGGTGCTCGATGGTTGCCGGAACCCCAGATACCACAAGGCGGTTGATAGCTGCCGGGCAGTCCATCTTGTATGTATCTGCAAATCGCTCGATGTTTGGCACAATATCCTTGAGGGTAGATGCCAAAGTTTTGAAATGGGCTATTAGCTTCTGGCATTCTACTTCGTATTCCTGAGATGAAATTACGTCTCGAACATAGGCCTTCTCAAGCTTCTCAGTCGCCTTGATAATGGCATAGAGCTCCGCAAAGTTCTCGTACATTTCTCTCTCGCGCTTGTCGCTCCAAAGCTTGACCTCCATTTTTTGCTTACAGTGTACAGAGGATTAGGACGGTATAATTAGTTTAGGGTTTTTGTGATAGTGGAGGATTGGAGAAGAGGACGGGACACGCGCAAAGAGGAGGGTCCTTCACTGAAGAAAAACCACAAATTGAGACATGATATAAGCTCAATATATGTCGAAAATGAAAAGGAACTTCATAGCAACAGATTTAAACAGAGCTGCATCTCCAAAATCACGACCGCAAATTAATAAAACAAGAACACATAACGCCAGAAAAAACTCGAAATACAGCAACCTTCATCCCCAGTTTCAGGATCGACTCGAAATGGTTAAAATAATAAGCCAAATACAACATTCAGCTTCCATGGGCACCTATTGTTATTGAACTAGAAAGCGAAAAAGGGAGGGGGGGGGGAGTAAAAAGCATGATGTAAATTTCTGGGTCTCTTACATTTTCACTGAAAATCCTCCACAACCTAAACGAATAAGGTTACCGATAAATAACATTCAGGAAAGAATACCATCAGACATCCAAATCAAAAATCAGAAGAAACCCGATGGAATCAAAGAATTTGAAATTTCAAATCTCAGATCACTAATTAACAAACTTTTACACGGATTGGGGTTGACTGTACTCAAAGCAATCATAATCGTACAAATCGATAATAACAAAGAGGGATAGAAAAAGAGATGGAGAGAGAGGAGGGTCACATACATACAGGAACCGGAACGCGTTTAAGAGATCTATGAGCTCCGTGGTTGTAAAAGGAGGAGAGAATTGCGAACGTGACAAGCCGCGGTACAGTCTGAGCGAGAAGGGTTGCGTGTGGGTTCGCACATATTATTATTGCTGCTTACGGCATCGACGTGCAGCAGGTGGAAAGGAACGCTCTTCCAAAACATATATCATTTTTTTTTATAATCCAAAATATCGTATTTTATTCTGATGTATTTAACAATTATCTTTATTTATAAATTAGTCGAATTCTTTTTTAAATTTTAGATCTGGATTATTAGAAAAGACTGCAGACAAATCTATCTATATTTATAATATATAATAGTGGTTTAAAAAAAATCCTTGTTCCTATTTTGCAAGGGTTCTATATGTTTTTAATTAAATTAAAAAACAATTTTTTTTTACATTTTATAAAAATTTGTTTCAGATATTTTAGATTTGAGATTTAAAATTATTTTATTTTACGTATTTTAGATTTAAGATTTTGAATTATCTTTTAACTTTCTTCCTATTATCCATATTTTGCCTAAAAAAAATATTAACATTTGGAAATAAGAGAGTTAAATACATGTACTTACTAGTACTACTTAGTATGTTTTTCTCCCAGCTAAATGTTACACCTTTGAGGGATTTCTCCATTTCCAATGTAGCTAACATAGGATTTGTTTTTATTTAAGGGATAAGTTCATTTCATATAAGTTGAAACAAAATCATTCTCATAAATTTATTTTGTATACCATAAATTATATTAAAAAAATAATTTCTATAACTAATCCAAACATACACATAATCTATAAAACTAAAGCTGCATTGCTAGCATAAGCTTTATGCATTCATTAGGAACACAATTCATGCTAGCATAAGCTTTATGCATCGAATATATGAAGAGATATTTTGAAATTTAAGATGTCAAACTAAAATTATGTGGGGCAATTAGCTAATTTTCCATTGTTTATATGGTAAACTCTTATGTTTTGAAATGTTTATTTCCACCCATGCATTGCACAAATTCTATACTAGTAATATATAAAATAGCAAGATTAGAAGGATCATTCTCTGACCACCACATAGATTTATGAAATAATTCTAAATAAGTCCAGATGAATTTGTGAAATATAAGACTGAAAGAGAGAGAAAAGTGAATGTTGTTGTATTCCTATAACTTAAATTCGGGACATCTGATTAAGTTAGTACAATCTTTTATCAGTTGAATCAAATACTTGATGATGATCCATCCGTTGACATAATATTTTAAAATTGGAAGGAGGAAAAATACAATGAATATATTCATTTTTTTTAAAATTTGCTTGAGGTCATTGATAGAACACGAAATACAATCTAATATAAGATAGGAAAATAATGTAAAAAAAAAAAAAGATAGGATAATATGACGAATCCCACGAAGATTAGTCGATACCAAAATTATTTAAAGATAATATTAGTTGGGCATCTAAATAAGAAAAAGACCAAAACCAAACAACTCCACTTTTTGACAACCCGGTTGAAGCACAAACCAAGGAAGAAAGCCAGCCATTGCTTCTACATTAGACTGTTATGAAGTATTAAATGCAAACTAAAATTTGTAGTACTAAAATCCTAAGAAATAAAGATAAAAATAACATAAAAGTATAAAACCAACCTAACTCGTTAAGATTTTCTTGAGTCTTGCATACTTCTCCCTTTGCCGTGGATCAGGTTTTTTACAAGTTCAGGCTTTTGCATCTTTGGGCTTCCTCACTCAAGCCCAGTAATTGTTTGTTTAGTGGGCCTCTACGGCGATCCTGTTTCTCACAAGTTCATGCTTTCGCAGCCTCTGGGCTTCCTCACCTAACCCAATCATTACTTATTTAGTCGGCCTATTGTTCATAAGTCTGGCCTACTTATAGGCATCTAAGGAAGACAAGAACAATTGAATGCCGAGAAGGATAATTGCATGCCAAATAAACAGGGGCGCATCAAGTTAGTTTGAATCAGCTTAATTTAGTGATTTAGCGTCCTACAGTGTATCAAATAAGATTGTCTCTAATAATAGAAGGATACATGTGCCTGACTAAAAATAAATTGATTTTGTTTTATAAGAAATAAATAAGTGAGAATTATTTTTTCTCATAAAGCGCGAAAGTGATTAAAATAAACTGAATCAAAAGATCTAATTATGAAAATGCTTGGTCATGGAAAAGTGACAAAAAATGATAACCCTAGACCCCAAAATGAAAGGAAGGGGAACAAGGAATATAAAGAAAATATTAAATATATTAATTAGTTTTTCATTCATATACAAGATGAACTACTAGTATAAAGTAATAATTAATAAACATTGAAACATCATGCCTTTCTTTTTACAAATTTTAATAAAATATGTCGAACTTCATTTTTGTTTTTCACTATTTGTGAAAATAAAATCAAGAGATTCAAGTCATAACCCTAGTATTTATCTACTATCCAACCATCAAAACCTGACTCAAACTTTTATGGAATCTTGAAAAAATGAGATAGTTTGTACTTGCTACAAGATATCTTTTCTCACTATAATTGTTAATGGCTGCCACGGTTAATCATCTCCTTGAACTGATTCCAAGACTCTTGCCTCTGCAACCTTATTTCTTCATTAAACTTCTGTATGAACTCTTCCACGCGCCGGTTCAACTCGTCCTGACTCAACGACGGCTCTTTCCTCAGCTTCATCGGTGGTGACGACGACGACGGAGGAGATGGCTGATCCATACGGTCCTTGAAGGTCTCCGATTTATTCAAGGCCGTCGTTTCCAGGGGGTCCACTTTTTCCCGATGCACCCACGTGTCACACTTCTTCATGTGCCTGCTTAACGGCATGGCCCTACCTTCCGTTATTGCCTTCCACGTGTTCTCCAGCGTCTCATGCCGTTTCTGCTTCGCCACCCTCAACGACCTTCCACCTATCAGATAAGCGAAAATTAATTATATTATTTTTAAAAACAAAATAATCTCTGAAACGAGCTTTTCGCTGCCTTTCTGGCAACAGTGACACATAGGCCGATAGACGCCATTGTTGAATTCTGTTAAAAATTGACTCAAAATGACAATACTAGTATCGTCGTTTACTTACTGTACCACGTTCAACCGCGTTGCCGACGACGCTTCAATTTTTAAAAAGTTTTGGAAGCACCAAGAGGATTTTACAATAACGGCTGAAGTCAATTTCAAAAAATTTAAATAATTATCAGTCAGAAGAGAGAGATTGATACCGTCAGGACTGGCTTTCGGTGGTCTTCGGTGACCAAATCTGGCGGAGACGAGAGGTTTCTCCGGCAGTGAAAGATCATCTCCGGGAATCTCAGCCGAGTCCATCCTATTCAACCGTGTCCACGTGAGCTCTATTTCGCCATCGATTCCTTTCTCCTCTTCTTCTTCATCTTCGATCGCTTCTGAACCGTTCACCATGACGGCCTTCACCTCCAGAACCTGCGGTTCCTCTTTCGGCTCATCCACGACCGGAAGTTCCGATGAAATCTCCGACGCCTGCGGAGACTTCACCTCGTAAGCAGCAGTGACGGCGTCCGCGGTGGAGCGGTAGAGTCTGGAGGAGACGACGATGCAAATGATGATGCCATTGACGAGGACGTAGAGGTAGGGAGGCTTGAAACACAAAAGGCAGATACTCCACATGACAGGCATGTGCTCAAAGATCAATGGAACAGAGACTTTAAGTCCCAAAGCGGAGAACAAAACACCAGTGGAGATGGCAAGGAGTTTAAGAGACAGAATCCAGGCCATTTTTTTCCAGTGACGGGAACGGAGAATTCAGCGTTTTCACGGCGAGATAGTGGTTCGGATTAATATGAAGATGGAGGGCGTCTTAGAAGAGTGTAGGTGATGGTGGATATGTCTTATGGTTGGTACGTGGTGGAGGATAAGTTGTGGGTTGGAATATTTATAGAAGACGAGCATGGGATGCGATTCATGACGAGATCTCCGCTGTTGGATATACGGAACCTGGGAGGGATAATTTGGAGCGTGGGAATTGGGACCCACTAGTGTCGGAGGCTCGGATCTTCCTTTCAAGCTCAAGGGCATTCCCGGGGGCCCATGTATTTGCTGCTAATATCCTTTTTTGTGGGTCTCTGTGTGTGTGTGTGTGAGAGAGAGAGAGAGAGAGAGAGAGATAAATAGCAACATTAAAGACTAGATATGGAAGGAAGTGAGGAATAAATAAAGCAGCAATGTGGTGGAGCCAGTCATAGAAAATTAGAAATCACTTTTTCCACTTTACCTTCTTCGCTAAGCAGAACACAGAATGGACTCATGGTTAAGACTATGAATGGATGAATCAATGATATATAGATGGAGTTCTAATTAATATGAACATTGTATTTCCAAGCTAACAAAACAGACAAAAAAAAAAGAAATAATTAAAATAATTTCCTTTGGATGGAAAAAGTAATTATTTATTTGATTAATTTCCTGCGGGGATGGAACAGTAAAATCGAAAGGAAGGAATAATACGGACAATTTATAGGCATGATTGCATGCACACGCAGACATATGAACAGTGAAAGTGTGAGGAGAGAACCTTTTAATATTATGTAATGCGATAACTAATTTAGGTAGCAAGATTAATGATATTATTTATGTTAGTTATTTATAATAAATATGAATGATTTTACTAATATGACATATTTCATTATGACTTTTGGGATATGAACATCTTTACGTGTATTTTTATAAGATATTAAATTTTAATTATTTTAAATTAATTTAACGGTAAAAATAAAAAAATTAGAGTGAAATAAACGGTAAGAGAAGTGGGGAGACTCATTTCCCTATAACAACCCTTAAATGAAAAAACAAACAAGGTTGTGAACAGGGTATAGGCTAATGCTGTTTTGAATGAATGAAGATTTGATTTTTGACCCCAAAAAAAAAAATTTATATTATAAGTCACATTCAACCATGCACTCTATTGAAAATAAGAAAAGGTAGAGACTCATTAACTTTGTCATAAAATGAATAATTTTTTTAACTTTTATTTAAAATCACACAGAACTATCATTTTGAAAAAAAAAATTAATTAATAACTAGTCAAGTAATATATATTTTGAACTATCAGTTACTGCCGACTATATGTTAAGGATAGCTAAGAGGGAGGGTGATGAATTTTCTGGGGAAATAAAAGGGACAAAACCATTTAATGCTTTACGTATGGCAATGTGTATGAAGATTGAAGAGGATGGGTATTGAGTGGTAGTTCCAAATGGAAAGAGGAGTGGGATGACGGGTATCATAACGGTGGAGCGCGGGAATTGTTGAGGCGACGAACACGTGGCAATGAGGGAGGGGGTCAAAGCCTTAACCGATAAACCGACTACCACCCCATAGGGACAGTTAGAAACTTCGTGAGTCAAGTCAAGCGTTCTCACTTCATTTTATCTTTAATTTGCCTGGCAACCACTTCTTATTCTCTAATTTAATCCATCAACCATTCACTTTGCTTAGTCTCCTCAATTTGACTTCACTTGCCCATCCTTCAAGTTTCACTTGTACCTATCTTAAAAACTTCATAATTTCTACTCCCATAAATTATTAATATAAGATATATTTATAAAATTAATTTTAGTATTATATACAAGACATGCATAGTTTTTATATTTATTAATTTTTTTTTAATTTATCCATGTTAATGTTCCATTTAACAATAATTAAGAAAGAAAAAGAATAAAAAAATTAAATAAAATTACATAATCAGGACGCGCAAGAGCCTACACCTTATCTAATCATCTTTATTAGTCTAAAATAGCATGTTATATATGAACTTGTATACTCATACAGTATTTAAGCAATGTGGGGCTTAGTTTTTGACATGCTCACACAATATTTACGACATACAATATTTTCAAACTAAAAGAATGGAGCTGGTTAGTTACTTAACTTTTGAACTTATTCAAAGCACCACAACTATAAATTATAATATTTACTTCAATAATGTTCTAATTAACAACAAAAAATAAAAACTTATCATACTACATAGGGTTTATAGCTGGTCTCAAACCAGCATAAAAAAAAAAGGGATATGTTAGACCTTAACAGTCAAAATAAAATTTTGTTGAATTTTTATAAACATGAATCAATCAATAATGTTCTAATTAACATATTATATTGATTAATGAACCATAGAAACTAAATATAGCCATTCTTTTTTGTCAAAGTAAAAAAAATCTCCGTATCGTTGTGCACACAGTTAAAAACTTATCATTCAATTAATCAAATGTAATAATTTCTACCTTGAAGTATTCTGATTTGAATTTTTTTTTCATTTTTTTTATAAAACGAGGCTAAAAAACCCGGAAACTATACTTAAACTCCTACAGATGAAGTCAAATAATACATACCGAGACCATTGGCTTATTAATGCATTTCCCATAGATGTGGACGTATAACATTATGGCACCGACATATGCCTGGGTTTCTCTACATATATTAATGCAATATATTCATATTATTTATAAGACTGTGACTTAGCGCAGCATACTTGTCGCCGTGTATGTGACTGAAAAAATAGGGAACCATATATAATTCATGTCATATTTTCCTATAATTCTGGTATAATTATTAAGGTCAAATTGATCGATTTTTCAATTATTTGCATCATGTAACAAGAAATTATTAAAACAATAAAAATAATAAATTACTGGGCGGACAAATGAACTTGCACGTATCATCCGACTATCATGGGTTGTTGGTGCCTTTGTGATTATTTGTACGAAAAATGCTCTGCCACAATTTATTTGTATAAATATATTGATCGATGTAGATAAAGCATCAGCTAAATTCTGCGTCATATAGATTATTCTGGTAACACAAGTACATATTGCTGGCAAAAAAAAAAAAAAAACACAAGTACATAACAAGCACATCTGAAGCGGCAATAATTTATCTTACGAATCAGTAGTTTGCAAATCAACCCCATAAATTAAACTTTTTTTTTTTGCTGGGGACACGTGGATATCTTCTACCAACTCAAGCCTCTGTCATAGTCTTATTACTCATTTTACCAACAACATAATAATCAAATCATTCAACATGTCTTAAATCAATAATTTTTTTGAAATTTATCTCTTTATATTTATAAATTAACTATTTTAATAATAATTTATATTTAAGATCAATCTTAAGAGTAACTTGCAGGAGTTAGTGGAAGGATGGAAGAGAAGCGCGCAGATATCTTAAAGATTAATGTAGTTAAACTAATTTCTATAAATTTGTTCAAAAAAAGCGGTTGGTATAATACCCAGAATTTAAGAAATAATTATTTATATAAATCTAAAAGATAGCAAAAAAATTCATGGTTGGCAGAAAAAGAAAAAAGCATGGTCGGCGAATTATCCACTTCCGGAAAATAACGAATTAGGTTAACGGCTACAGTTAAATCCGTTATACTAGGACGGTATCCTTCCACTCGTTGCTGACTAATAATCCACATATAATCTTGAGGCCACTCCCACAAAGGGACCAAAAGTCCAAAATTGACCCTGAACCCACTCCTTTTTGTTGACTGTCTTGATGCTTATCTCCAACTAATCATAATAAATGGATATGCACCAATATTACCCTAATAATTTATTTATTTCATGATATAATGATATATATGTAGATATTTTTTAAAAACATTTGAAGACTTCATAATAAATTAGTAAAATCATGAAGACAATTATATAATCATTAATTTATCTTTTTAATTTTATCGCTAAAATCAGTTACATACCTGCTTATAGTTTAAGGTTTATGGGAATATTTAAACATAAAGCTCGTTTGGTTTAAAATTTGAATTAAAAATTAGATGAAAATGGGAAAACTCTTTAAAAATATGAAAATTCTAAAGTCACTTCATCATCTATCAAAGACAAGAAAAGCCTTGTAGGCTTGTGGCTTGATGTTTAGGGTGCTCCACTCTTAACCGGTAAGTTGCGAGATTGAATAGGCATTAAGCAGAAAGACAAGAAAAATATTTTCTCTCATATTTTACTCTTTCTGAATCAAATAAATTTTTCATACATTAAAGCTATCAAATTCAAAGTTTAAGAGTCAATTGCACAAAAAATTCAAGGGAACATATGACTAAGAGCACATAATATTATGTTATCATTAATATCATATGAACTATTAAAATTTAAATCACCTCTTTCAATAAATATATTTTTCTAAATTTAAATTTATATTTTTTTTATTATAGGGTGAGACAGCGAGACCAACAATTAATTGATAAAAAACTGTGATTTATCCTATAAATAGAAATAACCGACATTCTAAAATTTTGTGCTGTAATTAATAACCAACAATTTGAAGTTGCAGTACATGTGGATGTTACATCCAAACAAATAACCAACTCCCATTCATCATTATTAAACCTTATCCCAAGTTAGATGATGCGGGTCCCACCCTATAGGAAAAAATTATAAACTATAATTAATTAGTAGTAATTAATTAAATTGCACCTGGAAGGCTGGAACCTTTGACAAATTGAAAGATTTGGTGTTGCATTCCCATTGGAAGCACATGAATAGTTTTCAGCTGACGGATATGTTAAATACATTTAAGTTACATCCTAAAATAATTGATTTTATAATAGCTGGATTCCTTTAATTATAAACGAAAAACTCAATTACAAATTAAGAATTATTCCTTATTTTAAATTCAAACATCACTTTTGAATTCACAGTTGCTTGAATAAATATATACTTACATCTCATTTTTCAGAAAATTTTGTTACAGACCTAATTGTTATTAAATCAATATCTTAGGATCTAGCTGTCATTATACTCACTACATTTAAATTTCCATTCATGGATTTTATTTTATTTCTATAATTTTATATTTAATTGAAGGAAAGTGACTTTTTATGAAGTACACAGGAGGAAAAAATAGTTCTCTCTCAAAGTGAAAGAGAAAGATCTTTAAACAATAAAAAGCTTCATTTTTATTAGTTAAGTCTTGGAAGTTGTTTTTAAATTAATAATATTTCTCTGTTGTCTTCGGCCCTTAAAAAAAAGTCTTAGTAAGTAGTTTGATTCAATCAATAACGCCTTTTTTTTTTAAAAAAAAAAGTAAGCTTCTAATTAAAAAATTTCATGCATGACTTAGTTATTTAAATTTTCATTTCCTTGAAACTTAAATTGTTTCTTAAATATATATTTTTAATTATTTTCTTCATGTAAAAAATATCATATAAGGAGTTAAAGGTACAGGAAAATATAATAAATGGTTAATATAATTTTTTGTCTTTCAAATTTATCCTCATTTTAGTTTAGATTCCTCAAGAAGCAAAATAGTCTAAATTTTTATTAAATTATAAAAAGTAATGCCTTAAACGAAATGAAATTGGGGATGATTGAAAAAAGAAATAAAATTTGAGAGATCAAAACTTATTGTTTTAAACTTGATAAACCAAAATTAAAATGAGAGAAAATATAAGAGACCAAATATTCGGTTAACCCTATAATAAAATTTTAGAAAAGTATAATTTCCTTATATTTTGTTATATATGTACATTATTTTCCTAGTTATTTGAACAATTGAACTTTCATCTTCTAAAAAATTTCTATGGTTTTTGGCGAACCAAGTAACAATAATTGATTTACCTCCTACAAAATCAAACCAATACCCATAATTGAGAAAATTATGAGAATTGAATAAAGAAACTACAAAAATCTAATTAATATATTTTATTTCTTTCTTATTTTCTCGCATTTTAATTCTTTTCATTCATAAAATATGAATTATAAATTGATACGTCCCGGGTCTGGGAGGGGGTGCGGATCGAGTTCGGGGTCTGGTGGCACCCACAGTCGTTGGAGACAGGGGCCCGTGTCTGTACTGGGTTAAAGGAATAGGGGTGCGCCTCTGTTACCAGCTTAAGCTTTTAGCACGATGGTTAGCGCTTCACAGTTAAGCGTGCTTAGCCGAGGGTATTCTCAGGATGGGTGACCCCCTGGGAAGTCCTCGTGTTGTGGCGCTTCGTTCCTGAGGTGATACCAAGATGGTGCGAACCCAGAAGGGAAGATCCCACGAACCCACAACCAATTCTGAGATATACTCACCCCAAGAAAGCAAAACAAAGATCTACGATCCACTTGAACCCTTGAACACGAAAGAACAAGGACCCGAAGTGTTGGAAGACGCCACAAGGTTGATCAAGCCTTGATAAGTCTGTTAGTTCTAAGAAGAACCCTAGAGAGAATCCACTCTCAAGAAACAACGTGCATAAATGCAACTTTCATTCATATATCAAATCTCAAGTGTGTTACAAATGAAGAAACACAAGGTATTTATAGAGAAATACTACCTAATTGTAATAATTGCAACTTAGAAAATTGCAACTACAAAATCTAATACCATGTGTTAGGAAATCCAAAACCATGTGCTAGGAAACTCAAATTTCTAATACAATGTTCTAGAAAACACAAAAGTCTAATATAGTGTGCTAGAGAACCCAAAAGTCAAATATTGCAACTTATTTAATAATTTCGCACAAATAAAATCCATAAAATATAATAAGCATGTAGAGCCCAAAATGTGCTTATTTAGGCCCAAATGAGTCCTCCCATGTGTAGTACTAGGTCCAAGCTCTTCAATTACAAGACTTCAAGCCCAAAACTTGATCAATATCTCCATTTGCAGCCCGAATGAAGTTAGTGACGTTTTCAACATTTTCGTCCAGCTTTGATCCGATTGCTAATTGCTTTGTCCAAGTCTCTTGAACAAGCCCATTTAATGCTTCCTTAATTTTTGAAGTTGAAGAGTTGTCACTTGAATATATAGAGACAACTTGTTGATTCTGGATCGCATCATAAATTGTTTATGAAAGGCCTTTTTTGTCATACCACCTCCGGTCGTAAATATAAAATCTCGTTTACTTTTTTTAAATAGATTAAGAAAATTAAATTAATTACTTTAAAGCACATATATCTATTTTTTTTAAACTAGTTAGTTTAACTTATAAATTGATTGATATATAATCTAATGATACATAATATATACTATAATTAAATAATATATTTAGCTTATTTAACTTCTTCCACAAAAATCATTTGAGTCTTATATTTATGACCAATGGGTATTAAATTAAATATTACTACCTTGCTCATTAATATAAGATCTAATATTCTAATATTAGAGATGGGAGGTGGTATATAATTTTAGATTACCAAATTTATTCTCATTCATATTTAGGTTAAGGGGCAATTTTATCCCAGAAATTTTTAAAATGTAGCAATTTTTTTATAATAATTATCCCAATTAATTTTAACAGTTACTTAACTAAAAATACTAAACTAACAGTTTACATGTCATATATACCATTTTTGTTAAGATTCAAATTTATTTCAGAAATTTATATATTATCTACTTCATCTTTTTTTTTTAAATTAGATATAAAATTTTTAGGACAAAAATAATTCAACCCTTCATATTCCCTCGGAAACTTCAATTCCACCAAAACTGCCTTTAATTTGTTTGTGCAATTCAGTGGTCACAACTGTTCTCCAGTTGGCGACATACACGAGACTTGTTTGCCGACACTTACACATTACATTATTACATTGCCTGTTACTTTCATTCTCCATTCTTCCTTCCAAAGTAGTAATACTCACCCACCCATACGCACAATGCACTCTGATAAAAGATTTTGATTTAATTTATTTTAAGTAATTTTTCACTTTAAGAAATAAATACTTCCTCTTATTCTTAATATATATAAGACATGTTTATTTAATTTAATTATATTAAAAAATTAGTTAAACTATTTAAAATGATATGTTTAAAAGTGATATTTATCTTATTATTAACAAATATGAAAAATAAATGATGTTATAAGAGCGAGGTTGTCAAATTTAAAAGTGATTTTTACTGGCTACATCTAGCTTCTTCAGAGCTTGTGCAGATCAGGAGCTTCTAGGTGCGGGGATTTTGACAAATTTAGGATGCTTCAATCAAGATTCAAGATCATAGGAGCTTCAGAGTTTTTTCTTCTTGGAGGTTGATGGTTCAGTTCTTTGGGATGGTATGAGCTTTGTGGGGGGATTATAAGGGGTTCTGAGGGACAATGGATTAGTGGTTTTTCCTGTAAACTTATTGTTATTCTGCCTGCAATAGTTGAGTTGATTGGTATAATTCATAGGTTATACTTATGTTGGGTGAGAGATATCCATAAAGTAGCTATTTTCCTTTCAAAGACCTAATTGATGAGGCTATGTCTCTTATTTATAGGGAGTGGCAGGTGAGGTTTGTTAATGTTCTTAGAGGAGATCTTACTAGGACTGATTATTTGGCAAAACTTACTCATAGTATTTCAAGGAGTTTTTGTCTCTTTGATCATTCTTCATTTTTAGAATAAGAGGTGGTGAATGATGAAAGACGGTAGGTTAATATAATTTTATTGTATTCAAAGTTGATATCCAGATTCTTATTAAAAAAAAAGTGATTTTTAAAAGGCGTTCCGAGCACCCTCTAATACAATACACACAAATCAGTGTCTATAATAATAGTGATCAATTAGATGGAAGTGACTTGATTTTTTTCAAATAAAATAAAAAGTTTAAGTAAATTTTATGAGTGAAAGAATCACATTTAAAAAATTACAGGCCTGATTATATAGGATTATGATTCATAATATAATAACTTTGAAAAATTGCATAAAAATAATACTATCTAAATACCGTATTATATATATATATATATATTACTGAATTTATAGAGGACTCTAGAAAATTAAAAACCAAGAATTTAATACAAGGTGTTGAAAGTTTCCTTGACCTTGCTCTTGCTGCTGAATATTGTTTCTATTTGAGATACTAAGATGGTGACATCATCAATCCCATCCTTAATATTTATTATTTTTGGAGGGAACTTGGGATGGATTTGGATTTACGTGTGGGAGGAAAGTGAGAGTGAGCAAGATTAGTCAAAATTAAAGGGATTAAGAAAGCTAAAGTTCATACCCTTTTTTGTTTTATAATGAACCGACCATTTTATCTCTGGCTAACAATATCCCACAAATACCTCAAACCTGTGATTTTTATTTATAGTTATTTTGTTCCTTTTCGGAGTAAACAAAGAATCGCATGGTGGATATTCCTTGTCTAGAAACTCCTTAAATTACGGCTTGATGTGTCCAAAAAACTAACTATTTGGATTTGGATTTGGATTTGGATTAGGATTAGTTGTAGTAATCACTCTGTTAATTACTAGTCAATTTCTAGCTGGCGTATTATCCAGCAACCACAAAAGCTAAAAGCGTCATTTTCCTTTAATTTAATTATTCTAAGGAGGGGAAGATAAGATTATATCCAAAGATCTTGACCATAATACAACCAAACCCAACTATTTACAAATGGTAATCTATACTGTATATTATATCCTTCCAACTTTACCTGAATCTCATCTGATTCATGTTAAATAATCTTTAAATAGCCATTTTTAATTTTAAGGATATCCATCATTTGGTTATAAAGATAAAAAAATACTTTATTATGCTAATAATGATGTATATAATATTAATTTTACTTTTCCTATAGCAAGTTAAGCACGTATTTATAAATTTTTTCTTTAATTTTTTTGTCTTGTTTTTGAATTTAAGTATGAATAGATTTAAAGATTAGGCCTATGTAAGTTCAACCTTTCTTTCTCTCTATTTTTTTTACAGCAGAACAAGGAGTATTCATTCGTTCAAGGGCATATAATGGTTGTAACACGTATTTTGGATTAGCAAATAGTTCAATAAGAGGGGTGGTCTCTTACATGGGATAAAAGTCACTTTTGTCAATATTAGTGCAGAAAACCCTAATTCTCCTGACCATCATGAAAAATAGGTAATTTCAACACTCAAATATTGATAGTCTGAGTGTTGTGAGTACTACTTTATCTAAATTTTAGCTTTTTTCTCAACAAAAACACACAGAAATCGCTATAATCTAGTAGTTTTTTGCCATCATTCACTAAACGGAAGAAACTCACGCATCCATTATAATCATGGAAGGTCAAACTTGTAATACCTTAAATCAAAATTCATTATAATCATGGAAGGTCAAACTTGTAATATCTTAAATCAAAATTTAAGGAAGTGCTTAATGTCTGTTGAGCTAAATCAACTTCGACTATTAAAATTTTTCATAAACTGATACACACTAGTACAAAATATAGATTTTACATCTATTTTTTACACCTGACGAAACAAGTCATGTGTAGAAAATGTGACTGTGGCATTTTCATAAATATATTATTATTAAGGGACTTTCTACACGTGTTGAAAAGACAATAAGTGTAGAAAGTAAATTTAATTTTTTTAAACTAAATGAAATTAATATTATTTTAAAATTATTTAATTTTAAAAAAATAAATTTTAACTTTCTACACCGGTTATATATAAACTAGTGTAGAAAGTCACAGTGTTTAAGAGCAACAGGTGAGAATTTTAATTTTTCTTTTTAACAAAAGTGCACATTTTATTCCGGTTGGGCCTCAACCAGTGTAGAAAGTCATTTAATTTTTTTAAAATAAAACTGCACATTCTACACGGGTTGGGCCTCAACCGGTGTAGAATGTCATTTTAAATTTTTTTGTAACACTTTCTACACCGATTGGGCCTCAACCGGTGTAGAAAGTTATTTTATATTTTTTTTAATAAAATTGCACATTTTATATCGGTTAGGCTTCAACCGGTGTAGATATCATTTTAATTTTTTTATAACACTTTCTACACCGGTTGAGGACCAACCGGTGTAGAATGTTCCTAATTAATTACAAAAAAAAAAAAATTTATATGCTCCCGTGCCTCTTTTATTCTTTTGCCCGCTAGTTTTCATTAGTCTACTCTCCCTCGCTCTCAGTCTTCTCTCCCTTGCTCTACCGACCTCCCTACCCT
This sequence comes from Albizia julibrissin, assembly GCA_037074505.1. Classification (NCBI taxonomy): domain Eukaryota; kingdom Viridiplantae; phylum Streptophyta; class Magnoliopsida; order Fabales; family Fabaceae; genus Albizia; species Albizia julibrissin. The sequence goes on from CM073479.1 coordinate 39,484,927, forward strand.
CCTGAGTTCAGACTCCTCTCTCCCTTGCTGCCGACCCTCTAATTTTGGGGGTGACGTCGCCGTAAGCATCTTTCCCTGAACATTGCTACCAACCCTTTCTCCCTCAATGCCGTCGACCCTCTAATCATGTTTGGTATGTTTTGGAAACTCTTTCCCCGCCCCCTTTTTCTTGGTTTATGCGGCTGCCATGTGAGAGAGAGGGAGTGAGTTTAAATCCAAAATTAAACCAAATGCTTTGTTTAAAATTGTGTGGGGGCAACATGCTAGAAGCACATAGAGGTGAGATGTGTTGCAATGTAAATATTGAACGGTGTGTCTCAAGTAGTTTATTATTTATATACTACTATTGTTTACATACTATTCTGTTTATGAGTATTTTATCTCTTAAAATTATCTTTATCAAGTCAGATTTGTTTCATTTATTTTATTTTATCCTTTAAGGGATTAAGATAGATTTACCTTAAATTATTATCCTAAGCCTGCCTCCTCAATTATATCTACCCTCAATTTATGGTGCCCTTAATTTCTTTTTTCAATATAGCATGATGAATTCTTCTTTTTTCCCTTAATGGTTTATGTTTAAGTTTGATTTGATCAGTCAATACCTCTGTTTTTGGTTTGTTTTGTTGTGAGACTTGTATGACTTGCTTAAACAAAAAAATAGTTGAAAATCTATTATTTACTTTTCATGTATGAGCTAATTTATGGGTCTTGTATTAGTACCATATTATTGGTTTTCATAATATAAACATGTTTTTATAAATGCTGCCAAATGCAGCATATTACCGAGGTGTGAACCTCCATGAACTCAACTAGTAGGCCTAAAAAGCTGTTAATCAATGTTGTATGTTTCCCTTCTAATAACCTTCTTCCCCTGGGTATATGACTCTGGGAAAATCCCATAGCACATATCTGCTAGAACCTACCAAATTAATATTTTTGGACGCATAGTCACTAAGATCTAGACCTTCTTTGATCCTTAACCTTTGTAGTCTATCACTACTATAAATAAATATAGTTGTGGCGCTTAACAAGAGTCATATATCCTAACACCACTAAAAGAAGTTGTGGCGCTACCCACAAGTGCCACAGTATATATATATATATATATATATATATATATATATATATATATATATATATATATATATATATATATATTTATTTATTTATTTAAATACCATCAAGAAGTGCCATCCTAGGCCTTTTTAAAAATTTTTTTATTATTTTTTTTAAAAAAAATTATTTTTTTAAACTTTTTTAAAAAAGGGCCTAGGGTGGCGCTTCCTTAGGCCCTTTTTAAAAAAAGTTAAAAAAATATTTTTAAAAAAAAAATTAAAAAAAAGGTCTAGGGTAGCGCTAGACCTTTTTTTTAAAAAAATAATTCTTTAAAAAAATTTTTTAAAAAAATTATTTTTTAATTTTTTTTTAAAATATCTAGGATGGCGCTTCCTCAACAAGGAAGCGACACTTTAGACCATTTTTTTTTAAAAATTTTTTTCGTATTTTTCTTTTAGAAACCTATTATTATAATTAATAATACACTTTAAACATATTTTTATATCTCTACAACGAAATGAAGAAAAACAAATCAAAATCAAATAACTCCAAAATGATATAAATTAACAAATAACTAATTAACAAAATCAATACTAAGTAAAATACAAGTGTTAAAAATAAATAATTATATTATTTATGCAACTTATCAATATAATGTTAACAATTATTGCAACAATAAAAAATTATAACTACTATATATCTTCACGTATAACCTATATATAATAACATTTAATTTTATCTCATTTATTTTTTGGCATACAAAAATGAGAATAATTTTTTCATATTTCATCATAAATTAAATATAAAATTTATTGAGCAAATTAAACTATTAACTACTAATAAAATTATATTTGTAATCTCAAAAATTTAAAAAAAAAACTTAAAGTATAGAGGAAGCTTAAACGGAGTGAGTGAAAATCTCAAACACGACACTTGGAAAAAAATTAATAAAGGAAAAAAAGAAAGACAAAGTTGCATATATTTTTAAATTAAAAAAAATGGTTAACAAGACAATGTGTTATACGTAGCTTCAAAATATAAATAAAAAGAAAAAAATGAGTAGGTACAACTTACAGGACGAAATAAAACTACAAGGAGTATGAAATGAGATCAAGAGGGAGAAGGAGTAGGGTCAGTTTGATGTAAGAAATGGGACAAAAAGAAATGAGCAAGGAGTGTCGCAAAAATAAAAAGAGGAGGAAGAGAAAATGTGAGAAGTGATGGAACAAAAAAAATGAGATAAGTTTAAATCAAACTTTTGGACAGTCATGTATACAGGAGAGGGAGGAAATGTGGGAACTAAAAGAATAAGGGTGATGACACGTGTTGGATGAAGATTGGAGACTAAGATGATAAAGGTGATGGAAGCAGATTGTGGGAGAGAGAAGAGTTTGATTTTTTTTTAAGAAAATAATACTTTGTGTGGCGCTTGTTAGGCTAAGTACCACATAAAGTACATAGCAGCTGTGACATTTTCTTAAATAAGCACCACAACTGTTGCTTCAATTTTTATTTTTTAAAAAAAACACTTTAGGTTGCGCTTCCTTAAGGAAGCACCACCTAAATCACTAGGAAGCTGTGATGCTTCCTCAAGGAAGCGCCACCTAAAGTCTTTTTAAAAAAAAAATTTAAAAAAATCTGGAAGAAGGTGTGGCTCTTCTTTAAAGAAGTGCCACAAAAGGTGCGCCACTAATATCTATTTTTGTAGTAGTGTATACTCTACGATGCATTCAATTACTGTCCTTGTAATTCATACCTTGCTTTTTTACTTGAGCTTATCTTTGAAACATAATGATTGCTTTGTGGTTAACTTTTTTCATTAATCTTTCTTCTCACAGGAATAAGAGTTGCCCTTGTCTGTTTTGCATATTCAATATCCTTAATTGCTTGATCATGGAGTCCCCAAAGATACATATGTTGTGCGTGAAATTTTGAATAGATTGTACCATGTGCCACCAAACCTTGGCTCAATAGTGGTGCATTGGAGGTTAGCTCGTCACTTATATTTGTTGCAATATTGATAATAAGTCATATGCTTATTTGTCTGAGAAACCTCTGATTTCAATGCAGGTATTGGCAGGACTGGAACATATTGAGCAATTCATAACAAAATTCAGAGAATCCTTGCTGGTGATAGGTCTGCCTTGGATCTTGGTAATACCATAGCTGCCTTCAGGTCACAGCGTATTGGAATAGTTCAGACACAGGTATCTGGCATTGCTACTTTAAATTAGGTCAATTATGACCATATTGATTGTCAATGGAAAGGCATTGGTTTCGTTAGATCACATACTAATTAAGTCATTTTCCCAAACATAGGAAATGGTCAAGTTTGAAATCTAACAACAAGCATTATGTTCGATCTGATGGTTTGGTAGTAATGAAACCAATTTTTGTCAAGCATTAGGCTAGACTGTTCAATAAAGATCTGTTAGTCTGTGCCAGGTTATAACTCAAAATCTACAAAAAAAAATGAATAAATATAGCCTCCAATACCACTAGAAAGATAAATTAAATATAGACTAAACACTTGTTAATATATTTATCCTCCTGGCCTAACTAAGAAGCTCAAGTAATTCTATCACTTTAAATTGGATGTGTTTGTGCTCTTAGATTTTATTTGTTTAGCCTCTTGGACTCTATGACTTAAGTTGATTCTGATTCTATCATTGGATTCAGACTGTCAAAAAACCCTTAAGTGAAAAATGAAAGATTGAAAAGATTGGATGGGAAATGATCCTCGTACCAATACACTAAAAATTAATGGAAAGGTAGATATTGTTCAGTAAAGATGACAATGGCATCTTGGATATTTTTAAAATTGGTTCTGTACATTTTATTTTTTCTCCTATGCCTCAGTTCTAAGTTCAAAATTGGCCTCTCTTTGTGAAATATGTACAATAAAATCTCTTATCTTAGTCTGTCTCTAGAAATAAATTGGCTCATGAAAACCAGTTTAAGCAAAACTTTAAGTTTCAATTTTTGGTTCTAGAATTGATTGAGGTCTAGTACCTTCTTGATTATGTCATATGATGATCTAAATGGATCTGTTAATTTTAACCAGGCATCCTATGTGTCTTGAAGAAAGGATTTGAAGAAAATGATGGACACGTAAGTGTGTTTTGACTATGACATTTTATTTGCAATATGTAAGTACAGAATTTACTGCAGAGGCAATTATATTTGTTTTATTATGTTCTTTGTTTTAATAAGTTCATTTTGTAGTTATTAAGTTGATGTGTTTTTTTATTTTAAAATCTGTAGATGTTCGATATTACGGATGCATTTTCTGAAGAGAACATTGATGATGTTCGCACACGTTAGGCAACTTTTTTTTTAGAGATCACAAACTTGTGAGTGCAATGTCAAACATGTAATTTTAATAACTATTTAGTATTGGTCATGTTGAATTTCATTGTCACTTTTGGTATTGGATTTGACTTTGATTGTACAAATTTCATTGTAAAAGTGAGACCAAATTTGTTTACCTGTATTAATATAGCTTTGTCAATATTTTGTATTGGAATTTACAATAAATTTGATATTTTAGATTAGTTTTGTTAAAATAGTATTTATTTGAAAAGTGTTTGATTGTTCATTATCATGTAAACGGGTTTATAACATAATAAACAAAATTTTTTTTTTAAAAAATAACAAGTTTCTACACTTGACGAAAAAAAGTGAGGTGTAGAAAGTGGACTTTCTACACGTGTTGTGAGACATCACGTATAAAAAGTCTCCAAAGTATGACTTTCTACACGTGTTGAGAGGGATCATGTGTAGAAAGTCATACTTTCTACACATGATCCCTCTCAACACGTGTAGAAAGTCACATGTTCTCAAACACGTATAAAAAGGCCGAACTTTCTTACACCACTTTTTACACGTGTTGAGAGACCATAGGTGTAGAAAGTCTCACTTGCTACATCTGTTGTTTTTACAAATGTCATGCATCAAGTGTAAAAAGTCATTTTTTGTCATATATAAAAAATCTTTTCTATACTAGTGATATGGTAAACCATAAAAATATTTCATCCAAAACATTCCTCTGATGCCATATTGGAAAAGAGCAAACAACTCAGTAAAAGATGAGGTCCTCTGGTGTAAAAGCAGGAAACACATTCACTTTTCATCACTATTCTAGGAGCACTATTTTTCTTGGACCACATATTGTATCATTCGTTTTCCTTAAGTCGTTTCTACTTCTCTACTGTATGGAAAAACATTTATATGCATACTTCTGAAGAACAGAGAAGACAGCCATCTCTCTAAACACATCAAGAATCAAGACATTAATGTGAATGGCCTCTTTCAAGATGATATTAACCACAATGATTACTATTTCATTATAAAAAAAAAAGAGTATTCTCCCTATGCGACGCACGGGATATTGTTTATTGTTCATATCATTCTCAAAATATAAATTTTCTAATTAGAAACAAATAAAATGATCTTAATTTATGGGTTTTGCTAATTATCCTTGAGATTCATTTGTAGATACTATGTTTATCTATTGAAGACATTGAAAACAAATGTTAAACATGATATCTAAGAAGGGATAGTCATAGTTGTTTTAAAAAAGATATTAACCACCAAAAGTAGAACATGTTCACTTGAAGAATATAAAAAAAAGTTTATTAATTAGCATGATGATCCATAAATGTTCTTTAGTCTTCCTTTTACAAAGAAAATTATGCATGACTGAATTAGTATGACATCAACTTAATTGTTGTCAATATTTGGTGTATGTTAGCATAATAAGTCCCTCAATTGAAATATTGTCTAGATTGCCGCATTTTGATTTGTCATTTCATTCTGCGTATTATATATGTGTAGTTGAGAGTACATTGGAGTACATCCTTCAAATTTAAAATGTAACTTCCTTTTTATTAGTTAACTAGTTTAGGACCCGCGCAATGCACGAGCACACAAACTTCAGATTAAAAGATGTAGCATCCTAGTAATTTAGTATTTTATATACAAAATAACAAATTCAAACACAACATCTATTTATATAATCTAGGGTAAAATGTTCTAGAAAACCTCTTTATAAACTATATTAGAAGTTTGACTTGTCGGTTTCTCTTCTGCATCTAAAATAAGAATCTTCAATCCCTCTTTTTGTCTGACACGTGAGACTGTAACATATAACTAACCATGTGTGAAGAATGAACGTGGTAAATATAATCCAACATTAAGCAAGTTCTAACCTTGTCTCTTATTAATTGTCATGGTAAATGCAAGCATAACTGAAAATTGTGGCCTGCACAAGGTAAATGGCAAAGTCGAGTATGAAGGTGTGATGATGATTCGTGGAATGAGCACATTTGTTGAGGGACTGTCTGTAGATATATTGTTAGCTTTAATGACATGTTTTTCTAATCTTATGACAATCAATCGAGTTCTATTGCATAGTCCAATAAATTTATCAATATTCTTCATTAATATAATATGGGCACCCACCTTCATTCGGAGCTCATCGTTTGGAAGACTTGCTATAGAGATTGAGTTCAACAACTCAACTGAGTGCATATCTGCAATAGAACTAAGGGTACCATCATGTTTAGATACATTATCAGCACTTAAATAAATCTTTTCTTCACCGTGAAGCATTTTTAAATTTAAATTTGGAAATTAAATTAAATTAAAATTCAACAATAGCCTTTACGGATTAACCAATAAAAAAAGTGGGAGATTTTTAGTAGGCAATAATGGAATGTGGATAATGGTATTATGGTAGTTATTATCTGGAGGAATTTTTAAAATTTTTAGAGAGTTGTAGGAATGAGGTGGTGCAATGTGGTGCCTTCTTTCAGCCTTACTTTTAAGAATATAATATTTTTTTCAACTTTCAATTCCTCGAAAGTTGTAGAATCAGTGGATATGTGGATGTAGGGCAATTCTTTACTGTGCTTAGAAACACTAACCTCATATGTTATTATTGTTTAACATATTTTAAGTATATAAAATTATAGATTACCAAATTTGTTATTTATTTAAATCAAAATTTCCTTTTTCATCTATCTTCAAAATAGTGTCATTAAATTCATCACAATGTTATATTTAACTATTTATATTGACATGTTATTTTATAAGTGTGTGTGTATATGCAATTAACTTTTTTTTGAAATTTATATTTAATTATTAACTATAAGAAGGAAAGCTTAAAATTTTTAAACTTAAATTCGAAAATAGCGTTTAAGGATTAACTATCAGGAGAAAATCTTAAAATTTTCGCAATTGTTTATTCTTAAATGAGGAAATGTGTTAGTTCCTCAATTTTCTCTTAATTAGTTTAATATTAAATTCAAAAATTATGTTAATAACATGTTTTATATAGATTGATGATATCTTAATTTGATCTATTATATTCTTAAATGAGGAGATATGTTAGTTTAATTTTTATTCTTAAATGAAAAAATCAGTTAGTCCCCGATTTTCTCTTAGCTACTTTAAATTTAAATTTGGAAATTAAATTAAAATAAAATTCAAAAATAGCCTTTACAAATTAACCAATAAAAAAAGTGGGAGATTTTTAGTAGGGGATACTGGAACATAGATATTGGTATTATGGAAGTTATTATTTGGAAGAATTTTTAAAATATTTAGAGAGAGTTTCAGGGATGAGGTGGTGCGCTGTGGTGCCTATTTTCAACCCTACTTTTAAGAATATAATAGATAATAGATAATAGATTCCCTTATTATGTCTTTTCATTAAAGGCAAACTATATCTAGGAGGTTTCAATTTTTTTTTCCTTTCTAGATCAATCAAGGGCAATTATATCTTGTTAGAATGAGTTTTGGGCATTTTGATTTAAGGAAACTTAACATGTTTATATCCAATACATGTCTTTTCTAACACCGTGTTCAACATCTTTTCTATAGATATAATCAAGGTTATCAAACCTGGACCGGTCACTGAACCGATTGGGGTACTGGGTCAAGGGTTAGTGGGTCAGATCAGAGTCAAACCGGGGCTAAACCGATGAGAAATTAAAAATTTTAGACTTATTTGTATGAAATTAAAAAAAATCAATTTAAAAAAAAAATGACCCAGACCGGTTTACCGGCCGGTTTCCAGTCCGGTCCAGGTCTGATAACCATGAATATAATAGATAAGTATATAATTAGAAAAATAAATCTCTTTACACATTTTTCACTTTTACTAATTTTAACCAACATTTTAATCTATATGATTTTGGTAGTTATTAGTATTACTTGTAAAAAAGAGTGGAGTAGTAGCTTATTGTTTTCCTGATTAATGAATTGAATCAAGAATTTTAACTGAAATCTTAGGGCCATTGGTGCAACGCAAATGGAGTAATCAGTCCCCCCCCCCCCAAACATTAAAGGCATATTTGCTGGGGTCTTCCTCAACTGGATTTAACGTTACTCCCTTATTCGGATTTAACACTGTTATTAAAAGGTTTTGTAATCAAATCATTTGGACTTGATACTGTTATTCAGCTGTTTCAACAAGCTTCCGATCCTTATAATAGACATGAGATGCCCATATTGATGAATTGAAATATGAAATACAGTGAACTTTTATGCCCTGTCATCTCCCTATGATTAAAGTGGTGACACTTCCACTATAAAAAGACAGCCATCTCAACAACAGATTCACGTCTAGAAAGAGACCCAACTGCACAATCCATACTTATACTTGAGCGTTAGTGTTTATAGAAAATACAATGTGGAGCCAAAGTTGTCATATTCCATAAGCTTTCTTCGCTTAATCATTACTCAATAGAGTTTCCACCTCAACTGTGAATAAAGAGAAGCTGAGAAAGTAAGAAACAGTCATTAAAATCTACAAAAGTAAGAAACAGTCATTAAAATCTACAAATTACAGTCATTACACAACACCTAAACAGTTAAATCTACAGCCATATACTAGCAATCATGCAATTCACATTCCCAGTTCCCACCATACACATAGATATCCAAAATCCACTACACATTATTATATTATATTGATTATTCCTACTCTTCCTCATCACCTTATTTTAATAAAGAAAACTTTATTGTCAATCTCCTGTAGAATAACGCAGTTGCAATTTCCAATGTGAAGTCGCACTTCGATTGTGCGTTAATACCAAACTCGCGATTTCCATTAACAGATCATGCGTCGAAGGTGGGTTAAGATAATTGCATAACATCATTAATTTGCAGACCTTCTTCCATATTGATCCCCTTTCTCCGGCGCCATGAATTCGCGGGTGACAGCCGTGATTGCGGTCGTCTTCTTAATTGATCTTGCTCCTCTGCTTGTGCATTCGGGTTTGACAAACCCAACGGAGGACCCGTGCGACCCTAGAACGAAGCCGGATCCACGGACCCTCCGGTCTGATCAGATCACGGTCCTAATCAACGGCTACTCCGAGTCCCGTATTCCTCTTCTCCGATCAATCTCCTCCACATACTCTGCATCGCCGCTAGTATCCTCCGTGCTAATCCTCTGGGGAAATCCTTCAACCCCAAAGCACATTCTAACCCAATTTTCCCACAATCTCTCCATCTCCTCCCTCGGCTCAGCTTCAATTTCCCTAATCCGCCAGCCATCTAGCTCCCTCAACGCTCGATTCCTTCCTCAATCTTCAATCGAGACCCACGCCGTCCTGACCTGCGACGACGACGTAATGGTGGATCACAAGTCATTCGAGTTCGCCTTCCACGTCTGGGCATCTAACCCTAACCGTCTCATTGGCCTCTTCGCCAGATCGCACGATCTGGATCTGTCGAGGAAAGAGTGGATCTACACGGTACACCCGGACAGGTACTCGATCGTACTGACCAAGTTCATGATACTGAGAAGCGATTATCTGTACAGTTATAGCTGTGAAGGTGGGGCTCCAATGGCGTCGATGAGGAGGACGGTGGACGAGATGCGTAACTGTGAGGATATTTTGATGAACTTCGTGGTGGCGGATCGGACGAATGTGGGGCCCATATTGGTGGGAGCAGAGAAGGTTAGGGATTATGGAGATGCGAGGAACGATGATGAAGGTGTTGGAGAGAAGAAGAAGGGAGTGAGAGATGTGGGATTGAGCAGTAGGAGAGGCGAACATAGAAAGAGAAGAGGAAGTTGTATAAGGGAGTTTCACAGGTTGCTGGGGAAAATGCCGTTGAGGTATAGTTTTGGGAAGTTAGTTAATTCAGTTAGTGAACAGGGATTGTGCCAAAAAGGAGGGAAATTGGTGTATTGTGATCAATAATTTTTACCTTATAATGTTATTCAAAGCAAGCTTTACATACGCATGGTTTTTTTACCTTGTATGTTTGATTAGGCGATTGGAAGATTTAAAAGTGTTTTTGCACGTAAGTTAAGATAACACTTCTCTCATATATTTATCTCATATTCTGTAAATTATGATTAAAAAGTTACTTTTGAAGGCTTCAATCACTAATCCAAACAAATAGTAATGGATTAAATGTGAAGCCTTCCACTTTCATCACTACTAGACTACAAAATTATTAACATAATTATATGTATTAAACCAGTAAAATTCAAGTTAAAAAAAACATATCAAGTCACGTATAAAAATATTTTTCTATAAATTATCATGCCCTGGTGTAATTATTTTTTGGGAGAATTCTAAAAAAATACCATTTAAACTTCAAAATCCCAAATAGGTGATTTAACAATAAAATGATTTATTAATTGCATTATCATTCTTATTAATCCCATTACCGAACTTATTAACGAGATTTTGAAGTTTAAATGATATTTTTTTGGCATTCTCCCTTATTTTTTTGCACATAAAATGTTTGCCTTTTATATGTATAGTGTGTATAAGATAGGGGGCTTGATCCAGGAAATATTGAGAACAAGATGAACTTAAAATAATAAAGGCGAAATCAAAATAGTGTATACTTTTTTCCAAAAATAAAATAATAACAGTTATATCCGTGGTAGAATATTAGGATAAGACCTAACTAAAACATAGCAGTAAAAGTGGAAAGAATGCCGCAGCAAAGGATTGTTAGAAGATTAAAACATAGCAGTAAACCGCAAAGGCAGGGACTAGCTAGAAGAATTGTGTTGCTTTGTGACTCATGTCATTCTCGCTTATTGCAAATGAAGCCGCTGATCCAATTGCAGCGACTTAAGCCTCCATCTCATCTGGATGCGGTAATTGACAGGGATTTTCGCAAGGCTTTGAGAAGTTAGCGGCGTCAAAACGGTCTAAAACTTAACAGTGCTTCAAATGAGCACTCCTCGTATGAGGACTAAGGAGCAAGAGAAAGTAGAAGATGAGGATGGTCAATGATAAATCATTATATTGATGTTTGACTATATATATTTATGGGGATATTATCTAAGTAATTATTTGTTTTTTTTCATATATATTATTTTGAAAATATTATTTTAATTGATATCAATCTGATTACGTTTCAGTGAACAAGTATCATGCCCTGTTCGCTTTTAACTACAATGATACATACAACTTATGTTTCATCTTTTCAAATGATGAAAATTTGCTCAATATAATACTGAAAAGATCTACTAACACACAAAGCCTAGGTACTTTATAAGCCTCTGTGCTCGATAATGCTAATGTAACGCCACAAACTAAACAACCAAATAATTAACCAAAGTATTTTAAATATCACCAATAAGGATGTTCAATATCCAAATCATCAAAATACAAAATCATTTCAATAAAGCTCATTCATAGTGTTAAATCAATTTCTCAAAATAATTCAGAGTTACAAAATAAAATGCGGAAATTTTAGGGTCATGGCAAATAACAACAATATAACATGTGTTCTAAAAACATAAGAGAGCCTTCAAGGCTCATTCTATAGGTGTCTTTCCTTACTCCCTACTTGAACAATCACCTGAAAAAAATGTTAATATATAGAGATGAGATTTCCACATCTCAGTAACTACTAAAAATTTCTACCATACACAAGTAAACCACATATGATAAAAAGAAGGAATGAATTATGTATATATTTGTATGTACCATGTTCCTCATACAAGACAATTACTACTTTAATCATCATTATATCAATATGTATTTTCATCACAACAAGTAATATATAATTATGCAATGTGCAAGATACAATCTCCCTTATATCGCTGACTGGAGCCATAGGCTAACACATAGTCCTACAGATACACATCCATTTGACTGGATTGTCCCAAGCTCACCAGTTCTTAAGATACACCAGGTTAAAGGTGTAGAGCTTAAGTCTGGACTATGGCTTCCCTCTTTAAAAAAACACAACTAAGGAGGTGTCATATGTCCCACAGATCCAATGCAATCTCGGCCAAAGGAGAACATGGAAGAAGGGGCCCTGACAAGTGCCATCCACTATGCACCGAGTGATGGCATACCACGTGATAAAAGATCTCAACATACAAATTCCTCCTTACTCCAATCCATCATAAATGCAACCGCCATGACAGTTATATTTAGTCATCAATAAATATAAATAAAAGACAAGGTACAATAAATCATACTTCCATTCATATTAAATATCATCAATATTCAAACATACCTAAAAGGAACCAAGAATCCAACAACACCTTAATTGTAATTAAATTATTAACTATGTAAATGAAAATGAGTTATAAAAAAATTTGATTGTAACATTATTTATTTGAGAATTTACAATACATACACATATACATATAATTCAGTCCATTTTTAATAAAAGATATTTATTCACAATCATACACAATTTACAAGTATATGAGAGAATATTCAGAATTACCTGCTACTCTCTAGCACAAAAATAATCATATAAGAGCTACGTCAAATCTCTCAATGAGAGTTTACAAAATCACAAACATAAATATCTATCAATGTATTTCTCAAAACTATTACAGAGTTGCATTAAAATACTCTAAACACTTAATGCTACCTTCTATGACTAATATTATACACACCTAATGTAAAGACCCGCCTCATATATCCTTTATTACTGACCTTACTCAGAGTAGCAATGCGTAGTTCAGTGGGCACACAGGAATAGCATGAATATACTGATAATATTAATACAATATTGCTTGATTATAATACAAAAGTTTCCCCACTAGGGGTTTACACAGTATTTACAGACCTTAATAACTAAAAGGTCTTCAAACAACCAGCAACATTCTTCCTCGTGCATACCTCTTTTCTGATCTCAGCACGTTTCCATTGCTCATCTGCCTGAATGGTTGTTTGGGAGGAGTGAGATTCGAGAGAATCTCAGTAGAAAACATTACCACTATGCATGTCAGATATATATGAATGCATGACATGCTTGCCTACACTATTTCATGCCAACATAATGACATGTTGCATGCTCGATGTTATGACATACATATGGCCATTGCACAAATATAACAGAGCTTCAACCAATCATACATGTTTCACACAAATAGGCAAAGCAGTCACATAATCAATGCAAGACATACATATCACATACATGCAGAAAAGGTAAGTTCACTACCTGGTGGACTTTATGTCCTTCTCTTCTTATCCCTTGATCCGTCAACCATTGCTCCTTCTTATTTGTCACTTCATGGCCCTAGGCAAGTGATAATATCATTAGAGCCATGAAAAGTGAATACCCAATAGCCCACATTAGCCCTATAGGCTTACTTTCACCCTTGGAGTTCATTCCAATTATATTTGGCCAATTTCTTTCTTAAATTCGCATGGTACTCAATCTACCAGCATTTTTGACCAAACTTTGAAAAATCATAATTAATTCTATAGAACTCCAATTGAGGTGGTTCAAATCTCTATTTGAAGCCCTTTAAGTTTATTTTTAAATAAAAATAACTCGATTTTAAACGTCATCACCACACCATTCCCAGAATATTTTCAAACACCAACTGTTTCAGATGTTCTTTCAGAAAACAGGGCAGACATTCAAAAATTCATATCTAAATCCAAAAAAATCCAATTGATTATTATGACCTATCAAATTAAAGGTCGATGTGTCTAATTTAAAACTAGAGAGTTTCATGGCCATTGGATAACATTTTACCACTCAAAAACACTTCACCATAGCACTGCCTCCAGAAAACGGAATACACATCATTTACCCTTTAACTTCTAAAATTTCTAAATTCATGTACAAGTGTCCAAAATTCATGAACACTTGTATACCCACACAATTTTGCCTCCTAAATCCAATGGAAGCATTAAAATCATCAAATTCCAACTCCTCCTATACGAAAAATACAGGGCAGAAACAGAAGGAAATTGGATTCTCAGAAAGAGTTTGTTGTTTCTTCGATTTCTCTTGCCTAATCACTTCCTTACTACTCATAATCAAGTGATTAGATATTTAAACACTCGTTTGACATCATTTAGCCATTGAAATACCATTTTAAACTATCAATGAATAGTACCCAACTTCCTCTATACTCATCCAAACGGCAAACCAATCGGTTAAAAAGGAAGCTTACGCTTACCTCTACTCGTTTCCACAAACGGTTTGGAATTCCGGCAACACTCCGGCAAGAGAGACGGCACCAAACACCTCCAAATGAAAATCCAAAACCATAGGAATGAAGATCTCGATGAGTAGAGGGAGTTTCCTGAAGGGTACTTTGAAAGTGGATGTCGTTTCGGCAGTGTTTCGGGAGAAAGAATTTTTCTCTCTCCTCACCCTCCATTTCTCCGATCTGTTTCTCTCTCTCTTCCATATTTTTCCTGCATGAAAATGACGAAGAAGATGATGGAGAATTGATTAAATGGGTCAGTTTCTCATCTGCCACGTGTCACCCTCTGATTCGCCCAAAAATTGAATTTTCGCATATAATACCAAATTCTGCAGATTTTTCATTAATTTCAAAAATTCATATCTAATTGTATAAATGTCCAATTGGAGTGATTCTAAAGGCTATACAACCCTTATTGAGTCTAGTTTTAAGAAAAAATATAACCTTTGGCCAATTGGAAGCTCACTATTCCCAGAATTTTAATCTTTTAATGCTATCCCATAAAATAATTAATTTCGTTGGGCTAACTTTAAAAATTCATTTCTCTTTGTGTACAACTTCAAATGACTTATATAACCTATCAAATTAAAGCTTGATAAGTATAATTTCATTCTGGAAAGTTTCATAACTTTTCACCATCATTTACCCATCGAAACATGTCACACAATCATCACTGTCAAACCAGAAATTTCACATGTGGCAAAATTACTTTGTGTTCCACTTTACTATATTATGTGTGACTTCTAATCGCTTTATTTTGTTATTCCCTGAGCTCTTTAGCTCACCAATATAATTCCTTTTAATATCCAATGATATAAAGGAATTTGGGGAATTTAAACATACCTCATAAAGATATTTGCTAAACCAGGGTCTAGCAGTCCACTTAATCTAGGCTTAATCTTATGCCTTTAGTCCCAAAATTCGGGATATTACACCTAAGTTTCCACATATTCCACAGTATGTAGATATATTATTATTTGAAAAATAATATTTTTGTATAGAAGAAAACAGATTTTACATATATAAATTACATATATACATATATTTAAAGATATATGGTGACATAGGATGCAAAGAGTAACAAGAGCTAGGCTGGTTGTGGATCCCACATGCATAGATCTGGGAATCAGGGTCGGCCTAACCCTACAGGACTTCAGGAAAGAAAAATTGTTGTTTTTCAAAACCCGGCCCGAAAACATCAGGGCCTGCGGGCCGACCCGCAAGGCAGAAGTCATTTTCACAAAATTTAACTATACATCTACACGCATTATGCAATAAAATAAATACAGTTATTAATTCATAATCAAAGGTAAAAAAATATTGTGTACAAGTAATTCATAGCCTCATACTAAGCATAAGAAAGCAAAAAGCTAAAACTCTAAGCAACATGATTATGAAAACTATCGTTTTCATCTTCTTCGCTATTATCATCAATTTCAAGGAATTTTGATTGTATTTCACTTTAAGTAGTAGACTCTGTTTAAGGGGTAAAAATATCAAGAATTACTAAATGACTATCATATGTAAATTTAACAATTTTCAAGGTTCTTAGGGAAGAGTCAACAATGGCATAAGTATGAAGGGTGGTAAAATTAAAACAAAAAACAAAGCTAAAGGGCCTAACGGGCCGGCCCTCCAGGGCTGGCCCTTTTAGGCCCGACTTCCTTTTGAAACTCCATTTTTCAAGTCCGGCCCGATTTCCCGGCTCTACACATGCATAACTTATTATTATTTGTTTGTTCTAAAAAAACATGAATTTATCATTCCTTGAATTGCCACCCAAACAATTTAAAATAAATAAATAAAAAGGAGAGAGGATGGGGTTCAACGATAAGGTATGATTAGGGAAAGGAAAGAGAAATAAGTAGACCCCTAATATACATATACCTATTTACACTCAAATGTGAGTTTGTGGATTTATGTGAAAAGTAAAATAAATTTTATAAATAGACACACATTGTACACTCAACTCATATGGGAGTTGCTGGAGATTTAAATTGAAAAGGAAATATGTGTGTGTAGTGATGCAGTGATGCACCCACGCATCTGTTGGGTAAAGGGGTGGGTGGTGAAGAAATAATAAGAAAAAAATCACACTCACACACCACCCAATAGTAGCTATAAATCATATGAATAATAAAAAAATTTGATGTTATGAATATCAATTATGTGGATGTCCATTAGTTCATATTCAGGATAATTTACTCTCCCAATCAGCATGATATATAAGATAAAAAATATTGTGTATCACTGTTCATCACTGTAGCTTCACAGTAGCACACGAGGACAGTTACTGTAGCAGCACGGATTTTACTGTAGCATGGGTACTGTAGCATTAAAAATTTTCTATAAATAGGGACCCTAGGTGCTGTATTCAGTTGTACAAGTGAATGAGAATATCTCTCTAATTTATCTCTCTAGAATTTCTCTCTTCTACTCTCTTATTATCCACATTTTTATAACACGTTATCAGCACGAAGCTCTGTCAAAGGTATGATATTCTTATAGTTTCTTTGATAATTTATACTTTATTTTATAATATCTTTATTTTATAGATCTGGGATAATCTGAGCCATTATATGGAATTAAGAAATATATCTTTACCGATTGTTGTGAACATCGGGTTCCATGGCTAGGATTGGAGATCACTATTGTTATTATATATGATATATATCATTTACAAGTTTATTTATATTATTATTATGATTATGGCCAGAAGCCATCTACATCCAATTTCTAAAATTATATGACCAGAAGTCATATTATTTGAATTTTTATGATATGGCCAGAAGCTATATCTCTATGATCTCCTATTATATGGCCAAAAGCCATATCTATATGATTCCTTATTATATGACTAGAAGCCATATATATCACAGACAGAAGTTATGTATAACTTTTATTTATCCTGAAGATAAAAAGTCAGATGCTATATATATTTAATTTCTCATCATGAGATTAATTGGCCTGAAGCCATAATTTTCTTACCTTGCCTTATTAATTTATTTCTTGTCTTTATATATTATTGCATTTTTACATTTCATATTTTAATTATTCTCGTTTATTTCTTTAATAGTGTGAACCATGTCAAATCTTGCAAAACTTGAATTTGTGGCTTTGGATATTACTGAGAAAAATTATTTATCTTGGATGCTGGATGCGGAAATCCACTTAAATGCCCATGGTCTAGAAGATACAATTAAAGAAGGGAATCATGCATCTAATCAGGAAAAGGCCAAATCCATGATTTTTCTACGCCACCATTTACATGAGAGTTTAAAAATTCAATATTTAACAGTGAAAGACCCACTTGTTCTTTGGAACAATCTGAAAGATATGTATGATCACCTGAAGATGGTTATCCTCCCAAAAGCTCGTTATGACCGGATACATTTAAGGTTGCAAGATTTTAAATCTGTAAGTGAATATAACTCGGCTATGTTCAATATAACTTTTCAATTAAATTTATGTGGAGAAAATGTTACTGATAATGATATGCTTGAAAAAACATTCTCCACATTTCATGCCTCAAATTTGCTCCTGCAACAGCAATACTGAGAAAAAGGATTTAAAAAATATACAGAATTAATTTCTTTCCTCCTTGTAGCTGAACAGAATAATGAGCTTTTATTAAAAGACCATGAATCCCGTTCAACTGGCTCGACTCCATTCCCAGAAGCGAATGTAGTAACCAATGAATCTGTTTCTGGCCGTGGACGTGGACGCGGACGCAGCTACATCCGTGGTCGTGGTCGAGGTCGTGGTGGTTCAAATTCCTACCAAAAGTGGGGGAATAATAATAAGAACTACAAAAGAGAAAATAGTGGGCAAAATAAAAATACTGAAAGTCCATGTTATCGTTGTGGTGTCAAGGGTCATTGGTCTCGTACCTGCCGTACACCAAGACACCTAGTTGAACTTTACCAAGAATCAATTAAAAATAATGGTAAAGGATCAACAACTGAAGTAAATCATGTGGATCTGGCTGAGAATTCTGAGCATGGAGACATGGATTTTAGTTATTTGGATGTTGCTGATTTCTTAGCATAATTATTTATGTATTTGAATTTTTATGTTACTTTTATCGAATGTATTTATCTTAATTATGTTTTTATATTTCTTTTAATGAAGAATGAATCTTACTGGCATCAATCCTGAAGATTTATGTCTCGTTGATAGCGCAACAACCAACACCATACTCAGAAATGATAAATATTTTTCTTCCTTGGTAATGCAAAAAGCTAATGTTCAGACTATATCTGGTAGTATAAATTTGATTGAAGGCTCCGGAAGAGCTAATATTCTGTTACCTGAAGGAACAAAATTATGCATTGATAATGCAATTTATTCTACCAAGTCTAGAAGAAACTTATTAAGTTTCAAGGATATTCGCAGAAATGGATATCATATAGAAACAACAACTAAAAGTAATGAAGAATATCTTGTTGTTACAAAAATAGTTGCTGGTAGAAAATGCATATTAGAAAAGTGTCCTGCTTTTTCTTCTGGCTTATATTATACATTTATAAACACAATTGAAACACATGTTATTGAGAACCAGAAGTTCACTAATACAGACCAGAAATCTACTAATGTAAACCAGAAGTTTACTAATGAATTTAATGTTTGGCATGACCGGTTAGGCCATCCTGGTTCAATTATGATGCGACAAATAATTGAGAATTCATGTGGACATACCCTGAAGTGTAAACAAATACCACAATCCCATGATTTCTCATGTACTGCATGTTCCAAGGGAAAATTAATTATTCGCCCCTCACCAAGCAAAGTAGAAAGTGAGTCTCTCACATTTCTATAACGGATACAGGGAGATATTTGTGGGCCAATACACCCATCATGTGGACCATTTAGATATTATATGGTTTTAATTGATGCATCAACTAAATGGTCACATGTGTGTTTATTATCTTTTCGCAACCTGGCGTTTGCGAGATTACTTGCTCAATTGATTAGATTAAGAGCACATTACCCTGATTATCCTATCAAGAAAATACGTCTTGATAATGCTGGTGAATTTACTTCAAAAGCTTTTAATGAATATTGTATGTCCCTTGGAATTGATGTTGAACATCCTGTAGCTCATGTTCATACACAAAATGGACTTGCAAAATCATTGATTAAAAGGTTGCAACTAATTGCAAGACCTTTACTTATGAAATCTAATCTCCCAATTTCTGCTTGGGGCCATGCCATTTTGCATGCATTAATGTTAATTCGCATCAGACCAACAAGTTACTTAAAGGTTTCCCCCTTACAAATGGTTTTTGGTCAGGAACCTAATATTTCTCATATAAGGACTTTTGGGTGTGCGGAATATGTGCCAGTAGCACCACCACAACGCACTAAAATGGGTCCTCAAAGAAGGATGAGAATATATGTTGGGTATGAATCTCCTTCAATCATAAAATATTTAGAACCATCTACGGGAGACTTATTTACTGCACGATTTACCGATTGTCATTTTGATGAATCACTTTTCCCAACATTAGGGGGAGAGAATAAGCATCTGGGTAAGGAAATTAGCTGGAATGAATTATCATTGGCTCATTTTGATCCTCGTACAAATCAATGTGAACTGGAAGTTAAAAAGATAATTCATTTACAGAATTTAGCTAATCAAATGCCAGAAGTATTTACTGACCCTAAGAAAGTGACAAAGTCACATATCCCAGCTGCTAATGCTCCTGTTAAAATTGATGTCCCTGAAGGACAATCTACTATGAATGAATCTAAAGCACGCCTGAAGCGTGGCAGACCCATCGGTTCCAAAGATAGAAATCCTCGAAAAAGAAAAGAAGCAAAGAATATAGATGGTCAAATTGAGGATAATCAAGAAAATTTAATAGCTCCAGAAGAGCCATCTCCTGAAGAGTTATTATCTCCGGTAGAGATATCTTTAGAAGAAAATGTTGTAGTCCCAGGAGAGACCCAGGTACCTGATATATGTGAAAATAATGAGATCTCAATAAATTATGTTATGAATGGAATCCGATGGGATCTAAACGAAGTCAACGTTGACGACATTTTTGCTTATCATATAGCAAAAGATGTAATGAATAATATTGAGGATCATGAGTCAAAATCCATTAGCGAGTGCCAACAAAGAAAAGATTGGTTCCTATGGAAAGATGCCATTAATGCAGAATTGAAATCATTGGAAAAACGAAAAGTGTTAGGACCTGTAGTCCTTACACCTGAAGATGTAAAACCAGTTGGATGCAAATGGGTTTTTGTAAGAAAGAGAAATGAAAAGGGTGAAATAATAAGATATAAGGCACGTCTTGTAGCCCAAGGATTTACACAAAGACCTGACATTGATTTTGAAGAAATGTATTCACCTGTAGTGGATGCGACTATTTTTCGTTATTTAATTAGCCTAGCCGTAAAAGAAGGGCTTGATCTGCATCTAATGGATGTCGTGACTGCCTATCTATATGGGTCACTTGACAATGAAATTTATATGAAAGTCCCTGAAGGACTTAAGGTGCCAGAAGCATCTAATTCAAGTTTTCGAGAACAATATTCAATTAAGTTAAATAAGTCCATGTATGGCCTGAAGCAATCAGGGCGCATGTGGTATAATCGTCTTAATGAATATTTGTTGAAAGAAGGATTCAAAAATGATCCAATATGCCCATGCATTTTTATAAAAGGATCTAATAGTGAATTTGCTATAATTGCTGTTTATGTTGATGATATCAACATTATTGGAACTCCTGAAGAGCTCCAAAAGGCAATTCATTGTTTGAAGAAAGAATTTGAGATGAAGAATTTGGGAAGAACAAAATTCTGTCTTGGATTACAGATTGAGTATCTCAAAAATGGGATCTTTGTATATCAAGAAACTTATACAAAAAAGGTTCTAAAGAGATTTTATATGGATAAATCTCATCCATTGTGCACACAAATGATTGTAAGGTCTCTAAAGCCAGATAAAGATCCATTCCGACCGCGAGTAATCAGCGAAGAAGGTGATGAAGAACTACTTGGTCCAGAAGTACCATATCTTAGTGCTATTGGAGCACTAATGTATCTTGCTAATCACACACGTCCTGATATATCCTTTGCTGTTAATTTATTAGCAAGATTTAGTTCTTCACCAACACGAAGGCATTGGAATGGAATAAAACATATTTTTCGTTATCTAAGAGGCACTATGGATATGGGGTTATACTACTTAAACGTATCTATGCATGAACTGGTAGGTTATGCAGATGCTGGATTTTTATCAGATCCACATGATGGTAAATCACAAACAGGCTATCTGTTCACATGTGGAGGTACAATTATTTCATGGCGATCAATGAAACAGACTATATCAGCCACATCATCAAACCATGCAGAAATTCTAGCAATACATGAAGCAAGTCGAGAATGTGTATGGTTGAGATCAGTAATACATCATATACGAAAAAATTGTTATTTATCTTTAGGCAAAATAGCACCAACAGTTCTATATGAAGATAATACTGCATGCATTACTCAACTTAAAGAAGGCTATATCAAGGGAGACAGAACGAAGCATATTTCACCAAAATTCTTCTTTACTCGTGACCTTCAAAAGGATGGTGAAATAGATGTCCAGCAAATTTTTTCAAGTGAAAATCTAGCAGATTTATTCACAAAGTCACTTCCAGGTACAATCTTTGAAAAACTTGTCTATGACATTGGCCTTCGGAGATTAAGAGATATCAACTGATGTTGTCAAGAAGGGGAGTCGATATATGCTGTACTCTTTTTCCCTTATCTAGGTTTTGTCCCACTGGGTTTTCCTAGAAAGGTTTTTAATGAGGCAGCACTGGACAATGTATCAATGAATGATATACTCTTTTCTTTGGCTAGGTTTTTATCCCACTAGGTTTTTCCTAGTTAAAGTTTTTAACGAGGCACATTCATAATGGACATCCAAGGGGGAGTGTTATGAATATCAATTATGTGGATGTCCATTAGTTCATATCCAGGATAATTTACTCTCCCAATCAGCATGATCTATAAGATAAAAAATATTGTGTATCACTGTTCATCACTGTAGCAAAATACTGTATGGTACTGTTTATCACTGTAGCAAAATACTATATGGTACTGTTCATCACTGTAGCTTCACGGATTCACTGCAGCATACGAGGACAGTTACTGTAGCAGCATGGATTTTACTGTAGCATGGGTACTGTAGCATTAAAAATTTTTTATAAATAGGGACCCTAGGTGCTGTATTCAGTTGTACAAGTGAATGAGAATATCTCTCTAATTTATCTCTCTAGAATTTCTCTCTTCTACTCTATTATTATCAACATTTTTATAACAGAGGAAAATATATACACACACAACAAGAAAAGACGAAAGAGTATTAGGTCTTGTTGGGTATATATAAGGTCCACAGACACTCAATGCTTTGATTGATGGAAAACGTGGGGTCAAGGGTCACAAAAGGAGGAGCAAATAAGTGCTCATACTCTCTACACACATGACCGCTGGAGAGGAGAATAACAACTTGACATAGTTTAAAAATCTTAAACAAAAGGGAAGAAAAGAAAACAAGTAAATGTAAAGGTGAAAGACATGTATCAGGACAATGGAGACGTCCGGCAAACAAAACAAGAACAGTGAAATGGGGGGAGAGAGAAAAAGTGAACTTAAGACTTAGTGCGTGTTTGGGACCCGGTGAAAAAGTAGTTTTTTTTAATGGGGCTTTTGCAGAAACCCTTTTGAAAAAAAATTCAGATTGTAAATGTGATTTGTGTTTTGATTGACGGTGGAGAAGTGATTTTTTTTAAAGTATAACCTGTTTGGATTAGCTTTTGAAAAGCTCATTTGGATGAAAAATGACTAAAAATGGTATGAATATTGTTGAATACTATGTATATATTGTTATAATTGATTTTAAAAAATTTAAATAAAATTTTTAAAATTGAAAAAAAGTTTAATAATTATTGAAAAAAAATTTTAAAATTGAAAAAAGTTTAATAATTGAAAAAAGTTTAAAATTGCCAAATGGTTTGGGGAGAGAAGCGTATATGTATGTGTCGAGTAAACAGGAACGCGTCTATGTGCAGTAGCTGGACAATTAAAATGTCATTAAAATGCGTGCATTGATGAGAAGCTGGAAAAAAGCTCCAACTGATAGCTTTGCAAAAAAAGCTCTTTTGAGATAAAAGCCCATTGATTTTTAATGAGTTCCCAAACACTAATATTTAAGATAAATGGGCTTTTGTATGTCTAATGGGCTTTTTTAACTCTTTAATGGGAATCCAAACAGGTCCTTAGTAGGTGAGGTGCGGCGCCTAGAGCTTATTTTTGAGAGGAAGAGATGGAGTACTTATAGGAGGAATAATTTAGGGTTTTTGAGTTGATTTTTTTTAAAATAAAAATAATATTTTTTAAAAAAAATGGTAAGATAATAGTGATTATAAAATTCAGAGAACACATTTTTTTAATATTATTTTCTAATAATAAGATAAGTTTACAGACGCATACCATATATTTAAAAGAATTATTTTTAAGGAGGTATTTCATTTATATACTATTTTTAGAATAGATTTTTAGAACTGGATATTTCTCTTTATTTATTAATTTATTTTATACTCTTTGACTAAATAAAATCTAAACTACAACTAACTTGCTAATAAAAATATGGATGTTACAGCTAATGCATTGGATTGTTAACATTTTGGTTTTAATTAAATGATAGACACCACCAGTGTGAGATTAAGTGGGATTGAATTAACAACTTTCCAGTTATAAAAGAAATTTCATGTGTTCGTTTGAAATAGCGATTGGAGTATTTAAAAATAGATTTTCAATCGTGATTTATAACATATAAGGTAAGTATATGAGAGAAGTGTTATATCAACTTATACGTATAAACACTTATAAATCTTTTATAAGCTCTTCTAATTAATATGCTTTTCACTAGGTTATATGCCACAATCCGCTACAAGAGGAAGCTCCTTGATTGTCTCTTTGAGAAGGAGATCGGCATGGCTGCTATATCTCAAGATGTGTTTTTTCCTTCAACTTCGTTTGCTTCTTTCAGTAACCCTTAACCCGTGGATTACTTTTAGAACTATAGTTCTGTAATATTTTCGTTCGTTATTACAGTATAATATTAATTTTTTTATCAAATATAAGAAGGGCATCAAAAGAGATGGCATTTCTTAATACCATTTTTTATTAGTGTTCCTTCTAAGGTTCATTAACAAAAAATAATACCGGACAATATCTTTTTATAAAATAACGGTTTCCTTTGCACACAAGCATCACTACTTCGACCATTTGATGGCATTTTACAATATTCATAGTCCGTTTTCAACGTCTTGAAATGTCGGCTGTGTTTGGATTGTAGCAAAAGTGACTTCTATGCAATATGATTTTTACAAACCTAAAATTATGTAAAATTTAGATTATGTAATTTAATTTATATTTGGATTAACTTTTATAAAAGTCAATTTGATAAAATAAAATTTATTTGGATGATAAATATAAAAGTAAATTTAAATGTAAAATAACTGAAAATAATAAATTTAATAAAAATAAAAATAGTTAATGAATTATTGGGAAAAAATTGGAAAATACTAAATTACTTAAATTTTAGAAAAAAAATTGGAAAAAGGTCTCTCTTTTAAAAATTTAATTGGTTATCTGTAAGCGCTCTTTGAGCTTAGAAGCATGCCCTGGTCCTTATGAGCTCCGGTATCCAACTCATCAAAGCCTTTGTTCATCAAAATTTTAAAAAAATAATTGGTGAAAATGATTTCAATCAAAATATAAATTTATCATGTTATTCAGGTGAATTAAATTTCTAATGGGAGAGATTTTCCTGATTTTCCTTAAATTTTATTATTTATTTTTCCTTTGATACTTTTATAAATAAGGATAAAATATAAAAACAATCGTTATTTACCTATAAGTGATCTTATATTTAGGACAAAAATGTTCATCTATAGGTTTATAATAAGAGATAGAATATTATTTTAATAAAAGAATATAGGACTCAATAATAATTTCTTCTCTATTCATGATAAAAAGACTTCTCATGGTGAAAAAGTCAAAAACAAGAAATTTTAGCTTATGGGACCAGTAATTGTGACATTCTTTAAAAAAAAATTAAATTGAAATTAATAAAATAATAATTTATTAAAATAATAATATAATATAATATATATATATATATATATACACACACACACGTGTGGTAAGCGCCGAAACAAAAGGGGAGTGTCCCCTTTTGTTTTATATAAAAAAAAATAATGATCGAAGATGATGATTGATGTGCAGGAGGTGAGGGGTATTAAATACCCCTCTCATAAACACTTCACGCAGGTGAAGTGTTTTGTGAAGAGAGAAGAGAGTGAGGTTTTGATAAGGGTATTTTCAGTTCTTCGGAGATCAATAAGGTATATAAACTCTCTTTTAATTACAAAGCTTCTTTTATAAAATATGTTCTAAATAATTTTCTCTTTCATATGATAGTAATATTATGCTAGTTAGAGAATATTTTGGGGATATGATTTTAGGCAAGTTTTGAGTTTTATCAATATAAGACTGTAGAAATGTAGAGAATAATTAATAGTTTATTTTAATCGGTTTAGATTTATTATTTAGTGGTCATGTGATTTTATAATTAATTTCTTTTATAAATAGGGTTTAAATTAATCCCTATAGGGCGTTTTTACCGATAAAAATTAGTTTAAATATTTTATTTGGATTATTGGAGGTATTATTGAGGTTTTAATCGGTTTATTTTTGTTAGATATGAGTTATGTGAAAAATATAAATTAGGACTTAATATTTGAATTGTAATTTGATATGATTTTAATTATGTGGGTATTTGAGGAATTGTTTAATAATTATATTATATCCATATACATTATGAAAGAGAGATTTAATTATTTAGGAAGTTGGTATTGGAGATTTTGTAATTATAGGTATATTAAAGGTTGTTTAAGGATTTTTTTTAAGGAAATTGGAATAAATGAGGATAATAGTTGTAGAGAAATTTGGGTTGTAGGAGTTAAATTATGTAAATTAATTATTTTATTGTTATTTTTGGTTAATTGGTATCTACATTAATAATGTAGATTTTTCTTGTGATCGGTGATTGCACGGGTTTTACTATCCAAATTAAGATTAAGCTTGGAATCGAGGTAACCGGGGTTAATTTATTTTATATGCTTGTTTTGGACTGTAAGGTATTTTATAAACCTTACTTTTATCTATATTACTTGTATGTGCTTTGTAAGATTATATTTATGTTTGAATATGAATTTATTTCAGTGAAGCAGTGTATTTTCTAATTTACATATATAAGTGGAAATTATTATTAAATTGTTACTGTTATGGTGGATATGTTGTCTGAAATGGAATGTTGTATAAGAATTTAGAATTCTTGTAATTGTTTTCGAAAGCTGTATTAATTTATTATTTTTATATTACGGGATATGTTGGGTTGTGTGGAAGAGATATGGTGAATTGTGTGCCCATCGGCTCTCTCAATCCTGACCCGGATTTTGGAACTGAGTGTTTGGGCGGACACCTCCCTGTTACGGTATATTGGTGGTGGCATGGGAGGGGGCAGTATTCTTGATGTGACTAGCTAACCTTTGGCCGAGTATACTAGCACTGATAGGCTGTACCAGTCCAGAGGAGATAAGGAGGAGCAGGATGGATGAGTGGGGATGGTTTTATTTATTGATTATATCATGTTAAATGTTAAATTATGAGAATATTATTATTATTATTATTATTATTATTATTATTATTATTATTATTATTATTATTATTATTATTATTATTATGTCAGTTAAACCTGCTTCTCTGACTTACAATCCTTTCCTGCATATTTTGTAAATTAATTTTTGGTTACTGAGACTTTATGTCTCACCCCGTCTTTATAAATAATTTTTCAGGCGATACCTCTAATATGGATAGAGGCCAAGGGAAGCAACCAGAGGCATAGACTTTGAGAATCTTGTAGGCCTCTTTTGGTATTGGTGTTGTATTAATTTCTATATTGCCATTATAGGGCCCACATGTTTTAAAATGCCATATTTACTATTTGGATATCTATGTTGGAAATCATTTTGTGACCCATGGGTTAATTATGATGTGATATCAGAATAATAAATTTATCTGTAGTGAGTTTGTGGGCGAGTTTGTGCCCTAAACTCTGATATGTTTGTGAGCGAGTTTGTGTATAACTGTATTGGATTGAACTCTGATATGTATGAAAAAAATTATCACTGATTTTGTATAAATGTGGATAATTGTTGTTTGTGAGAAATGGTCGTTACAGTAATAATTTCTTCGGCCTTTATGATAAAAACTTCTTCTTTCTCTATGGTGAAAAAGCAAAAGAAAAAAAAAAGCTTATAACTTAAAACAACTTTTTCTTCAAAATAGCAATTATCTCATTGTCAATTCAAACACTTCATATTTGTTTGAAATAGCAATTGTAGCCTTAAAAAATAGCTTTTTAATCTTAATTTACGGTATACGAGGTAAGTATTGGAGCCTTCAAAAATAACTTTTCAATTGTAATTTACTGTATAAGTGGTAAGTATGTGAGAGGAGTTTTATCTCGATTTATGTGAAAAAGCATTTATAGGAATCCCAAACATGATATCAATCCTACTTTTCCCCTAATCCCACGTTTGGGATGGGCAAAAGTTATCCCAAACCAAACACAGATCAAGGGCTCGTTTGGGTTAGTAGTGGCAGAAGTGACTTTTTTTTAACCTAACTTTTACATACTTAAGATAGGATAAAAGTCAGATTGTAAATGTGATTTGGGTTTGGATTAACAATGGTAAAAGTAACTTTTTTTCCCAAAAAGCCAGACTTTTCAGCTTCTTCTCAAAAACTGTTCTTGGAAAAAAAGCCCAGTTGCCAAAAAGCTAACCCAAACACCCTAATTTTCAAAAAGCCAAATACCATCACGTTTTTTTTAAAAAAAAGAAGCCATGTTTGGATGGCAGAATGCCATCCCAAATGAGACGATCATTTCTCACAACAAGTATTATCCAATACAATTATACAAAATCGGTAAAAAAATTTTTAATACATAACAGAGTTCAGGACATAAACTCGCCCACAAACTCTCTCAAAACATATCAGAGTTTAGGGCACAAACTCGCCCACAAACTCATTACAGAGAAATTTATTATTTTAACCTCACATCACAATTAACCCATGAATCACAAAATGATTTCCAACACAGTTGTAGTTGTGGATCTACCAACATATCAGAGTATGCAACATAAAATCTCAGGCCTAACAAGGGTTAAGCATTTATTCTAAGACAGATATTCAAACAGTAAACGTGGCAATTATAAAAACATGAGGACCCTATAATGGCAATATAGAAATTAACACAACACCAATACCAAAAGAGGCCTACAAGATTCTCAACGTCTATGCCTCTGGTTGCTTCCCTTGACCTCTAGCCAGATTAGAGGTCTCACCTGAAAAATTATTTATAATGACGGGGTGAGACATAAAGTCTCAGTAACCAAAATTAATTTACAAGATATGCAAGAAAAGATTATAAGGCAGAGAAGCAGGTTTAACTGATATAATAATAATAATAATAATAATCTCATAATTCAAAACTTTAACATAATATAATCAATGAATAAAATCATCCCTACTCATCCATCATGCTCCTCCTTATCTCCTCTGGACTGGTACAGCCTATCAGTGCTAGTATACCCAGCCAAAGTTTAGCTATTCACTTCAAGAATACTGCCCCCACCCATGCCACCACCAATATACCATAACAGGGAGGTGTCCTCCCAAACACTCATCTCCAAAATCCGGGCTAGGATTGAGAGAGTCGATGGGCACACAATTCACCATATCTCTTCCACACAACCCAACACATCCCGTAATATAAAAATAATAAATTAATATAGCTTTCGAAAACAATTACGAGAATTCTAAATTCTTATACAACATTCCATTTCAAGCAACATATCCATCATAACAGTAACAATTTAATAATAATTTCCACTTATATATGTAAATTGGAAAATACACTGCTTCACTGAAATAAATTCATATTCAGACATAAATATAATCTTGCAAAACACATACAAGTAATATAGATAAAATAAAGGTTTATAAAACACCTTACAGTCCAAAACAAGCATATAAAATGAAATAACTTTGGTTACTTCGATTCCAAGCTTAAGCTTAATTTGAATAGTAAAACCCGTACAATCACCGATCACAAGAAAACTCTATATTATTAATGTAGATACCAATTAACCACAAATAACAATAAAATAATTAATTTACATAATTTAACTCCTATAACCCAATTTTCTCTACAACTATTATCCTCAATTATTCTGATTTTCCTTAAAAATCCTTAGCCATAGATTATTTCTAATGAACCCAAATCACTTTATCCACCTAATTTTTATAAATTAAAATTTCACCTTTTACATATCTATAATTATAAAATCCTCAATATCAACCTTCTCAATAATTAAATCTCCCTTTTATAATTTATATAGGTATAATCTAATTAATAAATAACTCATCAAATCTCCACATAATTAAAATCACATAAAATTCTAATTTAAATATTAAGTCCTAATTCATTATTTTCTACAGAGCTCAGATCTTACCAAAATAAACTGATTAAAACCTCAATAATACATCCAATATTCCAAATAAATTATTTAAACAAATTTTGATCAGTAAAAACGCCCTATGGAAATTAAGTTATATCCTATTTATAAAATAAATTAATTATAAAATCACATAACAACCAAATAATAAATCTAAACCGGTTAAAATTAACTATTAATTATTTTCTACATTTCTACAGTTTTATATTGACAAAACTCAAAACTTGCCTAAAATCATATCCCCAAAATATTCTCTAACTAGCATAAAATCACTATCATAGGAAAGAGAAAATTATTTAGAATATATTTCATAAAAGAAACTTTATTATTAGAAGAGAGTTTACATACCTTATTAATTCTCAAATAACCAAAAATATTCCTATCAGAACCTCACCCTCTCTTCTCTTCACGAAACACTTCACCTGCGTGAAGTATTTAGTTGATGGGGTATTTATAATACCACTTCCTCTTCATGCTTTGGCGCCTGATGGCGCCAAAGAAAATAATAATAATTTTTATTTGTGATAAGGGGGGCCATCCCCCTTATCATCATTGTTGGATGGCGCCTACCAACTTTGAAATATATATATATATATATATATATATATATATATATATATATATATTTAGGATGTCACACCAGACAAGATGCAAGTTGGCTGCAAGTTAAATTATGTTTGATATTACTTTTAAAGAGTTTATAAGTTCTTTTCTTCATGTTGGTTAGAATGTTTTAATGAGGTATTTTTACTTCATCTTGAATGTTTTAATAAGGTATCTTTACTTCATCTTCCGATAATTAACATTACCAAATACTGATTTACTCTATTCTATCACCTCCTTCTTGAATCCCACCACGTTCTCTTCCTATCTACGAGAACCTCTCTTCGCTTCCGCAAGCGCACGAGTCGCGTCAAGTAATAGAGTGATAAGTAAAGATCGTTCCTACGAGGACTATGACGAAAATGAGCTAACTAATGCAACTATGTTCTTAAGTAGGTTGAATCGAATCATTTGAAATGATTAAGGTAAATGAAGATTATTAATGAAAATAACAAAGCAAACAGTAAGTATTGGGAAACTGGGTTTGGTTTCAAAAGGTTATAAGCTTAGGATTACTTCTTCCCCATTGTATTTCATAAAACTATGCAATTATCCACTTATGTTGGTTAAATGAGTTTTATATGCTAGTCAAATGTTCTAAAGCATCAACCAAGCTCTCTCAAGTCAAGATTGATTTTTAATCTTCATTAAAAATATTCAATCTCTTGTTTATAATTAATGAAAATCATCTTTCCAACACAATCCTTCAATAGACTATGCTAGGTTGTTAGGTATATCTCTATTCTAACAACAAACCATCCATTTAATCATAAACTTCAAGTCTAGCATGATTTCTCTTAAGTTCTACAATCAAAATAGCTCTCTCAAGCATCTTTCAATTGAACTACTCTATTCATGTGGTGATCAAGCACAAGAAAGCATTAAGTACAAAGAAAAATCATCATATATACTCAATAACCAACAAAAGCAAGATAATCTAATAGTTTAAATCTATACAATAGGTAAAAGTAATCCTAAATGAAAGTATTTAGCTACTAATAATCTTTAAATGCCAAGAATTCAGCTTAACAAAGTAACCCATATCAGCAAATGAAAGAAAAGGGAAGGAGAATGATAAAAACCACTGATTTTAGCTTCAATCTTCCTTAAAAATCCAACCCAAGGCTTATAATCTTCAAAATACTCCCTTCCTAAGCTCTCCCTTGTGTGCTCTGATGTTTCCCAGTGCTCAGCTTATGTTTTTTGGCGCCTCCCTCTAGGTTAAGTAGTGTTTTTTCGCTTCTGATATCAAAACGCGCAACTGTACTTTTCACGACTGGCTACGGCAAGTCTGTCAACTTGCTGTAGCAATTTACATAGAGAGCATATTTCTCTTCAGATTCTCGACTGGCTACGGCAAGTCTGTCAACTTGCCGTAGCCAGTTACACAGAGAGCAAAACAGGGATGACTTGCCACGGTAAGTGTGTTCAACTTGCCAAGGCCAGTTACACAGAGAGCAGGACAGAGATTTATTGCCACTGCCAGTTAGTCGACTTGCTGAAGCTAGTTGTACAAACTTCTTCTAACTTGGCAATGCTTCACTTCCTTGTTTCTGGGTTCTTGTAGGGCTTCAAAACTTGTCTCCATCCTTCTACAAAAGAGGGATGATTTATAAATTCTCAATTGAATCACAAAGATGTAACTATAATATCTTTGATTTTTGCATGATACTTTGATATGCACATTTTCTTCTATACACTTCTTTCTATGCACATTTTGAACCCAAAAATAGGTAAAAAGAGAAGAAAATGTGTTGGAATGTTATGAATTTCTAAGAGTTAACACACCCCCAAACTTAAACATTTGCTTGTCCTCAAGCAAAAACTTGTATCTCTACTAAATTTCTCAAGTATCTGTCATTGATGCATGAATAAATTTGTCCTCATCAGTTGCTCAAAGAGTTATATCAAATAGGAAATCAAGAAAACATGCAAAGATGAACATCTTATAGATTTAAAACATGTGTTTCAAGAATTTCTAAGTGTGAGTGTGTGAATGGAGTTAATATGCATTCCTTTTGCACTTGCTAAAGTTAAAAGGGACACTTCAAGTCATATACCCATATTCAAACTGTAACATCCTCCTTAAATTACCTCAAAATCCATCATTTCATCAAGAAATGAAATAATATAATATAAATATCATATCAAATGCTCCGTCTAAATATCACGTAAACATTATAACAAGTGCTCCGTCCACAGTACACATTCCAATATGCAGCGAATTATTAAATATATGCCATGATTACCCAAAAAGGCCCTTAAGTTTGGCAATATACATTATACTCATAAAACTAAACGAGACATACAATTTGATATCAAATCAAGCCTCGTTCGCTTCCCCCTTTGGCACCACCGTTTGGACTTCCACCTAAAAATAATAAATTGACGGGATGAGTCATATTGACCCAGTAACCACTTTCATTTTAACAAGTATGCAGAGAATGATTATAAGATAGTTAAGCGGGTAATATAAATAATATAAAATATAATCTTTCAAATAAACATTATTATTTCAAAAGAAAAAATTAATATGTACTCCCTCAACCATCCTTATAACCTCCTTAACCGCTGACAGAACCCATGGGCTATATCACATAACAGGTTTAGTTTCTTTAACAAAACTGCACCAAGCTCACTGATAATGAGGTGTAGCCCGGCCAAAGGCTACAGAGCTCATATCAGACCATAGGTTCCCTTTCCGTTGAACATGGAAAGGTGTCACCTGTCCCTTGGACTAAACCTTATCCCGGCCAAAGGAAAAGGGTAGTACCAAGGGCCCTGACAATGCCAAAGCCATCCACTGTGCACATAGTGGCGGCTATGCCACGTGGTATAAAAGAAACAAATCTCCTCCAATCACACCTCATCACATTCAACATCTCAACATCACCATCATCAATAATTTATTCTCATATATATATCATAATCAATATTATACATCATCAATCATTCCAAATCATTCAGGCCCACTTAACTAAAGTTGACTAAAAACATAGTTCATACTATGATTATACAATTTCATGTATAAAGATATTTATAGCAATTATAAATACCAACATACGCTTATAATCACATCAACAAGCATACAAGATAAATTGAAAAGTGGTTACCTCGAGTTCTTGACAACTAGAGAGAATTCAAGTTCAACAAGCCAAATTCACTCTACAATAAATATATAATTATTGGTTAATAAAATTAATAATACTTGCTAACTAAATTAATCCCCATAATTAACTCACTTAATTCTTTTTAGACAAATAATAATAATTGATCTATTCCTCAATAAAATTTTCTAACATTTCCTTAATTATTTTATTTACTAAAATTTTTAACAATAGTAATTTTCTAATCATCTTAATTTCAAGTATCATAAAATCGTTAATATCAATATGCTAATTTAATTAAATCACTCTTCTAACTTATATGAGTATAACATAATTATTAAATAATATTAACATCTCCACATATATTAAAAAAATCATATCAAACTTTAATTTCTAATATCAAATTATGACATATAATTTTATAACACAAAATCTATAAAACTAAACCGATTATAACTACAATAATATCTCCAATAATCTAAATAAATTATTTAATTTAGATTTAATCGGTTAAAAAGTCTAATATAGAATTATTTATAAATTAGTTATATATAAAAATTCATTATAAAATCTTATAACCATTAAATAATAAAAGTAAACCGATTAAGATTAACAATAAATGCCCCTCTACATTTCTATAATCTTATAAATATAGAATTATTTATAAATTAGTTATATATAAAAATTCATTACAAAATCTTATAACCACTAAGTAATAAAAGTAAACCGATTAAGATTAACTATAAATGCCCCTCTACATTTCTATAGTCTTATATTGACAAAACTCAATTTTATCCAAAATCCTAATCTTAAAATTTTCTCTAATCGATACAAAATTACTATTATAAGAAAGAGAAAATTATTTAGAACACTTTTCATAAAAGAAGTATCATGATTAGAAGAGAATTTAATTACCTTATTGATCCCTAAAAAATCGAAAATACTCCTATTAGGACCTGACCGGATACACTTCCAGCACAACACTTCATGCAACTCTCTGCGTGAAGTGTTGAGGAGAGGGGGTATTTATAATACCCCCTCCTGAGCCCCTCCCCTTTTTTTAATTATTTTATTATTATTTTTAAATTGGGGGGTTGGCACACCAACCCCCTCCATTTTCTAATATAACAGCGCATCCATATATATATATATATATATATAAAATATATTATTTAATTATTATTATTTTTTTTAGGATGTTACACAAACAATCAATTTCATCATACTATAATTCATTCATCTTTTCTTCCAATTTGTGACATTCTAAAAAAAATAGAAATTAAATTGTAATTAATAAAATAATATTATATTATATAATAATATAATAATATTAAATAAAAAAAATTTTCAAAGTTGGTAGGCGCCTTTCGGCGCCTACCAACTTGATTGATAAGGGGGAGGTGAACCCCCCTTATCTTAAAAAAAAAATTTATAGATTGCTTTGGCGCCTCAAGCGCCAAAGCAGAAAGGGGAGGGGGTATTATAAATACCCCCTCAACTAAACACTTCACGCAAGTGAAGTGTTTCAGGAAAAGAAGAGAGAGTAAGGTTCTGATAAGGGTATTTTCAGTTCTTTGGGGATCAATAAGGTACACAAACTCTCTTCTAATCATAAAGTTTCTTTTATGAAAAATGTTCTAAATAATTTTCTCTTTCATATGATAGTAATTTTATGCTAGTTAGAGAATATTTTGGGGATATGATTTTAGGCAAGTTTTGAGTTTTATCAATATAAGACTGTAGAAATGTAGAGAATAATTAATAGTTTATTTTAATCAGTTTAGATTTATTATTTAGTGGTCATGTGATTTTATAATTAATTTCTTTTATAAATAGGGTATAAATTAATCCCTATAGGGTGTTTTTACCGATAAAAATTAGTTTAATTATTTTATTTGGATTATTGGAGGTATTAGTGAGGTTTTAATCGATTTATTTTTATTAGATCTGAGTTATGTGAAAAATATAAATTTGGACTTAATATTTGAATTACAATTTGATATGATTTTAATTATGTGGATATTTGAGGAATTGTTTAATAATTATATTATATCCATATAAATTATGAAAAAGAGATTTAATTATTTAGAAAGTTGATATTGAGGATTTTGTAATTATTGGTATATTAAAGGTTATTTAAGGATTTTTTTTAGGAAATTGGAATAAATGAGGATAATAGTTGTAGAGAAAATTTGGTTGTAGGAGTTAAATTATGTAAATTAATTATTTTATTGTTATTTTTGGTTAATTGGTATCTACATTAATAATGTAGATTTTTCTTGTGATCGGTGATTGCACGGGTTTTACTATCCAATTTAAGATTAAGCTTGGAATCGAGGTAACCGAGGTTAATTTATTTTATATGCTTGTTTTGGAATGTAAGGTATTTTATAAACCTTATTTTTATCTATATTACTTGTAGGTGTTTTGCAAGATTATATTTATGTTTGACTATGAATTTATTTCAGTGAAGCAGTGTATTTTTCAAATTACATATATAAGTGGAAATTATTATTGAATTGTTACTGTTATGGTGGATATGTTGTTTGAGATGGAATGTTGTATAAGAATTTAGAATTTTCGTAATTATTTTCGAAAGCTGTATTAATTTATTATTTTTATATTATGGGATATATTGGGTTGTGTGGAAAAGATATAGTGAATTGTGTGCCCATCGGCTCTCTCAATCCTGGCCCGGATTTTGGAGCTGAGTGTTTGGGCGGACACCTCCCTGTTACGGTATATTGGTGGTGGCATGGGAGGGGGCAGTATTCTTGATGTGACTAGCTAACCTTTGGCCGGGTATACTAGCACTGATAGGCTGTACCAGTCCAGAGGAGATAAGGAGGAGCAGGATGGATGAGTGGGGATGGTTTTATTTATTGATTATATCATGTTAAATGTTAAATTATGAGAATATTATTATGATTATTATTATGTCAGTTAAACCTGCTTCTCTGACTTACAATCCTTTCCTGCATATTTTGTAAATTAATTTTTGGTTACTGAGACTTTATGTCTCACCCCGTCTTTATAAATAATTTTTCAGGCGATACCTCTAATTTGGATAGAGGCCAAGGGAAGCAACCAGAGGCATAGACGTTGAGAATCTTGTAGGCCTCTTTTGGTATTGGTGTTGTATTAATTTCTATATTGCCATTATAGGGCCCACATGTTTTAAAATGTCATATTTACTGTTTGGATATCTATGTTGGAAATCATTTTGTGACCCATGGGTTAATTGTGATGTGATATTATAATAATAAATTTATCTGTAGTGAGTTTGTGGGCGAGTTTGTGCCCTAAACTCTGTTATGTTTGTGAGCGAATTTGAGTATAATTGTATTGGATAATTATTGTTTATATAATTATTGTTTATGAGAAAGGGTCGTTATACAATTCACTCCACTTGACTTAAAAATCAAAGGGGCTTTTCAGCTTGTAATGGGGCCAAGGGTTGATGTTCTCAAAAGAAATGGTAAAGGATGATCAACAAATACCTCAAGATAGATGACAACCATTCAAAGGGGTTTCTTCCTTTTCTTTTTGAACATACTCCCCCAAACTTAATCCACATTGATCTTTTCCATATCAAGCCTTCTTGTATTTTCTTTTTCTCTTTTTTTTCATCATTTTCATTTTTCTTTCTTCTTCCTCTCTTTTTTTTTATACATTATAAACCCTTGTAGTTTCCACCCTCCTTTTTCAAATCATTCAAAACTCTACTCATCACCACATTCTACAACCCAATCAATTATCATCTATCTCAAAGCAGGGGAATCATGGTTTTTCACATTGGCTAAGGTAGGTAGATATTAGGTTTTTCAAAAAAAGAATCTTAAATTGGTTTTTCAATTAAGCTCAAAATAAGGGTTCAAAAAGGAATAAAGTCAATTAGGTAAGCTTGAAAGGCCCAAACGCAGTTTATGAAGTGCCATAATCATCTCTCTAAATCTCATAGAATAAATCAAAAGCTTTGAAGAATTCCAAAGAGTATTCTGAAATTAAAAGTTTGAAACAAGGCATATAACTTAATTTGCCACAAAGCCCTTTAACAAGACATCTAAAATACATCCAACTCCAATAGTACTTTTGTTTTTAGCTTAAAAATTCCTGAATAACATGATTTGTCACTACAATACATACATCAATGTACATTACACAAAATTTCCTATCAAATATAAAAGATTGAGCAGTAATTTATATCATTGGATCATTCAGGCAGCTTTGACAAATAAATTAGAATTTCAGTACATTCAATTTTTTTTTGAAACATTATATTCACAAACAAGCATTTAAACAAGGGAAATTTAAAACATTCGAACAATTTTCTAACCAAACCTGTTCAAAAATGTTTTCTTTGCACTCATTTACTTTCAAAATTGAAGTCAAAATTTTTAATAATTTTTCTGTGCAATCATTTACTTTCAAAATTGAAGCACTCTCACCCCCAAACTTAAAATTGTCAATGTCCTCATTACCAACTAAAAGGAAGGGAAATGAAAGAACCAACACATAAAATTATCACATCTACAACATTAATAAAGAAATTCAAGCACACAGTGGCTTGAGTAAAACATGGACATGCTTTCACACAAAACCAGCAAAATCAAAGAAAAAGCCCAGCTGTACAACCTGTCAAGAATCAATATGCTATACAGGAATTTTCCAAAGTATTCACAGCAGAAATAACAATCAATCCACAATCTAACCATGAGCCATCAGTAGCTCGCATAAGTTCATGCGAAAATCAGGGCCTAATATTATTTCAACATGGCTGGTCACAAAATGCCCAGAAGAAATCATTTACTCATGCACATCATTAAGATCACACAGTCATGTCAGTGAGCCTCTAAATGCTACACAAATCTGTAATGACCAATAGTAGTCAACACATAAATTAGCAGCCCACAACGGATGGCCAGCCATCAGTAGCTAGCCTAAAACAAACAGATCTGAAAAACTAAACTTTCATGTCCTAGCCCTAAACACAAACCACACTCAATAACACAGAAAACAAGAGCACAAGAACTAAACTATCATGTCATGGCCCTCAAAAAAAAGAAAAGATCCCCCAAACTTGAATTCTATCTAAATCCAAAACTTCCAAGTTAAATTCCAAGCTTAAACCTAACCTCACTACCACTTTTAGGATCACAAATCAGCTCAGAACCAAGAGTGAAATCAAGCCAATATCAGCAAAAGTAATTACAGCATTGGAAACATCCCAAGATACTCTGCACAAATTGATTACTGAAGCACATGATCAAGAACAACTGCAATTTCATGAAAAGCCTTGTAAATTCTGAAATTCAATGAGGCAATTTGCAATCTTTGGAGTTGAGTCTAAATATGGTGTTCAAACAAGAGAAAACACATTTCCAAATACATATCAGTATGTAAAAGGAGTATTTTTATGTTTCAAAAAGTTTTGTGTACATTTTCAAACTCCTCTAGGTTAAGTAGTGTTTTTTCGCTTCTGATATCAAAACGCGCAACTGTACTTTTCACGACTGGCTACGGCAAGTCTGTCAACTTGCTGTAGCAAGTTACACAGAGAGTAGATTTCTCTTCAGATTCTCGACTGGCTACGGCAAGTCTGTCAACTTGCCGTAGCCAGTTACACAGAGAGCAAAACAGGGATGACTTGCCACGGCAAGTGTGTTCAACTTGCCAAGGCCAGTTACACAGAGAGAAGGACAGAGATTTATTGCCACGGCCAGTTAGTCGACTTGCTGAAGCTAGTTGTACAAACTTCTTCTAACTTGGCAATGCTTCACTTCCTTGTTTCTGGGTTATTGTAGGGCTTCAAAACTTGTCTTCATCCTTCTACAAAAGAGGGATGATTTATAAATTCTCAATTGAATCACAAAGATGTAACTATAATATCTTTGATTTTTGCATGATACTTTGATATGCACATTTTCTTCTATACACTTCTTTCTATGCACATTTTGAACCAAAAAATAGGTAAAAAGAGAAGAAAATGTGTTGGAATGTTATGAATTTCTAAGAGTTAACAACCTCCCAAAGAATTCTTCACTAGCTCGCTAAAGCCCTCATGAGTTACCCATGGTGCAAAAAACTTAAAGTGGTGTCAAGTCTACTAGTTGAACCGTTCCTCTTCCAAGTAAACCCAGGGCCTTGGAATCTCAGCACCTCCAACCCATTGTATCGCAACCACTCTACAAAACCATGATCAGGTTTCACACTGGTTTGATTAGTGGAAACTCTTTCACATTCTTTAGTGATAGTATTAAAATCCCCTCCAATACACCAACTCACTACCCCTTTATCACGAATATAATCCAATTGTTGCCACAACTGACAACGATGGACAAATTTTGGATGCCCATATACCACCGACAAATCCACCTATTATCCTTCCCTTGATTGAAGACCCTATGTAGAACTTGTGAGGCTTTATAAGTTACTTTAAAATCAATATGGTCATCCCCAAAACAAAAAATTCCTCCACTAAAACCATTAGTCTCCACCATATCCATATTACGGAACCCCAACCGCCTAGCAATACCCTTAGCTTTCACTCGGTTAACTTAGTTCAAGAAATGCTAAAAAATCGAAGCCATATTGTCGTCGCATATCTACCAACAAACCAGCGAACGTCTTGCCCCCAGCCCTTCCATAATTCCAAATCATTATGTTTGTATCCATAAAAAACTAATCATAATCAAACAAACCAAGCGCAGATTTACTGACCGACACTACTAACTACTTCCAACTCAACCATTGCATCATCTTTCAACTTTTGCGATAACGTGTTGGAATGAGCTATGAATCCTCTCACTATTTCAGCACCCGGATCCCAAGGATTATTTGCTTTGAGTGTCGCATCCACTAGCTCGACATCATTTGCTTCCTCTTCCACGTCATCCCCTATGCTTTTTCTATCCCCAAAGGTTCCAGCTTGATCTAACACTGTGTTTGTATTGCATTTCGTCCAAAGCACTCGCCCTTTTGTCTTAATGACATTGTTCTTTTTGCGATTTCGACCCATTGCTGCTGTCTCACCCAAATCCAAGCCCTCCTTAAAGTACAAAAAGTAATTTCGACCCATTGCTGCTGTCTCACCCGTCTTAATGTATTTTTCTTAGTAGTAATGAAGAGTCAAAACTTATGATACTGATTTATTGATTTTCACCCACTTTAAAATATTTTTCCTATAGCACCTAATATATTAAAGTAATTTTTGGATCTGAAAAAAGTAATTAAGGGTAAAATTGTAATTAATATGGTAAGATACTGGGTACAACTGAAAAAATATTTTAAAAGGTTAAAGTACAAAAAATTATTTTAGAATACTGCATGCTATTTAAAAATTACTTTAAGATACTAGATGCTTCCAGAAAAATAC
The DNA here is from genome assembly GCA_037074505.1 of Albizia julibrissin. Classification (NCBI taxonomy): domain Eukaryota; kingdom Viridiplantae; phylum Streptophyta; class Magnoliopsida; order Fabales; family Fabaceae; genus Albizia; species Albizia julibrissin. The sequence goes on from CM073479.1 coordinate 39,526,177, forward strand.
TTTAAAAATACTAGACACCATTAAAAAAAAAGATCAGCCCATCACTTTATACCTAAAACTACACCAAACGATGTAGTTTTGAGAAAAGGATTAGCAGCGGACTGGATAGCAGTGAATTGAAGCCCGATCCCATTTTTCTACCAACAATAGCCAAGAATCCACAAAGGCACAAACACCATATTGACAATAGAACACACACCAGAGTACAACTCAACCGCAATGAGGGGAGAGCAAAAGAAGAGGTGGGAGAGATAAAGATTTGGACAAAACACAAGGTTTATTTTTTATTTTTTATAGTGTCTATTTTTTGTATTTTTCATAGGGTCTATTGAGAATATTTTTAATCTCCCAAAATTTCAAAACACAAGGGTTGGACCTTTTTTTTTCAGACTTTCTTGCATTTTTTTTTCTACTGATTCCCCCACTACTTCATGTCGTTTGGTTCTTGCATATTTGTTCAAGCTTCCGGCCTCAAAGCAATTTCTAGCCGGAAAACGGTTTTTTCCGGTCCAAAACAGATTGGGTCCAAAACGACCCTCACGCTAAAAACGAGCCCTTGCCATGTCCGGTTGGAAATCGATAAATAACATGTTTTTTATACAAAAAAATAAGTTTAGATGAGTTGAATCGGGTCAGCAGAGTCAGGCAATGTCTCACTATAGATATGAACTCATGACTTATGGTTTTGATTGTTAAGACATACTCCCTCCTATGATGGTTTACAAGGGTCTAAAACTTAAATTGGGATTTTTTTAATAAGATTCCAAAACCAGTTAGATGAAGATTTAATGAGTTGCTATCATTTTTAATCTCATTAATTACATTTACGTATTAATTAAATTACTTGCCCCCTCTTAGGCGTACTCAGAAATAAACCTATTCTGAAGTTCTATGCATTTTGCAGTTACTTAAGTTAGCTTTATGAGCGCTACAGGCGGCAGTTAAATGAGCTCAACAATGTCATACCAGAAAAATCTTCTTTTCTTATATAAAAACGTTAAAAGATAGTAAGAAATTAAAAATCCAGTTTTACGGTTAGGTGGCATAAAAAGTAATCCATTGCATAATTGTGGGGGGTTTTGATTTTGTTTAATTTTAATTACAAGTAATATTTATTTTTCACTCTTTATACCAGCAGTCAAGTTAAAGAAATATCAAGTAAACTAACTATTTGTAAAATGTTCTCTCCGCCACACCTAATTTTCATATTTACATAACTAGACAATAGCTTTTCCCTCCCGCACGGGCACGCACAGGCACAGGCACAGGCAGTACCGCCGGTTACTTTTTTCTGCAACTCATTTATTTTCCACTGCATTTCACCATTTTCTAAGCAAACAATCGTGGATTTTTTTTTTTTTGTGTTTGGTTGGCTTATTAGCTGAAGGGCTTATGGGAAAAGGCAGGAGCTTGATTCACGTACCCCACATTGGATTCTCCTTTCTTTTGACCGTTACTGCCTTCTCCATGTGCTTTCTCTGTTCTGTTTGGTTTCAGCTTTTATCTGTGGGAATCTCTCTCACAGTCTGACCCCTGCATTGATTCGCAAATAAAAGCAACCTCCTCATCAACATCGTCGTTCGTCGTCTCCTGCTCTCATGTATAACGAATATAATATTTTTTAACATTACTTTTATTAAAATATTCTTATAATTAATATATATACACATTTTAGTTAAATTATATTATGTTAATTATCACCAATCTGGTTATCTTATAACTCCAATTTAACCCACTGACTCTTAATGTATTGCTTCTATTGATTGAGTGACCAATATGCTTTTAAAATATTGGCTATCACACTAGATGGTGCTAAGTTTTTTGCATACTATTAACCCAAACAAGAGTGAATTAAACAAAAAAAATAATAGATAAAAATGTACTAGTACGAGTGGAAAAGCTTTGTTTAGACTAATGTTTTAAAAATTAGACAGTTCGTCAAGTCAGGAAAGATAGTGGGTTATTGTTTAAACGGTTGAAACGGTTAAGCCGTTTGGCTGGACCAGTGATATAATAAGTAAATTAAAATTATATATGTATAAATTAGTAAATATTAATTTAATGCTTTAAAAAAATTCCTTTTTTAATTAAATACAAAATTAAAACTCAATCTTCTTTTCTTATAGCCGGCAAAAAAAAAACTTCTTTTCTTATATAAAAAAGTTAAAAGATAATGAAAAATTAAAAATCCAGTTTTACGGTTTGTTGGGGCATAAAAAGTAATCCATTGCATAATTGTGGTGATGTTGATTTTGTTTAATTTTAATTACAAGTAATATTTATTTTTAACTCTCCATACTACCAGTCAAGTTAAAAAAATATAAGAGAATTATATTTAGATCCTACAAAAAAAAATTATTAACAATTTTAAGGGTGTGAATTGATAAATTCAGAAACGTAATTGATAATTCCATTTAATTAATTTTTTATTTTTTTAAACAGAATGTGAATATAATTCTCTCAAAAAATATCAAATAAATTAACTATTTGCACCGAATAATGCCCTTCGTTTTACAGCACGATTAGAGGCAGCATGATTTTGTAATTGCAAAATGATTAGTAATATGCATAGAGGTGGGAACACTATTTAGTGTTTTGCTGACATTTTTATGCAGTTCAGATGTTTTAAATTCTATAGTTACTACGTTTCAGCATTGCATATTCTTCCAGTTCAATTCATGTGGTAGTTGTTTTGCCTACAAAATATATATAAGCTTTGGTACTCCCATTCGGGTTGCTGTGGTTGTTTTGCCTGCAAAATATATATAAGCTTTGGTACTCCCATTCGGGTTGCTTTCTGTAAAGCATTAAGTACTCATAGTTTGGATTTTTTTTCCCTTCAGTATTTCTTGATTCGTCGAAGACATTCAGCCCAGGCACGCCTTTTTTCTCCGTGGGGATATCGTCTTTTCTGCTGTGAGTTCCTCACGATGAGTCAATCTCAGGGATGTCTCCCCAAAGATTTTGGACTCTATCCCTATCAATAAGGATGATATATTCAGACGGCTTGTTAGGGTATGTGGCCGAAGTTGTTTATAAGTTGATTGAAGTTGATTATACTTGATCTGTCAGAATAAGAAGTCAAATCTAGATCTAAGTCAAAACAGTTTAAAAAAACTGGTTAAGTCTAGGCCTGTTAATCAACCTTTTAGGCTTGACAAGATCGCCTGTTAATATTATGAAAAAAAAACAAGGGTTGAAACTGTAATTCACTCCTCACTCTCACACCCTGCCTCACCTACTCTCACTCACTCCACTAGTCTACCTCACCCAGACACCGTCGAACCCAAGCAAGCCCTAATTTCATTTCTTCGCGTTGATTCTTGAACAATGGAACCCAAGCCCTCGTCGCCCGTCGCCCGTCCTTCCACCGAGAGTTACTATCGTCTACTCTCTCAGTCGGCCGTCCTTCGCCCGACTTGAACTCTCTCTTCCTCGGTGGCCTGTGGGGAAGCAGCTGCAGATCTCCAGATCTAGTAAGTCCTCTCTTCTCTTCTGATTTTCTATTTCTTCTCTTCTTTCGTCTATCTCCAGATCTCCTACTCTGTTTATTTGTTCTTTCGATTTGCTGCTCTGCCCATTTACTCTTTTCATTTGTTTCTCTATTATTTGCTTGCTTGCTGCTCTGTTACTGGAAACTGAGATAACTCGGAAGTATCCTCACCTCCCCTTTTGTATTTTTTTGGACATAAGCCTTACGACTGTACAAGTCTCTGCGGGTGTGTCTGATAGGTTTATATGTTGACTTTTCCACAGATGTATGAAATATTAATTTGTTTCTTGAATGGGTTGCAGAGGTGAGCAAGCTGTTGTGGTTTTTCGGCAATTTGGACGTCACTGAAATATTATATTTCTGTTAATTCACGTTTTTGTCATTTAAATTTATTCTGTTTTGGCCAATATCTAACTTTCGTACTATTTTTTCCGTTTTTAGTTGATATATCATTTTGGCTTTGGTGATTAAAAAACTTACGGAAAATCGATTTATAATCATGTGACTATCTATTGTGCATGCTCTGTATGTTCTGCGGGTTCTCTTTGTCTTATGTTAGATTCTTTTTTCACTAATAAAATTTTGAGTAAAATACTTTAACGACCCTTTTATTTTGCCTTAATTATAAAGACCTCCCATCTATTTTGAAAACATACAATTAAGTTCAAACCGTTAACTCTGTTAAGAATATTTTAAAAAAATTCAAAGAATATATTTTTAATTAAAATTTAGATAAAAATAATTTTTTTTACTAATTTACTTGTAATGTTAAATCCTAAATTTTAATTGACAACTTGTAAATATCACAAATTTTTAAAAATTTGAGTAAGTTTTTTAAATGTTTGTAGAAAAAATATCAAAGTTTAAATTTAAATGACTTAATAAAAACTCTCAACATATATAGTTTATTATATTTGATTGGAAACAGTGTGTTTGATATATATTTTAGTCATTTAAGAAACTAAAAATAAATAAATTTCAATAGATATGGTAAAAAATTAAAATTATAAATTTTATAATCTCAAAATTCATAAATTTTTAACATATTAGAAAGTTAAAAAAATCCATTAGGATTTAAATTTGGTGGTATAAAATTTTTTTCACACACACACATATTTGTTTAAATAATTCTAATGTTAAATAAGGGCATTTTGGTAAAATAAAAGTTCAAAAGTTAAACTTAACGGTTAACTAACGGTTTTGGGTGGATGAAAATAAAATCTCAAAATATAAGGTAGGTTTGTGAAACATACATTTTAATTTTAAGGGAGGTCTATATAGGTTTTTAAAATATAGGGGAGGTCTGTGTAATTAAAGTAAAATAAAGGGGTGGTTAAAGTATTTTACTCTAAAATTTTTAATAAGAAACACTTATTCAATTTTCTCTTTTCTTTGACAATTCATTTTATATATAAAGTATTATTGAGAAGCTTGCTGTAAAATGAAAATAGGAATAAGTAATGTTTCTAGTGGCATCATAGGCTAGGCCATGCTCCTTTTCATGTTTTGAAATAGCATACGGATGTAAGAAAGGACTTAGGTCTAATGGATGATTTGAATAACAATAAATGTGAGATTTGCATTCAAGCTAAATATACAAAATTGTCTTTTCCTCATATATCTTCTAAAAGTACAGCATCTTTTGAATTGTTGCACATGGATGTATGGGGTCTATGTAGGACTCCCACACACCAAGGATATGGATTCTTTTTTACTATTGTTGATGACTACTCTAGACATACATTAATATTCTTACTAACTCACAGGTCTGAAGTTTTTAAATTCCTAAAGATTTTTGTTCCTTGTGTTGAGAATCACTTTTTAGCTAAGATGAAAACCGTAAGGTTTGATAATGGAACTGAGTTCACAAAACGAGATGTGCAAGATCTGTTTAATTCTAAGGGCATCTCCAAAGAAGTTGCCCATAGACACCACAACAGAACGGGGTGGTGGAAATGAAGCATAGGCACCTTCTAGATGTTGCTAGAAGCATAATGTTTTCTTCTCACACTCCTATCAAATTATGGGGAGAGGCAGTCCACACTGCTACTTATCTAATCGACTTGACTCCATCCAGAAATCTAGGTAATGTTACACCATGAATTGTTGCATAACAAACCTCCTAATTTGTCTCTTTTGAGAATATTTGGGTGTTTATGATTTGCTGCCAATTTGAATTTCAATGATAAATTTGCATATAAGGCAGATCTTTACATTTTCTTAGGATATCCATCTACTTAGAAAGGTTACATATTATTTAATATCAATACTAGATCATTAATTGTGAGTAGACATGTCACATTTTTGGAAAATCAGTTTCCTTTTAAGGATAAAGAGAGGAAAAATTCAAATAGAAATTGTGAGCTACACCTGGACCTCTTTAGAATGCTGTACGACTCTCACCCACTTCACTTAGGAAATCCTCAACATAGTCCTATAGTTAGAACTAATGGTGAGCAAACTGAAAATATTTCAAGAGAAACTGCAGATACCTCTAATGAATTGCCTTCACAAGAACAATTTCAATCAAGAACTGTTAGGGAAAGGCCCCCCCTTACATCTTAAAGATTATCATTGTGCTTTACAACTCTACTTTCTTCTTGTCACTTACAAATGGTGGCTTAGCATACAGTTTGTAGTTATCCAAATTATTGCCCCATCCCCAAGTATTGAATCCATGTAGTGGTATACCTATATTTCCACTCTTATCTTCACCCTCTGAGACAACAACAACATCATTCAGTTTTGGACCATCCTACATTTTATCCATGTCAACTACTAGGTCTATCAAATGATTGATCTCCACCTGGATTGTTCCCCTACCTGTCATCTCTTAATCTCCTATCTGGACTCCTAGATGCCTGGCTATCTGCCGATCATGAGGAAACCTGCAATATTTATCGTTGCGATAATTACCTATTGCATAAAATTTCTGTTGTTAACACCTTGATGCAAAATTTCTGTTTTTGTAGTTTGGAGGCTTTCTAACAACTGGATTTCTTGTATTCTCTGCATTTTAGGTGTTGTCTTCTTCTTTACTTGTGTTTCTGAGTCAGCGTGAGCTTTCAACTTCACTTCTCATCTTCACCGTGGTTCTTAAGTTTCCACAAGTGTTCTTCTTCATGTTCATTTCTCTCTCATCACTCTTTTTCTTCAATCACTATTTTCTTTTAGGCTTTTGTGAATCTGGTTATTTGGTTTAAGCTGTTCTTCATTTTTTCCCTTGAAAGTCCATATGTTGAACAAAAAAGACACTAATCTAATCTTTTTTTTTTAGTATGGACGGTGACATACGGAGAGAATTAAATGGCATCAATGCCACTATTTTTAATGGACACGGGGCGGGTGCTGGAGACATTCGAGAAGGCTTATTTAATGGGCGCCCAATCTGCGCGAAATCAACTAGAAATAGAGATTCTATGGAAGCTGCTATTTTAGAAAGTTGTCGCCACTTACCCAATGTGTTAAATTATTATTTTTTTATGCATGGTGATGATGATTATGATCATATACTTGTAGAAAGGTATGATCATATGCTGGAGACGTTCATCACAAACAATTATGCACAGCTAGTACAAGATGGTGGTCCAACCGCACTTCTGATGAGCTTATTATATATATATATATATATATATATATATATATATAATGTTAGGAATGATTATTTAAAATTTTTATTTAATGTTAATTTTAATTGTGATCAGAGATATGATCTGGGCAATCTTTGGCTTGGGCAAGCTCAAGATTATACATGGGAATACAAGTCTAAGGAGAACTTGTATACCACAAAACTATACAAAACTGTGATATTTCGAAATGTCCAAAAGGCCTCCTGATGATGAAGGTATATTGAACCTCTTGTTTTAGAGGATAGAATTAGTAATTGCTAAGCTCCTATAATGTTCTTATTTTTGATACGCAGCTCCTATTATGTTTGTATAATTGTATTGCCTATTATTTATTTGTAGTAACAATATAAATTTGTTAATTTTGAAGGGTTTAGATTCAAGAAAATGGGGCTATTACTAGTAAGCCCCAGAGCAGCTTGATCCCCATAAGCATCAATATACGGTTATGGATGTATTCAATTTGGGGTGTTTGATGTTTTATGACCTCATCTGATGTCATCCTTTTGGACAAAGAGAATATTCTGGACGTTTGGTCAGAATTAAGTGGGGCAAAATGTGTTATAATAGTCGTCTAGTTGCCAATGATGATTTTAAGGATGTTATCTTTTCTATGTTTAAGCTGATAGCTGTTAAGAGGTACGTGATTTTTTTTATTTGATTAAATTTTTTTAATAAATATTAAATTATTGAATAGATTAAATGAATTATCATTTATATATGATTTTTCAATAAAAAAATTCTTTTCATAATTTTCTACATTTTCAATGGCTAAGATATATTCTCAATCTTCATTTTGGATGGTTGAAGAGAAGATTTCATTTTTTATCTTGGCTAGTGATATTTTACATGCCAAAAATTTTATCGTTTATCTACGTCAGTTGAACTCAAGTCATAGTATAGTAATTGGGTATCATCGATGGAAGTCTTAGCTTCCTCAGCACATCTCGAAGGGTTCTCAAAAATATAAAAACCCTTCGAGATGTGCTACGGAAGTTGAGTATATTTTTGAGAACCCTTCGAGATGTGCTGAGGAAGTCTCTACTCAGTTAGTTTACTATGTCTTATGTTCAATTGACATAGATGGGCGGCATAATTTTTTGCATGTAAAACATCATTAGCCATGATTAAAAATGAAATATTCTCTTCAACCATTTAAAATGAAGGATGGGAATATACCTCAGCTATTGACAATCTAGAAAATTATGAAAAGAACTTTTTTATTGAAGAATCATATATAAATGGTAATTCATTTAATTTATTCAATAATTTAATACATTTATTAAAAAATTTAATCAAATAAAAAAATCATGTACATCTTAGTAGTTATCGGCTCAAGTATGGAAAATATAACATCCTTAAGATCATCATTGGCAACTAGACGACTTTTATAACACATTTCGCCCTACTTAATTCTGACCAAACGCCCAAGATGTTCTCTTTATCCACAAGGATGACAGCGGATGAGGCAATAGAACATCAAACATCCAAAATTAAATACATCCATAACCGTGCCTTGGTGCTTGTAGGGATCAAGCTGCTCCAGGGCTTTCTAGTAATAGCCCCATCTACTTGGATCTTAACCTATCAAGGTTAACAAATTTACATGGTTACTACAAATAAATAAAAGACAATACAATTATACAAATATAATAGGAGCTACGTATAAAAAATAAGAATATTTTAGGAGTTTAGTACTTACTATTTCTATCCTCTAAAGCAAGACGCTCAACACCTTCATCATCGGGAAGCCTTTTAGACATTTCAAAATCACACAGTTGTGATATACAAGTTCTCATTAGGTGTTGTCTGTATCACCACCAAACTCCTTAAGCTTGTATTCCCATGTTTGATCTTGAGTTTGCCCAAGTCAAAGACTGCTTAGACCATATCTCTAATCACAATTAAATTAAGAATTACAAAAAAAATCATATATGTGTGTGTGTAAGCTCATCAGAATTGCGGTCGGGCCACCATCTTGTACTAGCTATGCATAATTGTTTGTGATGAACGTTTCCAACGTATGATCATACTTTTGTAGAAATATATGATCATGATCATCATCACCACGCACAAATAAATAATAGTTTAACACGTTGGGCAAGTGTTGACAACTTTCTAAAATAGCAGCCTCCATAGAATCCCTATTTCTGGTTGATTTCACATAGATTGGACACCCGTTAAATAAGCCTTCTCAAATGTCTCCAGCACCAGCTACATGTCCATTAAAAATGGTGGCATTGATACCAATTAAAATTCTCTTCATATGCCACCGTCCATATTAAGAAAACAAGATTAGATTAGTATCGTTTTTGTTCAACATATAGACTTAAGGGAAAAAATGAAAAACAACTTAAACCAAATAATCAGATTCACAAAATCCCGAAAGAAGATAGTAATTGAAGAAACAGAGTGATGAGAGAAAATGAACATGAAGAAGGAGAACACCTGTGGAAATTGAAGAGTCATGATGGAGATGAGAAGTGAAGTTGAAAGCTTACACTGACTCAGAAATACAGGTAAAGGAGAAGACGACACTTATGATCCAGAGAATTTGAGAAATCCAGTTGTTAGGAGGCCTCCAAACTGCATAAACAAAAAGTTTGCATCAAGGTATTAACAACAGAAATTTTATGCAGCAGGTAATTGTCACAACAGTATATATTGGAGGTTTCCACATGATAGGCAATCATCTAGGAGCCTAGATTAAGAGATGACAGGTGGGGGAACAATCCAGGTGGAGATCAGACATTTGATAGACTTAGTAGTTGACATGAATAAAATGTGGGATGGTCCAAAACTGAATGATGTTGTTGCTGTGGTGAAGATAAGGGTGGAAACATGGGTATACCAAAACATGGATTTAGTACTTGGCGATAATTTGGATAACAAGAAAGTGTATGCTGAGCCACCATTTGTAGGTGACAAGAAGAGAGCAGAGCAATAGAAGACAGAAAATGTTGGTGCCAGCATGGGTGCTCCCCAATCAATTGGGACTGACAAATGGCTTGTTGATGCAGAAATGTCTCCTGATTGAAGACAAGAGTAGGCAGAATAATCATGGTTTGAACTAGGGTGGTGCATATTTAGCCCCATCTGATCATCACAGATTACAAGGTGCTCCAGGTAATTATCTACTTTATGTTTCTCGGAGTTAACATCCTTTGTTTTCAAATACACCTTATAATACTGAAAACCAAGATTTTAAAAGGATAGAACTTAAGTGAGATCTCTAACACTGTCTCTGAAATTTTGGAGTAAACATCTTACATTCCCAGCGTACAAATTAATCATTTAAACTTTACCTGAGGCATGCACAAATTTTTTTGCAGTACTGATTGTAAAAGTTGTTTCACAAAATATTTTCTGGGATACGTATTAGACACTAGGTGGCTTTAAGTTTAAAGTCCTAGGTCTCTGCCGAGTCCTGCTTAGCACTTGGAAGACTGGAAATTCTGGGTGACAACTGACAACTTTACATTAACACAATTATAGTTCTTAATTTGTCTTCTTTCAAATTTGACTGATATATCATACTGTCATTCAATTTCTTAAATAATAAGCTAATTAATTTTTTATAGTTTATCATTATTTTGAGAGTACAATATCTTGTTTTGGCCCTTAGAGAAAACTTTTTATGTTAAGACAAAACCAAAGTGCAGTACGAATCTCCATTTAACAGCAAAGAATCACAAACTTAGAACTTGCAGCAGCCACTAAAGAAGCGAATGAAGTACTAATTCAACTGAATTATTTCCATCAGTAAAAAATGGGTTACTATGGTAAAACCAGAATCATGCAAAGCCAACCAAGCCAATGACCAGAAATCAAACAATATAAGACTTTGATCCTTAACAAAGCAAACATCAAACAAAGGAGAGCAATATCTTTTAGACTAGGTGTTTAACAGAATACCTATAAGGAAAATAGCAGCCCCAATATGAAGAAAGCTTGAAAGACACTACCGGAGGCTTCAGCAATATACTCCATATAAAATGCAAATAATCTAGCCAACACTGTACCCATGCCTCTGTTAAGCCCTTTGCCCTACAAACCCATCAACTCAGAACAATCATTAATCATCCGATGCACAAACATTAGATGAGCATCCTCGTGAAGAGGAAATTATATTAGAAAGTAATGACTAGTATTTAGATGGCCAAAAATTAATAGGCAGAAGATTTTGTAGATATCATCCACAAGTATATGAAGACAATCATACTAGCATTGGGGTGTGTATAAGAATGAGAAGCCAACTTCATTGAATTCCTGCAAAGGGTTCAAAATTTGCTCATGTATCCATATGATATCATCAGGATAAGTTAATGAAAACACATACACAAAATCAGAGCAGGCTCATGGGAATCATAATGAATAGTAAAAGATATAAAAATCCAGGCACAACAGAATAGGAGGGAGGAATAAAATTCATTATTCTAACCCACAAATTAATTATGTTGTTTGGCCACAAGCAAAAATCCTAAAACCCCAAAACCCGAAAGGAGTTTTTAGTTTAGAGAACTGATAGCAGAAAGACACAGTGCAGTGAGGGAGGGAGGGAAACAGCTTAGAGAACTTCTCAAATTTTTGAGAAATTCCTTGGGCCATTGCAAGTCTTGGCCTCCAGAGTTTAAGGTAACTATTTTAGAATTAATTAATAATACATTATATTGTGTTATTCTATATGTTCTGTCTAATTTTTTTATTACTATTTTTTTGTTTTTTTGGCAAGACCATTCCTATTGGAGTTTTGCGGAACTATTACTACGTGCATTTCCAAGTCTGTTGTTAGAAGTGTGTAAAGTCTTAGAGATGTCGTACCAAAACGACCCGAATTTCGAATAGGGGATATCATGTATAGGTCCAATTAGCTGAACAAACAATTTAATTTCAGTACCCTTTTAGACCAATTGTTGTGTAATTTTTTCGTATTTTTTAATCAAAAGAGATGGCATTCCTTGCTTGATTGTGTGATATTTTCTTCAACAATCAATGTCGCAATCTTAAGTAAACTTAAAAGCAGAGCTTTCTTACTTTTTGTTCATCTAGCATTCTTATTGATCTTTACAAAGAATAATTATGCTCATGTAATTAACACGTATATCAAGTTGATGCTAAAAATCCCAAAGATGCCTTAACACAAGCATGATTTCTCAGCTATTTGTTGTTATATCCTGGTCCCAAGGTTTTTGGTTTCTTGAATTGTCTGCAACTGACCGTGGATGTTGCTGGATCCATAGTACCCCGAGCTGCTTGTGCTTTTAGAACTCACTGGCACAATCGCTTGAACGGCAGTGTAGGCAACTTAGAAAACCAATAAAGAATTTGAACAAGCTACGGGATTTAATGGAACAGTTAGATGCTCGGAAATCAGATGGTCTCATTTGATCGGTCCCCCTCTTCATTATATCACTTATTTTGAAATGGGAATGAAAATCCATTATAGCGAATGTTTAGTCTTTTCTTAATTAGTTGTTTCTTGAGTGGCTATGGTGATGAAGCTCGACTTGCAGCCATACTAAACAAAAGCATGAAACTTGACTTGCTCGGCTGATTTGCTAGAAAGCCAAGTCACCTTATGCCCTACTTTATCTTTCCTGCCTTGCTCGATAACCCCTATAGACAAAAACGAAAGTCACCATGACAATCTGATACAAGGTAAATTACAATTCACCTCCCCATGATTTGGCACAAAATCAAATCCCTCTTGTTTGAAGTGTCCCGTTCAAATCTTCCTTATTACCACTTCAATAATGATTTCATTGTAAACAGTATGTATCATTTTTACCGTAAACATTTCAATAGTCTGTAAGATTATTACAGGGATAAAACAACATTTTTGGAAATAAGGCCGTCTAACAATGGCCTCAAACACTATTAGAATGTCTGTCTCCAAGTTATACGAAACAAACATTTTGTATTAAAAAAAAATTAAACAATGATGTAATCGATTTTATAACATTTGGATATAGAATATCACATGGTACTTAAGAGTAACTGAACAAATTACAAAGGTTCTGAATGTGGCAATTCAATCCAGAGGGAGGTAGTCAGCCCAAAAAAGTGGAAAAACATAGAGATCAATTTAGTCTAGGTTGAACCAGAAGATGGTAAACTATAATTTAATGTCCAAAATATAACGACCTCTAAGTACATCACGCCACAGATAAATCACCATTATTCAAAAGCAACACTTGATGTTCCATTCAATGTTTTTCAAATACCAAATATATAAGGACACGAGGTAAAGATGAAAATAATTCCAATGCCTCTTTTTCTTACACTCCTTGTAAACACCAAAATGATCTTGACATTTACTCTTATCTGAATTAGATTCTTCCAGACCAGAAAAATCATACAGAAGTTAGATACACTAATTATAGGCCCAGTTGCAGAATGGCATCATCATTCTGCATTATTCAATTACGCAGCCTACTCATACCTCCTGACTCAACTTTCAATTCATATTAGTCATGGATTCAGGATTCCATTCACACACTTCTATTAAAATAGAATCAAATGCTCATGCACCGACCAAAAAAAAGGAAATTCAGTAGACTCGCACACCTTATGCAAAGGAGAGAAACCAAGCGCAGGTTAGCAACACTACAACATTTCATGTTTCACCTTAAGTGCATGTTACTGAAGACCTCGAATTAAAGGAAAAGATTAAAAGTAGAATGAATTCAATTTGAAGAATTTTTCTGCGTATTTATTAATCTTGTAATGTTTAAGTGTAGCGCACTTTACTCACAGAGTTGAAACAACAAAAAGGAAGCATGTTGCGAGTTCATGTACTAAGTTCCACAAAGTTACCGGATTTTCATACATAATTCCTTTTAGAGGCAATGATGCCAAAACCCTACGACGGGTGAATCAAAAGAAAAATGCTTGATTAGCATCTCATCCAGAAGGTCAAGCATCTAATCCCTACCTTCAATTAATTGCATATGTTTTTCTTGTTATTGGGATACATTAGATAAGTAGATTTAAGTGAACATATTCCATAATATTAAGATGCTTTGGCAACAAAATTTGGCAAAAGAAATTGTCCGATGTCCTTTTCAAATTAGTTCCGTAACCACATAGATGAGGAGACTTTCCTTCATGCTCACATTGATGTTGCAACTAGATATAAAAGTAAATTTGGATATAGAAAGCACAATTCACAAAGGCCAAATTCCAGTTTCTTATTCATGATACAGCAAAAAATATAATTAAGCCTGTTTAGGCATTGGTAAACAGCTGACTTATTCCGATCCTTAATACATTAAAGAAGTAAAATGAAAAGCACATTGAAACCCAGTTTATAGCTTTTTCCTGCATATTAATTTCATATTGGCAGAAAAAATACGCAGGAATGGGTCTAACAGATAGGTGTTCTTCTAATTTAATCAAAACCTCCTTAAACTGACCTTTCCATTTGATCCAACAAACTAAAGTGTTTGGGGGAGACATAGTAAAAAGCTATTTTCCGTAAATCGAGACAAAACTCATTTCACATACTTACCTCGTAAATCATAAAAGCTACTCTTTAAAAGATACTCCAAACACACTTAAAAATTCTAGAAATTCTAAAGATAAAGAGAGGGAGGAATATCAAAAAAATCAAACTTAAGAGACTATAGCACTTGAACCGTTAACACGAAATCTATGGACCAAAGGTGCGTCAGAACTCAAAATTAACTATATCTATATCATGAATAACAAACAATGGATAACCATAGACTTCCTGCAAGATTTACAAAACTAGTTCGCTAAATCAAAATCAAAATATCTGGAAAACTTCAACTTCACTCGGTTTACAGCATAAATCTATATTATCCCGGACACATCAAGTCTGATTTCAATTAATGGCGCCAATGGATTAACAAAAAAACAGCGATGATTCAGATGAAAATAATTTAGCATCGCATGCGAACGGAAATTATTCCAAAAAAACTCACATGTTAACTATGGACAGTCAAAAAGGAAAGAACATCTATAAAAAAAAAGGAAAGAACAAACCTGAAGCCAAAGGCGGATTTGAATCACAAATTTGAAGGCCAGATGGAAGACGAACCACGAAACTGAAGAACGATGTTCTCGAACTGAGTGAGGGGGTGCGACAAGGAGAGGAGGAAGCAGAGGCTGACGAAACGGTGGCGACTGGCAAGGAGAGGCGGCGATGGGTTGGGTTTCTTTGCGTGCGAGGTGTGACATCCTTAAAAATAAAAATAAAAATAAATAAAATAATAATAATATAATAATATTATATTATATTAAAATATAATAAAATATATTAAAATAAAATAGAATACATATTGCTTTGGCAGGGGTATTATAAATCCCCCTCAGCTAAACACTTCACGCAGGTGAAGTGTTCGTGAAGAGAAGAGAGGGTGAGATTCTGATAGGAGTATTTTTGTTTATTTGAGGATCAATAAGGTACGTAAACTCTCTTCTAATCACAGTTTCTTTTATGAAAACTGTTGTAAATAATTTTCTCTTTCCTATGATAGTAATTTTATGCTAATTAGAGAATATTTTGGGATATGATTTTAGGCAAGTTTTGAGTTTTGTTAATATAAGAATGTAGAAATGTAGAGAACAATTGATAATTAGTTTTACTTGGTTTAGATTTATTATTTTGTTGTTATGTGATTTTATAATTAATTTTTTATTTATAAATAGATATAACTTAATTTCCATAGGGCGTTTTTACCGATCAAAATTTGTTTAAATAATTTATTTGGATTATTGGAGATATTATTGAGGTTTTAATCAGTTTATTTTTGTTAGATATGAGCTTTATGAAAAATATGAGTTAGGATTTAATATTTAAATTAGAATTTGATATGATTTTAATTATGTAGAGATTTGAGGAGTTGTTTAATAATTGGATTATACCCATATAAATTATGAAAAAGATATTCAATTATTTAAAAAGTTAATATTGAGGATTTTGTAATTATAAGTATGTTAAAAGTTATTTAAGGATTTTAATGAGTGCTTTGGGTTTATGAGGAATGATCTATGATTAAGGATTTTTAAGGAAATTGGAATAATTGAGGATAATAGTTGTAGAGAAAATTGGGTTGTATGAGCTAAATTAAGTAAATTAGTTATTTTATTATTATTTGTGGTTAATCGATATCTACATTGATAATGTAGAGTTTTCTTGTGATCGGTGATTGCACGGGTTTTACTATCCAAATTAAGGTTAAGCTTGGAATCGAGGTAACCGGGGTTAATTTATTTTATGTTTGCTTTGGACTGTAAGGTGTTTTATAAACCTTACTTTTATCTATATTACTTGTATGTCTTTTGCAAGATTATAGTTATGTCTGAATATGAATTTATTTCAGTGAAGCAGTGTATTTTCCAATTTACATATATAAATGAAAATTATTATTAAATTGTTATTGTTGTGATGGATATGTTGTTTGAGATGGAATATTGTATAAGAATTTAGAATTCTTGTAATTGTTTTCGAAAGCTGTATTAATTTATTATTTTTATATTACGGGATATGTTGGGTTGTGTGGAAGAGATATGGTGAATTGTGTGCTTATCGGCTCTCTTAATCCTGGCCCGGATTTGGAGTTGAGTGTTTTGGGTGGACACCTCCCTGTTACGGTATATTGGTGATGGCATGGGAGGGGGCAGTATTCTTGATGTGACTAGCTAACCTTTGGCCGGGTATACTAGTACTGATAGGCTGTACCAGTCCAGAGGAGATAAGGAGGAGCAGGATGGATGAGTGGAGATGATTTTATTCATTGGTTATATTATGTTAAGTTTTGAACTATGAGAATATTATTATTATTATTATTATTATTATTATTATTATTATTATTATTATTATTATTATTATGTCAGTTAAACCTACTTCTCTGACTTATAATCATTTCCTGCATATTTTGTAAATTGATTTTGGTAACTGAGACTTTATGTCTTACCCCGTCATTATAAATAATTTTTCAGGCGAGACCTCTAATCTAGCTAGAGGCCAAGGTAAGCAACTAGAGGCATAAACGTTAAGAATCTTGTAGGCCTCTTTTGGTATTGGTGTTGTGTTAATTTCTATATTGCCATTATATGGCCCTCATGTTTTTATAATGCCACATTTACTGTTTGGATATCTGTCTTGGAATAAATGTTTAACCCTTGTTAGGCCTGAGATTTTATGTTGCATACTCTGATATGTTGATGGACCCACAACCACAGTTGTATTGAAAATTATTTTGCGTGAAACTTTAAGACTTGTGGGTTAATTGTGATGTGAGATCAAAATAATAAATTTCTCTGTAATGAGTTTGTGGGCGAGTTTGTGCCCTAAACTCTGATATGTTTTGAGAGAGTTTGTGTGAGTTTGTGTCCTGAACTCTGTTATGTATTAAAAAAAATTATCGATTTTGTATAATTGTATTGGATAATACTTGGCTTGAGAAAGGGTCGTTTCAATTTGGTATCAGAGCAATGTGTTTATGATTTTCCTGGCCATATCATTCATTGCATTTAGAGTATGACAATATAGAATTTTTACGCACCTGTTTCCTTTTGTGTTATGTTTTGTTACTTCTTCTTACTATTCTCCATCTTTAGGTGGGTTTTACCTATAGGTGGGGAGAGATGGTGAATACTAGGTGTATAGACATCGATGACAACAGCCAACAAGGCCAACAGAGACCCAATGGGCATCATGAGAATTTAAATGAGGTTAAAATGTTGCGACATCTTTATGGATGGACCTTTATGACAGAGGAACGCTTGAGAAGGCTCAAGGACGTTAGAGAAAATGAAGACCCAAGTTGGGGAAACAAGAGTCATACCCAATAAGTTAATGCTGACACAGAGGAAAGAGACAATGTCCACTTTGAAGCGAATATATCAGCAGAGCAAAGGTTAGCGCCAAATATGTTCATAGTATAGAAGCATTTAGATCGTTTCCATCCTGAGACATTCTCTGGTGGATCGCTAAAAGACGCTGAGAGTTGGATTGATAGGTTGGAAATGCTCCAAGCTATATCCAATATGGATCGATAGGAAATGGGCCGATTTCGTTAATCTGTCTACTGTGACCCATATGGCGTTATGATGTGTAGTAGTCTCAAGCAATCCCACGATAAAATCCATAGAAATACTGTTCCACTTCCACTGGGGAATCTCTAAAGGTTGAAGTAGCCCTGAAGGCTTTTGATGCTCAATCTTCATCTTTTGACAAGTCAGACACTTTAATACGAAGTTTGTCACATCGCGTTTCATCTTAGGCCATATCAAGCCTTCTTGTATTTTCTTTTTCTCTTTTTTTTCATCATTTTCATTTTTCTTTCTTCTTCTTCTCTTTTTTTTATACATTATAAACCCTTGTAGTTTCCACCCTCCTTTTTCAAATCATTCAAAACTCTACTCATCACCACATTCTACAACCCAATCAATTATCATCTATCTCAAAGCAGGGGAATCATGGTTTTTCACATTGGCTAGGTAGGTAGATATTAGGTTTTTTCAAAAAAAGAATCTTAAATTGGTTTTTCAATTAAGCTCAAAATAAGGGTTCAAAAAGGAATAAAGTCAATTAGGTAAGCTTGAAAGGCTCAAACGCAGTTTATGAAGTGCCCTAATCATCTCTCTAAATCTCATAGAATAAATCAAAAGCTTTGAAGAATTCCAAAGAGTATTCTGAAATTAAAAGTTTGAAACAAGGCATATAACTTAATTTGCCACAAAGCCCTTTAACAAGACATCTAAAATACATCCAACTCCAATAGTACTTTTGTTTTTAGCTTAAAAATTCCTGAATAACATGATTTGTCACTACAATACATACATCAATGTACATTAAACAAAATTTCCTATCAAATATAAAAGATTGAGCAGTAATTTATATCATTGGATCATTCAGGCAGCTTTGACAAATAAATTAGAATTTCAGTACATTCAAATTTTTTTTTTGAAACATTATATTCACAAACAAGCATTTAAACAAGGGAAATTTAAAACATTCCAACAATTTTCTAACCAAACTTGTTCAAAAATGTTTTCTTTGCACTCATTTACTTTCAAAATTGAAGTCAAAATTTTCAATAATTTTTCTGTGCAATCATTTACTTTCAAAATTGAAGCACTCTCACCCCCAAACTTAAAATTGTCAATGTCCTCATTACCAACTAAAAGGAAGGGAAATGAAAGAACCAACACATAAAATTATCACATCTACAACATTAATAAAGAAATTCAAGCACACAGTGGCTTGAGTAAAACATGGACATGCTTTCACATAAAACCAGCAAAATCAAAGAAAAAGCCCAGCTGTACAACCTGTCAAGAATCAATATGCTATACAGGAATTTTCCAAAGTATTCACAGCAGAAATAACAATCAATCCACAATCTAACCATGAGCTATCAGTAGCTCGCATAAGTTCATGCGAAAATCAGGGCCTAATATTATTTCAACATGGCTGGTCACAAAATGCCCAGAAGAAATCATTTACTCATGCACATCATTAAGATCACACAGTCATGTCAGTGAGCCTCTAAATGCTACACAAATCTGTAATGACCAATAGTAGTCAACACATAAATTAGCAGCCCACAACGGATGGCCAGCCATCAGTAGCTAGCCTAAAACAAACAGATCTAAAAAACTAAACTTTCATGTCCTAGCCCTAAACACAAACCACACTCAATAACACAGAAAACAAGAGCACAAGAACTAAACTATCATGTCATGGCCCTTAAAAAAAAGAAAAGATCCCCCAAACTTGAATTCTATCTAAATCCAAAACTTCCAAGTTAAATTCCAAGCTTAAACCTAACCTCACTACCACTTTTAGGATCACAAATCAGCTCAGAACCAAGAGTGAAATCAAGCCAATATCAGCAAAAGTAATTACAGCATTGGAAACATCCCAAGATACTCTGCACAAATTGATTACTGAAGCACATGATCAAGAACAACTGCAATTTCATGAAAAGCCTTGTAAATTCTGAAATTCAATGAGGCAATTTGCAATCTCTGGAGTTGAGTCTAAATATGGTGTTCAAACAAGAGAAAACACATTTCCAAATACATATCAGTATGTAAAAGGAGTATTTTTATGTTTCAAAAAGTTTTGTGTACATTTTCAAACTCCCATTATCAACTTATAGATTTCAGAACTTTAAAACTCAACAGCATGTGTCAGAATTCGAGTAACCAATCTTGTTAAGCACAATATGGAAAATGTATCAACATGCACCAGCAATTTCAGAACTCAATTTTGCAAGCCATTATCAACAAATGCGATTCTGGCCTTCTCAAAGACAATTTGCAATTCAATCCTAAGTGCTAGTAGAGGAGGAATTTCCAAACAGCTAACTCATGAAGGCAAATCAGAAAAGTTTGGAAAACATTTTCCACTTGAAGGAAAGGCTTTTGGAGGTGATATAAGTTTGAGAATAAGTTGTGAAACCTATGGAATTCAAACAAAATACCACTTATAGAATAGAAGCATCAGTATGTAAATGATGGTTTAAACACTTCAAAACTCAGTTGATTGCAACTTGAAAATGGAAACGCAGTTGCCAGAGCTTTGAGGTTCTTTCCAAATGCTTCAGTTTTCAAAACCAGCCATTCATGTGCATATCTTGCTGGAGATACAATTCAAAAACACTGTTTTTTCTTTAAACCCAAATTCAACAGTAACCAAAATTTCAGAATTTATCCACAAGTCACAGAAATCAGTTAAAATTTTCAGTTATCATGATAACCCATTTTATACAGAGCAATATAAGAAATGAAAGATTCAACTTTTGTCAACTCAAAGACTATTGAACAAGCCATTATCAAAAATTACTAACATGCGATTCTTATAGTAATTTGCACCACTGAAGTTCAATTCCCAGCAACATACATTCAGAGTCCACAAGGAATAATAGTCCAATGTCAATCTTCAATTACAGAATAGCTAAACCCATATCTTCGTCAGTTCAAACCTAAGACATGTCACTTTCTACAATTAATCAATACTCATTGCCACTTTCGCTAAACTACCCAGAACAAAACTGATTAGAGAGAGAAATAACAAATACCTCAAATTGAAAAGGAGTCACCAAGTGGAGTGTGACTGGGATGGCGTGGAGGTGGGAATGTGGTTATCGGTGGAGGGGGTAATGGAGGGGCTAAGAGTGACGGTGAGTGGGGGAAAACGACGGTAAAGGGGGCTGAGGGTGTGAGACGGTGGGGGGTACTGGTGTAGCTGGAAAATAAAAGAGAGAATGATGGTGAATGGGCTGAGGTGATGGAGGAGTGAACCCTGGTGGCTAAATCGGACAACGGGTGAAGAAACTGGAGGTGGGTTGAGAAGTTGGAGGCTGAGAGCAACGACGGAGTGGGTGGTGCTTCAGCGAGAGAGAGACAAAGAGGATGAGTGGGCTGAGTAGAGGGGAGTTGAAGGCGAGAGATGAGAGTTCTGAGAGCGTGAGACTGAGATTGAGAACTCTGGAGATCACGGTGAGGGGGTTGACTGAGTGAGGGAGTTGAAAGTGAAAAGAAGAAGAAGAATTAGGGTTTGAGTTTAGAGAGAATTGACAATTTGGGGTAAGAAATTTTTAAATTGGGGATGAATGTGGTTCTAATTGTGGGCCACATTCATTTAGGTTAAATGGGAACGGGAATGAAAAATGAAGGGTAAAAGAGGAGGATTAAATTTTTATTTATTTATGATTTTTTTTCATTTTTTTACATACTACATAAAACACTACTGGCCACAACAAGTTTTGAAAAGTTGATGTGGCCAGTTACACAGAGAGGGGTGGTGGAACACTGGCTACAGCAAGTTTTGAAAAGTTTCCGTGGCCAGTTACACAGAGAGCACAAAATAGCTAACTTGCCACGGCAAGTTCTTGAACTTGCCGTGGCAACTTTAGCTGTCAAAAAAATAAAACAGAACAGCAGCCCTGTACACACACAAAACATTCCCAAATCCCCTAAAAACCACCAAATAAGTTCCATACCAATAATTATCAATCAAAACCAAATTGGATCAAGACTTTAAACCATCAAAGACAACAAAGGCACATATATAAGCACATTCATGGAGAATATCACAACACATCAAATGCACCACCCAAATTGCATCAAATAATGGTCACAAGTGAATTTCACAATCAAGATTCAATCAAATAAGCACAGGAACATCAGCACTACTCTAATTTGAGCAATCATCATAAATACACTCCAAATTCATATATATGAGCTTAGAGTCACATGAACTTCCCTGAAATGCATTTCCTTTGTACTTATGAGTTCTTCCTCCTTAACTGACATTCCTCCTAGCTTCAAAAGTTAAGATCCAAGTTGGGGTACCCTTCCTTCCTACAAAACAAAGATCAAACATAAATCTACCAAAACACACCAAAAACACAAAATTACAAAAGTTTGAGTTAAGAACTTGGGTTGCCTCCCAAGAAGCGCTTAGTTTATAGTCTTTAGCTCGACTCTTCATCGTGTCAAATGGAGTCCATGAGGGGTAGAGTGATGATTTGCCTCTCTACTGTACCACCCCAATAATGCTTTAATCGTTGTCCATTGACTTTGAATCGCTCACCATCATGCCCTTGTAACTCTACAACACCTTTGTCAAATACTTAAACCATAATGAAAGGTCCCGACCATCTAGACTTCAGCTTTTCAGGAAAAATCTTCAACTTAGAGTTGTATAAGAGCACTCGTTGTCCTGGCTCAAAAGACTTAGAGACAATCATTTTGTCATGCCACCGCTTGGTTTTCTCCTTGTAAAGCTTAGAGCTTTCATAGGCATGGAAACGAAATTCTTCAAGCTCATTGAGTTGCAAGAGCCTCTTGTCACCCACTTCTTTTTCATCAAAATTCAACTTTTTAATTGCCCAATAGGCATTATGTTCCAACTCCACAGGAAGATGACAAGCTTTTCCAAAAACCAACCAGTAGGGAGACATACCAATAGGTGTCTTGTAAGCGGTGCGATAGGCCCATAGTGCATCATCTAACTTCATGGACCAATCCTTTTGAGTGATACCCACAGTTTTCTCAAGGATTTTCTTAATTTCTCTATTGGAAATTTCAGCTTGACCATTCGTTTGTGGATGGTAAGCTAAAGCAACCTTATGTCTCACTCCATACTTCTTCAAAAGATATTTAAATTGATGGTTGCAAAAATGAGTGCCACCATCACTTATAATAGCCTTTGGAGTACCAAATCGAGTAAAAATATTCTTCTTCATGAATTTGACCACCACTTTAGCATCATTTGTTTGGGAAGCAATGGCCTCAACCCATTTAGACACATAATCTACTGCTACAAGAATGTATTGATTGTTGAAGGACTTGGGAAAAGGTCCCATGAAGTCAATCCCCCATACATCAAATAACTCAACTTCCAACATGCTATTAAGTGGCATGTCATTTCTCCTAGAGATATTACCAACCCTTTGACACCGGTCACAAGATAGAGCAAATTCATAAGCATCCTTGAATAAAGATGGCCAGAAAAACCCAGATTGCAAAACTTTTGCAGCAGTCTTGTTACCACCAAAGTGGCCTCCATACTCAGAAGAATGGCAACACTGCAATACATCTTGTTGCTCATTTTCTGGGACACATCTTCTAATCAAATGATCAGTACAATAGTGAAATAAGAAGGGTTCTTCCCAACAATAGAACTTGACATCATGTAAGAACTTCTTCCGTTGGTGATAGCTCAAGTCTTCAGAAATAATTCCACTCACAAGATAATTTACTATATCGGCATACCAAGGAGTTTCAGAATGACTCACTAGAAAGAGCTGCTCATCGGGAAACGTTTCATGAATGGGTAGATCTCCATCATGTAGAGCTTTAGTACTCAACCTAGATAAGTGGTCAGCAACTTGATTTTCAGAGCCCTTTCTATCAACAATCTCAAGATCAAACTCTTGTAAGAGCAAAACACATCGAATCAACCTTGCTTTAGAGTCCTTCTTACTAAAGAGGTACCTTAGTGCGGAATGATCAGTATGGACAAGCACCTTGGCACCAATCAAGTAAGGTCGGAACTTGGCAAATGCATACACTACAGCCAAAAGCTCTTTCTCAATGGTAGTATAGTTTTCTTGAGCACTATCAAGTGTTTTGCTTGCATAGTAAATAGGATGGAAGACTTTATCTTTTTTCTGCCCAAGTACAGCTCCCACAGAATAATCACTAGCATCACACATCACTATAAAGGGTAAAAAGAACTATAGCTATGACTACACTTAAAAACAAAGCAAATTAAGAAAGTGAAATAAAATAAAAGGAAAAAAGATTCAAGCGTAATCAAGCACACAATTACACTAATTAACTCAAAAGACTTAATCAATAGTCCCCGGCAACGGCGCCAAAAACTTGTTCGCTTCCGCAAGTATACGGGTCGCGTCAAGTAATAGAGTGATAAGTAAAGATCGTTCCCACGAGGACTATGACGAAAATGAGCTAACTAATGCAACTATGTTCTTAACTAGGTTGAATCGAATCATTTGAAGTGATTAAGGTAAATGAAGAATATTAATGAAAATAACAAAGCAAACAGTGAGAATTGGGAAATTGGGTTTGATTTCAAAAGATTATAAGCTTAGGATTACTTCTTCCCCATTGTATTTCATAAAACTATGCAATTATCCACTTATGTTGGTTAAATGAGCTTTATATGCTAGTCAAAGGTTCTAAAGCATCAACCAAGCTCTCTCAAGTCAAGATTGATTTTTAATCTTCATCAAAAATATTCAATCTCTTGTTTATAATTAATGAAAATCATCTTTCCAACACAATCCTTCAATAGACTATGCTAGGTTGTTAGATATATCTCTATTCTAACAACAAACCATCCATTTAATCATAAACTTCAAGTCTAGCATGATTTCTCTTAAGTTCTAAAATCAAAATAGCTCTCTCAAGCATCTTCCAATTGAACTACTCTATTCATGTGGTGATCAAGCACAAGAAAGCATTAAGTACGAAGAAAAATCATCATATATACTCAATAACCAACATAAGCAAGATAATCTAATAGTTTAAATCCATACAATGGGTAAAAGTAATCCTAAATGAAAGTATTTAGCTACTCATAATCTTCAAATACCAAAAATTCAGCTTAACAAAGTAACCCATATCAGCAAATGAAAGAAAAGGGAAGGAGAATGATAAAAACCACTGATTTTAGCTTCAATCTTCCTTAGAAATCCAACCCAAGGCTTATAATCTTCAAAATACTCCCTTCCTAAGCTCTCCCTTGCATGCTCTAATGTTTCCCAATGCTCAGCCCCCCTTTTTCGGCGCCTCCCTCTAGGTTAAGAAGTGTTTTTTCGCTTCTGATATCAAAACGCGCAACTGTACTTTTCGCGACTGGCTACGGCAAGTCTGTCAACTTGCTGTAGCCAGTTACACAGAGAGCAAATTTCCCTTCAGATTCTCGACTGGCTACGGCAAGTTTGTCAACTTACCGTAGCCAGTTACACAGAGAGCAAAACATAGATGACTTGCCACGGCCAGTGTGTCCAACTTGCCACGGCCAGTTACACAGAGAGCAAAACATGGATGACTTGCCACGGCCAGTGTGTCCCACTTGCCACGGCCAGTTACACAGAGAGCAAAACATGGATGACTTGCCACGGCCAGTGTGTCCCACTTGCCACGGCCAGTTAGTCGACTTGCTGAAGCCAGTTGTACAAACTCCTTCTAACTTGGCAATGCTTCACTTCCTTGTTTCTGGGTTCATGTAAGGCTTCAAAACTTGTCTCCATCCTTCTACAAAAGAGGGATGATTTATAAATTCTCAATTGAGTCACAAAGATGTAACTATAATATCTTTGATTTTTTTGCATGATACTTTGATATGCACATTTTCTTCTTACACTTCTTTCTATGCACATTTTGAACCAAAAAATAGGTAAAAAGAGAAGAAAATGTGTTGGAATGTTATGGATTTCTAAGAGTTAACACACCCCCAAACTTAAACATTTGCTTGTCCTCAAGCAAAAACTTGTATCTCTACTAAATTTCTCAAGTATCTGTCATTGATGCATGAATAAATTTTTCCTCATCAGCTGCTCAAAGAGTTATATCAAATTGGAAATCAAGAAAACATGCAATGATGAACATCTTATAGATTTAAAACATGATTTTCAAGAATTTCTAAGTGTGAGTGTGTGAATGGAGTTACTATGCATTCATTTTGCACTTGCTAAAGTTAAAAGGGACACTTCAAGTCATATACCCATATTCAAACAATCAATTTCATCATACTCTAATTCATTCATCTTTTCTCTCAATTCACTCCACTTGACTTAAAAATCAAAGGGGCTTTTCAGCTTGTAATGGGGCCAAGGGTTAAGGTTCTCAAAAGAAATGGTAAAAGATGATCAACAAATACCTCAAGATAGATGACAACCACTCAAAGGAGTTTCTTCCTTTTTTTTTTTTACATACTCCCCCAAACTTAATCCACATTGATCTTTTCCATATCAAGCCTTCTTGCATTTTCTTTTTCTCTTTTTTTTTTCCTTTTTTTTTCTTTTCTCTTTTTTCATCATTTTCATTTTTCTCGCCATTTTTTTTTTCTTCTTCTCTCTCTCTTTTTTTTTATACATTGTAAACCCTTGTAGTTTCTACCCTCCTTTTTCAAATCAATCAAAACTCTACTCATCACCACATTCTACAACCCAATCAATTATCATCTATCTCAAAGCAGGGGAATCATGGTTTTTCACATTGGCTAAGGTAGGTAGATATTAGGTTTTTCAAAAAGAATCTTAAATTGGTTTTTTTCAATTAAGCTCAAAATAAGGGTTCAAAAAGGAATAAAGTCAATTAGGTAAGCTTGAAAGGCTCAAACGCAGTTTATGAAGTGCCCTAATCATCTCTCTAAACCTCATGGAATAAATCAAAAGCTTTGAAGAATTCCAAAGAGTATTCTGAAATTAAAAATTTGAAATAAGGCATATAACTTAATTTGCCACAAAGCCCTTTAACAAGACATCTAAAATACAACCAACTCCAATAGTGTTTTTTTTTAGCTTAAAAATTCCTGAATAACATGATTTATCACTACAATACATAAATCAATGTACATTAAACAAAATTTCCTATCAAATATAAAAGATTGAGCAGTAATTTATATCATTGGATCATTCAAGCAGCTTTGACAAATAAATTAGAATTTCAGTACAAATTTTTTTTTTTACATTATATTCACAAACAAGCATTTAAACAAGGGAAATTTAAAACATTCCAACAATTTTCTAACCAAACCTGTTCAAAAATGTTTTCTTTGCACTCATTTACTTTCAAAATTGAAGTACTCTCACCCCCAAACTTAAAATTGTCAATGTCCTCATTGTCAACTAAAAGGAAAGGAAATGAAAGAACTAACACATAAAATTATCACATCCACAATAAAGAAATCCAAGCAGACAGTGGCTTGAGTAACGTAAAACCTGGACATGCTTTCACACAAAACCATCAAAATACAAGAAAAAGCCCAGCTGTACAACCTGTCAAGAATCAATGTGCTATACAGGAATTTTCCAAAGCATTCACAGCAGAAATAACAATCAATCCACAATCCAACCATGAGTCATCAGTAGCTTGCACAAGTTCATGAGAAAATCAGGGCCTAGTATTATTTCAACATGGCTAGTCACAAAATGCCCAGAAAAAATCATTTACTCATGCACATCATTAAGATCAACACAGTTATGTCAGTGAGCCTCTAAATTCCACACAAATCAGTAATGACCAATGTTAGTCAACACACAACTTAGCAGCCCACAATGGATGGCCAGCCATCAGTAGCCAGCCCAAAATAGACAGATCATTCACAGTATTAAACAGCAAAATTCCTAAGGCCTAACTAATAAATCCTGCATCCAAAGAGTTGAATAACACCACATAAGACAAAGCAAGAGCAAGGAGCAAAACAGTCTACAAAAAATAAAAGCATCAATCATCATCATGATCAGAGGGCTCATAGTCTGAGTCTGAGTGCTCCATGGGTGTCTTTCTTGAGCTAGATCCCGTCTGCCCCATCTCCTCATCTTCACTGCCACTAATCTCAGCATCAGTGCTATGTATTGCATCACCACTATCATCTTGCTGGACACTATCCTCATTTTCTGTCCTGTCCCTTCCATGGTGCTCTTGAGCATTATTTTCTTCAACCCCAGTAGCAGTAGGTTCATGCACATCAGTACTAGGGAGAGTAAGGATACCCATAGGTAAGCCCTGATGATAAGCGAGGCGAGTAACAAGTGCAAGGTTTGCAATGGCAGTGCTCAGTGTGCTCTCCAACTTATCAATCCGAGTAGTGATGATATCAAACTGTAGTGCAAGCTTAGAACGTGGTTCTTCATGTCGGGCCCTTTTGGCTTCTCTCAATTCAGGGTGTTTCTGGGACCCCAAATTGGTATAGGTGAATGGAAGAACAGGTTCAAGAAGGGTGTCATCAGACAATTGTTCAACCTTAGCCTGAAGGAAGAAAGAGGTAATGAAGTGTGGGAAAATTAGGCTTTTATGGTGTTTTTCCCTACACTTGTAAAGGGCACGGTACATTATGTTCCCAAGATTGACAGGCTGGCCAGTTTTCAATAGGAAAATGAGGAGGGCCAATTTGTGAGAAATGTAGGTGAGATGGGTTGTGGGCTTAATGTTATTAGCTACCAAATGTAGCCAACATTTAGCCTCTGGTGTTAAATCACATCTGGCAAGATATTTCTTTTGGCTGAATCGAACAAACCAGGCATTCTCACCATTGATTACAAGTTCCTTAGTGACGTCTTCATAGAGAAACTCCTCCTTGTTGGTCGTTAGTTTCAGATACATACAATCCTCATCTGAAACCCTAGGCAAATGGAAGTGCCGGTTCATTTGGTCCTCATTAATTATAATCTTTTTCCCCCGGAGGTCCACACGCCCATGATACACAATATGCTGAGTGTAATATTGCCGGACAAACTCAACATTCACCTTCTTTTTTTTTGGCGATGAGTTTCCCTAGGTGTTGATCAACAGCTTGTTGATAAAAGGCATATTTAGTTGTCTTCTTAAATTCACGTTCGTGGTGAAACGGTCTGCTATCTATCTTTTTCTGCACATCTGCTAAGGTGACTCTAGGGGGCACCCGAGATCTAGGTTGCTGCTTCTTTCCAGCTTTTATCATGATCTGCACGCAGGAAAGGAAAAACAAACCAAAACACAAACCACACTCAACAACACAGAAAACAAGAGCACAAGAAACTAAACTATCCTATCTGAACCCTAAAAGAAAAGAAAATATCCCCTAAACTTGAATTCTATCTGAATCCAAAACTTCAAACTTGAATTCCAAGCTTAAACCTAAGCTCACTACCTCTTTTATGATCCCAAATCATCTCAGAATTAAGAGTGAAATCAATCAAATATCAGCAAAAGTAATTACAGCATTGGAAACATCCAAGATACTCTGCACAAATTGATTACTGAAGCACATGATCAAGAACAACTGCAATTTCATAAAAAGCCTTGTAAATTCTGAATCTTCAATGAGGAAATTTGCAATCTTTGAAGTTTAGGCCAAACATGCTGTTCAAACAAGCGTAAACATGTTTGTAATTACAATTCAGCATGAAAAAGTAATATTTTCATGATGAAAAAGTTTTATGCACCTTTTGCAAACTCACTTCAGCAGCTCAAAGATTCCAGAACTTTAAAACTCAGTGGCATGTGACAATCATTAGTAAATCATTCTTGCTGAGCAGAATATGGAAAATGTGACAACATGCACCAGCAATTTCAGAACTCAATTTCGCAAGAATGTATCAAGAGTTACTATAGTCTAAACCTCAAATTGCCTCTCAAATTCAAGCCTAATTCCAACAATTCTTATAACATATCAGAAAAGAAGTCCCAAAGTCACTCAGCATATGCAAGCTATCAAGAAAACCTTCCTAAAGGTTCACAATTCATCAAATTCCCAATTTCCTTTTTAAATTTTGTGAGAGTAAATTTTAGGTCTGAAAATTTGGGAATCAAATGAATATGTTCAAAGACTAATTCCTCAGTTATAACAGGATTTAATTGTGAAAAATCATTGACCTCCTGATATAAAAAGAGAAACAAAGTCTCTACAGTCACCTCTAGTTTTTTTTTTAAAAGCAACGATATTATTCATGTCTCTTAAACACCAAGCATATACCAGCAATCCAGCAATCCATAAAATTTATACTTTCAGTCCAGCATTTCAGAGGCAACCGAAGCAAGCAATGCAAAACATAATGAACTTCACCACAATGCATTAGTTTAAACTTAATGTCAGCATGCTTTACCACAAATCTCAATCACATAACCTTCCAAAAAGCTACCTTAACAGAACTTCCAGAGCAACCCAACCAAAACTCAACACATAAATGGAGAAAAGAATAGGATTTACCTCAATTAGAAAACAAAACCCGTCGGCTGAGAGAGAGAGTGAAGACTGAGTGGCAATCTTCGACGAGAGCAGCAGCAAAGTAGAGAGTAACGGAGAGAGTTGTGGTCGGTGAAAAAGAGAAGGAATTTACGGATATCAACGGTGAAGGGGACCTTTGGAGCTGATGGAACTGAGGCAGAGAAGCTGAAATAGGAACGGAGAGATCGAGCTGAGGCTGACAGTGAGGGTGAAGTTGGGAGAGCTGAGCTGAGACAAAATTGAAAACGGAAAAGCATCGACGAGGAAGTGGCGGAGGAATGACGTTAAGGGAACGGAGGATTCAGGGAGAGAGAGGCAGAGAGGATGAGTGGATTTTGAAGGAGGAGACAGGGAGCACGACGGAATAGGTGAGACTGATGAGGATGAGAGTGACGGTGGTGGATTTAGAAGCAAGAGATGAGGGTGCTGAGAGTGTGAGACTGCGAGAGGTGAGGGGGTTGACTGAGTGAGGGAGTTGAAAGTGAAAAGAAGAAGAAAAATTAGGGTTTGAGTTTAGATAGAATTTACAATTTGGGGTAAAAAAAAATTTAAATTGGGGATGAATGTGGTTCTAATTGTGGGCCACGTTCATTTGGGTAAAATGGGAATGGAAATGAAAAATGAAGGGTAAAAGAGGAGAATTAAATTTGTATTTATTTATGATTTTTTTTAAGTACCTAAAACACTACTGGCCACAGCAAGTTTTGAAAAGTTGCTGTGGCCAGTTACACAGAGAGGGGCGCTGGAACACTGGCTACGGCAAGTTTTAAAAAGTTGCCGTGGCCAGTTACACAAAGAGCATAAAATAGCTAACTTGCCACAGCAAGTTTTTGAACTTGCCGTGGCAACTTTAACTGTCAAAAAATAAAACAGAACAGCAGCCCTGTACACACATAAAACATTCCCAACTCCCTTAAAAACCACCAAATGAGTTCCAAACCAATAATTATCAATCAAAACCAAATTGGAGCAAGACTTTAAACCATCAAAAACAACAAAGGCACATATATGAGCACATTCATGGAGAATATCACAACACATCAAATGCACCACCCAAATTGCATTAAATAATGGTCACAATTGAATTTCACAATCAAGATTTAATCAAATAAGCATAGGAACATCAGCACTACTCTAATTTGAGCTAACATCATAAATGTACTCCAAATCATATATATGAGCTTAGAGTCACATGAACTTCCCTGAAATGCATTTCCCTTGTACTTGTGAGTTCTTCCTCCTTAATTGACATTCCTCCTATCTTCAAAAGTTAAGATCCAAGTTGGGGTACCCTTCCTTCCTATAAAACAAAGATCAAACATAAATCTACCAAAACACACCAAAAACACAAAAAATTACAAAAGATTGAGTTAAGAACTTGGGTTGCCTCCCAAGAAGCGCTTAGTTTATAGTCTTTAGCTCGACTCTTCATCGTGTCAAATGGAGTCCATGAGGGGTAGAGTGATGGTTTGCCTCTCTACTGTACCACCCCAATAATGCTTTAATCGTTGTCCATTGACTTTGAATCGCTCACCATCATGCCCTTGTAACTCTACAACACCTTTGGCAAAGACTTGAACCACAATGAAAGGTCCCGACCATCTAGACTTCAGCTTTCCAGGAAAGATCTTCAACTTAGAGTTGTATAAAAGCACTCGTTGTCCCGGCTCAAAAGACTTAGAGACAATCATTTTGTCATGCCACCGCTTGGTTTTCTCCTTGTAAAGCTTAGAACTTTCATAGGCATGGAAACGAAATTCTTCAAGCTCATTGAGTTGCAAGAGCCTCTTGTCACCTACTTCTTTTTCATCAAAATTCAACTTTTTAATTTCCCAATAGGCATTATGTTCCAACTCCACAAGAAGATGACAAGCTTTTCCAAAAACCAACCGGTAAGGAGACATGCCAATAGGTGTCTTGTAAGCGGTGCGATAGGCCCATAGTGCATCATCTAACTTCATGGACCAATCCTTTCGAGTGATACCCACTGTTTTCTCAAGGATTTTCTTAATTTCTCTATTGGAAATTTCAGCTTGACCATTCGTTTGTGGATGGTAAGCTAAAGCAACCTTATGTCTCACTCCATACTTCTTCAAAAGAGATTTAAATTGATGGTTGCAAAAATGAGTGCCGCCATCACTTATAATAGCCCTTGGAGCACCAAATCGAGTGAAAATATTCTTCTTCATGAATTTGACCACCACTTTAGCATCATTTGTTTGGGAAGCAATGGCCTCAACCTATTTAGACACATAATCCACTGCTACAAGAATGTATTAATTGTTGAAGGACTTGGGAAAAGGTCCCATGAAGTCAATCCCCCATACATCAAATAACTCAACTTCCAACATGCTATTAAGTGGCATATCATTTCTTCTAGAGATATTACCAACCCTTTGACACCGGTCACAAGATAGAGCAAATTCATAAGCATCCTTGAATAAAGATGGCCAGAAAAATCCAGATTGCAAAACTTTTGCAGCAGTCTTGTTACCACCAAAGTGACCTCCATACTCGGAAGAATGGCAACACTTCAATACATCTTGTTGCTCACTTTCTGGGACACATCTTCTAATCAACTGATAAGCACAATAGTGAAATAAGAAGGGTTCTTCCCAATAATAGAACTTGACATCATGTAAAAAATTCTTCCGTTGGTGATAGCTCAAGTCTTCAGAAATAATTCCACTCACAAGATAATTTACTATATCGGCATACCAAGGAGTTTCAGAATGACTCACTAGAAAGAGCTGCTCATCAGGAAACGTTTCATGAATGGGTAGATCTCCATCATGTTGAGCTTTAATTTTCAACCTAGATAAGTGGTCAGCAACTTGATTTTCATAGCCCTTTCTATCGACAATCTCAAGATCAAACTCTTGTAAGAGCAAAACCCATCGAATCAACCTTGCTTTAGAGTCCTTCTTACTAAAGAGGTACCTTAGTACAGAATGATCAGTATGGACAAGCACTTTGGCACCAATCAAGTAAGGTCGGAACTTGGCAAATGCATACACTACAGCCAAAAGCTCTTTCTCAGTGGTAGTGTAGTTTTCTTGAGCACTATCAAGTGTTTTGCTTACATAGTAAATAGGATGGAAGACTTTATCTTTTTTCTGCCCAAGTACAGCTCCCACAGCATAATCACTAGCATCACACATCACTATAAAGGGTAAACTCCAATCCGGAGCCATGATGATAGGAGCGGTTACAAGTCTTCGTTTCAATTCTTCAAATGCTTTCAAACATGTATCATCAAACTTAAACTCAGCATCCTTCTCAAGTAAAGCACATAGTGGCTTAGTGATTTTAGAAAAATCCTTTATAAACCTTCTATAGAATCCAGCATGGCCCAAAAAGCTTCTCACACCTTTGACATTGATAGGTGAAGGAAGTTGTCCAATCACCTCTATCTTTGCTCGGTCAACTTCTAAACCGTTCTTGGAAACACGGTGGCCTAACACAATGCCTTCTTTCACCATAAAATGGCATTTCTCCCAATTGAGCACAAGATTAGTGTCTTCACACCGTTTCAAGACTTGAGCTAAGTTAGCTAAGCACTCGTCATATGAATCACCAAACACAGTGAAGTCATCCATGAACACTTCCATGGTATGCTCTATCATATCAGCAAAAATAGCCATCATACACCGTTGAAATGTAGCCGATGCATTGCAAAGGCCAAAGGGCATGCGCTTGAAAGCAAAGGTACCATATGGGCATGTAAATGTAGTCTTCTCTTGGTCTTCCGGAGCAATTGCTATTTGGTTATACCCCGAGTAACCATCAAGAAAACAAAAGAACTCCTTTCCAGCTAGTTTTTCTAACATCTGATCAATAAAAGGTAAGGGAAAGTGGTCCTTGCGAGTAGCCATGTTGAGCTTACGGTAGTCCATGCAAACCCTCCACCCGGTAACAGTACGAGTGGGGATGAGTTCATTGTGGGTGTTAGCCACTACAGTCATACCGCCCTTTTTGGGGACGCATTGGACTGGGCTCACCCAAGAACTATCAGAAATAGGATACACAATACCAGCATCGAGCCATTTAAGAAGCTCCTTCTTCACTACTTCCTTCATAATGGGATTGAGTCTTCTTTGATGTTCAATGGAAGTCTTATGATTCTCTTCCAAAAAGATCTTGTGCATGCACATAGAGGGACTAATGCCCTTGATATCAGCAATTGTCCACCCAATAGCTCTTTTATGAGCTTTCAAGACTTCAACTAATTGCTCCTCTTGTTGAATAGTAAGATCTGAAGCAATAATCACCGGAAGAGTGTTGTTGGAACCAAGATAAGCATACTGTAAATGAGATGGCAATACCTTCAACTTAAGCGAAGGTGGTTCCTCTAAAGAAGATTTCAACTTTGGTCTATTAGTTGAACCTAACTCAAGTGACTCAAATGGTATCCTCCGTTTAGGATAAGGGGTCGACGTATCCATAATAGCCTTGCACTCCAATACATCTAAACCCTCAGATTCAACATCAAGAAGAGCGGCTTCAAGTGGATCTTCAATCACAGAGGTCTCAAATTCCTCTTGTGTGACAAGACCAATCATATCAATAAATAAACACTCTTCATGCATATGAGGATTCTTCATCAATTGACTCATATTAAAGGTAACTTGCTCGTCTGCTACCCTTAAAGTCAACTCACCTTTTTCCACATCTATCAAAGTTCTAGCGGTTGCTAAAAATGGCCTTCCTAACAACAAAGGCATCTCTCTATCAGGATCAAAGTCAAGAACAATGAAATCAGCCAGAAATATGAATTTATCAACCTTGACTAATACATCCTCAATAATCCCCTTAGGGTATGACAAACTTCTATCTGCCAATTGCAAGGTAACTGTGGTAGGTCGAGCATCACCTAATCCCAACTTGTTGAATATAGATAAAAGCATAAGATTGACACTTGACCCAAGATCACATAAACCATTACCTAAGAATTTACCTCCAACATGACAAGGGATAGAGAAACTACCGGGATCCTTCAACTTAGGTGGAAGTTGCTTGATAACATCGGTGAAGCTTTTGGTGACAGCCACAGTCTCAAACTCATTAAACCTTCTTTTCTTTGTGAGGACATCTTTCATGAACTTGGCATATTTAGGCATTTGCTCTAAGGCTTCCGCAAAGGGAATGTTGATATGCAACTGTTTAAACATCTCAATAAACTTCTTGAATTGCTTATCTTCTTGGTGTTTCTTGAGCCTTTGTGGAAAAGGAGGGGGTGGAACATATGGTGGAGGAGAAGTATTGGTCTTTCTCTTCTTCTCATCCACATTTTCAGGAGTAATGAGTTTATTTTGCACCACATCATCTAGATTCTCCTCAGTTTGTTTTCTCTTCTTACTATCCTCTTCTTCTACCACAGTGTCTTCATTAACCTCTTCATCATAGTTAAGTTCTTCAACAACATGGTCTTTAGGCTTTGTAGCATCCTTACTCGAACTTGGGATATCGGGTAGAGTTTTGCCACTACGTAGAGTAAGAGCCTTACATTCTTCTTTACCCTCCCGCTTAGGATTAGGGATAGTATCACTTGGAAGACCATTTCTTGGTTGAGCACTCAAGTGTGAAGCAATTTGTCCCACTTGTATCTCAAGATTCTTGATTGCCGTGTCATGAAGAGAAACCGTGCCAATTAAGCCTTCTTGACCTTTGAGAAGTTGCCTCAAAAGTTTGTTTGTCTCGGAATCACCTTCTTGTGGCTTTT
The DNA here is from genome assembly GCA_037074505.1 of Albizia julibrissin. NCBI lineage: Eukaryota > Viridiplantae > Streptophyta > Magnoliopsida > Fabales > Fabaceae > Albizia > Albizia julibrissin. Next base: position 39,562,461 of record CM073479.1, read on the forward strand.
GTGGGTACTCAAAGCCCGGTGGACGCATTGGCTTATTAGTAGAAGTATAGTGATTAATTGGGTTCTCACTAGGTCCAGTCTTCCAAGAGAAGTTAGGATGGTCTCTCATACCCTTATTGTAGGTATTAGAGTAAGGATTGCCACGTGGATATCTTTGATTATTGTTCAAATAATTCACCGACTCCATAGTATGATGACATTCTTCATAAGAATGGGCTTCTCCACATATTTTACAAGAAGGACTTGGCGCTTGGATAGCATTCACATTCTTAGAAGAATTTCTCTCTATCTTCAACTAAAGTTGGTCAAATCTCTTTGCCATTGCTTCAAGTTGAGCAGCAATTTCTTTAGACCCAATTGAACCACTTGAAGGGCTTGGTTCCTTATAAGTTCGATAGCTAGAGCGTGATTTTTCATATTGTTGTAAGGAACTAGAAGCAATGTCCTCATACAATTGTAATATATCACACACCCGCATCTTACCAATTCCACCATTTGAGGCATTGTTGAGCATATTTGAAGTAGGTACATCCAATCCGGCTGCAAAGGCTTCAAGCAAAACATAGGTCTTCTGCTCATGATTGGGACAACTACGCCACATCTCCTTGAATCTCTCCCATGCTTCATGAAAGAGTTCTCCTGGCTCTTGTTGGAAACCCAAGAGTTCAGCTCTTTGAACTGCCCGTCTACCCCTTGGAATGAACCTTGCCTTGAATTTGGATGCCATTTCATCCCAAGTAGTGATTGAGTTAGAAGGTAGAGCGGTAAGCCAAGCTCTTGCCTTCTTCTCAAGTGATAAAGGAAAGAGTCGCAATCTTAGTGCATCCGAAGTTACTCCTTGAAATTTGAAGTTCTCACACACTTGTACAAAGCGTGTCAAATGGTCAGTAGGATCTTCATTCTGAGTCCCTGAGAATAAGCCAATCATTTGGAGCATTTGAATCATGATTGGTTTCAACTCAAAATTCCGAGCCTGAATAGCAGGGAATTGGATGCTAAATTGATAGGTGGAACTTTCTTGCTCCATGTACTCATCCAAAGTGCGCTCCAAATCATCGTCATTAGGATTTGCCATATTGAAATATGGATTAGGATGAGGTGGTAGTCTCGGTTGCTCTAGTCCCGGTAAAGGTTCAGGTCCTTGGATAGGTTGCACTAGAGGTGGAGTCTCCGGTTCAGTGTCAAGATCTTCAGAAAAATATTCTTCAACCACTCCCTCAAGAACAACTTCCAAATCAGTTTGCATACGGAGAATGAGTACCTACAATTCAAATATCCCACAACGAGTATCAAACTTATCAACAAGTACGACCAAACTACTAAAAACAAGAAAAAGAACTATAGCTATGACTACACTTAAAAACAAAGCAAATTAAGAAAGTGAAATAAAATAAAAGGAAAAAAGATTCAAGCGTAATCAAGTACACAATTACACTAATTAACTCAAAAGACTTAGTCAATAGTCCCCGGCAACGGCGCCAAAAACTTGTTCGCTTCCGCAAGTATACGGGTCGCGTCAAGTAATAGAGTGATAAGTAAAGATCGTTCCCACGAGGACTATGACGAAAATGAGCTAACTAATGCAACTATGTTCTTAACTAGGTTGAATCGAATCATTTGAAATGATTAAGGTAAATGAAGAATATTAATGAAAATAACAAAGCAAACAGTGAGAATTGGGAAATTGGGTTTGATTTCAAAAGATTATAAGCTTAGGATTACTTCTTCCCCATTGTATTTAATAAAACTATGCAATTATCCACTTATGTTAGTTAAATGAGTTTTATATGCTAGTCAAAGGTTCTAAAGCATCAACCAAGCTCTCTCAAGTCAAGATTGATTTTTAATCTTCATCAAAAATATTCAATCTCTTATTTATAATTAATGAAAATCATCTTTCCAACACAATCCTTCAATAGACTATGCTAGGTTGTTAGATATATCTCTATTCTAACAACAAACCATCCATTTAATCATAAACTTCAAGTCTAGCATGATTTCTCTTAAGTTCTACAATCAAAATAGCTCTCTCAAGCATCTTCCAATTGAACTACTCTATTCATGTGGTGATCAAGCACAAGAAAGCATTAAGTACGAAGAAAAATCATCATATATACTCAATAACAAACATAAGCAAGATAATCTAATAGTTTAAATTCATACAATGGGTAAAAGTAATCCTAAATGAAATTATTTAGCTACTCATAATCTTCAAATACCAAAAATTCAGCTTAACAAAGTAACCCATATCAGCAAATGAAAGAAAAGGGAAGGAGAATGATAAAAACCACTGATTTTAGCTTCAATCTTCCTTAGAAATCCAACCCAAGGCTTATAATCTTCAAAATACTCCCTTCCTAAGCTCTCCCTTGCATGCTCTAATGTTTCCCAATGCTCAGCCCCCCTTTTTCGGCGCCTCCCTCTAGGTTAAGAAGTGTTTTTTCGCTTCTGATATCAAAACGCGCAACTGTACTTTTCGCGACTGGCTACGGCAAGTTTGTCAACTTGCTGTAGCCAGTTACACAGAGAGCAAATTTCCCTTCAGATTCTCGACTGGCTACGGCAAGTTTGTCAACTTACCGTAGCCAGTTACACAGAGAGCAAAACATAGATGACTTGCCACGGCCAGTGTGTCCAACTTGCCACGGCCAGTTACACAGAGAGCAAAACATGGATGACTTGCCACAGCCAGTGTGTCCCACTTGCCACAGCCAGTTACACAGAGAGCAAAACATGGATGACTTGCCACGGCCAGTGTGTCCCACTTGCCACGGCCAGTTAGTCGACTTGCTGAAGCCAGTTGTACAAACTCCTTCTAACTTGGCAATGCTTCACTTCCTTGTTTCTGGGTTCATGTAGGGCTTCAAAACTTGTCTCCATCCTTCTACAAAAGAGGGATGATTTATAAATTCTCAATTGAGTCACAAAGATGTAACTATAATATCTTTGATTTTTTTGCATGATACTTTGATATGCACATTTTCTTCTATACACTTCTTTCTATGCACATTTTGAACCAAAAAATAGGTAAAAAGAGAAGAAAATGTGTTGGAATGTTATGAATTTCTAAGAGTTAACAAAAGGGTAAACTCCAATCCGGCTGCAAAGGCTTCAAGCAAGACATAGGTCTTCTGTTCATGATTGGGACAACTACGCCACATCTCCTTGAGTCTCTTCCATGCTTCATGAAAGAGTTTACCTGGCTCTTGTTGGAAACCTAAAAGTTCAGCTCTTTGAACTGCCCGTCTACCCCTTGGAATGAACCTTGCCTTGAATTTGGATGCCATTTCATCCCAAGTAGTGATTGAGTTAGGAGGTAGATCGGTAAGCCAAGCTCTTGCCTTCTTATCAAGTGATAGAGGAAAGAGTTGCAATCTTAGTGCATCTGAAGTTACTCCTTGAAATTTGAAGTTCTCACACACTTGTACAAAGCGTGTCAAATGGTCAGTAGGATCTTCATTCTGAGTCCCTGAGAATAAGCCAATCATTTGGAGCATTTGAATCATGATTGGTTTCAACTCAAAATTTCGAGCCTGAATAGCAGGGAACTGGATGCTAAATTGATAGGTGGAACTTTCTTGCTTCATGTACTCATCCAAAGTGCGCTCCAAATCATCGTCATTAGGATTGGCCATATTGAAATATGGATTAGGACGAGGTGGTGGTCTCGGTCGCTCTGGTCCCGATAAAGGTTCAGGTCCTTGGATAGGTTGCACTTGAGGTGGAGTCTCCGGTTCAGTGTCAAGATCTTTAGAAAAATATTCTTCAACCACTCCCTCAAGAACAACTTCCAAATCAGTTTGCATACGGAGCACGAGTACCTACAATTCAAATATCCCACAACGAGTATCAAACTTATCAACAAGTAAGACCAAACTACTAAAAACAAGAAAAAGAACTATAACTATGACTATACTTAAAAACAAAGCAAATTAAGAAAGTGAAATAAAAAGAGGAAAAAGATTCAAGCGTAATCAAGCACACAATTACACTAATTAACTTAAAAGACTTAGTCAATAGTCCCCGGCAACGGCTCCAAAAACTTGTTCGCTTCCGCAAGTGCATGGGTCGCGTCAAGTAATAGAGTGATAAGTAAAGATCGTTCCCACGAGGACTATGACGAAAATGAGCTAACTAATGCAACTATGTTCTTTACTAGGTTGAATCGAATCATTTGAAATGATTAAGGTAAATGAAGATTATTAATGAAAATAACAAAGCAAACAGTAAGTATTGGGAAATTGGGTTTGGTTTCAAAAGGTTATAAGCTTATGATTACTTCTTCCCCATTGTATTTCATAAAACTATGCAATTATCCACTTATGTTGGTTAAATGAGTTTTATATTCTAGTCAAAGGTTCTAAAGCATCAACCAAACTCTGTCAAGTCAAGATTGATTTTTAATCTTCATTAAAAATATTCAATCTCTTGTTTATAATTAATGAAAATCATCTTTCAAACACAATTCTTCAATAGACTATGCTAGGTTGTTAGGTATATCTCTATTCTAACAACAAACCATCCATTTAATCATAAACTTCAAGTCTAGCATGATTTCTCTTAAATTCTACAATCAAAATAGCTCTCTCAAGCATCTTTCAATTGAACTACTCTATTCATGTGGTGATCAAGCACAAGAAAGCATTAAGTACAAAGAAAAATCATCATATATACTCAATAACCAACAAAAGCAAGATAATCTAATAGTTTAAATCTATACAATAGGTAAAAGTAATCCTAAATGAAAGTATTTAGCTACTCATAATCCTTAAATGCCAATAATTCAGCTTAACAAAGTAACACATATCAGCAAATGAAAGAAAAGGGAAGGAGAATGATAAAAACCACTGATTTTAGCTTCAATCTTCCTTAAAAATCCAACCCAAGACTTATAATCTTCAAAATACTCCCTTCCTAAGCTCTCCCTTGTGTGCTCTGATGTTTCCCAGTGCTCAGCTTCTGTTTTTTGGTGCCTCCCTATAGGTTAAGTAGTGTTTTTCGCTTCTGATATCAAAACGCGCAACTGTACTTTTCACGACTGGCTACGGCAAGTCTGTCAACTTGCTGTAGCAAGTTACACAGAGAGCAGATTTCTCTTCAGATTCTCGACTGGCTACGGCAAGTCTGTCAACTTGCCATAGCCAGTTACACAGAGAGCAAAACAGGGATGACTTGCCACGACAAGTGTGTTCAACTTGCCAAGGCCAGTTACACAGAGAGCAAGACAGGGATTTATTGCACGGCCAGTTAGTCGACTTGCTGAAGCCAGTTGTACAAACTTCTTCTAACATGGCAATGCTTCACTTCCTTGTTTCTGGGTTCTTGTAGGGCTTCAAAACTTGTCTCTATCCTTCTACAAAAGAGGGATGATTTATAAATTCTCAATTGAATCATAAAGATGTAACTATAATATCTTTGATTTTTGCATGATACTTTGATATGCACATTTTCTTCTATACACTTCTTTCTATGCACATTTTGAACCAAAAAATAGGTAAAAAGAGAAGAAAATGTGTTGGAATGTTATGAATTTCTAAGAGTTAACAACCTCTCAAAGAATTCTTCACTAGCTCGCTAAAGCCCTCATGAGTTACCCATGGTGCAAAAAACTTAAAGTGGTGTCAAGTCTACTAGTTGAACCGTTCCTCTTCCAAGTAAACCCAGGGCCTTGGAATCTCAGCACCTCCAACCCATTGTATCGCAACCACTCTACAAAACCATGATCAGGTTTCACACTGGTTTGATTAGTGGAAACTCTTTCACATTCTTTAGTGATAGTATTAAAATCCCCTCCAATACACCAACTCACTACCCCTTTATCACGAATATAATCCAATTGTTGCCACAACTGACAACGATGGACAAATTTTGGATGCCCATATACCACCGACAAATCCACCTATTATCCTTCCCTTGATTGAAGACCCTATGTAGAACTTGTGAGGCTTTATAAGTTACTTTAAAATCAATATGGTCATCCCCAAAACAACAAATTCCTCCACTAAAACCATTAGTCTCCACCATATCCATATTACGGAACCCCAACCGCCTAGCAATACCCTTAGCTTTCACTCGGTTACCTTAGTTCAAGAAATGCTAAAAAATCGAAGCCATATTGTCATCGCATATCTACCAACAAACCAGCGAACGTCTTGCCCCTAGCCCTTCTATAATTCCAAATCATTATGTTTGTATCCATAAAAAACTAATCATAATCAAACAAACCAAGCTCAGATTTACTGACCGACACTACTAACTACTTCCAACTCAACCATTGCATCATCTTTCAACTTTTGCGATAACGTGTTGGAATGAGCTATGAATCCTCTCACTATTTCAGCACCCGGATCCCAAGGATTATCTACTTCGAGTGTCGCATCCACTAGCTCGACATCATTTGCTTCCTCTTCCACGTTATCCCCTATGCTTTTTCTATCCCCAAAGGTTCCAGCCTGATCTAACACTGTGTTTGTATTGCATTTCGTCCAAAGCACTCGCCCTTTCGTCTTAATGACATTGTTCTTTTTGCGATTTCGACCCATTGCTGCTGTCTCACCCAAATCCAAGCTCTCCTTAGCTGCTACCCATTTTTTCATACTGAGATTGACCTTTTGAGTTGGGCCCTTCTATTTTTCCATGTAATTCTTATTCTCAGGCCCAACCTTCAATGACCCAACAAACTTAGTCTTTGCTTGCCCCTTTGTCACTGCCCTAATGCAGCACAATAATTGGCCTTTTATTATTAACTTTCTTTTTCTCTACCACGACTTGATTTGAAACATCCTCCAAAGGCTCTTTATCACGTGAAATCTTTGACTCATTTACTGCGATATTATTTGATTCCACATTTAGCGTGCTGAAACGAGATACTATCATATTCCAGCTAGTGTTTTGCCGCAACTCTCGTCTTCCCAAAACATATCCCCTTGCAATGTTCTCAGTCCGATGTGGCCGCTGGGGTTGTTGAACTAACATCCAGCTATCATACTTCGATGCCGACGTTGTCTCCCTTTCAACCCCTACTCCTCTCCTCTGTTCTCAGCCCTGATCTCGTCCCAGCCTCATTCTCCTTGTTTCCCCCTTCTCTGTCTCCCTTTTCCTTGACTCCTCAGCATTCCCTTTACTTCGCATCTAATCTCCTAAACGGTGAGGGTAGTGGTCTACATCGTGACCATACCGGCCATACTTGAAACATATGGAATGAATACCCTCATACTGGATCTGTGTTACCTTCCCATTAATGAGGATGAAAGGTCACAAAGGGGAAGAGATTCAATTCTACGCAAATTTGAGCAAATTGCCCTTTTTTATGATTTAACGTAGCCACATCTAACTTCAAAACATGTCCCACCTAGGAACCCAACACATACAAAACACCTATGTTATAATAGTCTAACGGAAGCTTTACAAAATGTATCCATGCAGCAATCTTTGTCATAACCTGCTCCTTCAGATAAAAATCTTGTTTCCACAGTTGGACCGCAATATAATGATCAAACAAATGCCAAGGACCACCGGTTAGAGCCAGGTCATAGTCACTTATGTCGATAAACTGGACTACAAAATAACCAACCCCAACATCTATTGGTTCTACCTATCCAACTTTAGCCCACAACTCTTGAACTTTAGAAGCAAAATAGATTGGATCCACTATACGACCAAGAAGTTTCACGATCAAAGCATTTTTCCACTACTTTGCCAACTGCTCCTTCTCATCCTGATTAAAGATGACATTTGGCCATGACCAAATTCACATACACTCTACCAAGGTGCAAGTTTCAACAATTTCGGTATGAATCATTATTATATTATTTTTTTTCTTATAATTTTTACTTTTAAAGTAATTATCTCATATTCATTTTACTATTTAATTTAACAATTTAATGTGTGCATCATATTTTTTATGATAAAAATATGCGTAATTTTTATTTAAAAAAACATGGTTGAAAAAGGAGATGTGTGAAGTGTTAAATTGAAGAGGGACAATTTAGAAAATAATAATAAATTTTCTTGAAAAATTTAAAAAAACTATGAGAATAACAATGATGAAAAATTAAAAATACTCATCAGTACTATTTATTGTTAATATAAAATTCATTTACATATTTTCTTATAAAATGATGTTTTTGACAAAATATAAATTGGAAGTTATATGCTATTATTTAATTGTTCGTGCATTGAAGTATTATTATGTTGACAATTATATATTTTATATGACAAAGAAAAAAGACAATTAGAACTTTTACGGATATATATATATATATATATATATATATATATATATATATATATATATATATAATGTATGTGATTATTTTTATTAAATTTTTATGTAATTATTGTGTCACTGCTCGATCGAATGGCTCGATCATTCCGATTGTTTGAACCATGACCTATTGACCTTTCCGGCTTAACGTCCGGTTCAGCTTATAAACATATACTCTGTAATATGAAGCTTATTACTTATTAAGATAATGTATAACGAATATAATATTTTTTAACATTACTTTTGTTAAAATATTCTTATAATTAATATATATACACATTTTAGTTAAATTATATTATGTTAATTATCACCAATCTGGTTATTTTATAACTCCAATTTAACTCACTGACTCTTAATGCATTGCCTCTATTGGTTGAGTGACCAATATGACTTTTAAAACATTGGCTATCACACTAGATGGTGCTAAGTTTTTTGCATACTATTAACCCAAACAAGAGTGAATTAAACAAAAGAATAATAGATAAAAAGGTACTAGTACGAGTGGAAAAGCTTTGTTTAGACTAATGTTTTAAAAATTAGACAGTTCGTCAAGTCAGGAAAGATAGTAGGTTATTGTTTAAACGGTTGAAACGGTTAAGCCGTTTGGCTGGACCAGTGATATAATAAGTAAATTAAAATTATATATGTATAAATTAGTAAATATTACTTTAATGCTTTAAAAATATTCCTTTTTTAATTAAATACAAAATTAAAACTCAATCTTCTTTTCTTATAGCCGGCAAAAAAAAAAATCTTCTTTTCTTATATAAAAAAGTTAAAAGATAATGAGAAATTAAAAATCCAGTTTTACGGTTTGTTGGGGCATAAAAAGTAATCCATTGCATAATTGTGGTGATGTTGATTTTGTTTAATTTTAATTACAAGTAATATTTATTTTTCACTCTCCATACTACCAGTCAAGTTAAAAAAATATAAGAGAATTATATTTAGATCCTACAAAAAAAATTATTAACAATTTTAAGGGTGTGAATTGATAAATTCAGAAACGTAATTGATAATTCCATTTAATTAATTTTTTATTTTTTTAAAACAGGATGTGAATATAATTCTCTCAAAAAATATCAAATAAATTAACTATTTGCAAAATGTTCTCTCTGCCACACCTAATTTACATATTTACATAACTAGACAATAGCTTTTCCCTCACGCATAGGCATTCTCTTCTCCCTCCCATTTTTCTGGATCTGGTTTCGGTCCGTTGCTATCCAATCTGCTGCCAATATTTTTCTCAAAACTACACAGTTTTGGTGTAAAGAAATGTGGCTAATCTTTTTTTTTTTAAATGGTGTTTAGTATTTTTGAAGTATTTTTCTGAAAGTATTTAGTATCTTAAAATATTTTTTAAGTAGAATGCAATATTATAAAATAATTTTTTGTACTTTAACTCTTTAAAATATTTTTTCAGTTGTACCTAATTTCTTACCAGTTTGATTGTAATTTTACCCTTAATTATTTTTTCAGCTCCAAAAATTACTTTAAAATATTTTTTCAGTTGTACCCTGTGTCTTAGAAGACTGACTACAATTTTACAATTAATGTATTTTTCTTAGTAGTAATGAGGAGTCAAAACTTATGATACTGATTTATTGATTTTCACCCACTTTAAAATATTTTTCCTATAGCACCTAATATATTAAAGTAATTTTTGGATCTGAAAAAAGTAATTAAGGGTAAAATTGTAATTAATATGGTAAGATACTGGGTACAACTGAAAAAATATTTTAAAAGGTTAAAGTACAAAAAATTATTTTAGAATACTGCATGCTATTTAAAAATTATTTTAAGATACTAGATGTTTCTAGAAAAATACTTTAAAAATACTAGACACCATTAAAAAAAAAAGATCAGCCCATCCTTTATACCTAAAACTACACCAAACGATGTAGTTTTGAGAAAAGGATTAGCAGCGGACTGGATAGCAGTGAATTGAAGCCCGATCCCATTTTTCTACCCACAATAGCCAAGAATCCACAAAGGCACAAACACCATATTGACAATAGAACACACACCAGAGTACAACTCAACCGTAATGAGGGGAGAGCAAAAGAAGAGGTGGGAGAGATAAAGATTTGGACAAAACACAAGGTTTTTTGTATTTTTCATAGGGTCTATTGAGAATATTTTTAATCTCCCAAAATTTCAAAACACAAGGGTTGGACCTTTTTTTTTCAGACTTTCTTGCATTTTTTTTCTACTGATTCCCCCACTACTTCATGTCGTTTGGTTCTTGCATATTTGTTCAAGCTTCCGGCCTCAAAGCAATTTCTAGCCGGAAAACGGTTTTTTCCGGTCCAAAACAGATTGGGTCCAAAACGACCCTCACCCTAAAAACGAGCCATTGCCATGTCTGGTTGGAATTTGATAAATAACATGTTTTTTATACAAAAAATAAGTTTAGATGAGATGAATCGGGTCAGCAGAGTCAGGCAATGTCTCACTATAGATATGAACTCATGACTTATGGTTTTGATTGTTAAGACGTACTCCCTCCTATGATGGTTTACAAGGGTCCAAAACTTAAATTGGGATTTTTTTAATAAGATTCCAAAACCAGTTAGATGAAGATTTAATGAGTTGCTATCATTTTTAATCTCATTAATTACATTTACGTATTAATTAAATTACTTGCCCCCTCTTAGGCGTACTCAGAAATAAACCTATTCTGAAGTTCTATGCATTTTGCAGTTACTGAAGTTAGCTTTATGAGCGCTACAGGCGGCAGTTAAATGAGCTCAACAATGTCATACCAGAAAAATCTTCTTTTCTTACATAAAAAAGTTAAAAGATAGTAAGAAATTAAAAATCCAGTTTTACGGTTAGTTGGCATAAAAAGTAATCCATTGCATAATTGTGGGGGTTTTGATTTTGTTTAATTTTAATTACAAGTAATATTTATTTTTCACTCTTTATACCAGCAGTCAAGTTAAAGAAATATCAAGTAAACTAACTATTTGTAAAATGTTCTCTCCGCCACACCTAATTTTCATATTTACATAACTAGACAATAGCTTTTCCCTCACGCACGGGCACGCACAGGCATAGGCAGTACCGCCGGTTACTTTTTTCTGCAACTCATTTATTTTCCACTGCATTTCACCATTTTCTAAGCATACAATCGTGGATTTTTTTTTTTGGTGTTTGGTTGGCTTATTAGCTGAAGGGCTTATGGGAAAAGGCAGGAGCTTGATTCACGTACCCCACATTGGATTCTCCTTTCTTTTGACCGTTACTGCCTTCTCCATGTGCTTTCTCTGGCGTCCGGTTTCTCTCCTTACATTCCCATCCATTTTTCCCCCATTACCCAAAACTCACTGTTTTAGGTGTAAAATAAAGGGAGGTTAGATTTTTTTTTTCAAAAATAATATTCAGTACTCTCAAATTATTTTTTCAACGACACCTAGTATGTTAAAATAATTTTTTTATACACTGATCAACTCTAAATATTTTTTTATGCATTCAACACCTTAAAATATTTTGTTAATTGTAATGAACAATCTAAACTTAAGATGCAGAACGTTGATAAAAAAATATTATAGGGGATTAGATGTAAAAATAAAATTATTTTAAAATACTGAGTGTTATTGAAAAAAATTTTTAAGGTGCTAAGTGAACTAAAAATTAATTTATAATACTGAGTGAAAAATTATTTTAGAGTGCAGTTTGCTATAAAGTAATTACAACTTAAAAAAATATTTAGGGTTGATCAGTGTATAAAAAATTATTTTAAGATACTAGTTATCGCTGAAAAAATACTTGAAGGTGTTGAATATTATTTTTTTTAAAAAAAAAACTCAACCTCTCTTTATTTTATATGCAAAACGGTGAGTTGTAAGTACTGAAGTGGAAATGGATAGGAGTGCAAGGGAGAGAAGCCGGACGCCTTTCTCTGTTCTGTTTGGTTTCAGCTTTTATCTGTGGGAATCTCTCTCACAGTCTGACCCCTGCATTGATTCGCAAAGAAAAGCAACCTCCTCATCAACACCGTCGTTCGTCGTCTCCTGCTCTCATAAACCAGCTCGCCATCGTCTTCTCCTGCTCTCATCAATTTCCTCGCCATCATCGTTTGCGCGTCTGAGCTCCGTCGAAATCCTGGTCTGAGCTCCACGTCCAACGGTTCCTTTGGCTTCTATGCTGCTCTCAGATCCACCGTGGTCCTGCTGTCAGCGCCACCGTGCTCCAGCTATCAGCGCCATCGGGTTCTTCCACCAGCTATAACCTCCACCGTGGTCCTGCTCTCACATCTGAACAAATCTCCCTGTGTCGCAGTTCGTCAGAGCTCTGTTTCACTCTCAGGTCCCGTGGCAATCTCCGGTGACTCCTGCAAGTCCCGGCGGCGCCAGTTGGCTAGCAGCCTCCAATCTTTCGTCTTCTTCCCTCTCTCGCTGGTAGGAGTTGAGTGTTCCTTTATTTATTTTATTACTCTATCATAGTTATCTGTATGTTATTGTCGTGGAATGTATTTATTTGGGATGAAAATTGAAATTTATTTTACTTGAGGGGATAAAAGATTACTGATGTCGTTATGGCTGGAGAATGGGTCAAGTCCTTTTGGATCTTGCTCATCAAGGACTTGTCTGGAACTCCCATGAACATCGTACACCCTAGTTTCCCTTTTGTTCCTTGCGTTTTAAATCATTCTACGTGTCTTGGATGAAATTTGATTTTTTTTCCCCTCTGCTGTTTTCGCTTGATAATCAATGGATTCTAAGATGGAAGGGGTTTCTTCATCTTCAATTTCTAGTTTGTTCATCATAAGCTAAACTCACTGATAATCAATCAAAACTTCTGTCGGAAACCAGAATTTGAATTTTTTTCTGTTGTGGACTTGCTTTTGCTTTCAAGTGCTAACCCTTTTCATAGTATACGTGAATGCCTTTGCTTCTATGGCTTATAATTGACGATTTCGGAGAAATTAGGGAACTTGAATGATCATCATATCTGTTTTTCTCCTATTTATTTATCTTTGCGGGGTTGATTTGATTTACACATTGGTCTCATATTTGTGGCTGCTTGCTGTTTGTGGCTATTAATCTCAACGTTTCCTTGAGGATTTGTATCTTTATTTTTTGTGAATTCATGGATGGGGTCTTCTTAAACTTTGTCTTTATGCATTCTGTTAGCTTGTAATTTTTCACTTCTTCCTAATCTAAAATGTTTTTTTTATCCATTTTTTATTTTCATACATTAAACTCAAAAGCACTTGTCCAATCTCTAATACAAACAAGGTTAATTTTTTCAAAAAAACACTTGTGCAATCTCCAATCTAAATATAATTCAAATTAAAATACTAATGGTACTTTCCATATTCTCTCCCTTTGGTTCCATGTCTTTTGGTTAGCCTTTTAGGTTTTCACTTCTCCCTCCCATTTGTCTACCCCGAACCGCCATGAACCCACAAAGGCACAAACACCATATTGACGACAGAACACACACCAGAGTACAACTAAACGGCTACAAGGGCAGAGTAAAATAAGAGGTGGGAGAGATGAAGATTTGGCCAAAACACAAGGTTTTTTGTATTTTTTATAGTGTCTATTTTTTGTATTTTCTATAGTTTATCGAGAGTATTTTTAATCTGCCAAAAGTCCAAAACACAAGGGTTGGACCCTTTTTTTCCAGACTTCCTTGCATTTTTTTTTCTACTGATTCCCCTCACTACTTCATCATGCCCTTCGCATATTCGATCAAGGCTTCTGGCCTAAAAGCGATTTCTGGCTCAAAAACAGCTTTTCGCCTGACCTTGAAAACGAGCCCTTGCCATGTGCGGAATCGATAAATAACATGCTTTTTTTATACAAAAAGTAAGTTTAGGTGAGTTGGGTATAAGTAATGAGAGTCAACCAATGTCTCCTGCTTAAAGAGCGTGGTACTTACCTGTAAGATCCTCAAACTGGTAGGATTTGAACTAAGAACTTCATCGTTATGAACTCATGACCTTATTGTTTTGATTGTTAAGATGTACTCCCTTCTATCATTTTTATAAAGATCCAAAACTTGAATAGCAATGTTGTTTTTATGAGTCCAAAAACAGTTAGATGAAGATTTAATGAGTTTCTATCATTTTAATCTCATTAATTATATTTATTATATTAATTAAATTACTTGCCCCCTCATAGGCGTACTTAGAAATTATCGTTTGAGTCCTATTCTGAAGTTCTATGCGTTTTGCAGTTGTTGAAGTTAGCTTTATGAGCGCTATAGGCGGCAGTTAAATGAGCTCAACAATGTCATACCAGAAAGATTTCAGTTAAACGAAGTTAGTAATGACGCAGACAGGTACATACATTTGCTTCTTTTATTTCCTGAGACTCTTTTTCGTTCTTATGGTTAGACATGTCTGCACCTTTATGTCTATAATTTATAATTATAATAAAATGCATCTTACTCACCCTTCACTTATTTCTTACATTATCATCATTAATGTCACGAATCTTACCATTTTTCTCCGACATTTATATGCAATGTATGGAAAAAAATTTTTGCGAACAAGACGAAAAAGAACCTGTAATAGAATACTTCTTTTCATCTTAAGAGGCCCTTATGTAATGATTTTCTCGTTCTGTTTTGACCAGTTTCATGTCAGTATTCGATCTCAACAATAGGGAACACAAAAGTATTCAAGCTAGCTATGAGACATTGGTTATGTGCATGCTGTAACTTAATTTTTACTTATGGAAATAATTAAAAATGGATTTTGGCCTCCACTTCATGTACTATTTGCGATGTGGCCTCCCATTCACCAACCAAGTCTTGGCCTCATCACTGTTTTTAAGCAAAATATTGTAAGGAATTTTGCATGATACGCATGCCTAGCTGTAAGAGTGTGTTTGGATTTTGTAAAGAGGGTTTGCTTGATGTGCGGCAAATTCTTTACTGTGTAAGAATGTGTTTGGATATAGCTCTTGAAAATAGCTTCCGGAGAAAATGTGAAAAAAAGTGATTTTTTTAATAGATTATGAGAAGAATAGATTATGCGAAAAAATGATTTTGATAAAATAAGAGTGTTTGGGTATTGGGTTGGGAATAACTTTTTAGTGGTTAAATTACCAAAAAGGACCTTTTGTAGTAATTACATATAAAGTATAAAGTTATATTTTATTAATAATAAGAGAAGAAAATTTATAACGGTGTTAGTTCAAATTTAACGATTTTGTTAAATTTGCATCATTTTTAATTATTCTTTGTTATTACCAAAAATGAAATTATCTTTTATAGTAATTACATATAGAGTATAAGGTTATATTTTATTAACAACAAGATAAAAAAATTTATAACGGCGTTAGTTTAAATTTAACGATTTTGTTAAATTTGCATCCTTTTTAATTATTCTTTGTTATTACCAAAAAGGACATTATCTTTTATAGTAATTACATATAGAGTATAAGGTTATATTTTATTAACAATAAGAGAAAAAAATTTATAACGGCGTTAGTTTAAATTTAACGATTTTGTTAAATTTGCATCCTTTTTAATTATTCATTGTTATTTTTACCTATTTCAAAATTTATTTGTACCAGACGCCTTTCAGGAAAAACTTGGTTCTTAAATTTGCACTTTAACCCAATATTTAACGTTAAATTTTTTAATAAATATAAAAAATAAAATAATGTAATCTATATGCGATATTAATTAATTTAATTAATTTTTTTAATATAGTCAAAAATAAAAAAATTTAATTAAATTTCTAAATTTTTTTAATATTTAACATTACATTTTTAAAATTAAATTTTTCATTTTTTTAAAATTAAATTTGTCTAAAAAATATATATATAACAGATGAGAGAGAGAATTTCAAAATAAAAAATAAAAAAAAAGATAGAGGAGGGAGAGAGGATCATGGGTCTCACAAATCTGAAAAAAGAAAAAAAGGTCTCACAAATCTGAAAAAAGAAAAAAAAATGTAACCAAACTAACACGTGGCGCCCATTATTATGTGAAAAGACAAATGAGAGAGAGAGAGAGGCGTGAGGCCCGTCAACAAGACAAAAGCAAAAAAAAAAAAAAAGAGGATTTTTTCAAAACCATGATTATGGAAATCAAAACCATGATTTTGGCATAAAACGAGATTCAACAGAAAAATTGGATGTTTGACAATTTTTCCCCAAAATCATGGTTTTGAGGAAAAACCACTTTTTTCATTTGCATTCAAAAACACTGTGTTTGGATGCCAATGAAAAAAGTGTGTTTAGATGCAGATGAAATAAGTGCTTTTTAGTTTCAAGGAAAAATTGTCAAATGTCCAATTTTGCTGCAAAATCGCGTTTTATCCTAAAATCATGGTTTTGGTTTCTAAAAAAAATCATATTTTTGGGAAAATTCTCTCTCTTTTTTCTTTGTTGGTGGGCCTCACGCTTTTCTTTCTCATTTGTCTTTTCATATGTTGATGGACCCCATGCGTTGGTTTGGCTACGTTTTTTTTCAATCTTGTAGGACCCACGTCCCTATCTCCCTCTCCTACCCTTTTTTTTAATTTTTGAAATTTTCTCTCTCATCTGTCATATGTTTTTCTTTTTAAAACAAATTTAATTTAAAAAATTTAGAAATTTAATGTAATGTTAAATATTAAAAAATTAGTTAAATTAATTAATATCACATATAGATAAATTTATTTCATTTTTTGTATTTGTTTAATTTCATTTTTTCATTTTCCAGAGGGGTGTCTGGTACAAATTAGTTTTAGAAGAAGCCAAAATAACAATAAATAATTAAAATGGTTATAAATTTAACAAAATCTTTAAATTTGATCTAACACGTTAGGAATTTTCTTCTCTTATTGTTAATAAAATATAACTTTATACTCTATATGTAATTATCATAAAAGCTAATGTCTTTTTTGGTAATTTGACCACTAAAAAGTGATTCTCAACCCCATACCCAAACACTCTCATTTTATCAAAATTATTTTTTTCCCATAATCTATCATTGTCATAATCTATTAAAAACAACTACTCTATCTCATTATGTCAATAAACGTTTTATTCAATATCGAGGGCGCCTCCCATGTTTTTTGTTAAAATAATATTTTAATAATATATTATATTATAAAAATATTATATTATAAAAATAATTTTAATTATTTTTTTAGTCTTAAAAATTACCTACTAAAAATGATAATTATCTCCAAATTATAATTATATCCTAAAAAAATAAAAATAAAAATAAGGATGTTACAATGCACGCTCACGCCCGCGCGTGCATCTTTATCCTATTAATTACACACACTAGGCCCTAATTTCCCCTTTGTCCAATTTAAAATTCCTTAAATTTCTTATATTTCATAATTTGACTTATTTTCTAACTTCATGAAGCTTTAAAATGATTTCATAGAAATTCCCAAGCCAAATTATGACCATCAACTATTGCTCCTTGAATTTTTGAGAAATTAGGCATTTAATTCTCTGTATATTACAACAACAACAAAGCCTTTATCCCATTAGGTGGGGTCGGCTACATGGATCGCACAACGCCATTGTGCTCTGTCAAAAACCATAGATTTTGATATATTATTAATTTGAAGGTCTCTCTCTATGACCTCATTGAATGTTCGTTTCGGCCTTCCTTGACCTCGTCTAATAGGACTCCATCCTGCTTGATCCACCCTTCTCACTGGAGAATTCAAAGGCCTACGCTGAACATGTCCAAACCACCTCAAACGATTTTCTATCATTTTTTCTTCAATAGGAGCCATTCTCACTCGTTCACGTAGACGAGTATTACGAATCTTGTCTTTTCTTGTATGGCCACTCATCCATCTCAACATCCTCATCTCAGCGACTCCCATTTTATGCTCATATTGTCCCTTTAAAGCCCAACATTCACTACCATATAGCATTACTGGTCTTATAGCAGTGCGATAGAACTTTCCTTTTACCTTATTAGGTACTTTACGAACACAGATAACTCTAGTAGCTTTTCTCCATTTATACCATCCGGCCTGAATTCTGTGATCAACATCTTCATCAATTTCACCATCTTGTTGTATAATTGATCCCAAATATCTAAATTTTGTCATTTGTGGGATGACTTGCCCTCCCAATTTAACTTTCACTTCCCTTTGGCTTTGTTTTTTATCAAACTTGCACTGCATATATTCAATTTTGTTCCTACTAAGACGAAAGCCCCTTAATTCCAAAGTCCGTCTCCATATCTCAAGTTTAGAATTAATATCTTCTTTGAATTCAGTCAACAGAACTACATCATCCGCAAAAAACATGCATGTATGGATCTCCTCTTTTATAAGTTCAGTTAGAACATCTATCACTAGGTTGAACAAATAAGGACTCAACGCTGATCCTTGAACTTGCTGTATGTTACAACTCGTCAATTTCTCATATGAACTTGGGATTCATTATCTTAAATTTATGAATGGTCTGAGAGAATAAGTGAATTTCTTACTTAAAAATGAAAGTTGCGAATTTCTTATATGAACTCATGAATTTCTTATCTCAATTTGCTAATTTCTTGTCTAAACTTGTTGGTGGATTTAGTCAAAGATTCCAATGGTCATGCATTTTTTGTGCAACCAAAGTGATGGAGTTTACCATCTTGGGATTATAATTCCAAGAGAATATAGCCTGAAATATTCCGAGGGAATATTCCCAAGAGTCTAGGAATATTACTGTCGAAGCTCTGGCTGGGGGTAATTACTTTTTTAATAAAAAAATGGGAATGGCAAATTGGTCCTTTCTTATAAATTTGGTAAATTCTAGTTCAGACTTGCATTGTTGTGGGAATATGCAAATTCAGATCACCTTTCTATCTTTTCACTATATTAGAGTTCTTTTTCAGGGATTTTCCCTTAAAGAAAAAAAATGGTAAATATAAATATTTTAGGGAAAATTCTAAAAAAATACCATTTAAACTTCAAAATCTCAAATAGGTGATTTAACAATAAAATGTTGTTAATTGCATTACTATTCTTGTTAATCTCATTAACGACTTTGTCAACAAGATTTTGAAGTTTAAAAGGTATTTTTTTAGAATTTTCCCAATATTTTAAAATATTTTGATTAGCTTTTGAATATCTCTTAAAAAAAATAATTCTGTCAAATATTTAGAATTAGATATAGTGTTTTTTTAATCAAAAGATGGTATTTCGTACTTGATTGTGTGATGTTTTCTTCAACAATCAACGTGGCAACCTTAAGTAAACTTAAAAGCATAGCTTTCTTAGTTTTTGTTCATCTTGCATTCTTTCTCAAGAATGCTTATGTTCATGTAATTTACAACCGTATAACAAGTAGGTGCTAAAAATCCTGAAGATGCCTTCACACAAATGATTCCTTTGCTCTTTATTGTTATATCTTGGTCCCATGTTTTCTTGTTTCTTGAATTGTCTGCAACTATCCATGGATGTTGCTGGATCTGAAGTAAGCATCCCGAGCTGCTTGTGCTCTCAAAATTCACTGCATATGTAGAGCTGTGAGAGGGATGACAAAACATCAATGGTTGGAGAAATGGGGTGGAAGATGTTCTAAGGATCTCACCAATGAGGATTGACTTAAAATGTATTCCTTTCATCTACAATCCAATGTGCCCTAAACTTATTTCCTTATTGTTGCACTTCAACTTGTTTTCTCAAGCAAGATGCTGTAATACTGTGTTTCTAATGTTCTCAAATTTGAGAGATTCCTCCGTCCATTCCTATGCTTGGCCTCTAGAGATTAGGGTAATTACTTTAGAATTAATTAATAATTAATAATACATGTTAATGTGTTGTTATATATATTCCTGTCTGATTTTTGTTTTTTTTTGTTTTTTTTTTTTTTGAGTAGGACTATTCCTATTACGGTTTTGTAAACAAAAAAAATTTAAATAAATTCACAGTCTTAAAAGATGTCGCACAAAAACCACCCAAATTTCGAACGTTTTTATTCTCCGAAGGAATAATTATCAAGAGGGAATGTGGTAAATCATCTATATAGGTCACAACAGCAAAATGATGCCTGAATCAGTTGAACACTTCGGTGTTAAATGTGTTATGCATTACCGTGTTTGTGGAGGACAACTCCAAAGTTGAAATAAAGTTCCAAGAGGATCACTGGAATGTGAAGGACGGCTAGAAGTTTGAAATATGATTGAATGAGCCTACACTTATTTTATTAGTGTGATTTACGTAAGTCGAGATAAAGTTCATCTCACATACTTATCTTGTATACTATAAAAACTAACTCCTATACTATAAATCACAATTGAAAAACACTTTTGGAGGTTCTAATAGTTATTCCAAACACTCACAATAGTACATCACAAGCTCGGACTAGGTAGAAGAATTTTGTCTTTCTTTGTGACAAAACCTTGGGTCCATGTGTAATTCTTGCTTATTGCAAGTAAAGCTGTTGATTCAATAGCAGCGACTTGAGCATTAGAATCATCTTTGCAAATGATGATATTACCTTTTGTCCTAAATATAAGACTTTACTGATTTTTTTAGAGAGGTTAAAAAAGCTTTTAAAATATTTATGTTCATTGTTTTTTTAAACCAATTTGTTTAACTTATAAATTAATATATAAGACATGTTTGAGTTGGTATTTGAGAAGCATATTGACTCAAGTCAAGACATATTATGTATACTAATAGATTACATTATAAAAGCAGCTTCTACCACTAATCCAAACAGGTATATAATCTAATGATATATAAAATATGATATGATTAAGTGAATTATTCTGTTTCTTTGATATTTTCAAAAAACTCAATAAAGTTTTATATTTAAGACGGAAGCAATTTGCAAACTGTGCTTGAGAAAGCTGATGCATTGGATTGTTAGCAACTTGTGTTTTAGGACGAGCTCCTTCTTTCAAGTTTGTTTGCTTCTTTCCTTGTTTCCGTTGCTGTAGACAATTTTATTTCTGTACACCTGCTTCGTCGACTACTTTTAGACCTATTGTGCTGTTATATTTTTGTTTAATCAAAAGAAAAGGAAGTGCATCAAAAGCGATGGCATTGCTTAATATCATTTTTAATTAGTGTTAGTCGACGTGGTTGAGAAGATAATTGGTGAATCTAAAAGTATTTATATACGTAAATTAAGATAATATTCTTTTCACAAGTTTATCTCATCACGATTGAAAAACTATTTTATTTCAATCGTTATTTCAAACAAATACTAGTAAACATTTTTAGAATCACGATTGAATATCTCAAAAGTTACATGTAAGTCAAGACAAATTTCATCTCATATACTTATCTTATATACCGTAAATTACAAATGTAAATCTACTTTTAAAAATTCCAACTATTATTTCAAATAAACACTAATCATTTACAATGTTATGAGATGTCTGAACTAGGTTTGGGACGCGTTTCAGCCTTTTTTTGCTTCAATTCAACCTAAAAATGTAGACCAATTTTTCTTTTTCCTTTTTTTTTAAAAAAAAACCGAGATTAATGCTCAGATTCACAGAAAAAAATCAGTCAGTTCCTGCTTAGAAGCTTCAACTGTGGAGTAGTACTGTACGAAAAGTGGAGTGTTGTAGAATGCCACGACATGTTACATCATACAAACAAACATATCCTACATGCGACCAAAAGATATTAGATTAATCGTCTTTACCCCCGCAAAAAAATGAAGCAGCTAATTTCAATATTCAAATATTGATGATTTGAAAGCCATCAACAACCACCCATCCAAATCCTAACTTTTCTTCCACGAAAATGAATAATTAAAATCTGGCACATAAATATCTTAAATTTATAACTGATACAGCTTAGACAATAAACATATCTCATCCAAAGCATCCCTCTGATTCTACACATGGTAAAGAGCAAATAGCTCATATTAACACCAAAAATAACGAAGAAGAAAAGAAAATAAAAGAGCAAGATGCTCAGTATAAGATCAAGCCCCCTAGTAAAACTACAGAAAGAACACCTTCAGTTTTTATTACTATACTGTATCACTCGTTTTTCTTTAGTTTATAAGTCGATTCTACTTCTCCACTGTATGGTGAAACATGATACGCATACTGCTGAAGAACAGAAAAGACGACCATCTCTAAACATATCAAGACATTCTGAATGGCCTCTTCAAGGTGCTCCACATCTAACCAGAAATGGTGAGATCGAATAACCCCTAGAGCCACCATAATCTCCAGCACCACTCCCTGCGTTATGATAAAGTGACATTATACGTTAAACTGAACCCAGATGATGATGCCATATTAACCGCAATGATTTCACTATTAACAACCAAAGGAAAATTGATATGATGCTGAACAAGTGTTAGACAGAAGGTAAAGCAATTGCAGGGAAATATAGACAATTAAAAATTCAGAGGCCCAACTCCACAATGCATCTAGTTGAGAGTTATTGTTCATAGAAAATACAATATGGAGCCAAAATTATCCTCAGAAAGTTTGCTTGTTTACCACTTGAGAGAAAGGAAGATAAGTGAGGAAAATGTAGCTAGTAAGTACTGATATACATGAAACATTGGTTTTTATAGCTCGAAAATAAAAAAGACAGTCATTGAACTTGACTTATTACAGACATCATACAGCATAAAACAGTTAAAGCTACAGTCATGTTATAGTCATCATGCACCTAGCGTTCCCACAACACGTCTTATCCAAAATCCACCAAAAGGGGATAGTCCTTGGGGTTTTGCTTTTTTGTAGCATCATGTCTTCAAGTCTGTTCTCTCATTCTCATACACATACACCTTCTTCACATCTCCAGGGGATCTTTGAGCTCAGTTTATATGCAAAAAATAAAGGATAGCAAAATTACCTGCCAAAAGCTGAAGAAAACAATCCCTTTGATACACATAAATTTTGCAAGTGGTTTGTGTGGTTCCAGTTCCTTCGCAAACACATGGTAAAAGATGACCAGAGAATACAAGGCCAATGAAACAGAAATGTTGAGAATGATGGTGAATGTCCAACTCAACCAGCTTGGGTACATCCCAAGTAATTGTAATGTGATCATCAATATGGAACAAACTGGGCGGATGACAACAAACTGCCATGTCCAATATTTTAGAAGCTTCAGAGTATTGTGGTTTAGCCGAACAGTGCGAGGCTGCAGAAGGTCAATATTATAATATAGTAAATTCCATGACATCAGCTATTACATGGACTTGCTATATGTCTACTACACAGAAATATGATGGGTTGATACTTGTTAGTGCTTTTCTTGATAAAAAGGTACTAGTATTGATATAAATCTTCATTATTTCAGTGTCAACAATAGATAAATTTAAGTACATATTCTAAATCAATGGTACTTACCTGTATTAAGAAAATCAACAAAAGAATCATATCATAATACACTATCAATGATTTTTTCTTGTTCAACAAATTTACAACTATATGTGCATAAATGCACAATGTACCTGAAAAAGTGTCATTGGGAAAGAGTGGTGAATTTCCCTCCCTTTAATTTCATCAGGCACGATGTTTCTGCTCATTGATATGTTCAAGTAACTATACATCAAAGCCATAAATTTAGCAATCACCTGAAGAAAGAATCAAATAAAATGTTCTGATATGCCAACAAAAATAGCATTTTGAAAGTCACAAAGCCAGATGTTGTAATCAGGTACTAACCAGAGCTTCATAGCATTCTTTCACCGAGTCCAAGAACATAAAAAATGCTTTGCTTCCCTGGAGATCCAAGAGGCCCACAAATGAGTCAACTGCATATATGGGAGCCATAAGGATAATAATTATGATGGCCTTTTGCTCTTGAGGGTTCTTCCAGTAGAAGAGATGTTGTGATAATAGCTGCACAGTGAAATGCATGGAGGCCATTACACAGAATGCAGACCCCATCACAGTTAGTTGTTCCGGACTCAACGAGCTTAGATCCATTGCTTGGATAAAAGATGAAACGTAACGATAGGATCTGCACAAGATCAGTTCCAAAGTTCAGATTATCACGTGAGTTGAGAAATATTTAGACACAGTTCCAGAGACCATGTATTCAAGGCAAGAGACCGGAAAGCTACTCTAGGTTCAAATCTGGTGGCACAAATTTTAAACAGAAAAACACATCTATGCGGCAACTATCTCCTCACATTCACCTAATCTTTTACAATTCAGCTATGCGGAGCTTAAAAAAAATAACAAAGTAGAAAATGAGTCTGTGCCATCACTGCTGTTACTAAAGAGAATTGATTTGTTCCGGAAAAAAAACCCTTTCATCCCAGAAACTGAAGTCGGATAATGCGTGATATGATAAAACCAGAAAAATTAAATACATGGGCCCAAAAGATTGGAATTGGCTCTCAGTATAGCCAACTCCTTTGAAACCATTAGGTCAAATGACACGCTAATTCTTCGTATACAGTTATTGCATCCAGGTTCTCTTATACAGACAAACCAAACACGATCTATGAAACGACGGGCACAACTCAGGCTAATTCTGCGTATGAAGTTAATTGTATCCAGTTTCTCTTAAAATAACCAAACATAATCTATGAAACGATGGAGACGATTCTAAAGTAAGTTGAGCATACTCACCCTCCGTGACCGAGCTGATCGAACAAATTTGACAGTGTAGTGCGTCTTTCCGCTTCAGGGTGATAGACCCAAGGCCGTTTTTGTTTTGGGCAAGGAGACCCAACCCGCAAGGCTTTTTTTGCCTTGTAATAGTCAGTTTAATTATTTATGGGGTAACCTTTTATTTTAAAAAATTTCAAAAAAAAATACCTTCAAAATTTAAAAATTATAAATAAGTGATTCCTACTTCAGTATTAGTGAGTTTCCAATTGCTAACCAGGTATAGCCAATCCCTAATATATTGTTGAGATATTTTGAAAGTATTTTTCTGAAATTTATCCTTTTAGGTGTAAAATCAGGTAATAGTTAATTTAATTATTTATTAAAGACCTATTTGAGTTGGCATTTGAAAAGCATATTCACGCCAGTTGAAATAAAAATCATCTCATATATTTATCTTATACACCGTAAATCACATTATAAAAATAACTTCTACTGCTAACTTAAACGGATACTAAATATTACTGAGTGTAAAAAAAGTATATATTGATCCCCACTGTAATGCAAAAGAAATTATTTTTGTGTTCTTAAAGATTTTCCCTTAAATTACTATTAAGTTGTTGATTAAGATGGTAAATGACCTTACCCACAAAAAGAGAATACAAGTTTAAATTCTAGAAAGTATATTTATCAAGAGAGGCAAAAATATTTTACTTTCTAAGTCTTAAAAGAAAAACCTCTCACCATATCAAGAAAAAAAGGAAGAAAGATTTTCCCTTAAATTTATTTTAATATTGACTTTTTCTTGGAAGCATTTATGCGCATGCCACACCACAATTGGACGTTATCTAATTTCAACATGTCATTGAAATAATATAAAAATTTTCTGTTCTTAAAATCAATCAATTTTTTGGATATGAAAATCATATTAAAATTTATTTCCTCTATATTCAACACTTATATACAAGTTTTCTAGTTATTTACTCCTATATTTTTTATGGTGGGTACATTGTAATTGGAAGTCAACGATTTGAAAAATCTCTTCGGACGACTAGGCGAAAGCTAACTAGACAATTTCAGAATCGAGGCAGATCTACCCAGTGATAAGTTCAACCCATTCCCTGCAACATGTTTGATATTTTCTTCAACAATCTCAAGTAAGCTTAAGGCTCTGTTTGGTTGGGGATTTTTGGAGGGGAGGTTAGGTGAGGGGAGGGTTAGAGATTAAAAATGAATGTTTGGTTGGAGGTAGGGGAGGGGAGGGGAGGATTTTTGTCTTTTAGTGGTCACCTCCCCTCTTATGTAAAACCTTCAAATTTGAGGTTTTTCCTAGGGGAGAGAATATTTGTGACAAAGTATGACTAAATTGCCCGTGGTAATTCTATAATATTCCAAAACTACCCCTAGCCCTAAAATAATGTTCTGGCAGTGTGTTTTGTTCAGATCCCGCGCGAAGCCACCTCATTCCCGCCTTCACAGTCGAGCGTCTCCTTCGCCTCAGCTCCTGCCGCCGCGAACCACTCCGCAAGCCACCGTCGAGTGATCGTCCACGGTCACTGCCTCCCTTGTTCAGGTAAGACTTGCTGCCTTTTCATTCTTGGTTTGAGTTCAAAGCTCATTTCGGCGACTAGGATAGAGGATGCTGTTGATAAAGGAATCGATCCAAATCTTATTTCTGTGGGAGTAATTTTTAATGTTCTTCTTATATTGAAATGATTGGCTTTCGTTTTTGCGATTCTGTTTCGTCCTCCATTTTCTGTGCTTCGTCTTCCCCAGAAATCAATTCCGAGTCGCCGATGATCTAATGCCCAAAATCACTAGCGATTAATACGTATATTTTTTCTGGTGTATTTTTCCCTTTACTGGTGTATTTTCCCCTTGTCGGATTTTTCATTCTTTGCAATATCTGTCTGCTCATCACTGCCCTGCGTCTTGGATGCTATCTGTTCTTTGATATTCACAGTGATTCTCCCCAGTGCAATTCTGATGTAAATTATGTTGTTTTTAACTCCATTGTATTGCCTAGTTTCTAATTGTGTAAAGTTGGAGGTAAATCAGCCATTACAAAGGATATTGGAGATGTGTTGGATATTGCAATATCACTCAGAGTTTGGTTTGCTCAATCAATGAATTTACAAAAAGCTTTCTCCATCTTACCATTTTGCACTGAGTGATGGATTTCTAAAATGAGAATTAGGATGGAACAGTTTCTATTCCATGTGTGTTGATTAAACTCTCAAGCATAACTGTTGGATTCTTAGACTAAACTCTAAACAGTTTCTATTCCAGAGTTATCTCCTTATAAACTCTAAACAGAGCCAGCCAGCCATACAATTGTTCACATTTGTGATTCCAAGAGCTATGCTAGTGGCATCAACTTAAGAATTAGTCTTTTTAGGACCATGCTTTATTTTCAGGACCATATTTGTGATTCCAAGAGCTATGCTATACCTAAATTTGTGATGTTGAAAACTTTCAGAACCATGCTTTCTTTTCTCTGTTGTTTTTGTT
This sequence comes from Albizia julibrissin, assembly GCA_037074505.1. Lineage (NCBI taxonomy): Eukaryota > Viridiplantae > Streptophyta > Magnoliopsida > Fabales > Fabaceae > Albizia > Albizia julibrissin. Next base: position 39,589,702 of record CM073479.1, read on the forward strand.
ACTCAAAATTTTTCATGTACATTAGAATCATTCCAATAAAACACATGTTCTTTGGTAGTGTAGTAATATTCATTGGTGTTTTGTCAATTTTTCAATTTAGTGTTAAGTTCTCTGAATTTATTTGAGAGGCATTATCAATTTTTCAGGTTTGTTGGAAAGCCATGTTAGTGGACTGAGAAGATTGATCTTGGGACTTACTTTCGTGTTTGTTAGTCTGAATATGTAGAAATATCATTTCCACATTTTAGGTTTTGAATGCATAGCATGGCTAGGCGAGTATGATGTGGATATTAGACTTTGAATAAATGTTGTCTTCATACTTCAGTTGCTGAATATACTTGGTGTTGCTGAATATTAGACTTTGAATAAATGCTGGCTTCTTAGTAATTGAAGCCTATTCTGATGTGTTTGACATGTAAATAGATGAAATTCATGCCTTCATACTTCAGTTGCTGAATATACTTGGTGTTGCTATCTTGATCTGTGTATGCAAAATTCAGGCCTGCATAATTCATTGGTTTGATTGTTGACCTTGCATAATTCATGGCTGCATAATTCACTTTCTCAATACACTTATGGTGCTACTGTCTTGATTTGTATTTGTACTTAAGTATACATAATATTATTATACATAGTATGTCAAGTGGTATAGTATTAATTGGTTGCATGTTGACTTGGTATATTAGATGGATTCGGCATTTCGAAACAATTTAGTCTTGCGTCGTCGATGGCTGGATTTGCGTCAAAAAGCTATAGCTCTACTCACATGTGTTTTTGTCTACCTAATTATTCGGAGGAGCCATAAAAGAAGAATAAGTTATAGCATGAGTTCAGAAAGGGAAAGGGTGCGTGAAGAAATAATGAGTCAAATAAGTACTAATGAAAGGAGTCGTAATATAATCCGTATGACTCATAGAGCTTTCCTTGCATTATGTGCTTTATTAGAAAAAGAGGGGGGATTAAAAGCCACAAGATGGTCTACTGTGGAAGAGCAAGTGACAAAAACTCTTTATATATTATGCCATAGGGCAAAAAATCATGTGGTAAATTTCTTCTTTCGACGATCTGGTGAGACAATTAGTCGTCATCTTCATAATGTGTTAAGAGCTATTATTGAAGTAGGAGATAAGTTTGTTGTACAACCTGATGGGACAATAGTCCCTCCTGAAATTCATGCATATGATAGGTTCTATCCCTTTTTTAAGGATTGTGTTGGTGCCATAGATGGAACACATATACGTGTGAAAGTATCTGCTAAGGATGCTCCTCGATATCGTGGGAGGAAAGACGTCCCCACACAAAATGTGTTAGCAGCTTGCTCGTTTGATTTAAAATTCACTTATGTGCTTACTGGATGGGAAGGCACGGCATCTGATTCTAGGATTATTAAAAATGCATTGGCATGAGAAGATAAGCTCAAAATTCTTGAAGGTAAATATTACCTTGTAGATGCTGACTTCATGCTAACTAGTAGATTGATTACACCTTATAGAGGAGTTCGTTATCACTTGAATGAATATTCAGAAAGGAATCCCCCCCAAAACTATAAAGAATTGTTCAATTTGAGGCATTCATCGCTACGTAATGCGATTGAAAGATGTTTTGGTGTTTTGAAAAAAAAAATTGACATTTTAGCCAATTCATCTGAGCCTACATACGGAGTAAAAGCTCAAACATTTATCATTGGAGCATGTTGCGTTCTTCATAACTACTTGATGAGCGTTGACCCTGACGAGGATCTCATAGAAGAAGTAGATCGTGAACTTGCAAATCAAGCTAAGTCTGCTAATAATAATCGTGATCGACGTGGTGATAATGAGGAGGCTGCTAGGGGACAATTAATTAGGGAAACTATAGCAAATGAGATGTGGATAGATTATCAAAATAGGATAATGAGACGTGGTGGTAATGTGCCCTAATTTGTTTGAGGTTTATGTTATGATGAACTTGTTTCAAGCTTATTTCAAGTGTTCATGTGTTTTATGTATCGTTATTTGAAGTTTGGATCTTTATGTATTGCTCTTTCAAGTTTGGATATCTTTGTATTGTTCTTTCAAATTTGGATATTTTATGTATTGTTCTTTCAAGTTTGGATATTTTTGTATTGTTCTTTCAAGCTTGCTCGTTTTATGTATTGCTCTTTCAAGTTTGGACATTTACTTTTAATACTTTTGTAATAGTATGCCACCAAAATCAGCCAATCAAAAGCAATGTTTGAATTGGACAAGAGCTATGGATGACTACCTTATTAATGCTTTCATGGGACAATATAACTGTGGCTACAAGCTTAATGGCCAGTTCACCTGCACAACATATGACAATATTGTGAAAGAGATGAGTGCCTTGCTTGATATTGAAATGGACAAAGACAAAATTAAGAACAGATGGAAAACTTTGAAAAAAAAAATTTCTCTGAAGTTTATGATGTTTTTAAAAATGGATTGAGTGGGTTTGGTTGGAATGCAACATCTCATATGTGGGAGGCAGAGGATGAAGTTTAGGACGAACTTATATAGGTTAGTATTTACTTGCCAATATGATAGAAAATTTTTGTATTTAGTTGATGCATACAACCTGTACATGTATACACAATCGATTTGCATGAAATTTTTTTTAAACAAAGGGAAGCAGCAATCACAGCCATTATAGGTTTTATATTTAGTTGATAGGTTTTGGATTCCAAATTCCTTTCTCTTGGAAAAAGCAGCTGATCATTAGGTCTCAAATCTGGAAAAAGAAAATTGAGTTTTTTTCATGCAGATATTAATTTTGTGCCAACTCTTTCAGCATTATCCTAACGCCTGCATAATAAAAACTGATCGAATATATAGCTTGTACTCAATCATATTATATTGATCATTATTTAAATTTTTCCTTTTGTAGTCCAAGCCACAAGCTGCAAATTGGAGAAATGTTTCTATCCCGAACTATGACAAGATGATAATTTTATATGGTAATGACAGAGCTTCAGGGGAGGGTACCCGTACGCTTGGTGAGATGCGAAAAAGGCCGCACACACTCAATGAGGCAGATTTATTTGATGTAGACAACAATATTGATAATGTTGATTCCCATCATGATATAAATATTGACAATGTTGAAGCTCTTGATAATAGCACCACTCAAGACAACTCACCTGGAGTTGCAAGTGGTACCTCAAGAAAGAAGCAAAAGGTGAATTCCAAGAAGGGTAAAGATTCTGACTTGCTTGAGCTTAAGGATGTAATATATGAAGTTGCACAAACAAGCTATTAATGTTGGAAATCAAGCAATGATTGCTAGCAATGAAGCATTGAATGGAGCAAATGCAATAGCTAGAGAATCAAATGAAATTGCTAGGTAAAGAAATCAAATAGCTAAAGAAACATCAAGAAAGCTTCCTCAATTGTCTGAGGAAGAAATATGGAAATTGATTCAAGATTGTGGCTTTTCAACAACCAATGTCACCAAGATTTATAGAGTTCTTATGGGTGATGGTGACCTTTTGAGGACATTTGTTGAATGTCCCCTTCTTGCCCGTAAGGACTTATGGATGTTATAAAGGACTTAAAGTGATTTAGTCTACTAACCATTCGTAGACTTTTGATATTAGCAATATAGTTTGCTAACTTTTTGAAGACCTTTGATGCTACACTATTTTTTGCTCATTTGGCAATGATTTTTGGTAATCACTTGTTAAATGTATGGATATTTTGAAACAATTAACAATATAGAACTTGTGTAGCTTCCTAACCATATGAGAACTTTTGATTTTTATGTAATGATGTAAGTTGATATGCAATATATATAATTATCAGTTCAATGTACAGGTGTTGCTTTATATATGTTCCATGGGTATTGAAAAAATGTTTTTTCCCCCAATTTGTATCCTCAAAATAGAGGGAAAGAGATGACAAGTTTGTGAAATAAGTGTATAGAACTGTTAGAATAATTATTTTACAAATAACAATTTTATAAATAATAATTATTAATAAATACATTGTTAAAAAATAAAAAAAAATGTCTAGAGGGATATTTTTGTCCATTTATAATTAACTCCTCTCACCTCTCATTCTGAACCAAACAAAATTATAACCTCCCCTAACCTAACTTAAATAAACATCCCCTCCCCTCCTCTCGAACCAAACAGAGCCTAAAAGGCGAGCTTTCTTACTTTTTGTTCATCTGGCATTCTCATTGATCTTTCCCAAGAATATTTATATTCATGTAATTAACACTCATATATCAAGTCAGTGCTAAAAATCCAGAAGATGCCTTTACACAAACATGATTCCTTAACTCTTTGCTATATACTGATCCCAAGGTTTTATGTTTCTTGAATTGCCTGCAACTAACCATGGATGTTGGATCTATAGTAAGCATCCTGAGCTGCCTGTGCTCTCAAAACTCACTGCAACAATCTCTTAAACAACAGTGTGGGCATCTTCAAAAACCAAGAAAGAATCTAAACAAGCTAAAAGAGTTAGTGGAACAACTAGATGCAAGGAGATCAGATGTGAACACTAAACTAAATCAAATGTGGCTGGAAAAAGAGATGAATCCACGGGAAGAGGTGAAGTTGTGAATAAAAAGGGTTAATCAAGTTAAAAGCCAGGTGAGCAGCCTCACAGAGAATAACAATGGATGTTCTTTCAACTTTCTTTGTTTGCGGATAAAATTTCAAACAATTCCATTGAGGCTTTGTGTGTTCCGATTTTTAGAGAATAACTTCTATGATTTATGAGATAAATATATAAGAGGAGTTTTGTCTCAACTTTCAAAAAGAAGAGATACACATTGATTCTTGATGACTCAGTTCCAATGAAACCATATTTGAAATGTTTGTAGAAGAAAGTGGCTTGAAGTCCTCAGCTGTGATCAAAAGGGCAAAGAAGCACAAACCTGATGAGCATCCCCAACAAAATGGGACAAGAACAAAAGTGCCTCTGTCAAATTGTCTGTAATTTGCGAAAGGAGGAAACAGTGAAAGTAAAATGAAACTATCTGACAATTATTACTGAATGAGCAAGTTAATTAAGAAATCCTCCTCCCACAAGTGCTTACATTTCAAAACAGAACTAACCCCTGCGGATGATCTGAGCTGCATTGTATAGTTGTATATTGCAGCACATCTACTATTTCCATAATAATCATGGCAGTCTCCTGTGTTATATTTGAGAAGCTCATTACCATTAAAGCAGTCCAAATGAGTCATATAAAACAAAAGTAACCGATTGGATCAACCGACAAGGTTACAGTGCTCGTGTTTACTTTGTGGTAGCAAGGTTTTAATGGACTTACATTCCCATAGACTAGACTAGCCGCTTGTTTGTAGCGTTGGATACCGGCGGATTTAAAAAAAGAAATAAAAAAACAAAAGCAACACTTTGAAAAAGACCACTAAGAATCCACTACAGGGAATGTTTAGTTGACAATTACTAAATCTTCCTCTTACTCCAAAATGAAAATCTAAACAGAGGGCGTACTGGAGATATTCCTAGAGAGAATTCCAATATTTTGTTTATAAGATGATCAAATTCTATCAAACAAGCAACTATAAGGTCATAACAGAAGTCATCAAAGCACAAGAAGTAAATAAAATGTTCGTCTTGAGCTGCTGAAAATTAAAATGCCATAATTTAAAAGAGAAAAATAACAGCACGTCCGCCAGGTCCTTGAGAATGTTGTTTGAAGAACCTCCAAGAGCAAGTATTTCAATATTTTTACACAAAAGTCCATAGCAATTACCATTTGCATTTCCAATTGCTTCTATGCTAAGGAAGATGGCCTTCATAACTTCAACTGTTGGAACGTTGGTTTAAGAATTATAGGGAATTAGAAAGAAAAGAAAAGAGTAGACAAAATATCCAGACCAGAATCTGCAATTCTAGACATCATAAAACGTGACTTTCTGAATAATAATTTTCATAGCCTAATTTTACCCATGAACGATACGTTTCTTTCTGAAATACACCAGAAGAGGACGTTGTTCCCTAACAGAGACCTTTCCCTTTTTCATCTTTCCTCTCGCAGGTCTCCGACCAGTGTCTTTACTTGCACTTTGAGATGATGTATTATGAATTACGGGTCTGCTCACTGAACCTTGGTCTTTGTCAACCGCATGAGACAAATAACGAGTCACAACCACATGTTTAGGAAGCTCAGCTGCAAATATTTTTTGAATGATATTAGTATCATTTTTAATTTTTAACACATGATCAAAACGAAACTCACCATTATATAATTCACCAGAGTCGACAATTTTAGCTCCCTCTACACCATAGTCTCTCATAAGCAACAGTGTCCCAAATCCTTCATCAACCTTCCCAAACACCACATGCGAACTGCAAAAGATTCCAAACAACAGGATTAGTATATTATGAATATTTGCAAATGCAAAGTTTGGACACCAGGCAGCTTATATTTACACCCACCCCAACTGGTCATGAGAAGGGGGAAAACGCAAAAGAGTTAGCCATATAAATGAAATGAACCTGTCGAGGCTTTGGTCAGCTTCTAGTGTGACCAAAAAATTAGAACCATCTCCTCTGCGCGTGGACAGAAGTCCTGCTCTATCATGCTTAAGATTGTTTGATTCCGCTGGAATAAATCACAACAATGATGTAGAAACTAATTTTCATTTGAGACAAAAACATTGAGGACTGTTAAAAAAGTACCAGTCTGGGATCCAGTATTCTCACCTGGTAAGTGTGAACCCATTAAGCTTTCTCCACCTTCACCTGCAAAAAGATTAAAAAATGAGGGGCAAAGGTGTGAGTGTAGACATTACATCTAGGAAGGAGAAGAAATTATTAGTATGTTTGGAATATTAAAGTAAACTGGGCATCGGACCAGATAATACTTATAGTTGCAATTATCATTGTGATTATGAGGAACCTCCCAGTACTTAATATGATACAGAGTTAAGAGGATCATTCAATAAAGAATTTATATAAAAGTAAAACAGTATTTTATACACATTATTTCCAAATAGACACACTATTTAACTAATTTCGAAATGCATCTTAGACCACAACATTTTTAATTGGGGAAAATGACCTAGTTAAAATCCTCAATGGCTAGTCCTGATTCAATCCTACTGTTCAGCGACCGAAATGATTTGAAGACAGAGAACGCAAAATTTACTTAAAACCAATATATCAATATCAAATATCAAATATCAAATATATAACAAGACGCATTATTCACAAGCAATGAACACCACGGCTCATCCCTCAACTAACGTGCTATGCACAAAAAAGAATGAATCTACTTTCATTTAATTAGCAAATAGTGAGAATTAGTGAAAATAATAATTGCATCGATAGAAATTGACTAAATGCATTGTATGAAATTAATAGCTACAGAAAGAAGAGAAGTGTGACATCCTAAGGTCAATGTATCAACAGAAAACATACCAGTTTCAAAGCAAAATACACCTCCCTGCATAAGGAAAAGCTGCCATCAGTACATGGTCTTGATGCCACATTGCAAAGAAAACAGTTTTGGACATTCAAGAAGCTGAAGACGGACAACTTAGTATGAGCAAAAAACTATATCAGTACATACCTTCACGTAGGAACAACCTTTCCTAAGATAAAAGAAACGGCCATTGAACCACAGAGGCCGCATAATTTTTGGACTGAATCCCTTTTCTCCTGAGCAAAGAGAAGATTAAATGAGAAATGGGGAAGCCATATCATAAACCATAAAATCAAAACAAATTAGCATGTCCAGGGGCTTGTTCAATTAGTGAGACTGTAATTGCAGTACAGGAGGGTTCCACAATGGCAATATTAACAACATCAGATTATTACCTGTACATAACCCACGAAAATTTTCTGCAGTAAAGGGGGCTCAGTCATGGAATAACTGGGAGAACAAAAGAATTCATTAGGTTGCATCTCTACTCTCACAATCTAAGTTGCAAAATTCAGAAAACAAAAGTTTCATCATGTATGATCATAGTAATTCAAAACTACTTAAACGAAAAGGGTACCTCAAAAGTCATCCTTAAATAACGAGGTCCATGTAATCTGAGATCCATGAAATCAGGGAATTTCTTCATCACCATTATCCTTTTCCCACAAATCAGAACTCAAGCACAGAAAACAGCTAAAGTCACAAAAGTCAGTCAAGAGAGACCCATTAATTATACCAAAATAATCCTGATGGGGGACTTTAAGGACGCTCATGTGGTTGGAACTGACAGTGTTTAGGTTCTTGGTTCGAACCTCCTATCATACCAAGACAATAAGAAAAATAATATTGATATAATCCATCCACATAACATGGATAAGAAGCAGGACTACATGATCAGTAGAGACTATTTTCGCTCAATGACTATTAGGGTTTACAGTCTTTTCTTATTTAGTTGTTTCTTGATTGACAATGGTGATGAAGCTCGACTTGCAGCCATACCAAACAAAAGCACGAAAATTGACTTGCTCGGCTGATTTGCTAGAAAGCTAAGTCATCTTATGCCCTGCTTTATCTTTCCTGCCTTGCTCAATATAATCCATATAGACAAAAACGAAAGTCACCATGACAATCTGATACAAGGTAAATTACAATTCAACTCCCCATGATTTGGCAAAAAGTCAAACCCCTCTTGTTGTTTGAAATGTCCCATTCAACTCTTCCTGATTACCACTTCAATAATGAGAAGTCAAAAGGGTACGCAATTTTCATAGTCAAAAGCATGTATCATTTTTACCATAAACATTTCAATAGTCTGTAAGATTATTACAGGGATAAAACAACATTTTTGGAATAAAGCCGTCCAACTATGGCCTCAAACACTATTAGAATGTCTAAGCCTCCAAGTTATATGCAACAAACATCTTGTATTCCCCAAAAGAAAAAATAAATAAATAAACAATGATATATTTCATCCTTATAACAATGATGTGATCGATTTTATATATGGTACTTAAGAGAAACTGAACAAATTACAAAGGTTCTGAATGTGGAAATTCAAACCAGAGGGAGGTAGATGGCCCAAAAAAGGGGGAAAACAGAGAGATCAATTTAGTCTAGGTTGAACCAGAAGATGGTAACCTATAATTTAATGTCCAAAATATAACGACCTCTAAGTACATCACGATACAGATAAATCACCACTATTCAAGAGCAACACTTGATGTTCCATTCAATGTTTTGACACGAGGTAAGGATGAAAATAATTCCAATGCCTTCTTACACTCCTTGTAAACACCAACATGATCTTGACATTGACTCTTATCTGAATTTAAATTCTTCCCGACCAGAAAAATCATAGAGAGGTTACATACCTCCCGACTCAACTTTCAACAGATATTAGTCATGGATTCAGGATTCTATTCACACACTTCTAAGCAAAATAGAATCAAATGCTCATGCACAGACCAAAAAAAAAAAAGGAAATTCAGTAGACTCGCACACCTTATGCATATGAGAGAAACCAAGCACGGATTAGCAACACTACAACATTTCATGTTTCACCCTAAGTGCAGGTTACTGAAAACCTCAAATTAAAGGAAAAGAGTAAAAATAGAATGAATTCAATTTGAAGAATTTTTCTGCGTATCTATTAATCTTGTAATGTTCAAGTGTTGTGCACTTTACTCGGAGAGTTGAAACAACAAAAAAGGAAGCGTGTTGCGAGTTTATGTAGTAAGTTCCACAAAGTTACCAGATTTTCATACATAATTCCTTTTAGAGGCAATGATACCAAAACCCTACCTCGGGTGAATCAAAAGAAAATTGCTTGATTAGCATCTAATCCCTACCTTAAACTAATCGCATGTGTTTTTCTTGTTATTGGGATACATTCAATAAGTAGATTTAAGTGAACGTATTCCATTATATTAAGATGCTTTGGCAACAAAATTTGTGAAAAGAAATTGTCTGATGTCCTAATCAAATTAGTTCCTAAGGTAAGGCTCTCGCTTGAGTTACAACATAGATGAGGAGACTTTCCTTCATGTTCACATTGAAGTCGCAACTAGGTACAAAAGTAAATTCGGAAATAGAAAGCACAATTCACAAAGGCCAAACTCCAGTTTCTTATTCATGATACAGCAAAAAATATAATTAAGCCTGTTTAGGCATTGGTAAACAGCTCACTTATTCTGATCCTTAATACATTAAAGAAGTAAAATGAAAAGCAGATTGAAACCCAGTATATAGCTTTTTCCTGCATATTATTTTCATATTTGCAGAAAAAATACGCAGGAATGGCTCTAACAGATACGTGTTCTTCTAATTTAATCAAGAATTCATTAAACTGATCTTTCCATTGATCCAACAAACTAAATTAACACCATCCCGAAAATTCTAAAAATTACAAGGATAAAGAGAGGGAGGAATATCAAAACAATCAAACTGAAGAGATTATAGCACTTGAACCGTTAACACGAAATCTATGGACCAAAGGTGTATCAGAACTCAAAATTAACTATATCTATATCATGAATAACAAACAATGGATAACCATAGGCTTCCTGCAAGATTTACAAAACTAGTTCGCTAAATCAAAATCAAAATATCTGGAACTTCAACTTCACTTGGTTTACAGCATAAATCTATATTATCCCGAACACATCAAGTGTGATTTCAATTAATGGCGCCTATGGATTAACAAAAAAACAGCGATGATTCAGATGAAAATAATTCAGCATCGCATGCGAACGAAAATTATTCCCAAAAAAAACTCACATATTAACTGTGCACAGTCAAAAAGGAAGAACAAACCTGAAGCCGACGGCGGATTTGAATCACAAATTTGAAGGCCCGATGGAAGACGGACCACGAAACTGAAGAACGATGTTCTCGAAATGAGTAAGTGGGTGCGACTAGGAGAGGAGGAAGCAGAGGCTGAGAAAACGGTGGCGACTAGAAAGGAGAGGCGGCGATGGGCGATGGGTAGGGCTTCTTCGCGTGCGAGGGATAGAGAACGAGAGAGTGCGGTGCGGTCTGAGGCTTAAACGACCGCGCCTAATTGGCCAAGTTGATCTGGTAATACGCACCAGCGCGCAGGTTGCGCGCTGGCCCGCGGGCTATGTGGCCCTTATTGAAACAGGTAAAATACTAATCCTAATCCGCATATTCGGATTTGTGGCCAGCCCGCAGATTTTTTTTTTTTCCTCTTGCATGATAAATTTAAACATAATTGATGAACCATTAAAAGCATATAATGCAGAAGGTAGAATTTTTTTTTTTTAGGTAGTCCAATAGAACCTACTCATTTTTAGGCCCAACTATAATTAGAAATAATTCATTTCGCATATGGTCTATGGGCTTAGACATTACTGGCTTCTTGGACTGGGCTTGGGCGAAAATTTTTTTTTTGTTAAAGAAGATAGCCCACAAACATGGTCTATGGGTTATGGCCTTGCAAAAAAAAACCATGGGTCAACCCGCATAACCCGCGGTCGGGCCGAAATATCTTCAACCCTAACCCTGTGGAAACCCACGGGCTGCGGGTTAAGCCCGCGGGTTGGACCTGTTTTACCGGCTCTATAGCCAAGTGGTTTCTTGCATGAAACTAGGGGTGGTTTCGGGGCGGGACGGAATCGAGAAATGTCATTCCTGATCCTGATCTTAAAAAATGTTTGGGAATAAAAATCATTCACAATCCCAATCTCAAAAATTTTCTGTCCCGATAAGGCGGGAGATTCTCGGGATTTCCCAATCCCGACCCCTTTCATTTTTAAAAAAAATCATATTTTAATTTTTTTTTGTTTCTTTTAGTCTAAGACAAATACATAATTTGTTTAATATCATATTGTACAAAATTAGTCCAACACAAATATATAATTCGTTCAATACATACTTGAAATTGTCGATTCAGTTATAAAAAGCACAATTACAAGAAAAAAATTAGAATTATTTAATAAATAATAAATGAAATTAACTAAAAAAATTATAAGAATAAATATTACCTTGAGGGTATTAGGAATTTTCACATTTTATTTATATTTGATCTTATCTTAAATATTTTTTATAAAAATATAAATATATGTATATTGTCGGGATCGGGACAGGAAGACCAGGACGGAAAATTGATGCACGACCCTACATGAAATGGTTATTTGGAAAAACTCTTCAAAACCAAATCTCATTGGAGACCCCTTTTTATAGAGAATACATTTTAGAGAGAATTACCGTAAGATCCTAAATAAGATAAAAAATAAAAAAATAGTCCTTTGAAATTTTAAAATAAAAAATAGTACTAATAAGAACTTATCAATGGAGTCCCTAGAGTTGTCAATGACATATGCCCAATGTTGTTAATGGGATTATTTTTTTATTTTAAATGTGAGTGGCCAAAAGTTTGAGGAAAAGGAAACTTAGAAAGTTTATTTGGACAATAGGAGAAGATGATTTGCATAAAGGGAAGATAGCGCGCACTAGCATAATTTGCATATTTTGGCTTAATTTTGAGATACATTGGAAGACATTTGCATGCAGAAAAATGGTTTGTAGGATGGAATTTAAGTTACACATGGAAGATGAATTGCATATAAGGAAGATATATTGCACATGGGGAATATAGTTTACATATAAGGGAATGCCATTTGCACTATGAGAAGATCATTTGCACAAAGCATAATTTTCACATTATGACTTAATTTTGGGACACAAGGAAATATATTTACACATAAGGGAAGATGGATTGTATATAATGGAAGTTAAATTGCATATAAAGAAGATAAATTGCACCCATGAAAGATATATTGCATATAGGAAGATTATTACTGAAAAGACAATTTAGTCATTTAATTCTTATATCTATTCACCCTAAATGACCAAGATTCTTATAGAAACTTGAGGTACCATTGTTTAATAAACTTCTCAAGTAGGTCCTTGTAAGCAATTTTCCCAACCCCCCAGGAAAGGATTTATGAAGTGATCCCTTTATTTTCAACCATTAATCGGTAATGTATATAATTAAGTTTGTCAAACTCATGAGTTTAAGTAGATTTATATCATCAACTCGTATCGTAAAATCATAAGAGTTTATCTATTTTAATAATTATATTATTAAAATTAATATATACCAAAAAAACTATATAAATTATAAAATTAAAAATATAAATTATTTAATTAATTTATCGAAAGAGAAAAAACAATGTAATCTAAATTTTTAATCATGTCCCTTGATTGTTAACTTTTTTAATACTAATTCCAAGTATAAGTATTTATAGAGTTTTTAATTCTACTCATAGAGTTTACATCTTGCTTGTTGAGCACTTATGCTTTTAAAAAAGGGAATGAAGCGTATGACAATTTACAAAAAATAAAAAAAAAATTTTGAATGACTAAAGAGAGCCAATGAAAAATAATAAAATTAATACCCTTTGGTTATGGACGCATCTCACTTTACCTCCTTTGGTACCGGCAATAACACGAGAGAGAGTTTTTGTAGTTTTGAACGTAGTTTGCTACGTCTGATCTTTAATATAAGATATAATTAATTTTTTTAAGACTAAAAAAGTTAAATAAATTATTTTAAAATATTAATATTTATCTTTTTCATGTTTAATTAATTTATGAGACTTATGGATTTATATATAATAAATCAAATAATACATGACATATGCTATGATTAACTAATTTATTTATTTTTTTTAATCTTAAAAAAAATCAACTATATCTCTGTCCCTATATATAAAGTCCTTTCAACAGAATCAAGGGATTCTACGAAACATTTAAAGTTAGTTCAAAATTATAAATAAGTTAGAAATATATATTGTTTTCAAAAAATGCCACTATTTATAAATAAATAAAAAAGAGAGTAATAATGAAAAAAAAAAGATAAAAGTGTTATAAATATTAATTATGTGGATATCCGTTGAATCACAAGCCAACAAGAAGCTTCTTCTCTAGACTACCAAGGGGCTTGCTCTCCAAGTTTCCTTTTCTTGTTCTTCAAGTCTTACTTGGTTCCCAAGTTTGCCATCTAATGATGGTAGCTTATAGCAAAAGCCTCTTGAATGTCTACATAAATAGAAGAATTGTGTAAGCACCGTGGACCAATAATTGAATGAAAAATGCTCTTTAATTTCTCTTGAAATTTCTCTCTTACTCTTTTATCGTAAATATTTTTATTTTCACAATACGTTATCAGCACGATAACTCTAATAAAGGTGTACCTTTCTCAGTGTTACATTAACAATTTCTTCTACTTTCTTTTACCGTATCTTTATTTAATCTTAATCTATCTTAGATAATATGAGCCACTATATAAAATTAAGGAGATACTTTTACTAATCGTTATAAATATCAGGTTATATGGCTAAGATTGGAGATTGTGATTGTTTTCATAGCTTATATCTCCTATACAAGTTCTTTTATATTATTATTACTATTTTAGTATATGGCTAGAAGTCACACACCTTGATTTCATGTTCTGAAATTATATGGCTAGAAGCCATATCACTTTAATTTCTTATTTTAAAATTATATGACCAGAAGTCATATCGTTTTGATGTCTTATAATATGGCTAAAATCCATATATCTTTGATCCCCTATCATATTGAAATCCCTATTATATGGCCAAAAACTATATACTTTTGTTATCTTCTTGTATGCCCAGAAGCCATATTTCCTTGATTTTCCTATTCTAAATTATATAGCCGGAAGCCATATTTCTTTAACTCCTATTTTAAGATTACATGGTCAGAAGTCATATGACTTTCATCTTCTATCTTATTATATGGTCGGAAGCTATATTCAACTGTTATTTATCTTAAAAATAAAAAGCCAAAAGCCATATAGATTTAATTTATCATCCTGAGATTAATTAACCCGAAGCCATGAGACTAATTTACCTAAAGCCATGAGAACTAAATGGCCTGAAGCTATAAAGTTTTAATTTTGTTGTAATATTTTACTTTATGACTTATTTGTTGTCTTTACGAAATTCATGTTGTTATCACTTGTGTTATTATATTGTGTTTTTATATTTCATATTTTATGAATAACCTTTTATTGTATTAGTTTGAACTATGTTAAAACCTATGAAATTTAAATTTGTGGTTCTTGTCATTACCGAAAAGAACTATTTATTTTAAATGTCTTATCCATAATTTTTCTACACTATCATATACATGAAGGCCTCAAAATTTAATATTTGGCTGTAAAAGACCCACTTATTCTTTATAACAAATTAAAGGAAATGGTATGGCCACCAGAAGATGATTATCCTTCTAAATGCTCATTATGAATGGATGCATCCAATTTGCTCATGAAGTAAGAATATAGCAAAAGAGGTGTAAGAAATATGCTGAATTAATTTTTTTCCTCCATGTGACCAAACAAACAATGAGCTTTTGATGAAAAATCTTAAATGCCATCCAACGGCTCGACTACATTCCCAAAAATGAATATATTAACGAAGGAATCTATTTGTGGTCGTAGATGTGAAAGTAGATGTGGTTATAGCCATAGGCGTAATTGTGGTGGTTTAAATTCCTACCTGAAGTAGGAAAAGATTAAAATAAATTATGTTGATAAGGATGAAAATTCTGAATATGGTAATATGAATATTTATTCATTTGGATGATGCTAATTTCTTAGCATAAATTATATTTTTAAATTTGAGCATATATATAGCTCATTTGAATTAGCTTATGGAAGCTCCATAATTGCTTATAAATCGTGATTCACGGAATATGAAGTAACTTTTACGGTTTACGAGGTTGCTTTTACGGTCTACGAGGTAAATATGTGGAGGATATTTATCTCGATTTACGTAAATCGGGCTTATAAAATAAGCCCGATTGTAAATAGAATTTCCAAAGTTAAAGTTGCAATTTTCATGTGTATTTCTTTTTAATTATATTTTCCTTTATTTTCTTGCTTCTTTTACTGATGAATGAGTTATATTAATATCAATCCTGAAAATTTATATCTCGTTGATAGTGCAATAACCCACACCACATTCAGAAATGATAAATATTTTTTTTCTTTAATAATGCAAGAAACTAACATTCAGACTATATCTAGTAGTATGAATTTGATTGAAGGCTTTGGAAGAGTTAATATGTTATTACATGAAGAAACGAAATTATACATTGATAATACATTTTATTCTGCCAAATCTACAAGAATCTTGTTGAGTTTAAAAGATATCTGCAAAATAATCAGGAATGTCTTGCTATCACAAATATAGATTCTGGTAGAAAATGCATATTAAAAAGTTTTCCTGCTTTTTCTTATGACTTGTATTATAAATTTATAAGCACAATTAAAACACATGCTATTGAAAACCAGAAGTTTACTAATACAGACCAGAAGTTTGTCAATACAAATCAGCAGTTTGCCAATACAAACCAGAAGTTTACTAATGAATTTAATGTTTGGCATAACTGGTTAGGCCATCCCAGGTCAATCATGATGCGACAAATAATTGATAATTCATGTGGACATACCCTGAAGTATAGATAAATACCATAATCCCATAATTTCTCATGTGTTGTATTTCCAAGAGAAAATTAATTATTCGGCCCTTACCAAATAAAGTTGAAAGTGAGTCTCTCACATTTGTAGAACGGATACAGAAAGATATTTGTAGGCCAATACACCCACCATGAGGACTATTTAGGTACTATATAGTTTTAATTGATGCATCAACTAAATGATCGAATGTTTGCTTATTATCTTTTCATAACTTGGTGTTTGTGAGATTAATTGCTTAATTGATTAGATTAAAAGCACATTATCTTGATTATCTTATAAAAAACGTCTTGATAATGCTAATGAATTTACTTCACAAGCTTTTAATGAATATTGTATGTCCCTTGAAATTGATGTTGAACATCCTGTAGCTTATGTTTATATGCAAAATAGACTTGCAGAATTATTGGTAAAATGGTTGTAACTAAGTGCAAGACATTTACTTATGAGATATAATCTCCCAATTTCTGCTTGGGGCCATGCCATTTTGCATGTAACAATGTTAATTTGCATTAGGCCAACAAGTTATTTAAAGTTTTCCTTTTACAAATGATTTTTGGTCAGAAACCTAATATTTCTTATATAAAGACTTTTGGGTATGTAGTATGTGTGCTGATAGTACTACCAAAATGCACCAAAATATATGTTGGGTATGAATCTCTTACGATCATAAAATATTTAGAACCATCTATTGGAGATTTGTTTACGGCATGATTTGCCGATTGTTATTTTGATGAATCACTTTTCCCAACATTAGGGAGAGAAAACAAGCAATTAGGTAAAGAGATTAGCTAGAATGAGTTATCATTTGCTCATTTTGATCTTCATACAAAATAATATAAACTGGAAGTTCAAAAGATAATTCATTTACAGAATTTAGCTAATCAAATGCCAGAAGCATTTACTGATTTAAAGAAAGTGACAAAGTCACATGTCTCAATTGTTAATGCATCTATTAGAATTGATGTCCCTTAAGGATATCCTATTATGAATGAATTTAAAGCACGTCTAAGGGGATGTTTGGAATAGCTTATAAAAATTTTATAAGTGCTTATAAATTGTAATTTACGGTCTACGAGGTAACTTTTACGGTCTACGAGGTAGCTTTTACGGTCTACGAGGTGCTTTTACGGTCTACGAAGTGCTTTCACGGTCTACGAGATAAATATGTGGAGGAGATTTATCTCGATTTACGTGAATCAGGCTTATATGATAAGCCCGATTCAAAAAAGCTATCACAAACAGCCCCTAAAGCATGGCAGGCCCATCGGCTTAAAAAATAAAAATCCTTGAAAGCGAAAATGAGCTAAGAATATAAATAGTCAAGTTGAGGATAATCAAGAAAAGTTAATAGATCTAGAAGGTCCATCTCCTGAAGAGTTATTATCTCCAAAAGAGAATGTTATAGTCCGAGAAAAGACTTAGGTACCTGATATATGTGAAAATAATGAGATCTCGATAAATTATGTTATGAATGGAATCCGATGGTATCGAAATGAGGTCAAGTTTGCCATAATGGAATCCGATTATTCTCTAAAATGGAATCCGATTGTTCTCTAAATCTTACTTGGTCCCCAAGTTTGCCATATAATGATGGTGGCTTGTAGCATAAGCCTCTTGAATGTCTATAAATAGAAGCATTGTGTAAGCATTATGGACAGACAATTGAATGAGTAGTGCTCTCTACTTTCTCTTGAAATTTCTCTCTTCACTTATCTCTTACTCTCTTATCATAGATATCTTTATTTTTATAACATAAAGGGAATATATGGAAATAACGAGAGAGTAATTGATGACGAAATAGGTAAAAATGTATTTAATAAATCGAGACAAACTTAATGAGGCGCATTTATAATGGACATCCAAGGGAAAGTGTTATAAATATTAATTATGTGGATGCTCATTCACTCACAAGGCAACAAGAAGCTTCCTCTCTAAATCAGAGTTCTCAGACCCGGACCAGATTGGCAGGTTCGGAGCGAAAACTGGAAAACCGATCCTATCCAGTGACCCGATCCAGGTTAACTTTTTTTTATTCTTTTAAATCGATTTTTTAATTTTTTCTTTAGAATGTCATATTAATAAGTCTAAAATATTTAATTTTTCACTAGTTTAGGCTCGAGTCAGCTCCGGTTTGATTCCAGTATGACCCACTGACCCTTGACCCAGTATCCCGACCGGTTCAATGACTGGTCCGGGTTTAATTACCTTGCTCTAAACCAACAAGAGGCTTACTCTCCAAGTTTTCTTTTATTGTTCTCTAAATCTTACTTGGTCCCCAAGTTTGCCATATAATGATGGTGGCTTGTAGCATAAGCCTCTTGAATGTCTATAAATAGAAGCATTGTGTAAGCATTATGGACAGACAATTGAATGAGTAGTGCTCTCTACTTTCTCTTGAAATTTCTCTCTTCACTTATCTCTTACTCTCTTATCATAGATATCTTTATTTTTATAACATAAAGGGAATATATGGAAATAACGAGAGAGTAATTGATGACGAAATAGGTAAAAATGTATTTAATAAATCGAGACAAACTTAAAAAAAATCTTATAAAAAAAAGACAAGCAATCAAAGAAAAGGAATCTTACACACACACACATATAATATATATATATAGGGAGGAGGTAGTATTAGAGAAAATCTTGTATGCAGTGAGCTTACCACCTCATTTATTAACTTTATTTTATCTATGAATCACCATTCATCTCCCTCTCTCTCCCGCTCTGTCTCAATTCTATTCTCTCTAAAGGCTTGTTTGGTGGAGAGGAGGGGAGGGGAGGGAACATGAGTAGAAACTTTTGTAACCTTATTTTTCTAATTTTATTATATTCAACTTATAAAAAATTTTCCTCCCTTCCCCTTCAAATCCCTGATACCAAATATACCCTAAACTTCCTCCACCCTTTTCAAGTCTTAGTAGGAGGCTTGAAACATCATAATTGAGAGAATTTCTTACAATAAATTATATAATTACTCCCTTCCGTCATTTTTTTATAAGAAATAATTATTAAAATCACGACATTTAAAATGTTAGTTAAGAATAATAAATATTAAAATACAAATATTGTACATTTCTTTCCAATTATATCTTTATTTAAAAAAAGAGTATATAAGAGATAATGGGTGAAAATTCATAACAAAGAGATAATAAGTGATATATATTTAATGATGGTAAACATGAAAAATTAGTTAAGAATTTCAGACAAAGTAGATTTATTTCTTATATTAAAGACTACCCTTATGAAAGAATGTTCCTTATAAAGAATCAGAGGGAGTATTATACTCCATCTGATTCAAAATAAAAGATAACAATTTGTCAAATGGTGTATTTTTTATATAAGCTAAAATTATTTATCTTATCATTTAATACGTTCTTTTTATTTTTACCATTAATTAATTATACATCTCTCTCAAATATTTTTTCCACTCATTCATTCCCTCACTCACCATTCTCATAAATAAGGATGTTTTAGATGAATAAGATTATATTTTTACATATTTATTATTTTTAATCAATTTTAGAAAAATTTTCAAATTGAGCAATTTAGTTATTTTAAGTTTTTAATTATATATTTTGAACCAGAAGGGTATAAAATATATGATTTTTTTAGTTCAAGAAATTTGGGACAATACTGACAATATTTTAGCAATGAAGTTTAAGTATACTTATTTAATTTTATTTATAAGTGATTTTCAACATATTTATTTTAAAAAAAATCTTAAACATTATGAATTAAAATTTAATAATTTTCTAAATTTACCTATATTTAATATTTATTATGCCATAAATAGTTTACATAATAATAAATAAAGAGTAAGTTTGGAATAAAAAATTTAGTTATACTTATAAATAGTAAACCAAATTTCTGTAATATGAAACTTCTTACATTTTAACGTTTTCAGCCTCTTAGGTAAGCTTAAAATGGGGGAAGGAAGTTTCCTAAGAGGTTAAAATTTATAAGAGAGAGGGTGAGTGATGTTTTTTTTTTTTTGATAAGGGAGGGTGAGTGATGTTAACGGACCAAGTATGCACAGAGAGATAAATGTTGATTGACAAAGAAAATAGAGTTAAATTGGGGGAGGAGAGCGGAGAGATCCGGGGGGAAAAAAAAATCCAGATCCTCACCCTTACCTTCCAATCTATTTCTTGATTTAAGACTCTTTTGTCTAAAGGATGGATGAAAATATTTTTTTATCAATATTCTGTCTTTTAAGTTTAAGTTTAGGATGCACATTGTAATTGAAAAAAATATTATAAGGTATTAGATATATAAAAAATTATTTTCAGATACTTTAAAAAAATATTTCAGATGCTGAATTTATTATTATTATTATTTTTTAAAAAGGGCCAATTTGTTTTTTTTGGTTGTTGACTAACAAAACGACGAACTCTGTGTTACAGAGAGAAAAGGGATTGGAAGGATAGGGAGAGAATCCGACTTCGATAAAGTCGGTGTCCTTTCTAGGCCAGGTCCAATCACCCCATGTCCTTCAGCACATATATGAATTAAAATAATATTACATCAAACTCCTAAAAGCATTACTTGGTGCTTGCAAAAGGAATATCGTCACTCTATATTTTGGTCTCTCTGTCTCTCAAGGCTGTCTCCCCATCTTGTTCTGTCTCTCTTTTTTTTTTTTTGCCAATCTTCTTGTTCATTGTCATGGAGCTCTTCAATGGCAAAAACCCAGAACGAGAACTAAACTGCATTCAACCGCTAATTCATATGCGGATCGTAGTGTTTGCGGACCGTAGTGTCGCTGCAGTTTTTGGGCTTTCGTGCTCCAGATCTAACAAATCTTCGGTGGTCAAGGGCCTTTCTCACCGTAAACCTGGGCCGATTCATATTGCGTCATTAAGATGCGCCTGAGTTTATTGCACTAACAAGGTAACTCTGTCACTGTTTATTTATCTGGGCAGCAAAAGCAACATTTCCATAATCGGAAGTTTTAAGCATGTCTAGCTATTGAGTGTTTTCGACTTCATATCTTACTTATAGTTGCTGGATTCAGGTGAAGAGTGCGTCGTTCTTAATTGCATAATGTACATGAAAAAGTGTCACTGGGGAAGAGTGGGAAATTTCCCTCCCTTTAATTTCATCAGGCTTTGATATGTTCAAATAACTACACATCAAAGCCATAAAGTTAGCAATCATCTGGATAAAGGACCACATAAAATGTTCTGATATGCCAACAAAAGTAGCATTTTGAAAGTCAGAAAGCCCTATGTTATAATCAGAAAACTGAGGGTTTATCACCCTAAATAAAAGAGTATTTGTTTTCTTTTTCCATTAGGCAGACTCCCACAATGGCTTTTTCTGCCACAATAGTACGTTATGGCCTCTGTGCCTCTGTAGCTAATAGGCGGCAGAAGGCTGCAGCTCCTTTGCAGCTTCAACGGACTCACTTCACTTCTCATCTTAAACGCCGCAAGCTTTCAACTTCATCCTTCTCATCTTTATCGGCTTCAGCTCTCACAGGTATTCTCCCTTCAGCTCTCACAGGTATTCTTCCTCTTCAGTTCTCTGTTTCTTCACTTACTACGTTATGGCTTTTTGGCTTTTGTGAATCTGGTTATTTGGACAAAGTCAAGTCTGCAAAACATTATTTTGGTCTTGCTGTTTTTTTCCCCCGTATGCTTGCATTTCCATTCTGTCACTGTTACTACTATATTTTATTTTTTGGTCCACAGAACACCATCGATCTATATCAATGCTTTGATGGCCATGTTTTTTAGAAGATTTTGAATTTTTATTATTGTGAATCAACGAAGTTGTGCCATCTCAGTCTCGAATCCAAAGGTAATGTCACTCTTCAGAGTTTTGAAAACAACAACGAATAGTACACTTCGTTCGACAGCACGATTAGAGGCAGCATGATTTTGTAATTGCAAAATGATTAGCAATATGCATGGAAGTGGGAACGCTATTTAGCGTTTTGCTGACATTTTTTTGCAGTTCAGATGTTTTAAATTCTATAGTTACTATGTTTCAACATTGCATATTCTTCCAGCTCAATTCATGTAGTAGTTGTTTTGCCTGCAAAATATATATAAGGTTTGGTACTCCCATACGGGTTGCTTTCTGTAAAGCATTAAGCACTCATAGTTTGGATGTTTTTTTTTTTTTAGATATTTTCATTTCTGTTGTTTATCTATACAAAGGAGTTCAATAATTTTGTATTCTCTGTCGTAGAACTTACATACTATGCTTGCGTATGATAATATACTGATCCGTGGTTGTCCTTTGTACATGAAGTTTGACCTTTTTTTTCATCACTACACCATCATTAATCAAAACACACTTACTGATCTTTCTTGGGGGAAAAGAAAGTGATTATCTGGGAATTTTTTATATGTTTGCTTTAAGAAGTCTATTCAAATGTTGTCCATGGGAATTTTAGATTTTGGGCTAATTAGTCATTTAGTTTGATTAATTAAGTGAGAATGATTTTTAATTATGAAAATTGCCTTTGTTCAGTTTCTAATTCAGATGTAGAAAGGCTAGCACTTTCATGTGACAAATGACTCATTTTTTTAATGTTCTCTTGCCTTTTTGTATATGAACACTGCCATTACGAAATAATTATCAGATCATTACAATTTTTTGTGTTCAGCACATTATGTAGAAAGGCTAGCACTTTCATGTGACAAATGACTCATTTTTTTAATGTTCTCTTGCCTTTTTGTATATGAACACTGCCATTACGAAATAATTATCAGATCATTACAATTTTTTGTGTTCAGCACATTGACTTGCAGGAGAACTCTCTTTCTAAATATACTTGTGGTCTCAACTTTTTTCTTTTCATCATTATACTATTGATTATATAAATAGCCTATATATAAACATGACTCAAAGAGTTTAATAACAACTACGGTTTGAATTTTTTTATTTTATGCTAATTAGTTAATTAATTTGATTAAGTAGTTAGAAGTGATTTTAATTATAAAAATCACTGTCGTAAAAGCATCAAGTCTACATGTGATTGAATCCTTATCCTGACAGAATTGAAGAATTGCCTGTGTGAGAACAAGGAGATTCCTGAATGTCAGTCTTCTCATTACATGTCAATGCAATAGCAATAGCAATATCCTGCTTAAAATCTTGGTTTTCAGTGTTATAAGGTGTCTTTGAAATCAAAGGATGTTAACTCCCAGAAACATCAAGTAGATAATTATCTGGAGCAACTTGTAATCTTTGATGATCAGATGGGGCTAAATATGCACCACGCTGGTTCAAACCATGTTTATTCTGCTCACTATTGTCTTCAATCAGGAGACATTTCTGCATCAACAAGCCATTTGTCACAAAAACGACACTAATCTAATTTTTTTTTTTTTAGTATGGACGGTGGCATATGGAGAGAATTAGATGGCATCAATGCCACAATTTTTAATCAGCACGTGGCAGGTGCTGAAGACATTCGAGAAGGCTTACTTAATGGGCACCCAATTTATGTGAAATCAACCAGAAATAGAGATTCTATGGAGGCTGATATTTTAGAACGTTGTCAACACGTGCCCAACGTATTAAACAGTTATTTGTTTGTGCTCCATGATGATGATGATGATTATGATCATATACTTCTAGAAAGGTATGATCATACGCTGGAGACGTTCATAACAAATAACTATGCACAACTAGTACAAGATGGTAGCCCGACCGCACTTCTGATGAGTTTATTTAGGTATAAATACACATATATATATTTAATATGTTTGAACTGATTATTTAAAATTTTTATTTAATTCTTAATTTTAATTGTGATCAGAGATATGATCCAGGCAGTCTTGGACTTGAGCAAGCTCAAGATTGTACATGGGAATATTAGCCCAAGGAGTTTTGTGGTGATACGGACAGCACTCAACGAGAACTTGTATACCACAAAATTGTGTGATTTTGAGATGTCCAAAAGACTTCCCGGTGATGAAGGTGTTGACCATCTTGCTTTAGAGGATAGAATTAGTAAGTACTAAGCTCCTATAATGTTTTGGTTTTTGATACACAGCTCCTATTATGTTTGTATAATTGTGTTGCTTTTTATTTATTTGTAGTAACCATATAAATTTGTTAATCTTAACAGCTTTAGATCCAAATAGATGGGGGTATTACTGGCAGGCCCCAGAGCAGCTTCTTCCCCATGACCACCAAGGCATGGCTATGGATGTATTTAATCTGGGGTGTTTAATGTTCTATTGCCTTGTCCAATGTCATCCTTTTGGACAAGAAGAACATCCTCGGCGTTTGGACAGAATTTTGAGGGGCAAAATGCGTTATAGAAGTCTTCTAGCTGTTCGTGATGATCTTGAGGATCTTATCTTTTCTATGCTTGAGCCGATGTCTACTAAGAGGTACGCGATTTTTTTATTTGATTAATTTTTTTTAATAAATATATTAAATTATTGAATATATTGAATGAATTATAATTTATATTGGATTCTTCAATAAAAAAATTCTTTTTTTTTTTTATAATTTTCTAGATTGTTGATGGTTCATGTATATTCCCATCCTTCGTTTTGGATTATTGAAGATAAGATTTCATTCTTGATCCTGGCTAGTGATGTTTTACATGGCAACAATTGTGTTACCCATCTATATTATTTGAATGCGAGTCATGATAAGGTAATTGGGTATCATCGTCGATGGGAGTCTCAGCTTCCCCAACATGTATCGAAGGGTGCTCAAAAATATATTTACGGTAATTATGTTTCGGAAATTCTCAGATTTTTGAGAAATTCCTTGGGCCATTGCAATTCTTGGCCTCCAGAGCTTAAGGTAACTATCTTAGAATTAATTAATAATACATTATATTGTGTTATTCTATATATTTCTGTCTAATTTTTTTTCTTATTTTATTATTTTTTCAGCAAGACTATTCTTATTGGAGTTTTGCGGAAGCAATACTACGTACATTTCCAAGACTGTTATTAGAAGTGTATAGAGTCTTAGAGATGTCGCACCGAAGCGACCCGAATTTTGTACGCTTTTATGTTCGTAGGGGATATCATGTATAGGTCCTATTAGCTGAACAAACAATTTAATTTCAGTACCCTTTTAGTCCAATTGTTATGTAATTTTTTCGTAGTTTTTAATCAAAAGAGATGGCATTCCTTGCTTGATTGTGTGATATTTTCTTCAGCGATCAACATCGCAATCTTGAGTAAACTTAAAAGCATAGCATTCTTACTTTTCGTTCATCTAGCATTCTTATTGATCTTTACCAAGAATAATAATGCTCACGTAATTAACACGTATATCAAGTTGATGCTAAAAATCCTGAAGATGCCTCAACACAAATATGATTTCTTAGCTCTTTGTATTCATATCCTGGTCCCCCAAGGTTTTTGGTTTCTTGAATTGTCTGCAACTGACCATGGATGTTGCTGGGTCTAGAGTACCCTGAGCTGCTTGTGCTTTTAGAACTCACTGCAATAATCGCTTGAACGGCAATGTAGGCAACTTAGAAAACCAAGAAAGAATTTGAACAATCTACAGGATTTAATGGAACAGTTAGATGCTCGGAAATCAGATGGTCTCATTTGATCGGTCCCCATCTTCATTATATCACTTATTTTGAGATGGGAATGAGAATCCATTACGGCGAATGTTAAGGTGACAATTATTAAATCTTATTACACCTCTTCTGCATACTAAACGAGCCCAAGGGTAATAAGAATCCTCACTTTTTTTGGGAAAATTGTTTAAAAAGATATAGTTGAGAAGTTTATTGCCCAACGGTACCTCAAGTTTTTTAAAAGATATTGGTCCTTTAAGGTGAACAGATATAAGGATTAAATAACTAAATTGCCCTTTCAGTTCTCTGTATGCAATTCATCTTGCCTATGTTCAATACATCTTTTCTATATATAAATATCTTCCTTTGTATTACAAAATTAAGCCAAAATATGGTAATCATTATATGTGCAAGCAATAATATTCCCTACAAGTAACTCATCTTCTTTATGTGAAATATACCTTCCCTTATGCGATACATTTTCTTTATATGCAACTTTAGTTACATGCAATCCATCTTCCCCATGTGAAAATGTCTTCCCTTGTGTCCCAAAATTAAGTCAAAATGTACAAATTATGCTTTGTGCAAACAATCTTCTCTTAGTCTAAATGATCCTTCCCTTGTGTGTAAATAATCTTCCCTATGTGCAATATATCTTCACTACATGCAATTTATCTCCCTATGTGCAACTTAACTTTCTTTATATGCAATTCATCCTTCACCATTTGCAAATGTCTTCCCTTGCATCCCAAAATTAAGCCATAATGTGTAAATTATACTTTGTACAAACGATATTCCCTTAATGCAAACGTCCTTTTCTTGTGCGTAAATGATCTTTCCTATGTGTAATATATCTTCCCTACATTCGATTCATCTTCCTTATGTACAACTTAACTTCTTTTGTACGCAATCTACCTTCCTCTTGTTGGAAGCTGTTGTTGCTGTTTCTGAAGAAATGAAGGAGATGGTTAAAAAATTCCAAATTAAATCAAAGGCCAGAGAAACCATCGTCCTTTTGTTGAAAGCCGTTGTTGCCATTTTCGAAGAAGGCTGTCATCACAACTATTGGAGGAGATTGTCGTTGACGTCAATCATAAGCAAGACAATCAAGGACGTGGTGGCGTGTGTAACGACCCTTTCTCACAAACAACAATTATCCACATTTATACAAAATCAGTGATAATTTTTTTTTCCAATACATATTAGAGTTCAGGACACAAACTCGCCCACAAACTCTTCCACAACATATCGGAGTTTAGGGCACAAACTCGCCCACAAACTCACTGCAGATAAATTTATTATTCTGATATCACATCACAATTAACCCATGGGTCACAAAATGATTTCCAACAGTAAATATGACATTTTAAAAACATATGGGCCCTATAATGGCAATATAGAAATTAATACAACACCAATACCAAAAGAAGCCTACAAGATTCTCAAAGTCTATGCCTCTGGTTGCTTCCCTTGGCCTCTATCCAGATTAGAGGTATCGCCTGAAAAATTATTTATAATGACGGGGTGAGACATAAAGTCTCAGTAACCAAAATAAATTTATAAAATATGCAGGAAAAGATTGTAAGTCAGAGAAGCAGGTTTAAATGACATAATAATAATAACAATAATAATAATAATAATAATAATAATATTCTCATAATTTAACATTTAACATGAAATAAATAAAACTATCCCCACTCATCCATCCTGCTCCTCCTTATCTCCTCTGGACTGGTACAGCCTATCAGTGCTAGTATACCCGGCCAAAGGTTAGCTAGTCACATCAAGAATACTGCCCCCTCCCATGCCACCACCAATATACCGTAACAGGGAGGTGTCTGCCCAAACACTCAGCTCCAAAATCCGGGCTAGGATTGAGAGAGCCGATGGGCACACAATTCACCATATCTCTTCCACACAACCCAACATATCCCGTAATATAAAAATAATAAATTAATACAGCTTTCAAAAACAATTACAATAATTCTAAATTCTTATACAACATTCATCTCAAACAACATATCCACCATAACAGTAACAATTCAATAATAATTTGAAAAATACACTGCTTCACTGAAATAAATTCATATTCAAACATAAATATAATCTTACGAAACACATACAAGTAATATAGATAAAAGTAAGGTTTATAAAATACCTTACAGTCCAAAACAAGCATATAAAATAAATTAACCACAGTTACCTCGATTCCAAGCTTAATCTTAATTTGGATAGTAAAACCCGTGCAATCACCGATCACAAGAAAAATCTACATTATTAATGTAGATACCAATTAACCAAAAATAACAATAAAATAATTAATTTACATAATTTAACTTCTACAACCCAATTTTCTCTACAACTATTATCCTCATTTATTCCAATTTCCTTAAAAGAAATCCTTAAATAACCTTTAATATACCCATAATTACAAATCTCCAATACCAACTTCCTAAATAATTAAATCTCTCTTTCATAATTTATATGGATATAATATAATTATTAAAAAATTCCTCAAATATCCACATAATTAAAATCATACCAAATTATAATTCAAATATTAAGTCCTAATTTATATTTTTCACATAGCTCAGATCTAACAAAAATAAACCGATTAAAACCTCAATAATACCTCCAATAATCCAAATAAAATATTTAAACTAATTTTTATCGGTAAAAACACCCTATAGGGATTAATTTAAACCCTATTTATAAAAAAATTAATTATAAAATCATATGACCACTAAATAATAAATCTAAACCGATTAAAATAAACTGTTAATTATTCTCTACATTTCTACAGTCTTATATTGATAAAACTCAACTTGCCTAAAATCATATCCCCAAAATATTCTCTAACTAGCATAAAATTACTATCATATGAAAGAGAAAATTATTTAGAACATATTTTATAAAAGAAGCTTTGTAATTAAAAGAGAGTTTGTATACCTTATTAATCTCCGAAGAACCGAAAATACACCAATCAGAACCTCACTCTCTTTCATTTTTCCTTAACACTTCACGCCGGAAGTGTTAAGGGGGAGGGAGTATTTATAATATACCCCCATCTTAATCAATTGGCGCCTAATGGCGCCAATTAATTATAGATAAGGGGATCAACCCCTTATCTATTTGTTGGTAGGCGCCGTATGGCGCCTACCAACTATATATATATTATATATATATATTATTATATTATATATTATAATATTATTATTATATTATAATATTTAATTAATATTTACTTTTTTTTTATTAATGTCACAGCGTGAGTAAGATGGTAAGTAAAAGGCAACCATTGATGTAAGAGAGAATGGGGAACGTTGGTTTGGTAGATGGTATGGGCATTTTATTCATTTCAATTTCATTCGCCCTAAAGGACCTAAGTCCTTGAAATAAAATTAAATCCTTTCAAGCAAAAAACTTTTCAAATAGGGATTTATTAGTATTTTTTTTAATGGGGTAGAAGGTTCTAGTTGTGCTTTTAATTCTCAACCACAACAGACGTCATACTGTAGATATTACTATAGAAAATTTCAATATTTTTTTTATAAAATGATCAAATTTTATTAAAAAAGCAACTATAAGGTCATAACAAAAGTCATCAAAGCACAAGAAGTAAATAAAATGTTGGTCATAAGCTACTAAAATTTAAAATAGAAAATCCCAATTAAATTCAGTTAAAATGCTAAAATCATATTTAGGCATACACATTTAACAAATTTTCAATAAGTACAATAGGCCTGATTAGGAGATTTTTTAATATTGTTAAAAGCCAAAATGCCCTTCTATAATTTTAAAAGAAAATTGTATGTTAAGCTTGATAACAATTTTAATTATTTCAACTTGAATTTAAATAAAAATTTTCCCATAACCCAATCGTGTGAGGTCTTTTTCCAATCATGAGATACGCGCAGAGAGAGAGAGAGAGAGAGAGTTGTTTTCCTTCAGCCTTATCTTTGGACTTGAATCGATTGCAATTTAAGTTCTAATAGAGATGACGATGACATGTTTGGTGGCGGGTAAACCGTTGAAGGAAGACGAGCTATTCACTATAGTGACATCCTTTGAAGAATTCAATCAAAAGCCAATAAAAAATGAAATACGAAACAATAAATATTCTTGGATGTGTATATGACTATAATTGTTGAATATATAAAATTTAAATCAAGACTAACCGATCTTCAATTTTTTAACAGAGGGATATTCTAATATTTTAACAGTATTAAAAAATCCCTCACAAGGCCTCTTGTCCTAATTAGGAATATGTTGATTTCATATTCAAATATTTTAACCAGATTTAATTGGGACTTCCCCAAATTAAAATGCCATAATTTAAAAGAGAAAAATAACAAGTCTAGGTCTTTGAGAATGGTGTTTGAAGAATCTCCAAGAGCAACTATTTCAATATGGAAACGTACACACAAGTCACACGGGCCTATTACTTCCTCTTAGGAAGGAAAAAAGCTACAAAAGCATATTCCTCTCTCTTAAGATGGATGAGTGATATCTACCTATCCTAATAGCAATGAATGAGCCATGTAAGCCTACCCTAAAAAGGACGAGTAACCAAACCAATGTGTATCAATGGGAGGACTTATCATGTGATAGTATTTTTCCCACACACAAGCCAAAAGGGCTTATTCCTTTCCCTTAGGAACAACAACAAGAACCTATCCTTCTCTCTAGGATGAATGAGCCATGAAAGCTTACTCCAACAAGGACAATTAAACAACCCAATGTGCACTAGAAAGGTCCTATCATGTAATAGTATCTCTCTCCAACTATTCTCTATCAATTACAACCGATCAACATCACAAAAACAACTCTTGCAAAAGTTCATAGCAATTGCCATTTGCATTTCCAATCTCTTCTATGCTAGGGAAGATAGCCTTCATCACTTCTACTCTTTTTTCCTATTTTCTATGCTAGGGAAGATGGCCTTCACTTCAACTGTTGGAACCTTGGTTTAAGAATTATAGGAATTAGAAGAAAGAGTAGACAAAATATCTAGACCAGAATCTGCAATTCTAGACATCATAAGATGCGACTTTCGGAATAATAATTTCCATAGCCTAATTTGCCTTGCAACCAGAATATATACAACAGCATAACATAACTGACTTATAACTGCCTAATAACTCCTAATAACTTCAACATATAATTAACTGACATCACAATACAATTAGCTACATCCTAAGACAATTTTACCCATGAACCATACGTTTCTTTCAGGAATATATCAGAAGAGGACGTGATTCCCTAACCGAGACCTTTCCCTTCATCATCTTTCTTCTCGCAGTTCTCTGACCAGTGTCTTTCCTTGCACTTTGAGATGATGTATTATGAGTTCTGGGTCTGCTCACTGAACCTTGACCTCTGTCAACCGCAAGAAACAAATAACGCGTCACAACCACATTTTTAGGAAGCTCAGCTCCAAATATTTTTTGAATGGTATTAGTATCATTTTTAATTTTTAATACATGATCAAAATGAAACTCACCATAATATGACTCACCAGAGTTGACAATTTTAGCTCCCTCTACACCATAATCTTGCATGAGTAACAGTATCCCAAATCCTTCAACAACCTTCCCAAACACCACATGGGAACTGCAAAAGATTCCAAAGGATTAGTATATTATGAGTATTTGCAAATGCAACAATTGGACACCAGGCAGTTTATATTTACACCCACCTCAGCTGGTCAAGAGAAGGGGGAAAACGCAAAAGAGTTAACCATATAAATGAAATGAACCTGTCGAGGCCTTGATCAGCTTCTAGTGAGATCAAAAAATTAGAACCATCTCCTCAGGGCATGGACAGAAGTCCTGCTCTATCATGCTTAAGATTGTTTGATTCAGCTGGAATAAATCACAACAATGATGTAGAAACTGATTTTCATCAAAACTGACAAAAACATTTTGAGAACTGTAAAAAAGTACGAGTCTGGGATCATGTTTGGAACATTAAATCAAATTGGGCATCGGACCAGATAATACTCATAGTTGCAATTAACATTGTGATTATGAGGAACCTCACAGTACTTAATCAATATGAGACAGAGTTAAGAGGATCATTCAATAAAGAATGTATATAAAAGTAAAACAGTATTTTATACACACTATTTAACCACTCATTTGGAAATACATCTTAGACCACAACATTTTTAATTGGGGATAAATGATCTAGTTAAAATCCTCAATAGCTAGTCTTGATTCAATCCTACTGTTCCGCGACCGAAATGATTTGAAGACAGAGGATACAAAATTTACTTAAAACCAATATATCAATATCAAATATAAAATATATAACAAGATGCATTATTCACAAGCCATGAACATCACGGCTCATTCCTCAACTAACGTGCTATGCACAAAAAAGAATGAATCTACTTTCATTTAATTGGTAAATAATGAGAATTAGTAAAAATAATAATTGCATCGATAGAAATTGACTAAATGGATTGTATCAAATAAATAGCTACAGAAAGAAGAGAAGTGTGACATCCTAAGATCAATGTATCAACAGAAAACATACCAGTTTCACATCAAAATAGGCCCCCCTGCATAAGGAAAAGCAGCCATCAATACATAGTCTTGATGCCACATTGCAAAGAAAACAGTTTTGGACACTAAAAAAGCCTAAGATGGAACACTTAGTATGAGCTTAAACCTATATCAGTACATACCTTCATGTAGGAACAACCTTTCTTAAGATAAAAGAAACGACCTTTGCACCACAGAAGCCGACTGAGTCCCTTTTCTCCTGAACAACAAGAAGATTAAATGGGAAATGGGGAAGCCATACCCGTATACCATAAAATCAAAATAAATTAGCATGTCCAGGGGATTGTTCAATTAGTGAGACAGTAATTGCAGTACAGGACGGTTCTACAAGGGCAATATTAACAACATCAGATTATTACCTGTACATAACCCACGGAAATTTTCTGCAGTAAAGGGGGTTGAGTCATGGAATAACTGGGAGGACAAAAGAATTCATTAGGTTGCACCTCTACTCTCACAATCAAAGTTGCAAAATTCAGAAAACAAAAGTTTCATCATGTATGATCATTGTAATTCAAAAGTACTGAAACGAAAAGGGTACCTCAAAAGTCATCCTTAAATAACAAGATCCATGTAATCTGAGATCCATGAAAACAGGGAATTTCTTCATCACCATTATCCTTTTCCCAAAAATCAGAACTCAAGCACAGAAAACAGCTGAAGTCACAAAAGTCAGTCAAGAGAGACCCATTAATTATACCAAAATAATACTGATGGGGGACTTTAAGGACGCTCATGTGGTTGGAACTGAGAGTGTTTAGGTTAAGTTTAGGTTCTTGGTTCGAACCTCCTATCATACCAAGACAATAAGAAAAATAATATTGATATAATCCATCCACATAACATGGATAAGAAGCAGGACTACATGATCAGTAGAGACTATTTTCGCTTAATGACTATTAGGGTTTACAGTCTTTTCTTATTTAGTTGTTTCTTGATTGACAATGGTGATGAAGCTCGACTTGCAGCCATACCAAACAAAAGCACGAAACTTGACTTGCTCGGCTGATTTGCTAGAAAGCTAAGTCATCTTATGCCCTGCTTTATCTTTCCTGCCTTGCTCAATATAACCCATATAGACAAAATCGAAAGTCACCATGACAATCTGATACAAGGTAAATTACAATTCAACTCCCCATGATTTGGCAAAAAATCAAATCGCTCTTGTTGTTTGAAATGTCCCATTCAACTCTTCCTTATTACCACTTCAATAATGAGAAGTCAAAAGGGTACGCAATTTTCATAGTCAAAAGTATGTATCATTTTTACCATAAACATTTCAATAGTCTGTAAGATTATTACAGGGATAAAACAACATTTTTGGAATAAAGCCGTCCAACTAAGGCCTCAAACCCTATAAGAATGTCTAAGCCTCCAAGTTATATGCAACAAACATCTTGTATTCCCCAAAAGAAAAACTAAATAAATAAACAATGATATATTTCATCCTTCTAACAATGATGTGATCGATTTTACATATGGTACTTAAGAGTAACTGAACAAATTACAAAGGTTCTGAATGTGGCAATTCAAACCAGAGGGAGGTAGTCAGCCCAAAAAAAATTGGAAAAACATAGAGATCAATTTAGTCTAGGTTGAACCAGAAGATGGTGAACTATAATTTAATGTCCAAAATATAACGACCTCTAAGTACATCACGTTACAGATAAATCACCATTATTCAAAAGCAACACTTGATGTTCCATTCAATGTTTTTCAAATGCCAAATATATAAAGACACGAGGTAAAGATGAAAATAATTCCAAAGCCTCTTTTTCTTACACTCCTTGTAAACACCAAAATGATCTTGACATTTGCTCTTAGCTGAATTAGATTCTTCCAGACCAGAAAAATCATAGAGAAATTAGATACACTAATTATAGGCCCAGTTGTAGAATGGCATCATCAGTTCGCATTATTCAATTACGCAGCCTACTCATGCCTCCTGACTCAACTTTCAATAGATATTAGTCATAGATTCAGGATTCCATTCACACACTTCTATGCCAAATAGAATCAAATGCTCATGCACCGACCAGAAAAAAAAAGGAAATTCAGTAGACTCGCAAACCTTATGCAAAGGAGAGAAACCAAGCGTGGGTTAGCAACACTACAACATTTCATGTTTCACCCTAAGTGCATGTTACTGAAGACCTCAAAGTAAAGGAAATGAGTACAAGTAGAATGAATTCAATTTGAAGAATTTTTCTGTGTATTTATTAATCTTGTAATGTTTAAGTGTAGCGCACTTTACTCGAAGAGTTGAAACAACAAAAAGGAAGCATGTTGCGAGTTAATGTACTAAGTTCCACAAAGTTACTGGATTTTCATACATAATTCCTTTTAGAGGCAATGATGCCAAAACCCTACCACGGGTGAATCAAAAGAAAAATGTTTGATTAGCATCTCGTCTAGAAGGTCAAGCATCTAATCCCTACCTTCAACTAATCGCATATGTTTTTCTTGTTATTGGGATACAATATATGAAAAGATTTAAGTGAACATATTCCATTATATTAAGATGCTTTGGCAACAAAATTTGCCAAAAGAAATTGTTCGATGTCGTTTTCAAATTAGTTCCATCACCACACAGATGAGGAGACTTTCCTTCATGCTCACATTGATGTCGCAACTAGATATAAAAGTAAATTTGGATATAGAAAGCACAATTCACAAAGGCCAAACTTCAGTTTCTTATTCATGATACAGCAGAAAATATAATTAAGCCTGTTTAGGCATTGGTAAAGAGCTGACTTATTCTGATCCTTAATACATTAAAGAAGTAAAATGAAAAGTACTTTGAAACCCAGTTTATAGCTTTTTCCTGCATATTATTTTCATATTTGCAGAAAAAATACGCAGGAATGGCTCTAAAAGATGTTCTTCTAATTTAATCAAAACCTCCTTAAACTGACCTTTCCATTTGATCCAACAAACTAAATTAACATCATCCCGAAAATTCTAAACATTTTAAAGACAGAGAGGGAGAAATATCAAAACAATCAAACTTAAGAGACTATAGCACTTGAACCGTTAACACGAAATCTATGGACTAAAGGTGTCTCAGAACTCAAAATTAACTATATCTATATCATGAATAGCAAAACAATGGATAACCATAGACTTCCTGCAAGATTTACAAAACTAGTTCGCTAAATCAAAATCAAAATATCTGGAAAACTTCAACTTCACTCGGTTACAGCATAAATCTATATTATCCCGAACACATCAAGTCTGATTTCAATTAATGGTGCCAATGGATTAACAAAAAAACAGCGATGATTCAGATGAAAATAATTTAGCATCGCATGCGAAAGAAAATTATTCCAAAAACACTCACATATTAACTGTGGACAGTCAAAAAGGAAGAACAAACCTGAAGCCGAAGGCGCATTTGAATCACAAATCTGAAGGCCAGATGGAAGACGGACCACGAAACTGAAGAATGATGTTCTCGAACTGAGTGAGTGGGTACGATAACGAGAGGAGGAAGCAGAGGCTGACGAAACGGTGGCGACTGGCAAGGAGAGGCGGCGATGGGTAGGTCTTCTTCGTTTGCGAGGGAGGGAGAACGAGAGAGTACAGTGCAGTCTTAGGCTAAACGACTGCGCCTAATTGGCTAAGTAGTTTCTGCATGAAAGGTTTATAAATAATTACTTTTTTAATAGAAAGGGACAAGTGTTTATACTTGGGTAGTTGCCAAAAAAAAAAAAACACAAGAGAATAGGAAATCTTAGCTTTAAAGTGGGTTTGGATTAACTTTTGAGAATAACTTTTATGATTTATGAGGTAAGTATGTGAGAAGAGTTTTGTCTCGATTTACGCAAGGTGGTTTTCCAAACATGGGCTTATGGGCTAACATTAACCTTGAATAAAGAGTTAGAGGTTCCTGAAGCACACGAAGCTCATTGTTCGCCATATGTGTTGATCTAGCCATGTAAAGGTAGTTTGCACGCCTGATCACATTTCTATGAGTATGAAATATTTGTAAATGTAAGTTGGAAAAAATAAGGGATCTGGTATCAACTATATCTTGTCAAAGGGGATGATCCCTTCCATAATCAGACATCAGTAATGTAGAGCTTCAATCGAATCTGAAAAGAGCTGAATGTTTCGAAAACTATGTTGTTTACAAATATGCAACCCAGTTTTAATTGCTTGTATCTCAGCTAGTGTCGAGGAACTAAATTCCAATGCTTTTTGAAAGCCTAGAAGCCATACATCGGCACCATTACGTACAATTTCAGCACATGCCGCACAATGATTTGGAGACACAAATCCATCCACATCTAACCAAATGAATCCATCTTGAGGTGCCCTTCATCTGTCTTCTTGACAATCCAACAGTTAAAGATCTTATGCATGAATTTACCTTCTTCTACCCCTTCAGTCAGCAAGTAGAGAACATGATAAAGAATGGTTGTTGGTTGGTCCGCAGTATTTTCAAAGGCTTTTTTGCAACAATTCTTCCAAAGCAACCAACAGACCAGCCTAAAAAATCTTTTTCCAAGACCATCTATTGAACTTGCGAGCATTAGGTTCATTCTTTAAATTCCAATCCAACCAAACCTACAAGTTATCACATAAAAAAGCAGTATAGTATATGGGGTTAATTAAAAAAAAAGCCACACCATAGTTGTAGTCTCACGATTTCTCAAAATATGGAGAATGGACTCCTCTGTATGACATTCAAAAAGACACTCTGAACACTCATTCAACCCTTTTTTTGCTCTGAGATAGTTTGTTGGAAGGCTCTCATGAAATACTTGCCACATAAAAAATTTAGCTCGCTCCAGAATTGGCAAGCACGATAGGACACCCTCGTCTGATTATTTTGTTGTGACAAGAGTTTATAAGCTGAGCTGACAGAAAAATTTCCATCATAGGACTTTCTCAATTGAAAACTGGCACCTTCCTCCACAACAGGAGCATTTACGCATCTTATTTTATCCACTACCCATGTTGGAAGAAAGTGATTCCACTTGACTAAGTCCTACTCCTCATTGGCTATGACAAAATCTCGCACATTTACCTCATGATCGATGTCTTGTTGGTCCTTACCAACAAAGTAGATAAGAGGAAGATCAAGTGGCGACCATAACCCCCACCACGCATTAGTTGTTCGACCGCCTTTCAATTTACTCTCCATTCCTTTTCTAAATGCATCCTAGATGGAGTTGATGGCACTCTAGACAGCGGACTGCTTCTTAACTTTGGGGAATTTTCCTTCCCCACATTTATATTTATTTCTAAGACATTGCACCCATAATGCATCCCTCTTTGTTAGAAGTCCCCAACATAGCTTCATGATGAAGGCTTCATTTTGTCTAACAAAATCTTTAAAACATAGGCCACCATCTTCTCTCCCTGTTTTTAACTTTTCCTAAGCAATAAGGTAAGTTTTTTCCCTATTAACCCCTGATTCCAGAAGAAATCCCAGCACATTTTCTCAATGTCTTGTAAAACTACTTTCGACATAAACACAAATTGCATCTAGTAAAAAGGTAATGTGGATAAGACTGATTTTAGAAGAAAAGTTTCCCCCACCATACTTAAAAATCGGCCTTGCCAATTTGTAAGTTTCTTTTGAACCCTTAGAATAAAAGGAGTGAATGTTATCTTTGTTACTCTTTTGTAAAGTAAAGGAACTCCTAGGTGCTTCCTTAGATCAGATATAATACTTATTCCCAACAGTTGACTAAATTCAAGTGCTCTATGAAAATTCACATTCCTAGACATAAAAATTTTCAACTTTCCTAGACTGATTATGTGTCCCGATATGTGACAAAATAGGGACATTATGTGTTTAATTGTTTCCATCTGTTCTCAAGATGCCTCACAAAAGAGAAATAGATTATCAGCAAAAAATAGATAAGAAAGGTTTGGACCATCAGAACTGACCTTTAATGTTTTCCATCTCCTTCTCTCAACTTCATGTGTAATTAGCTGCCCTAAGTGTAACATCCTCATTTTTTTAATTTTTGGGATATAATTATAATTTAGAGATAATTATCATTTTTAGTAGGTAATTTTTTAGGACTAAAAAAAAATAATAATAAAGGAAAAAAATAAAAATAAAAAATTTTTGAAAAAATAATATAATATAATATTAAAATATTTAAAAAAAATGTGGGAGGCGCAGGCTGCACTTCCACTTTTGAAAATGGTGTGGCACCAGCCACACCATTGAATATAAAATAATAAAAAAATAATAAAAAATTATAAATGGAGACAGGAGACCCCCGCTCCTCACATACATCACGCATCAAATCTTCATGAAGTGTTGTGTAGTAAGGTGACAGGCAAGGCTCTGATAGGAGTATTTTTTATTCTTCGGGGATCAATAAGGTACTCAATATCTCTTCTAATTATAAAACTTATTTTATGAAATATTTTCTAAATAATTTTCTCTTTCTTATGATATTAATTTTGTACTGATTAGAGAATATTTTAGGATTAGAATTTTAGACAAGTTTGAGTTTTGTCAGTATATGACTATACAGATGATAACTAATAGTTAATTTTAATCAGTTTATTTTTTTTTATTTAGTTGATATAAGATTTTATAATGAATTTTCTATATAATCAATTTATAAATAATGATATTTTGGACTTTTAAAACCCATTAAATTTAGATTAAATAATTTATTTGAGTTAGTGGAGATATTATTGAAATTTTAGTTGGTTTAGTTTTAAAATCTGAAGGACTAAAGTGTCATTTATGAAATTTATAGGACTAAAATGCCATTTATGAAATTCGTAGGATTAAACTGTCATTTATGAAATTCGGAGGACTAAACTGTCATTTATGAAATTTGGAAGACTAAACTGTCATTTATAAAATTTGAAGGATTAAACGGTCATTTTTATAATTTAAACCGTAAATTGTTATTTTCAGTTTTTATAGTATATTATTATTAGAATTTGTAAATAAATTATAATTTTGACTTTTGGAAAATTATTAACGGGTAGTAAATTGATTGTGATAGATTGATTTTGGCGTGTGTTTGAGCTCTTGGATTTGGAACACTGTGATAATAATTAGCTTCGGCGAGAGGTAACCACTTTCCACTTATTATGTGTGTTGGTGTGTGTTTGTGAGTATTTTGTAAAATGATTATGAGATTGAAAATCATATATGGATATTTATAGATTATTTCAATGAGTAATATTGAGGAGTATTTTGTTATACACTTGCTTTGTGGAACCTTG
This sequence comes from Albizia julibrissin, assembly GCA_037074505.1. Taxonomy (NCBI): domain Eukaryota; kingdom Viridiplantae; phylum Streptophyta; class Magnoliopsida; order Fabales; family Fabaceae; genus Albizia; species Albizia julibrissin. The sequence continues at coordinate 39,629,426 of CM073479.1, forward strand.
TGATTTAAATTATAAGATGTATTTGTATATTTTAAATATCCTCATATGTGTATGGAAATCTTGAGAAAATTCCTATTGAGCTATTTATTTATACATATTGGGTTGTTTGGTTTGGGTTGAGATGGAGAAAGTTATTTTTACCACGTGATATAGTCTCTATTGGTGCACGATGGTTAGCTTTCTATTCTCCTACCAGTTCAATGAGGGACTACAACATCCCATTAATTCAATGAGGGGAAAAACTCATGGTTTGGAAACATGCTCTGTGGATTTTGGCCAATCCTCATCATGTGACCGGATAGCTCTTTGAGTGGCCAATAACATGGATAGTAACTTAGCTCATGGGTCTAGTCGGTGGAAATAAGGTGGTTCGGTTGGATTGATGGGAGGCACTTGGGAATGGTGATATGAGATTTGAGATATAATATTATAATTTTTGATATGAGATTTGTGTAGAAAACAATGATATTAGATTTTTAATATTTTATTATATAAACTGTTCCACTTGGCACCTCATAAATACATGTCAGCATGTGTAATGAGTTGGAAAGCTGGTTACTGAGGCTTTTGTCTCACCCCGTCGATTTAACATTTTTCAGGTGATAGTTTCTGTACTGGAATGTCGGGAGGAGCTCCTGAGGCTTAGATATATCTCTATGGCCTCTTGTGGTTTATTATATGTTGAATTGATGTATATTGCCACTCATAGGGCCTACATCCTGTAAACTCTGATTTGTCTGCATACTTTGGATTATCGTATCATGGATTGGATATTATAATATTTAATAGTTTATAAAGTTTTATCTCTACTGTGATTAGTCTTTGAGAGGGAATAGTTAATATTATGGAAGTAAGGAGAAGATCTTACACTAAGCAATCCATGCACAAAATAAACAGATATGGACTAAGAACGGCTCCTTGTCTCAGTCTTCTTATTGGTAAAAATGAGTTCGAAGGACTCCCATTCCAACTCACTCTCATAAAAGCCAATGATACACACTGTATGATAAGCTCAATAAACTCTTTATTTAGTCCCAAACATTTGAGATTTAATTTAAGAAAATTTCAATCAAGACGGTCATACGCCTTCTCCATATCCACCTTGATTGCTATATAACCTCTTCTCCAGCCTTACCCCTCATTGTGTGAATTGCTTCTTGGGCTAATATGATATTGTCACAACTTTGATGCCCTTGGATAAAGCTATATTGGGTAGGTTGTATTAAGTGATTCATGAATCCTTGGAACCGATTAGCTATCACTTTACTGAGAATTTTGAATGATACATTACACAAACAGATTGGCCTACAATCTCCCATTGAGTTTGAAATAAATGTGGTTGGAGACCATCCGGTCCTGTCCTATGAAGGACCCTATCTCAAAAGCTGCATTCTTTATCTCAATATGGTTTACTTCTCTCTGAATAAATTGTAACTAGTGCTCCTCCAATTTTGGGAAACTACTTGGCTAATCTTCTTTTTCTGTCACGTCTTGGTCTTTTGAATACAGATCGTTGAAATATGCCACAACCATGCTTTTAAGGAGTGATTGGTCAATAACCTATTCACCACTTTAATTCGCAGGGCTTTAATTCGATTTGTTTTTCTTCTTATGATGGTGGAAGCATGGAAAAACTTAGTGTTTTTTTTTCACCATATTAAAGCCAGTTACATCTAGCTTTTTGAAACCACACTAACTCTTCTTGATTGACAACCTTAATATATTCCTTCCATAGCTTATCCTCTAACCAATGCAACCCCTCATGAGGTAATTCTCTCAACTTTCTGTCTATACCTTTCAATCGACAAAGGAGAATTTGTTTTTTCTTCGGCAGACTTTATAAGATATTTTGATTCTAGTCCATTGCTTTCTTTGCAAACTCCACACATCCTTGTTCCTAGTTCCTGACAAATTTTCCTCTAGATTCCATGCTGCTTGACAACAAAATTGCACCGATTGAATTTTTTTGTTTAATTGGGCACCATTCGACACCACCACCATACGATGGTCTGATTTATAACGTAACTAATGAAAAGGCCTTGAAATTTAGATGAGACGTTTCCCATTCTAACTTACTGAAGACCCAGTCCAGACGTTTTTTAACATCTCTTTTCTCCCACCTGTTTCTATCGCCTACCATTGGGACCTTAACTAAACCACAACTAGCAACACATTCCTTAAACTAGTTCATCGCCGCTGAAATGCGCAATGCTACACCCCTCTTGTCCGAAGGATCAAGAAAATTATTGAAATCACCTAAAACTAACCATGCCCCTTGAACTATCTGTGCCAAATTTTTTAATGTTGCCCAAAGAGATGTTTGATTTACCATACAAGGATCTCCATATACCATTGTGACAAAATTGGTTTCACCATGTTTCCTGTCAGTTATTCTGCAACGTAAGAGCTGAGTGGTAGATTAAATGTAATCAACAATAGTTTTTCCATTCATTCCATAACAACCAGATTCCACCAGCATATCCTGTTGCCTTAACTCAAACTTAATTAGTAAACCCCGGATTCTGAACCACCTTATAAGCACGTGGTCCACTAAAACAGGTTTCCATTAAATCCATTACACTAATCTCATACTTCTTCATAATGTCTCTAAGCATGAGTAGGAATGATTTTCCACCAACCCCATGACAATTCCATAATGATATAATCATAAACGCAATTTTATTAGGAAAGGGAATGAAAAAGAATCACTTACTTGTCCAGTGGGATGCCCTCCGTCATCAATTGGTGTTTAGTCTAACTTTGTCTTGGATTAGCATCTGTCGTAGTGGCATTGGTCGATGTCATTAGTGATTTGTTGTTCTTTGTAAGTTCCGATCGAGTTGCTGCCTTGTCCTTAACCAAATTCTGAAAGGTAGTGTTGTGTCTCAACCTGTACTGTTGATGCTCCAACCTACCAGTTCCTTCTTCATGATTAGTTGGATTCCTGACATTGTTAGATTGATCTATGTGATCTGCTTTCTTGGGCTCTATCTTCTCCAAACTTCGCATAACTACACTATGAACTTGTTGTACCAAACCTTTTTGGGCTTTTTTCTCCTTTGGGCTTGGAATCTTCAATCCATCATTTATTAGAGTTCCCACATCTATACTTTCTGGCTCTTGAGCCTTTTTTCCTTCCTGCTTCGTACTTTCTTTTCCTTTTCTGCACATACACCTATATTGGGCATACCAACAAGATGGCCTTTTACTTACTCTTTCCTCACCCCCAAATCCCATTTTTTAGGATATCTCTTCGTCCTCGTAACTCACTATTGCTCTACATTTTAAGATATCTTTTTGTCTTTATAACTCACTATTGCTCTACATATCCCATTTGACAAATTTACTTGCCCTTTTTGTTTGCAAAGCAAAGTTTCTTCCATGTTTCTCTCTTCTTCCCAGTTTGCAATTGCTGCGTATCTTGAGATGTTTGATTTAGTTCCTTGCTTTTTCTCTGACTTTACTCCATACCTAACTGCTATTCTTTTTGGGAACCCGAGCCCTGTTTGACCTTTGGAGAAACATCCAAGGTCTAAATTCCTCACCTTCCACCGGTTTGGATGGCTCCAACGACATAACTGGTTTCTTTGTAATAGGTAATGAACTTGCCGCTTTGTCTGAAGATGAGCTACTACACGCTTTCCATAGAACACTCTCCTTCTTTTGTCCATACCTACCACATGCAAAACAAATAAGATCCAGGTCTTCATATTCCTCATTATAAATCCTTGTGGCTAAGATAATCCTTAGCACCAATTTTTTCTGGCGGTTAATCTCCACATAAATCCTAGCATATCATCCTCTCTCCACTCGAGGTTGCTGGTTCTCTCCATGACTTAGAGTATGTAAATCCATCTTCAAAGTTTTGCCAATCATATCCCCTAACCTTGAAATGTACTTTATAGTGTAATATTGAATTGGGATGTTTGGAATATGGACCCAAGTGGCTATTCTTCCTAGTAGATTTTGAAACAGATCGAAGTAAGGTGACCAGTGTTGAATAAGCACACTATGCTGTGCTACTACCCAAGGACCTTGCAACAAAATACGCTTGTAATGACTACCCCACATTGTTTCATTTGTAAATCTGATCACGTAATAATTATTGGGAAGGTCTATGAGATCAAACTCATTAAATCTCCTAATATGGCTCAACATCTCCTTCAGTTTTTGAAAATGAATTCGAGCCCCTAAGAATGTGATACTTAGTGCGTTATTCCAAGGTTGACACGCCTTATTAAATTCATCATCAGACAATGGCAAGGTTGGATAAACTCCCATCAGCTTTTTTAACTCCTTTTAGGGTTCAGTCATCGACCATGATTGATCAAGTAAATCCTATACCAACGGATCCTCATCCATACTCGAGGCACTGTACATAACACCATTAAATTCAACTCCTTTAAAACCCATTAATAAGTCTCTATAAGATAGTTTTTTCCTCAAAGAGGAAGCTCGATTACCTGAATGCATACCTTCTGTCTCTAGAGCTTGATATGCAACATCTTCCATATAATCCATCTTATCAGACATAGGGGTGTTCAAAGTATTCCGGTCCCGGTTATCCCAGCCTGGTCCCGGAGATTTTAGTCCCGGGAATTTCCCGTCCTGGCCTTGGTGGTCCTGGTCCTGGTCCCGGTTATTTATTTATTTTTTATTTTTTTAATTTTTTACAAATATAAATTAAGTTTCTTTTTATTTTTGTATTTTTTACTCTATAAATTAACTTATCATTTGATAATATGTGTATTACATTTTTAATTGGAGCTAAACCGTATATATTATAATACTAATCCTAACTATATAATGTATAAAGTTAATAACAAAGATGATAATAATAATAATAATAAAATATTATTCTTCAATTCTAAATCAATTTGTGTGATTATTATGGTCATGTTAACTGTTAAATGATTATTTTAAATATTAGATTATGAAAAATTTAATTAATATAATAATATTTTTTAAATTTATTTTTTTTTAAAAAAAGAATCCTTGTTTCATCCCGGTCCCCGTCTCAGTAATCCCAAAATCAGGATGCATATATGTATCCCAACTAAAAACTGGGATCGGAACTGGGGATCGAGAATCCCAATCCCAGATTTAAACATCCTGATGAGACATAATGGAGTCTTCCATTATCTCCATCTTAGACTTTTTTGCGGCCCACCGAAGTGCTAATTCTTTCGACAATCTGTCTAGAGGAACCTTTCTGGAGCTGTCCTCTTCCATAGAGCACAAACATGTGGCACAGGTTTAGAGATAGAGAGAGAGTGTGTGTGTGAGAGTATTCTAGTTTACTATAAATAATAAATTTTAATAATTGCTGTAGCCTCCTCCTCTCCATGTTTATTTTATCTTGTTTACTTACTTATACAACTAGACGAATCACCTCGTGCGATGCACGGACCCTTTTATCAGAAAGGAGAAGTAAAGAATATATGGTACAAGTTAATAAAAAACAAGTACATTATTTATGAGCACATGTAATTCACATTGGAGATCAATATAAATGAGCTTGAGTTTTATATGTGTTAGGCATTGTAAATGGATTATACGTTGTTTCTGTTCTTAAAGTCATGTAATACTATAAAGAAAGATGTTTGGATATTTAAAAAATTATACATGAAATGTATACATGTATTTTTTTGTTAGCATTGTGTAAGGGGTTGATTGAGTATTTAATGTCTTAGGTTCAAAACTTACCCACAATTGAAGTTAATATGCATCACAATTTTTTTTGTCAAACTACAATATGTTTAATACTTTATCTCATTATTAGTATTTTTTATCTATCATTTCTTTACCTCCTGGCTTATGATTAAGTGATCTTTCTGGGAATGGTGATAATCTAAGATATATATACATCTAACATGAATGTACTAAATTGTGCCAATCATAACCATGTTAATGAAGAACAAATTTCAAATATGAATGGATTATTACATAAATAACTAAATAACAGGTGTAAGTTAATACAAGACTACTCTAATATCATGTTAACAAACTCAAAACTTGAAGAAATATACTAATATCTTCCTAAAAATTAGTAGCCATAATGACATTACAAGAAACTCTTTTTGGGTGATTCTATTATTAATCCTAAACTCTTGAATTAATGAAAGGTGAGCACCAAGTCAACCTCCCTCATTTTGGGTGACAATCCTACCATGATCCATACAATTAGACCTCTATTTATAAGCTCTTACAATGATTAACTACTTCATTAAGATCTTAACTAATTAATGAGATTTCAACTAACTAATGCGTTTATATATCTCCAACAACTGGCAAGCAAATAATTACCAGAAACATCACTTTGAAAATATGCATAACGTTTAGTTCACGTACGCGTTTTGGCCTTAAAAAAAAAAGGGGGCACCGAGAAACTTTTTTTGGGAATGTTTGGAAAACTATTGGGAAATAATAACCATTATTTTCACTTCAAGTAACTGAGAGCTTTCTCAACCCCTTCAAAGGAGGCTGCACCATCATCTTGATCGACTTCTTTAGATTTACCTCCAACATCTTTGTAATTGCTAACGAACTTCAACACACCATCATCGATTCCTCATTCAACATTGCCACAGCCACTAACACTCCCAATCTCGTCGCTTTCAATCCTTCAGTCCACCGAAAAAAAAAGAGAGAAAAGGGCACCAACTGTTCCATTAAGACAAGCAAAAATGACTATCAAGTTAGACTTAGTTTCAATATCTAAGTCTCTTTGAATAATAATTAAATAAAGCAATAATTACAGCATGACAATGAAACTGTCTTCTAGCACATAGAATAAAATGAGACAGGAGTGGTTGCAGGTTAAGTATAAAAAATGTAAAACTGAAACTGATTGTCTAGAACTCAATTGTGAACAAAATTAACATAGGAAGACATATCTACAAGATAAAGTACATAGCAAAGAAGCATATCATAAGTATCAGAAATAAAGGAAACAGGCATATTGTAAAGCTATAGCAGGAACACAACATAATATACTTGAAACTCGGCAACTATCTCGGGTTTACAAAGGATTCCTTGTGGAGATTCATCAGCAAGCTCAGCTGCTTCTTTATACTTTGCGACCTCCAGACAGGTGTAAAAAAATATAGTTTATCCAATTTCTTATTACCATAATATTTTAAATATTACCAACGAGTTTAGCCAGCAAAGTGACGTAAAAAATTATATAAATTGTATAAACTAAAGTGTTCATCGGATTTGCGTTCCTATGGAATGAAGCAGTAGTCAGCAAAGAGCCACACTTGATCTATATTTCTTTTTATGGCATGAGGCAGGGTAACCAAACATTCAAGGTGGAATTATATTGACATCCTCCACATCATTTGATTTAATACTCTTTTTGGAGTTCCAATTTATCTTTTCAAGTTTCCTTTCCTTCTGATCATCGATCTAGCAAAATGAGTATAAAAGCAACGTAGGCGTGTAAACAAAATTCTTCATAGTAGAAGTATTAAAAAAATCTCATTGGCTTCGGCTATTGGTGTGTGTATTTTGTTCCTGGTTATTAATAAAATTGGCTAGTTTGAAAAAAAAAGTCAGGCCATGAATTGAAGTTTTTACTTTTCTTTCCGAGCATAAATGTGATCGAATACAGCAGCATGACTACAAAAATAAGACTATTCTCTTAATTCCAATTGTAAGTTGGAAAACTCATTACATGTCATTGCACGGCATTAAAACAGGATTAGGAATGCCAATCTATATAGGGCTCATTTTATAATCAGTCAAACAGCAAGCTCAAATAAATTAAGCACAGAATGGAAGGAGCCAAAAATATCTATCCTGCTACTAATCATACTAAATTTCTATATATGAGGCAGAATGTTGATGCTTGGTGATCTGGATTTAAAGATGTATTGGGCAATAATTTCTTTATAGAAGTGTTATGCTTAGAGTGAACACTACCAGGTTAAGAATTTGATCAACTTATAAAACAAATAGCCAAAATGAATAACACTGTATAAAATCGAGAAATATTACAAACTTGTCAACTTTATTTATCCACCCTGCAGTAAGAGAAAAACCCCACACGACCAAACATCTCCCACAAGTTGTCTGAAGGACACTAACCCCCAATAAATATTCATCAGGTATGAAACAATTTAATATCATTTCATAAATCCCAGGATATGCAAACCTTTAAATCTTTGTTAGATTACCTTATCGTGGCAATAATCTATACCATCGATAAGCTGCTTCACTAAGACAGCCATGGTATACCTGCACAATTAACAAAGAAACTGCAGGTTATCAAAAAATTATGGTAATGAGACCCAAATAAATCTAGATGCCAAATGATTAACCTTAAGAACTATAAAAGGAATAGATTACTCATTAACTTGTATTGACAAAACAAATCATAGGAAAAGCATTAGAGGCACTTTGAGAGACAAATGTAAAGACAAAATTTTGGACATTGCCAGAAAGAGATTCGCAAGAGAGGGCTACCATACTTTAAGCCACAGATGAAGTTGAAGATGAAAGATACAACCACAAAATCAAATGAACCACAATGATAACTTTGAAACCAATCTTTACATAATAATTTGCTCGGTCAAGCATTAACAATACTTAACAGTGGAAAGGAATTTGCTAGTCAAGGGCAAAAAAGAAAGGAACTTAAAAACTATGAAAGTTAAGGAACAATAACTTTAAAGGTAGATAGTAATAATAATCAAAATAGGAACCATTAACAATTTTAGGTACGCTAACATATTTTATGTATAAATAAAAGAAATTAGTTTTGTTAAAAAAAATAGAGTGAACTCAGCAGAGGAAGTAATCAAACCAATGCCTCATATATATATACAACAGCTTCATGTACATCACCTAGAGCAGTAAAAAAAGAGACCAGCTAGGGCAGTCCAAAAATAATAAGTTCATCCTCCCATTCCTACTTCAACTGCAGTAAAAAAGGGGAAAAAAAAGGTCAGCATGAATTCTATGGTCACATTTCCTGAAAGACATATAACCAAAAGAATATAGTTGCACCTGCAGGTGCGCATCTCATCCTCCCATTCCGACTGCACCTAAAGTAGCTGGTCTATTTTCAAAATCCGCACGCCAAAAATTACCCCCAACATCTGGTAACGGAAACGCTTATCCCTCTTCTTGCTTCTCTTTGACTCAATCTGCACCACCTCCGTTTGAATAATGTCTGAAAGGCTACTGCCGATGATGGCATGAAGAGTATTCTTTCAATGATGATCGAACAATATCGGTCGGCATCTTAGAATTCTTCAACCATGGTGCGGAAGTATAATCAAGCCCAGATAGATGAGAGAGACTGAGAGGAGAAGAGGATTTGGAAGAGGGAAAAGAAGAAATAGCAAAAGGAAGAAGATTCTGTTACACAGATTAGAGGGGGTACAAAATAAATTGCAAGAGGGTGGGGATGAGAGACTTGAAGAGATAGAGAGGAACTTAAATAATGAGTTTGAAAAGGTACTGAACCAGGAAGAGATTATGTGGTTCCAAAAAGCTCGGACTCAATGGCTTAACGAGGGAGATCGCAACACAGCGTACTGCCACACAAAAACAAAAATAAGGCGCAGGAAGAACAGAGTGTATATGCTGAAAAATGGAGACAATGAGTGGGTAGAAGGAAAGAAGGAAGTTGGAGAACTAGTCAACAATTTTTTCAAGAACTTTTTCAATGAGGATAAATATGACAGGGTGTGGAAGCAAACTGATCACAATTGGCCCAAAGTCTCAGATTCAGAATTGAGAATAATCACTAGAGACATCACAGATCAAGAAATTAAACAAGCAGTTTTTTCCATTGGAGGCCTGAAAGCACCAGGGGAGGATGGTTATCCAGCTATATTCTTCTAGAGAAATTGGGAGACTGTAGGAGGAAGTGTATGTGAGGCGGTTAGAAATATGTGGAAGAATCCAACTACAATTAAAGAAGTTAACAACATGCTCATCACTCTGATTCCCAAGGTGGACAAGCCTGAACATGTGAGCCAATTCAGACCAATATCCTTATGTAATGTGGTATACAAAAGTCTATCTAAGGTGATTGTGGCAAGATTAAAAAGTATCATGCCTAAAGTGGTGTCACCCTTCCAAGTTAGTTTTATTCCAGGGAGAAATATACATGATAATATTATCATTGTGAATGAATTAATACATATGATGAGGAGGAAGGGGGGAAAAAGGGTTCATTGCAATCAAGATAGATCTAGAGAAAGCCTATGATAGGATTAGCTGGGAATACATGGAGAAGGTGTTACATGAGTTAGCATGCCCACATGAGATGGTGGAAAGAATTATGGGATGTGTCGCTTCTACAACCATAAAGATTTTGTGGCATGGGGAGAAAATGGAAGAATTTTCTCCTACTAGAGGGCTTAGACAAGGAGATCCCTTATCTCCTTATTTTTTTGTATTAGGCATGGAGAAACTCACACATATTATCCTAGATAAAGTGAGAGAGAGAAAATGAGAGGGATAAGAACAGGACGGAACGGACCAATGATAACTCATATGATGTTTGCTGATGATCTTATCCTTTTTGCAGAGGCAGAAATCGCACAAATTACACTAATCATGAAGTGTCTTCAGAAATTTGAAGAGATGTCAGGGCACAGAGTAAGCAATGATAAGACACATCTTTTTCTCTCCTAATGTAACTACAAGCATGAAGAGAGATATATGTCGTGGATGCCATTTCAAACAAGTAGAGGACCTGGGAAGATACTTGGGAGCCAACATTGTTTTCCCACGCAAGAGAAGAGAGAAGTACAAGAACATTGTTGATAAAGTAAAGAAGAGACTAAATGGATGGAAAGCAGCCAGCTTGTCACTTGCTGGCCGTATGACACTTGTGAAATCAGTAACAAGCTCACTGGCTATATACAATATGCAACATGACTAAATCCCTATAAATATTTTGGAGCATATTGAACGAGAGCAGTGGCGCTTCATCTGGGGAGAGTAGGGAGATACTTGTAAATGGCATGCAGTAGCTTAGGAGACGTTATGCAAGCCAAAGGATCAGGGAGGTGTAGGACTCAAATCAATGGTACATATGAATGAAGCTCTCCTTCTGAAACTAATATGGAGGATAATGAATAAACCAAATGAACTTTAGGTTAAAGTGTTAAGAGGAAAATACGGACGGGAAACCGGGAGGTGGTAAGTCCCGTAAGTAATAAATAGAGATTCCAGATTATGGAAAGAGCTAGTGAAACTCTGGGAACACTGCTTGAACAACACAAGGATGGAAATTAAATACGGAAGAAGTACTGATGTTTGGAGAGATAAATGGGTGGAGAATACGCCGCTCTTAATCTCCTTTATTCCGCAAGGAAGGGAAGTTGAGCAAGAACTGAAAGTTAGAGACCTTGTGGACGAATATGGGCAATGGGATCTCCGGCCAATAGCAGAATGGATACCTGATACAGTACTACAAGCCATACAGAGTAAGCCCAGTATGTGTGTAGACGAGGAGGAAGATTGATTAGTATGGAGCTTAAACGGAAACGTGAAGTTTTCTACCGCTAGTGCATATAAGAGTCTAAAAGAAGAATCAGAACAGGGGAGAGATAATAGATGGGGGAGAATATGGAAACTGAAAACTCCTGAGCGAATCCGGCTCTTTATGTGGCAGGTCATGCATGAAAAATTAGCAATAAAAAATAGAACAAGTATATGGGGATCAGGAGATAAAAGCTGCAAGATCTGTGGAGATGAAGACGAAGATCATATGCATCCCATAAGAGATTGCCCACATGCAAATGAAACATGGAGACAATTGATACCTCAACAGAAGGAAGCATCTTTCTTTCAGAGCACATGGCAGGACTGGCTATGCCACAATCTGCAGAGACAGAAATTCGAAGAAGCGGAGGGATATTGGCCAGAGCTCTTCGCAACAGGTTGTTGGTACATCTGGAGATGGAGAAACAAATAGATGCATGATGAAAATTGCCAGAAACCCCATAATCCAGGGGTGCTTATTAAACAACAAATGGAATATTATAATAGAAACCGGAAGGGTGAGGAATGGAAGGGAAGAGGATATGATACAACCTGGATTGCGTGGACATGCCTGACCAAAGGGTAGTACAAACTGAACACAGATGGCACGATAATGTCAGAAAAGTGGTCTGGATGCGGTGGAGTAATAAGAGGGGATGAGGGAGAATGGCTTGGAGGGTTCACTAGAAGATTGTACTGATGTAATAGCTACACAACAGAAGCTTGGGGAATATTTGAAGGACTTCAACTATGCTAGAAACTAGGCTTCAGGAAGATCGAAGTTGAGTGTGACGCTGAACAAGTGATCAATGAGCTTAATGTTGAATATGTGGGAAAAGTCCTACATCGAAAATTTTGTGAGGGAGGGGCGGTGTTTTTGAGTATAAATAGGAGGCCCCCTCCCTCATTTCAATCATCCCTTCAACTTTCCTTCTTCCTTTTATAAGGCATTTTGTATTTTCTTCTCTCTTATAGTATTTCACTTATAAATTGTTTAGAGTGAAATTAGATTATGGTATTTTCCTTATTGTTGTCTTATTTATTGTTTATTAGCTATTTTTAGATATAGTAGTTGTGATTTATTATATTATTAAATTACTTCTAGAAACTTTGTTTTCTAGTATTGTGATTTTTTAGTATAATCGGTTATGCTCTATATATCCCGCTTCCTCAACAACTGGTATCAAAGCCAAGGTTCTATCTAAGTATGCTCTGTGGTTACAGTATAATCTAAACTTCCACATCATAAAAGAATTACTTTGAGGTTTTGCATTTGCAGCTATTAAATAATATTTGGAGCAAAAATGGCGGACAAAAAGATTGAAGAATCCACATCAAGTGTCAAAAATTCATCATTGTCATCTTCGCTTATGACGAGAATTATGCCCAATACGAAGTTTGCAGTTGAAATTTTTGACGGATCGGGACATTTTGGGATGTGGCAAAGTGAGGTTCTTGATGTCCTTCTGACACAACAACTAGATTTTGCTATTGGAGAAAGAAAACCATATAGAATAGGGGAGGAAGATTGGAGGATCATCAATCATGTTGCTTGTAGTACTATTCGATCGTTCCTTTCCAAAGAACAGAAGTATCCATACACAAAGGAAACTTCTGCTTGTAGATTGTGGAAGGTATTAGAGGATAAATTCCTGAAGAAAAGCAGTCAGAATAAGCTTCACATGAAGAAAAGATTGTTTCGCTTCACCTATGTTCTTGGTACCACAATAAATGATCATATTACCAGCTTCAGCAAGTTGGTAACAGATTTGCAGAATTTGGATGTGACTTTTGAAGATAAAGATCTGGCCTTGATATTGTTGGGATCACTTCCTGATGAGTACGAGCACCTGGAGACTACTCTACTTCACGGCAAAGAGGAAGTATCTCTCAGATATGTTTGTTCTGCGCTATACAGTTATGAACAAAGAAAGAGAGATAAACAAAGAGGCGGAGAAGCAGAAGCACTAGTCACAAGAGGGCGTGTTGAAAATCAATCAAGATCAAGGAAAGGGAGATCCAAATCGAGGTCCAAACCTAGTAAGGATGAATGTGCCTTTTGTCGAGAAAATGGCTACTGGAAGAAAGATTGTCCAACGTTGAAAAATAAAGCCAAACAGAATAATGGGAAGGCTGCTATGGATTCAAATGTAGCTGATTGTGATGATGAAAATTCAAATTTTTCATTATCTTCAACGACGTTGTCAAAATCGTCAGGCATATGGTTGTTGGATTCAGCTTGCAGTCATCATATGTGTCCCAACTGATTTCTAAGAAGGAGGATGTGGAGTTGTCCACATAGCAGACAACACTTCACTTACCGCATATGGCATTGGTTCAGTTCGATTGAGGAACCATAACAGATTAATCAGAATATTGACAGATGTTTGATATGTACCAGATTTGAAGAAAAATCTCATTTCTGTGGGAACTCTAGATTCAAGATCACTGCAGAAAGTGGAGTGATGAAGATACTTTCTGGTGCACTAGTGGTAATGAAGGGTATCTGGAAGAGCAATAATACGTACCACTATCAAGGTAGTACGGTTATTGGAATAGCAGCAGTGACATCCAGTGATGAGAAGGAGGCAGAACGACAAGGTTGTGGCTTATGCGCTTGGGACATGCTGGAGGAAAACCCTTAAAAACTCTTTCAGATCAAGGGTTGTTAAAAGGATTAAAGCATTGCAGTTTAGAGTTTTGTGAGCACTGTGTGAAGGGGAAGCAGACAAGGGTTAAGTTCGGAACAACTATCCATAATACAAAAGGTATTTAGGATTATGTTCATTCTGATGTTTGGGGTCCTTCAAAAACACCATCATTAGGAGGAAAACATTATTTTGTAACCTTTGTTGATGATTTTTCCCAAAGAGTTTAGGTGTATATGATGAAGACTAAGGATGAAGTGTTGGGAATTTTTCTAAAATGGAAGGCGATGATAGAAACACAAACAGGAAGGAGGATCAAATGTCTTCGTACAGATAACAGAGGAGAATACATGAATGATCATTTCTAGAAGATTTGTGAGGATGATGGCATCGTCAGACACTTCACCGTCAGAAATACACCACAGCAGAATGGAGTGGCAGAACACATGAATCGAACTTTGTTGGAGAAGGTTCGGTGTATGTTGTCCAATGCTGGCTTGGGCAAAGAATTTTGGGCTGATGCAATTACACATGCGAGCCACCTCATTAATCATCTACCATCTACTGTTATTGGTGGTAAAACACCGTTGGAACAATGGTATGGTAAGCCTGCTAATAATTATGATTCTTTGCTTGTATTTGGCTCGATTGCATACTATCATGTGAAAGAATCAAAATTGGATCCGAAAGCAAAGAAAGCTATTTTCTTGGGGATCACTTCTGGAGTCAAAGGATATCGTTTATGGTGTCCAGAGACAAAGAAGATTGTATTTAGTAGGGATGTTACCTTTGATGAATCTGCCATGGTAAGAAAGGTAGCAGCTGAAGATACCCAGCAAGGCGATAGTGTTTCAAAGCAGGTGGAGTTTGAAGGAAAGATGATTTTTCCAGTACAAGGAGTAGACAGGGAAACAAGACAAGACTTTCCTGAAGTAGAAGAAGAGTCAGTTGATAGGGAGGTTTTGACTCATGGACCTCAACAGCAACGTGAATCAATAGCAACCAGCAAGCCAAAACGAACAATAAGAAAGCCTACTCGTTTCGAAGACATGGTGGCTTGTGCAACCTCAATTGCAGCTGATGACATTTCTTCAACTTATAAATGGGCTATCCAGAGCTCAAAAAAATAAAAGTGGAGGAATGTCATGAATGAAGAAATGCAGTCCCTTCATCAGAATGGTATGTGGAAATTGGCCAAACTCCCTAAGGGTAAGAAGGCAATTGGTTGCAAATAGGTATATGCAAAGAAAGAAGGATTTCCTAACCAAGGTGATGTGCGCCATAAAGCAAGATTGGTAGCTAAAGGCTATGCTCAGAAGGAGGGAATTGATTACAATGAGGTATTTTCTTCGGTTGTGAAACATTCCTTTATTAGAATTTTGTTAGCTTTGGTAGCACAGTTAGATTTGGAACTAGTTCATATGGATGTAAAAACTGCATTTTTAAATGGAGACTTGGAGGAGGAAATCTACATGACTCAGCCGGAAGGATTCAGAGTTGCTGGAGAGAAGAATATGGTGAGTAAACTTGAAAAATCGTTATACGGATTGAAACAATCTTCGAGGCAATAGTATAAACGATTTGACAAGTTTATGTTGCGACATAAGTACAGAAGAAGTAGATAAGATCATTGTGTCTATTTGCGGAAGCTTGAAGATGGATCCTTTATATATCTCCTTTTATATGTCGATGATATGTTGATAGCTTGAAAAAATCAGGCAGAAATTGAGAAGCTGAATGTTCAACTAAAAGGGGAATTTGAGATGAAGGATTTAGGCGAGGCAAGGAAAATTCTAGGTATGGAGATAACAAGAGATAGAGAATCAAAGAAACTCTTTTTATCTCAAAAGGAGTATTTGAAGAGGGTGCTAAATCGTTTTGGTATGAATGAGAGAACGAAGTCGGTTAGCACTCCACTCGCCCCTCATTTTAAGCTTAGTGCTGATATGTCACCAAAGGATGAAGATGAACGAGAGTATATGTCAAAGGTACCATATGCAAATGCCGTTGGTAGCTTGATGTATGCAATGGTTTGTACAAGACCTGACATTTCACAAGCTGTTGGAGTTGTGAGTAGATATATGCATGATCCAGGGAAGGAGCATTGGCAAGCTGTGAAATGGATTCTACGGTATATTTGTAATACTGTAGATGTTGGTTTGGTTTTTGAGCCGGAAGGTGATCAATCTTTAGTTGGGTATTGTGACTCAGATTTTGCGGGTGATTGGACAAGCGAAGGTCAACTACTGGTTATGTATTTACTTTTGCAAGAGCACCAGTTAGTTGGAAGTCAACTTTACAGTCAACAGTTGCTTTGTCTACCACAGAGGCAGAGTACATGGCAATTACAGAGACTGTAAAGGAGGCAATTTGGCTTCAAGGATTGCTTGGAGAACTTGGCGTTGGTCAAGAAAGCATCATTATTTATTGTGACAGTCAGAGTGCTATTCAATTAGCAAAGAACCAAGTTTACCATGCAAGGACGAAGCACATTGATGTTCGAGATTACTTCATATGATAAATTTTGGAAGAAGGTGGAGTCATGATACAAAAGATACGGACAACTGAAAATCCTACTGATATGCTGACAAAGGTGGTGACTTCTATCAAATTTCAACATTGTTTGAATCTAATCAACATTGTTGAACATTGATTATTAAATTGTTAGCACAAATTTGTAATTAGGAGAAATTGAGAATGTGAGAATTTTTCCAAGATGGAGATTTGTTGAATATGTGGGAAAAGTCCCACATCGAAAATTTTGTGAGGGAGGGGCGGTGTTTTTGAGTATAAATAGGAGGCCCCCTCCCTCATTTTAATCATCCCTTCAACTTGCCTTCTTCCTTCTATAAGGCATTTTGTATTTCCTTCTCTCTTATAGTATTTCACTTATAAATTGTTTAGAGTGAAATTAGATTCTGGTATTTTCCTTATTGTTGTCTTATTTATTGTTTATTAGCTGCTATTAGATATAGTAGTTATGATTTATTATATTATTAAATTACTTCTAGAAACTTTATTTTCTAGTATTGTGATTTTTTAGTATAATCGTTTACACTCTATATATCCCGCTTCTGCAACACTTAATACGTATAAAAGCCTCTAAAGTTGTTTCTTATTATCAGTGCAAATCAAGAATCTACTGCAGAGAGATTGGCAAGTTAAACTGAAGCACATATACAGAGAAGGGAACAGGTATGCTGACAGATTGGCAGCGCTGTGTACAAAACACCAGAATCAGCAAGTAACTTGGACGAGTCCTCCGGGAGAAGTAATCGACATACTGCAGGAAGATAAGGCTGGAAGAACTTCAGCTAGACAAATCCTGATGTAACTATGTGTATTCCAAACAATTCACAAAAAAAAAAAAAAGAATATCAAATGAAAACGGAGAAAGAGAGTGAAATGTCATACCTGTTGCCGCACGTTCAATCTCCATAACTGAAAGATCAAAAACAAAATGGGAAGGGAAATCCAAATATGAAAAGTGGAGAAAATGGGAAGATGAAAATGAGCAAATGTATGATCTGGGAAAACACCATTGTCAATACAAGCTATATAACGGCAAAATGAACCGGTTCGCAGATATTTTAAAAATCCTATCATCACCCCTGCAATGTGTCTTCCAGTTCCAGTCCTTTTTTCCACTGTCTTTCGGTTATATTAAATCAAGGTACGATTTAAAATTTGAATTTGAAGTTAAATTTATTGGAAACTGGGTACAAATCATAATATCCTCCCTTAAAATGTATTTAAAATAAAATAGTGGTTAAATTTTTTAATTACAGTTTATAATATATGAAATAAATATGGGAAATAACTTTTATCTTAATTTATATGAATAAACATTTTTGAGAATCCTAAATAAACTGTTAACTGCAAATCAACATCCAAAAATTCCATTAATGACATATTCAGAATTATAATATATTATTAATTTTTAATAACTTGACTTATTGAATTAAAGAAAATGGCTGTTTTGGTTTTTGGACCAATCAGAGCTGGCATAATAAAGAAAGAATTTGACCGATTAATAGAATTATAGAAAGCCAATGAGAAAAGAAAATAAAATATGGTGGGCGGAATAAATGACAAACCAACCTATCATCCACCAATAAAGTAAATGATGAGTTTACAAATTCAAATTTCAAATAGTAAATTAAATACTCCTTTTTATGGAAAAATTAAATACTTATTTAATACCCAAAGAAAAAAAATTGAACCAAATTGAACATGAAATGGACCAGAAAAATAGGAAAGAGAATAAAATCAAATCAAAATCGAAAAATACAATGGAACAAATAAATAAATATCAAATAAAGGGAATTAAATAAAAAATGAAAAAACAATGCAACAAATGAATAAATATCAAATAAACAATCAATAATAATAATAAATAAATATAATAAGAACTGTAATATAATAAAGAATGAGGAAAAATGTTCAAAACGCGAAAAGCAATTAAAAATCAATGATTAAAATCAATTTCAAATTTTTACAGTTTGCTATGTTTTAAAATATGGGTTACATAATATTTATCATTAATAAGTAAAATAATATTGAAATTGAAATTATAACGAAATTTGAAAAATGGAGAAAATCAGGCATTGGGAATGACAGTAGCCATTAGACTGCCTGGAATGTTTAAAACTAAAAAAGGAGGGGGGGAATAAAGTTAAATTGATTTATAAGTGATTCAAATTTTAAATGCTAAACTAAAGAAGCATGGAATGCAGGGAAATATTTCCAAAAAAAGAGAATTAACCAATGAAAAATGAAAATGTTGATGATGTGTACATCACATTTGGACCAATCATAATGAAGCCAGCACTATTGAAGGTGTGTTTTTTTAATTATTAGCCCAAATTGATAACGCTATTAATTATTATCCAACATTAAATTGTTTGTAAGGACTCTGAAAACCATACCACAAAAAAAAAAAAGCATATGTTTAAAATCACACATCGGTAATTAATCCTAAAATTATTTCAAACTCCAAAGAGTGCATATATATAATAGTAACCAAAAAATAGCATCCCAATCAGTATAGAGCTAATCTAGTAGTGTAATGCCCCATTAAATCCTTCTAACTCTTAAATTCAAGTATTAGGTGAATCACTTGTGTTAAAAAGAAAGATTACGAACCCTAAAATTGAATATCAGTTAAAAGTATAAAAAAAATGACATCCCTAGCTAATAGAAAGTAGAACATCTAAAAGTCACAACGCCCCTATGTTATGTCATATAATCTATCTGCACAATCGAATGATATCAAGGTAAACATGCACAATCATTAATTTAAAACCTTTACAAACAAAAAATAACTTAATGTACAGTATGAAGAAAACTACATTAACCATCCATACAAATTTGGAGTTTATCTTACATACCTCGAGAGATTGTGAGTCTGTGAGAAACACGTGGCTGTATTTAATCAATCCTTTATATATATATATATATATATGTATTTTTTAGCTGTGATTTACAGGTATGGTTGAGATGGAACTAAAGAATGATCCTGTTTCTTGGAGATTTACAAGATGGCCGTAGAATAGGATTTTTGGACTAGTGTGCTAGGTGCTATAGAAGAACCGGTGTAACAAAATGTTTGATAGTGTCAGCAACTCACTTTAAACCTTGGTGAGCCGTTGCATATATCAACTCATAGAGGGGGTGGAGAATGGCAAATACAAGCATCACATCTTCCATATTCAAGAAACAATAAATAGTAGATGGTCCGAACCACCAACAGGATTCGTTCGAGTTGATGTGGATAGATTAGTGTTTAACAATCATCAAGCTACAATTTGAGGACTGATTCGTGATGAAAGAGGAAACTGGGTGGCAGGATCCCAACAAAAAATTTGATATACATCTTCCACTGCATCAGAGGTCATAACGATTGGCATATGGCTTAGAATGTGTAAAACGCTGAATTTTGCAAAAATAAGACTATTCTCTGACTCTATTGACACCATACAGCTCTTGCTAACTGATTGTGAACATGATCATCCTTTCAAAGATGAAATAGGTGACATTGGATCATTTATCTCCTTGGACTGAGATCTGGAGATAATACATGTGAAACGTGAAACCTTAAGGAGCGTTGATTGTCTTGCTCGTACTGCACATGAAACGCAGTCAGATTTTACTATATTATAAGAACCACTTGCATGGTGCTGGATCCCAATAAATCAAGATTTAAAAGAGGCGGAAATGAGAATTTCGTCCTACCGTGACACATAATTTTGTTGAGATGTAATTTTTAAGTGTAATATTTATCATATTATTGAAAAAAAAATGTCACAAGAGTACGCTCAATCCTTTGTTGCATATCCAGAGCCAATATCATTATATGCTTCGCATGACGCAAAAGTGGCTAAACTGAGAAATCCCGCTGCTGAACAAATTTTGTGGTCATATTCAAATAATTAGAAATTGAACCGATCATAACATTATTAAAAAAAAAGACAACCCCTATTATGATTAATTGATATAGAAAGTGTTTGGAATAAGATTGAAATCTTTAAAAGTGCTTTAAAATTTGTGGTCATATTTAAATAATTTTATCTCGATTTACATAAATCACACTAAAAAAAAAGTAAAAACTGATGTAAACACCCTCTATGTCTATGAAACCTTACTTGGCTTGACTCTATTAGTGACCTTGCCTTGTATGTCGAACTCTCTGTTTAGTACTAAGTTTTTGTTGTCTTCTTCTATTTTTTTGTTTTCTCTTTTATTTGGATTAATTGCAACTTTAGTGGTCTTATTCGAGTGATTTAAAGCTGTCAAATAAATTTAAATTCTACATCTAAATATATTATCATATAATACATATCGTGCAACCCATGCAGAGAAGCCCCTTAGTGTGTGTGTATTATTAGCTCATTTTTAAAAGGAATTACACAGTATTACTTTTTCTAAGATTTATCAACAAAATTAATTAAGGACAGTTTTAGAAATAAATTTTAAAAATAAAAATAATAAATAATTATATCAAAACTAAGCTTTTTATTAATTGTTGAAAATATAAGACAAACATTTAATTTGCTTAACAAAAATGACATCAACCTTTGCATCCAAAAACCAAAACAAAAAAAATCTTTTCAAATGCTGAAAATTTTCACAACGGAAAAGATCTACTAAGGGTTTGTTTGGAAATGCATGAAATGAGAAAAAAGCCCATTTACAACGAAAAGCCCATTGGACAAGTTTATAGAGTGTTTGGAATCTTATGAAATTAAGATGAGCTTTTTAGAAAAAGAAAGAGCTTTTTCCAAAAGCTCCTATTGTGAGCTTTTAGCTTGTGGACAATGAGCTATTAGGGTCTGTTTGGATTCACGGTCAAACAACCCAGACATGCGGCCACTGAGAAAAAGCATAGTAAGAGGTGAGGGGAGTGTTTGGATTTGCATTATATTTTACTGCACTTTTGTTGTAGAAGCTGCTTCTAATAGAAGCACATAACCCTTTGCTTTTTTTCACTGCACGGTGCGGTTGTTGAAAAGAAGACTACAAATCTTGAGATATTCTTCTTCTCTTGCCTCATTTGTGTGGGCCTATCCTTATATGTATGTACACGTGTTTTGTCCTCCTCACTTTTATTTTGGTTTTTCTTAATATACCCTATTCACTTATTTACTGGCTCGTGGTTCAATTCCGAGGAAAAAGAAGAAGTTGACTAGGGACTTCATTATAAAATTCAAAAGTTCTCAATTAGGGATTACAATGAAAATTATTGAAATATTTTTAGGTTAAATGTAATTTCCAAAAAATGTGGGTACTTATCTATAATTTCCTTGACCCCTTTTCTTTCTTCACTTATAATTTTCATAAATTTTAGGGAATTTTTCTATAAGTTTATCCAATTCTCAAAATATTTATTATGACCCTCTAAAATCTCCAATTTCTTATTAAATATCTACAATAAAAGATTAAGCATAAGATAACATGAAAAGTTCAAAAGATCATTTATATGGATAATTAAATTTTTTTAATAATAATTGATTTTTTTTTATTTTATCAAATTTTAATTTTATTTTTTCACTTCAATTATCATAATTTATACAAACAATATATGTGTGTAGTATTCAATAAGGTTCATATCATTTTTAATCATTTTTATCTAAACGAGTTTTTCAAAAGCTAATTCAAATAGATTCAAGGTTAGATAAAAAAAGCTATTTTTATCACCACCAATTTAAATATAAATTATATTTACAATTTATTTTTTTTTCAATCTAACTTTTATAAAAATTTGATAAAAAAAATATTTCTCTACTACTAATCCATACAGAGATTTATTCTGATTAGACCGAAGATCCGTGAGGAGTGAGGGAAAGTGCCGTTAGTGTCGGTCAGTGAGAGGAGCTATTAGAGGAAACAAAGGTCTTTGCTTTTGTGATGAGTCTGACTTAGACACCATCCATCCATCCATCCAATCTTTCGTTCATTTCCCCAAATCCAATGCCTCTTGTGAATACACACAGGCACAACGCTCCCATTCCCAAAAGCAGAGACAAGGTTAGACAATGCCTGTTGTAAAAATGTTATTTATATTTTTTAATATTAATTATAATAATATATATATAAATAATATATATTTAATATTCAACATAATTCATGTTATTTTGAGTCTTTTTTTTTATTTAAATGAATTTTTTAAATGCTAATCCAAACAGGTTCAAGGTAAAAAAAAGGTCACTTCTTCCACTACTAGTCCAAACACAAATCACATTAACAATATGATTTTTATTCCATTGGCTTCTACAAAAGCCATATTAAAAAAAGAAAGCCACTTTTCGACCGTATTTCCAAATAGGTACTGGCACACAAAGTCTAGGTACTTTAACACTCTATGCTTCATAATGTTAATGCATCATATTTGTTAACATGTTTTTTAAGGGTTAAAGGCCTGGATATTTTGCCTTCACCTAACAGATGTAAATAGTCAACCGTCATTTGATTGGCTATATTGAGATGGTATACCCACATGGTATTCACGTCACTTTGATTAAAGGGTATTTTTGTCTTAGAAATTTATATGGAAGAGCTATTAGCATCAAGAAGTTCCTTTAAAAAGTAGAACATCTAGAATCATAACACACCCCTGTTATGACATTTAATCCATAGTGTAATCACACCAATTGCGTGCTTAATTAAATGTGACCTTACATATGACACATTTAAGAAATACAAGCCACATCGCAATGAAGCTATTATTATGCTCATTCAGTTCTGCACAATTGAATAATGTCAAGGTTAAACATGCACCATCATTAATTAAAAACCCTTATAAAAAAAAGACTTAATGTAAAATATGAAGAAAACTAAATTAATTACACAGTGCTATGCACGTCTCAGGATCCATACAGATTCGAAGTTTTAGAAATGTCACAAAGATCGCGCTCAATCTTGTGTTGCATATGGAGAGCCAATATCATTATATGCTTCGCTTGATGCATAAGTGGCTAAACCGAGAAATCCCGTTGCTGAACAAATTTTGTAGTCATATTCAAATAATTAGAAAATGAATAGACCATAACACCATTAAAAAAAGACAATACCCTATTATGATTAATTGATTATGCCTTTGCAACCTTTCTTGAACTCTTCAACCCCCTGCAGAGAGCTTTTGACAACCTCTTCAGAACAATTTCATATCCTTCATGTTAGGAATGCAATGCTTGCTTTACATCCTTAAGGATATATTGCCAAATTCTAAAGCAACTTACCCAATAAACAGTACCAAAACAACCTTGTCAACCTAAAAAAAAAAAAAAACTTTTTCATATAAACCATGGTTTCCCACAAAATTTATCAAACATCCACAATTTTGTCAGAATCCTTTTTTTCATTCAAACCAAGGTTTACTGGAAAGCAACTTTTAACACATGACAGTTGAATTATTACCGTTGTGGAGTAATAATTTCCTCATCTCTCCTCTGCTTGGACACTGTTTCTGCAGAGATTTCCTGTCCTTTCCCTCTTTTATGCCTTTTCTCCTTCGAGCTTCATTTCTCTCCTCTTCTTTGTTCGCTGAAAAGCTTGTACACTTGAAAAGCTTCATTGCTCGCTGCCACATTCCCTTTTCGTTGTCTGTGTTCCGTTCCTCGTCTTCCCCATCGCCAAAATCAGCACCAGATCTGAACTACGGCACCAGCAGCTCAAGCGAGATATGTGGGCTTGATCTTTTCATTTTCATTTTTCTCATTTTCTTTTTTCGTTATTGCGGTGACCAAACGTGGTGATGAGCACTTGTGGCAGATTCGGCGACCCTGTCTTCCTCTGTCAGTAGTAGATCTGAAACTTGGAGTCTCCTCGTCGACGCCGGTGACTCGCTGACTTCGCTGAAGCTCAACTTGGTCATTGCAGCTTTCTCCCATGGTTCGGCCTTTCCCTGCCATGAAGTGGTGCTTCATTTATTCTCGTCTCCGTCGGTAATAGTTAAGTCACTGGTGACCGCAAGTTAGTTTTACTCTGAAATATGATCAGTAAATCGATGGATTGTGGTCTTCTCTGTGTGTGTGTTTTTTGTGTTCATATCACTTCTTGTCTCTGCTATTCCTCCTCTGTTCAATATCGATAAGATATGTTAGACTCATGGTAGCTTTACTTGCCTAAAAGATTTGCCCTGTTCAGTGCGAAAAAATAAAGAGAAACAAAGAACGAAAACTACTCTGTAATAGTATGATTTTGAGGTCCGAATAGTTGAAGTTGTTGTCCATCGCATTGATTTGTGTGGTATATTGATGTGACTTGGCCTTGGCAAAAAATTGAAGTTCCTTCCCTTGCCTTGCGATTGATTTTACTTCTTTTACTTGTATTTGTTACCTTTTAGTGGATCTCAAAGAAGTGTGCCCTGATTTTTTTAAATCTTTAATGCAGTAAGTGTCATGGCTTTCCTCCTATCACTAACTTTGCTTTCCACAAGGAAAAATGTCATTCGTTAAAACCTGGTGGTCTTGCGGTTGAGGCTCTTTTGGAGGAGTATTCCTTTACCTGTGCTTGTCATTGGATCTTTCTTAGGTTGTTATACCAGAAGAAGAAGACTTCGCTCTAATATCAAATATTAGTGCAAGTATTTTATCTAAGAGGGGGTGAATTGGGTGAAAATAAAAATTTAATTAAACTTAGCAATTAAAGAAAATTAAATGAATAAGATGGTTGGAGAGATATTATCAAAGTGTACATACTGGCTCGGTCACAACTTTTTTGACCTACATCCAGTTCTCAAATTACCTTTGAGCTTTTCAGTAAAGCTTCCAAGATTCAGTGTGTTCTTGGCACCTTGGTACACAACAAGCTCCTTCACCAGGTACTCGCTACCCCTTACATAATGTAAAAAGTATTAAGTGTTTGATATAACTCTCTTTCTTTAAAAGTGAATAAATAATTACTAAAGTACAAGATACAAAGAGAATGATGAAATAAACATAGCACTTAATGAAAGACTTGAATGTTTCGCAATTCGGTTGTTGCTCTACTTTGAATGCTTTAGTACTTATAGTTGGAATGTAATAAGTAACCGTTATGACTATTACATTTGTTTGTTAGTCTCGTATCTTCTGAACATTCTTTGTGTATGAGAAGATAGCCGTTGGAGGCTTGGAGCAGAAAGAATGTCTTGCTTGAGATTCTGCTGCAATAAATGCTTCAGACATAAAATTTCCTTTTTGTGATATTCAAATCTTTTGATGTTGGAAATTCATGAAACTTGCTTAAGAGATGTTAATTATGTAAAAGAACAATAGAAAGTAAGGTTAAGGGATTAAACAAGGCTTTCTTTAAGTTCCAGAATCATAGGTATTATGCTCTGTTTTTTTAACATTGAGTTGTTGGAATATAATTTTCTGTATCAGAATAGAATATCTCTCTTTCTAATATAGTATATTCGAATACTTATCTTTCTCTTCAAATAACATTTAAGTTATTTGTAAAGAGTGTATTTGAATAAAATGGTCATTATTCAAATAGAGTCTTTTAAAAAAATGGGTGGATTTATTCGAATACAAATATTGTTATTCGAATATATTTTTATAACAGTGTGTATTCGAATACAATTACTTATATTCGAATATGTTTTCAGAAACTTGACTTGTTATGAGTTTATTCTGATACAACATTTTGTTATTCAAATAAGCTTTTTGGAAAACCTTATTCGAAAATTACAGTATCTGTTTGAATAAGCTTTTGAAATTGAATTTTGAAATGGATGAGTTTCTTATTCGAATACTACTCTCCTTAATCGAATAAGCCTAACCTTAATCTTTAAAATATATCTCAGTTTTATTCGAACAATCAACTTATTATTCAAATAACATTTTAGAAACAACCTTAAAAAGTGAAGCTTATTATTCGAATAATAATTTTCCTATTTGAATAAGTTTTGTCATATTTCAATTAGAAGAATATTCATGGCTTACCATTTTTGGAATAGAGCTATGTGTATTCGAATGCTCTTTTGCTTAAACCATGTATCCTTATCTAAATAGAGTACTTCTTATTCGAATAATACTCTGCTTATTCAAATAGGATAAGAGTTATTCAAATAGCTCTTGACTAGAGACATATTTTCCTATTCGAATAACTATTTGTCTATTCGAATAAATTATGGTATTGAACAACATGAATTTTCTTAAACCAGATAATAAATCCTTATTCGAATAATCTTGAGTTTGTTACAGTCAAAACTCTAAATTTAATAATAATGACTCATAATTTTTTTTGGCCAACCATGAACGTATTTCATTACTTTAAAGCCAAAACAGCCAAGAAAATGATAATGACTCCATGGAAATTTGAAATCATTATAATAACAATTCATTTGGTATTTTAAATATAATTAGTGAAAAGTTTTTTTTTGGCAACCAATTGTGAATACGAGTGGATTATTGTCCTTTTAATTAATGAGCAATAATGACTCATTAGAAATCATTATAATATCCTATAATGATGTAATTTCCAATGACATATTAAAAGTTTTAAAAATATGAAAGAGGTTGAATTTGACTCTATCAAGTGACAAGACAAGAAATATGCGTTATTTCTTGGTGTTGAATTTAGTATAGTTGTTGCTTTTTGGGTTTTTCCTTCACTAGCAAGTTTTAATATTTTGATTCTGTTGTGTTATAAGACTATTTTTTTTCTTGATATCCAAAAGCAATTTTGGAAATTTGTTCTGTAATGATAATCAAATTAATTCCATTTAACTTTTAGCATCCATGACACATGTTTATTACCCTATCAACATATTTAGATAATCATATTACTTAACATGATATATCTCTACATATACTACTATCACAATTAACTCTTTCAGATAAAATACTCCCTCATGAAATTTACGGGGAGATATAATTTGTTTCTCTTATAAGTATGTATCCAATTCCAATCAATAAAGCATATAGAGTTGCCATACCAATTATTTCAACAGACATTCGTGGAAAAAAATTTTAATACTCCTTAGAAAATTAAAACGATCTAATTCATGCCATATAAAAAGAATAAAGAACACCTTCTAAAAGGCTAATTTATAAAAAGAATGAAGAATACCTTCTAAAAAGCGTTTTATAGCATAAGCCTTTATAGTATTCCATTTCATGATCATTGATGGTTCTCCCCCCCCCCAAAAAAATTCTTGTTGATTTTTACTATTTTTTATGATACTATTCACTTGTAAGACTTTTGTTATTTACTGTATATTTAACTATTTTAAAACAATTGATTAATTTATTAAGTAATACTAATATGGTAGTAAAAGAGATTTTCTGCATTTTAAAAGCACACTGTGCTAAGGTAGAGAGAATAAACCCCATTTGAAATCATGCTACCTTAGCAGAAAAGAAAACAACTTAATTTAAAAGCTAACTATAGTAGAAAAATGTGAATTCAATTTACTATGAAAGATTACCATAGTTATAACAATTAAATCTAATTCAAAAAAAGATAACCATGATAAAAACTTATTAACCTTGAGTTCACAAAATCTATCATGGCTATTAAGAAAAGGCTAAAATATGAGGAAAGAACTCCTATAAATTTTTGGTTAGTTGCATGTGACCATCTTGATGTTTTGAAGTTTAAATTTACCCTACTTAGCGTGTTAATTTTTAACATTAAGCACCCTGCCATTAGTTTTGCCGTTAAGTGTAACATCCTTATTTTTATTTTAAGATATAATTATAATTTGGAGATAATTTAATAGTATTTCAAAAAAATAGAGAATGTTATGTTAAAATAAATAAATAAATAAATAAATTAAAAAACAATTAATTATTATAAAAAGTTAATTATTTTATTATTATTATTATTAATAAAATAATAAATATATATAAAAAATTGTCAAATTCGGCGCCACCTTTGACAAAGAAAGGGGGAGGGAACCGCCTTTCAAAAAAAAAATATATATATATATAGTTTCCAATTTTCATTGGTTAATCAGGTTTTTTTATTTTTTTTAAATCATACTGAATAATAGTTATTTGTAAGAAAAGGGTCTTTTCATTAAGTCACTGATGAAAACCGCCACATCATATTGATAAGAGGGTGACGTGGCATCCTACATAATAGAAAAAGATTTTAAACTATCATGGTAATAAGAATTATACCTATGATTAACTTTGACTGATATGTGCATTGTTAATCATAAGAAAACAACTCACTCCAACAACACGAAACATGTAGTATGTTATATAGGATGCCAACGATGTGACAGTTTCCGTCAGTGACTTAATGGCAAAACTAATGGCACAATGCTTGATGTCAAAATTTAAAATGTCAAAGAGGTTGAATTTAAACTTCAAAACATTAAGGATGTCATATGCAGTTGAACCAAGGTTTAGGGGAGTTTTTTAGATTTTAACCTTAAGAAAGCAACTCACTCCAACAACACTAACCATGACAAAAAATGAAGGATGTTAGATTATGATGGTAACAAGAATTATACTTATGATTAACAATGCACATATAAGTCAAAGCATGATCATTGGGCCTTATGCACTTTTAAAACGTAATAATATAATTCACCAATAGGCCCATTATCATTTTTTACAACTATTATCTCATTCTTGACAATTTTTGATTTTCTTGAATAATTTCATTTTCATATAGAACCATAACTTTCTTAAAAGTTTCACAAAGTGGATCCATGATTAAAAGACATAATTTAGAACTTATAAGGATATGACATTAGGCCTCTTCTATCTGCGCTCTATCAGATTACAGAAAAATAAACCAACTATGCAATATCAAAGATATCACATTATTTCATATTATAAATGAGCCCTAAGTGGCAATATATAAAGTCAACACATAATTACCAAAAGAGGAGGTTTGCAATGACACAATGCAAACCTAAACCTCTAAGCCTTCCTTAAAGATATCACATTATGAACCTTGCCTGAATAATGTTAAAAGCAATAGGGGTGAGTCACGTGAATTCAATAATTACAAATCCAATTTAACCAGTATGATAGGAATGATTACAAGATAGTTAAACATGTTAAATATCAATCCACATAACATAAAATATAAAAGTTTTCTAAAAATGATAATAGTTCAAAGAGTAATTAGGCATGCATAGGACTTACTCAAAGCCAGATATTGAAATCAGGAAATGTTACTTACTAGAGCTTCATAAGATTCTTTTACCGACTCCAAGAACAGAAAAAATTCTTTGCTTCCCTGTACATCCAATAGGCCTTCAAATGAGTCAACTGCGTATATAGGAGCCATAAGAATAATAATTATGATGGCCTTTAGCTCTTTAGGGTTCTTCCAGTTGCTATAATAACTGCACTGTGAAATGCATGGAGGCCATTCCACAAAATGCAGACCCTATCACAGTTAGTTGTTCAGGACTCAACGAACTTAGATCCATTGTGAGTACAAAAGATGAAACGTGATGATAAAATCTGCACAAGATCAGTTCCAAAGTTCAGTTTATCACTTGAGTTGAGGAATATTTAGACACAGTCCCACTACCATGTAATCAAGGCAAGAGACCAGGAAGACACAATAGTTTCAAATCTGCTAGCTCAATTTTTCAACGGAAAGATAGATTTACCCGGCAACTATATCTCCTTATGAGATTTATGTAATGGAATATATTCAACCACTAGATTTTCTCGCATCCACCTAATCTTTTACGATTCAGCTATGCAGAGCTTAAAAAAAATAACTAGAGATAATTGAAATAGTTCTGGGGGAGAAAACCCTTTCATCTCAAAAAATGAAGGAGGATAATGCGTAACATGATAGAACCAGGAAAATTAAATAAAGAGGCCAAAATTATGGGCCTTGGTTTTCATCATCAAACAGAAATTTTGTGATTTGCTCTCAATCTTGAAACCATGAGGTCATATGACAGGCTAATTCTTCACGTACAGTAAGCATTCAAAAGGTTGTTTTTGCCTAGTAATAGTCAATTTAATTATTTATGGGGTAAGTTTTTATGTACAAAATCAGGTAATAGTTAATTAAATTAGTTATTAAATATTTACTTGCGGAAGGAAGGTATCTATTGATCCCCCACTGCAACCCAAAAAGAAAACTATTTTTTCGTTTTTCTTAGATTTTCCCTTTTATTTTATTTTCATATAAATTTAAACATAGTATTTTTAAATTTTGATTTTTTTCCCTTTTTGGAAGCAGTATGCGCAAGGCAAGACACACGAGAAATGGACGTTTTCTAGTTTTAATTTTTCATTGAATTATGTAAAAATTTTCTGTTCTCAAAGTCAAAAAAATTTTTATATTAAATTTTTTTTCTATATTTAATACTTATACAATCTTGCCATTACTTTAGGGCCCGTTTGGTACACTGGAATTGGTTTTGATGGATATGGATATGGAAATGGAAATGGAAATGGAAATGGATATGGATATGGAAATGGAAATGTGGTTTAAAAGTGTGTTTGGTATGTACATGGAATTCAAATATTATTTTTATTTAATATTTATATTTAAAATGTAAAACTACCAATATGCTAATCTAAGAAAGTGGAATGAGATAAAACCATTGTTACTAAACCCGGACCGGACAGATTTTTTTTTAATAAAAAATTATTTTTATTTTTTTAAAAAAAAATTCATATTAATAAGACTAAAATATTCAATTTCTCACCGGTTTAACCCTGATTTAGCTCCAGTCTGACCCACTAACCTTTGACCTAGTACTTTGACTGCTCCAGTTAGGTTTTTTTTAATAAAAAATTATTTTTATTTTTTTAAAAAAAGAAATTTCATATTAATAAGCCTAAAATATTCAATTTTTCACCGGTTTGGCCCTGGTTTAGCTTCGGTTTAACTCCGATCTGACCCACTAACCCTTAACCACCCTGACCTAGATTTAGGTACATGGAATTGCAAATCTTTGCTTTTTAGGTGGAAGCCAATTTGATGGAATTGGAGAGATTTGGCTTCCACATGGAATTGCAAAAATTTCCAATTCCATCATACCAAACAAACTTAAGCATGGAATTGATTTCCAATTCCAATTCCATACCCCCCAATTCCATCATACCAAACATGCCCTTACTCTTATTATATTTTCTACGGTGTGCAAATTGTAATTGTAACTGGACGACTCAGCGAACATAGATACATAATAATAATAATAATAATAATAATAAAAGCTAACTAAACAACTTCAGAATCGAAGCAGAGCTGCCCAGTGATAAGTTCGACCCATTTCCGGCAACTTGTTTGATATTTTCGTCAGCAATCTCAAGTAAGCTTAAAAGCTGAGCTTTCTTACTTTTTGTTCATCTAGCATTCTTGATGATCTTTCCCAAGAACATTTACGTTCATGTAATTAACATCCATATATCACAAGTCGAAGCTAAAAATCCAGAAGGTGCTTTAACAATTAGCTGGAACATAATTCCTTAGCTCTTTGCTATTATATACTGGTCCCAAGGTTTTATGTTTCTTGAATTTTCTGTAACTGACCATGGATGTTGGATCTATAGTAAGCATCCTGAGCTGCTTGTGCCCTCAGAACTCGCTCCAACAAACTCTTGAGCAACAGTGTGGGCATCTTAGAAGGCCAAGAAAGAATCTGAACAAGAGAAAAGAGTTAGTGGAACAGCTAGATGCTCGTAGATCAGATTTGAACACTACTAAATCAAATGTGGCTGGAAAGGGGATGAACCCACGGGAAGAAGTGAAGCTGTGGATGAAAAGTGTCGATCGAGTTAAAAGCCAAGTGAGCACCCTCATGGAAAGTAACAATGGATGTTCCTTCAACTTTGTTTGCTCAAGAATAAAATTAGGAGGAGGAGTAGAAGAGAAGATCAGCGAGGTTAAAGAGCTTCTTGACAATGGTGAGTTCTTGGATGATTTAGTGGCTGAAAACTTGCCTAAGGTAGGGTACACTCTTCTTTCGCCTCCATTAATGGAGTGCGTCACAACGATGAAGAGTTTAATGAGGATATTGGAATGCTTATCACCAGAGAGAGTGAAAAGATTGGAGTTTATGGGATGGGAGGAGTAAGCAAAACAACTATCATGAAAGAAATCCACAATCATCTTTTAGAAGGGAGAGATTTTGATAATGTCATTTGGGTTTCTGCACCAAAAGAGCCAAGTCCTGTGAAATTATAAAAGGGCATTGGAGAGAAGCTAGATTTAGATCTTTCAATGATCGACGATGATGTTACAAGAGCAGCCAAGCTATTTGAAGCTTTAAGAAGAAGGAAGAGATACACATTGATTCTGGATGATTTATGGGAGCAATTCTTTCTTGAAACGGTTGGGATACCGATACCAACAACAGAGAACGGTTGTAAGTTGGTGATCACTACGCGATTGTTGAGTGTTTGTCGAAGTATGGAGACAAATGATGATGTAGAAGTGAAGGCCCTTCAAGGTGATGAGGCATGGGATCTCTTAAGGTCTATAATTGGACCGGTATTGTCAAATTCTGCAGAAGTAGAGATGATTGCAAAGGAAGTAACAAAAGAATGTGGAGGTTTTCCTCTTGCTATTATCACAGTAGGACGAGCCTTGAGAAATGTTGCTGATGTATCAGAGTGGGAGTGTGCATTAAATGAGCTAAGAGCTTCAACAACAAACATTGAAAGGATGGAAGAAGCAGTGTTTGCACACTTGAGATTTAGCTATGCCAACCTAAAGGATGACACAGGCAGGTCTTGTTTCATCTTTTGTGCTTTATACCCTGAAAGGCACCAAATTGATAGCAATGAGCTGATGGAATATTGGATGCGGGAAGGTTTATTGGGTTATGTTGGAGGAATAGCTGCAATGAAGAGGAAAGGGAAAATGATATTGAATGAATTAAAATATGCATGCTTGTAACTCAAAATGCTGTGGAATTTGTCAGAATGCATGATTTAACAGGAGATATGGCCATTACAATCATGAGAACGAATCCTCACTGCATACGTAAAGCAGGGATAGGGATGACAAAACATCAATGGATGGAAGAATGGGCGGCAGATGTTCAAAGGGTGTCACTAATGAGAAACGACTTGAAATGTATTCCCTTCAACTACAACCTCATATGACCTAAACTTACTTCGTTATTGTTGCAATTCAACTCGTTTTATGAAAATATATCCCATGAATTCTTCGAAAATATGCAATTTCTGAAAGTTCTGGACCTTTCCTACACTAGGATTGATTTCTTGCCTAATTCTGTCTCTAATTTAGATAATCTATCTGCTTTGTTATTGAGCAACTGTTGGAATTTATCAACAGTTCCTTCTTTAGCAAAACTGAATAAGCTGATGGTCCTTGATCTCTCTTGCTCTCCAAGAATGAAAGAGGTTCCAGATGGGATGCAGTGGTTGGGAAACTTGAGGCGCTTAAATCTTTCCAAGACTGGAATTGAAATCTTCCCATTTGGATTAATGTCTAAATATACCCTTTTGGAAGACTTACTGATAGGTGGTTGTGGTATCTTGTGGGGATCAATGACAGTCAAAGCCATTAGTGGTGGAGCTTCCATTGAAGAAGTCATTTCCTCAAATATATCTTCTCTTGAACTAGACTTATGGAATGCAAATGTGTTTGATCAATATGCCAAATCTGGTCATTGGGTTCAGCTGGATAAGTTCAGGATAACAATTGGGCAGCCACAAGCACAGTTTTGAGAAGAGAGAAACTTAGCCTTTAGTGGAAGACTTGTACTAAGAGGAAACCCAGTTCCTCTCCCACCAAACACATTGGAGCTACATCTGGATTGACTCTGCTGATATTAAGAATCTAAGTATGTGCTTAGTGAATGTGACACAATTGAAATACTGTAAAATCAGGTGGTGTGATGACATAGAAAGCATAATTGACTCAGAAAAAGAGGAAAACACTTTACCCATGCTAGAAAGGATGGACCTTTTAGATCTGGGAAACTTGAAGATGATATGTAGGGATGTAGTGAGACGTGGCACTCTTATGAACTTGAAGATCATTACTGTGGAGTATTGTCCAAAACTGAAGACTCTATTCTCAGGGCAGAATTTGCTTCAACTTGAGAATCTGGAAGAAATTAGTGTTCGCAGTTGTACTGGTATGGAGTGCATAATGAAAGGAGAGGAGGGAGAAAATGATTCAGCGATTGAGTTTCCAAAGCTGAAGAGGATGAAACTGAAGTTCATGCCCCTTTTGGAGAGTATATGATGGAACCATTCTCTGCCCTTCTTTAAAAAGTCTTGAGGTAGCATCCTGTGAAGCTCTGAAGAAGCTTCCTCTTGATCTCTCAGCAACACCTGCTCTTGAAGAAATCAGAGCAACCAGAACATGGTGGAACTCATTAGAGTGGGATCAACCTGATTCTAAAAATGTCCTGCAACCTTACCTTGTGCAAATTCGATTGACAAGTACAAGTGACAGATAAGTAAACCTGATGGTCATGAGTCATTTGTTTTAGTAATTATGTTGCTTTCACTTCAAAAATTTCTTACCATAATTTGTGTTGATACCTTCTGAGTTTCAAATCTGTACAATAACGTCTTATCACAAAGGAAAGCATTCTTTCGTAATCATAATAATAATAGAAAAAGATGACTAATTTTATCGCATAGGTTCAAGTTTTTATATGGACATTTTCTAGCATAATTTTTGGCGATGCCATGATGAGTTTCAAGTTTGTCAAACTTTGTCTCATTGAAAGGGAAAAACATTGGACCAGAGTTCATGATCAAATGAAGTTAGAACCCAAGATGAAATTTGACAACTTATCCCTTAAACAGAACAGCATGATTCGTGAACAATTTTGCACTCAAGAGATATGTTAGTTATGAAGGAGGAAGAGAAATTAAATGCAGATAAAAATATCCTCTGAATTTCTCTATCCTTGGACCTCTCGAAATCTTTGATATGAGGTCATTTTCCTTTTTTTTCATTTTTATTTTTCAGTCAATAGCATCGCTCCATTCCATCTAAAACACACGCAACTCCATCAACTTCTCAACCTAAAATCACCTGAGAGAGAATCCTCACAGATACAGTGGCCACATTTGCTGTCTCGTATGGTCGTATAGAATCAATTCATTACAGGATAATTTTTTTTTTTACAAAGAAACGACATTACAGCTTCTCATTGCCCGGCACTAGTCTCCTCAATCATAGACAGAAAGAGGTCCGAATTCTAAAAGTCCATCACAATGTCAAGAGCTTCGGTCGGAATGGCATGTCCAGATTCATGGAAGAAGCAGAATCTTCCCAATATGTTTGCTGCTTTCCATGAGCCGATGAGCCTCTGCCGCTTCAGAGAGAGGAAATGATTTGTACACCACTGGCTTAACCTTGCCTGCTTCAACTGCTGGCCACACATCCTTCTCCACTTCACTGAAAATCACAGCTTTATTTTCAGGACTTGTTTCGCAAACCAGCACCTGCATAGAAAATTGACCATGAGATATAACTAGGGTTCATCTGTAAACCCAGACAGAGTGCATGGTTTATAAAGCAAAGGAAGCATAAGGAAAGGAGAGCAAATATGAGATTGAAGTTACGTTGAGAAATGAATTAAATCACCCAGGAGTCAGGTTCCCTTATAGAGAAAGTCTTGATTGTAAAGATGTATTCTGAAGTCAAATTATCGCTATCATTTTAGCAGTTGCAGAAGTTAGCTTTATTAGCTATTGGAGATACTTCTTCGTGCTTCAACAAGCAATTATATGGATTGAAGTAATCTTGAACCTAATTTAAAAAGCAGACACAAATCTGTATTAAGCCAACCTTCGAAATAATCAAAGAAAGAATGAAACTTTAATTGGAGCAATACCATGAACAGTAAGACGCTTAGCAAGTAAAGGGGCAAGATTTACTTCAGTCGATGTACCCCCCCCCCCCCACATAAAGCCGATCATAAATAGCCTCCCATCAAGGCTCAAGCTCTCAATGTTCCGGTTGTAATAGGATGC
The DNA here is from genome assembly GCA_037074505.1 of Albizia julibrissin. Classification (NCBI taxonomy): domain Eukaryota; kingdom Viridiplantae; phylum Streptophyta; class Magnoliopsida; order Fabales; family Fabaceae; genus Albizia; species Albizia julibrissin. Next base: position 39,665,973 of record CM073479.1, read on the forward strand.
TCCCATGCAATCAAGAATAACATTAACACCTGTCATTAAACATCAATTACACGATGTGAACATGAGATTAATCATGCATCAAGGGGTGCTGAACAGATTGATTATCAATCCTCAAGTGTTCAAACCAGAGATGATACCTTGACCACCTGTTTCTTCCTTTACCCTCGCAACAAAGTCCTCTGTTTTGTAATTGATGCAAACATCAGTACCAAGATCCTTGCAGAAAGCTAATTTCTCTTCGCTGCCTGCCAACCATTACATAAAAAGATGAGTGCTTGGCAACCACTATTCGGAAATTACAATCAAAGAGATGCATGGTTAGCTCCACGAAATGGGCCAGTTTTATTGGACCTGTTGAAGGCAGTTAATTTCCAAAAAAAAAAGTTGTATAAAAACTACTGGACCTGCTGTGACAAATACTCTTACTCCATGATATTTAGCAATGGCAAAGGTACCAATTCCACTAGAACCTCCATGTACCTGAGAATTGATGGGTTCAAGTTAATGTAAACTACTATTAAGTCACAACTAGAGACTCCAGGAAGGTCATACAGCAACATCTAAGGAAAAAATTCAGGACATTTATCCATTAGACCGTAAGCAATCTATAATTTTGTAAAGGTACTCCAGGAAGTATAGATACATTGGTGGAAGATATTTCAAGTTATGAATGGATGCCTTCCAATATTATATTTACATCCTTGTGAGTCTTAAAACTAATTCAAACATGTTTTGAATTCCCCAAACAATGGTTAAGACCTTATAACATCAAGTTGCTAAATTCTACACATACTATTAACCCAAACAAGAGTTAATTGAACAGAAGTAAAGGTACGCTGCATAGCTTCGTTTAGAGTGATAAGAATTGACAAGACAGGAGTCATCAGATATGCTGCATCCACTGACTTTTTTCAAAAAAGTACAGGTATTAGAGATTAACTAAAAAATAATAATAATAATATGCTCTTCATAGATAAATGATTAGACTCAAAACTTTACCAAGAACGTTTCTCCTTTCGTAGCCAGCTCATCACAAATACAGTAGACCACACAGGACATGCAACCTCAGGAAAAGCAGCTGTATCCTTCAGAGAAACTGCATGTGGAACTGGAAGAGTGTGTGTAGCAGGAACTGCAACTTTCTCAGCATAACCCCCTCCACCAAGAAGAGCACATACCTATAAACCCCATCTTACATATTAACCCAACTTCAATTAATTCACACACTACACGATTAACAGGTTTCGACCACTCCAGTAAAACAGAACCTCGAGGTTAATGCTGATCAAAGGAACATAAAGGACCCCAATATCCATATACTCGGTCATCAATGAGGTTAAACGTGTTGTTTTATTGAAAAAGCTTCACAGTTCATTTGCCACAAGTAGGTATAAGTAATTCCAACAATCAACCTGAGCATACTAGAGCATAAAACAAACAAAGCTTATTCCTATGAAAGGAAAATCCTCTTCTTGTTTCCAACTAAGAAAGGTCCATAATTCACAGAAACGGGGAAGTAATCAAAAGACGGAATAGAAGAACTTTCTATTAATGCAATGTTCCCTTGATATCTTTCTCATCATTTCCTCAGAAACGTAGATTAAAAATATATCACTACCCTGCAAACCCAAAACTCGTAAGAATTAGTGCTGAATACCTGGTCACCGATTTTCCACCTGGAAACATTTTTCCCGACTGCTTCAACAGTTCCGGACCACTCTAATCCAGGGTAAGGGCTCGCACCTTTTGGGGGAGGGTATAAACCTTTCCTCTGCTGGATATCGGCTCGATTCAGCGCGGTTGCTGCTATTCTGATGAGGACCTCGTCGTCTTTGATATGTGGATCTTCCACTTCTTGAAGCGGAAACACTTCTGGGCCACCGGCGGCAGTTATCACTATCGCCTTCATTTTGGGAAAATGGGTTCGCTTCGTTACTGTCGCTGGAGAGTCAATCGCAGCACTTACCAGCAGCGTTCCTTGGTATTCCTCGGCGGCAGTCGGCACACATCTTCTGGCGTACGGTGTCGTTTTAGTGATGAGTGATGACACCATCCTGATCGGGAATTACTACATTTCAGTTTGGGTAGATGAAAGAAAAGGGAAATGGGTAGTTCAATGTCGATCTCAATTATTATTATTTAACAATAAATTCATACAAATAAAAAAATGACAGGTACTCATATGTCGTTAGAGAATTTCATCTAATATATATAAAAAATTTGATGTAGTTGTGATTCGAAAGAAAAATATCATTTGATTTATAAAAATCACAAATATTTACTAAATTGGCAAAATGATAAATAGTTAATGTGATAAGAATATAAAATTTTGAGGTTTGGGTATTGACAATTTGAATATAGTAATTAATAATTATATAGAGATTCACAACTTGAACTCTTAAAGTTGTAAATGTATAGACTCAAATTGTTAATTATTATTTTTAAGTTGTGATTGTCTATACTCAAATTATCGATACTTAAACTTCAAAATCTTATATTCTTATTATATTATCTATTTATCCTTTTATTAATTTGTTAATTTAATAGATATTTTAGCTTTTTGTAATTCAAGTAATACTTTTTAGCTATTTTCCCTTTTAGTTTTTTATAATCGTGATATTTCATTTTTTTTTAATTATGGTGATATCTCATCTGAAAATAATAGAAAAATATCATTTGAATTACAAAAAACCTTAAAATTCCTATTAAATTAGTAAAAGTATAAATTGATGATTTGGTAAGAATTTAAAATATTGAAATTTGGGTATTGACAACTTAAGTATAGACAATGATAACTTAAGAATAATAATTAACAATTTGGATTAACACAGTGACAACTTAGGGAGCTCAAATTATCAATCTCTATACGTAACTTGTTTATTTCTATACTCTAGTCGTTAACATTTAAATTTAAAAATTCCAAATTCCTATTAAATTATCTATTTATCCTTTTACTTAGGGGTGTTCAAATTCGGGATCGGGATCCCCCCAGTCCCAGTCCCGGGATTACCAGGACGGGACCGGGAATTCTCGGTTTTTTTAAAAAAAATTAATTTAAAATATATTATTATATTAATTAAATTTTTCATAATCTAGTGTTTAAAATAATCACTTAACGGCTAATAAGGTCATAATAATCATACAAATTGATTTTGAATTGAAGATTAGCATTTTATTATTATTATTATAATCACCTTCATCATCTTCTTTATTAATTTTATACATTATATAATTAGGATTAATATTATGATATATACTGTTTAACTCCAACTAAAAATGTAATACACATCTTATCATATAATAACTTAATTTATGAAATAAAAAATACAAAAATAAAAGGATAATTTAATTTATAAGATAAAAAATTTAATAAAAAATAAAAAAAACCTGGACCAAGACCGGTACCTATAAATCCTGGTCCCAGTTGGGACGGTAAATTCCCAAGATTAAAAATCTCCAGGATCGGACCGGGACTACCGAGACTTGGATACTTTGAACACCCCTACTTTTACTAATTTAGTAGACATTAAAGTTTCTTAGATCAAATGTATTTTTCTATCATTTTCCTATTTGATTTGTTTAAAACACTGCCCATATTAGTTTTATTAGACTTTTTTTTTATCAAAAGTTTTATTAGACTTTTAGTGAGAAAATTTTGTACTAGTACAAATTGTTATTTTCAAATAAAAAAAGAAATCAAAATTATATAGGAGATAATGTTATGACATGGAAAATAAAAAAAGATTAGTTTGTGTGGGGACCACAATCTCATACGTCTATGATTAACAATTTTTTAAAATATTAAATGATTGTTTAAACAATGGTTTGAGTTGATATTTGATCCGTATCGTTTGAATATGTTGGACCCCCACCCCCAAGGGACAAGCCGAACCTGCCAATGTCATACAATCATACGAAAGAGTCTTCCTCTAAAATTAAATCCATATATTTAATACATAAGACTCATTTTAATAAATAAAATCAACAACAAATAAAATTTTCATTAAAGTTTTAATTAAGAAAAATAATATTATAAGAATCTCATAACTTATTAATAATAGCTCTATAACTTATTAATAGCTTCTTTTTCAGTAATTATTAAGTTATATTTATTTTTGGGAAAATCCCATATAAAGCTACCTAAAATAGAAAAAATTCTAAATTAAGTTGGTAAATTCAACAAATTCTTAATTAAGTCATTAATCCAATTTGAGATTTTAAAATGTGGGTAAAATAACTTTAATGTCCTTCTCTTTTTTCTCTTCCTTCTTAAAAGAGTTTTATTTCTATATGACTTTATTGCTTTATATATATTATCATTAATACGTAATCAAACAAAATATATTTTCTCTAAATCAAAGGAATTCTTATGTTCTAAAAGGATCATAAAAAATAATTCAAACAAAAAAAAGGAACCAAGATACATACCGACTAAATTTCATTTAATTGATATTAAAAATCAATTAATTTTTTTTTATGTTTTAAAAGGAACCATGATATACTTTTTAGATAAAAATATTAAATGCACTTAAAATTTCATAAAATGCTTATTAGAATATAGAACTTTCCTAGGAAAACTTCATATATGAAATAAATATAGTAAAATTTATAATTAATATATTTATTTAAAAAATACTTTTTATAGTGACATATATTATCATTTTTTTAAAAAAATTGTTAATGTTAATAAAATGAACTCATTTCTTAAAAATATCGTAAGTTTTTGTTCTTACAATGAAAATTAATATATTTAAATTATAGATGAATTATATTTTATTTTATTAAATATTAATCTTGATATATATGTTGAAAAACATAAATGACAAAGTAATGAAACTCATTAAAGATGATAGAGGAGATGACATTAAAGTCATTTTACCTACATTTTGAAATTCTAAATTAGGTTGATAACTCATTTAGGGATTTGTTGAATTTACCAACCTAATTTAAAATTATCCTATTTAAAATAGCTTTATATGAGATTTTCCCTTTATTTTTTGTATATTATTTTTTTTAATCATAACTTTGATGTCATTTTCCCAAATTTATATTAAGACTCATTGCGATACTCTGTTAGTCAACCAAATTTATTGATCAAACCGTGAAGGCCACGTTAAGTATATTTATTCATTCACATTACAATTATTGATTGACATCACAATTATGATGGTTCGCTCGGATTCATTTTTTATCAGGAGAAAGAAAAATATATACTATTTGAACTTGCAAAATATCAAAAAATCTATTAAGAAATAGAGAGGATAAATAGATCCTTAAGTAGGAATTTAGAATCTTAAAATAAAATTATGTGTTTTTATCAAAATGTCTTTCACCTTTTTTTTTTTTAAAAAAAAATAAATAAGGCAGTCCTCCTCGCCGCCTAGAGCTTTGCCGAACGCTATCGTAAGAGCTTCAGCTGTTACCCCTCACTGGCCAGGGACCCTTTTGGTGTCGAAGTTCGACAGTGGGAAAGATGTTTTTTGGCCTTTCTTTTTAGCTAAAACTAGTACAGAACCCGTGCGATGCACGGGACAAAGTCATTTACGTTTTTAGTTTGATATATAATTGTTATTAATGTTGGAGAATGTCATCTATATTATAAAAAATAATGTATTGAATTGATAACATTTCAGCAATTATTTAATAGTATTCACTAATAATCATGTGTCTTTAGGTGGTTAACCCATATTGTCAGTGTATAAAAGTAAACACCTAATATGTTATCTATCAGAAAGAGAATTTTGTTATTTCAATAGACTTAAAACACTAATGTAGGTACCTTATAAAGATGTAAGAGCATGTTAACACACAAAACCACAGTTTTAAAAGTTGAGACTCTAGAAGCTAAATGACAAGCAAACACAAAGTAAAACCAAAAAAATGTAGGACATAATAAATAAAATGATACTTTTTCACAATAAAATAAGATTAAAGCATACGTATATCAAGTGAGCACCTCAACTTATATAACAATTTTGATGAGTGACATACTCAAGTTACAACATTGTAAAAAACTTCCTTGTAGACAACATTAGCTGTCGTATTTGTTACTTTATCAGCATTATCCAAAAGTAATATCTTCAGTCCAGATCTATGTCTCACTCTTGACACAGCAACATACAATTGCCCATGTGTAAAAATAGGTCTTGGAAGGTATAATCCAATTGACATCAAACTTTGTCCCTGACTTTTGTTTATTGTCATTGCAAATGATGGCATAATTGGAAACTGACGACGACACAATGTAAATGGTAATGATGTGTCAGATGGTGATAGTGTTATTCTAGGAATTATAACCCTAAGTCCAACATTGTCACCTGTCATAATCTCTGCCTGAATGACATGCCTGTCAAGCCGAGTTACAATCAACCTTGTACCATTGCATAATCTAATTGACTTATCAAGATTTCGCATTAACATAATGGGACAACCAACCTTAAGCCTCAATTGATGATTAGGAACCCCAGACATAGAAATTGTATTTAAAAATTCCACAGAATGCATAGCAGCAAGGGAATCACGCAACACGTCTTGTCGGGACACGCTATCAGCACTTACATATATCCTCTCATCACCAGGTAAACTATCAATAATATAATTGTTAACCTCTTCAACCACCATCAAACTCGGAGTCAAAATGGCACGATCCTTGAAATAGTCACCATCACCCAAATGCTCCAATAATTCTGGATATGTTGACTGTACAATGCATTGTAATGGGGATGAAGTAGGGTACAACAAAAATTCAGTAGGTATTGTAACAAAATCTGTAGTGCCATCAACTATTGGAATTGTTCCATCACCTATAGCAAGAACCCAATCTGCAAACTCCTTTATATCTGTATCATTGTCCGATACATCCGAATTCATTAACCTTACGTTCTTCGTAAGAGTAAACACCTTACAGTGTTGCCAAAGATATGAAGCATTAATTGTTGACAAGACAATGTCCTCCCTACAACCTCTAGGAATGACCGGTAATATCTGTCTAAAATCTCCACCTAATACAACGACTATACCACTAAAAGGCATTTTCAGACGCATCTGGACGAACACGACGACAAATATCCTTCAGTGTTCGATCTAATGCTTCAAAACATAACTTATTTTCCATGGGCGCTTCATCCCATATTATGAGAGAAGTATGGATGAGTATTTCTGCCAGACGTGAACCCTGTTTGATATTGCAAACTGAATCTTCATTGATATTCAATGGAATAGCAAACTGTGAGTGTGCAGTTTTACCGCCGAGCAATAACAAAGCTGCAATACCGCTAGACGCTACTGTCAACACAATTTGTCCATCGCATCTCAATGATGCTGAGAGTGTTTTCCACAAGTATGTCTTTCCAGTACCACCATGGCCATAAACAAAGTACAAACCACCATTCGAGATGTTGATAGATGATATAACAGAATCATAAATCTCTTTTTGTTCACCAGTCAAGTTAGCAACTAAATCTGGAACTTCATTCCTCATAGTGTCAAAGTCATAATTGGACCCATAATTCATGTATCTATTTTCCCGGCCATGGTAAGAAAGTGAAGATGGAAATGGGAGTGACTCATACTCATTAAGACTTCTGCCATTCAAGTTTAGAAGACGCTCAATCTCCACCAAAACGGCATCTTCAAGTTCTTTGTCCATCAGAGTAAAACCTGAATAGGGACAATAAGATGCATAGACATACACTAAAGGCTAATGAATTCATAATGAATATGAAATAATGTTGAATAAAAAATTGAAAACTGATAACAATACATTGATTCTAACAAAAAAAAACCTTATGAATGTATACTAATGCATACCTGAATCTTGCTCATATCTGTGTTGTACATCAGATGACATTAACCTCCATGACTGCTGCCATACAATGTCCGATCTACCGAATGAATTGCAAAAGAGTAAAGTACAAAACAAACGACGAACATACTCAGCAGTTGCCCACTCTCCAGCCTCCCTAAATGCATCAATGTACTCCCTGTCATCCTCTAAAAGTCCCAAAGCATAACATGCATCCCGAAAATTATTATATTCAACACCATCCACTGTCCTGATTTCTTTGTAAGACTTAGGTCCTCTTACTGTTGTTAATAACAACCGAAGGTAAAATGACTCCCCTACCCCCAGAGGAACTTAAAATAATCGTCCGATTGAAAACCCCGCCTTTCTAGGTGTCCACTTTTACAGATGTTTCTTAAACACAAATTTGGTTGGAAACTCTGCATAGGTAAGCAACTTTGCTTCATCAAATTCGTCATTTGCGACCATCCAGGCAAGAAACATAGACTGACGTACAGTTGGCCGACTAACTACTTCATCTATATCGTCGTCATCTTCGTAAATTACATTTTGCTGATCCGGAAGATGAAACGCAAGACGTTCAACAAATGGATGCCTGTAGTTTATGTCATATCCAAAGATCCGCCATATTGCTTCACAAGGTGATAAGTAACGAACATCGTAATACATTTTAATTTCATCATGCACCACATCCGGTCCGGATAACTCAGAATCTGCATAGAATGCTACTGTTGCACGGTCATGACCTTTACTGACGTATTTGAATAAATACTTGATTGACTCTCCTTGCTTACATCTCTCAACATTTATGTGCGCTTGGAACTTTAAGATGAGGTATGGGTTATATGGTATAACACTTCTATTATCCAAAGGAACTCCACTCTTCAGAACCTCCCTTCTATCATCACGTCTTCTATATCGAACATACCCATCTTCATGAATGAAAGTCTCTGGTGTATAAGTTTTTGGAAAATATTTAGAACACTTCCCATCTTTCATGCATGAAGAGTTCTTGTTGGTTAATCCACAAGGTCCATGAACCATAAAGTTACTCACTGCCTCAAACAATGTTGGATTGTCCTCCTTATTAGGTAACTCTGCGCTTATAACATCATCTATTTCTTGAGGAGTGGACAACTTATTTGCTTTGCCAAGAAACAACAGGATATGATCATGTGGCAGACCACACTTCTGGAATTCAATAGTATATATCACTGCACAAAACATGTCAAAATTAGTAATAAAAGTAATACAACATTATACAGAAGAATTAGGAAATTCATAATCATTAAGATCATTCTATTTGATTCCATTATATGTAAAAGAATTGTTTATTGAATGAAAAGAAAGTCCATAGTAATCTGCTTTGATTGGACCGAAGAGATGACCCTTTTTTATATCCTTTATCAAATTATCAAGCTTCATCTTAAACACTTTATCTACAAGTTCAGGTCAATTTTCAACCTTAGAACTAAAAGATGAGATAGCCCTAGTAAGCTCTGGCCACTTTGGATTACATGTGAATGTTATAAACAGATCTGGATATCCAGCCCATCCACATGTGTTGGAAATTGTGCCTTAAGGGCCAATCATTGTACCTTAAACATTATTGTTATTTAAGAATTTCTCCTTATTGTTATCATATCATTTGCATGTTTACTATGATAATTGTATCCTTGGATGAACTATAAAGATTATCCTAAATGTCCCTGGTCAATTATCTATGCAGGAGTAAAGATGAAATAAGACCAGTATGACTTTGATGAGGTATAGATATACAAATCAATGTCTTAGGCACTTATAGGAGTATAAGGTGCTGGACCGACCCGCTATGAGAAAGTTGCATGGATTAAGTCATAAGCTTATCTCATACATATAATCATGTCGCAGAGCCCTCTGACTTGAGATCATCATAGATTCCTGCATGAAACTTGCTAAGTTTTGACCTAGTCAAAAGTCACCTTTGACCGGGTAATGATAAAGGCTACAATCGGGCTTAGGAGTTTTCATGAAGAGGAATGTGAGTGATCAAGATGGAATTTGTCCCTCACATTAGTGAGAGATATTACTGGGCCCCTCGATGAGTGAGTCTGAGAAATGTATGGCCATACTGTAATGGGAAGGAGTTTCCATTTCTAATTTCAGGCTACTCAGGAATCGGGAAAGTGATGGTCAGGAACAGGAGGATGACGTTGTCCATGCCTCATCCTTGACCGAAATATCGTGTGACAAAAAGGGACGTGACATGGTTGTATAAAAGGTTGCATCGTATCATCAATCCTCATGTGAATTGGGTAGTCGCAATGTCTTGCTAGAGGCCGCTTGCGACTTGTGGGCTAGAATAGTTTTGGCCCACTGCCAACTTCATGTGGGCCTACAGGGTCGCACACAAGAATAGCCAAACACGAGCTATGATGTCCAGATTCATTGAATCTAAGATGTGTCTAAGATTCAATGAATATAATATTTGACCTAGGGTGGATGAATTATATATATATATATATATAAATTCGAAAAAAATATAATAATAATATATATAGATTATAATATTATTATAAGATGTTAGTTTTATATTTAATTTATTTGATAAATTAAATAATTAAAGCTAATAAAGATATCATATCTTAGATTTAATTTATAAAGATAAATTAAATCTATTGGCTCTTTAATTAAATTAAATGAATATGATAAATTAAATCTGTTTGACAAATTTAAATCAGATTTATTTGATTTAATTTGAATTTCAAATTAATTAAGATTAATTTTGAGATTCCAATACGGCACACATCAGATATAAAATTTGAAGGGCTAGAGAACCTTAGGCCGTACGAAGATCTTGGAGAGCCGCGAGAAACCCTAGAGAGACATCTTGGAGGCGCTAGCACGCTGCCGAATTGGGTCTTGTTCGTGTGGATACCGGTAGAGGGAGGCGACCAGAGGTGTTGACTCCTATAGATCGAAAGCACGAGAAACATAAAGGTACTATTCTAACTACTCGATTTAGACGTCTTTGATAGATCCACGATTGGGATTCGAGGTTTTAAAGGGTTAATTTTTCCGCTGCGTGTACGATTCCCAACAATATGGCAACGGCGTCCTGGTAGTTATGCATAATATATCGAGGACCCCCAGTGAAGGAAGGCGGCAATATAATGCGCTTACCCCTAGCTGCAGCTTCCGTCTCACCCACAAATATAGCATCAGTGAGTCCCTTGTACATTTCTGCACGAAGGTGTTTCTGATTGTACCGTAAGTACTGTAATCTGTAGGCCTCTATCATTGTGTATGCATCAACAATGAACTGCTGGAATAATTTCCCTGACCTTAATATAGTAGAAAATTCATTGTCATGCTCATGAACAATGTAAGAGAAGTATTCTCGCATGGATACATATTTAACCCGACTCGTTGAGGCGTCATCAGCACAAACATGTGGTATATTTTCATTGTAACCACCATCGCCAAATGGAAACAACATAGGATACTGCAATGGTAGAAAATCAGGATGCGTTTCCTTAATTCTCTCCAACAAACCTGATTTATATTTAACAATAATATCTCATCCCTTATCTGTAATACCAATATCTCCAACAATCAAAGCAGCAACCTCATTGGGTGCTGAAGGCATATTGTACCTATTTGGATCTACAACTCTCTTATGGATTAACTTTATTCTTATTGATTGACTCTCATGGGACATGACAAAATCACGCGCCATCCGAAAAATCTTAACCAACCTATTATCTTTGTCTAGCATATGTTGAAGACCCCTTACAGTATCTTCATTCAAATTATACCATGGACGATTTTCATGAGAACTGCAAATCAAAACCATAGAAAATGGTATCATAAATGAATCAAATTATAAGAAAAGAATGCAATAAATACAACACACAACAATACATATAAAGGGAATAAAAACACTTACTTTATTGCAGACATCCTGTGAGAAATCTCATGGTCAGTATCATAGATATATAATTGAGCATATCTTGGTGTTCTACCATCAATAGGAAGCATACTACCTATCATATGCATATTCTGCCCTATCATTCTATAAACAAAAGGGCCGCGTCCTAAATTTATCTTGGTATCAATTCGACCTCCCATGGATGTAAATGCAAACATAGAATTATATATCCTAATGTTTTGTCTGAATTCTGCACAATGTGGGCTTCCACCCGTCAGAAGATATTTTAGGAATTGGGGAGCTTGCTTGACATCAGGTAAACATATCTTGCCTTGAAGGCAACACACTCCAAACTTGGGTGAACAATCTGGATTTTCTTTATGTAGCCTTTCATTCAACCAAAACTTTGCTTTGCAGTGAGTACATGTATAATCACGATCACCCAGGTCTTCATACTCTGGCCAAACTTCACATTTCAATAAGCTTACATAAGTTAAACATCCATGAAATGGGAAAAAACTGACAAGTTATAGAGTACTTCATTTTTTAAAATGTTTTTTAATATAGACACAAAGTATGTGTTGGTCACAAATTCAAGCTGTAATGTTAGTCTTTCAATATGGTCATTCTATTGAATTATAACATATTACTGCCAGACATAGAAAGAACACATTTTTATTCCAATGTTATAAAGTTAAACTATTTAAAAAAAATTTAAATGGCATAGTACAAAAAAATCACCATCATGACAAACATTGTATCAAACACTATAATTATAAATTAAATCAAAATCTAATATAACATCTGCATTATTCTAAAATGGTATAAATGTTCAGCTTTCTAAGACTTATATTAAAGTATGTCAACAACACCCATACAAACACACGACGACAGCGTAACAATAATAATGCACATGAGCAATACTTTTGGTTGAGAATAAAGTCATGGTGCTATTACATTACATCATGAGTAAGATACACACACAAAATTTATGTCATATCAATACAATATGTTATGCACGATTCAATATGCATTCTAGTTAATATCCATCTCCTTAAATGAAGTCGTTATTATTGGTATATCTTGGACAAACAATTCCATAAACACTACTTATACTCTGATAACATAAAAAAAAGAGATATTTTTTTCAATCTATCCAACCAATTCATGTAAGATTTAAATGCTATTAAATTACATTATATGATGGAAATATATAAGGAAAACACATTGACTATGTATATGTTTTAAATAATCACAAAAACATATTCCATTGTTAAATATGTATGTACATCCCATCTAAAAAATCAAATATATGCTATATGAATCTCCCCTACATGTTTCATAGTGCAGTTTTATGTAGCCAAATGATAATTCACCGTTAACATTGAATAAAGAGCATTTAATTTATCCAACAATAATCCCTTTTCAATAAATGAAAAAACGTTCAAAACTGCTAAAAAATTAATTCTCATACAATCAAAATTTCTTATGATAAATAAATGTTCAAATGTTCACACATATTTCAAACATGTTTTACACTTTATTATTTCATTATCATACTCAATCTTTCAATACCATTAAAATTAGTATGATCATATCAGGAACAAACATATTTGTTTCATAATTTTTTAAAACAATGACGACATATTTAAAAACATATCTGCAACGTATATATTATTAGTTATATAATTTATTAAAGATTTAAGTTTGGCATACTGTGTAGATTATATTATAATTATAAATTAAATCAAAATATAATATAACATCTGCATTATTCTAAAATGGTATAAATGTTCAGCTTTCTAAGACTTATATTAAAGTATGTCAACAACACCCATACAAACACACGACGATAGCGTAACAATAATAATGCACATGAGCAATACTTTTGGTTGAGAATAAAGTAATGGTGCTATTACATTACATCATGAGTAAGATATAAACACCAAATTTATGTCATATAAATACAATATGTTATGCACGATTCAATATGCATTCTAGTTAATATCCATCTCCTTAAATGAAGTCGTTATTATTGGTATATCTTGGACAAACAATTCCATAAACACTACTTATACTCTGATAACATAAAAAAAAGAGATATTTTTTTCAATCTATCCAACCAATTCATGTAAGATTTAAATGCTATTAAATTACATTATATGATGGAAATATATAAGGAAAACACATTGACTATGTATATGTTTTAAATAATCACAAAAACATATTCCATTGTTAAATATGTATGTACATCCCATCTAAAAAATCAAATATATGCTATATGAATCTCCCCTACATGTTTCATAGTGCAGTTTTATGTAGCCAAATGATAATTCACCGTTAATATTGAATAAAGAGCATTTAATTTATCCAACAATAATCCCTTTTCAATAAATGAAAAAACGATCAAATTTGCTAAAAATTTAATTCTCATACAATCAAAATTTCTTATGATAAATAAATGTTTAAATGTTCCCACATATTTCAAACATGTTTTACACTTTATTATTTCATTATCATACTCAATCCTTCAATACCATTAAAATTAGTATGATCATATCAGGAACAAACATATTTGTTTCATAATTTTTTAAAACAATGACGACATATTTAAAAACATATCTGCAACGTATATATTATTAGTTATATAATTTATTAAAGATTTAAGTTTGACATACTGTGTAGATTATACTATAATTATAAATTAAATCGAAATATAATATAACATCAGCATTATTCTAAAATGGTATAAATGTTCAGCTTTCTAAGACTTATATTAAAGTATGTCAACAACACCCATACAAACACACGACGACAGCGTAACAATAATAATGCACATGAGCAATACTTTTGGTTGAGAATAAAGTCATGGTGCTATTACATTACATCATGAGTAAGATATAAACACAAAATTTATGTCATATAAATACAATATGTTATGCACGATTCAATATGCATTCTAGTTAATATCCATCTCCTTAAATGAAGTCGTTATTATTGGTATATCTTGGACAAACAATTCCATAAACACTACTTATACTCTGATAACATAAAAAAAAAAGAAAAGAGATATTTTTTTTCAATCTATCCAACCAATTCATGTAAGATTTAAATGCTATTAAATTACATTATATGATGGAAATATATAAGGAAAACACATTGACTATGCATATGTTTTAAATAATTACAAAAACATATTCCATTGTTAAATATGTATGTATATCCCATCTAAAAATTCAAATATATGCTATATGAATCTCCCCTACATGTTTCATAATGCAGTTTTATGTAGCCAAATGATAATTCACCGTTAATATTGAATAAAGAGCATTTAATTTATCCAACAATAATCCCTTTTCAATAAATGAAAGAACGTTCAAAACTGCTAAAAAATTAATTCTCATACAATCAAAATTTATTATGATAAATAAATGTTCAAATGTTCCCACATATTTCAAACATGTTTTACACTTTATTATTTCATTATCATACTCAATCCTTCAATACCATTAAAATTAGTATGATCATATCAGCAACAAACATATTTGTTTCGTAATTTTTTAAAACAATGATGACATATTTAAAAACATATCTGCAACGTATATATTATTAGTTATGTAATTTATTAAAGATTTAAGTTTGACATACTGTGTAGATTATATTTTTTATTAATGTAAATATTCTTAAATCATCTTGTTCATAGACATGTACAAAAAAATTTATCTACCTATAAATGTCTAAGAATAAATATGCATATATATAAGTACGCCTTCAATGTGTGTATAAATTCTGATAATTAAGAATTTATAACAATACGAACAATCTTTATCAAATGCTAGAGTGGAAAATAAAGTAAGAAAGAGTATGTGATATTGTTTAAACAATTTCAACAAACAAAAAGTAACTAATAATAATGAAGGATCAATTAGTAAATAAACATATGCATTAATATAAAAATAATGTATAAGACAATAAATGTTAATGGAGTTAGCAAATCCGACTTAGGTGTGTGTTTTCACAATTAGATAGAGTTCCATATAATTAAGACCCAAAAAAAATTACAGAGTAATTTACTCTTAAAATGTCTAATACTTTCACGTAATAATGCAAAGTAATCATAGCAATGTTGCAACTATAAACAAACGAAATGAGGCCTCATAATCATATTTGTAAAGCTTACGTTGTCCTGTACAATGCATTCAAGCTATCGTATACGTTAAATGAAGCATGTAAATTCAATCATATTGGCACTGTTGTATATATTTACGAATATATCACAAATACCTGAATCTACTGCAGACGCACGGCACACCGGAACCGAACAACCAGCTTTATTAACACTACTTCGACGAAAGGCTGACTCATGACCTATGTTATTTGAAGCAACCATAGACAGACAAAAAGATATATTAGAAGACAACATAATAAGAACACATACATCAATTTCGATCGGATGTTTTTCGTACATGCCTTGAATGTTAGTGATGTCTGATAACACCGATAGGGAAACATCAGCCAGGCGACTTGTAGAGATAAAGTTATCAAAACTCACACCTCTATGACCTGTAAAAATACATTACATATATTG
Source organism: Albizia julibrissin (assembly GCA_037074505.1). Classification (NCBI taxonomy): domain Eukaryota; kingdom Viridiplantae; phylum Streptophyta; class Magnoliopsida; order Fabales; family Fabaceae; genus Albizia; species Albizia julibrissin. The sequence goes on from CM073479.1 coordinate 39,682,275, forward strand.
TAGCACTGACAACAGGTAGATACATAATGTAAACTTTTAAATCAATAAATCAACATTCCGTTCATACAACAGCAACATATACCGACAGTTATAGAATGTCTACGTATAGTGTTAATGGTATTAGTGATGTTACCTTGTCGACTTCTCTTGTTTCGTAATATCTGCATCCTGCGAGCGTGTGCTAATGCAGAACGATGACCAATAATTTCCATATTTAGTTAGTAACAATTAACATCGTAAAGAAAAGTTTACGACAAATCACTGTAGTTAACGTTCATTGTTATAGACATACCCTCTCTTGCATCTTCATCACTTCTTGGTCCAACATTAACGACTATCTTTTTATTCCTTCCTCTCTTCACAACAGGTGATGCTAAACTGAGATTTCCATCCATGTTGTCCATTGAAAAGCTAAGTGAAGGATGAAAAAGTGAACGGTAAACGTGAAGACGCTGTTATGCATTCTACATAAAGCTTAAAAGTGCATCACAACGCCTGAGAATATTATACAATCTAAAGCCGGATCGATGTTGTTAATCATAAATATATGTTATGTATGTAATAGAAATTAAATTTGTAACCGCTAGCTGTGAAAAAGTTTATCATGCAGCGAAGCCTAAACCAAAGACTAATAAGAACGTACCGCGTTAAGGTCCTGGAAAATGCTGATTAACAATTGACGCGTTTTCACATTGACGCGTAAAAGAGCATCAATCCTTGAATGTATTAAGACTATAAGTGCAACAACCCTAGTTAGAAATGGCTGAATACAGAATTCAAATAAAAGTCACCGTGTTGAAGACAGGAAATTAGTTTTATCTCTATCCATGCCCAATTTTTACGCTATTACGTGTGCCACAATAAGAAACTTGAGGTATAACCGCCTTCAAACCTATTATAGAAAGTAACACCATTTTAGACACGCAAGCGTACTCACCTATACAGCACATTTCATTAGTTACCCATGCATATATTGCCACTGTTTGCAACCAACTACAGAAACAGGAGGATGCACATCAAATTATACGGGTGCCCTGCCATAATTGTCAGCTTTGACAATTTTTGTCAATATATAGAATTCTTTCTTTAAAACTAGACTGTATAAATACTGAGTGCACCAAAAATGTTTTAGATAAATATATATTTAAAGCTAGATATAGATCAGATATACCCGTTATAACAAAACTGTTATACATTAAATTAAATTTGATGATAGGATATACTAACGCTATTGTTATAACATACGACAAAACATTGTATTATTTTGAATATTGGTTCAGTTATAAAAGGAAAATCACTAACTAAATTGGGATTATTCATACATTGCATCTTATAAACACATAAATCATGTTCATAATTCACAAGTCATACATAAAGAGGTCTATTGTTTCATTAATACACAAAATTTTTATATAAATTGCATTACATCAATAAAGTCAAAGATTTTGTACTATTATTTTGGGATGTATTAACTATAATATCACAGTGATGTTCTTTAAAGCACCCATAACGGGAGAGTGCTATAATTGTTGACAAAAGAGTTATAATAAGAGCAAACTGACAAAAGGTTGACATATATTTTTTAATACACGGTAATAAAGGAAAATAATGATTACTTAAAAAAATGCGTTGAGTAAATAAATTACAAAAAATCAAAATTAGTATTACAAAACGTTAGTGTGCAAAAAATAAACCTTTGTTTTCAATCATATTAGAGTTGAGTATTTCTGATATTTCATGTTTAATTTATACACCATATTTTTTTGAGATACTACGTTGCAATTTTGTATCCACGAATAATTATATTATAAATTTGCATTGGAAAACATCCTATATTGTTATGTTCAAGTGTATGTTTTCGCGAGTGTAAAACGTTTTTTTGCAGTTTTATAAGATGAATCAACCTGATTTATATTGTGTTCTCAGCTAGGTAACATATATTATTGTCAACGTAATTGGTATTTAGCCACATGTATACTATCGGGGAATGAAACATACAACAATAACAACACCATCAGTGACGTCTACTACCTAAAAAGTAAGAAATGAAAATATGATTGCAATCTGACCATGCGAAGTCAGCGCAGCACATTTATTCAATGTCTTCCATACATATAAAATACTGAAGTCGAAAGATTGTAGAATTTACAGCCAAATTATTAGTATTGAAACAACTAAAAGTCAATAAATACAAAATCAATAATGTTAGTGATGAAAACAGTCATTACGTCAAAGAACTTTGTAGATATTAAATTCCGCACTCACTTCATTACACGATCTAAATGAAATACAGATCACAACATATAATGCCCAACATTAAAATTAAAAATGATGAATATATCCAGTATATTCTTATGTTTTATGTATTGTTATTCATTTACTTTATTGCATACTTAAATGAATACACAATTGGAGTCCAACGAAGGAACAATGATCATATACCACGTTATGTGTATCATACGAGATAAATAAACACTTAAAAAAACCAAAGCAACCAGCAAAAAAAAGGGTTTCCGTATAAATTCGAAAATAGTACTGACGCTGATATTCATAATAATCTTATGTACATAATAGATTAAATAAATTAATATGATATCAGATTTCATTAAATCATGTATCCACTACCAACGCACAAATACAGTACACTAAATATATAGCCGGATATCTCCAGCACGATAGTACATACTAATCTCACTTTCTAGCAAACCCTAAAACTGTGAGCAACATACAAACTTGATCGATCGCATAATACTAAGCAAGCGTATTACCAACTGATGAACCAAATACATACAGAATACTTATAAAACAAAATAACCACAAACAATAAAACATATTTTACACAATACATCAATGTCACTATTAGATATTGCCACTAAAAACTAAATTTCACCACATAAACCTAGAAATCACCACTGTCCGAGGTATCCATGTCCATCCCTAGAATACTATACAGCCATGCAATTTCATCATCCCATATACAAGTAGCACACATCCGTGCACATAAAAGGCCACTGCACAGATAAATACGGGGATGTGGAAGGACATTGGTGTTAACAAATTGCGCTAGAGGATATAGATAAGCCGATAGTTGGCTCTTTATGTCATACAAATTCTTCACTCCCATAGCCACTGTTAAACGCGACATGGCTGCATTACCAACGTTCGTGTTAGCATAGGAAGTCCAGTTTGCTATTATAAGGAGGGAATGAATATAAATAGCCGGCATGTACCCCATTTTTGCACTTGTATCCATTAAACCAAGACCATTGTCGCCAACATCAGCTCTAATTATGTACCTACGCAAACCTTTTTGTAGCAAAATACATGGATTACCTTTATGAAAGCATTCGAGTAAAAAAACAGCAACCTGAACGGGTTTTCTACAGTAGAATACATCATAACGTTCGACGTGTGCCTTTCTCTAGAAATCCCGTAACTGTCCGATTTTCTTTAGAGTTCGGCATGAGTTGCGACAAAGATAATAAGCCTTCAAATCATAAGCAGCGACCCGTATAATTATATTGAGTAAGATAGCATATGGAAGAGCAAGTAAACCTGATTTGCAATCTTCAACATGACTCTCCATCGTGTTATGCTACAACAACCGTTCGCGTGTGTTAAATTTAAATGATTTGTAACCGCGGTTAACATTAGGCGGTTATAACATAGCTTAAGCATTATTTTCGTGGCAATGATCATGATCCACAAACACCCGATACAGACGCGGGCATAGAAACCCCACTACATTAACATTGGTTTGCAATAGATTAGATTATGCGTTGAAAAAGTTAATCATTATATGCGAACAAATAGGACACAGGCACAACGCGACCTCCATGCAATTTTATTTCAATATAGAGAACGTTGACGCAAAAAATAACGTCAGATTCAAGCGAGCAAGTTGTTTTGTTGTTTTATTTTAGTAAAACCGTTGACACTCAATTATAAACACAACTGATATGATTATTACCACTATCTACTCGTTCAATTTAAAAAATGCAAGTATAGGTTAAAAAAGACTAATTTATTTTCACACTGAATTGTTAATTTGCCTATGTTTGCTACATCTAATTGTGACGGTTTAAATGACATCAAAGTAAAAATGAGGGCAAACACATAAGAATTAAAATTGCATAATGAATACCAAACACACGATCACCAGAAGCACGACATCTGTTACAATGGAACATGCAAAGTGGGATGTGCAACCACTAAGCACAACATTAGCCATAACCTGACAACATTAGCCATAACCTGACAATGAAAGTGCCTCACTCTTACGAAATATAATAACCAACCGTTACTTGTAATCACGCGCTACCATGTATCCGAGCTGTATATAACCATCACATCCTTTTTATGGAATAGTTGCGGATGAACCACATATCAGGGAATCCAGATAAACCACAAAGGTACTAACAAAAGCACTCTTCCGTTGTGCATGCTATTACCAGTATGTAGTAAAATTGATTACCTGACATAAGTTTCATCTGTTGTCTCAAGATTAACTGTCTTCCGATGGAGATATTTGGCTGAATGACTTGCATCTGGGACACTGCGACAAAAGAATACGTGTGTCGGCAATCAGGGTTTATAGCGAACCAGTACACACTAATGGAAATGCAGAAATGCTGCTGAACTTCATTCTAATGGACAAACAGGTATGACACATGAACCTTATATCCACAAAACAGTCGACATCAGTAGAATGTCTATGTAAATAAGATCATCGTCTGAAATGTGCAATATAAATCTATATTCTGACGGTGTTCCAATATTTATTACAGCTGACAAAAATCTATGCTGCCATAGTTGATCAGAACATAACTGAAAAATTCAGTAACATCGTTAAAGAAGGAAAGCATTACTATTTCAAGAATTTTGACTTGTACAACACGTATACGTACATAAGAGTATCTGACCATCCATTCATCATAGTACTTACAGAAACAATGGAATTTTTACTATGCGAGTCTAGGGACATTCCACACAATACATTCAGCCTATCACCACTATATGCATTGGAAACTGGGGATACGTCAAATTCCTATCTATTAGGTACTGAGATTATGTGATTTATGTTGTTTATAATACGGAATACACAGCCATCGGTAACCCATAAAATATAAGCCATCATTTTGTACATGGCAGACGTGTTTGGAATCGTGCATGAGAATAGAAACTTCAAGCTCAGCGAACGGGGGGAATCGTTTAAGGCATCTCTGAAGCTCAAACTGTCGGATCTAAGTGTAATACAGTATATATTACAGTGCATAAGACCGGTTTTCATTAGTAATATAATATCGCTGACAACTCCACTAACCAAACATTGACAGAGGGACCAAAATCACATGTATGCTCGTAGATAACGTAGCAGAAACAGCATACAAGCAATTTCAGTAAAGTAAAGACTTGGTCTCATCAATAATAATTCAATTTTCCGCAACATCTGTGATCAATGGTACTATAAATTTTCTGCATGCATTAAATAATACGCTGATAGAACTATTAGGGTAATGAACTTCAAAAATATAATACTTAACGGAATTCATGTTTGTTTATATCTGGTGTATAGGACAACTTCGGATCAGGAGCTGCCGTAATGTAACCAAGGTCATAATCAACCCTATTGACGCAGCAGACATCAACTACAAATACCTCCTTGGAAGCCAAGACGGTCTGACATTCACTGCGCCATCATCCAACTAAAATCGTAAACTGTCAAAGTGTACCTAAAATGGAAAACCAGTTTGTTTTTTTCTAAAATCGTGTATGGCAGTAATTCGTTCTTAGTACACATTTTAGTATTTGTTAAAACCTTTTAAACGAATCATATGATTATTGCATTTGATCAAACTGAATTTCTTTTCACAACAACTTTCACTCCAGATACAGACAGTGCAAAATTACAGTGAATATAATAAATGAATAAACATTGTTGAAGGCTGACAATAAATCCATCCATTATACGTTATTTGATATTTATACCATATACCCTAATCCTATCTACCTTACCTACTCTCCTCTCATTGTTCACAATGACATTACCTCTTTTAGTTTAGTTGATAAATAACATGATTTAATTGATTCAAGGACACATTGATTTTTTCATCAAAACAACCAACATTCAAACGTATTTGTTTGGATAAAAAATGCAGGTTTAACATATACAACGCGAGTATATACAACAGAGCACAAACAATAAATGTATGTTATATATTTAAACTAAGGTAAGTGGAGAAAACGGTGGCCCAATTTTGTGGGCAAACCATGTGAAATTAAAAGCACTCACTAAACTTTAAGTAAACATGTGATTCGATCCTTTACATCAAGACTTCTCTTATATACCAGCACATTAATATTAGTCTAAAATTTAAATTATCATTTTTTTGTTACATCGATTGTTCAGTATTATTTCTACCAGATCAAAATGTAACATTAATATCCGTGAGTTAATGGACAAAGGTATCCGAACATTTTAAATTTCGACAGTCATTATTATGAATAAACTATGTAGATCTTCTTCATAAATTATAAGTTCAAATAGAGATACTAGATGCCAAATAAGTTGTGCATGGTATTATGAGTTTCTGGATGTGTCATGCAACGATTCGAAAGTGGGGCGATCCCATGAAGACATCTGCATTTTAACCGCCGGGGAACTGCGTGCATAAAAGACCCAAAAACTGTCCAAATACAATGACCAAAATACAAACCAACCTATAACTCAAATAAACTACATCCACCAAACCCATTATCGGTCAGTGGATGACCCTAAAAGACGTGGATTAAAGAAACTGTTATTTTAAAAGAGCACGTACGACGTAAATGAAGAACGTGTGAGGACAGGAGAAAATGTGTTCACCTGACTGCACTAGTAATGTGATTAAAGCAAGTCAATATGTTCACATAGCATCTGATGAGCAACATCAAACGGTCAGAAATAACAATGGAGGAAAACACATGACAGTAGATGCTTACGTGACTGAAGAGGTTGTTATAGTTAAACAATCATCGACTAAATACACATACGGGAAATGGCCGATGAGGACGTGGAAGGAACAATTGTGAAAGAAAAAAAATGAGACATAATCCAGTCCGGTAATATCGAGCCACGTTTAAGACATGGTACGTTACAAAAAAACGAAACAACCAATTTCAAACCAATGCTATACCTAAACTGTCGCTGCATTTGGAGAACATGCATGGCGGTTAAACCCCACTTGATGCATGTGTACTTATTTAAGAACCATTGATCACCACAACATCGAATATTACAAATCAACAAATCCTAGAATCTGTGGAACGTATGAGCCATACTTTCCATCAACAAAAGACAATGACTACCAATTGTTGGCACCTAATGGATCTACCGACAGACCTGCTTTTAACTATCATGTTCCTTGTCGTTGAGGGGAGTTTGAAAGATTATTATTAGTTCAGAAATACATGTGTCAACTTAAAGCATTAGGTGAGTCCAAGATTTTTTTTAAAAATGCCTCTCTGAAAAATATAAACGTGCTAGACTAATTAAGACCGGTTCAAGAATATGCATTTATGTTAGAATGTTTTCACCGTGGGAATTTGGAAGTACTATCAGGAGAGGATTACAGATCTACATGCGCTCAGTAGATACAGGCGTCTCCGGGCTGGCACTTGTCAGAGAAACTGCAGACAAAGGGCACAAACCAGCGAAGTACGTGTATTCTCTGTTAGTTATATCCAACTGGAAAAAATTCAAGGAGACTACAGTGGGAAGAGATACTGTGGAATGGATGTCAGAATTGCTGAAATCAAACACAATTAATTCATTAAGAAATGAAGTAAAGCCAATGCTCGAGCTGCTCTCATGGAACATGCACCCTGATATATTGTCCATCCCCACAGATTTTTTCTGTGATGCTGTGTCGTACGAAAGACGATGCGACAAGTGTGCGCTAGATCGTGAGGTACAATGGGCTTATCATGTACTGTACCTCGCACATCAGCAAACAGATTCTGACAATATATAGATATGATATTTATTTTTAAGTATCAATTGTAATTACCTGAATTAGCAACTGTTGTACAATATCTATAACTGTAGTACCCGCATTAAAGCATATATTAATAGATTATAAACTTGTTACGCTGTTTCATGGCTATTCCAATCTAGTAGCATAAAGGAAAACAAAACCTGTTAATTAATTGTGAATTATGCGCAGTCAGTCAATCATTAACATAAGTACATGTATTTAGGTCTTAAAGAAGAAATAATTCGCACATGTAAGATTACAATAAGTATAAACGCAGATAACTTATTATATCCTTGTACTCATATATTCATCTTTACTTTTACTTATTGTCGTGACAAAAGTGATGAATGTCTGGTAATAGCAATGATTTTAAAATATAGGTTCGACACCAAAAAAATTTCAGCGACAAAAAAATTTGGAATATAATTCTGAAAAGATCTATAATACGTTATAGTGTTCATCAATATTTAGTACTTAAATAAACGTATAAATTGCTCAGCAATTAATTCATTTAACGTTTTTAATTGTCTTATATGTAATGTCGTATGCTAAAGAGTGAGGAGGTTCGAGTCCTCTTCAAGACATAATATTAAAATGTCATATTGAATTGGAATAAGTTTGGGAGCGATCACAAAATTTTGATGATCTTCTCTATACAACCATTATATAAACTAATCAATAAAACTAATATAACCAGCATAGTTTTAAAATAATTCCATATTGAAATTGTAGAATATATATGAATGGATCAAAAAGTTGGTCTTAATCTTTTGGCATGAAAATGGAAGTCACATACAAGTGATTAAAGTAAACGTAAAAATTACAGCGGGAATCAACGTAACAAATATCAGTCAATAACTCTACGCTGACCTCTAAAATAAACACAATGTTGTTTGACATTTCATAAAATAATTACTCTCTTCGTAACAGGACAAAACGACAAATGAAATAGTTGAAATTTATAGAACGGGAACTTAGAACCATATTCATACATACACAACTGATCTTACGATTAAACATAATTAAACAATTGTGAACTGTGTCATGGACAATTCCTCCACATATTATCCCATGTTCAACTATCTGAGCTTTTGGTTACAAAATAGAGACATTAATGAAATTCATGGAGACGCATTTAATGTACAACCACATGTTAACATTGTACATATGTTTGTAGCACATACCGACGTCCAACGCAGTAACGATATTATATATAGTAAGAAGACCATATACAATTAATACTGATGTGTTGATTTGTATTCCTTTCACTTAAAAAAGCTGAAATCTATCACTTTATTATCTATGAGCCAACTCCGGAAACATGAAAACCTATGAAGATTTTTATACAAAGATAGAATAAAAATCAATAAATAAGAGTATTCTTAACAGTTTATATATATGTAGAAAAAATCTATTTATCCTCTAAACATGTAGAGCATGAAGTGGACCCCACCACGCATACGGAGTAACAAACATCTGGTCCATGTTTAAAGCCACGATCTAGTTCACGTTAGCATTGCGCCAACGTGGTATGTCCAACGTAATATATATATATATATATATATATATATATATATATATATATATATATATATATCAAAACACACCACAAGATACGTACAACAAATATCACCAACACCATATCACGTATTTTTCATAGAACTGCAATGCACAAGCTAAGACGAAAATCTCACGATTTTGATACTCAATGTAGGTTTCTGAAAACACCGGACGATATTTTAACAACGATTCTTATTATTGTGGCAGATTTTCGTCTAGACGATTACTTCTCATTACGGAGTACATGTACCAAGATGAAGCAGTTAGGATGTTCGAGCATTTTATTCAAAAATGCCTTAATGAGAAATCTAAATCTACCTTTCTGGGGAAGAAGTAGGATGAAGGCCGTATTTCTACGGGAATGTGAAAAAAATGACAACCTAGAATTAATGAGCATATATGGCTTACAACGTTACCTCGAGACAGGCGATCCGGGTTCTGATGGCCTTAAACTTATACATAAAGCAGCCTTAAGAGGCTATCAGCCAGCAAAATATATACAGGCACTAATGGTTATAGGAAAATGGAATCGTTTCCAAAATACATCAGAGGGTAACAAAGCAACTCATGAAATGACATTACTTATAAACAATCGCAATCTGGAACAGATGAAGAGTAGATTCAAGCCATATATAGAAGCGTTTGCTTGGAAAATGCATTCAGAGGTTCTGGCACTTGACAGACATATCTTCTGCAGGAATCAAACATGTATACCATTTTGTATAAAATGTAGGTGGGACATTGAGGTAGATTGGCTGTATGACAGTTTATACAAAAATGATGAACCTTTTGATCTAAATGAAATCGACGACTGATTGAATGCAGCGCGAAATACGTTCGTAATTCCTACGGGATGTATAAAGTATAGAAATAATTTTGTTCACTCTATAATCATAGTATATTAAATGTGGTCGAAATAGAATGAAATCTTAAAAAAAATGGAGCCACAAAAACATCTAACAATAATTCATTTTAATCCATTACAAAATTATACATCACCATACATAAAATGAAAAATACTCCATTCCATTTTAATTATATGACACGTTTTTATCCATTTGTAACTAAAATTACCATTAACCAACAAAATATAATTATACCATATTTATCAGTGTCTGTCATAACACATTCATTTATGTGTCTATCAAATTACGTTTGACGGTAAAAAAAATTGTTAGTTTAAAGAAAATCATTATCTTAGGTAATGTGTAATAGGAATTCGCCACTTAATTGCATAGCTGAATAAATAAAGAAGTAATTATTCAATTATCAGTGTTTTTATATGATGATTAAGCTAAATAAATGGCCATAACAAAAGTTTTGTAACAATTAACCACCAATAACATAAATGTACCCTTTATTGGCCCCTATCAGTAGTACTGTTTAATTTTGTAACGATAATTTACATGACTTGACAAATATAAAACAATTTACGACTTAACTTAATAAGGTTTCCTTAAATCATTTTATGTGGGTACCAAGAAGAAATAGTATATAGAGACATAAATTCAGAAACAATAACGGATTACAGAAGCACAAACAATAATATAATACCACAACACCGATGGCTTGAGGCACAAACGAATTTCCTATATACATGTACATAATATATGGAACTATCAATTTTCTACATACAGAACTTATAAACAACGCATAAACAATTTTACTACGGTATTGTTAAGATTAAAAAGGAGCCGATTTTTCCAATGAATCACAACTCACCAAAAGATTATTCTCGCCAATGATGGTAGAAGTTAGATTATTGTAACCTGAATAAGGTGAATAGGAAACTCCTTTTAAGAAACCCAAATTTTCATATAACACGGGACTCTATAGACTGACTAAAAAAAATTTGATGTCCACAACATAATTTGGGCATAAAGAAAAAAAAAACCACAACACACCAGGGGCAGCTAAATTATCTAGTTTATAACCTATTTTACAGGCATTTGTTGTTACTCGAACAACATCAAAATATAAGTGTGATATCATCAGTCCCAAAAAAATATAAAATATTATTACATTATACCACATACCAAAATGTATTAACCAAAACTATAGTGTCTACATTATAACGAACATTTTCTACCAGTATTAGTAACGTATCTACCTTAGACCTTAAATGTTTAGCAAAATAATGACACAATTAATTAAGATAGTATACACAATAGAACGAACATCTATAGATGATAGCACCAGATTGAAATTGATAAGATTAGTATATTTTTTAAGACGTGTAAGAAATATTAAATTAAAGTACTTTAAGAAAAAATGGTCCAAATCTCTCCAATTTCAGAGTAATGGTGTCTTATTATATTCTTGAACAATACTTTCAATTACCTTGAAATAATGGATATCTAGAAGTATGAATTAATAGATCAATATAATTCAAGTACGCCAAGAAGTGTGAAAATACAAGTTACGAATACACAACTCTTATTGTAAAAACGAACAATAACGGCATATTAAACCTATCTATAGTTCTGTTCACCAAAATGAACAACAGAAATATGTTATAGCTTTAGTATATATAACATATCAACACCTACTGGTAATTTTATCAACAAACGATGTGAGCACATAAAAAAGTAAATCAGCTGTATTAACATAAACGAACTATACACAACTAAATCGACTTCAGTCCGTTATAATGTAACAAACACATATACCTAATTAAAAATATTTGTTAATAGTATACAGAAAAAAGAAGCTCAATAGCAACATACTCATAGCTGAATAAAGTAGAAATAAAACCAGCTAACCACAATACAAAAAAAAAAAGAAGCACAATAGCAACAGACTCAATCTTGCAGTTTACACAGGATCGCGAGTTCACAGTATGTTCAGATTCCATAGGATTGTCATTACAACTTCTCTCACATACCAAAAAAGGACCATCCCTCATAACATGACAAACAAACAAAATAGTAACCCTCAGACGACGACGACAAACGCTAATCAAGTTACGCCGACATAACTCCGACCAATATTTCCAAGCAACGCGTACGAATACATTACCCTCCCTTGTCTCCGTAGCAGTGAACCCAACCATGGCAGTCATGTACATAGCGTGGATATGGTTCGCCCTCGCAACTGGCCCGATAATTGCAAATCCAGGGTTTGAACCTTTGGAACGACATAGATATTGGTACATAAAAGTTCGGTAACAAATATCCATATTACCCGATTCCCTACACCGCTGTATAAAAAGCATCTCTCCTTGAATTTTGAATGACGACCATGATGTTCAAAGAAGCAAATTTAACGACAGACAAAATCTTGGCATTCATCAGAAATTCGTTAAAACACTTACAGATCACCGACAAAGAAATGAAAGAAAGCACACTATGCGATACAACCCTAATAACAATAACCTCAATGATTTCTGGAGACAACGCAATTAGCTCGAGTCGAGGCATCGTAATTGATAGATGGACGAGAACCCTAAAACAGGGTAAGAAGAAAAGGCCGGCACTGAGACAACATCAAACTTTTATTAAACAGGAAACGTACGAATGACAATCACGGCTGAATTGAAGCAAGTAATTAGAAAGTATATATATATATCGAAATTTAATAATATATTTAATTCATGCCAATATAATATACAAAAAAATATTTTTGTGTAATTAATTGCTTGTGCAGAAAAGGATATATTTATTACCATTAACATTCGGATCCTTAATATAAAATAAAGTATATTTCTTAAACATATTGAAGTAATTATTTTAAGAATTATAGTTAACGCTAATTGTTTTGTTCAAAAAGACCCAAAAATAATCTATATTTATGATCATTCATAATCTATGGTAGTATTACAAGAAACTTTAGCTTGGTTAATATAAAAAATACAAATCCAGTAATATTATTTATTTAATTTTGTATTGAAACATTTATATCGCTTAAACATCATTCATCCCACCAGCCCACTCAATTAAAATAACACATGCCAATAGAATACAATCGGTTGGCGAAAAGTATGAAAGTTATGTACCCAAAAGAATGTAATAATAATGTAGTTTTAATATAAATTGAATTTATAAGAAAGATAAATTATTCTTGGCAACCTTTACATTCATATATTACAATAACAACACCATAGTTATGGATTTAATAGATATAACATATGAACAACTATGCGGAACATATTAAATATTGATTGCACCAACAAAATTATCATAGCACTAATAACATAAAGGAATTATACAAAGTAACAACGATTTAACTCAGTAATAACATAACAACCAAATATAAGTAATTAACAATATTCATTAATAGTAAGTAATAAAAGCAAATTCAGTAACAACCGACTCATAGTTTAATAATATTCTAAATCAACCAGCTATCGTGGATACAAAATACACACAAATTGACTTTTGAAACATTACAAATATTTACTTGTTACATCCATATAGATATTTGTATTGAATATCAGCCGGTCTAAGGTGATCACAACTTGCGTGCACTTATCGAAAAAAACAATATACAGAAAGTCGATAATCCTAATACTGCAATCGTCCTTACGGACAGTGAAGCCTGAAAAGTAATACCGCCCTCCTTCCCTAACTATAATTGTGAAACGGGATAATATATATTCATCAACAATAAAGGCATGGATTCTATCCAGCTGCAATCAACAGGAGGAGTGTTAATTGAAGAGGAAAAAATATGTAGCAAACAAAATTAGAAAAATACTAAACTCGTTATAGACACTCTATTAGCAATAAGTATAAATTTATGATGTAAACCACAATATACCTCTCGATCCATTAGAATGAAATTAAGTGTTTTACTCTGACGAGAACTTGTTGTCAACTCATCCCAGAACACACGAAGAATAGAAACACATATAGGTCTGTCATCAGAAACAACGCCTACAGAACTAACAGGGAGTTCCATATCTCTGCATTCACTTACACAAAGGTAATAAATACAGTAAACAGTAATCAATAACTAAAAAACACATGACTAATGAAAAGAAAGTATAAAATTAATTCTCTAATAACTAAAAAAAGCAAAGTATATATAACATAGAAATAAACCAACAAAGACTGAACATAAATAATACACTTATCTAGCAGTGACTTACATAAGCGTAATGAAGCAAATATAGTATCATCCGTAAAACATATTTATAGGCCGTCAAAACTAACCATAACTGTATGCCAAAGGTAAACGTGAACTGTAGAGAGCGGCTTAATCGCACGACATACCCATTTTTGAGTAACTGCGTCGCCAGTTTGAGTACGTGGCATACATGTACAACCACGTCTCCATCAATTGTATGCAGTGGTTATACGATAGTACATACTTTTTATGCCATGACAGTGTATTTCATACACAGTGCCACATATAATCACGCATGCATACAAAAAATGTACTAAATACATAGCATAAAATGAACTAATGGATAGTAAAACAAAGGTAGGAAAGATCCATATTACCTGATCCATTTCACCACTGAATAGAAGCCTAACCTCAAGTTTTCAGCCCATCAAAATTTTTCACAGAAGAAAAATAAAGGATCGACAGAATCCCTCGAATTACCCGTTAATCGTTAAAAATATAACAGGTAATCGTCAAGAAGATGAACGATTCCAAGCTTTGAGAAGAATCCACGACATTAATTATTTCAATTATTTCAGAAGACAGTGCAAGTAGAATACGGCCAGCTATCCCAATGGAATGACGCATAAGAACCCCAAAAAAGTGTAAAAGGAAAAGGCAAACACCGATTTCACAGTCTTAGTTTGTGCTGACCTAGCACGATAAGTGGTAAAACTTACGTCGTCACAGTGAAAAACGACAAAAACAACCTTTCTCGTTCACTCGTTGTCTCGTTAGCAGTAGTCATTTCAGATTCTGAATATGAATGAACTAACCATTTGTTACACAGTTATTGGACCTCAATCGAACGTCTGGACCTAAGCTCAGACTCGGTTAGCGCCCTTTTATACACTCTGTCAGGTTATTACTGGAGGACATGCTCGATGTTTAAATCTTAATTAATGTAGTATGGATTTGCAGACTTTCGTTAGTGATCATATATATATATCCGATCTAAATTTTAGTAATAAAGAATTCCAAATTAAGCCGTCTTCAATCTTAACATAAAACCAAATAAAAATATTAACTCAATTACTACTGTAGCATTGACTTTAAAACCAGAATTAATAGAACACGGTGATTACAAAAAATGATATTGACACGACAATGATAAAGAGAACAATGATACCAGCACACCCACATAATTGTGAATTTCCAATATACCAATCGAAGCCACTAATCACTTCATCAATAAATAATTACTATGTCAACACCCATGACTTATCAGACATACAATAACCAAAAGTACACCTAAAATATCGTCATCTCTGAATTATAACATATACATAATAACATAAAACTAATATAAGTTCAAATTCATCAAATTGCCAGATATATTATACGCGCATTAATTCGTTTGAAATCTGGGAGGTTTGTTGACAGCTCCTGTAAAAAAACCGAAAATTAACAATTAACATAAAAACAAAGGAGTTATCATGCCAATGTAAAAGGAATAACATAAAATTCAAACAAAAGAAATACATAAAGCTATAGAATACGTTATATGATTAATAAAACCTTAAAAGAAATAAAATCAAATGTATTTAAAATTATAATAAGAATAATTAGATATGAAATACAACCAAACATATATACTAAACAAAATAAAACAGTTTGATTATAAAAATTTAAACAGGAAACATTAGAACGAAAACACCGGAACATAGTAAAAGGCTTACCCTATAAAACCATATCAGCTCAGTATCAACCCTACACTCAAAGCAATATTCCAGAGTAATGGGATCATCCGGATCCATCATTACATGCTTGTTATTCCTACGAACAAAACCTCTCTTTGGGCAATGAAAACCTAGATAGTAATGTACTCTAGGAAAGATAAGATGGGGTCGTTCTGGAAGAACATGCCATACCGATGAAAGCAAGCTTGTAAGCCGTTCCCGACAGTACCCAATCAACCGACGATGACGTAACTGCCCCCAGTAATCCTAACCAATCCGCCGAGCAACAGAACAACAAACATCCCTTGCAATAAAAGAAAGGATAGAACAAACATACATAGCAACGACATGACCGCTACGCGCCTCCTTCCCCAGCGTTTGAAGTCCACTCACTTCGTACCTAGGCCTTACAAGAAAGTGGTACATACCACTTCGGAAACCCAGATCACTGTTTCCCACCGCTTTACAAGACTTGAAAAACTCATCCCGTCTAACACTCTTCGTTTTGACGTATATCCCAAGCGCGGAAAAATTCATCACAGACAAGACCAGCGGCGAGCCACAGAACCGCAGAAAAGCCTTACAGGACAGAATAAAATTGAAAAATTAAACATACCCTTCTGACGCAACCTTGGCGGCAATAATCTCTAGAACTTCTGGTGGAAGCAGTGTCAGCATTGGAGAATTCATCTTCAACCAAACTCACAGAAACGAAAGGAAAAATCAAAACAGAGAATTCACAGAGAAACAACAAATGACTCCTGCTCTCCCACAACTTGTACCCTCTAATGAAAAAAGCAAAATACCAGATGTGGTGCGTTTAGCAAAGGCTTAAACAACACACACGACTAACCGTAGAACTTCTGTCAGGACAAATATCCACCATCCATGAACGAAGGAGATGATGGGCATGCAATCTGGGCCGTTCATGGCGAGAAAACAATAATCAAACCCAAAGCCAATTAAGTAAGACACCAAGAAATAAAACGGAGCTTTTAACACGTATATTATATTTAAAGCAAACCGTCAGTGCTATGATCACACACACAATCCCAAAAAAAATGATAATTGCTATCGGTACTAGAAAAAAGGGAAATACTAATAGAGTTGTTAGGTTTGAATCGGGTTAATGTATAAGCCTGATTTACATAAATCGAAATAAACTATCTCCACATATTTATATCGTAGATCGTAAAATCTACCTCGTAAATCGTAAAAGCTACCTCATATTCTGTAAATTACGAATGAAAAGCACTTATGAAGACTATCTAAACATGTTAAGTACAACATGAAATAATTAATCCAATTTACCACAAAATATATTCATTTGACATTTACTACCCCTAATAACAAATAACAATCTAAGTTGTCCTTTCTCATGGATATGAACTGTTAGAACTGGCTGACACCCAAGAGGGTGGGTGAATTGGGTGTGTGATAAGAAAGTATGATCTTTTAAAATCTTTTCGCAACTTATCAAATCAATACATGCGGAAGTATAGAAACATAAGTTGATATGTAAATCATATATGCTGGAAATGTAAAAGCTTAAGGAAGAGAATATGCAAACTGTGATTTATCCTGGTTCGGTCCAATCCACGATGACCTACGTCCAGTCCCCAGGCTCCTCCTGAGATTTCCAATCCACTATCTTCTTGTTTATCCGGGCACAAGAAAAGCCTTTACAAATTTACAAGAGTCACTCCCCCTTACATACTGTAAGGTTTACTCCTTCTTGCAGTAAGTCGAGCAAACCAATCCCAAAGACCTTTCTCTCATGCTTACCCGTGCAAGTCTTATGAGCAGCAACGTTCTCTCCTGCTTACACCACTGTAAGTCTTACGAGCAGCAACGTTCTCTACTGCTTGTACCTTGTAAGTCTTATGGGCAGAAAGTCTTACTGAAAATTCGCTCTACAACTTCCCCGTAAGATGATTAATTCTCTCAAGGTCCCTCTACCTTGAGAACACTTCTGAAATACAGATGAAGTGTTTAAAAGCTCTCTCACATAGTGTATAAATACTCACTGAAGCATAATACAAATATTATCACTCTCTCAAATATACATAATATAGAAGATGAAGTAGAGTAAAGAGTGTCGGAGGCAGAAGACTTAGGATATCAACATGTTCATGTTCTCATCGTATTGCTTGTTGTTCTGTGTTTGAATCCTCTCCTATTTGTAGCTGAGTTATGGAAGATATCCGTTAGAGTCTGTTGATTCATTTGACCATTGAGCCCATTCGGATATTTTTCTGTTATAATCTCATCTGATGCTTAGACAGTCACTACTTCATTTTCTGTTGGAGTCCCATTGCTTTGCACGGTCGTTGAGTGTATTTAAATATTTTCCCGTTGATCGTGCTCTGACAGATTTCCACTTCAGAAAAACTAGCCGTTATCAGTGGACGCTCGACTTCTGGCGAAGTGGTTTTTCCTCTCTCTATGGTCTCTTCGTTGTTCTTTCTGTAACAATACATCAAATATCAATACAATGAAGTGTTAATCATAAATATGTTGGATCATTGACCAAAGACAGGATTTCCGCTTTCTGGGTTGCGTCACTTCAAGTGATGATGCTTGCCGTGAGTCACCTCCAGACTTGAAGTTTTAACCCAAACGCTTGAGTCCCTATTTCACACTTGAAATAAGTATTAAGCAATGTCTAAGAATGATAGCAAGTGAAAACATAAAGATTGCATAACATATGAACCCATTTGGATTATGATTTTGATAGTAATTTGGAGAAATCAGTAATAATAGAATTTCACTAGCAAAATCAGTTGTTGTTTATGAAGGTAATAGCAAATGGATAATAGTGTATGTAGAAAAGTGTATACTGGAACAATGAATTATTATATGAGAAAATGCAATATCACTGGAAGTGAATATAATGTCATTGGGAGTGATTTTGAAAACGTTGAAAACTTCTGACAGTGATTGCTGGTTCACTGGAAGTGATATTGAAATTTCCATATTTCACTCGAGTGAATTTGGAATCACTGGAAGTGATTTTGTAAATAGTGATTTCTTCTTGGAGTGATTTTCAATTCATTGGAAGTGATTTGCAACTTTTCAAATATCACTCGAGTGATTCAAGATCACTGGAAGTGATTTGGTAAACAGTGAAATATTCTTGCAGTGATTTTGAATCCACTGGAAGTGATTTGCAACTTTTCAAACTTCACTCGAGTGATTCAAGATCACTGGAAGTGATTTGGCAAACAGTGAAATATTCTTGCAGTGATTTTGAATTCACTGGAAGTGATTCAGCGAAAATGCAACATCACTCGAGTGATTGAGGATCACTGGAAGTGATTTGGAATTCTTGGCACATCACTCGAGTGATCTGGCATTCACTGGAAGTGATTTTCAAAACAGTGAATTTTTCTTGCAGTGAATTTTCAATCACTGGAAGTGATTTGTCGCATCACTCGAGTGATTCAGAATCACTGGAAGTGATTTGGCGCATCACTCGAGTGATTCAGGATCACTGGAAGTGATTTGGAAAACTTCATGTATCACTCGAGTGATTTGGCATTCACTGGAAGTGAAATTGCAAAACTGAGATATCACTGGAAGTGATTTGGAGATCACTGGAAGTGATTTGAAAAATTTGAGATATCACTCTAGCGATTTGGAGATCACTGGAAGTGAAATCTGAAACAGTGAATTTTTCTTGCAGTGATTTTTCGATCACTGGAAGTGAAATGCCATATCACTCGAGTGATTTGCTAAATCACTCGAGTGATCCGTTTCCGGATCTTTAGTAAACAGAGGTCAACTTCCAGATGCCATAACTCTTTGAATATAACTCCAAAATTGCTGTATTATATATCAATGGAAAGCCCTGGAAGTCTACTTTCATATGGCACCAGTTTTAGCTCAATAAGATCAGTGGTTTGAGAGTTATAGCCAAAATACCAAGACTGTTCCAGAAAGTGACGCTGACATGAAGGTCAAATTATTACACTGATATCTCCCTCATATGAGCTCCTTTGATGTTGGTTCTGGTGTAAAAATGACGCATTGGGAGTCTAGTTTCATATGCAATTAGTTTCGTCTCATTTGGAGTTGTATTGTGACAGATATAATCAAATAACCAGACCTCGCTCAGCTGGACGAAGAACAGACTCTGAAATGCTGAACATCACTCAAGTGATTTGCTGAATCACTCGAGTGATTGCGTTTTTTGCTGAATCACTCGAGTGATTCCTCAAATCACTCGAGTGATTTGTTACAAATCACTCTGCTACAGTTCCAAACAGTGCCAATTGCTACAGTAACCGTATTGCTACATTATCCACTGCTACAGTACCCATAAAAACTTGAATCTTCATATTTTTCATTAATTCTTGCAAGTTCCTTATTCCTCAATTTCTTTCTTCCATTGCTTGACTAATCTACAATATATGCAACATCAAATAGTTAATCAATGTATTAGAAAAGTATACTATGCAAGCTTCTTATGCTTAATATTTGACATCTATATTTGTCATCATCAAAACTAATCATATCTAACATGAATGAAAATAATTCATCCATTTTACAACAATAAATAATAGTGGTTTTCGGTTAAAATTAACAACATTGAGATTAACCTTATACGAAAATGGAACAACAGATCGACAACATATAGTATGTTTAAAAGACTATAACTTTCTGAATATATCCATTAAAAATCAATGTTGACTTATATTCAACATAAACTGATATGTAGTATTATATACAGACAATAGGCTAAACGCAACCAAAAGTAAATTAACAAATTAAAATGTAATACATATGATAAGATACCTAGTAGTATAATATAGTGCATACATTAAAGAAACATAACAGAATATTTATCAGTAATTAACTCTAAATAAAATACTCCACATTAAAATTGCATGGCGTATATAAAAAAATGTTGTGATCCAACGTAACAAACACAGCCCAGCGTTCGGCCAAAACCCAAACAAAGACAATCTAAATTAAAATAAACATGAAAAACAAATTAACAAACCAAACGTCAATAACTCTACTACTAAAATTACAGTTACCACCGATTCAATATATAAAAGAGTTTGCACAACACTGACAAAACTCATATTACAAGCTTTATCATAAAACAATTTAAGACCAGTACTTCATGCAACTGTTCCGTATATCATGTGCATTATGGTAACACCATAAAAAACAGTTGATAATAAAAAAGTTAATTTAGTCTCCTAAAAAACGTAAACAACAATTAACATAATTCCAGCATCAAGATGCATAAAATGAACTTAGACAATATAAATTACAACAGAAGACCAATACAACTAACATATATGTACACGTCGCAGGTCTAGAGCATTTCCGCATCCATCAAAATGTCATGACAATAAATAATTCAAACAACCAAACAATTGATAAACTTTATCGGTAAGCATATAATTAATCATAAACCCTAAATAAACAAAACACACAACCCTGCAAATATATGGCAGAAATTCAAAGCAACAATTTAGGGATAGACTTAAGAACAAAAAACCATACCAACACAAACAACACTTTAACTCAAGCCTCTATGCTTGGAATAAAAGGTCCTACATAAGGGAATGATGAAGGCGCACTATAGTCCTTGCGAAAACGGATGAAAGAAAATGGGTCTCTTGTAGAAATCTCAAGGTAAGTCAAAAACCGACAAGAATGATGTTCATATGAGACCAAAGGAACACTAAAATAAGACATCTACATTTATAATAATAACCTTGAGTGATATATGAATAGCCACAATCATTCAGAAAATTCACTTGCGATAATAAAACGCTCGAATGCACAAAGCAGTCTAATGTGGGAAAAAAATAAATAAATAAAAAACACTACACACACACCTCACTTTTCACCATAATAGAACGACAAAGGAATACAACACCATGAAACATTAATTAATAAATATAACATTACTGTCAACACACAAAAACACCACAGAACTAAAAAACATTTTTTTCCAACCACATATAAAAGTGAAACATAAAAAATCCAACTGAAAGACCCACCATAAATAATTACAATTTAAAAAAAAGGACAACAAACACACAGTAATCATCTGCTCAAGAAAGAGAATAAATTGGTAAAACAATCTAAAATTAATGTAACATTAGGTAATAAAATAATTAATGAGGAACCAAAATAAAATCAAAGGGATGACTTAAAGCCATTATATGTTATATGTCGTTAAACAATAATAACATTTGGAAAATGTAACGCGTAAAAAAAAATTTCATTTTATGTCAAGAGAAGTAATAATATTAGTTTGAATTCATAAAATCAGACAAATAGTGATATATCATATCACATGCTTTAATTCAATATACTCAATCAAAGAACTGATAAAGAGAATAAACAGTGAGAATGCGTGCTCATCACAATGAGAGTACTGAAACCAATTTTTTGGACAAACACATAATGAAAGAATTGACCATAAGATATCATAAAAATAAGACGTCAAGAGCAAAACAATGAGAAATTGACTGCAAATAATCAAACTGAATAGTAACGAAGCAACACAACGAAACAACAATCCCAACACATTCACAATGGAAACCGCACAGGTATTAAGAAGATAAGTTCGTTACACGTTACATGCAACGGAACAGACACCATGAAACACCGTTTAACAAATTGGATAACTGATCCACAGTTAAAACCGTAAGATAACGCAGGCAACCAAAAGCCATACATCACAAAACAGCAACCAATCAAAACCACCCACCCCCAACACGAAAACAATAACACACCATTGAAGAACATAACCCCACGTTCTCAACCGTCACATCTCTATTCAACAATATAAATTATAAATACACCTAATAATCGATTTGTTAAGGAACAGAAAATTCCTCTGTCAGAAAACATACAAAAACATGGCCACCATCGCACTAGACCAATCCAGACAGAGAACAACGACCACCGTCGAAGATTCTTCGCTGCTAAAACTGCCTGTATCA
Source organism: Albizia julibrissin (assembly GCA_037074505.1). Classification (NCBI taxonomy): domain Eukaryota; kingdom Viridiplantae; phylum Streptophyta; class Magnoliopsida; order Fabales; family Fabaceae; genus Albizia; species Albizia julibrissin. Next base: position 39,705,609 of record CM073479.1, read on the forward strand.
CTGCTGATAGAACTAATGTGTACCATAGCAAAGACCAGTTTAAGAGACTTTTATCACTTCAAGAACTCATGCAGGCTTCTAAGGACAACATGAAACTCAACAGAATTCTATAGAAACGTGCCACTGGACAACTATGATCATTTCGGATGGACGAGGAATGAGCAAGTTGTTCATTTTCTGCTAACATGCTTCCATAAGGGGAATCCATTTAGTCTTTTCATTAGAGGTCTTAAATACTACACCAGAACAGCAGACACAACAGTTCTACAAAACTCTGAGGAAAGTTTCTCATTTACCATATTAGTGAAGGCAAGATGGAGTAAGTTCAAGAATTCAGAAGAAGGGAATGAAGCAATATAAAGATTTGAAACAACTGTAAACTCAGGACAGATGGGATCAATAAAAAATCGACTAACACCACGACTACAGTCAATGAACTGGGGACTTAACAGAAACATTTTCGACCGTCCAAAGTATAGATTTTGCGAGAACCAACCATGCGAGTATGGATGCAAGAGATGCATATACGACGCAGAAGTAAGCTGGCTGTATCAATTAATGAACGAACCAGAAGGCCCGATTGTTATACCAGAAGAGATTGAAGGCATTGATGAATGGGAGGATCAAGAAATAAATGAAGCATTAGAAAATGAAGACGAAGTAGATGAAGATGCTTAAAGATACAAGTTCTGACGTACAATAATAACTGTTAAATTATGATGTTCAGATAAATTGTAACTACTTTCTTAGTGCCTCTGAGACTTGGTCAATACATTACTTGTAACGTACATAAGGCATACATTCGGTCAGATTTAATTCATAAAGTAGAAAATTCACATTGTTTGAGGTTGGTTATAAATATTATTCAAATAATCTACCACAGGAAGCAGAAGAAAAAAAGGAACTCTGATGTTCATCAATCTCGTAAACGTAAACGCTGTAGACCATCAATAAACATAGTAAATGACATTTTTCTCTAACATATTAGAATTCTCTAGCATAATATAATAAAAGTCAAAACGTAGCGCACACAACAACGTCAATTAGATTAGAGATTCCTAGTAACAGAAAGTTAAAATATGTTTTTCTTTTGGAAACGGTAAAGTATTCCAATGATTACGTAACTGAGCAACATATATTAAAACCTGTATACGTCGAAATCATATGATTAAATAACAAATTCAAATCAATTATATATACTTTGTGTAGCGCTCACACAACGTCTGGAACATGAACGTCCACACACAAAAAGGACGCGGGACCATAAAGTATTTAAGTCTCCTACGGTTGGTTAATGAGGTCGCATCTAAAATTGTAATTATTATTCAAAATCATACATCACATGAATTTTTAAGATATGAAAGAAATGGAAACGTAAGCAACTTATTGAGGCAATAAATATGCTCATGTGTGTACTGACTTGGACTTATTCAAAGACTCTGTATAACCCAATATTAAGTGCTGCTATATTGATAATGACAGAGTTCGTTAACAACCAAATGGTATTTGAAAATAGACTATCATAAACAACTTTGAGAGACCCCACAACAAAAACAGAAAAGAGAACAAACGTAAGTAATAAAGTAACTCTACAGTCAAGCGCTCTAAACGTGGATCAGCCAAACAACCTTCTTGAAAGGAACTTGCATAGCACAGAAGATACATGAAAAAAATGAACAATTAATAGCCAATCACTTGTCTTCACGACGATTCTTCTTCCTTGTGCCAAAGGCCCTCATCGTTTTTTCACTCCCTGTACCAGATGCAGCAGAATCAGTAGCAGCAACAGACTCAGCATCAACTGTAAGTAGATGAATTGGAAAAATAAAATAATGTAACACTGCAAGCCTCAAGATAATATTCTCACAAGTTAAGAAAAAAAATAGAATGAGTTCCAATGTATAATACACTGTAATTTCCTCCTTCCAGTAGACCTTGAGCAAGACAACGAATCGCCGATAGCATCATTTAATTCCGAGAGTTGAGCATTATCCTTTTCATTGGAAACAACCCCATACAACTTTGTATCCTTACAATTAATAATAGACAAATCGATATCCTACATAGAAACAAAAGTCAGTTCAGATTACATAGGCGTATAAAACGAGCCATGCAAAAAGGGTAACTATTCAGTAAAGGCAATCAAAGGATAACGTCAATAGAGAAAAAACACACACATCTTCATCCTCACACTCATCAGGACATATATCCTCTACCTCGGGACCCTCCGTACAGTCAGCAATATACGCTTCCAAAATTTCAGGATCTGAAGTCAGCCTGGTCACAACACAGGACTCCGACCTTTGATGAATGTAGTCATAAGGTATCCTAACCTTGCAGAGGTACTTCTTTTCAACAATCTTGTCCACAAATTCAGGTGGGAATTTGTTATCATAATCAACCTGTTACAAACCAAAAATTCATCAGAAACATAATAATAGCACACAAACCAGCAACATAATGAAAACAATACATGTACCTTATCAACCTGGGCATTGGCTTGACATATAGTATCTTTCAACTCCAAAGCAGAACAACCGATCAACCTAGATACTTCTCTATCAAACAACACAAACTCACATCAACCAGTTTCATAATGACCTCGGTATACAATATGAACCTACAAAGAAGTAAGTAAAAATGAATCTCAAACCGAACCAACTGAACACATACAATACAAAAGAAAAGCATCAGCTGAAAAGAAAACTAAGCAATACATTAAAAAAGAATTACCTAGGAACAACTGCCTTTATAACAGCATTACACTTGGCACAGTAATATCCATCACCGTCTGGAATAACCTTTTTACCATCAATCTTACAGGATGTGTAAAACCAGCCTCTAGAAAGCTTAATGTTGATAATGGAAACCGTAAGAGCGACCACAACATCCTGCATAAAAAACATCAGTTCGGATACTAACCAATTGAAAGCAATGAAATATGAACACCAAATGAGTTAACACGTGTTGAATATATAATATATTAAAATATCAGTCATCTTCTAATCGTCATACTGTTAGCAAATTCCAATAACTACCGATAATTTATCAGGACATAAATTTAAAAGAGACACTGATCTCACAACAGGACCACGACGCAAAGAAGAAATAGTTTGTCTGTCCATAACTCCAAGAAATTCATCTGCAAGACTTAAAGTGGCTTGTGATAAAATATGATGAGGCATTTGGTCAGGGTCAACTCCAGCAGCCTTCAATCTGAACAAAGACACTCGCAAATGAGAGTGAACATAAACGCAAGTCAATGAAAAAAACAGTAACAACCCAATAAACAGTTACCTCTGAACAAAACCCTCAACCTCAGGCATGAACGGCTGAATAAACATACATGAAGCATACATAGAGTTGGACAACTTGTTCCTCCCTGTTATAACAAAACAATAAGAATAAAAAATTTTGCATTAGAAAGCTGTACAATATATGCAACTAAAGCATATTTAAAAATAACACAGTGGCTTACGCTGAAACTCTTTTACTTACACCACTGCAAAACAAAAGTTACAGTTCCAGAAACATGGCGATTCATATACTCCAAAAACTCTATTGCAAAGCCACCCCACAACATGCAATAAACCCGCTGCATCCTAATATTTTCATAAATCATAGATAAATGACCCTCCCAAACACAAAATATATGAGACAATACAGAAATCAATGAACAAAGATAATATATTTTGAAATGTATTTATGATAGACAGGCGATACTCCTCATCTATTATCTCGATCTCAACACGAGTTTCCTTTTCGTCCATCTACAGTGTGCTCATTGCAAGATCCCACTCCAGTAACCATACCAATAACATCTATTTACAAAAAAATGAACACAACATGAACATCAATCTACCATAAATAAATAAAAGAACCCAAAGGGAATAAAATGTGACACTCACCAACCAAAAAACGATCGTCAAATTCCTCCGACAGTATTTTCACAAAAGGAACAAAACTGAAACCATGTACCAGAATATGACAATCATCCTTGGTAGGACGAACAACAGTCTGAAACTGGAAGTTAATTTGATAAGCATGTTCTGTAGTACGATAAGACCCTGTCGAGGGAGCCACATTAAAGCGCAAAATAATGCACATCACACTCTCACATAAGCTTTTCTCATGACGTTGCACAAAACCACTTCGAACAGAAGCATGGATTCGATCACCCTGTATGTAATCAAAACAGAGTATGAACGATGAGAAACAAAATGAAATAGAGAAAGAAGACAACAAAGTTTCATGACAAAAAAACATAAAAAAACCCCCTGCCTCAACATCCTGCAGCACAAGCTCAATAGAAGCCACGTCTCCTTTGCTATATCGACCTGGCATTTTCCACAAAGGAATAATACGAACACAGAGCTTCCAACCTTGACGATTGGTGTTAACGTCTTTTACATGATTGTATACAACACTCCCCATTGGAAAAAATGCAACAATAGAACGCAGAACTTCCAAAGATATCGAAGAGGAAAACGGAAGTGAATCTGAATTTATAGAGCTTCACGAATAATTACTAACCAACACATGTCGTCATAAATTGTGGATGAAGAGCACACGTTAGAATAGTGAGAAACCATTACAGATGTGTAGTATAGTAACCGTTAATGAAGGTGGTGCAGAACGTGAGAGAAGAGAGAGAATGTGTGCACCCGAATCCACTACAAATATGGAGTTAGCAAGGGCTGATGTGCAGCGATGAAAAACATAGTATGAACGTGAGGAATAGAAAGGAATTCACGTGATGACGTGGCCATTCAAGAAGCCAGATTGGAACCAGGATGTTCAGTTAACCAAAGGATTTTTTTTAAGGAGGTTATAGGGAAAATTGATGACGTGGATGCACAGGAAGCCAGCTTTAAACCCTTCTTTTATATATATATATATAGATATGTCCAAGGTATTGGAGAGAGGATTTGAAGTTTAAACCCCTAACCCTTTGGAGTCACAAAAGGTATGCGGCCATAGAGCCACCATGCAATCTTATTATATATATACACAAACAAATATAACTTGGCACTTACTATTTGGCCACATACAATTGACAACTTCAATAAAGTATTTGACAATACTATAATGCATATTCAATATACTTGGATGGCCTATTTGGTTCATGAAATCGGAGGGAATGTAAAGCAATGTAATGTAATGACGATTGCATGAATCGAATAGGCCATGCAAATATAGTGAATATTTATTATAGTGTTGTCAAATGTTTTGTTGAAGTTGGGAATTGCTTTGGCAAAAAAAAAGGTTGGGAATTACATGTGGCCAAACCGTAAGTATTAGACCTAAAAAAACCTATCCCCTAGTGAGAGAAAAACCTCTCCGTTAGAGTGAGAGAGAAAACACATTTCATTGTGCAACGATAATGGCATAGGTGAGAGCGGGTGTGTAAGTTTGGTTTTCTCTCATTTTCTACAAATTTCTGCTAGTTTTGTGGGGTTTTTGTTTCTTCTTTTTCTCTACTCCGATTTCCTCTATTTCATTAAGATTTAGGAATATTTTGCCCAAGTTGGCTTGCAAAGGTGTCGCTTAGGTTTTCTTAGCAGATTGGGTCTTCCTCTTGGAGTGGAGAACTTGTGTTCAAACTATGGAGATTGTGATAGAAGAAAATCGTGAAGCTAAGCTCGATTGGGATGAAGTAGAGGCAAAGATCGACGGTGAATGGCTTCTAGTTGGAAAGTTGATTTCGACAAGGGCGGTGAACAGAGGGGCATTTGAAGAACTGGTTCAAAGAGCTTGGTCACTAAAAAGTAAGGTTGAAATTAGCATTGCAGGAGCTAATAGCTATGTCTTTACTTTTAAATCTCATAAGGACTATGATAGAGTGCTCCGAGATAGTTCATAGACTATTTTTGGTTTCCTCTTGAATTTTCAAAGCTGGTCACCGTGGTTGACAATGGAAGAGATTGATATGTCAAAATGCCTATTTTGGGTTCAAGTGTACAATCTTCCTAGAGCTGCAATGACAAAAAGGAATATCGTCAGACTTTGTGAAAGGATTGGAGAGGTAGTATGCTTAGAAGACCCTAAACTTAATGATTCTATGTTCAGAGGTTTTGTTCGCATTAGAGTTAAGGTTGATATTACTAGGCCTTTAGTGGCTGGTTTCTGGGTTCCAAGACCGGATTATGATCGTGTTTGGGTTCATGTAAGATATAAGAAACTCCAATCATTTTGTTTTTCCTTTGGTATTATTGGTCATGACTAAAACAATTGCAAGCATGAGCCAATAATGGCAAAGTTTGATATAGCGCAACAACTATATAATGTTGGATTGGGGGTAAGGCCGATGAGAGCAATGGCTGTAATTCTAAGCATCAATAAAGGTTTAAGAGGTACGGTGGAGTTGGAGGTGGCGCGTGAAAATTCTTCACTAAGAAAGAGCGTGGGAAATAATCAAGTGGGAGGCGTGGTGGGCATGCTGGTTATTGGTAACGGCCACAATAGTCATGATAAAGAAATCTCAATAGAGCAGGGACACGTAGAAGGTATGGAAATCTCAGATAGGCAACAAATTAGTGAGGCCCAGGAGAACTGCCTTCAAGACACCAATTGGTACATCCCATATCAATTGGTTTACAGAAAAGTATGTCATCTTCCAGTAGAAATACAACATAAAGCATATTGGGCAATAAAAGCCTTAAATTTTGACTTAAAGGTAACTGATGAGAAGAGACTTCTCCAACTCAATGAGCTTGAAGAATTCAAACAACAAGCTTATGAGAATGCTAAGTTATATAAGGAGAAAACAAAAATGTGGCATGACAAAAGAATTTTGAGGAGAGTTCACACTGAAACAAAAGGTACTTTTATATAACTCAAGTTTAAAACTCTTTCCAAAAGAGTTGAGATCAAAGTGGTCATAACCTTTTACTGTGATTTAAGTATGGCCATATAGAACTGTGGAGATTCAAAATGGTGATTGAAATTTCAAAGTAAATGGGTAAAGGCTAAAAGGGTATAATAACGGTACACTCAACACTTTGAAAATTTTCATTACATTTGAGGATCCAACAGGTAAGCTCTAAAAAAACAAAAAAACAAAAGTCAATTGATTTGGGTTTTGTTAAGGTAAAGACGTTAACGAAGAGCGGTTATTTTGGAAGGCAATCCAAAACTTCATTTCCTTATTCATTAATTTTTCTTTTCTACTTATTGAAGCACAGTGCATTATATTAAAACTTTTAGTTTTTATCATTTTCATTTTAAGTTAACATAGAGGAATCTCTTACAAAACTTAAAAATAGGTTCCCACTCTTCCTAAAAATATGCTCATGAAGACTTATAGCTATCGACTTGAAAGAATGAAGATATTCAAGCGTTTGGGGATTCTTAAGGATGTACGCTGGATCATTAAAGCTAAAATACGTTTAGCAGGTGAAATTCATGAATCATTTATTAAACTTATACTAGGAATAGGAAGAAGTCCTTACTCCAAAAATACAAGAGCTAAAAAAATAAAGGTTTGTCATAAATGTGCAAGGTAGACATGTGATAAACACTGTAGGAGCAAAGAAATGGTTTCTATAAATCGAGAAAATAAAATTCAAGTCATAAAGGATAGACTAAGTAAGGAGTCATTGGATAATGTTATTCGAACTCTTAAAAAGCTTCCTATTGGTGATGTTCATAGTATTCTTCTTAGTTTAATGAACTTATTTAACAAAGAAACAGAACACTACTATCTTGAGAATCTAAAATTATAAACCCTATTTGCCAGTTTATAAAAAAACTGGATGGGAAACAAATCATTGATTCATAGAAAACGTTTAAGCCGTTACTAGATATAAAACTAAAAGAAGATGTGAGTCATAATCACAACTATTGTTCATAATCATGCTTTTGTATAATCTCTCTTATCTTTTCACTAACTTTTGACTTTTTTTAATCATATTGTTTGATTTCTTTACACAACATTATACCAGTCATTCCTATTGGAATTTTTTATAAACTTCTTTAAAAAATATATGATTTGCATGATCTTGTTGTCGCTATTTCAGTAGTATAAATATATACTCTTCCACTTATAAACACAAAATATCAAAAAGTAAAGAAGACAAAAAAGATATCATACTAAAATATAGATTTAAATCTATCTGCATTTTTTTGAAACTGATTTAGGAAAGGATGGAGAGTTTCTAATTGCAGCACAAGAAACTTGGAAATACATTAACTGCTAGAAAGATCAATTTTATATACAGGGGAGGCATCTAGGGACTAAGGGGAAGTGTAGCTACATTTACAAGCATTAAAGGAAGCAAGGGTTTGAGTATTCGAGTGAAGGAGTTAGATGATCACATCTTTTTCGTAAGACAAAAGTTACAGGTTTCAAGTTTGCCTGGACATATGGGATGCATGTTCTACCATGCTGAAGTTTCTATCGCTCTACCTGGAGGTTTGAAAACGTTGGATGAGATTTCTAACGTTGCATATTAAGCTAAACTAAACCTTCACTAAAAGTTATTAAGATTGTTTAATGTTAATGGTCTTTATGATGATCTATTTTTTTTTTCTTTTATCATGTTGTCAGGATTTGTAATATCCAAAAAAATAATTAATTAATTAAATTATTATTATAATATTATATATATATATATATATATATATATATATATATATATGAAGGGGGAGCAATCGTCCCCCTTCATTTCCTTTAAAACCGCACAAGAGATGCGCTCTCTTGTACGGTTTTGTGAGAGAGAAAAATGAGAGAAAGAGGGAGAGAACGGGAAGAGAACAATGAGCTTATTTAAGGTTTTCTGAGGTAAGTTATTTATCTTATAAGATTATTTAGATAGCTAAAATAACTTCTTTTCAGCAAATTTCTTTCATGAAAATTATTCCATTTATTTTTCTCTTTCTAATAAGGATAATATTGTACTGATTAGAGAAATATTTTAAGATTAGCATTTTGAACAAGTTTGAGTTTTGTTAGTATAAGGCTATAAAAATGTAGAGAATAATTAATAGTTAATTTTAATCAGTTTATTTTTCTTATTTAGTTGGTATAAGATTTTATAACAAATTTTCTATATAATTAGTCTATAAATAATTCTATATAGGACTTTTTAACCGATTAAATGTGGGTTAAAAACTTTATTTGAATTAATGAAGGTATTACTGAAATTTTAATTGGTTTAGTTTTGAAATTTAAAGAACTAAACTGTCATTTATGAAATTCGAAGGACTAAACTATCATTTATGAAATTGGAGGACTAAACTGTCATTTTTTATATTTGAAGGACTGAACAGACATTTCTAAAATTTAAACCCCAAACTGTTATTTTCAATTTTTACAATATATCATATATTATTATTAAAATTTGTATATAAGTTATAATTTTGATTATGTGGAATTTTGGAGAGTTGTTAATGGGTAGTAAATTGATTGTGGTAGATTGATTTTAGCGTTTATTTGAGCTCATGGATTAAGAGCAGTGTGGTAATAAATAGTTTTGGCAAGAGGTAACCACTTTCCTCTTATTGTATATGCTTGTATGATGATTGTGAGTGATTTTATTTATGCAAATTTATAAATTTGGCTGCTGATATGTGATGTGGTTTTGGAAAATATGTTGTTAATGAAATTGTCTTGTAGGACTTATTGTCATTGAGAAAATGACTAGCAATATTATATTATATGAGTTGGTATTTATTTATGAGATTGAAAAGATCCTTTTTGATAATTATGAAATGATAATGACATGTCATAATCACATAATATAGATAAGAGAGGGGATGGTGGATGTGGAATTAATGGGAGGTTACTCAAAGAGGAAACAAGGGGGTAAATTCTTGTACAAAAGAGGAAATAAGGTGGTGGCGTCCATGGGTACACTGGTTAGTCCTTAGCCCATTTGTATTTCGTAGGGCTATAACACCCCACTAATGTATTTAGAGGAGGAACCCATGGTCCGGTCTTGTGCTCTGTGGATTTTGGCCGATCCATATCACTTGATCGGTGAGCTTGTTGAGTTAGCTACCAGTCATATGAGTAAGTACTAGCCCATGGGTTCAGTCAGAGGAAATAAGGTGGAGAGGAAATAAGGGAGGAAAGAAAATAAATTATTGTGTATTGACTCTTGTACACTTATATGGTAAATATGAGAATGAGAATATGGTAATGTGAATTATTATGAAATTATTAGTATGGACAAGTGATATTTTAATAATATTATACTTTTATAACTGTCCCACTTAGCACCTCACGGGCACATACTTGTATGCCCTATGAGATGAATTGCTGGTTACTGAGGCTTTTGTCTCATCCCGTTGATTTAACATTTTTCCAGGTGATAGTTGTCATGCGGGTCCATCAGGGAAAACTCTGGAAGCTTAAGCTACTATAAAAAGTAGTGCTTCCATCTTTTTAATATATGTTGGGTTATTGTATAATGCCATGTTAGGGCTCATCTTGCATACTTTGATCTATTTTGGAGAATTGATACATTAAATATATATTGTTAATCACTCTTGATAATACTGGATGGCCTAGATGCCTTATGACGTGTTTGGAACTTGTGGATCCACAATTTGGTATGAGATGGATAATTCTCTTCATGAGGCCTCAACTGCCTTGAAGCATATGCAACAACCTTTCCTTCTTGCATCAACACACATCCCAAACCCTTAAAGGAAGCGTCCGTATACACTGTGTACAGACGTTCAGGATCAGGAAGGGTGAGTACAGGTTTTGTAGTCAACTTTGCCTTTAACTCTTGAAAAGCAGCTTCACACTTATCTTTTCATATAAACGGTTGATCTTTCTTGGTTAGCTTAGTCAAAGGCATAGCAATTTGAGAGAACCCCTTAATGAATCTCCTGTAGTAGCCAACCAATCCCACAAAACTTCTTATTTCAGTCACCGACTTTGGGGATTCCCATTTTAACACGACATCAACTTTACTAGGATCAACAGCTACCCCCTTAACAGACACCACGTGGCCAAGGAAATTCACTTCCCTGAGCCAAAACTCACACTTACTCAACTTAGCATACAATTGGTGGTCCCTCATACGCAATGCAATGAGTAGATGTTCTCGGTGCTCCTCCTCATTCTTAGAATAAATGAGAATGTCATCAATAAAGACAACAATAAATCAATCTAAATACGGCCTAAAAATCCGGTTCATATAATCCATGAAAACAGCTGGAGCACTGGTCAACCCGAAAGGCATAACCAAAAACTCATAATGTCCATACCGAGTCCGGAAAGCAGTCTTTGAGATGTCCTCAGCCTTAACTCTGAGCTGATGGTAACCCGATCTCAAGTCAATCTTAGAGAACACCGCGACTCCTTTGAGCTGATATAATAAATCATCAATCCTAGGCAACGGATATTTATTCTTAATGGTGACCTTATCTAACTGTCTGTAGTCGATGCACAACGGCATACTTCCATCCTTCTTTTTGACAAACAATACTAGCGAACCCAAAGGAGAGACACTTGGTCGAATGAAACATTTCTCAAGCAACTCCTCTAACTGTTTCTTCAACTCTGCCAACTCTGATGGTGACATTCGATAAGGGGCCTTAGAAATTAGTATTGTGCCTGGTACTAGAGAACTCTACCTCTCACTTCGGAGGCATCCTTGATATCTCTTCGGGAAACACCTCTGAAAACTCCTTTACTTCATGAAGAGAATTATCCGACTCATGATTTTGGACCTCGCCGCTGTAGTGTTTGCATTAAAGATTTGGAGGCATTATCTATATGAAGCTCAATTTGAAGTTGTAAGTGATCACAAGAGCTTGAAGTATTTAGTTGACCAGAAGGAACTAAATAATAGACAATGCAGATAGATGGAGTTCCTGAAGGATTATGATTTTGAAATAAAGTATCACCCTGGAAAGGCCAATGTTGTGGCCGATGCTTTAAGTCGAAAATCTGTTCATGTTTTATGTATGAGTTTAAATGAGCACTATTGGTTGGAAAGCTTGAGAGACATCTATATTGTTCCGTATCAGAAGAAGATAGTTGCTTTGAATGCAGTCATTGGTGAATATGGGTTTTATCAAGACTTGAAAGACGCTCAAACGAAAGATGATCAGCTAGACAGAATTCGGGAAGCACTAGAGCATGGGGAAGTTCCGGATTATGACGTTGGGAATGCAAATATTTTGAGATACAAGGGGAAAATTTGTGTTCCCAATAACGATGAAATCAAGAAAACCATTTTGGAAGAGGCTCATCGGAGCAAATATACCATACATCCAGAAATCGCCAAGATGTATAACGATATAAAGCGACAATATTGGTGGCCAAAGATGAAGAGAGACGTGACCGACTTCGTCTTGAAGTGCTTGACGTACCAGAAGGTCAAGATCGAACACCAGAAACCACTAGGACTACTTCAAAATCTAGATATCCTTAAATGGAAATGGGATAGTATTTCTATAGATTTTATCATGGGCTTACCGCCAATCCGGAATATTTATGATGTTGTTTGGGTGATCGTAGATCGATTAACCAAGTCAACACACTTTTTACCTATTAAGGTAGATTATTCTTTAGAGAAATTGGCCGAGTTGTATATTAAAGAGATTGTATGTATGCATGGAGTGCCGGAGAGTATTATATCGGATCATGATCCAAGGTTCACTTCAAACTTTTGGAAGTCCCTACAACAAGTCATGGATACAAAGTTAAAGTATAGTATCGCTTATCATTCTCAAACAGACGGTCAAACCGAGAGAACTATCCAGACACTTGAGGACATGTTAAGAGCTTGTGCTATCGAGCTTCCAGGTAGTTGGGACAAGCACTTGCCATTGGCAGAGTTTTTATACAATAATAGCTATCACTCTAGTATTCATATGGCACCTTTTGAGGCTTTATATGGTCGAAAGTGCAGGTCGCCGTTATGTTGGATCTAATTAAGTGTAAGAACTATTATCGGACCAGATCTAGTAGAGCAAACATCACGGAAGATTGAAATGATACGGAAAAATATTGTTGACAGCTCAGAGCTAACAGAAGAGTTATACGGATCGTCGAAGGAGACCGTTGGAATTTAGTGTGTGAGATCATGTTTTTCCTGAAGGTTTCGCCTGTTCCGGGCATTGGGAGGTCTATTAAAGCAAAGAATTTGACTCAACGATTCATTGGGCCATTTGAAATTTTGGAACAGATTGGACCGATTGCCTATCGGATCGCCTTGCCTCCACACTTATCTAATGTGCATGACGTGTTCCATGTGTCACAGCTAAAGAAGTATCATCCAGATCCATTTCATATCATTGAGCTTGAAGAGGTTGGGTTAAAATAGAATTTGACGTATGTGACCGAACCAGAAAGAATTTTAGATGTAAAGGACAAGCAGTTACGGAATAGAACAATTCGTCTCCTAAAAGTTTCCTGGAAGGGAATGTTTCCTGGTGATGCTACCTGAGAAACTGAAAAGCGTATGCGACGTGATTTTCCTCATTTGTTTACTTAGGTATATATGTGGTATTTATGTTATATTATATTGAGATTGAATTAGTGTAATGTTGTGTAAGAATTTTGTGTTTTGAATTTTGAGGACAAAATTCCATTTAGGTGGGGAGAATTGTAATATCCAAAAAAAAATTAATTAAATATTATATTATATTATATTAATATAATATAATATTATAGGATTCATACTCCAAGCGACTCACCATACTATAATTTATGCACAAACTACTAATCAACTAATTGATCAACTGCAAATCTATGAACTCAAACCAGATCTATTAGTCAAACAAATAGGTTGGCAATATTCAAACAACAGCCAGAAACATAATCTATATACCACTCTTCGATTGTAACTTTCCTTAATCTTATGATTTTACTCTTAACATTTTGGTTTAATTTATTGTGTGTTTAGGTTTTTAAATAAAAACATTCTCTAAACTCTAGAAAATATTGAGGACAATGTCTGATTTAGATTGGGAGAGGAGTAAAAAAAATAATAAATCCATTAGATTTATATGGTGTGCAAAAATGGCAGAATAAAAAGTTATTCTTAACTCTTAAAACGCATTTTATTAGTTGCATATTTTTGTTTCATCATATAAAAAAACATGTTTAGGTGCTTTTCAATGATTTTAAGTATATAAGTTTTAAATATAGATCAATTGAACTTAGAGATTTCATAACATGATTGAACAACTGATTGTTAGGATTGGTGATGAATTTTTAGATTAAATAAGCTGAATTTGAAAACCCCTGACCGTAAGCTTTTAAAGCTATTTGATCATAATGATTATCTTTCTTGTGTATGATATTCATCTATTAAACTCTAGAACTAGCTTTCAATTTGATTGAGATTGCATTTCACATGCACATTCAAAAATAATAAATAAATTCATTTTCTGTCTTTAGCCAGAGCCAAATAATCAGCCTTGCAATTATATCGTTAATAAGCCCCTTTGAGCATAAATAATTTTTTATTTATACTCAACCCATTAACATATATTTTAATGATATATCAAGTGTTTTTACCTAATTCGAAATGTTAGTAGGACACTTGAAATTTTTGTGAAATGCGTTTTTAACAAATGTCGGAGTGTATATATCATCAGCTTTAGAGTTACAGAAGTAAAAAAAGATATTGAATATTAGAATTAAAATTGAAGGTGCTTATCATGAAATAAATGTATACATAAGGTGACCTATTATTCAATTACTCATTAAATTTCTCAATATAGACCTTCATATCACATTTTACATTTTTTTTTGCTTAAACTCATTACAACACTTAATAAATCCTTTTGATTTGAATTATTTATATGAATTAAGTAGTAGAAATTGATATTTTTAATCAATATGATAGAGAGTTAAGAGGATCATTCAATAAAGAATTTATATAAAAGTAAAACAGTATTTTTTACACACTACTTCCAAATAGATACTATTTAACTACTCATTTCGAAATACATCTTAGACGACAACATTTTTAATTGGGGGAAAATGACCTAGTTAAAATCCTCAATGGCTAGTCTTGATTCAATCCTACTATTCAGCGACTGAAACAATTTGAAGATAGAGGATACAAAGTTTACTTAAAACCAATATATCAACATCAAGTATAAAATATATAACAAGACGCATTATTCACAAGCAATGAACATCACGGTTCATTCCTCAACTAACGTGATATGCACAAAAAAGAATGAATCTACTTTCATTTAATTATTAAATAGTGAGAATTAGTAAAAATAATAATTACATCGATAGAAATTGACTAAATGTATTGTATCAAATTAATAGCTACAGAAGAAACGACCCTTGAACCACAGAAGCTGCATAGTTTCCGGACTGAGCCCCTCTTCTCCTGAACAAATAGAAGATAAAATGAGAAATGGGGAAGCCATATCATAAACCATAAAATCAAAATAAATCAGCAAGTCGAGGGGCTTGTTCAATTAGTGAGACTGTAATTGCAGTACAAGAGGGTTCCACAATGGCAATATTAACAACATCAGATTATTACCTGTACATAACCCACGAAAATTTTCTTCAGTAAAGGGGGCTGAGTCATGTAATAACTGGGAGGATAAAAGAATTCATTAGGTTACATCTCTACTCTCATAATCTAAGTTGCAAAATTCAGAAAACAAAAGTTTCATCATGTATGATCATTGTAATTCAGAAGTACTGAAAAGAAAAGCGTACTTAAATAACGAGGTCCATGTAATCTGAGATCCATGAAAACAGGGAATTTCTTCATCACCATTATCTTTTTCCCACGAATCAGAACTCAAACACAGAAAACAGCTGAAGTCACAAAAGTCAATCAAGAGAGACCCAGTAATTATACCAAAATAATACTGATGGGGGACTTTTAGGACGCTCATGTGGTCAGCACTATTAGCTTATAAAGCTAAGATTACATTGATATGGCAAAGAGTACATTGTGTGTGTGCATTTATAGGGAAAGAAACTGAGTAGTGTGGGAAGAAAAAGACATACTAGTGGAGTGAATTAAGGGCAATAGTGGAGACATAGTGCAGAAAGTTAAGGAATGTCTTAAGGCACTTGCAAGTCCACCATGTTGTGTCTATACAGAAAGTTTGTTGTCTTCTAATACTCCCCTTCAAGCTAGAGAGTATATGCCAATCATTCCCAGCTTGCACCAGAATTCTTCAAACTTAGTTCTACCAAGTGGTTTTATCATTATATCTACAATATGATTTTCAGATCTGATATGGAATAGACTCATGATGCATGCTTCAATTTTTTCTTTTATAAAGTGCATGTCTATTTCAACATGTTTTTTCCTATCATGATAAACTGGATTCTTAACCATTTCGATGCTAGCCTTGTTGTCACACCAAACTTGTATTGGTCCCTCATGTGGAATTCCCAACTCTTTAAGCAATCTGATGACCCAAATTCCTTCACAAACTCCATTGTTAACTGCTCTCAATTATGCTTCCGCACTACTTTTTGACACCACAGTTTGTTTCTTGCTTCTCCACGTAACCAGATTTCCCCACACGTATGTGCAATACGCTGAGATGGATCTTCTAGTCTATGGATCCCTTGCATGGTTCGTGGTGTTAAGGGCGATAATGGAATTACCTGATTGTATTAGATTCACACTAGGATTAGATTTAGACTTATTCTGTTTGTCAAGCATCTAAAGAAACAATTGTACTTCTTCAAAGCTTAGGTATGCATTATCTTCAGCTCTTCGTTCTCCCGTAGTGAGGTTGATATTAGGAGTCAGATGTTGTTTGCTGGTTGGTGGTTTACCATGTAGCTTCTAGCATTCCTTATATAACTTCTAGCATTCCTCTCTGATCCTTTTTCCTACAATAGTTGCACCATTTTCTATACCTCCGTTCATCTTTTGGTCCTTTGCTGCAAGAGCTGAATTTCCAATTTGGATGGAAGAGTAGCTCTGGGTCAATAGTTTCCTACTTTCTTCAAATTGCACATGGTTGACAACTTCACGTAAGGAAGGCAGGGGTTTTAACCCCATGATTCGACCTCTTATCTCTTCAAAAGAATCATTGAGCCCAAGCAGGAAGTCATATATTCTTCCCTCGTCTGTTACTTTTCTATGTAACTGGGCATCTTTGACAGTATCTCATTGATGTACATCGTAGAGGTCTTGTTGTTGCCATATTTTCATTAAAGCATTATAATATTCTGTAACTGTCAAGTTACCTTGCCTTAAATCTCGAACTTGTCGTTTCAAGTGAAGCAATGCAGCGGTGTTTTTAAAGGAAGAGTAAGTTTGTCTTGCTGCATCCCAAATTTCCTTTGTTATTTTTGCTAGAAGATAGCTTTTACTAATATCATCTGTCATAGAATTACACAACCAAGACATAACTTGATTGTTTTCAGCAAACTATGTGTCAAAATTTAGATTATTTGGAGCAGGTTGAAGTGCTGCTCCATTGACAAAATTTTCCTTCCACTTCCCACAAATATACCTTAGCACAGTTTGGGACCATTGAAGATAGTTTCGCCCATTAAACCTGTGGTTAATGGCCATTATTCGACTATCTGAGACTTCTGGAGCCGTGACCATTCTATTGGTCGAGGTATGAGTGGTGGAAGAGTCTTGGTTTTCAGAATTTGTACCTGACACAAGTGCTACTGAACTAGCCCTTGATTTCGTTGGATTTACTGGAAAAGAGCCAAAAAAAGGAGAAAATTCAAAGGTGCTCATGATTCTCGAAAAATAGTGGCCGAAAAATACTGTTCACAGCGGCGTGTACAGCTTACGCGCTGATGAAGTCGTCGGCGTGTAGAGGCCACACCCAGGGTGCTGTGAAGGCTCGTGTGTACCACACGCCGGCCAAAATTCCGTTGTTTCTCTGGGGATCGCCGATCGGCGTTGTCCGTCCCTGCCTGTGGTGGTGGTGTACTTTAACGCGCCATGGTTGCTGAAAAACGATCTTCAGCTCCTCCCTCTGGTTTCTCGTCTCTATCACAGATTACCTCTATTTCTCTGGTTCACCGCCGCTAGCTTCAGTCGTGGAGCATTTCTAACAAGGCTATGATACCATATCAGCTTATAAAGCTAAGATTACATTGATACGGCAAAGAGTACATTATGTGTATGTATTTATAGGGAAAGAAACTGAGTAGTGCGGGAAGAAAAAGAAATACTAATGGAGTGAATTAAAGGCAATAGTGGAGACATAGTGTAGAGAGTTAAGGAATGTTTTAAGGCACTTGCAAGTCCACCATGTTGTGTCTATACAGAAAGTTTCTGTCTTCTAACAGGAACTGAGTGTGTTTAGGTTAAGTTTAGGTTCTTGGTTCGACCCTCCTATCATACCAAGACAATAAGAAAAATAATATTGATATAATCCATCCATATAACATGGACAAGAAGCAGGACTACATAATAAGTATAGACTATTTTCGCTTAATGACTATTAGGGTTTACATTTTTTTTTCTTATTTAGTTGTTTCTTGATTAACAATGGTGATGAAGCTTGACTTGCAACCATACTAAACAAAAGCACGAAACTTGACTAGCTCGGCTGATTTGTTAGAAAGCTAAGTCACCTTATTGTCACGACCTTGTTTGACGTGACCGTGTTAGACCAATAAAAGATGGGTCATCTGGTCTTTGTCATGGGGTGAAGGGAAGACAACATTAATATTTGGGCGTTGTTCTCCTTAGAAGCTAAGGTCTTACTGTGAGGGGGCTGAAGTCAATCTAAGGATTCAACTGGTCGGGGGCTAATACCATCCCCCGATGAGCCTATGGCAGGGCAAAACCAGTTGGCACCATATCTGGTAAGGCTGGTCGCCGAGGGAAGTAGTACGCTAAGGACACCGCATGGGCGCTTAAGAGTATCACATGGATGTGATCAATTTTATAACGTTTGGATATAGAATATCATATGGTACTTAAGAGTAATTGAACAACTTACAAAGGTTCTGAATGTGGCAATTCAAACTAGAGGGAGGTAGTTGAAAAAACAGAGAGATCAATTTAATCCAAGTTGAACCAGAAGATAGTGAACTATAATTTAATGTCCAAAATATAATGACCTCTAAGTACATCACGTTATATATAAATCACCATTATTCAAAAACAACACTTGATGTTCCATTCAATGTTTTTCAAATGCAAAATATATGAAGAGACGAGGTACAGATGAAAATAATTCCAATACCTCGTTTTCTTACACTCCTAGTAAACACCAAAGTGATCTTGACATTTACTCTTATCTGAATTAAATTCTTCCAGACCAGAAAATCATAGAGAAGTTAGATACACTAATTATAGGCCCAGTTGCAGAATGGCATCATCAGTTTGCATTATTCAATTACGCAGCCTACTAATACCTCCCAACTCAACTTTCAATAGATATTAGTCATGGATTCAGGATTTCATTCACACACTTTATGCCAAATAGAATCAAATGCTCATGCACCAACAGAAAAAAAAGGAAATTCAGTAGACTCACACACCTTATGCATTGGAGAGAAACCAAGCGCAGGTTAGCAACACTACAACATTTCATGTTTCACCCTAAGTGCATGTTACTGAAGACCTCATATTAAAGGAAAAGAGTAAAAGTAGAATGAATTCAATTTGAAGATTTTTTCTGTGTATTTATTAATCTTGTAATGTTGAAGTGTTGCACACAATCAGATTAATAAATTGTACACCATCGGGTTTCAATGTTATCACAAAGTGAGAACCAAGGCTATACCAATCAAACGTGTTCATGGCCAGAAGTCCTTTTTCATCACATTTAAGTGTGGGTTTCTCATCTGAAATAAATTGCAAGAACAATGTAAACAACCTGTTTATCTGTAAGACAACAAAGTATTTTCAACTACTGCATTCAACAAGGAAAAAATTCAAAAGAATTTTGGGCATTCTCACCTGGGATATTAACATTATAAATACTTTCCCCACAAGAGTATGCAAAAACATGAGATGTACAACTTCAAAATAATGAAAGTAACTACATGTAGTGTATCAGATTACAAGCTTGACAAACTAGACAAGCATGTCATCCTAATTTCAATGCAACAATAGAAAGCATACCGAATGAACTGGAGAAGTTACCCCCTGCAAAATGATAACCGTCTATCAATATAGAGTTAACCGGGTATGTTTGGATGAGCAGTGGAAAAGTGGCTTATTTAAAAAGTGGCTTTGAGTAAAAGTCAGATTGTGTAAGTGATTTATATTTGGATTTGCGATTGAATAAGTGTTTTTTATGAAAATGAAGGGTGTTTAGTTTGGCTTTTGCATAAGTGACTTTTGTGATATTTAAGAGAAAAAATTGTAAAATTTATGAAAATTGAAGAAATTATATTTAAAAATTTGACAATGGTAAAATACATAATTAAATTACAATGAAAATGAAAATAAATTAGAAATAATGTAAATAAATTAGAAATGATACAAAGTTAAAGTATTTGATACAGTAAAAGATAATAGAACTAATTCGTCCTAAGGTCCTATACAATTAGGTCCCTAATGGTGTTACGAACGTTTTAATTTTGTTTCAACTTAATCAAAATTCTGATTAATGTGCATGAGGCAACTAGCTTTTTACATATCAATTATTATATAAATTTTTACATATCAAAAATTGTAAAACATATGAAAAGTGAAAAAATATATTTAATTACATTTGACAATGGTAAAATATATAATTAAATTGCAATGAAAATGTAAATAAATTAGAAATAATACAAAGTTAAATTTTTTGATACAGTCAAATATAACATAACTAATTAAATCAAATGTCCCGTACAATTAGGTCCCTGATGGTGTCACAAATATGATTTATTTGGGTTGAAGATGTCCGATGATCATTTGTTGACGATGACTCTTGATATTGACTATTAAAATTTAATGGTAAAACTCAATTTACAAAAAAAAAGTTAAAATGGTAAAACTCTTGTCATTTATTTTTTTTTTTACCACCTAAATCTTCTCATTATACTTACCAAAAAGGAATAAAACTTTCTTACCATTATTCTAGGCTATGTATGTAAGAAGCTCTTTTGTCAAAAGCTAAAAGCTCCATTTGAGAGCTTATTTCAAAAGCTACTTATTTAGTTAAAAGCTCTTTTGTCAAAAGCTCAAACAAACATACAAAAATTGCTGGCCCCAATTCAATTGGGCTTTTAACCATTTGATCGGGCTTAATGAGATGGAAAAGCCTAAACAAACACAATTGTGTAAGTTATTTATGTTTAGATTAACGATTGGATAAATGCGTTTATAAAAGTGAAATATATTTGGTTTGGCTTTTGCATAAGTAACTTTTATAATATTTAAAATAAAAAATTATAAGATATATGAAAAGTGAAAAAAATATATTTAATCACAACTGATGTTGGGTAAAATAGATAATTAAATTGCAAATAAATTAGAAATGATATAAAATTAAAATTTTTGATACAGTTAAATATAACATAACTAATCAGATTAAATGTCTCGTACAATTAGGTCTCTGATGATGTCACGAATATGATTTATTTGGGTTGAAGATGTCTGAGGATCATTTGTTGACGATGGTTCTTGATCTTGACTATTATCTACATTGACTGTATTCTCATTTTCTGCATCTTTAAAGTCTACATCAATTTAGGAATTTCTTATGAGCTCTTAATTTAAGCCAAAAGCTATATATTCCACCTTAAATGAAAAGTGGCTTTTTTTTCTTATAAGCTCTTAATTTAAAAGTCCACCCAAACATCCAATAATTCATCCCTCCAATTAAATTGGGCTTCTGCCTTACTGATCGGGCTTAAAGTGAGAAATAAGCTTATCCAAACACACCCTTGTATACCGTAAATTACGATTGAAAAGTACTTTTCAAGGTTCTAATCGTTATTCCAAATATTTTGTGTATATGTATTTTTATATTTTGTACTTCTCATTTCTTTATATCTTTAACTTGCTTGTTATTTAAAATTTATTTGCTTTTTTTTGTGTAAAAGATTATTACAAAGTTATATATATTCAATATATTTTTAAAATTATTTTATTAAATTTTTTCTAAGAATTTGATATTTTATTTCTTATACAATCACATGGATGTATAATATATATATTTATTTAATTATTATGTCATCCTTCCAATTGAATCATTCTGACTGTGACCCCTTGACTTTTTTTGCTCAGCATGCGGTTTGGCTTTTAAAACATTAGTAATTTAGTATTATATCAAATTTGTTATTATAGGAGAGATTTAGGGCATATTATTAGAATTGTCTTTGTTGTATCACTCATCAATCATCATCAATTTTATGCATGAAATCTCGCACTACACGTTTATCTAAAAAATGGGTCGGATAATCATATCATTAAATTAATCCATATGTAATTACATTAACACTCATTCAATTAATATCCGTTACAGTAATGTCCTTTTTTGAAAAAAAAAATTACAAATTATTCTATAATATGGGCAAATTCCCTTTCCTCCCAAAAACTTGACCTCTTCGATAAATATTTATAGACTACAATTACACATTCTATTTCTAAGTTATTTGAATTTATTGGAATAATATTTCCATTTAATTCGCGGTTCATTGAATTTGAAACTATACATCAAATATTAATGATTATTATTTTATAATATTACTCATTAAATAGACATTAAATATTAATGACTATTTGAATTTATTGCATACTACAATTACGCATTTCCTTTTCACTGGGGCATTCCTCCATTTTTCTTCTCTTCACATCAATTAATAAAGACACGATAAACTATTATTATTATATTATAATATTTCCCCATGTCCTTAATTTATGTTTGTCCATATTTGATTGATTAAGCAATCATATTTACAAATGATATGATTATTTCTTAAATTTTTTAACTATCTTTATTTTGTAATGTATTTAACAATCATATAACAAAATTATTATTATTATTACTACTACTACATTTTCTTATTTTCTAATTCCTAATTTTCTCAAACCATCAGTTTAGATCCGCCAATCAATAAACCGACAATATGATAATTATTTCAATATTCATAATATTTCTTGATTTCCCTGTTTTATATTTGTTTGTATTTGATAGATTAAGCAATAATTTGTATTTGTTCATATTTCATAATATTTGATTGATTATTGCTTAAATTCTATAATTGTCGTTATTTCCTAATTTCCTCAAAATATGATTCATGCTGCTTAAATTTGATTGGTATAGAATGTTCATATTATTCATGGTCATCAGTTGGATGATCGTACATCTAAAAGACATTGCACAATGCTTTTGTGGGGGCATTCGTTGAGGCATGTGGCATGGTGCAAGTGAGTAACCAACAAATCTATTGGATCATTTGCTTTAATGTTGTTATCTCTTGACTCTCTTCTTGTATTGGCTGGTATCTACACCACGAAATCCTCGCATCACATTCAAATCATCCTTACTTATGGACAGGTATTTGTCTCTTCTAGTATTCATCTCTTCTTCATTAGTTTTAATAGGCTAATAAGCAAGCATATGTCGTTATTGCAAAGTAGTTCATATACCAACAAGTGTTGGGCACAGTGGTAAGCGGATGACACTCCTGAAGTGAGAGCGTGAGTTTGATAATCCGAAACGTACTTATAGGTAGAGGGTGGTATCCATCTTATTATAAAGTGTTATAGGATGCGCTCCACATCACCTCAACTACAGATTAGTCGGTTGTTCAGGTTTACCTGATCTAATTGAGAAGGTCAAGCCCTAAAAAAAGTGTTAGATATTAAAAATTCATAAAGGGCCACAGGCCCTAAAATGCCCTAGTTCACAAAACAAAAAAGGAAAAAAAAAAAGTCGTCCACATCACTTTATTCAATCATCTTCATGTCTAATTATTTACTAATGCTGCATCATACATATATCTGGCCTTAGGACGCAGGTTGGATGGTTGGAGCCAGTTTTCGCAGACGATGAGTGGGTTAAAGAGTTATGTTTCAATATTTTGGACGATTGGTTAAACTTTGATAATAATAATCAGACACATCCTGACCATGATAAATCATAATATCTATAATTATAGTTTCCGCATTTCTAGCAGAAAAAATTGTAGACCATCTACGTATGATTACAATGTAAAGAATCTTGAAATCAAGATATAGTCAATCTCAAAATTAGTGTAACTTTCGATTTTCATGAATGACAATAATTGCCTCCATGATCAACTAATGAAACTCAATAATAATAATAAAATCATAATTTTTCAAAAGCATTAAATGTTTTTGAAAATAGAAGATTAGAAGCTATCAAGATATGAATAAATGAGATATTTTTTGACCTAAAAATAATTGGGATATTAATACCACAATAATTTCTATTTTTACTTTTAATAGTAATTAGACATTTCTAACCATAATGATTTACAATAACCATATTTAAAATATTAAGGAATCCATTCAAAAAAGGTAGAGCATTTGTGTGATTATAAAATAAAAAATATTATTGGGATTTGATGTTTAAGAGTGACGGTAACTACCTCTATGATAACTCATATTTGGAATCATTATAACGACTCAGCTTTTTTTTTTTTTTTTTTTTTTTGCCAACCATGAACCTATTTCATTACTTAAAAGCCTAAACAGCTAATTACATCGTAATGACTCAATGAAAATTTGAAATCATTGTAATAAAAATCCTTCAATAAAAAAAAACAATCCATTTGGTAGTGAAAAGTTTTTTGAAACCAATTATGAATATGAGTGAATCATTATCTTTTTAATTAATGAGTAATAATGACTCATATTTAAAATCATTATAATATGTTATGATGATGTAATTTCCAATATCACGTTAAAAGTTTTAAAAATATAGAAGAGGTTGAATTTCACCTTATTAAATGACAAGACACTGAATAAGAGTTATTTCTTGACATTGAATTTAATATGATTGTTGCTTTTTGACTTTTTTCCTTCACTAGCATAATTTAATATTTTTTTATTTCACTGTGTTATAAAACTGTTATTTTTTCCCTTAATATCCAAAAACAATTTTGGACATTTTTCTTCAATGTAATCAAATTAATTCCATTTAACTTTTAACGTCAATGACATATATTTATTATCCGATCAACATATTTAGATAATCATACCACCTAATGTTATATATCTCTGCATACAATTAACACTTTTATATACAATGCTCACTCGTATAATGTATGGGGAGGCCTAGCTTGTTTCTCCCATAAGTATGTATCAAATTCCAATCAATAAAGTACACAGAGTTGCCATATTTAGTTATTTCAATAGACATCGGTGAAAAAAAAAATTAGTTAATACTCCCTAAGAATAATTAAAGCTATCTAATTAATGTTATATAAAAAGAATGAAGCACACCTTCTAAAAGGCGCCTTATAGTACAAACCATCATACCCCATTTGGTAGTATTAAATCGAGAAAATAGAAGTGGGTTTTTTACTTGTTTGGCAGGTGGTAATCTATTTTCATGTGGAACTCACTTCCATCAAATATGATAGAAGTGACTTCCATCATGGAAGTGAATTCTAATCTACCAAACAATTTAATTTGGGGATTCCACTTCCACTTTCACTTCTCTAAGTTCAATTCTAACGTACCAAACAGGGCATAAGTTCCTTAGGAACTCATCAGATTTGAACTCTAAACTAAATCAAATGTGGCTTGGAAAAGGGATGAATCGAGGGGAAGAGGTGAAGTTGTGGATAAAAAGTGTTGATCGAGTTAATAGCCAGGTGAGCACCCTCATGGAAAAGTAACAATGGATGTTCCTTCAACTTTGTTTGCCCAAGAATAAAATTAGGAGTAGTAGAAGAGAAGATCAGCGAAGTTAAAGAGCTTCTAGACAATGGTGAGTTCATGGATGATTTAGTGGCTGAAAACTTGCCTAAGGTAGGGTACACTCTTCCTTTGCCGCCATTAATGGAGTGCGTCACAACGATGAAGAGTTTAATGAGGATATTGGAATGCTTATCACTAGAGAGAGTTTCTCTCTTGAAGAAGAAAGAGATACACATTGATTCTGCATGATTCATGGGAGCATTTCTCTCTTGAAACGGTTGGAATACCGATACCAACAATAGAGAACAGTTGTAAATTGGTGATCACTACGCGATTGTTGAGTGTCTGTCGATGTACGGAGACAGATGATGATGTAAAAGTGAAGGCCTTTCAAGATGATGAGGCATGTGATCTCTTAAGGTCTATAATTGGACCGGTATTGTCAAATTCTGCAGAAGTAGAGATGATTGCAAAGGAAGTAACAAAAGAATGTGGAGGTTTTCCTCTTGCTATTGTCACAGTAGGACGAGCCTTGAGAAATGTTGCTGACGTATCAGAGGGTACTGTATGTTAGATGAGCTAAGAGCTTCAACAACAAACATTGAAAGGATGGAAGAAGCAGTATTTGCACACTTGAGATTTAGCTATGCCAAGCTAAAGGATATGATACAAGCAGGTCTTGTTTTCTCTTTTGTGCTTCATGCCTTGAAAGTCACCAAATTGATCACAATGAGCTGATGGAATATTGGATGTGGGAAAGTTTATTGGGTTATGTTAGAGGAATAGCCGTGATGAAGAGGAAAGGGAAAATCATATTGAATGAATTAAAATATGCATGCTTGTTAGAGGGTCTAACTCAAAATGCGGTGGAATTTGTGAGAATGCATGATTTAATATAAGATATGATCATTACAATCATGAGAACGAACCCTCATTGCATATGCAAAGCTTTGACAAGGATGACAAAACATCAATAGATGGAGGAATGGGCAGAAGATGTTCAAAGGGTGTCACTAATGAGAAATGACTTGAAATGTATTCCCTTCAACTCCAAGCTCATGTGCCCTGGACTTACTTCGTCATTGTTGCAATTCAACTCATTTTCTGAAAATAAATCCCATGAATTCTACGAAAACATGCAATTCCTGAAAATTCTCTACCTTTCTTATACTGGGATTGATTGTTTGCCTGATTCAATCTCTAATTTAGAAAATCTATGTGTTTTATTATTGACCAACCGTTGGAATTTATCAACAGTCCTTTTTTAGTAAAGCTGAAAAATGGAGTAAGAGCAAGGGGGTTTAAGGATTTTTTTTAAAAAAAAAAATTAGAAGTAAGGATAATGATATAAGTTCTAATATTTGTCAACATTTCAAGTTTTCAACTTATTCCATTTATCTTTGGGCAAATTCCATTAAAACACCACATGAACTTGCGTAACCCACAAAAGTCTATTATAACTTACAAAAGATAAATAAGAGTTTGAGGGGGAAACTGGGTTTATAAAGTTTAGGGATAAATACCAAAATACTCTTCACACTCCATTCTCTCTCTTCTTCATCATTTGTATCGTTCAACTCCATTCTCTTTATTCTCTCCATCGTGAATTCTCCCTCTCCCTTCAACAAATGTCTCCATCGCGAATCCTCCTCACCGTTAGTGACCAAAATCCTGGCCTTCGTTGCCATCGGAACTTGGTGTTGTGATCGGAACTTGCTGACGATGATGGTGGGGCGAAGGTGGAGGAAAAAATGTCGCAAAAAAAAATGGATGAAGGTGATGACGCGGTTGTGAAAGAAAACCAATATCTTCATAATTCTTCTATTATTGATGATTATTTCTTAATTTCCATCTTTCTATGTTTTCCTTCACCTTCGATCTCGTTTGATTTTTGAAGAATCAGTCATCAATATCTCATAAAGTATGATATGGTATTAACTAATTATTAATGGGATTGACAAATTTAGTAATGATTTTGATAAAAATTGTAATGGTTTTGACAAGTTTAGTAATTATTGAAAGTTATATATATGGGAAAGACCATATTATATGACTCGTATTGAAAGTTTTGTTAATGTTCATTAGAAAATTCTCTTATGAATCTCATTACAAATTTTGTCAAAAGTCACAAATGTTGGTGAATCATGTCTAATGTTTTTTTCCATAAAGAAACGCTATTGTGAAAACCATTACGAAACTTATCAAACTCATTATTGCTCTTATTAATCCAATTACGAATTTTGTCAAAGACCACAAATGTTGGTGAATCTTGTCTAACGTTTTTTCTATAAGGAAACGCTTTTGTGAAAACCATTATGAATTTTGTCAAACTCATTATTGCTCTTGTCAATCCTATGACGAATTTTGTCAAAGGCTACAAATGCCGATGAATCTTATCTAATGTTTTTGTTAATCTCATTACTAATTTTATCAATCTCATTATTCACTTTGTCAATTACATTTCGCTCGAAAACTGAAAAAGCTCGTTGGAAAATTTATAAGCTCGCCGAAAAACTCATGAACTCGCCGGAATTGCATAACTTTGTCGGAAACTGAAAAAGTATACCGTCTCTATCCTTTATTTCTCTTTCTTTGCCAGAGTGGAGAGAGAACAAAAATTGAACGAGAGATTAAAGCTTATTCTTCTTCTTATACAATCTCTAGATCTGAAAGACACAAATGGTGAAGAAGAAAGAGAATGAAGTGTGAAAAGTATTCTAATATTTACCCTTAAACTTCATAAACCCAGATTTCCCCCAAACCCTTATCTGTTTTTTATAAATTATAATAGATTTTGTGGGTTAAATAAGTTTAAATTGTATTTTATTAAAATTTTTCCTTTATCTTTTGTATATTTTAACGGTATTTTTTTTCCTTTTTTCTTTTTCCCTTATCAGTAGGCAATACTCATCTTACTCTGTCTCCTTGTGTGGTCTCATTCAATTGGTCCCATCTTCATGGTATGATATATCACTTATTTTGAAATGGGGATAAGAATCCACTACAAGGAATGTGTAGTTGACAATTACTAAATCTTAGTCTTACTCCAAAATGAGAAACCACTAACCATAATAAAAATCCTTTTTTGTTTGCTCCTCCCCCCGGGGGGGGGGGGAAAGCAAAAAATAAGGACATAAGAGGGTAAGAGGTTCCAATTATGTTTTTAATTCTCAACCACAACAAAGGGGCGTACTGGAGATATTCCTAGAGAGAATTCCAATATTTTGTTTATAAAATGATCAAATTCTATTAAACAAGCAACTATAAGGTCATAACAGAAGTCATCAAAGCACAAGAAGTAAATAAAGTGTTCGTCTTGAGCTGCTGAAAATTAAAATGCCATAATTTAAAAGAGAAAAATAACAGCACGTCCGCCAGGTTCTTGAGAATGTTGTTTGAAGAATCTCCAAGAGCAACTACTTCAATATTTTTACACAAAAGTCCATAGCAATTACCATTTGCATTTCCAATTGCTTCTATGCTAAGGAAGATGGCCTTCATAACTTCAACTGTTGGAACGTTGGTTTAAGAATTATAGGGAATTAGAAAGAAAAGAAAAGAGTAGACAAAATATCCAGACCAGAATCTGCAATTCTAGACATCATAAAACGTGACTTTCTGAATAATAATTTTCATAGCCTAATTTTACCCATGAACGATACGTTTCTTTCTGAAATACACCAGAAGAGGACGTTGTTCCCTAACAGAGATCTTTCCCTTTTTCATCTTTCCTCCCACAGGTCTCCGACCAGTGTCTTTACTTGCACTTTGAGATGATGTATTATGAATTACGGGTCTGCTCACTGAACCATGGTCTTTGTCAACCGCATGAGACAAATAA
This sequence comes from Albizia julibrissin, assembly GCA_037074505.1. NCBI lineage: Eukaryota > Viridiplantae > Streptophyta > Magnoliopsida > Fabales > Fabaceae > Albizia > Albizia julibrissin. Next base: position 39,735,168 of record CM073479.1, read on the forward strand.
CGCGTCACAACCACATGTTTAGGAAGCTCAGCTGCAAATATTTTTTGAATGATATTAGTATCATTTTTAATTTTTAATACATGATCAAAACGAAACTCACCATTATATAATTCACCAGCGTCGACAATTTTAGCTCCCTCTATACCATAGTCTTTCATAAGCAACAGTGTCCCAAATCCTTCAACAACCTTCCCAAACACCACATGCGAACTGCAAAAGATTCCAAACAACAGGATTAGTATATTATGAATATTTGCAAATGCAATGTTTGGACACCAGGCAGCTTATATTTACACCCACCCCAACTGGTCATGAGAAGGGGGAAAACGCAAAAGAGTTAACCATATAAATGAAATGAACCTGTCGAGGCTTTGGTCAGCTTCTAGTGTGACCAAAAAATTAGAACCATCTCCTCTGCGCGTGGACAGAAGTCCTGCTCTATCATGCTTAAGATTGTTTGATTCCGCTGGAATAAATCACAACAATGATGTAGAAACAAATTTTCATTGAGACAAAAACATTGAGGACTGTTAAAAAAGTACCAGTCTGGGATCCAGTATTCTCACCTGGTAAGTGTGAACCCATTAAGCTTTCTCCACCTTCACCTGCAAAAAGATTAAAAAATGAGGGGCAAAGGTGTGAGTGTAGACATTACATCTAGGAAGGAGAAGAAATTATTAGTATGTTTGGAATATTAAAGTGAACTGGGCATCGGACCAGATAATACTTATAGTTGCAATTATCATTGTGATTATGAGGAACCTCACAGTACTTAATATGATACAGAGTTAAGAGGATCATTCAATAAAGAATTTATATAAAAGTAAAACAGTATTTTATACACACTATTTCCAAATAGACACTATTTAACTACTTATTTCGAAATACATCTTAGACGACAACATTTTTAATTGGGGAAAATGACCTAGTTAAAATCCTCAATGGCTAGTCTTGATTCAATCCTACTGTTCCGCGACCGAAATGATTTGAAGACAGGACCCAAAATTTACTTAAAACCAATATATCAATATCAAATATCAAATATCAAATATATAACAAGCCGCATTATTCACAAGCAATGAACATCACGGCTCATCCCTCAACTAACGTGCTATGCACAAAAAAGAATGAATCTACTTTCATTTAATTGGTAAATAGTGAGAATTAGTGAAAATAATAATTGCATCGATAGAAATTGACTAAATGCATTGTATGAAATTAATAGCTACAGAAAGAAGAGAAGTGTGACATCCTAAGGTCAATGTATCAACAGAAAACATACCAGTTTCACAGCAAAATACACCTCCCTGCATAAGGAAAAGCTGCCATCAGTACATGGTCTTGATGCCACATAGCAAAGAAAACGGTTTTGGACATTCAAGAAGCTGAAGACGGACAACTTAAAAAGGCGGACCCCAGTGCCAAGCGGCTCCCGCACAATGCGGGCTCAGGGGAAGGAGACCCTATATGTACGCAGCCTTACCCTGACATATTGTCAAGAGGCTGTTTCCAGGGCTCGAACCTTAGACCTGGGGGCGGAAAGCCAGCGCACCCACCAGTTGCGCCAAGGCCCGCCTTCAAGACGGACAACTTAGTATGAGCAAAAAACTATATCAGAACATACCTTCACGTAGGAACAACCTTTCCTAAGATAAAAGAAACGGCCACTGAACCACAGAGGACGCATAGCTTTTGGACTGAATCCCTTTTCTCCTGAGCAAAGAGAAGATTAAATGAGAAATGGGGAAGCCATATCATAAACCATAAAATCAAAATAAATTAGCACGTCCAGGGGCTTGTTCAATTAGTGAGACTGTAATTGCAGTACAGGAGGGTTCCACAATGGCAATATTAACAACATCAGATTATTACCTGTACATAAGCCACGAAAATTTTCTGCAGTAAAGGGGGCTGAGTCATGGAATAACTGGGAGGACAAAAGAATTCATTAGGTTGCACCTCTACTCTCACAATCAAAGTTGCAAAATTCAGAAAACAAAAGTTTCGTCATGTATGATCATTGTAATTCAAAAGTACTGAAACGAAAAGGGTACCTCAAAAGTCATCCTTAAATAACGAGGTCCATGTAATCCGAGATCCATGAAAACAGGGAATTTCTTCATCACCATTATCCTTTTCCCACAAATCAGAACTCAGGCACAGAAAACAGCTGAAGTCACAAAAGTCAGTCAAGAGAGACCCATTAATTATACCAAAATAATACTGATGGGGGACTTTAAGGACGCTCATGTGGTTGGAACTGGGAGTGTTTAGGTTAAGTTTAGGTTCTTGGTTCGAACCTCCTATCATACCAAGACAATAAGAAATATAATATTGATATAATCCATCCACATAACATGGATAAGAAGCAGGACTACATGATCAGTAGAGACTATTTTCGCTTAATGACTATTTGGGTTTACAGTCTTTTCTTATTTAGTTGTTTCTTGATTGACAATGGTGATGAAGCTCGACTTGCAGCCATACCAAACAAAAGCACGAAACTTGACTTGCTCGGCTGATTTGCTAGAAAGCTAAGTCATCTTATGCCCTGCTTTATCTTTCCTGCCTTGCTCAATATAACCCATATAGACAAAAACGAAAGTCACCATGACAATCTGATACAAGGTAAGTTACAATTCAACTCCCCATGATTTGACAAAAAATCAAATCCCTCTTGTTGTTTGAAATGTCCCATTCAACTCTTCCTTATTACCACTTCATTAATGACAAGTCAAAAGGGTACGCAATTTTCATAGTCAAAAGTATGTCTCATTTTTACCATAAACATTTCAATAGTCTGTAAGATTATTACAGGGATAAAACAACATTTTTGGAATAAAGCCGTCCAACTATGGCCTCAAACCCTATTAGAATGTCTAAGCCTCCAAGTTATATGCAACAAGCATCTTTTATTCCCCAAAAGAAAAAATAAATAAATAAACAATGATATATTTCATCCTTCTAACAATGATGTGATCGATTTTATATATGGTACTTAAGAGTAACTGAACAAATTACAAAGGTTCTGAATGTGGCAATTCAAACCAGAGGGAGGTAGATGGCCCAAAAAAGGGGAAAAACAGAGAGATCAATTTAGTCTAGGTTGAACCAGAAGATGGTAACCTATAATTCAATGTCCAAAATATAACGACCTCTAAGTACATCTCGTTACAGATAAATCACCATTATACAAGAGCAACACTTGATGTTCCATTCAATGTTTTGACACGAGGTAAGGATGAAAATAATTCCAATGCCTAGTTTTCTTACACTCCTTGTAAACACCAACATGATCTTGACATTTACTCTTATCTGAATTTAAATTCTTCCCGACCAGAAAAATCATAGAGAAGTTACATACCTCCCGACTCAACTTTCAACAGATATTAGTCATGGATTCAGGATTCTATTCACACACTTCTAAGCAAAATAGAATCAAATGCTCATGCACAGACCAAAAAAAAAAAAAAAGGAAATTCAGTAGACTCGCACACCTTATGCATAGAAGAGAAACCAAGCACGGATTAGCAACACTACAACATTTCATGTTTCACCCTAAGTGCAGGTTACTGAGGACCTCAAATTAAAGGAAAAGAGTAAAAATAGAATGAATTCAATTTGAAGAATTTTTCTGCGTATCTATTAATCTTGTAATGTTCAAGTGTTGCGCACTTTACTCGGAGAGTTGAAACAACAAAAAAGGAAGCGTGTTGCAAGTTCTTGTAGTAAGTTCCACAAAGTTACCAGATTTTCATACATAATTCCTTTTAGAGGCAATGATACCAAAACCCTACCTCGGGTGAATCAAAAGAAAATTGCTTGATTAGCATCTAATCCCTACCTTAAACTAATCGCATGTGTTTTTCTTGTTATTGGGATACATTCAATAAGTAGATTTAAGTGAACGTATTCCATTATATTAAGATGCTTTGGCAACAAAATTTGCGAAAAGAAATTGTCCGATGTCCTAATCAAATTAGTTCCTAAGGTAAGGCTCTCGCTTGAGTTACCACAGATGAGGAGACTTTCCTTCATGCTCACATTGAAGTCGCAACTAGGTAAAAAAGTAAATTCGGAAATAGAAAGCACAATTCACAAAGGCCAAACTCCAGTTTCTTATTCATGATACAGCAAAATATATAATTAAGCCTGTTTAGGCATTGGTAAACAGCTCACTTATTCTGATCCTCAATACATTAAAGAAGTAAATGAAAAGCAGATCGAAACCCAGTATATAGCTTTTTCCTGCATATTATTTTCATATTTGCAGAAAAAATACGCAGGAATGGCTCTAACAGATACGTGTTCTTCTAATTTAATCAAAAATTCATTAAACTGACCTTTCCATTGATCCAACAAACTAAATTAACACCATCCCGAAAATTCTAAAAATTACAAAGATAAAGAGAGGGAGGAATATCAAGACAATCAAACTGAAGAGACTATAGCACTTGAACCGTTAACACGAAATCTATGGACCAAAGGTGTATCAGAACTCAAAATTAACTATATCTATATCATGAATAACAAACAATGGATAACCATAGGCTTCCTGCAAGATTTACAAAACTAGTTCGCTAAATCAAAATCAAAATATCTGGAACTTCAACTTCACTTGGTTTACAGCATAAATCTACATTATCCCGAACACATCAAGTCTGATTTCAATTAATGGCGCCAATGGATTAACAAAAAAACAGCGATGATTCAGATGAAAATAATTCACCATCGCATGCGAACGAAAATTATTCCCAAAAAAAACTCACATATTAACTGTGCACAGTCAAAAAGGAAGAACAAACCTGAAGCCGACGGCGGATTCGAATCACAAATTTGAAGGCCAGATGGAAGACGGACCACGAAACTGAAGAACGATGTTCTCGAAATGAGTGGGTGGGTGCGACTAGGAGAGGAGGAAGCAGAGGATGAGAAAACGGTGGCGACTAGAAAGGAGAGGCGGCGATGGGCGATGGGTAGGGCTTCTTCGCGCGCGAGGGAGAGAGAACGAGAGAGTGCGGTGCATTCTGAGGCTTAAGCGGCCGCGCCTAAGTGGCCAAGAGACCCCTTTTTATAGATAATACATTTTAGAGAGAATTACCGTTAGATCCCAAATAAGAGGAAAAAATAAAAAAAGTCCCTTAATATTTTAAAATAAGAAAATAGTACCAATAACTTATCAATGGAGCCCCTAGAGTTGTTAATGACATATACCCAATGTTGTTAATGGGACTATTTTTTTATTTTGAATGTGAGTGGCCAAAAGTTTGAGGAAAAGGAAACTTGGAAAGTTTATTTGGACAATAGGAGAAGATGATTTGCATAAAGGGAAGATAGCATGCACTAGCATAATTTGCATATTTTGGCTTAATTTTGGGACACATCGGAAGACATTTGCATGCAGGAAAAATGGTTTGCATACGATGGAATTTAAGTTGCACATAAGGAAGATAATTGCATATAAGGAAGATAGATTGCACATGGGGGAGATAGTTTACATGCAAGGGAATGCCATTTGCACTAGGAGAAGATCATTTGCACAAAGCATAATTTACACATTATGACTTAATTTTGGGACATAAGGAAAGATATTTGCACACGAGGGAAGATGAATTGTATATAATGGAAGTTAAATTGCATACAAAGAAGATAAATTGCACCCATGAAAGATATATTGCATATAGGAAGATTTTTACTGAAAAGACAATTTAGTCATTTAATTCTTATATCTATTCACCATAAAAGATCAAGATTCTTATAGAAACTTGAGGTCCCATTGTTTGATTAACTTCTCATGTAGGTCTTTATAAGCAATTTTCCCAACCCCCAAAAAAATAAAGGATTTATGAAGTGATCCCTTTATTTTCAATCATTAATCGGTAAGGTATATAATTAAGTCTGTCAAACTGATGAATTTAGACAGATTTATATCATCAACTCGTATCGTAAAATCATAAGAGTTTATCTATTTTAATAATTAATTATTAAAATATCTAATTATATTATTAAAATTAATATAAAAAAATATATAAATTTTAAAATTAAAAATATAAATTATTTAATTAATTTACCAAAAGAGAAAAACAATGTAATCTAAATTTTTAATCATGTCCCTTGATTGTTAACTTTTTTAATAATAATTCCAAGTATAAGTATTTATAGAGTTTTTAATTCTACTCATACAGTTTACATCTTGCTTGTGAGCACTTACGCTTTTTAAAAAGGGAATGTAGTGTATGACAATTTACAAAAAAAAAAAATTGAATGAATTAAGAGAGCCAATGAAAAAGAACAAAATTAATATCCTTTGGTTATGGACTCATCTCACTTTACCTCCTTTGGTATCCGCAATAACACGAGAGAGATTTTTTGTAGTTTTGAACGTAGATTGCTACGTCTGATCTTTAATACAAAATATAATAATTTTTTTAAGATTAAGGAAGTTAAATAAATTATTTTAAAATATTAATATTTATCTTTTTCATGTTTAATTAATTTGTGTGACTTATGGATTTATATATAATAAATCAAATAATACATGACATATACTATGATTAACTAATTTATTTAGTTTCCTTAATCTTAAAAAAAAATCAACTATATCTCTGTCCCTATATATAAAGTCCTTTCAACAGAATCGAGGGACTCTACGAAACAGTTAAAGTTAGTTCAAAATTGTAAATAAGTTAGAAATATATATTGTTTTCAAAAAATGCCACTCTTTATAAATAAATAAAAAAGAGAGTAATAATGAAAAAAAAAAGATAAAAGTGTTATAAATATTAATTATCTGGATATACATTGAATTACAAGCCAACAGTAAGCTTCCTCTTTAGACTACCAAGAGGCTTACTCTCCAAGTTTCCTTGTCTTGTTCTCCAAGTCTTACTTGGTTCCCAAGTTTGCCATATAATGATAGTGGCTTGTAGTACAAGACCCTTGAATGTCTATAAATAGAAGAATTGTGTAAGCATCATGGACAAATAATTGAATGAAAAGTGCTCTTTAATTTCTCTTGAAATTTCTCTCTTCTCTTATCTCTTACCCTCTTATCCTAAATATCTTTATTTTCATAATACGTTGTCAGCACGATAACTCTAATAAAGGTATACTTCTCTCAGTGTTACATTAACAATTTCCTCTACTTTCTTTTACCGTATCTTTATTTAATCTTGATCCATCTTAGATAATCTGAGCCACTATATAAAATTAAGGAGATACTTTTACTAATCGTTATAAATATCAGGTTATATGGCTAAGATTGGAGATTGTGATTGTTTTCATAGCTTATATCTCCTATACAAGTTCTTTTATATTATTATTACTATTTTAGTATATGGCTAGAAGTCACACACCTTGATTTCATGTTCTGAAATTATATGGCTAGAAGCCATATCACTTTAATTTCTTATTTTAAAATTATATGACCAGAAGTCATATCGTTTTGATGTCTTATAATATGGCTAAAATCCATATATCTTTGATCCCCTATCATATTGAAATCCCTATTATATGGCCAAAAACTATATACTTTTTTTATCTTCTTGTATGCCCAGAAGCCATATTTCCTTGATTTTCCTATTCTAAATTATATAGCCGGAAGCCATATTTCTTTAACTCCTATTTTAAGATTACATGGTCAGAAGTCATATGACTTTCATCTTCTATCTTATTATATGGTCGGAAGCTATATTCAACTGTTATTTATCTTAAAAATAAAAAGCCAAAAGCCATATAGATTTAATTTATCATCCTGAGATTAATTAACCCGAAGCCATGAGACTAATTTACCTAAAGCCATGAGAACTAAATGGCCTGAAGCTATAAAGTTTTAATTTTGTTGTAATATTTTACTTTATGACTTATTTGTTGTCTTTACGAAATTCATGTTGTTATCACTTGTGTTATTATATTGTGTTTTTATATTTCATATTTTATGAATAACCTTTTATTGTATTAGTTTGAACTATGTTAAAACCTATGAAATTTAAATTTGTGGTTCTTGTCATTACCGAAAAGAACTATTTATTTTAAATGTCTTATCCATAATTTTTCTACACTATCATATACATGAAGGCCTCAAAATTTAATATTTGGCTGTAAAAGACCCACTTATTCTTTATAACAAATTAAAGGAAATGGTATGGCCACCAGAAGATGATTATCCTTCTAAATGCTCATTATGAATGGATGCATCCAATTTGCTCATGAAGTAAGAATATAGCAAAAGAGGTGTAAGAAATATGCTGAATTAATTTTTTTCCTCCATGTGACCAAACAAACAATGAGCTTTTGATGAAAAATCTTAAATGCCATCCAACGGCTCGACTACATTCCCAAAAATGAATATATTAACGAAGGAATCTATTTGTGGTCGTAGATGTGAAAGTAGATGTGGTTATAGCCATAGGCGTAATTGTGGTGGTTTAAATTCCTACCTGAAGTAGGAAAAGATTAAAATAAATTATGTTGATAAGGATGAAAATTCTGAATATGGTAATATGAATATTTATTCATTTGGATGATGCTAATTTCTTAGCATAAATTATATTTTTAAATTTGAGCATATATATAGCTCATTTGAATTAGCTTATGGAAGCTCCATAATTGCTTATAAATCGTGATTCACGGAATATGAAGTAACTTTTACGGTTTACGAGGTTGCTTTTACGGTCTACGAGGTAAATATGTGGAGGATATTTATCTCGATTTACGTAAATCGGGCTTATAAAATAAGCCCGATTGTAAATAGAATTTCCAAAGTTAAAGTTGCAATTTTCATGTGTATTTCTTTTTAATTATATTTTCCTTTATTTTCTTGCTTCTTTTACTGATGAATGAGTTATATTAATATCAATCCTGAAAATTTATATCTCGTTGATAGTGCAATAACCCACACCACATTCAGAAATGATAAATATTTTTTTTCTTTAATAATGCAAGAAACTAACATTCAGACTATATCTAGTAGTATGAATTTGATTGAAGGCTTTGGAAGAGTTAATATGTTATTACATGAAGAAACGAAATTATACATTGATAATACATTTTATTCTGCCAAATCTACAAGAATCTTGTTGAGTTTAAAAGATATCTGCAAAATAATCAGGAATGTCTTGCTATCACAAATATAGATTCTGGTAGAAAATGCATATTAAAAAGTTTTCCTGCTTTTTCTTATGACTTGTATTATAAATTTATAAGCACAATTAAAACACATGCTATTGAAAACCAGAAGTTTACTAATACAGACCAGAAGTTTGTCAATACAAATCAGCAGTTTGCCAATACAAACCAGAAGTTTACTAATGAATTTAATGTTTGGCATAACTGGTTAGGCCATCCCAGGTCAATCATGATGCGACAAATAATTGATAATTCATGTGGACATACCCTGAAGTATAGATAAATACCATAATCCCATAATTTCTCATGTGTTGTATTTCCAAGAGAAAATTAATTATTCGGCCCTTACCAAATAAAGTTGAAAGTGAGTCTCTCACATTTGTAGAACGGATACAGAAAGATATTTGTAGGCCAATACACCCACCATGAGGACTATTTAGGTACTATATAGTTTTAATTGATGCATCAACTAAATGATCGAATGTTTGCTTATTATCTTTTCATAACTTGGTGTTTGTGAGATTAATTGCTTAATTGATTAGATTAAAAGCACATTATCTTGATTATCTTATAAAAAACGTCTTGATAATGCTAATGAATTTACTTCACAAGCTTTTAATGAATATTGTATGTCCCTTGAAATTGATGTTGAACATCCTGTAGCTTATGTTTATATGCAAAATAGACTTGCAGAATTATTGGTAAAATGGTTGTAACTAAGTGCAAGACATTTACTTATGAGATCTAATCTCCCAATTTCTGCTTGGGGCCATGCCATTTTGCATGTAACAATGTTAATTTGCATTAGGCCAACAAGTTATTTAAAGTTTTCCTTTTACAAATGATTTTTGGTCAGAAACCTAATATTTCTTATATAAAGACTTTTGGGTATGTAGTATGTGTGCTGATAGTACTACCAAAATGCACCAAAATATATGTTGGGTATGAATCTCTTACGATCATAAAATATTTAGAACCATCTATTGGAGATTTGTTTACGGCATGATTTGCCGATTGTTATTTTGATGAATCACTTTTCCCAACATTAGGGAGAGAAAACAAGCAATTAGGTAAAGAGATTAGCTAGAATGAGTTATCATTTGCTCATTTTGATCTTCATACAAAATAATATAAACTGGAAGTTCAAAAGATAATTCATTTATAGAATTTAGCTAATCAAATGCCAGAAGCATTTACTGATTTAAAGAAAGTGACAAAGTCACATGTCTCAATTGTTAATGCATCTATTAGAATTGATGTCCCTTAAGGATATCCTATTATGAATGAATTTAAAGCACGTCTAAGGGGATGTTTGGAATAGCTTATAAAAATTTTATAAGTGCTTATAAATTGTAATTTACGGTCTACGAGGTAACTTTTACGGTCTACGAGGTAGCTTTTACGGTCTACGAGGTGCTTTTACGGTCTACGAAGTGCTTTCACGGTCTACGAGATAAATATGTGGAGGAGATTTATCTCGATTTACGTGAATCAGGCTTATATGATAAGCCCGATTCAAAAAAGCTATCACAAACAGCCCCTAAAGCATGGCAGGCCCATCGGCTTAAAAAATAAAAATCCTTGAAAGCGAAAATGAGCTAAGAATATAAATAGTCAAGTTGAGGATAATCAAGAAAAGTTAATAGATCTAGAAGGTCCATCTCCTGAAGAGTTATTATCTCCAAAAGAGAATGTTATAGTCCGAGAAAAGACTTAGGTACCTGATATATGTGAAAATAATGAGATCTCGATAAATTATGTTATGAATGGAATCCGATGGTATCGAAATGAGGTCAAGTTTGCCATAATGGAATCCGATTATTCTCTAAAATGGAATCCGATTGTTCTCTAAATCTTACTTGGTCCCCAAGTTTGCCATATAATGATGGTGGCTTGTAGCATAAGCCTCTTGAATGTCTATAAATAGAAGCATTGTGTAAGCATTATGGACAGACAATTGAATGAGTAGTGCTCTCTACTTTCTCTTGAAATTTCTCTCTTCACTTATCTCTTACTCTCTTATCATAGATATCTTTATTTTTATAACATAAAGGGAATATATGGAAATAACGAGAGAGTAATTGATGACGAAATAGGTAAAAATGTATTTAATAAATCGAGACAAACTTAATGAGGCGCATTTATAATGGACATCCAAGGGAAAGTGTTATAAATATTAATTATGTGGATGCTCATTCACTCACAAGGCAACAAGAAGCTTCCTCTCTAAATCAGAGTTCTCAGACCCGGACCAGATTGGCAGGTTCGGAGCGAAAACTGGAAAACCGATCCTATCCAGTGACCCGATCCAGGTTAACTTTTTTTTATTCTTTTAAATCGATTTTTTAATTTTTTCTTTAGAATGTCATATTAATAAGTCTAAAATATTTAATTTTTCACTAGTTTAGGCTCGAGTCAGCTCCGGTTTGATTCCAGTATGACCCACTGACCCTTGACCCAGTATCCTGACCGGTTCAATGACTGGTCCGGGTTTAATTACCTTGCTCTAAACCAACAAGAGGCTTACTCTCCAAGTTTTCTTTTATTGTTCTCTAAATCTTACTTGGTCCCCAAGTTTGCCATATAATGATGGTGGCTTGTAGCATAAGCCTCTTGAATGTCTATAAATAGAAGCATTGTGTAAGCATTATGGACAGACAATTGAATGAGTAGTGCTCTCTACTTTCTCTTGAAATTTCTCTCTTCACTTATCTCTTACTCTCTTATCATAGATATCTTTATTTTTATAACATAAAGGGAATATATGGAAATAACGAGAGAGTAATTGATGACGAAATAGGTAAAAATGTATTTAATAAATCGAGACAAACTTAAAAAAAATCTTATAAAAAAAAGACAAGCAATCAAAGAAAAGGAATCTTACACACACACACATATAATATATATATATAGGGAGGAGGTAGTATTAGAGAAAATCTTGTATGCAGTGAGCTTACCACCTCATTTATTAACTTTATTTTATCTATGAATCACCATTCATCTCCCTCTCTCTCCCGCTCTGTCTCAATTCTATTCTCTCTAAAGGCTTGTTTGGTGGAGAGGAGGGGAGGGGAGGGAACATGAGTAGAAACTTTTGTAACCTTATTTTTCTAATTTTATTATATTCAACTTATAAAAAATTTTCCTCCCTTCCCCTTCAAATCCCTGATACCAAATATACCCTAAACTTCCTCCACCCTTTTCAAGTCTTAGTAGGAGGCTTGAAACATCATAATTGAGAGAATTTCTTACAATAAATTATATAATTACTCCCTTCCGTCATTTTTTTATAAGAAATAATTATTAAAATCACGACATTTAAAATGTTAGTTAAGAATAATAAATATTAAAATACAAATATTGTACATTTCTTTCCAATTATATCTTTATTTAAAAAAAGAGTATATAAGAGATAATGGGTGAAAATTCATAACAAAGAGATAATAAGTGATATATATTTAATGATGGTAAACATGAAAAATTAGTTAAGAATTTCAGACAAAGTAGATTTATTTCTTATATTAAAGACTACCCTTATGAAAGAATGTTCCTTATAAAGAATCAGAGGGAGTATTATACTCCATCTGATTCAAAATAAAAGATAACAATTTGTCAAATGGTGTATTTTTTATATAAGCTAAAATTATTTATCTTATCATTTAATACGTTCTTTTTATTTTTACCATTAATTAATTATACATCTCTCTCAAATATTTTTTCCACTCATTCATTCCCTCACTCACCATTCTCATAAATAAGGATGTTTTAGATGAATAAGATTATATTTTTACATATTTATTATTTTTAATCAATTTTAGAAAAATTTTCAAATTGAGCAATTTAGTTATTTTAAGTTTTTAATTATATATTTTGAACCAGAAGGGTATAAAATATATGATTTTTTTAGTTCAAGAAATTTGGGACAATACTGACAATATTTTAGCAATGAAGTTTAAGTATACTTATTTAATTTTATTTATAAGTGATTTTCAACATATTTATTTTAAAAAAAATCTTAAACATTATGAATTAAAATTTAATAATTTTCTAAATTTACCTATATTTAATATTTATTATGCCATAAATAGTTTACATAATAATAAATAAAGAGTAAGTTTGGAATAAAAAATTTAGTTATACTTATAAATAGTAAACCAAATTTCTGTAATATGAAACTTCTTACATTTTAACGTTTTCAGCCTCTTAGGTAAGCTTAAAATGGGGGAAGGAAGTTTCCTAAGAGGTTAAAATTTATAAGAGAGAGGGTGAGTGATGTTTTTTTTTTTTTGATAAGGGAGGGTGAGTGATGTTAACGGACCAAGTATGCACAGAGAGATAAATGTTGATTGACAAAGAAAATAGAGTTAAATTGGGGGAGGAGAGCGGAGAGATCCGGGGGGAAAAAAAAATCCAGATCCTCACCCTTACCTTCCAATCTATTTCTTGATTTAAGACTCTTTTGTCTAAAGGATGGATGAAAATATTTTTTTATCAATATTCTGTCTTTTAAGTTTAAGTTTAGGATGCACATTGTAATTGAAAAAAATATTATAAGGTATTAGATATATAAAAAATTATTTTCAGATACTTTAAAAAAATATTTCAGATGCTGAATTTATTATTATTATTATTTTTTAAAAAGGGCCAATTTGTTTTTTTTGGTTGTTGACTAACAAAACGACGAACTCTGTGTTACAGAGAGAAAAGGGATTGGAAGGATAGGGAGAGAATCCGACTTCGATAAAGTCGGTGTCCTTTCTAGGCCAGGTCCAATCACCCCATGTCCTTCAGCACATATATGAATTAAAATAATATTACATCAAACTCCTAAAAGCATTACTTGGTGCTTGCAAAAGGAATATCGTCACTCTATATTTTGGTCTCTCTGTCTCTCAAGGCTGTCTCCCCATCTTGTTCTGTCTCTCTTTTTTTTTTTTTGCCAATCTTCTTGTTCATTGTCATGGAGCTCTTCAATGGCAAAAACCCAGAACGAGAACTAAACTGCATTCAACCGCTAATTCATATGCGGATCGTAGTGTTTGCGGACCGTAGTGTCGCTGCAGTTTTTGGGCTTTCGTGCTCCAGATCTAACAAATCTTCGGTGGTCAAGGGCCTTTCTCACCGTAAACCTGGGCCGATTCATATTGCGTCATTAAGATGCGCCTGAGTTTATTGCACTAACAAGGTAACTCTGTCACTGTTTATTTATCTGGGCAGCAAAAGCAACATTTCCATAATCGGAAGTTTTAAGCATGTCTAGCTATTGAGTGTTTTCGACTTCATATCTTACTTATAGTTGCTGGATTCAGGTGAAGAGTGCGTCGTTCTTAATTGCATAATGTACATGAAAAAGTGTCACTGGGGAAGAGTGGGAAATTTCCCTCCCTTTAATTTCATCAGGCTTTGATATGTTCAAATAACTACACATCAAAGCCATAAAGTTAGCAATCATCTGGATAAAGGACCACATAAAATGTTCTGATATGCCAACAAAAGTAGCATTTTGAAAGTCAGAAAGCCCTATGTTATAATCAGAAAACTGAGGGTTTATCACCCTAAATAAAAGAGTATTTGTTTTCTTTTTCCATTAGGCAGACTCCCACAATGGCTTTTTCTGCCACAATAGTACGTTATGGCCTCTGTGCCTCTGTAGCTAATAGGCGGCAGAAGGCTGCAGCTCCTTTGCAGCTTCAACGGACTCACTTCACTTCTCATCTTAAACGCCGCAAGCTTTCAACTTCATCCTTCTCATCTTTATCGGCTTCAGCTCTCACAGGTATTCTCCCTTCAGCTCTCACAGGTATTCTTCCTCTTCAGTTCTCTGTTTCTTCACTTACTACGTTATGGCTTTTTGGCTTTTGTGAATCTGGTTATTTGGACAAAGTCAAGTCTGCAAAACATTATTTTGGTCTTGCTGTTTTTTTCCCCCGTATGCTTGCATTTCCATTCTGTCACTGTTACTACTATATTTTATTTTTTGGTCCACAGAACACCATCGATCTATATCAATGCTTTGATGGCCATGTTTTTTAGAAGATTTTGAATTTTTATTATTGTGAATCAACGAAGTTGTGCCATCTCAGTCTCGAATCCAAAGGTAATGTCACTCTTCAGAGTTTTGAAAACAACAACGAATAGTACACTTCGTTCGACAGCACGATTAGAGGCAGCATGATTTTGTAATTGCAAAATGATTAGCAATATGCATGGAAGTGGGAACGCTATTTAGCGTTTTGCTGACATTTTTTTGCAGTTCAGATGTTTTAAATTCTATAGTTACTATGTTTCAACATTGCATATTCTTCCAGCTCAATTCATATAGTAGTTGTTTTGCCTGCAAAATATATATAAGGTTTGGTACTCCCATACGGGTTGCTTTCTGTAAAGCATTAAGCACTCATAGTTTGGATGTTTTTTTTTTTTTAGATATTTTCATTTCTGTTGTTTATCTATACAAAGGAGTTCAATAATTTTGTATTCTCTGTCGTAGAACTTACATACTATGCTTGCGTATGATAATATACTGATCCGTGGTTGTCCTTTGTACATGAAGTTTGACCTTTTTTTTCATCACTACACCATCATTAATCAAAACACACTTACTGATCTTTCTTGGGGGAAAAGAAAGTGATTATCTGGGAATTTTTGATATGTTTGCTTTAAGAAGTCTATTCAAATGTTGTCCATGGGAATTTTAGATTTTGGGCTAATTAGTCATTTAGTTTGATTAATTAAGTGAGAATGATTTTTAATTATGAAAATTGCCTTTGTTCAGTTTCTAATTCAGATGTAGAAAGGCTAGCACTTTCATGTGACAAATGACTCATTTTTTTAATGTTCTCTTGCCTTTTTGTATATGAACACTGCCATTACGAAATAATTATCAGATCATTACAATTTTTTGTGTTCAGCACATTATGTAGAAAGGCTAGCACTTTCATGTGACAAATGACTCATTTTTTTAATGTTCTCTTGCCTTTTTGTATATGAACACTGCCATTACGAAATAATTATCAGATCATTACAATTTTTTGTGTTCAGCACATTGACTTGCAGGAGAACTCTCTTTCTAAATATACTTGTGGTCTCAACTTTTTTCTTTTCATCATTATACTATTGATTATATAAATAGCCTATATATAAACATGACTCAAAGAGTTTAATAACAACTACGGTTTGAATTTTTTTATTTTATGCTAATTAGTTAATTAATTTGATTAAGTAGTTAGAAGTGATTTTAATTATAAAAATCACTGTCGTAAAAGCATCAAGTCTACATGTGATTGAATCCTTATCCTGACAGAATTGAAGAATTGCCTGTGTGAGAACAAGGAGATTCCTGAATGTCAGTCTTCTCATTACATGTCAATGCAATAGCAATAGCAATATCCTGCTTAAAATCTTGGTTTTCAGTGTTATAAGGTGTCTTTGAAATCAAAGGATGTTAACTCCCAGAAACATCAAGTAGATAATTATCTGGAGCAACTTGTAATCTTTGATGATCAGATGGGGCTAAATATGCACCACGCTGGTTCAAACCATGTTTATTCTGCTCACTATTGTCTTCAATCAGGAGACATTTCTGCATCAACAAGCCATTTGTCACAAAAACGACACTAATCTAATTTTTTTTTTTTTAGTATGGACGGTGGCATATGGAGAGAATTAGATGGCATCAATGCCACAATTTTTAATCAGCACGTGGCAGGTGCTGAAGACATTCGAGAAGGCTTACTTAATGGGCACCCAATTTATGTGAAATCAACCAGAAATAGAGATTCTATGGAGGCTGATATTTTAGAACGTTGTCAACACGTGCCCAACGTATTAAACAGTTATTTGTTTGTGCTCCATGATGATGATGATGATTATGATCATATACTTCTAGAAAGGTATGATCATACGCTGGAGACGTTCATAACAAATAACTATGCACAACTAGTACAAGATGGTAGCCCGACCGCACTTCTGATGAGTTTATTTAGGTATAAATACACATATATATATTTAATATGTTTGAACTGATTATTTAAAATTTTTATTTAATTCTTAATTTTAATTGTGATCAGAGATATGATCCAGGCAGTCTTGGACTTGAGCAAGCTCAAGATTGTACATGGGAATATTAGCCCAAGGAGTTTTGTGGTGATACGGACAGCACTCAACGAGAACTTGTATACCACAAAATTGTGTGATTTTGAGATGTCCAAAAGACTTCCCGGTGATGAAGGTGTTGACCATCTTGCTTTAGAGGATAGAATTAGTAAGTACTAAGCTCCTATAATGTTTTGGTTTTTGATACACAGCTCCTATTATGTTTGTATAATTGTGTTGCTTTTTATTTATTTGTAGTAACCATATAAATTTGTTAATCTTAACAGCTTTAGATCCAAATAGATGGGGGTATTACTGGCAGGCCCCAGAGCAGCTTCTTCCCCATGACCACCAAGGCATGGCTATGGATGTATTTAATCTGGGGTGTTTAATGTTCTATTGCCTTGTCCAATGTCATCCTTTTGGACAAGAAGAACATCCTCGGCGTTTGGACAGAATTTTGAGGGGCAAAATGCGTTATAGAAGTCTTCTAGCTGTTCGTGATGATCTTGAGGATCTTATCTTTTCTATGCTTGAGCCGATGTCTACTAAGAGGTACGCGATTTTTTTATTTGATTAATTTTTTTTAATAAATATATTAAATTATTGAATATATTGAATGAATTATAATTTATATTGGATTCTTCAATAAAAAAATTCTTTTTTTTTTTTATAATTTTCTAGATTGTTGATGGTTCATGTATATTCCCATCCTTCGTTTTGGATTATTGAAGATAAGATTTCATTCTTGATCCTGGCTAGTGATGTTTTACATGGCAACAATTGTGTTACCCATCTATATTATTTGAATGCGAGTCATGATAAGGTAATTGGGTATCATCGTCGATGGGAGTCTCAGCTTCCCCAACATGTATCGAAGGGTGCTCAAAAATATATTTACGGTAATTATGTTTCGGAAATTCTCAGATTTTTGAGAAATTCCTTGGGCCATTGCAATTCTTGGCCTCCAGAGCTTAAGGTAACTATCTTAGAATTAATTAATAATACATTATATTGTGTTATTCTATATATTTCTGTCTAATTTTTTTTCTTATTTTATTATTTTTTCAGCAAGACTATTCTTATTGGAGTTTTGCGGAAGCAATACTACGTACATTTCCAAGACTGTTATTAGAAGTGTATAGAGTCTTAGAGATGTCGCACCGAAGCGACCCGAATTTTGTACGCTTTTATGTTCGTAGGGGATATCATGTATAGGTCCTATTAGCTGAACAAACAATTTAATTTCAGTACCCTTTTAGTCCAATTGTTATGTAATTTTTTCGTAGTTTTTAATCAAAAGAGATGGCATTCCTTGCTTGATTGTGTGATATTTTCTTCAGCGATCAACATCGCAATCTTGAGTAAACTTAAAAGCATAGCATTCTTACTTTTCGTTCATCTAGCATTCTTATTGATCTTTACCAAGAATAATAATGCTCACGTAATTAACACGTATATCAAGTTGATGCTAAAAATCCTGAAGATGCCTCAACACAAATATGATTTCTTAGCTCTTTGTATTCATATCCTGGTCCCCCAAGGTTTTTGGTTTCTTGAATTGTCTGCAACTGACCATGGATGTTGCTGGGTCTAGAGTACCCTGAGCTGCTTGTGCTTTTAGAACTCACTGCAATAATCGCTTGAACGGCAATGTAGGCAACTTAGAAAACCAAGAAAGAATTTGAACAATCTACAGGATTTAATGGAACAGTTAGATGCTCGGAAATCAGATGGTCTCATTTGATCGGTCCCCATCTTCATTATATCACTTATTTTGAGATGGGAATGAGAATCCATTACGGCGAATGTTAAGGTGACAATTATTAAATCTTATTACACCTCTTCTGCATACTAAACGAGCCCAAGGGTAATAAGAATCCTCACTTTTTTTGGGAAAATTGTTTAAAAAGATATAGTTGAGAAGTTTATTGCCCAACGGTACCTCAAGTTTTTTAAAAGATATTGGTCCTTTAAGGTGAACAGATATAAGGATTAAATAACTAAATTGCCCTTTCAGTTCTCTGTATGCAATTCATCTTGCCTATGTTCAATACATCTTTTCTATATATAAATATCTTCCTTTGTATTACAAAATTAAGCCAAAATATGGTAATCATTATATGTGCAAGCAATAATATTCCCTACAAGTAACTCATCTTCTTTATGTGAAATATACCTTCCCTTATGCGATACATTTTCTTTATATGCAACTTTAGTTACATGCAATCCATCTTCCCCATGTGAAAATGTCTTCCCTTGTGTCCCAAAATTAAGTCAAAATGTACAAATTATGCTTTGTGCAAACAATCTTCTCTTAGTCTAAATGATCCTTCCCTTGTGTGTAAATAATCTTCCCTATGTGCAATATATCTTCACTACATGCAATTTATCTCCCTATGTGCAACTTAACTTTCTTTATATGCAATTCATCCTTCACCATTTGCAAATGTCTTCCCTTGCATCCCAAAATTAAGCCATAATGTGTAAATTATACTTTGTACAAACGATATTCCCTTAATGCAAACGTCCTTTTCTTGTGCGTAAATGATCTTTCCTATGTGTAATATATCTTCCCTACATTCGATTCATCTTCCTTATGTACAACTTAACTTCTTTTGTACGCAATCTACCTTCCTCTTGTTGGAAGCTGTTGTTGCTGTTTCTGAAGAAATGAAGGAGATGGTTAAAAAATTCCAAATTAAATCAAAGGCCAGAGAAACCATCGTCCTTTTGTTGAAAGCCGTTGTTGCCATTTTCGAAGAAGGCTGTCATCACAACTATTGGAGGAGATTGTCGTTGACGTCAATCATAAGCAAGACAATCAAGGACGTGGTGGCGTAAGTAAGATGGTAAGTAAAAGGCAACCATTGATGTAAGAGAGAATGGTGAACGTTGGTTTGGTAGATGGTATGGGCATTTTATTCATTTCAATTTCATTCGCCCTAAAGGACCCAAGTCCTTGAAATAAAATTAAATCCTTTCAAGCAAAAAACTTTTCAAATAGGGATTTATTAGTATTTTTTTTTTGAATGGGGTAGAAGGTTCTAGTTGTGCTTTTAATTCTCAACCACAACAGACGTCATACTGTAGATATTACTATAGAAAATTTCAATATTTTTTTTATAAAATGATCAAATTTTATTAAAAAAGCAACTATAAGGTCATAACAAAAGTCATCAAAGCACAAGAAGTAAATAAAATGTTGGTCATAAGCTACTAAAATTTAAAATAGAAAATCCCAATTAAATTCAGTTAAAATGCTAAAATCATATTTAGGCATACACATTTAACAAATTTTCAATAAGTACAATAGGCTTGATTAGGAGATTTTTTAATATTGTTAAAAGCCAAAATGCCCTTCTATAATTTTAAAAGAAAATTGTATGTTAAGCTTGATAACAATTTTAATTATTTCAACTTGAATTTAAATAAAAATTTTCCCATAACCCAATCGTGTGAGGTCTTTTTCCAATCATGAGATACGCGCAGAGAGAGAGAGAGAGAGAGAGAGTTGTTTTCCTTCAGCCTTATCTTTGGACTTGAATCGATTGCAATTTAAGTTCTAATAGAGATGACGATGACATGTTTGGTGGCGGGTAAACCGTTGAAGGAAGACGAGCTATTCACTATAGTGACATCCTTTGAAGAATTCAATCAAAAGCCAATAAAAAATGAAATACGAAAAAATAAATATTCTTGGGTGTGTATATGACTATAATTGTTGAATATATAAAATTTAAATCAAGACTAACCGATCTTCAATTTTTTAACAGAGGGATATTCTAATCTTTTAACAGTATTAAAAAATCCCTCACAAGGCCTCTTGTCCTAATTAGGAATATGTTGATTTCATATTCAAATATTTTAACCAGATTTAATTGGGACTTCCCCAAATTAAAATGCCATAATTTAAAAGAGAAAAATAACAAGTCTAGGTCTTTGAGAATGGTGTTTGAAGAATCTCCAAGAGCAACTATTTCAATATGGAAACGTACACACAAGTCACACGGGCCTATTACTTCCTCTTAGGAAGGAAAAAAAGCTACAAAAGCATATTCCTCTCTCTTAAGATGGATGAGTGATCTCGACCTATCCTAATAGCAATGAATGAGCCATGTAAGCCTACCCTAAAAAGGACGAGTAACCAAACCAATGTGTATCAATGGGAGGACTTATCATGTGATAGTATTTTTCCCACACACAAGCCAAAAGGGCTTATTCCTTTCCCTTAGGAACAACAACAAGAACCTATCCTTCTCTCTAGGATGAATGAGCCATGAAGGCTTACTCCAACAAGGACAATTAAACAACCCAATGTGCACTAGAAAGGTCCTATCATGTAATAGTATCTCTCTCCAACTATTCTCTATCAATTACAACCGATCAACATCACAAAAACAACTCTTGCAAAAGTTCATAGCAATTGCCATTTGCATTTCCAATCTCTTCTATGCTAGGGAAGATAGCCTTCATCACTTCTACTCTTTTTTCCTATTTTCTATGCTAGGGAAGATGGCCTTCACTTCAACTGTTGGAACCTTGGTTTAAGAATTATAGGAATTAGAAGAAAGAGTAGACAAAATATCTAGACCAGAATCTGCAATTCTAGACATCATAAGATGCGACTTTCGGAATAATAATTTCCATAGCCTAATTTGCCTTGCAACCAGAATATATACAACAGCATAACATAACTGACTTATAACTGCCTAATAACTCCTAATAACTTCAACATATAATTAACTGACATCACAATACAATTAGCTACATCCTAAGACAATTTTACCCATGAACCATACGTTTCTTTCTGGAATATATCAGAAGAGGACGTGGTTCCCTAACAGAGACTTTCCCTTCATCTTTCGTCTCGCAGTTCTCTGACCAGTGTCTTTCCTTGCACTTTGAGATGATGTATTATGAGTTCTGGGTCTGCTCACTGAACCTTGACCTCTGTCAACCGCAAGAAACAAATAACGCGTCACAACCACATTTTTAGGAAGCTCAGCTCCAAATATTTTTTGAATGGTATTAGTATCATTTTTAATTTTTAATACATGATCAAAATGAAACTCACCATAATATGACTCACCAGAGTTGACAATTTTAGCTCCCTCTACACCATAATCTTGCATGAGTAACAGTATCCCAAATCCTTCAACAACCTTCCCAAACACCACATGGGAACTGCAAAAGATTCCAAAGGATTAGTATATTATGAGTATTTGCAAATGCAACAATTGGACACCAGGCAGTTTATATTTACACCCACCTCAGCTGGTCAAGAGAAGGGGGAAAACGCAAAAGAGTTAACCATATAAATGAAATGAACCTGTCGAGGCCTTGATCAGCTTCTAGTGAGATCAAAAAATTAGAACCATCTCCTCAGGGCATGGACAGAAGTCCTGCTCTATCATGCTTAAGATTGTTTGATTCAGCTGGAATAAATCACAACAATGATGTAGAAACTGATTTTCATCAAAACTGACAAAAACATTTTGAGAACTGTAAAAAAGTACGAGTCTGGGATCATGTTTGGAACATTAAATCAAATTGGGCATCGGACCAGATAATACTCATAGTTGCAATTAACATTGTGATTATGAGGAACCTCACAGTACTTAATCAATATGAGACAGAGTTAAGAGGATCATTCAATAAAGAATGTATATAAAAGTAAAACAGTATTTTATACACACTATTTAACCACTCATTTGGAAATACATCTTAGACCACAACATTTTTAATTGGGGATAAATGATCTAGTTAAAATCCTCAATAGCTAGTCTTGATTCAATCCTACTGTTCCACGACCGAAATGATTTGAAGACAGAGGATACAAAATTTACTTAAAACCAATATATCAATATCAAATATAAAATATATAACAAGATGCATTATTCACAAGCCATGAACATCACGGCTCATTCCTCAACTAACGTGCTATGCACAAAAAAGAATGAATCTACTTTCATTTAATTGGTAAATAATGAGAATTAGTCAAAATAATAATTGCATCGATAGAAATTGACTAAATGGATTGTATCAAATAAATAGCTACAGAAAGAAGAGAAGTGTGACATCCTAAGATCAATGTATCAACAGAAAACATACCAGTTTCACATCAAA
The DNA here is from genome assembly GCA_037074505.1 of Albizia julibrissin. NCBI lineage: Eukaryota > Viridiplantae > Streptophyta > Magnoliopsida > Fabales > Fabaceae > Albizia > Albizia julibrissin. Next base: position 39,758,517 of record CM073479.1, read on the forward strand.
ATAGGCCCCCCTGCATAAGGAAAAGCAGCCATCAATACATAGTCTTGATGCCACATTGCAAAGAAAACAGTTTTGGACACTAAAAAAGCCTAAGATGGAACACTTAGTATGAGCTTAAACCTATATCAGTACATACCTTCATGTAGGAACAACCTTTCTTAAGATAAAAGAAACGACCTTTGCACCACAGAAGCCGACTGAGTCCCTTTTCTCCTGAACAACAAGAAGATTAAATGGGAAATGGGGAAGCCATACCCGTATACCATAAAATCAAAATAAATTAGCATGTCCAGGGGATTGTTCAATTAGTGAGACAGTAATTGCAGTACAGGACGGTTCTACAAGGGCAATATTAACAACATCAGATTATTACCTGTACATAACCCACGGAAATTTTCTGCAGTAAAGGGGGTTGAGTCATGGAATAACTGGGAGGACAAAAGAATTCATTAGGTTGCACCTCTACTCTCACAATCAAAGTTGCAAAATTCAGAAAACAAAAGTTTCATCATGTATGATCATTGTAATTCAAAAGTACTGAAACGAAAAGGGTACCTCAAAAGTCATCCTTAAATAACGAGGTCCATGTAATCTGAGATCCATGAAAACAGGGAATTTCTTCATCACCATTATCCTTTTCCCACAAATCAGAACTCAAGCACAGAAAACAGCTGAAGTCACAAAAGTCAGTCAAGAGAGACCCATTAATTATACCAAAATAATACAGATGGGGGACTTTAAGGACGCTCATGTGGTTGGAACTGAGAGTGTTTAGGTTAAGTTTAGGTTCTTGGTTCGAACCTCCTATCATACCAAGACAATAAGAAATATAATATTGATATAATCCATCCACATAACATGGATAAGAAGCAGGACTACATGATCAGTAGAGACTATTTTCGCTTAATGACTATTTGGGTTTACAGTCTTTTCTTATTTAGTTGTTTCTTGATTGACAATGGTGATGAAGCTCGACTTGCAGCCATACCAAACAAAAGCACGAAACTTGACTTGCTCGGCTGATTTGCTAGAAAGCTAAGTCATCTTATGCCCTGCTTTATCTTTCCTGCCTTGCTCAATATAACCCATATAGACAAAAACGAAAGTCACCATGACAATCTGATACAAGGTAAGTTACAATTCAACTCCCCATGATTTGACAAAAAATCAAATCCCTCTTGTTGTTTGAAATGTCCCATTCAACTCTTCCTTATTACCACTTCATTAATGACAAGTCAAAAGGGTACGCAATTTTCATAGTCAAAAGTATGTCTCATTTTTACCATAAACATTTCAATAGTCTGTAAGATTATTACAGGGATAAAACAACATTTTTGGAATAAAGCCGTCCAACTATGGCCTCAAACCCTATTAGAATGTCTAAGCCTCCAAGTTATATGCAACAAGCATCTTTTATTCCCCAAAAGAAAAAATAAATTAATAAACAATGATATATTTCATCCTTCTAACAATGATGTGATCGATTTTATATATGGTACTTAAGAGTAACTGAACAAATTACAAAGGTTCTGAATGTGGCAATTCAAACCAGAGGGAGGTAGATGGCCCAAAAAAGGGGAAAAACAGAGAGATCAATTTAGTCTAGGTTGAACCAGAAGATGGTGAACTATAATTTAATGTCCAAAATATAACGACCTCTAAGTACATCACGTTACAGATAAATCACCATTATTCAAAAGCAACACTTGATGTTCCATCCAATGTTTTTCAAATGCCAAATATATAAAGACACGAGGTAAAGATGAAAATAATTCCAAAGCCTCTTTTTCTTACACTCCTTGTAAACACCAAAATGATCTTGACATTTGCTCTTAGTTGAATTAGATTCTTCCAGACCAGAAAAATCATAGAGAAATTAGATACACTAATTATAGGCCCAGTTGTAGAATGGCATCATCAGTTTGCATTATTCAATTACGCAGCCTACTCATGCCCCCTGACTCAACTTTCAATAGATATTAGTCATAGATTCAGGTTCCATTCACACACTTCTATGCAAAATAGAATCAAATGCTCATGCACCGACCAGAAAAAAAAGGAAATTCAGTAGACTCGCAAACCTTATGCAAAGGAAAGAAACCAAGCGCGGGTTAGCAACACTACAACATTTCATGTTTCACCCTAAGTGCATGTTAACTGAAGACCTCAAAGTAAAGGAAATGAGTACAAGTAGAATGAATTCAATTTGAAGAATTTTTCTGTGTATTTATTAATCTTGTAATGTTTAAGTGTAGCACACTTTACTCGAAGAGTTGAAACAATAAAAAGGAAGCATGTTGCGAGTTCATGTACTAAGTTCCACAAAGTTACTGGATTTTCATACATAATTCCTTTTAGAGGCAATGATGCCAAAACCCTACCACGGGTGAATCAAAAGAAAAATGCTTGATTAGCATCTCGTCTAGAAGGTCAAGCATCTAATCCCTACCTTCAACTAATCGCATATGTTTTTCTTGTTATTGGGATACAATATATAAAAAGATTTAAGTGAACATATTCCATTATATTAAGATGCTTTGGCAACAAAATTTGCCAAAAGAAATTGTCCGATGTCGTTTTCAAATTAGTTCCGTCACCACACAGATGAGGAGACTTTCCTTCATGCTCACATTGATGTCGCAACTAGATATAAAAGTAAATTTGGATATAGAAAGCACAATTCACAAAGGCCAAACTTCAGTTTCTTATTCATGATACAGCAGAAAATATAATTAAGCCTGTTTAGGCATTGGTAAAGAGCTGACTTATTCTGATCCTTAATACATTAAAGAAGTAAAATGGAAAGTACATTGAAACCCAGTTTATAGCTTTTTCCTGCATATTATTTTCATATTTGCAGAAAAAATACGCAGGAATGGCTCTAAAAGATGTTCTTCTAATTTAATCAAAACCTCCTTAAACTGACCTTTCCATTTGATCCAACAAACTAAATTAACATCATCCCGAAAATTCTAAACATTCTAAAGACAGAGAGGGAGGAATATCAAAACAATCAAACTTAAGAGACTATAGCACTTGAACCGTTAACACGAAATCTATGGACTAAAGATGTCTCAGAACTCAAAATTAACTATATCTATATCATGAATAGCAAACAATGAATAACCATAGACTTCCTGCAAGATTTACAAAACTAGTTCGCTAAATCAAAATCAAAATCAAAATATCTGGAAAACTTCAACTTCACTCGGTTACAGCATAAATCTATATTATCCCGAACACATCAAGTCTGATTTCAATTAATTGTGCCAATGGATTAACAAAAAAACAGTGATGATTCAGATGAAAATAATTTAGCATCGCATGCGAAAGAAAATTATTCCAAAAACACTCACATATTAACTGTGGACAGTCAAAAAGGAAGAACAAACCTGAAGCCGAAGGCGCATTTGAACCACAAATCTGAAGGCCAGATGGAAGACGGACCACGAAACTGAAGAACGATGTTCTCGAACTGAGTGAGTGGGTACGATAAGGAGAGGAGGAAGCAGAGGCTGACGAAACGGTGGCGACTGGCAAGGAGAGGCGGCGATGGGTAGGGCTTCTTCGCTTGCGAGGGAGGGAGAACGAGAGAGTACAGTGCAGTCTTAGGCTTAAACGACTGCGCCTAATTGCCTAAGTAGTTTCTGCATGAAAGGTTTATAAATAATTACTTTTTTAATAGAAAGGGACAAGTGTTTATACTTGGTAGTTCCCCAAAAAAAAAAAATACACAAGAGAATAGGAAATCTTAGCTTTAAGGTGGGTTTGGATTAGTTTTTGAGAATAACTTTTACGATTTATGAGGTAAGTATGTGAGATGAGTTTTGTCTCGATTTACGCAAGGTGGTTTTCCAAACAGGGGCTTATGGGCTAACATTAACCTTGAATAAAGAGCTAGAGGTTCCTAAAGCACACAAAGCTCATTGTTCGCCATATGTGTTGATCTGGCCAGGTAGAGGTAGTTTGCACACCTGATCAAATTTCTCTGAGTATGAAATATTTGTAAATGTAAGTTGGAAAAAATAAGGGATATGGTATCAACTCTATCTTGTGAAAGGGGATGATCCCTTCCATAATCAGACATCAGTAATGCAGAGCTTCAATCGAATCTGAAAAGAGCTGAATGTTTCAAAAACTATGTTGTTTACAAATCTGCAATCCAGTTTTAATTGCTTGTATCTCAGCTAGTGTCGAGGAACTAAATTCCAATGCTTTTTGAAAGCCTACAAGCCATACATCGGCACCATTACGTACAATTTCAGCACATGCCGCACAATGATTTGGAGACACAAATCCATCCACATCTAACCAAATGAATCCATCTTGAGGTGCCCTTCATCTGTCTTCTTGACAATCCAACAGTTAAAGATCTTATGCATGAATTTACCTTCTTCTACCCCTTCAGTCAGCAAGTAGAGAAAATGATGAAGAATGGTTGTTGGTTGGTCCGCAGTATTTTCAAAGGCTTTTTTGCAACAATTCTTCCAAAGCAACCAACAGACCAGCCTAAAAAATCTTTTTCCAAGACCATCTATTGAACTTGCGAGCATTAGGTTCATTCTTTAAATTCCAATCCAACCAAACCTACAAGTTATCACAGAAAAAAGCAATATAGTATATGGGGTTAATTAAAAAAAGCCACACCATAGTTGTAGTCTCACGATTTCTCAAAATATGGAGAATGGACTCCTCTGTATGACATTCAAAAAGACACTCTGAACACTCACTCAACCCTTTTTTTGCTCTGAGATAGTTTGTTGGAAGGATCTCATGAAATACTTGCCACATAAAAAATTTAGCTCGCTCCAGAATTGGAAAGCACCATAGGACACCTTCGTCTGATTATTTTGTTGTGACAAGAGTTTATAAGCTGAGCTGACTGAGAAATTTTCATCAGAGGACTTTCTGCATTGAAAACTGTCACCTTCCTTCAGAACATGAGCATTTACGCTTCTTATTTTATCCACTACCCACGTTGGAAGAAAGTGATTCTACTTGACTAAGTCCTACTCCTCATTGGCCGTGACAAAATCTCGTACATTTACCTCATGATCGATGTCTTGTTGGTCCTTACCAACAAAGTAGATAAGAGGAAGATCAAGTGGCGACCATAACCCCCACCACGCATTAGTTCGACTGCCTTTCAATTTACTCTCCATTCCTTTTCTAAATGCATCCTAGATGGAGTTGATGGCACTCTAGACAGCGGACTGCTTCTTAACTTTGGGGAATTTTCCTTCCCCACATTTATATTTATTTCTAAGACATTGCACCCATAATGCATCCCTCTTTGTTAGAAGTCCCCAACATAGCTTCATGATGAAGGCTTCATTTTGTCTAACAAAATCTTTAAAACATAGGCCACCATCTTCTCTCCCTGTTTTTAACTTTTCCTAAGCAATGAGGTAAGTTTTTTCCCTATTAACCCCTGATTCCAAAAGAAATCCCAGCACATTTTCTCAATGTCTTGTAAAACTACTTTCGACATAAACACAAATTGCAACTAGTAAAAAGGTAATGTGGATAAGACTGATTTTAGAAGAATAGTTCCCCCACCATACTTAAAAATCGGCCTTGCCAATTTGTAAGTTTCTTTTGAACCGTTAGAATAAAAGGAGTGAATGTTATCTTTGTTACTCTTTTGTAAAGTAAAGGAACTCCTAGGTGCTTCCTTAGATCAGCTATAATACTTATTCCCAACAGTTGACTCAATTCAAGTGCTCTCTGAAAATTCACATTCCTAGACATAAAATTTTTTGACTGTCCTAGACTGATTATGTGTCCCGATATGCGACAAAATAGGGACATTATGTGTTTAATTGTTTCCATCTGTTCTCAAGATGCCTCACAAAAGAGAAATAGATTATCAAGAAAAAATAGATAAGAAAGGTTTAGACCATCAGAATTGACTTTTAATGTTTTCCATCTCCTTCTCTCAACTTCATGTGTAATTAGCTGCCCTAAGTGTAACATCCTCATTTTTTTTATTTTTGGGATATAATTATAATTTAGAGATAATTATCATTTTTAGTAGGTAATTTTTTAGGAATAAAAAATAATAATAATAATAAAGGAAAAAATAAAAATAAAAAAATTTAAAAAAATAATATAATATAATATTAAAATATTTAAAAAAACGTGGGAGGCGCAGGCTGCACTTCCACTTTTGAAAATGATGTGGCACCAGCCACACCATTGAATATAAAATAATTAAAAAATAATAAAAAATTATAAATGGAGGCAGGAGACCCCTGCTCCTCACATACTTCACGCAGCAAATCTGCGTGAAGTGTTGTGTAGTAAGGTGAAAGGCAAGGCTCTGATAGGAGTATTTTTTATTCTTCGGGGATCAATAAGGTACTCAAAATCTCTTCTAATTATAAAACTTCTTTTATGAAATATTTTCTAAATAATTTTCTCTTTCTTATGATATTAATTTTGTACTGATTAGAGAATATTTTAGGATTAGAATTTTAGACAAGTTTGAGTTTTGTCAGTATATGACTATAAGAATATAGCTGATAACTAATAGTTAATTTTAATCAGTTTATTTTTGTTATTTAGTTGATATAAGATTTTATAATGAATTTTCTATATAATCAATTTATAAATAATGATATTTTTGACTTTTAAAACCCATTAAATTTAGATTAAATAATTTATTTGAGTTAGTGGAGATATTATTGAAATTTTAGTTGGTTTAGTTTTAAAATCTTAAGGACTAAAGTGTCATTTATGAAATTTATAGGACTAAAATGTCATTTATGAAATTCGTAGGACTAAAATGTCATTTATGAAATTTGGAGGACTAAACTGTCATTTATGAAATTCGGAAGACTAAACTATCATTTATAAAATTTGAAGGATTAAACGGTCATTTTTATAATTTAAACCCTAAATTGTTATTTTCAGTTTTTATAGTATATTATTATTAGAATTTTTAAATAAGTTATAATTTTGACTTTTGAAAAATTATTAACGGGTAGTAAATTGATTGTGATAGATTGATTTTGGCGTGTGTTTAAGCTCTTGGATTTGGAACAGTGTGATAATAATTAGCTTCGGTGAGAGGTAACCACTTTCCACTTATTATGTGTGTTGGTGTGTGTTTGTGAGTATTTTTTTAAAATGATTATGAGATTAAAAATCATATATGGATATTTATAGATTATTTCAATGAGTAATATTGAGGAGTATTTTGTTATACACTTGCTTTGTGGAACCTTGTGATTTAAATTATAAGATGTATTTGTATATTTTGAATATCCTCCTATGTGTATGGAAATCTTGAGAAAATTCATATTGAGCTATTTATTGATACATATTGGGTTGTTTGGTTTGGGTTGAGATGGAGAAAGTTATTTTTACCACGTGATATAGTCTCTATTGGTGCATGATGGTTGGCTTTCTATTCTCCTACCAGTTCAATGAGGGACTGCAACATCTCATTAATTCAATGAGGGGAAAAACTCATGGTTTGGAAACATGCTCTGTGGATTTTGGCCAATCCTTATCATGTGACCGGAGAGCTCTTTGAGTGGCCAATAACATGGATAGTAACTTAGCCCATGGGTCTAGTCAGCGGAAATAAAGCGGTTCGGTTGGATTGATGGGAGGCACTTGGGAATGGTGATATGAGATTTGAGATATAATATTATAATTTCTGATATGAGATTTGTGTACAAAACAATGATATTAGATTTTTAATATTTTATTATATAAACTGTTCCACTTGGCACCTCATAAATACATGTCAGCATGTGTAATGAGTTGGAAAGCTGGTTACTGAGGCTTTTGTCTCACCCCGTTGATTTAACATTTTTCAGGTGATAGTTTCTGTGCTGGATTGTCGGGAGGAGCTCCTGAGGCTTAGATATATCTCTATGGCCTCTTGTGGTTTATTATATGTTGAATTGATGTATATTGCCACTTATAGAGCCTACATCCTGTAAACTCTGATTTGTCTGCATACTTTGGATTATCGTATCATGGATTGGATATTATAATATTTAATAGTTTGTAAAATTTTATCTCTATTGTGATTAGTCTTTGAGAGCGAATAGTTAATATTATGGAAGTACGGAGATGATCTTACACTAAGCAATCCATGCACAAAATAAACAGATATGGACTAAGAACGGCTCCTTGTCTCAGTCCTCTTATTGGTAAAAATGAGTTCGAAGGACTCCCATTCCAACTCACTCTCATAAAAGCCAATGATACACACTGTATGATAAGTTCAATAAACTCTTCATTTAGTCCCAAACATTTGATATTTAATTTAAGAAAATTTCAATCAAAACGGTCATACGCCTTCTCCGTATCCACCTTGATTGCTACATAACCTCTTCTCCAGCCTTACCCCTCATTGTGTGAATTGCTTCTTGGGCTAAGATGATATTGTCACAACTTTGATGCCCTTGGATAAAGCTATATTGGGTAGGTTGTATTAGGTGATTCATGAATCCTTGGAACCGATTAGCTATCACTTTACTGAGAATTTTGAATGATACATTACACAAACAGATTGGCCTACAATCTCCCATTGAGTTTGAAATAAATGTGGTTGGAGACCATCCGGTCCTGTCCTATGAAGGACCCCATCTCAAAAGCTGCATTCTTTATCTCAATATGGTTTACTTCTCTCTGAATAAATTGTAACTAGTGCTCCTCCAATTTTGGGAAACTACTTGGCTAATCTTCTTTTTCTGTCACGTCTTGGTCTTTCGAATACAGATCGTTGAAATATGCCACAACCATGCTTTTAAGGAGTGATTGGTCAATAACCTATTCACCACTTTAATTCGCAGGGCTTTAATTCGATTTGTTTTTCTTCTTATGATGGTGGAAGCATGGAAAAACTTAGTGTTTTTTTTTTCACCATATTAAAGCCAGTTACATCTAGCTTTTTGAAACCACACTAACTCTTCTTGATTGACAACCTTAATATATTCCTTCCATAGCTTATCCTCTAACCAATGCAACCCCTCATGAGGTAATTCTCTCAACTTTCTGTCTATACCTTTCAATCGACAAAGGAGAATTTGTTTTTTCTTCGGCAGACTTTATAAGATATTTTGATTCTAGTCCATTGCTTTCTTTGCAAACTCCACACATCCTTGTTCCTAGTTCCTGACAAATTTTCCTCTAGATTCCATGCTGCTTGACAACAAAATTGCACCGATTGAATTTTTTTGTTTAATTGGGCACCATTCGACACCACCACCATACGATGGTCTGATTTATAACGTAACTAATGAAAAGGCCTTGAAATTTAGATGAGATGTTTCCCATTCTAAGTTACTGAAGACCCAGTCCAGACGTTTTTTAACATCTCTTTTCTCCCACCTGTATCTATCGCCTACCACTGGGACCTTAACTAAACCACAACTAGCAACACATTCCTTAAACTAGTTCATCGCCGCTGAAATGCGCAATGCTACAGCCCTCTTGTCCGAAGGATCAAGAAAATTATTGAAATCACCTAAAACTAACCATGCCCCTTGAACTATCTGTGCCAAAATTTTTAATGTTGCCCAAAGAGATGTTTGATTTACCATACAAGGATCTCCATATACCATTGTGACAAAATTGGTTTCACCATGTTTCCTGTCAGTTATTCTGCAACGTAAGAGCTGAGTGGTAGATTAAATGTAATCAACAATAGTTTTTCCATTCATTCCATAACAACCAGATTCCACCAGCATATCCTATTGCCTTAACTCAAACTTAATTAGTAAACCCCAGATTCTGAACCACCTTATCAGCACGTGGTCCACTAAAACAGGTTTCCATTAAATCCATTACACTAATCTCATACTTCTTCACAATGTCTCTAAGCATTAGTGGGAATGATTTTCCACCAACCCCATGACAATTCCATAATGATATAATCATAAACGCAATTTTATTGGGAAAGGGAATGAAAAAGAATCACTTACTTGTCCAGTGGGATGCCCTCCGTCATCCATTGGTGTTTAGTCTAACTTTGTCTTGGATTAGCATCTGTCGTAGTGGCATCGCTAGATGTCATTAGTGATTTGTTGTTCTTTGTAAGTTCCGATCGAGTTGCTGCCTTGTCCTTAACCAAATTCCGAAAGGTAGTGTTGTCTCTCAAAACTAAGTTTTTTTATTAATTTTTGAAAATATAAGACAAACATTTAATTTGCTTAACAAAAATGACATCAACCTTTGCATCCAAAAACCAAAAAAGAAAAAAAAATCTTTTCAAATGCTGAAAATTTGCACAACGGAAAAGATCTACTAAGGGTCTTTTTGGAAACGCAGGAAATGCCGTTTTAAGGAGTGAGGGAAAGTGCCGTTTTAGTGTCGGCCAGTGAGAGGAGCTATGAGAGGAAACAAATGTCTTTGCTTTTGTGATGGGTCTGACTTCGACACCATCCATCCATCCATCCATCCATTCTTTCGTTCATTTCCCTAAATCCAATGCCTCTTGTGAATACACACAGGCACAACGCTCCCATTCCCAAAAGCAGAGACAAGGTTAGACAATGCCTCTTGTAAAAATTTTATTTATATTTTTTCAATATCAATTATAATAATATATATACAAATAATATATATATAATATTCAATAAGATTTATACATTTTTCAGTTATTTTTTATCTAAATGAGTTTTTAAAACGCTAATCCAAACAGGTTTATGGTATAAAAAAAAAGTCACTTCTCTCACCGCCAATTCAAATACAAATCATATTAACAATATGACTTTTCTTCCATTTGTCTTCTACAAAAGCCATATTAAAACAAAAAATTCATTTTTTCACCGCGTTCCCAAATAGACACTGACACACAAAATCTAAGTACTTTAACACTCTATGCTTGATAATGCTAATGCATCATATTTGTTAATATGTTTTTTAAGGGTTAAAGGGCTGAATATTTTGCCCCTGAAATTTTAAGAGAGTAACATTATTTTAAAAGTTTTAAAAAAGGGGCAACATTGCTTTCACCTAACAGATGTAAACAATTAACCGTCAGTTGATTGGCTATACTGAGGTGTTATACCCACATAGCATTCACGTCACTTTGATTAAATGATATTTTTGTCTTAAAAATTTCTATGAAAGAGCTATTAGCACCAAAAAGTTTCTTTAAAAAGTAGAACATCTAGAATCATTACACACCCCTATTATGACATTTAATCCATACTGTAATCACACCAATTGCGTGCTTAATTTAATGTGACCTTACATATGACACATTTAAGAAATACTAGCCACATCACAATGAAGCTATTATTATGCTCATTCAATTCTGCACAATTGAATAATGTCAAGGTTAAACATGCACCATCATTAATTAAAAACCCTTATAAAAAAAAGACTTAATGTAAAATATGAAGAAAACTAAATTAATTACACAGTGCCATGCACGCCTCAGGATCTATACAGATTCGAAGTTTTAGAAATGTCACACAGATCGCGCTCAATCCTGTGTTGCATATGCAGAGCCAATAGCATTATATGCTTCGCTTGATGCATAAGTGGCTAAACCGAGAAATCCCATTGCTGAACAAATTTTGTGGTCATATTCAAATAATTAGAAAATGAATAGACCATAACACCATTAAAAAAAGACAACACCATGTTATGATTAATTGATTATGCCTTTGAAACCTTTCTTGAACTCTTCAACCCCCTGCAGAAAGCTTTTGACAACCTCTTCACAACAATTTCATATCCCTCATGTTAGGAATGCAATGCTTGCTTTATATCCTTGAGGATATATTGCCAAATAGTAAAGCAGCTTACCCAATAAACAGTACCAAAACCACCTTTGTCAACCTTAAAAATAAAAAAATATTTCATATTAACCATGGCTCCACAAAATTTGCCAAACACCCACAATTTTGTCAGAATCCCTTTTTTCATTCAAACCATAGGTTTGGCCTTGCCAAACCAAGGTTTACTGAAAAGCCACTTTTAACACATGACAGCCGAATTATTACCATTGTGGAGTAATAATTTTCTCATCTCTCCCCTGCTTGGACACTGTTTCTGCAGAGATTCCCTGTCTTTTCCTTTTTTTTTTTGCCTTTTCTCCTTCGAGCTTCATTTCTCTCCTCTTCTTTGCTCGCTGAAAAGCTTGTACACTTGAAAAGCTTCATTGCTCGCTGCCACATTCCCTTTTCGTTGTCTGTGTTCTGTTCCTCGTCTTCCCTATCGCCAAAATCAAAACCAGATCCGAACCACGACACCGACAGCTTAACCGAGATATGTGGGTTTGATCTTTTCATTTTCATTCTCGTTTTCTTTTTCGTTATTGCTGTGACCAAACATGGTGACGAGCACTTGTGGCAGATTCGGCGACCCTGTCTTCCTCTGTCAGTAGTAGATCTGAAGCTTTGAGTCTCGTCGTCGACATCGGCGACTAGCTGACTCGGCTGAAGCTCAACTTGGTCACAGCAGTTTTCTTCCCTGGTTCGGCCTTTCCCTTCCGTGAAGTGGTGCTTCATTTATTCTCGTCTCCGTCGGTAATAGTTAAGTCACCGGTGATCGCAAGTTAGTTTTACTTTGAAATTTGATTTATAATCAGTAAATCAATGGATTGTGGTCTTCTCTCTGTGTGTGTATGTGTGTGTTTTGTGTTCATATCACTTCTTGTCTCTGCTATTCCTCCTCTATTCAATATCGATAAAATATGTTACACTCATGGTAGCTTTACTTGCCTAAAAGATTTGCCCTGTTCAGTGCGAAAAAATAAAGGGAAACAAAGAACGACAACTGCTCTGTAATAGTATGATTTTGAGGTCCGAATGGTTGAAGTTGTTATACATTGCATTAATTTGTATGGTATATTGATGTGACTTGGCCTTGGCAAAAAATTGAAGTTCCTTCCCTTGCCTTGCGATTGATTTTACTTCTTTTACTTGTATTTGTTACCTTTAAGTGGATCTCAAAGAAGTGTGCCCTGATTTTTTTAAATCTTTAATGCAGTAAGTATCATGGCTTTCCTCCTATCGCTTGCTCTTGTATTTTCCAAGCTACCATACTCCTTTTAAGGCCTTCTATCTTTCGTTCTGTTGCCTTTTCTGATTTCTAGAATTGTTATGTGAACCTTTGTATCATGGTACCCAGAGCATTTTGAAGCAAGAGGATGCACTGCTTATTCCCCTGAACCGTTGTTGGCTACGGCCATGGCCAGATGAAAGTGTGTTAGTATCCCGGACGTGTGGCTGACCCTATTCGAGCGTGGCTTTGAATGTGTAGTACATGTTTTTTATACATGGGTATTCAATTTTAATGGTATAATCAAGTATTAGAATTTTAGAATTGTACATAAAGAGTATTAATTTTATATAACTGTAGAATGTAACACTCTTACTGGTTAAATGAATTTTTTTAGAATATATGTTAGACTTTAATGATAAGAACTGTTTTTTTAATGTGATCTATGTACGAGATAAATACGTGAGAGGAATTTTATCTTATTTTGTATAACAGTGCTTTTGAAAAGCTAACTCAACTATGAGTAGCAAGTAAGAGCATCTTCATGGGTTGAAGTTCTTGTATTCTTGCTACGACCAATATGGTATATACATGTTATGCGCGTGATCGTGATGATGTTAAGAGGCCGTATTGGTTGATGAAATGTTAAATGAGTATCTTAAATTATTTGTAGAAACCTCAAAATCATACTATTACATCAAATTCTGCTCTGTAATGGTATATACATGTTACGTGCGTGATTGTGATTATGGAAAGCATGTTTGTAGCTAAAACATTTGACATATCAGATCAGCATGTATATGTTGACATATTTTTTATTCTGCCATTGTAAGTTCCTCCTTTGTTAGGTTGTTTTATTTTATCCCATCCAATTCTAAGATTAAAATTCCCCAAATCTATTCCTTTTTTCTGTTGTATGTATGATTTGCTTAGTTTTTTCTTTAGAGTTTTCAACCCTCTTTCATTTTTCTTTGTTGAGCGTAACTCCCGTATCTCCTGTTTCCCCTATTAAAATTCCCCCAATATGTGTTATTAGTGAAAAATAATAAAGACATAAGTAAGGATAAGGTAAAAGTTAGTTGGGATGCGAATAGCACAAAGGTCTTCATTGATTTGTGCTTGGAATAAGTTCAAAAAGGAACACGGAGAAACACAGGCTTCAATAAGGATGGGTAGAAAGCAATTTCGGATGGCTTTACTGTGAAGATAGGCAAGATGTACGAGAGGGGTTAATTTAAAAATAAATATGATGCCTTTAGGAAGTAGTGACAACTATGAGATAGGTTGTTACATGAGATGGGGGTCAGATGGGATAGCAGCAATAACACCATTGTAGCTAATCGTGATTGGTAGCACAAAAAAGCAATGGTTAGTTACTTACTAATATGTGCGTAGTTTAAGCTTTCATCCTGATGTGATGTTATATAATAAATGTAATAACTTCGGTGATGTATGTACAGGAAGTTCTAGGGTATGAAAAATTCAAAGTTAGCGGTCTACAACACTAAGAAGAACTAACCCAGTTGTTTTCTAGTGTTGCTGCCACGGGCACATAGAGTTGGGCACCTTCATCAATGTCGCTTCCTACTGAGCCTATCCCTGATGATTATATGCAAGAAGTCCAAGAGATAACGATAAAGTAGTACAGTCAACAACTGGGTTGAGTAGCCAGTTGAACTCGTTCAGTTTCAATAGTGGAGGTAGTGTGGGAATAGTGGCAAAGGAAAGGGAACCTCTAGCGGTGGTAGTTCATTACGGGTGAGGAAGAGGGGTGCGTCGATGAAGAAGAAAGGGCCTAACTCCGTGAAAATAGTCGAGGCCTTAATGAAGATGGTTGATGCAAATGACGTCGATGTGGAATCTTCACGCTCTGAGAGGATTATAGCCCGGGCTGAGGCAGAAGTTGTACGCGCCCAAGCTTATGAGGTTTAAATAAGAGGAGTGATGAGTCATTTCAATTAAATTCCAGAGGTTATATATGATGATGACTTTTATACCAGATGTGTGGAGCTCCTAATGAGGGACCCACCTGTGCGGGAATGTATGCAACAACAAAGAATATGAAGCAACAACTTTTGATCTTTCTTAGGCGTGAGTGTTATGGAAATGAATGAGACATGTACTTAACGATGACGGTTATTTGTTAATGTAATGTAGTGTTTGTAGTATTGACTGTTATGTGTGTGGCATTAATTACTCTATACTTGTTGTCCCAGATATGTTTGTGCTTTTAATGACTATATGTGTACTTTGTTACATTAACGTGATGTAGGTGGTTTGGATGACTTGATAATTATGTCTTTAATGACTTTATAATGACTCCTATTTATGTTCACAAGAATAAATAGGTATGGACCTGACAATCACACTACTCGCTGAGCGTAGGAAGCGGCGGATGCAAAGAGTTCGAAAAGTTGCCACACTTGTTGGTGCATATTCTTGCCTTTATTTGTGTAAAGAACAACAACATACCAGTGAGTTCACAGGTGCTGCATGGGTCCGTGATATCTTACGCGGTAATTCTGCCTGTTGTTACGATATGTGTAGAATGGAACTCAATGTATTTCATGAGCTTTGTTATGAATTACAATGACATGGTTTGAGAGAATTTCAAAATATGGGTATTCATGAAATGATTGTGATTTTCTTGAACACCGTTGGTTTTGCGTTGTCGAGTAGGCTGCAACAAGAAAGATTTCAGTGTTCTGGTAAGACCATTCACAAGACAGTTCATTATGTGTTAAATGCATGTTGTCGTCTTGCAATAAACAACATTAAACCCTTAGATGATAAATTTGAGAGCATTTACTCAAAGATACGCCTCAGCAATAGGTACTGGCCCTTTTTTTAAAATGCTATCGGAGCAATTAATGGCACACACATTCCATACAAGGTTAAAGCAAGGGAGAAAACAAAATATATAAACAGAAAAGGATTTGCCTCGTAAAACATGATGGCGGTTTATGACTGGGACATGTGTTTTATCTTTGTATTGGCCAGTTGGAAAGGTTCGACACATGATGCTTGGTTATTTAATCATGCAGTGACAACGCTGACGATGCATTTTTCACATCCACCTATAGGTATGCGTGTAATTCATACAATTTCATTATCGTTAACTTCAAATACTTGTATTCACCTTACCCGTACAATTTGAACAGATAAATATAATTTGGTAGATGCTGGCTATCCAACCCCGACTGGGTACCTTGGGCCATATAGAAGCGAGTGTTACCATCTTCTTGACTTTCAGAGGTCATCCAGGCTTGAAAATACGAATGAGACCTTTAATTACTTGTATTCAAGTCTTAGGCCAACCATAGAAAGAACGCTTGGTGTTTGGAAGAACAAGTTCTTAATTTTAAAGGACATGCATAGCTACAAGTTCATGACACAGGTTAAAATTGTCTGTGCCACTATGGCTATACACGGTTTCATTAGAAGAACGTCTATATCTGATCCTGACTTCTAACACCATAACCGGGAGGATATTGTGTATGGTGACGGTGACGATGACGATGATGCAGCACAATCATCAACATTACCTTCTTTAATTGCATTTCTCTTTATAATTCTATAAGAGATTAAATTTGGTATTACACGCAAGAGCATTTTGTAGTGTTTTCAGTATTTTGACGTACTTTATTATTTTATTCAGTGAACTGTAACTTTATCTCTATTTTGACGAATTGAAATATTAACAAATTATTAAATGTTAATGTATCCTTTCTATAATGAATTTGAGGTTTCTAGAAATGTTGTTAGCACTAATGTATCACTTGTTAGTGAAAGAAAGACAATGTCTAAAGAAGAAAAGCAAAAATAGATTGTATTAACTGCATTGAAAGAGCTGTTCCTTGTATTAATTTTAGATATTACTATTGAATTGTGAACTTTTAATGTACAATTTATTAATATATATATTTCTATGTATGTTTTTTTTATTTCATTTTTTTGTCACAATTTATAATTTTTTAGACAAATTTAAAGAGTTTTTGGTTTTTATTCTTCAATTTTATGTTAAATAATACCTAAAATATAATCTTATCCTTTATATTTAATTATTATAAATGATTTTTGATTATACAATATATATATATATATATATATATATATATATATATATATATATGTTTGATCTTTTTTTTATGTTAGATAATTGATTAATGTTATAATTTTTAATTTTTTAGATAAATTTATGTCTTTTTTTTATTTATTATGAAATTTACTATTAAATAATACATAAAATATAATCTTATCAGTTATATGTAATTATCACAAAATTTAATGTTCTTTTCAGTAATTTAACCATGATAAAAGTTATTCTGATCATAATATCAAAACACTCTCATTTTATCAAAATCACTTTTTTTCCATTATCTATTCTACCAAAATCTATTCTTTAAAATCACTCTTTTAACTTTTTCTCCATAAATCTATTTGATTGAGAAAAGTTGTTTGTAGCCATTCTTATAGTTTTAAATCAAACAATGGCAATTCCAGGTCATCCACAATGTTCCTTTCAGATGAGTATTTTCTGTTACTTAAAATCACTCCCTCTGTCATTAGCAAATATTGGCTTCCCTCTAAGGAGCCCGGTACACTCACTCAAAAAAGGCAAAACATTTTAACGAACACCTTAGCTGCACATCATTATTATATTGAAGCAATTGCTTGTGGTTTTATTGTAATTGCCTCTGTACTCTATTTTTGATTTCATTAGGCGTCGCAATTTCTTCTACTTGCATAAGAAAAAGAGACCCAATCCCAAAAGCATAATAGCAACAGCAGCAACTGTAATTCCTATGACCTTAGCTACTTCTGTGTTGTAGGAAGCATTTGCAGGTCCTATGTCATATCAGAGAAGATGATTTTTGTTGGTAAGCATATCCGCTTCTTGTTGTGCCACCAACATTATGAAGTGCAACAAGAAAGGAGCATATACATTCATCGTAAAAAAGAAAGGGATGAGTTCAATGCTTATTACAATGAATTAAATATATATTAATGACTTTTTTTAATAACGTTAATGATTTTATGTTTAGTAAATCTTCTCACTTAAGTGTTAAATACTAACGGGTAACAACAAGAAGTAATCAGCAACTCCTTCTTACCTTGAAAAAATTATAATAAAGGGAATGCATAAATTATTATTTAAAATACCATAGTAATAATTAATATTTTTTTTAAAAAAATTAACTTCAATCAAATATCAATAGAAATTTTGAAAGGAAAAAGATAAGAAAATATTACTTGAAATTCAAAATTTTAAATTAATGATTTCCTACTTAAATGAGTTCTCAATTGTTATATTCTTATAATTAATATATATACTCTTGTAAGTAAGATTCATTTGAAAATTTAAAATTTAAGTGATATTTTCTTATCTTTTTTTTTATTTTAAATCTATGAATAGATAATTTTTTGAAGAAATTTTGAAAGAATTATGAAGTGGGCGTTGAGAGGGGCACTTGCTCCCACCGGAAAAACAGAAAAGCGGGACGGAAAAAGGGGAGCTTTTGGAGTAAAAAAAAAAAAAAAGTCGGCCCAAAAAGCTGCGGTTCAAACTCAAACTTTTAAATTTTACTAGCTTCCTTAAAAAGTCTTCAATTATGCAATTAATCCAGGGGCCATTTAGTACTAGTGTTTGGCTAAATTAAAAAACAGTGCTTTTGAAGTCAAAATCTCATTTTTTTAAAAAAACTAGTTTGTGTTCTCAAGCATTCTATAGGTGATTGTGCTTGTAGAACAATTTTATACTAAATCATTTGATTTTGTTAGAAATAAATCGTTGTGCACAATACAATACATTATCTTAATTAAAAAGTACTTTGGTGCATAAAATCAAAGTCAATGAAGATGAACTAACAATCTCTTGGTTTGGTATGTCAGATATAGTTATCTTTGTTTGATTGTGTAAGGAGGTGGTACTTGACATTTAGCTTGACTAGGATAGGATGTTGGGATTGGAAGGCATAGTGAAAGAATTTAAAATTAATTGTGAAAGTATTTATAATCCCAATGACGGATCTATCAATGACGTTTAAATCAAGTTAGAAAGAGTCGTACATTGTTCATATTTATTTGAATGTCCACAATCATCAACACATTGCCAACTCTCAAAGCTTCATGCTTGGTTGCTCCTGAGACAAATTTCTCATCAACATGTTGGCTTTCTTCAGAGAGCATCAAATGCCTTGAGTATGAGATTAATCATTCTCAGTATCAACAAGTTGGCTAATTCTTCTTTTGAGTTTTGCCTTTTTCAATCTTGAGGAGCCAACTACTCAAATAAGCTCCTTGTACTGGTATCCACATGAACATGACACAACACCGGCAACGTGCTAGGGCCTCCAATACCTCTCTAGGATTTTCTTGCGATTTTCTATTTTTTCATCATCTGTAGAAAACCTCAGCTCTCTCCTTTTTATAACTAGTCAGGGTTTTCTATTATATGATGGATATCAGATTTTTAAAATTAATCTTAATTAATTTTGAAATCTATATCATATCAATTAGCACGTAATTGTTATTGATAAGTAAATTAAATAAATATGGTTTAATTAAATATGTCCAACAGTTTTAGTTTAACCTATTTATTTAATATGAATAAAGAACCAATAGAAATAGATTTAATTTATCTTTATAAATTAAATTTGAGATACTATATCTCTATGTTAGTTATTAAATTTAATTTTATCAAATAAAATTAAATCCAAAACTAACACTACATAATAATAATATTATTAATTTTATATCATATATATAAAATTTGTCCACCCTAGATTTAAACATTATATTCATTGAATCTTAGACATATCTTAGATTCAATGAATCTAGACATTGTAGTTCGTGTTGGACTATTCTTGTGTGTGACTTTGTAGGCTTATACAAAGTTGGCAGTGGGCTAATAATTGTACCAACCTACAAGTCACAAACGACCTTTAGCAAGACATTACGACTACTCAATTCATATGAGGATCAATAATACGATACAACCTGTCATACAACTATATCATATCCCTTTTGTCAAATGATATTTTAGCCAAGGATGAGGAATGTATAATGTCATCCTCCTTTTCTTGACCATTACTTTTTCGATCCCTAAGTAGTTTGACTAAAGAAATGGAAACTCATTTCTATCATAATATGCCCATAAATTTCTCAGACTTACTCATCGAGGGGCATAATAATATTTCTCTACTAATATAAAGGATAAATTCCATCTTGACCATTCACATTCCTCTATATAAAAACCACTAAGCTCGATTATAGCCTTTATCATCACCTGGTTAAAGGCGAATTTTGACTAAGTCAAAGCTTAATAAATCTCATATAGGAATTCATGATGATCTCAAGTCAAAGGGCATAGTGACGTGGTTGTACATGAGATAAGGTTATGACTTGATCTATGCAACTTTTTCATAGTGGGTCGGTCCAATACCTTATACTCCTATAAGTGCTTAAGACTTTGATTTGTATCTCCATACCTTATTAAAGTCATATTGGCCTTATTTCATCTTTGTTCCCACATAGATGACCGACCAAGGATATTTAGGACAATCATTATGATTTATCCAAGGGTACATTTATCAAAGTGAACATGCGAATAATGTGATAACTAAATGGAGAAATTCATTGAATAACAATATTCAAAGTACAATGATTGGCCCCTAGGACATAATTCCCAACATAGGATGGATTGATTCATGCTGCTCAATACAAGAGAAAAATCATCTCTGGTGCTACTTGATGGAAAGATTGGAAGAGGAAATATTAGTAAAGTAAATATTTGAACCATAAACTTCAAGTTGAAAAGGCCAACCTTTCAATGAATTTAGGAACCTCTTTGATAGGTGGGTTAAATGTTACCCTTGTAGCACTAAAGGAGTTATATACTGTTGGTATTCTTGAGAAATATTATAAACTTGATCATATTTCTTACAATGAAACTAATTAACCATTTACGGAACACTCTAACAATTATACTCCAATAGTCAGTAGTATCACTCAACTCTTTAAGAGAAGAATTGTGTGCCATCATAAGCAAATAACATACTTTTTTGAAATGAATTGATATCAAGTTTTATTAAAATCGTGAGATCAGAAGGTGATAATATGTGCATATAAATACTTGAAATGATGGTGTAATTTGAGCAGGGAATGAAATTCAAAGTATAATTTTCATGACCGTAAATATGTTGAAGTTTTGGATTTCAACATTATCAATATCCAATGAGGACTAATTACCTTTTGATCACTGTAGCACATTGAACCCATCAAGGGTGAGAGAGATCTGCAAGTAAGAACCAGCAAAGCTCCCTTTTTCCTTTAAATGATAGGGGTGTGATGGCGACTCAATAGAAAATGAAAAAAAAAGAAAATGACAAAAGTTTAACTGTAGGGTTGGGGGACCAAATGATGGTGGGATGGTTGCTCTTTTTAATTAAAAGGTAATACTAATACTTGAATTCAAATCCTTCTAAGCAACTAATAAAATGATGAATTGATTGATTAAATATATCATTTTAATTAAAACATTAACTTTAACAATACAGAAGAAAACATGAAATATCAGTACTGGTTTTTTTTAAATGCAACAAATTTGATATAAGAATATATGCTGATTTTTGTACATGTTAATTTAGTAGAGAATAGAAAAAAGAATCATGTCTTCTTAAGTTAATAATTTACTAATTAGTAATGAGAGTTACATGAGGGTAATGAAAATATTGATTCCAAACTATATATGAACATATTAATTAATAAGTTTAAGTTTTGGACTAAAATATCAGGATAGAGTCACATCCAATAAGCAAATATAAATCTAAAAAATTCTTAAGCTCATAATAATTAATGTTATTGTTTTTCAACATAGAAGGAATGTGTTAGAGACACAAAATTCAACAGAGAAGAAAAATAAATATATAAATCTTGGGATAATATGATGATGCAGGTACAGGTTGTTGGATCTTGAAAATATTGGTTCTTTTGTATGGCAAGAGCTTAATTCAAATTGTACGATGAAGAGCAGTGTAATCCTTTAGCAAAAAATCACAAATTGAAATCAAGTGCCTGAGAAATTAGTCATTATTATAGAAGCAATCATTGCCTGTGAAGTTTCAATAATGCATGTCCCACTTCTAACTACTTTATATATATTATGAAGAATTCTTTATGGTAAAGTTTCTACTTTTGACAATTTTACATATAACGTGTGGATCGGAATATGATGGAGAAGTCTTTATAGCCATTAAATCCATCCATTTCTTTATATAAGTTCGTTTTTATTAGGAAGATTTTTTTTATATGTCCTTTAAGAATTGTAGGACTTTAGTACTTAAAAAAAATAGAGAAGTAAAGTTAAAACCTTTTAAATTATTTTTTGACTATTTTATCTTACATGTTTTTTAATTTTTACCCCCACTTTTTAATTTTTTAAATTGATTGTCATTAAAATTTCTACCCCTTCGCACCTTCATTTTCCTTGTTTTCCTCATATTAAAGAGGTCCAAATATTTATATAAAGAATTGTAGAAAAAAAGATTTATATAAAGTATATGGTTTGTGCTTTCTCAAAAAGATTTATATAAGGGTTAATATAACTTTTAGTCCCTGACGTTTAGCCTGATTTTGGTTTTGGTCCCTTAAATTTGAGATCAGTGGTTTTGGTCCATGAGGTTTGACCCAATTTTGGTTTTGATCCATCAAGTTTGAAATAAGTGGTTTTAGTCTCTAAAGTTTGGCCTAATTTTGGTTTTGGTCCCTCAAGTTTGAAAATGACTTAATATGTTATCCTAAACTTGAGGGACCAATAGTTATAAACGGAATAAACTTGAGGGACCGAAACTAAAATTGGGCTAAACTTCAGGGACCCAAACCACCGATTTCAAATTGAAGGAATCAAAACCAAAATCAGGCCAAACTTCAGAAACCAAAAGTTATATTAAAACTTTATATAAAGAATTCTTGTTAGTGCAAGTCATATGTGTTGACTTTTTATGTATAAGTAGTAATCAAGTGTATGGTATGTGCTTTCTCAAATGAAGTGATATTCACGTGATGGAAAATAGACTTGAGTAAGGAGGTATTCTTAGTTTTACTACTTTATTGAGAGGTACTATTTTGAATTGCAAGAAAAATTATTCACAAAGTCCATGCTATTTTCAAACATAATGAAGATACTTTGTCTTGTTTAGCTAAAATATTTACTTGGGTTTGATGAAATATATTACTTAAGATGTTATTTGTATCTTACCAGCAATCAATTCATGATGCTATTTGTCAAAAGATACATGTATAATTAAATCAAACACCGATGACTCTTTTTGACCAAGTAGATTCATAACAAAATTAAAAGCAAAAGTACTTGCCTTTTTTCTCCTCTATTATTTCTCTCGTCCCATGTAAAAAGAATCTGTGTCATTTGCGAAGTACTTTATTGTTAGGAAACAAATATATATATATATATATATATATATATATATATATATATATATAATATTGTGTAGATCGTTACTCCCTCATCTCCTGTTAATAAGAGATTAATAACCAAATTATACAGTTTAAACATGCAGTTAAAGTTATTAAAAAATTAATAAATATGTCTAAAATAAATTTTATTTTTCAAGTATGTCCTTATTTAAAAAAAAGAGAAATGTAATTAAAATATTTTTTTAAAAAAGTATTAAATATTAATTATTTATTTAAAAATAATAAATAAAATAATATTATTAAAAAATAAAAAAGAGAGTAAAAAATGATACCTAACAAAAGGGGGATGGGGGGCACCTCCCCCCTTTTTTAAAAAAGAAAAAAAAAGTGGTAGGTAGCTTGACCTACCACGTAATAAAAGGGGATTGATAATGAAATAGTGTTAGAAAAATTAATATAGATTAATCTAGCCTTCCCATAATAATACATTTTTGAAAAGAAATGGATAATTTTATGTAAAGTATCAATATTAATTAGTTTTTTTTAATATTACAGTTACTATTTGTTAAAGTTTGATTCAATTTTCTTTTGACTCCTTATAATAATGCATGAGATATCTAATATTATATAAATAGAAATAACTTTTTGGGTCGTTTAAGACTATGCTCTCAATGTGTTTCAAGTTTTTTTTTAAATTTTAATCTGAGATGAGATGAAGAGTGTCAAAAAAGAGATATTAATAAATTTAGAAATCAACTTTTCCAAAAGAAGATAACTTGAGATTTTGAAGAGATCACTAGCATGAATAAGGGCCATATGAAGAAATTAATTTTATCATAATATTTTTTATGAGCATCAGGGTAAGTTGGATGTCCAAATCACATGACATAGTATAAGGAAGAGTGAGAAACCTGTTTTTAAGCTTCACAAGAGATTGCTCTGTGAAAATAATGAAAACTAAAATTTATGATAAGATGATAAGGAAGAATAGAGATAATAAGGAAGAATGGAGATGATAAGGAGAAGATGCTAAGGATGGTGAACATATGGTAATGATGCATATGCAAAGAGAGAGAAAAGAAGAGAGAGAAAGGGAATGGGTTGTGTTGAACGAGTATGTGGGTTAGACAGAATGGGTTCCATGGAAATGATTTTTTATATGTATAGAACAGTAATCGGCATGGTAGAAGAGTGATTGGCTCATGAATAGTGATCGGCTTATGAACAATATGAATAGTGATTAGGAATATTGATTAGGGGAAGAGTTACTATGATTGACTTATGAACAGTATAAATTGTGATCAAGAACAGTGATTAGAGGAACATTGATTATTTTGATATTGATTTTCCAAACATCTTAAAAAAGTGCAAAAGTGTTTTTTTAGCCAAAACCATGGTTTTGGAGAAGCTGAGATTTTCTCTATTTTTCATGTAGGCCCCCGGTAACCTTTTCTCTCTCCTCTTTTTTCTTCTTCCTTCTCTCTCTTCTTTCTTTCGTTGTCCTCTCTATTCCTTTTTTGTTTTTTTTTTCTTTTCAGAAATAGAGGCCATCGCCTCAAGCACCAATACTCCAATACGAAACCTCCCCTCATCAAAACATAAGCTTATCCCAAAAGCTACGGTGGATACTCTATTCGTCTTAATTTTTTTTAGAATCTCTGTTCCTGTTTTCTCATTTACGCGATATCAAATTTGCATTAGAAAAACAACTATTTATAAAATATAGTATTATTTAGCTTTTTTAATCTTTTTTAAAAAGGTCAACTCTGCCTTATATTTAGAATATGAGGGGGTATATAATATTATTTCGGATAATTACTGTTTGTAAATAATTTTTTAGCAAGGAACAAAAAACCGAACCGGGTAATGAACCGGTCATAATACAAGTTCAAGGGTCAATGGGTCAACCGGGGTCGGACTAGTCATATTATAGTATTACATTTTATTAGTGGCAATATAGATATTAATATATTTTTAAATTTTTATGGATAAAAATGAAGATCTTTAGAAAAAATGCATAAAATCTATTAATATTAGTTATGGTGTCTACACTTATATAATGATATCTCCTTTTCTATAATTAATTAATTATTATATCCTTCAAAGTCTTCATTTTTTTAAATTTTTTTTTCTTTACCTACTTTCCTTCAAATTTTTATTTTTCCCTAAAAAATAGCACAATATAATAGTTAGAGGAATAAAAAATATATTTCATAAAAAAAAATTTCAGCCCGGTCGATCCACCGGTTTTGACTGGTTCAACACGTTTCAAATTGGTTTAACCGGTCCGTCGGTCTAACACATGAATCAGACCGAACCATCGACAACCAGTCGAACTGGCCGGTCCGGTCCATTTTTTTCCTTGTTTTTTCGTATGTACAATTTATTAATACCTATATGTTTGAGCTATTTTTTATCATGTTACATAATTAACTAATGTTATAATTTTAATTTTGTAGATAAATTTATTTAATTTTTGGTATTTATTTTAAAATTTAATGTTAAAAATATGTAAAATAAAATCTTACCTTCATATACAATTATCACAAAAACTAATGTTCATTTTGGTAATTTGAGCATAAAAAAGCTATTTTGAAAACAATATCTAAACACTATCGTTTTATCAAAATCATTTTTTTCACAAAATTTATTCTGCTCACAATCTATTATGAAAAATCATTTTTTTTCATTTTTTCTCTAGAAACTATTTTCAAAAGCTAAATCCAAACACATTCTAGAGCAAAGACATTTAAAAAAGAATGTTCAAATTCTTTTTTAATAACATGAAATTCAATTTTTCTTGTCACAACTCACACCTATGTAAAAAGAGTATCTTCACTAACCCCTCTCTTTACTTCCTCTCTACTTAATTTATCCATAATTAGATTAACTTTTTATAGTTGAGATTTATTCTGGAAAAATATTATTACTCTCCCCAATCCTTAGTATAAGTATATTTTCTTAATTAGATTAGATTAAAAAATTTAATTAATCAATATGTCATGTATTTTCTAAACCACCATAATCATCTTTCTTAATTCCCTTATTTCCTCTCTTCCTTAATTATTATCAGTGAGCATCAATAAGGGTAAATTAAAAAAATATTGACAAATAAGAAAACTATGTTTTATATTTAGAATCGAAATCAACTCTCTAAATATGTCTTATATTAAGGATAAGATGGAGTATAATTTAATCTGTAATATTACAATTATATTTTTAATATAGTATAAAATCTAAATCATTAAAAACCAATCTAACGATGGATAAATTAAGTGGAGAGACACTACAAAAAAATATTGAATTTATGAAGGAATTTGCCACTGAATTCAACTTTTCCGATGGATTTGTGACGAAACAAATTTCTAATAGAATTTTTGTTGGAATACTTTTCGTCCCAAATAAAAGCGTCACAAATGAATTTCTGATGGAATTTCAGTTCCATTGAAAATTTTTGACGGAATGCAAATTTGTTTTCTTCATTTTTGAATGTGACGTAGGTGTCCTCATGAGAAGCCACATGTCATGTTTATAGGAGCCACCTTATTACTGGTGCCGCCATATGTTAGCTCTACATTATGCCACATGTCCCTTCTCACAGTGCGCCAAGTGTCTACTTCTCGCGTTGCCACGTGTCTGCGTTTCTTAATTCCAGAAAATGCCTATCCACCCGTCAGTTGTGCCAAAATGAACCTGCATAATATTATTACATAATACATACATACATACGTACGTACGTACGTACGGTCTTTGCTCTAGAATGTGAGTATGTATGTATGTACATAAAAGAAGTTAAATTACAGATTTTTTCTTCTTGTTCTACAAAAGAACTTTCTAGTAGATTACTAGGTTTTATTTCATATATTCGAGGTTTCATTATATCTCTATTATTACATCTTATCATTATATCTATTTTCTCTTCTTCTGTTAATATTATATCTTTATCTACATATTTTATATCTACTTTACTTTCTTTCATTTCTTCTAATATTAAAGCTTTTATAGGTATCCATCCTATATTTTTCTTGATTTCTAGTTTTATAATATTTTGTGTTTTTATTTGACTCCTACTTGAAGGTCTTATTTCTTCTAATTTTGTTATTAAAGGGATTTCTGGTAATATATTACTCATTGATCTAATCATTCTTCTTTCTTTTATTGGTTCCTTAACATAACTCAGGCTTAATCTTCTAGGGTTTGTATTAAAACTTAATGATCTTTGTCTTAATTGATTATTGGTCTACAATCTTAATCTTCTTATATCTTCGTATTCTCTTGTTCTGTCTATATCAATTTGTAGTTGTTCTGGTAATATTATATTTGTTGGATCTACTGGTAATTCTTGTAGTGTTGGCATAAAATGTTTTTCTATACATATTCTTCCTTTATTTTTATTATATATCTTGTGTTCATTAGTGAATACTAATCCTATCATTGTTGTTATACTTATTGTTTTTTATCCTTCCATTAATCTTATTCCTCCTAATTTATAATGTACATTTATAGTTTTGTCTATATGTTCGTATGTTCTTGATATTGCAAAATTTGTATTTAATGTAAACTTTAATTTTTGATATATAAGATTTCCTACTAACATTCCTATTATACTATCTTTTATATCACTTATTATTCTTCCATCTGTTATTAATAGTTATATAGGCGTATCTATTCCTTCTTTAAAATAAGATTTGATTTCTTTCAAATTCTTCATTTGCTTTAGATATTATTTCTTCTTGTCTTTTACTTGATTCTTCATTATGAGGTAGCTCTGATGGCATTATTACTGTACTTTCTGATACATCCATTTTTTCAGCCATATTTAATTCAAATGATTCTGGTGTTTTTATTTTTGTTACATCTTTAAATTCTTTTTGTATTTTTTCTAATTCTTCTTCTTCTTTTCCCATCATATTTTCTATATTTAAATATTCTAATTCTTCTTTCAGATTCATCATATTTATCTTATCTTTTATTTTTATTAATTTTATTAATTCTTCAATATCATCATTGTTTCTACACATTATTTTTGCTATCCAATGTGATTCTTTTATTATTTCTTTTTCTTTTTCTTTGTCTATTTTATCTTCCTTTTTTATTAGTTCTTTATTTTCTTGTTCAGTTATCACTCCTTTTCTTTTTTTCTATTTCTTTTTCTATTTTTTCTATTTCTTCATATACTACAAATATATTATTATTTAGAACTTGTTGCCCTAATGCTAATGACGAGGACATCATTCTTGTTTGTTTTACATTTACATCAAAGCTTTGTTCTTCTATTTGTTTTCTAGGCGTTTTTTCTAATTCTTCCATTTATTTTATAGCATCCATTATATTCATCATGTTTATCTGGGGATTATTTTTTATAGGTTCTACCATATTTCTAGATTTTATTCCTAAACATTTCATTATTTCTTTTACATCTTCTTTTACTTCCATTATTTCTTTCTTTATACTTTATACTTTTTTCTTTATTTCATATATATTTTTTTCTAATGGTTTTGCTAGTTCTGTTAATCTTTCTTTTCTTTCTCTCGGCAATTCTTTTTTTTATTATTTTTCTTATATCTTTATGAATTCTATTTTATAATTCTTCTATACTATAAACTTCTGTTAGATCCAATATATTCTTATTTACATATGATCCTATTTATTTTATTAAATTTAGTCCAATTTATTAAATTCCACGAATTATCACCTTCTCCTCCTAACATAAAAGGAGTTAAATTATAGATTTATTCTTTTTGTTCTACAAAAGAACTTTCTGGTAGATTACTAGGTTCTATTTCATATATTCGAGGTTCCATTATTTCTATTAAACTAGCACAAACTCCCTCGTGCAATGCGCGGGGAGCAATATTTATAGCAAAAATTATGTTTTCACTAAATTGTTTACAAACTGAAAAAACATATATAACAAACATAGTACTCAACAGATAACTAACACATCATCCATAAGTTTTTGGTTGGCTAAAAAAATCCAACAGAACAATTTAACAGTTTTCATTAAGAAAAAAAAGTAACTTAACGAACCTGCACCAAAACAGGCTACAATGACAGTTTCTATATTATTCAACCCTAAGATGCAAAATCTAATTCAACCACTAAAACATTGTTTTGTGTGAGCCCGAATTTCAACCCTGAGATGTAAAACTGATCAAAGAATGATTATTTATCATCATATCTAGAAGAGTAACCAAGTTTGGATTTTCAATTTGAACAAAATTGTAGAAGAGAATTAAACATCCCGGTAGTCGTGCTTAGAGGTCTCACATTTCAGATTCAAGGCAATAAGAACCACGTCCAGGATAGGAGATAATGTACACCATATTGTAAAATTAATAATCACTTAAAAAAAATATCTGTGTTTCAATTATTAATTGAGGCCTAATTGAAGTCCGAGAGCAACATGGATAAGAAATAGCATCATGACACCACTACCCAAGATATCATGAACATTATATTCCTTAGTCCAGGATTCCCCTGCATGTTATATGAACATGTTAGTTGCGCTTACATTTTGGTCATATAAAATTATGGTTCTTGGACAGGGTAACAGAAATCCTACAATATAGAAATTACCTCAAATAGTTCTTGTAACAGCGTGAGGACTACATAGAGGAAAATTTAAGGAAGAAAAGCTATGTGAGGGGATGGAGTGATGACTACAGAAGTCTGATGTTAGCTCAGATTAAGGAGATGCTAGGCAAGGATTGGAAAATTATCTTATGCCAATTACGCAAGACGTCAACAAAGTTGCAGATGTTCTAGCAAAGATGGGTATCACTAAGTCTGCCATATTGGATGTATGTCCTGTTTATCTAAGGACTTGGGTGGATCAAGAGTGTTAGGGATTAATTTTCCCTATTGATTAATTTTTTTTGTTGATATAATTTCGGCTTTTTAGCCTTCTCCTATATATATATATATATATAAAAGAGAGAATCCAAGGAAAAACTTCAATACACAATACAAATTAGACATCATAACCACACTTGATCTCATGCTTTATCAATATGTTTTGGATTCAATGAAACATAAATGAAATTCTTTCTTTGTGAATAAATAATGGTATCTATGACCCAAAAAAGATTGAAACTAAAACATATTATAAACGGTGTTGATCTCACGACCTCCCTAATACTTCAATGAGTACATTAATACTTGACGTTGCAAGGGAATTAAAACACTTGTACAGAAAACCAAATCACTAGATAATTCAAGTTGCTAACAAATACAAAAGGGTTAGAATAACTTTGGAGAAAATCTAGGCTCTATGACATCTCGCCCCCTGTTGTAGAAAGAGGTAGAATAACTTTGAAATCATATGCTTGGTCTTTGTCTCTATTTCTTCATTTCCCCTGTATAACATCTCTCCACGTATTGCAAAAAAAAACAGTATAGTGTCATTTTTTCTAAATATGAAATGATGCAGTCTTTAGCTCTTTTTTGACCAACTAACTTGCTTACTACAAAAAGGGCCTGTCATAGTCCCCCAAACATTGTTTAGCATAACAGCTAATAGCAAGCCTATAGTGACCTAGTCGTTTATTCCTTTCTCCAAATTGGTAGGAATCTCAAAGTCAACATTCTGAGTCCAAAAAAGCAAAATGTCCCACTTTCATGAATCTGCCTATAGCAACCACTGTTCCACTTTCAAAAAAACAGAGCATTGTCCTATTTGATTCAAACCACTGTATTTTTTTATTTGCATGTTCTTTTTTAGACGCCTACTTTTCAGCTTTAATTATTTCACTCCAAAAGAAACTTGCCGCATGAATTTTGGACACATAATTGGACAATGAAAAGGAAGAAACGAATGACGAATTCAAAATGTTTTGTACTAACAAAGATAATAAGCTAAAAAATTTCATGATAAGAAAAAATGAAGACTAATCAAAAGCATTGACAAAATATAAGAACACATGTTGTATTCCTATCTCCTAATTCTTAAACATGAAACATGAAACATGAAACAT
This sequence comes from Albizia julibrissin, assembly GCA_037074505.1. NCBI lineage: Eukaryota > Viridiplantae > Streptophyta > Magnoliopsida > Fabales > Fabaceae > Albizia > Albizia julibrissin. The sequence goes on from CM073479.1 coordinate 39,789,902, forward strand.
GAGAAAGCTATCAAAAAAGACTTTTAATTGATCAATTGGTCAAACTTAAAAGTTACTGAATTTCAAATAAATTAAAGCACAATAAATAGTTAAGGTTATTAAATTTCAAAAAGAAGCATATACATATTTAAGGATTGTATCAACAGTTGGCAAGACATGTCAAATCCACCATATAATGGTAGAGCACTATATTTCACTAACAACTTATCCTTCTTATCAAAGCATTTATACCTCGCCAATAGACACAACATCTGAAAAGGACATAATAGATAAGTTTGAAATCCCTTATTCCCTTTCCTTTAAGTTTAAAATTTAGTTCAAAGTAACTCAGCCTAAAATCTATTTTCTTCAACTTAGAGGCCAAACAACAAATTATAGACATCAAATCGGGACACTGCCATTAACAGCATAAGTAGCCCTCTACTCTATCCTCAATATTTAAATCCATTGTATTTTCTCATCCTGAAAAACCAAAACACTTTTAAAAACCCATTATAAACTTAGGTTATCAAGAAACATAACCATCCTAGAAACTAAACCCGATAATTATTGAATGTCAATCGTTCTTTTACTACCAGTATATCTTATTCCTCCACAATGACAATAACTGGCTTTCGCTCTTCAGATCACCCCCTAACAAACACAAAACAAAAAACAAAAAAAACAAAACAAAACAAAACAAAGAGAAGATTCATCTTCATCTCAGCTGAATGACATAGGCAAACAAAAAAGAAGGAAAAGGTAAATCTAAATTAATTAACAAAACATAACAGGAAAAAAAAAAGAACCTTGTTTCCATTCACTAAGGTGTTTATCTTATGAAGTTAAAGAAAACTGATCACTTACACATACCCAATGTTGAATCACATTGGCCCTTACCAATCATAGCAAGCATGCTTAACAAATAATGATTGCAGAACAAACTTAAGATATTCGAAGAATGTTGAACTCTTAAATATCAAACCACTGAAAAAAAATCGGACCGGACCGGTCGGTTCAACCGGTGACCCGGTCCGGTTCATGGAATAAACCGGTAAACCGGTCAAACCTGTAAAACCAATGGTTTGACCGGTTTACCTTTTTTCTTTTATAAAATATATTTTTTTTATTCCTCTACCTACTATTTTGCATTATTTTTTAGGGAAAAATAAAATTTTGAAGACCAAGATGAAGAGAAAAGTAAGTAAAAAAAGAACAAATCTAAAAAAAAAGATTTTGAGAGGATATAATAGTTAATTAATTATAGGAAATGAGATGTCATTATATAAATATAGACACCATAACTAATACTAATAGATTTTAAGCATTTTTTTGTCTAAGGATCTTTATTTTAATCTATGGAAATTTAAAAATATATTAATATATATATATTGCCACTAATAAATTGTAATATTTTAATATGACCGGTTCGACCACCGGTCTGACCCCGGTTGAACCATTAACCCTTAAACCAGTGCTGTGACTGGTTCATTGCTCGGTCCGGTTTTTTGTTTCTTGTATCAAACACAACCCAACAAAAAATAAAGAATTTTATAATGAGATTAATTTATTGAAGGCCTCTCAAACAATACATACAGAGCGAATAGTTTGAGGAGCAAGGAACATTGGAAACCATACCTATACTGAAAGTGTAAATTCGGGGACATATTGGATCTTTATTGATCATATGCTTCTTCATAATATTACAAATATGTCTCTCATCCTCAATAGATCTATCTGTAACCAGGAAAATAATTGGAATTAGAACGTTGAACTCATGATAACATCTCCATTACCTGAAGACAAAAGATTACCAAGTAAAAAAATGAATTTATCTCAAACTCTAAGCTGTAACCATCACATCCTCGTCTCTGCATCCACTCCGTTGCCTCAATCCTTATGGTAGCTTCTTCGCCAGCGACATCACTAGATTCGCTCACTGTTTGACCACTTCTAGGTAAAATAGGGGAATAAAGAAAAGGGTGAATCTGAAGCAGGGCGGAGAGAGTGAGAATAAAACTCAAGGCTATGTCGGGGAGTAGGAGGTAAAAAAAAGGAGGTGACCATACTTAAATGAAGAGAGAGAAAGGGCTGTCAAAAAAGTGACTTTTCATAAATTGAAATTTAAAATTTAACAAGGGGAAGTTAAAGCTGACTAAAGGAAGTAAGAGAGGGATGCATCGGAAAAAAAAAGTAAGAGAGGGAAATTTGGCCCAAGTCCATCAAATCTTTCAGGCAGAGGTTTGAATTTTTTTTATACAAGGGTTTGAAACTTGAATAGGTCTATTAAATTAAAAACTTTTCCAGCTGACATAGAGCCAAATGCTCCATTAATGCAATAGTTGGCTATCCCAAAGCCCGAAGCATTTTATTTTTTTGGAAAGCAAGTCGAATCACTCTTGTGAATAGTGATCTATGCCTTAAGCTGATGATGAGCCATTTTAGAGAGTGAAGCTGGTGGAACAGTATTTATAGTTATATAGATTCATTTTACATTTATTAAAGATGATTTCTTTTCTCTTGTAGTAGATCAGTCAAGCTGCAACTATAGAGGATACTCAGATAATCTTCTTCTTAAATTATCAGAATTAATATGAAGGCTAAAACAATCAAATAAGAGATTATAGAGATTTAATGTTTTATTTTATCTACATCTAAATGTGAGCTCTTATACCAAAAGGAGACAGATGAGATGCAAGAACTCATAATCAGGATATAAAAAACAAATCATGGGGTTGACCAAATATGATCCGGGTTATAAAAGGATCTATGCTCTCTTTCATGCATAGAATATATTACAAGGAGTATGTCCATAAGACCTCCATAGACCCCTTACCTCCTTCCTTCAGACCATACCAGCACAACCTACCTTCCTTTCCTATTGGAGGCGTAACCATGATATATCCCTTATAATAATGATTATAAGAACTTGTATATCATAATCTCATTCTAGATCGTACTCATTTAGAATCTGATAAAACTACTTCCCTAAATCCCTATAAGAGGTTTAGCCATACATACCTTGGCCGATTAATACAAATTATAATCTTGATTCCATGTAAATGTTGTTGAATGAATGCTTTATTGATAGTAAGAAGGTTACAAGTGGGGCTTCGAGATTTCAGAGCACTCAAAAGCTTTACAAAGAGAATTAGAAACCGGATGCCTTATACTTTGGCTTACAGACCCTTATATAGAAAACTTAAGACTCTATGGTTATAGACTTTGGTTACAAGAAACTTTGGTTACAAGACTGAAGTTACTTTTACTATTTCTTCACGTGCTTGCTTTATTTTGCTCCGCTCCTTTTCTTGATTATTACTCTGATGGGACTCTTCTTTTTGAATTTTCTTCTTGGCTGTATTCTTCTGCCGACATCTCCTTTATTTCTTTTCTTATCTTCAATATTTTATTTTTTATTCTTTTCCACTCTTTTTCTGCTTTCTTCAGATTCCTTCTTATCCTTCTTATCCTTTTATTGATTTGTTTAAGACTTTCTGTCATTTCTTGGTCTGCCAATATAGAATATATGGATTAATTGGAATTTCTTGTTCTTTTTCCTTCTTCTCATTTTCTTTATAGTACAAGCAATTATGATTGGGATAATCAGATAAAAATTTGCACACTTTCTCACTTGTTTCTTCTGTGTGATCCATTTCCTTTTTCTTGATATGCTCATACTAGTTATAGAATTTTCCATGTGTTCTATTAGAGGTTTTTCTAAGAGCATACATGCAAGTAAGATTACTAGCATGGTATACCCAAGGATTTTCATCTATATTAGTAACAATCCTGTTCATTTTTTGGAATATTATTTGATGATCCTGTGCTCTTATGTTAGATACCCTGAATTGGAATTAATCATCATCTTCTATTTCTTCTTTAATTTCTAGTTCAAACTCAATGGGCTTCTTCGTCGTTCCAAGTCTGATCAAATTAATTGGGTTATAGAATTTCTTAGGTGTGATCTCAGCTACTGTAAAATAACACCTAATGAACACTTGATGTTGCAAGACAATCTTAAAATATTTTTCAACTGCTTCCTTGAATCTTGGTGGAAATAATTCAATTTCTTTCATATTCTGGGAAGGATAAATGGTTTGGATTAGACTATAGCTGTACAAGGTTTTTACTACTTCAGGAAGGGTTCCTGGATATACAATGACTTTATTAAAGACATAATGTGATACATATTTAATGGTTTTATGAGTAAGGGTTAGGGAATTTAATCTTTTTACAATAAGCTTATAAAATTGGTATTGCTGAGGGATATCGAATATTTCTTGATTCCTGGCTGGTCCAAAGGTTGAGGCTATAATACTTTTATCAGGTAAAGTAGTCTTATATTTAGGACTTGGGCTTTTTTCTTTTTGGACTTCTTTTTCTTTTTGGGCTTGCTGGTCTTTTATAATTTGGGCCAAAGGGATACTTTCTGGCTTATTGGGCTTTTCTTGGATTTGGGTAGAAGACCCAATTAACAATTTCTGAGTGAATGACTCAGATTGAGTAGGTGACCCAATTACAGGTAGTTTCTTATCTTTACTTTTCACTTTTGAAGGTTCATCAACTGGATCCTTCATTACAGGTCTCTTTTCCAGGTTTTCCACTCTGGTAAATAATTCGTTTACTGATCCCGTAAGGTTAGCAACAGAATTAGATAAATTCTATATACTATTACTTACTTGACTTCCTAGTAAACTCATATTTACTTCGTGTATATTCATCTTCATTACAATGTGAGTCATAAAATGATTTTCCTCTTATGGCTCATTTAAAGGTATTTGACTTACATGGCTTTTACTCATCCTGTTTCCTTGTTCCATCTGCTCAAATAATCAGCAATTAGATTATTTTTTCCTTTAATATATTCAATATCATAATCATAATATGATAAATCACTATGCCATTTTAATAACATTTTATTACTCAACTTACCATTTTTTATTCCATTTTTCAACTAATGTTTTACTTGTGTATTATCTGTTCGTATTATGAATTTACAATTTATTATGAATAACTTAAATTTTTCTACTTCTTTTTTTTATTGCTAAAAATTCTTTCCAATTTGAATGATAATTACTCTAGTATTTATTAAACTTACCACTTGCATATCTAGTTATCTTTTCTATTCCTTTACTGTCTTCAAAATATAATGATGCGTCCCAATAATTTTCTGACGCATCTGTATATATTACTCATTTTATATTTTCTTCTAAAGTTATTGTTAATTTTGATAGCTTATCACATAATATCTTTATTTTTTCTACTATTTCTTGAGTTTCTTCATTCCATTTCCATATCGTTTTTTCTCCTGCTAATTTTGATATTTTTGTTGTTAATTTTGATAAATAGGGTATATAATTTCTAGCTTGATTTAGTAAAATGATTGTAATTTTTGATTTACTAAAATTATTGTAATTCCTTTTTATTACTTATCTTATGAAATTATTTTTATTTTTTACTTATATGATATTGTAATTCTATTCCATCTTTTGATATTATTTGGCCTAAAAAACCTATATTGTCTTTTCTTAGTTCTGCCTTTTTGGGCGATATATTTATTCCTTTTTGTTCTATTAATTCCATAAATTTTTCTAAATTTTTTTCATGTTCTTCCTTATTTTTTGAAAATATTAATATATCATCTATATATATTACTGCAAAATTTCTTATTGGGCTTAATAATTTTGACACATATTCTTGAAAAATACTTGGACTGTTGTGAAAACCCATAGGTAACACATTCTATTCATATAATCCTTCTGATGTACTAAATGCTGTATATTTTTTACTTTCTTCTTCTAGTTTTATTTGAAAAAAATCCTGATTTACAATCAAACTTACTAAATATAGTTTTCCTCTTATTAAATTAAACAATAATTCCATTTTTTTGCATAGGATATCTATTTCTTATAGCTATTTCATTTAGCTTAGTATAATTTATAACCATTCTTTATTTTCCCCTTTTTCCTCACTATGTTTCACTACTATCATTGCTGGTGACGAATATTCAGATCTATTTTTTCTTATTAGTTCATATTTCTTCATTTCTTCTATATGCATTATAAATTCATTTCTATCATTTTTTGTCCATGGATAAAGTTTACAATTTATTTCTTTACTATAATCTTTTAATTCTATTTTTGCTAAAGGTTTTGATTTTTCTCATTGTATTAAAGGATTATCACTATAATTTTCTTCTAATCTTTGTTCTATTGATTTCTTTTCTTTCTTTTCTTTATTTTCTACTTTTCTTATTGTTAAAGTGGCTAACATGTGTTTTATATATATTGGTTTCTTATTAGGCAAGAATTGTACCTCAATATCATTATTCTTTAATTGGAATTTTTCATCTTTTCTACTGTAAGGTTCATTTATTATTATTCCCCATGTTTCATGCTTACACAGTGTAGTAAATATAAAGGTTTTTTCTATCATATGTATTAGATAATATTGTTCTATAAATTCCAATCCTAATATTATCTCACATGATGGTTCATTAAATTGATTTAATATTTTTAATTTTAACTCATAATTTCCTATTTGTATTTTTACATCTAATGCTTCATATTCCATTAAATGTATTTCTCTTCCCGCGCTTTCAATTCTTAAAGGTTTTTTATTCTTCTTCCACATTACTTATAATAATACATTATATTTTGCTATAGATAAGTTTTCTCTTGTGTCTATTAACGCATGATATTTTCTTGATCTATATTTCTCATAATTAAATTTTGTAAGTATGTAAAATAACTTAGTCATATTTTAAACACTTGATAATATATCTAATTTATTCTTCCAATATTTTATATATTCATTTATGTCTCTTATTCTCAAATAAGCTTGATATCTTATTCTAAATCCTTCAAATGTCCTTTCCCTTTCTTCATTTTTTAATATAATTTTTATGATTTTTCTATCCTTATTCCATCTTCTACACTTTTTTATTATTATTCTCATTATGGTTTTATTACAATGTGGGATTACTATTTCTTGATCTTTTGTCTTATATATATCTATTGTTCTCATTTTATACTCTAGATAATACTTCCAATATTTTTATGAATTTATTAGCCTAATGTTTTCTTTCTACTTATATTTATGTTGTGTTTATATATTCTTCTAACCATAGATTAAAATTTTGATAATATAATTCTCTTAGTCTTATTTTTTGTTCTTTGTTTAATCTTTCAAATTTATGTTTTAGAAATCTCATAAAATTTACATCTGTATGATTTACTTTTCTTAGTATTCCTTCTATTTCTATATAGTCAGGGTTTCCTAAATACCATTCTTGTTCTTGTGGTTCCTAATTTTGATTATTCATCTAAAACTTTTTGTAGTCTTATTGTTACATTGTTTATGTTAATAATTATTCTGTTTTCTTGTATTCTATAAGAACTCACTTGTTCTAAAAAATCCATTCTTAATATCAATCCATAATTTTTCATATATTTTTCTATTTTTATTGAAAATTCCATTATATCTCTATTATTAAATCTTATCATTATATCTATTTTCCCTTCTTCTGTTAATATTATATTTTTATCTACATTTTTTATATCTACTTTACTTTCTTTCATTTCTTCTAATATTAAAGCTTTTATAGGTATCCATCCTATATTTTTCTTGATTTCTAGTTTTATAATATTTTGTATTTTTATTTGTCTACTACTTGATAGTCTTATTTCTTCTAATTTTATTGTTAAAGGGATTTCTGGTAATCTATTAATCATTGATCTGATCATTTTTCTTTCTTTTATTGGTTCCTTAACATAACTCAGGCTTAATCTTCTAGGGTTTGTATTAAAAGTTAATTATCTTTGTCCTAATTGATTATTGGTCTGCAATCTTAATCTTCTTATATATTCGTATTCTCTTGTTCTGTCTATATCAATTTGTAGTTATTCTGGTAATGTTATATTTGTTGGATCTACTGGTAATTCTTGTAGTATTGGCATAAAATATTTTTCTATACATATTCTTCCTTTATTTTAATTATATATCTTGTGTTCATTAGTGAATACTAATCCTATCATTGCTATTATACTTATTGTTTTTGATCCTTCCATTAATCTTATTCCTCCTAATTTATGATATACATTTATTGTTTTGTCTATATGTTCGTCTGTTTAGAAATCATCTTTAATAAATGTAAACTGAATTTCATAGAAGTAATGTAACCTTGAATATATGAAATAGAACCTAGGTATCTACCAGAAAGTTCTTTTGTAGAACAAGAAGAAGAAATCTGTAATTTAACTCCTTTTATGTTAGGAAGAGAAGGCGGTAATTCGTGGAATTTTATAAATTGGACTAATATGTTTTTAATAAAACAAATAGGATCATATGTAAATAAGAATATATTGGATCTAACAGAAGTTTATAGTATAGAAGAATTAGAAAATAGAATTCCTAAAGATATAAGAAAAATAATATATGTATGTATGTATATATATAATATTATAAAAAATAATAACAAAATAAATAAAATTTTAAAAAATATTTATATATTTATGATTAATCAATTTCAAATTCAAAAAAATTTAAATCTTTAATAAATCTTCTTATAACTATATTTTTAATCACTTTTTAATACTAAATTATATTTTTAATTAAAATTACATAATAAATAATAATTTAATATTATAAATATCATTTTTAATATAAAATGATGAGTATAATATTAATAAATAATAATTTATTTTTAATTATAATTAAGTAATAAATAATATAATAATATTATAAAAATTATTTTATCAAAAAATTTTAAATATAATATTAATAAATAATAATATAATTATAAGAACTTGCATATTATAATCTCATTCTAGACCGTACTCATTTAGATTCTGATAAAATTTCTTCCCTAAATCCCTATAAGAGGTTTAGCCACACATACCTTAGACGATTATCAATATAAAATTTATTCTTCAATCCGCGTAAATGTTGTTGAATGAAGGCTTTTTATTGATAGTAAGAAAGATACAAGAGGGATTCGAGATCTTGAGAACTTGAAAGCTTACAGAGATGATTATTATCCGAATATCCCAATCACAGTTGTGAATACTGTAGGGAATTGGAAAGAAAAGAAAAGGAACAATCAATACCACTGGACCTAGATATCCTGTAATGGAAGGACAAAGACAAGAAGTGACGGGAGAAAAAGAAAAAGCATTATAAGAGATATAAAGAAAAATAAAGCAAATAAAGAAAAGACTGAAAGAAGCAAGAAAAGCAGAAAAAAGAATAAAAAGGAAAGTAAGTATGTATATATACATATATATATATATATATATATATATATATATATATTTACATATACATACATACATACATACATACATATATACATACATACATGTGTATGTGTGTAATATTATTAAAAATAATAACAAAATAAATAAAATTTTAAAAAATATTTATATATTTATGATTAATTAATTTCAAATTCAAAAAATTTTAAATCTTTAATAAATCTTCTTATAACTATATTTTTAATCACTTTTTAAAACTAAATTATATTTTTAATTAAAATTACATAATAAATAATAATTTAATATTATAATATTATTTTTAATATAAAATGATGAGTATAATATAAATAAATAATAATTTATTTTTAATTATAATTAATTAATAACTAATATAATAATATTGTAAAAATTATTTTATCAAAAAATTTTAAATATAATATTAATAAATAATAATATAATTGCAATAATTAATATTAAATGTAGAATTACTAACTAATATTTTAATGTTATAAATATTATTTTTATAAATTTATGAATATAAAATTAATAAATAATAATATAATATTTATTACTAATAATATTTATTTTTAATTTAAAATAATTAGTAATTAATGTTATTATGTTATAAATATTATTTTTAATACAAAATGTTATAAATTTTTAATATTTTCCGTGGAAAATTCTATGGCAAACAAAAAATTGTGAAGGAATGCTAATTTAGCCACAGAATTTTTCCATGAATTTCGTCGAAAATGGAATTTCTGATGGAATTCGCTACGAAATTAGTCAGAAATTGAGTGTGTATTTTTGTAGTGAGAGGTAAGTGGATACACTTTTTTTTCTCATCCATTATATCTTCATAGAGAATTCAAACTCAACCTCACATTTAAAAAAAGTCTAAAAAAGTAGTATGTGGTGTCATTTGAGTTACAAAACCTTAGCTTCTAAAATATAATATTACAATAGTAATACACAATCAACAAATAACTACATATATGTGTTAGATATGATTAGTTTTGATGATGTCAAATAGAGATGTCAAATATTAAGAGAAAAAAGTTTGCATAATATATTGATCTCTTACATTGGCTAACTACTATATTTAATGTCACATATCTTGTAATTTAGTCAAGCAAAGAAAGAAAGAGATAAGAAAAACAAGCACTTGAAGGAACTAATGGGAATATCAAGATCCAAACTCCTAGAAGTAATACTGGATGTTTCTTACGGTTAGAATGGATTTCAAGATTGGCACTGTAGCAATTGGCACTGTTTGGTATTGTAGTAGTTATATTGTAGCATTGACATTATAGCAATCAGGCACTGTAGCGGGCGAGGAACTATAGCACTCAAGTTTTAATAGTAGAACTCAAGTTTGGGCACTGTAGCAACTCGAGTTTTACTAAGAGTTCTTGACAGAAACCAACCTACTGACTTGCTCAAGTGAAGAACTCGAGTTTGGACTGAAGAAAACTTGAGTTTGCCATCAAAACTTCAAGATCGGGCCTCAAAAACTAGATGGAACTTGAGTTTGGGAATTAGAACTCGAGTTCACTAAAGAAAAATGTACTCTGTTCATCACTGTTTTATGTTCAGCTTGAGCGAGCTTCAGTAATTCAACCATATCTCACAAACCACAATTTTGATTGAGATGAAACCAGTGACATATGAAAATAGACTCTTAATGTGTCAAACCAAAATCAACATCAAAGGGGCTTAGATGAGGATATATGATATTTGGAAGGTGACCTTCAAATCACCATCATATTCCAAAACAGATTTAATATTTTGAAGATATCTCTCAAACTACAAGTCTAAATGAGTTAAAACTAGTGCCATATGAAACTAGACTCAAAGAGTTTTCTATGGATATATAATATGTCAAATTTAGAGTTATATTCAAAGTGTTATAGCTTCTGAAATTTGATACACAAAAATACATACACTATTTACACTTATTGGGTTATAACTTGGAAAATACAAATAGTTTGGAGCTGATTCTTTTTGCATTGGAATGTAGATGAAAAGAGATTACCAATGATAAATCATTCTCCATATTCAAATTCAAAATAATTTGATCACATCTAAGTTTACTATTCACACTCCCGCAAGCTTATTCCAGAAATCTGATATGCACTCGAGCTTAGTTTGAAACACTCGAGTTCTGAGGAGTTTTGCACTCGAGTTATGGAAATTCTGTGATGAGAGTTTGTTCTAGAAAGTAGCCAAGATCAAAAGCTAAGAAGCACACTCAAGTTTTGAAAGGAGAACTCGAGTTCTGTCAAAGAAAGCACTCGAGTCTTGCGAGTTCCAGAGAAAGAGTTTTTACCCGAAAGGATCTTGCTCAGAAGAAATCAAGTGCACTTGAGTCTAAGATTTCACACTTAAGTTCTTGTATGGTTTTGCACTTAGGTGTCAAGAGTTCTCCAGTGAAAGTTTGTACCTGAGAGATTTACAATGTGAAGAAAAGGAAGTGCAATCGAGTTCTCCATCTCACTGCACTTGAGTTTAAAGAGTAAAGACAAGAGAGTATCAACCAAAGAACGTTGTAGAAACTTGAAAATTCATGATGCACTCGAGTTCAAAGTTTATCAATTGAGTTTTAGAGCCAAGTGTACTCGAGTCTGAAAATGCACTCTCGCAAGTTCTTGGCCGAGACTACTTAGAGATATTGAAACAACAATATAGACTAGAGTTTAAGAAGAACTCGAGTTTGGCAGAAGCAGAAGGAGAGTGAAAATTCAGCACTTAAGTGTTATCTATCATTATGTTTATACTTGTTGCTTTATTTAAACATAAATTAACATATCTTTCAACTATGAAACAGGAGATCATATACTCGGATTGAATATTCAAGTTTGAAGGTCATTCACGAAGAACATCCTTACTAAGAATGATGAGACCTATAACGCAGAAAATCAATCTCTAATTGTTGATTCAATGTATTCATGACTAATGATTCATTGTATTAGTATTTCATGTATTATTACAGAAAGAACAATAAAGAGACCATGCAGTGAGGAAAAGCTACTTTACGGAAGAGGAGTGTCCAACTGTAACGGCTCTCTCTCAGTACTTAATAGTTGTTGAGCACTATCGGTGACATGGCAAATGTTGGTCAAATATTTAGCGAAACAAATCATAGACAACAACCATATTCAACAAGCGGATCAACAAACAGCCTAACGATAAAGCATCTGTTGGATCAACGGGAAAATATTCAAATCACTCAACGGTCAAATGAAGCGATAGATTCTAACGGACGAATTCTCACAACAGTCTTCTTCTATAACTCAACCATAAATAGAAGAGGATTCAAACACAGAGGTAGAAGCGACTGGAACACAATGATGCAAACATGTTTATACCATGAGTCATTCTCTTCAGTCCGACCACTCATTGTTCTTATCTATGTTCTGTATCATTTATCATTAAGAGTGAAAATATTTATATTATATTTCAGTGAGTATCTTACTCACTTTGTGAGAAAGTCTGTAAACACTTCATCTGTACTTCTTAATTAATCTTAAGGTAGAGGGATCTTGAGTGGGTTAAATTCCTTATAGGGGAAGCTATAGAGAGAATTATCGGTAAGACTTTCTGCTCGTAAGACTTATAAAATGCAAACAGTAGAGAACATTGCTTCTCGTAAGACTTGTAGGGGTGTAAGCAAGAGAGAACGTTGCTGTTCGTAAGACTTGCACGGGTAAGTGGGAGAGAAAGGTCTTCAGGATTGCTCTGCTTATAAAACTTGTCATAAGGGGGAGTGAACCTTACAGTGTGTAAGGGGGAGTAACTCCATAGTAGGCTGAACAAGTGCCTGGCTAAACTTGTGGGATTGTAAAGGCTTTTCTTATGCTCAGTTAAACAAGAAGATGGTGGATTGGAAACCTCAAGAGGAGCTTGGGGACTGGACGTAGGTCATTGTGGATTAGACTGAACAAGGATAAATCACAGTTTACATCTTCTCTTCTCTAAGCTTTTACATTTCCAGCATATATGATTTACATAATTGCTTATGATTCTATATTTCCATACATATTGATTTGATAAGCTGTGAAAATATTTTAAAAGATTAGACTTTCTTATCCTAACCAATTCACCCTCTCTTGGGTATCAGCCAATTCTAACAATATGCTCTAATTATGCACATGCTCACATAAAGAATACATGACAACTTCAAGATACTGAATCTTATTGAAAAAATACTTTAGAATATTGAATGCAACTTAGCCTTTAAGAGATTTGACAACTTTAAATTGATGTAATTGAAAGTACTTATTTACTTTAATTTATTTTAAGTGATTTTACATTAGAACAAATAAATGTCACAACAATTTAATCCATGAAGTGATGAAACAACTTGAAAACAAAATATCCGTGAAAATTTATTGTTTTGAATTTTAACTAACCAAAATGACTTACTGCCTATTTTTGAACACAGTGAAAAAGTGATTTTTTTTAATGTGGCTTTTGTAGAAACCAAATGGAAAAAAATTCATATTGTTAATGTGATTTATGTTTGGATTAATAATGGGAGAAGTGACTTTTTTTTTTCTAAATCCAGTGAAAAAAAGGTAGAAGCTACTTAAATGAGCTTCTAAAAAAAGTAGTTTTTTTTCCAAAAGTCCATTGAAAGCTAATGTGTTCATAAACGCGTCTGCAGATGTCAAATGAGCTTTACCCTCCAAATGAACTTTTTTCCCATTTGAATGAGATTCTAAACAGGCCCTTAATATGCTTTAATTGAAAGAAATTGGAAATCTTTTGGATTTTATACACAAAATACCAATATTTTTCAAGTCCTTGCCACTAATAAAATTTTTAGAGAAGTTTTTTCTTGCCTTGATTTAAAGAGATTTTTCACACATTATCCCACTTCAAAATAGGACATTATTACCAGCACCAACACTTGTGTATTACGTTTTTGAATTGAAGAGAGTATTATTTAAATGGGTAATACAATATTTGGCCTCTACACTTTTATTTTGGTTTAGTTCTTTAAAGTTTGAAACTAGTAATTTGGTTCTAAAAGTTTGTTCCATCTAAAACCGTTTGTCCTATTTGAAAAGGACTTAGAGGTAGGATTGACTGTGTTAATTTTGCTTACGTGGCATTAACATTGTTTAAAATGCTTATGTAGACATTAATTAGACCTGATGATAAGGATATATTTTATAATAAAATAGGTGTAGATTTTAAGATATAATTAATTAAATTTATTGATATTGTGTACCTATTTAATTATTTTTTTATATATTTTCTATCTTTTAATTAAGTTCATGATAAAAAGAAATTTTGATATAAAATTTATTCCTATCATATTTTATTACATATCAGATATTATAAGAAGTAAAAAATAAAAAAGAATCAAATAAAAAATCGTAAAGGGAGTTGAAGCTAATCATAAAATATATATATATATATATATATATATATATATATATATATATATTTTGTATTGAATAAGAAGAGACAAAAAGGCTGAGGCATGGAGCTGGCAGCAAATTGAAGGGATAAAGACATGGACCCCATGCAAGGAAAAAGACAGAATAAAGTGTGATCCTAGTGGTGGAGGAGATTCGCATAATAATATGATATATCTTTTTGAATAAAAAAAATTCAGCACTCGACTCAAAAAAAGAGTCGTAAAATCTATTTAAAGAGGAGGCAAGCTGCAACAGAGGGGAAAAAACAAAGGAGGGCGGATTGCAACATCTTGACAGCGGTAAGATAGAGGCAATACCCCTTGATTTTCTGGCGACTTGCGATTGTGACAGCAAAGAGGATTGACGCTGGAAGAAGGGAGCTTTTGACAAATTTGTTCTCTTTATTTCTTTTCTTTTTGTTGTTGAATCTGAATTTTACTTTATGGAATTTATTAAAGCCTGATTTTTTTTTTCAAGACCTAGAGTAGTTATAAATATATTTTTGGATTAAACCTTGTCGGAATCAATAAATCTTGGTTAATGTTTTCTTGTTTACTTAATCTTGTTATGTCATGTTTATTTAGTGCTTGATGACTACTAAGTATAAAATTGAAAATTTTTGATAACGCTTGGGAAATGAATCTTAATTGGACCATATGATTAAGTAATATGATATTGGAATTTATTCTAATTTGCTAATATGATAGAAATATATTTATTGGACCCATATAGTCATATTAGAGTGGATTTAGATATTTATTGCCTCTTAAATAGATTGTTAGGAATAACAATTTTAATTTGAAAGAGTGATGTAAGTGATCGAGATATACTTATATCTATTAAGACTCTAAATTAAGAAGTTAACATTAAATAAACTTATTTAGGTAATTACATGCTCTAAAACTTGAAGAAATGATTAACCACTCTAGGTTGTTTGTCTTGATTAAACTCTTTAAAACAGTATTTACTATTTTTCTTTTCTTATCTTTAAATTTTTCATTAATCTCATTATCTTTGATTTTCTCAACTTAAATGAACCTAAGAAGTTTAATGCCTAGTAATTAATTATTTTTGAATCTTTGTGGAACGACATTGATTTACCAATTTATTATTTTATGGCCCGTACACTTGCGGTATCCACTTAAAATTTAGTATCATCAAGTTTTTAGTGCCATTATTGGGGATTTAAGGCAATTAGTGATTATAATTAGATATCTTTTAGTAATTTAAGCCTGAGCACTTTTTTTTATTTGTTTCCTTTTTCTTTGTGCAGTTTGATATTTGATCCTTGTCTTTTTGTCTTTGTAGGGCCTTACAATGCGAGGCGGAATAAAGAAAATATCCAAGAAAACAAAGAAAGACAACAAACTTTTAGAGATAACAACACCTCAACGTTCAGATCACGAGGAAGAAACCATAACCAAAGAGGTGGCTAAGGATGAGAATGATACAGTGGGTGTCAATGATTTTTTAGGAAGGCAATCTCGAGGTTATCAATCAGAAATTAGAGTGCCTGAGTTTCAAGCCAACAATTTTGAAATCGAGAAAGCTATGCTTAAAATGCTTGAACTACAGGTTCAATACGTAGAAAACAATATAGAAGATCCAAATCTGCATCTGATATAATTTTTTTATGTTTGTGACTATTTCAAACAGGATAGAGTTCCTCATGATGTAATCAATCTTTGGCTTTTTCCTTATTCTCTATAAGGAAAAGCCAAAAAAATGGCATGATAGTTTAGAAGAGGGTAGCATTACCTTTTAAGATGCATTGAAAGAAAAGTTCAGATCAAAATTTTTTCCATAAAATAAAATGGTAGATGCAATAGTTGCTTTTACTAATTTTTGCCAATAATTTGGAGAATAATTTTATGAAGCCTAGGAGAGGTATAAATTGCTTGTTAGGAAGAGCACTGGTCATAATCTAAAGAAGGGGGTCTTGCTTTAAATCTTCTGTACTCATTTAATTCCTAAATCTAAATCAGAATTGAATGCTATCACTAATAGGAGGATTACAAAGCAACTAGTGAGTCATGTTTAGAGTTGTTTGGACGACTTATCAGCTGATTTGATCTAAAACAACAATGAAAGGCCAGTGAAGTCAATTGAGAAAGTTACTGATGGCACGACTTCACCATTGGTAGCAATGTTAGGTGCTATGAACAAAAGGTTTGATCATTTGAAAGCTCAAGTAAATTGATCTAATGGTGAACATAGGGGAGTAAATGCTATATATGCTCCTTGTGATTATATGGAGATAAGCATGCCAATGGCCAATGCCTCATATCTCAACAAATAGAGCCAATAAACTATATAGAAAACTACTGTGGCAGTAACTAAAACAATTCCTTATCTAATACCTATAATCAAGGAACAAGGAATCACCCTAACTTCTCCTGGAGGCAAAGTCAAACTCTCAATCAAGCCATTTCCAGCATATATGATTTACATATCAGCTTATGTTTCTATACTTCCGCATGTATTCATTTGATAAGTTGCGAAAAGATTTTAAAAAGATCATACCTTCTTATCACACACCCAATTCACCCCCCTCTTGGGTGTCAGCCAGTTCTAACATTTGCTATCAGAGCTTGGGCTCTTGTTTAAAGGACTTAACCGTTTCAAGAGTTACAATGGCTGACTTTGGGTATTTTTTGCTTCCAGAAGGTTTTGATTATACTATTCCACCTCTTTTGAAAGATATTGATTTTTGGTTCTGGAAAGCTAGAATGACTAGTTTTATAAAAGTCTATGATTTTGATATGTGGAATGTTTTTACAAATGCTTTTGATCATAAACCTAGAAAGGATTGGACAGATAAAGAAAAGAAAATGTTAAAGGCAAGGCATTAATGATTAACCTATTTCGGCATTTCTGTTTCTCAGTTTTGTATTTATGTTTCTCAGTTATCACCCTCTGTCTCTCATATTTGTGATTTTCCTTTTGCCCTAACTGCGAAGATTAGTTCTCATCTCCTCAATCGTGAACTAGCTCGACACTTCAAGGTTACAGCTTTTGCTCTAGCTTGTGATTTTTCTTCTTTTGTGAAACTAAATGTTGGGCAGGGCGAAGCCCGCCCTTGCTCAGCCCAAAATGGTTGGGGCTTTTACCGGACTGGGCTGGGCATCGGGCTGTAAAATGCAGCCCATTCATCGATCGGGCTGGGCATCGGGCAAGGACTTCACCCTGCCCAGCCCTGCCCACGCCCACCCCTAATTCTTATAGTCATATACTTACAAAACTCAAACCTGTCTAAAATGTTAATCATAAAATATTCTCTCATCAATATGAAATTACAATCATAAGAACGAAAAAATTATTTAAAATATTTTTTA
This sequence comes from Albizia julibrissin, assembly GCA_037074505.1. NCBI lineage: Eukaryota > Viridiplantae > Streptophyta > Magnoliopsida > Fabales > Fabaceae > Albizia > Albizia julibrissin. The sequence continues at coordinate 39,807,902 of CM073479.1, forward strand.
TAAAATAAATTTTATAATTAAAAATAATTTTATATACCTGATTGATCTCAAAATACTTAAAAAGGCCAACACCATCCTCCTAGCCTGCACATTCCTCCCCTACTCCTTCTCGCACATTCATTATTGTGTGTGGGAGGGTGGGGGATGTTTATATTAACCTACCGCCTTGACACACCACCGATAATATTTAATTAATTTTATTTTTTATATATTATTATTTCCACAGGGTTAGTGGGCGCTGCCACTAACTTGTTAGTGGTGGTGCCACTAATATTATTTATTTATTTATAATTATTATACATACATATACATATATATTAATAATTATTTTTTAATTATTTTATATCCTATAAATAAAAATCAGGATGTTAGTGCAATCAGAAAAGGGATAACACTAAAAAATTTGAAAGTTTATTGAGGAACTAAACTTAAATCTTAAAACCTTTTGTAATTCCAATCACAATTTTCAAACATTTTCAAAAGATTCTGGGTTTTTCTGTAATTTTAATAAAATCCAAATATAAATCATATTTACAATCTAGGTTTAAGATTAAAAAAAACCACTTTTATCACCGCCAATCCAAACACAAATCACATTTATAATTTGACTATTTTTAATCTGCCTTTTGTAAAATTCAAATTGAAAAAAAAAAATATTTCTCCACCATTAACTCAAACAGGCCCTAACGAGTTTCTTGAAATGGTTATTTGTTAAAAAAAAAAAAAAACTCTTCAAAACCTTAACGCTAATTGGAGACCACCTTTAATAAATAACGAATTTTAATAATTGCTTTCTCGCTCCTCCTCTCCATATTTATTCTGTTTTGTTTACTTAATTATACAACAATAACTTACTAATACAAAAAAAATTCATATGCTTTTTAATTATTTGCCCAATTTGATAACGCTATTAATTATTGTCCAACATTAAATTGTTTGTAAGGGCTCCGAAAACCATACCACAATGAAAAAAACATACTAAAAATCACAAATTGGCAATTAATCCTAGAATCATTACACAACCAAAAGAGTTCATACATATAATATCACCAACAAAAAATGACATCCCTGATAGAAACATTTAATTATGCTCATTTCAATTCTGCACAATTGAATGATATCAAGGTGAACATGCACCATCATTAATTAAAAACCTTTACAAACAAAAAATGACTTAATGTAAAATATGAAGCAAACCAAATTAATTACACATTGCTACCCACGTCTCAGGATCCATACAAATTCTCTGTTACTTGCAATCACTGCCTTAGTCATTAGCAAATCTTGGCTTCTGTCTAAGGAGCATGGTACCTTCTCACACAAAAAAGACAAAACATTTTAACGAACACCTTAGCTGCACATCATTATTATATTGAAGCATTATTGCTTGTGGATTTATTACAATTACCTCTGCACTCTGTTTTGGATTTGACTTGGCGTCGCAATTTCTTCTTCTTGCATAAGAAAAAGAGACCCAATCCCAAAAGTGTAATAGCAGCGGCAGCAACTGTAATTCCTCCAACCGTAGCTACTTTTGTGTTGTCGGAAGCATTTGCAGATCTTAGCCACTTCATATCGTGGCCATCATTTATTTTGATTGTAGTCTTTGAAGTCAATACCCGTAAAGTTTGCTTCGTTTAAAGCCATTAGTCTTATTTGAAAAGGACTTAGAGATGGGATTGAATGTGTTAATTTTGTCTCCGTGGGATCAACGCCGTTTAAAATACTTATGTGGACACTGACTGGACCTGACTAGTCTTAATGACATGGAAAACAATGACTAAAGAGAAAAAAAGAGGAGGATAAGTACTGACGATAAGTTCTGGCGAAGGTTGAGAGATTCCTTGCAAGAAGTATAATCTGATGTGTTGGAGAAGTTTAGGCGGGCAGAAGCAATTGATGCTACTGAATTTTAAATAAGCACTGCAAGTGTACGGGCCGTAGAAATAGTATAATAGCAAATCAAGGTCATCCCACAGAGATTCAATTAAACTAATGATTAGGCATTAAATTTCTCATGTTCATTTAAGTTGAGCAAATCAAGAAAGAAAATAATTTGAAAATCAATTTAAGCAAAAGCAAAAGTCCTAAATTTAATATTTTTGAAATTTCAGTGGAGGAAAACAACCTAGAGTGGCTAATCCCTTTTTCAAGGTTAGAGCATGTATTTACTCAATTAAATGCACTTAATGTTAATTTGTTAATCCAGAGTTTAAATGGATATAAGGATCTTCCAATTACTAATACCCCTCTCTCAAGTTAAAATTGTTATTCCTAACTAATTTACTCAAGAGGCAATAAATGTCCAATTTCACTCTAAAATGATTATATGAGTCCAATAGGTATATTCCTATCCTATTGGTAAATTAGAATAAATTCCAATCCCACATCACTTAATCCTATGGTCCAATTAAGATCCCTCTTCCAAGGCTAATCTAAATTCCCCAATTCTCATTTAGTGGTGATCAAGCACTAAATAGTCAAAGCAATACAAGATTAAGTAAACAAAATTAACAATAAGCACAAATTGATGAGTTCATACATGCTCAAATCCCTAAATCAGTTCATAGCTACTCTAGGTTCAAACAAATTAGCCACACATGCTTTTAAACACAGTCGCAGACACACTCACAACATCAGCAAAATCAATAACCAGACTCAGAGACATAAATGAGGATAATACAAATTTGTAACATAGATCAGTTTGTGAAAGAATGAACCCAAGGAACAACAATCTCCATTTCTGGTCCAGATTACACCTGCAGCTGCCTCTGGTTCTCTATTACTCTTGCTCTAATTTCTGATGCTAAAACTTTGTAAATTTGTGTCCAAGACAGTCACTAACATCAGAGAAAAGGATGATAAAGCTCGCCGGAATTGGTTTCCATTAAAGATGATGAATAGTGCTTTGCCTCTCTTCCAACTGTTGCTCAGCTTCCGCCCACTCTCCTTCGTTCCCTCTGGAGATGGTGATGCCGAAGTAAATGTGTACCTTGAGCTCTCTTCTCTGCTTTCCACGTTAGCTGTTTCTCAATTTCCTCTGTTCAGCGATGATACTGATCACCCAACAGTAGCTGCCTCCTCCTCTGCTTCCAGACTCTTTTTTCAGCTCTCTTCAGTTTCCAGAAGACGCCTCCATCCCAGCTCCTTCTCCCCAGCTCCCACTGGTCAGAAAAGAGCAGCAAAAGTGTTCGCTGCCTTCTGGTTTTCTTTTCTGGTTCAGTTCTGGTAATTCCGGCGATGGTGGCGCCGGAGTCTCCTCAATCCTCTCTCCTCCGGAGCTATTGAAGATAACAACTAACCGAGACAGCCCACTGTTGGCTACTGTCTATCCGCTACTCTCAGCCGCATAGCATACTCAGCTCTCTATCATCCGTCTCCGCTTTTCTCCCTTGCGGCCGCTCCCCCTCTGCTCTTCTTTTCTCCGCCCCCCGTTTCTTTCGTTTTCTGTACAGACCTAAAGAGATCCCTTGGTCAAAACGTGCGTTTTGACCAAGGGACTAAAATGAAATTATCTGAAATTTTAGAGGAGGGACTAAAATGAAATATTTTGAAATGTCTTGGGGCTCAATCAGAATTTTCTGAAAATACAAGATCTTTTCTATAATTGTTCCTTTATCAGAAAAGTGAATCCTTACTATTATTAGCCTAAATTAAATTATTTCTATTTTAGATTAAAAACTATAATATTTAAAATAAAATCCCTAAATGATTCACTAATTTCATTTACTCCCATAATCTCATAAAATCTCATAGAAATCCTTCAAAACTTGCTTAGATAACTCTCCAAATATCTCTAAAATATTCTTTAATTGTATTAAAAATGGAGAGTTATCAGCAATCCAAGCTACTTCCTCTGTTTGGTTCCCTAATCACGGCAACCCACCTTTGCCCTGCGAGTTGGTTTTCTCCCACCTCGGCTAAGATTCGAGGTTTTTTTTTTTTTTTTGAGAATCTTCCATCACGTGCGAGCCTGTGAAAGTCTCTGTCTTTGAATGGAGTGAAAGGCTAACCCTCAGACCTTGGCCGGACAATCACCGGCAACGTCTACTCCGGTCATTCATGTTGGAAGCAAAATAACATTTTGGGTGAGAGCAAGGTTAGTGAATCTGTTGTTAATTAAATATGGGGACAACACTTTATTTATTATTAGGATTAATAGTAATTAAATATTTTCTTTTAAAATTTATAATAATTATTTTTCTTATATTTAATATAAGATATATATAAGGAATTGTCTTAATTTTAAATATAAGATATAATTTTTATATTTATCTTTTTTTTTAAATTTATCCTTATTCATATTCCTCAATAATAACAAAAATAAAAATAAATAAAAAAATTAAAAAAAATTATTAAAATATTTAAAAAATATATATCGTATTAATTAATTTAACTTATTGTTTTTTAATCTAATATCATTAAAGATGCGTCTTTCTCCCTATTCACTTTCTTGCTCTTTATCTTTTCTCACCGATAGTGCTTTTCACTGAGAAGTGAGAAATGGGAAAAAACAAAGAACAGCCACTCCTCGTTCGGACTTCGGAGTCGTCGGTGACATGCAGAAAAGAACTGGCACTCACACCTACGGACATGGTGATTGAAAACCCATCCATAATCGTTAAAATCGCCACTCAGGTCTCTCTCTCTCTGCTTTGTTCTTGCTTTTAAAAAATCTGTCACAGAACTGAAGCAACCCCAAATGACATTAAAAAACAAAAAATAAAAAATAAAAAAAATAACTGAAATCGTTTTCCTTCATTTTGCTTGTAGGACGGCCAGAAGCCTTGTTTCATTTCAGGATGAAGCGTGACACCGAGCTGATCAAGCTTCTCTTAAATTTTCTGTGCGGGAAAGGGAGTCAGCTATAGATCTAAAACTCAATGACCAAAAATATAATAAAATTACAAGTACCTAATCGCAACCAACTCAAAAGTGGTTATAAAAAAAAGCAACTTGAAATGGATTTGAATATTAATTTTCTCGTTTCATTTTGTAAAATATAAAGACAATTCTTTTTAAATGGATAAACTATTAAAACTCGAGTTAAAATTTAAAGATTAAATTATAACTAAATCTAAATTACATTGATTGAATTGAAGAGTCAAAATATAAGAATTGAGTTGCAACAAAATCATAACAACAAGGACCAATAAATTAATTTTTCCTAAAATGATTGGCATCCATATCAGTTAAGGTTCAAAACGCAGCCTTCAACCCAGACATAGGTCCCATAATATCAGTTTCTACAAGTCTTATTGTAGATATCTCCCTAGCACATCCTGGCTTTCACGGCCTTATTTCCGCCAGAGAACATCTTGGCTCTCTTCTTGGGTTTACTTCTCTGAGGCCTACCGTAACTTTTGCTCCCATCTTCATTGCATTCACCACATTCACTCACTTGAACTCTGTTCTCTGCATGCGCTTTTTTAATTGCATCCAACGTCTTCAATCCCTTGACAATCTTTCCAAAAACAATATGAAACCTACACAAAGATTCCACACAATCAGATTAATAAATAGTACACTTGTTTAAATGCAATGTTTGCACACTAGACACCCTAGACGTTGATGAAGGAAAAAGGGTGGGTAGAACACAGTGCTAAATACCTATCAAGTTCTTCATCGGGTTTCAATGTTATCACAAAGTGAGAACCAAGGCTATACCAATCAAACATGTTCATGGCCAGAAGTCCTTTTTTATCACATTTAAGTCCAGGTTTCTCATCTGAAATAAATTGCAACACCAATGTAAATACCCTATTTATCTGTGAGACAACAAAATATTTTGAACTACTGCATTCAACACAGTAAGAACTTCAAAAGAATGATGCGCATTCTCACCTGGGATATCACCATTATAAATACTTTGCCCACATCTCCCTGCAAAAACATGACATGGACAACTTCAATATAATGAAAGTAACTAAATGTAGTGTATCCAATTACAAGCTTGAAAAAATAGAGAAGTATGTCATCCTAATTTTAATGCAACAATAGAAAACATACCGAATGGATTACAGAAGTCACCCCCCTGCAAAATGATAATCGGCCATCAATATAGAGTTAAGATACCACAATGCATACAAAACAGCTTTGGGTGTATCAAAAAGAAAAAAAGAAAAAATACAAAACAGCTACGGACATTATGAAACCTGTTACCATTATATAGGATGGACAACTTAATAAGTACAAGCTTAAAACTACATCACAAGAAAATAACCCTGTATCCTATAACATAAACAAGGACAATTGACCAAAGAAGGGACAACTACTGAGCTGTGTTCATCTTCAACCACAACATGATGGATAGATGTACAAAAAGAATGATCTTAGACGTAACAACAAGAGTAAAAAAGAATATACCTTCAAATAGGAACCGCCTTTCCACATATCAACGAAGAAAGAACCTTTGTAATGTAGAGGTAAACCATAGTTCCCAATTCCCCTTTCTCCTGAAGAAAGAGAAAAACTAAATGAGAAACGAGGAACCGATATGATAAGCCATAAAATTTAAATACATTAGCATACACAAGGGCTTGTTCAATTAGATAGTAACTGTAACATCATTACCCGTACATAACGCACGAAAATTTTCTGCGGCACAGGGGGCAACTTTTTTGAACAGCTGGCATGACGAAAGAAGTCATTCAGTTGCATTCACTCTTCTCGAATCCAAAAACATAAAAATCATGTATCACAAGTATCGAAAGAAAAAAGAGTACCTCAAAAGTCATGCTTCCAACGGGCACCCCATCAATAGAGATATCCATAAAAACCAGGGGATTCTTCTCTGCCATTGTCTCTTTTATGAATCAGAGCTGAAGCCACAAATCACTGAAGTTAAAGAAGTCAGTAAAAGGAAACCAATGAATTATTGAGATTAAGTAACATTGCATCATGCAAAACTAGCAAGCTACGACATTATAATACTGACAAACAAAAATATCGTAATGCATTGTGCTTTCATTAGTGGCTCCAGCATAGCAGTGTTAACAGAAAATTTTGGGCCTCCTCAACCATTTCTAACCACCATTGATGATTATGACCTCCAAATAGAACACAGCAGCCCGTCAGGTACAAAGAATCTATTTGATGTAAAGGAACAACCGCTGACACGTTTTGCAAAGGAAGGAAAAGGAAAATGATAAATTAAAGATAAAGATAAAAGAAATAAAAAAATGAAATTTCCAATTTATTCTCATTCATTCAAAGCCCAAACTTTCTTCATCCCTAAATCAGTAGAAAAAAATAATCCAGGAAAAACTGAAACCGTCCGTATCAAAGCAACACAAACAAAATCCACAATACAAAACATTTCCAAATCAAATTCATATTCATAATTTGATGATAAAAAGCATGATCGAAGACCACAAAATTGAAAACCCAACTGGACGGCCACAAAGAATGCAGATGAACAAGCATTGGTCCTCAAGCAGCAAGCCACAACCATAGAAGCAAAGACTCACGAACCAGCGATGAGACGATCTAAAGATAAAGAGGGTTACTAGATATTTTCTTTGTACCAAACGGGATTCACTAAAATCTCTGATCTGATGGGTTAAAATATCATGCCATTCACAAAAAGAAAACGGAGATAGAGATTTATATACATAACACATAGTAATGTCAAAACCCTAAAGATAGATCAGTATCGGTGCGCAGGGATTAGTGAGAATAGATATGAGAAGGCCCAAAGAACCGGACAAAGGAGTAGAGGAGAAGAGGAAGAGACAACAGAGCACCTGAGAAACGAAGAGCCACAAATTCGGTAGACGAGAAGCAACGCGGTAGAAACTGTGTTGCGGTGTGCGACACGAATATCTTTGAGGGTTTTATCTCAATTTGAAGCAGGAGAAAGGGACGGCTTTCTTTTATTTTTTAATTTAAGACGTTGGATTAAAAATTCTTGATTTAAATTTAATATATTATATAATATATTAAATCTGATCAATTAGATTTTAATTTAATAATTTAAATTAAGAAAAATATGAAAAAAATAATATCGGGCTACAATTATTTCAGTTAATATCCGTTATAATAATTTCATTTTTTGAAAAATAATTATAAATTATTTTCTAAAATAGACAACTTCCCTTTCATTCCAAAAGTTTGATATCTTTAATAATAACGGTAGACTATAATTATGCATTCTATTTTCAAGTTATCCGAATTTATTAAAATAATATTATCACTTAATTTAATTCCTAGTTGATTGAATTTGAAACTAAACATTAAATATTAATGATTATTATTTTATAATATTAATAATATAAAATAATAATCATTAAATGGATATTAAATATTAATGATTATTTGAATTCATTGTAGACTAGAATTACGCATTAATGGGCATTCCTCCATTTTCCTTCTCTACCCACCAATCAATAAATACACCATATTCATTATTATTATGTCATAATATGTTGTAATTTCCTTAATTTACGTTTGTTCATATCTTATTGATTAAGTAATTATATTTAAAAATGATTTAATAATTTCCTAAATTTTTTTAACTACCTTAAATTCCTAATTTCGTCATAAAATGATCCATGCTATAGAAATTATATATCTAAGCAATCACATTACATAACTTATTCTTATTATTATTATTATTAATTCTTTTACTTTCTTTTTCCTAATTCTTAATTTCCTCAAATCCGCTAATCAATAAATAGACAATATAATGATTATTTCGTAATTCATAATATTTCTTGATTTCCTTATTTTATGTACGTTTGTATTTGATTGATTAAGCAATAATTTATGTTTGTTCATATTTCATAATATTTGATTGATTATTGCTTAAATTTCATAACTGTCGTTATTTCCTAATCTCCTCAAAATGTGATTCATTATGCGTAGATTTGATTCATATAGAATGTCCATATTATTCATTATCATCAACTTGATGATCATACGTTTAAAAGACATAGCACAATGCTTTGTGATGGCATTCGTTGAGGCATCTGGCATGGCGCAAGTGAGTAACAAACGTATCTATTGGGTCATTTACTTAAAGGTTGTAATCTCTTGACTCTCTTCTTGTATTGGCTGACATCTACGTATACCACGAAATCCTCACATCGCATTCAACATCTTCCTTACATATAGAAAAGAATTTATCTCTTCTGGTATTCATCTCTTCTTCATTTGTTTTATTAGGCTAATGAGTAAGCATACATGCATGTTTGGATTAGTATTGAGAGAATCTATTTACGTAAGTTAAGGCAAAACTCATTTCATATACTTACCTCGTATATTATAAATTACGTCAGAAAAACAGTTTCTACCGCTAGCCCAAACAAACATTATGTTATTATTGCAAAGTAGTTCATGTGGCTTTATTTAATCATCTTTGTGTTTAATTACTAATGATGCATCATACATGTATCTGGCCACAAAACTAAGGTTGGGTGGTTGGAGCACGTTTATGCAGACGATGAATGGGTTAAGGAGGTATGTTTCAATATTTTGAATGATTGGTGATTGTCACTACTAGTACAGAAAAGATTTTTTACATGTGACGGAAACGACTTTTTACACCTGACATAAAACACGTGTAGAAACAGTAGGTGTAGAAAATCCACACTTTCTACATGTGTCGTAAATCACGTGTAGAAAGTCACACTTTCTACACCTGACCTACCGCATCAGGTGTAAAAAGTGTGGACTTTCTACACCTACATAAAATGTCAGGTGTAGAAAGTCTGAAAATGAGGACTTTCTACACCTGGCGTAAGAGGTCACGTGTAGAAAGTCCAGACTTTCTACACGTGACCTATAATGTCAGGTATAAAAAGTCTGAAAACGAGGACTTTCTACACGTGACCTCTTACGTCAAGTGTAGAAAGTCCCCCATTTTAGACTTTCTACACATGACGTTAGAGGTCACGTGTAGAAAGTCCAGACTTTCTACACTTAAGCTCTTACGTCAGGTGTAGAAACTCATTTTTGAAAAAAAATAATTTTTATTTTCATCATTTGCATAATAATAAACAACAAAACTCATGTTAAAAAAAACAATTTACAACGAAACTAATGTGAAATATCAAATTCCATCCAAAATATTAACAAAGCCATATGAAGGTACACAAACTTGGCTTCATTTTTACAACAAAATTTGTACAATTAAAGTCAAACTCAATACCAAGTAGTGACAATAAAATTTAACATGTATAATACCAAATAGTAGTTATTAACTTTACAGGTTTAACATTACACTCACAAGTTTGTGATATCTAAAAAGTAAGTTGCCCAACGTGTGCGAACATCATCAATGTCCTCTTCAGAAAATACATCTGTAATGTCAAACATCTACAGATTTGAAAATAAAAAATCATATGCATCAATTTAATAACTACGAAATGAACTTAATAAAACAAATATAATTAAATATAATTACCTGTTCTGTAAATTCTGTACTACCCAAGAGGATGATGTTTAACATGTGCCTCATCACATAATATCCACAAGCCTTATTCCCCTTTTGACGACGGCACTATAGAAGAACATGCATTATATTATATTAATTATATATATATGTGAACAAGATAACTATGTTCATAGAAAGATTGAAACTATTTACCTTTAGTTGTAACCAGATAGTCTCCCTAAGCTGGTGTGTATGCTTTTTCTTAACCACTCTTTGGTATATTTCCATTGCCCTGTAGAAAAATATATAAAAGAGGGTAGATTATCTAAAAAACTTACATATTGAAAATAAAATGTCATTGTCAAAGTATACTTACGTGTCCATCATTTTCTTCAAATCCTTTCCCAGATTATAATGTAATGAACATAAAAGAACAACGACATTCAGCTTTGGGCATATAACCACTAATTGCCAATGAGTGCTGCAAAAAGAGGTATGAATTATATATATGTACAAAAACAAGGTATCAATTACAAACTTTTTCTTACTCGTGAACATATGGCGCTAGGTAGCACTCTTTGCCATCTTCACAGAGCCTCTGCCGAAGGTATAACTCTCTTATGGCGGAAGTGTTCCCTTTTTTCTGGATGTGAATCAAGCAAAGGAATTCAAACTTGCCACCATTCCCTGATAAAGTATAAAGGCGATGGAGGTACCTACAATAGTTAAAGCATGTCAGAATCAAAAGTTGAATACTTAGTAATATTATTAAAAATATACCCACATCATAAACAAGTGGACGTGCGGTATGGTAATCTGATCCTTCGTTAACATCCACACTATATCCTCCTGCTCGATATGCACAAACATGTCCTTCTTACCCACAACGTCTGGATCCATTGTCAATACTTTAGTTGAGAAGGATATGTCAAATGCCAGCATACACAGACGTTGAAGCGGTTTCTCCTGGTTTTGGGTCTGCGGTTGGGGATGGCATTGTGGAACCACTTCATTGGATGGGGTAATTTGCTAAATAAAAAAAAATTTATAGAGTTAGTAATAATTGCAAGTTATAAATTAACAATATGAAAAAATTGAAACATATCAAGAAGACAAATAATTTCATACTTCAGTACGAACTGCAGCTGGAACTACTCGGACTAGTCTCTTTGGCCACCTAAGGAAAGTTTTGAGGGCTTCACCCACAATCTTTACCTCATCATTCAGAAATGGAATAGGGGCATCTTGAATTTTTACCTCTCCAATCACCACTCTCACTTGGTCATCTTGCATTTGCTCGTGGTGGACGGTTGGCCCCAAGTTTTGTATTGCACCAAGTGCTACTAAGCGTCTATCAAGGTCCTCCAAATATAATTCACAAGGTTCAATGTTTTTTTGGACTCCATAATCCTCTGATATACGCCCAATAACAAAACTCCCATTTGTACTTTGAACTGCAGGAGAATGAGTCGGATGGATAGTTGTGTCTTGTCGTGAGCTTAGGATGCTTATCATTTCTTCCTTTAATTGTAACATCTGGGCGGCCGTTTGCTTCCTTTCATTCTCTAGCATCAATTATATCTCTTGCTTAGTGATCATTCCCGTGGTGGCATAATGTGTATTTGCTCCAAAGTAGTCTCTTATGCCTACTCTTCATCCAATGCCCCTAACACGACCACCATGGTCCGGAGTCCCCATGACAACAGTCAAGATATCATCCCTTCCCTGTGGAATGAAGGCTCCCTGAGCACGTTCTAGTTGAAGTTGATCCTATAGTATATAAATAACAAACATAATTAAAAATGTAACTATACAACAAAGAAAATAATAAGGATTGACGTTAAATTACTTACAATCCTTTCACCAATCACGCGTGCCTTCTCGCTCATATACTCTCCAGTCTTCCTTCGACGTGCGGCCCTCCACTTTTCTTCACGCGATATTAGAGATGGTGGAGATATAATGGTAGATGGATCAAACTGAGCCTCTTCTGCTTCTCCTTCATCATTTCTTCTTCGAGCTTTTCATAACCCCCACGAGACAATCTGTGGGGGAAATCATTCTTTCTACTACTCGCTATAGCTTTATCTTTTAATAAGAAACCAACAAATCATTAATCGATAAAATTAAATGAGAATAAAGTAAGTAACTAATTAAAGTGAATAAAAACTAACCAAAGCTTCTGGTGTAGTCATCATCCTGTAAAATTCTTTCCATGTAGCTTCATCAAGAAATGTATACTCCGCACAAGGATTAGGAGGATTCTTACCTTCTGCTACCTCGACATGCACAAATCTTTTAGTTAGCGAGGTCTTGAAGGCAGTCCAACGCTCCGCGCAATATGATAACAATTTATCCTTTAAGACTTGACTGGGAGGAACGTTGTAAGTAAGCTATGAAGTCATTATATTAGTTAGTAACATGAATAAATGTAATAGTTACAAAAGTTAATAGGTGTATAGTGTTGTACCGTTATAGTATTCCAAATATGATCCTTGACAGATTCATCCACTTCATTCCAATCCTTAATCGTTATGCTAGGCTTGCTACGTGCTTGGAGGGCAACAAAGCTAATAAACTTGCTCTTGGTAAGCCCGATTGGTCTCCATTGCCTATCAAATTCAATTGGTATTTTCTGGTCATTCGCGCGACTCTTGGTCAATTCTTTCAGGGTCGTGCCACGTCTACCCTTTCTTTTCCCCTGAGCAGACTGGCTGCTATGCCCAGAATGAGTATCATCAATATTGGGGGAATCCCTTGTTAGATATGATTAGTTTTGATGATGACAAATATAGATGTCAAATATTAAGCATAAGAAGCTTGCATAGTATACTTTTCTAATACATCGACTAACTATTTGATGTTGCATATATTGTAGATTAGTCAAGCAATGGAAGAAAGAAATTGAGGAATAAAGAACTTGCAAGAATTAATAAAAAATATGAAGATTCAAGTTTTTATGGGTACTGTAGCAATGGGTACTATAGCAATACGGTTATTGTAGCAATTGGCACTGTTTGGCACTGTAGCAGAGTAATTTTTAACAAATCACTCGAGTGATTCAGCAAAAATAAAAATCACTCGAGTGATTCAGCAAATCACTCGAGTGATGTTTAGTTTCTCAGACTCTGTTCTTCATCCAGCTAAGCTTCAATGGATGATAGGGAATTCACTCGAGTGATACGAAGTTTTCTGCAGGTCACCTCCAATGGATGATGGATCACTTCCGGTGAATTTCACTCCTTCTCAAATCACCTCCAGTAAGCTTTAATGCATCTCCAATGAAAGCCCATATGCACTAACGTCTATTAAACCAATAGCTCAAGTAATGCGTTTGATTCTATCAGTGTTGCTAGACCAATGCACCTCCATCTCTTAATTACTCCACGTCTTCATTCATGTGATATGGTCCTTTTGGTTCATCACCACCAGTGGATTTCAATGCACTCTGGAAGTTTATGATAGAAGCCATCCGGAGATATTAAAGTTTCTCTGTGCACTTAAGTTTAGTATGAGGAACTTGAGTTCTTATGTTGATGAAGCAAAATGGAATACAGCGATCAATCCGAATGGGTTCATATGTTATGCAATCTTTATGTTTTCACTTGCTATCATTCTTAGACATTGCTTAATACTTAATTCAAGTGTGAAATAGGGGCTCAAGCATTTGGGTTAAAACTTCAAGTCTGGAGGTGACTCACGGCAAGCATCATCACTCGAAGTGATGCAACCCAGAAAGTGGAAATCCTGTCTTTGGCCAATGATCCAACATATTTATGATTAACACTTCATTGTATTGATATTTGATGTATTGTTACAGGAAGAACAATGAAGAGATCATAGAGAGAGGAAAAACCACTTCACCGAGAAGTCGAGCGTCCACTGATAATGGCTAGTTTTCTGAAGTGGAAATCTGTCAGAACAAGCAGTGCGACTCCAACGGGTATGTTGAGATGCTATCAACAGAATTAAAATGAACAACCAAGAACGTGAAAACAGAAAGCAACTGTATGAATCATCTGTCAGAAGCACAAACAGATTACAAAGGGAAATACTGAAGCATCTGTCAGAGCACCATGATCAATGGGCATAACCGTTGAACTTTCTGTCTAAGCACACGATCAGCTTACAACGGGAGAATGCTTGAATGCTTCCAACGGCTCTCAACCATCTTCTATATAAACCAATGCATTCAAACAAGAAACAGATGAGCAATGAGAACCCAACTGCCAACATGCTGATATCATAAGTCGTCCGCCTCATATACTCTCTGTTCGTATCTGTTTACAATATCATGTATATTTAGAGTGAGAGTATTTGTGTTGTACTTCAGTGAGGATTTATCTACTCTGTGAGAGAGTCTGTAAACACACCATCTATACTTCTGTATTGAACTCAAGGTAGAGGGACCTTGAGAGGGCTGAGTACCTTACGGGAAGTTGTAGAGCGAATTGTCAGTAAGACTTTCTGAGACTTACAAAGTGCAAGCAGTAGAGAACGTTACTGCTCGTAAGACTTACAGTGGTGTAAGCGGGAGAGAACGTTGCTGCTCATAAGACTTGCAAGGGTAAGCAAGAGAGAAAGGACTTTGGGATTGCTTTGCTCAACTTACCGTAAGAGGGTGTAAACCTTACAGTGTGTAAGGGGGAGTAACTTCATAAGAGATTTGTAGAGGCTTTTCTTGTGCCCGGTTAAACAAGAAGATAGTGGATTAGAAATCTCAGGAGGAGCCTGGGGACTAGACGTAGGTCATCGTGGATTGGACCGAACCAGGATAAATCACAGTTTGCATATTCTCTTCCCTAAGCTTTTACATTTCAAGCATATATGATTTACATATCAGCTTATGTTTCTATACTTCCGCATGTATTGATTTGATAAGTTGCGAAAAGATTTTAAAAGATCATACCTTCTTATCACACACCCAATTCACCCCCCTCTTGGGTGTCAGCCAGTTCTAATATTTGGTATCAGAGCTGGACTCTTGTTTAAAGGACTTAACCATCTCAAGAGTATTCTATGACTGATTTTGAGTGTTGCTCACTTTCTGAAGGTTTCGATTATACCATCCCACCAATTTTGAAAGATATAGATTTTTGGTTTTGGAAAGCTAGAATGACTAGTTTTATAAAAGCATTTGATTTTGATATGTGGAATGTTTTTACTAATGCTTTTGATCATAAACCTAGAAAGGATTGGACAGACAAAGAAAAGAAAATGTTTTCATTGAATATTAGAGCAATGCAGTTTCTGTATAATGCCATGACCGAAAATGATTTTGAGAAAATTAGATTTTGCTCTAATGCTAAAGATATCTGGGATACTCTTGATTCCATATATACTTCTAACAAGTGTGTTGAAGTTGAAAGTGTTGACAGTTCATGTGAAACTATAATCTGTGCCTCTATTGTTCATGAACAATTGGAAGCTGATAATGACAAAGGAGAAATCATAGAACACTTCCATACAGTCAACACGGATAGACTAGAAGAAGATGACTCCCAAAAAGAGCTCATTATAGACAGACATGAAAAATCAATCTCTGAAGCTCAAGATAAACTTAAGGTAAAAGGTTTCAATTCTTCTAGTGATTCTTGCAAAACAGATTTTCAAGGTTTGCATAAAATTATTTTCCAACCAATTATTGATTTTGTTGAGAAAAGCAAAAATATTTTCAAACATGTTGGAAATTCATTTGTGAAGAAAGAATGTAGGCAAACTGAATATTTGAGATTGTCGTCCCTCAAACAACATAATACTTGCATAATATCTCAAAATGCATATATTTATACAATTTGCAATTATTGTGGTAAATCGGGTCATATTTCTCACACATGCCATGTTAGAAGAAATCCTAATGTGAGAAATAAATATGTTTGGGTTCCAAAAGGACATATAAAGTCTAATACTAACAATCAAGGACCCAAGTATATGTAGGTACCAAAATGTCCATCTAGTACCTTGTGTATGCAGGATAATCACAAAAGAAATGGACATAAGGATACAGAGAAAATGAAGAAGACACCAAGAGGTTCTCATGTACCAACAAAGAAGTGTGCATCATCACAAAAGAGAACTCTCGGAGCATCCATTGCTAGAACTACAAAGTATAATCACGGAAAGAAGCAATGGAGAAAAGGCGTATGTTCTACCTCAAGAATGAACTATCATAAAGTGCCATTCAACTATCTTGAGCAGAACAAGAAAAGGAAAATCTCTCAGGTATCAAACATAAGACTTTTGAAGTCTATATCTTTTGAGAGAGCTTTGCAGACACCCTTAGAAACACATATGAATGATCAACATAACTGAAAGAGACAGTGGGTAAGCAAAACCAATCCTCCAAGTGCTTAAAGTAAAGGTATACAATGATAAAACCTCCTATATTGTTATCTTTAATATTTATTGAGGTTTATACACGTTACATTAGGAATGAGCATTGTAAACTATCTTAGAAATATGTTTTCAAATCCTTTGAAAAACTCATCTTGTAAACTTATTTACAAAGGGATTACAATGTTCAATAGTTTAGTTCTTTATGCATACACGCATGTTTCAAAACTCTTCTTATGCATAAATTCATCAATTTATTATATTCAATTGTTATGATTTAATTATATTCATAGAGTATGTGAATTTTGTTATGATTCCTATGAGCTAACCATATGTGGATCCAAGTAAAACTGGATACCTTAGGAAGAAAAAGGGTTATACGGTTTTGTAGGAAGAAGAAAGGAATGTCATGCTCTCGGTCAATAAAACAAGGATGAATAGAGCATACATGAATTTTGAAGAGAACATGCAGTAAAGCTTGAATCAAATGCATGGGTTACTCAAGTGATTATGGAGGACTTGAGTACAAAGAAACAAGAAATTGAAAATTAACTTGGGTGTCTACAAGTTACACTCAAGCCAGGTACGATGTATCAGTATGTAAGACTTTCTGCAGAATTTGAGTGTCATGACCATTGTTTTCAAAACTCCTAGAAGCACTCGTTCTTTCCAACTCCTCTTGAGTGATAAATATCTGTTCATTACTGCATATCATTAGCAATCAATCATTTGTGATTTTCAAAATGTTTCAGATTTCTAAATAGACTGAAAGTGAAATTGTGCATAATCCTTCTATTCATCTGAGTTTGAAATGCACAATTTAAGAATACATTTTGATTCATATTGTCTTTATAAAAGTAAATACACATGATTTAAAAATTATTCATATCACATTTGCATTCAAATCATTTTCAAAAATTGGAAGTTAATATTTTTGTATACTGATTGTCAAAAATGCTTCAAACCTATTCACCAAGGTATTTCCCAATCATTGACATATTGATCATTGATCTTCAATATGCTATCCAAAGCTTGAACTTCTTAATCCTTATTTTCTAATGAGTTAGATCTTATCTATATGAGTTTCAAGTATTTTACCTATAGAATAATTCAATATGTGAAAATATTTTTGGTTAAGTTATTCCAAATATTCATTAATGCATCAACCATTACAATGGAATAACATACTCGGATGATATTTTGGAACTCTAGTCATTTGGACTAATGAATATGTGTTTTATCATCTATACATCATTATACTCATCTTGTTACTCAAATGCATCAACATTTATTTTCATCTATTTTTGAGTAACTAGAGCCTTGTACTCAAAATCTTGCCATAAATGATCATATATATTTTGACACAATTCTAAGAGGAAAGATTATCACTTGATCAGTAACAAAGTCATTATGCTTATATATGTGTATCTAGTTAAGCCCCTTTTGGCTAATTCATTTTCCATATGACTTTTGCTCTTAAAAATTCTCCAACATGTTTATTCTGAGGAGCAACATGTTATCTTAGTTGAAATTCTAAAGTGAAGCTTTATGACACAAAGTTTATATCTATTGACTTCCACTATTTTTAGCAAGAGCATTGATATTTAACAAACTGCATAAATGTACATTCAAAATCTTAACATCATAATGCATATTCATGATTTGGAAAGACATTCGAGATTTTGAAACAGATTGCATATCTCATTATCATTTATGGAAAATATTCTCGATTTATCATTCCATAAAAGTTGATCATTATGAATAGATTCACTACTCTCTTGATCCGACTTATATGAATTGCTTGACAATCTTATCAATGACATATTCTCTATATAAAGTGTGTTTATAAATTGTCATTGATCGTTGAAAATTATCACTCTTGGTATCACTTGATCGTTATAATTTATGATTCAATGATTTGAATTTACTGAGTAAAATTATATTTTGGTATGTATTGGTTTATGATATTCTTTGCTCAAATAATATATGATTCACTTGTATAAGAGCATAAGAGTTATTCTATAGAACCAAGAGGAGTTAGGTACCAAAGTATCTAAAGAATGCTATTGAAGAAATGCGGGTGGTTCAAGCAAACGAAACAGACATATCTATGAATTCAATTACATTGCTTGATATTGACATCAAAGAAAGAAGAAATCTGTGACATCACTTAATCAGAGAATCATATTCAAAAAGAAAGATGTCAAAGTGATATTCATTCCGATCCATCTTCATCTTCATCTTCAAATAGTAGCAGACATTTTCACAACTCCTTGCGAAAGATCAATTGGGAATGGTTAATCCCAATAAGTTGAAAGAATATTTTGTTACTGATAATGCTTCTGTATATGTTCATGTGCTTGATGATTACTGTACTAACTTAAGCATCAAAGTATGAGGAAATTTATACTCAAATGAAAGATGTTATCACTTTAGTGATAATGATGCTACAGGTAGGTAACTCAAGTGTTCTCAGTCAAGCACTCGAATGAGGTAAGTGATTGGAGTAAGTTGTGAAGTAACGCTGGACATCAGTGATTTTCTACAACTTCACTCAAGTGAATTGTTGCTATCACTTGAGTGATTCTGGTTCAGAAGGAAATCACTCAAGTGAATGGCAAAAATCACTCGAGTGAATGATAAAAATCTCTGAAATTCTCTTAAATTCAGTATTCCTTCTTATGCAAACTATCAACTTCATCTCCTCATATTTAATTTCAATCACTTCCCAATTATTCATGCATCATTTTCAAAACGGGACTAAAATCTTCAAAATTTCATGCTTTATATCTCTCCACAGTTTCTTCAATGGTTCTTCAAATCCATGAGAATTCTTATTTAAACTCCTCATATTTCTTAAAGCCATGCAGCTTCACATTCACATATGTTTTATATCTTAAAAGCTTATCTCCTTTATTTGACAAAATCATTTTAGTATACTCATTTTCATTTACCCTCAATTGATTAGTTTTGATGATGAGATACTTATCCATTTTCTTTTCAATGATCTCAATTTGCATATACTTTATAGAAAGGAAATTTTTGATACTTGATTGCACTAACCATTCTTCTTGTAAGAATGCTTTTTAGTCATAGCAGGAGAATTTGCTTTATGCAAGATCATTCCTCAGTATGCTACGAGAAGAATATATCAATCTTGAGGACATATGCTTTGATGATCAATCAAGAGAAATATATTTCCTGCAACATTTAAAGCCCTATACCAATACAATAGAGCATTAGCCATATGTGATAAAAATATCGAACAGAAGCTCAAGAGCATCCTGGAGACATCCTCATAATAGTACAACGAAAGTGTGATAAACTGGACTTCATGAATCTATCATCAACTGGCCAAATTCAAATGAGCATTTCTAAACCCTCCTCTCTCTCTCTCTATGTTCTATACATGCCTTGCATATCTTTCATTATGAAAGCTTTATTGAAAACATTTTTCATTTGCATCACATTCAAATAGCATTACTTTCAAAAAGGGGAGAGTAAACTGTTTATTTTGATTAATGGAGAAAATGATATTTCAAATGTATTTTCATAAATACTTCTCCAAGAAACCTTCTTCTTTATACTTCAAACTTTTTGCTAATGTCAAATAGGGGGAGAGAAATAGAAAAATATGTTACATTCAATTTGTCTATTCAATTCAAGCATATTTTTCTTGAAGGATTTGTCATCATCAAAAAGGAGGAGAATGTTAGATATGATTAGTTTTGATGATGACAAATATAGATGTCAAATATTAAGCATAAGAAGCTTGCATAGTATACTTTTCTAATACATTGACTAACTATTTGATGTTGCATATATTGTAGATTAGTCAAGCAATGGAAGAAAGAAATTGAGGAATAAAGAACTTGCAAGAATTAATGAAAAATATGAAGATTCAAGTTTTTATGGGTACTGTAGCAGTGGGTACTGTAGCAATACGGTACTGTAGCAATTGGCACTGTTTGGCACTATTTGGAACTGTAGCAGAGTGATTTTTAACAAATCACTCGAGTGATTTGAGGAATCACTCGAGTGATTCAACAAAAATAAAAATCACTTGAGTGATTCAGCAAATCACTCGAGTGATTCAGCAAATCACTCGAGTGATGTTTAGTTTCTCAGACTTTGTTCTTCGTCCAGCTGAGCGAGGTCTGGTTATTTGATCATATCTCTCACAATACAACTCCAATTGAGACCAAACCAGTTGCATATGAAACTAGAAACAACATCAAATGAGCTCAGATGAGGGAGATATCAGTGTTAGAATTTGACCTTCATGTCAGTGTCACTTTCTGGAACAAACTTGGTATTTTGGCTATAACTCTCAAACCATGGATCCAGTGGAGCTGAAACCGGTGCCATATGAAACTAGACTTCAAGAGCTTTCCATGTATATATAATGCAGCAATTTTGGAGCCATATTCGAAGAGTTATGTCATCTGGAAATTTACCCCTGCTTGCTGAATAATTGGAAACGAAAGAAAGAGCTAAAGTGATCTGAACAACAAATCACTCGAGTGATTCCAGAATTCACTCGAGTGATATGGCTTATTTCACAGATCACTTCCAGTGGCGCAGAATTCACCGGAGGAATTTTTCACTGTTCTCAATATCACTTCCAGTGATAGGGAATTCACTCGAGTGATACGAAGTTTTCTGCAGGTCACCTCCAATGGATGATAAATCACTTCCGGTGAATTTCACTCCTTCTCAAATCACCTCCAGTAAGCTTCAATGCATCTCCAATGAAAGCCCATATGCACCAATGTCTATTAAACCAATAGCTCAAGTAATGCGTTTGATTCTATCAGTGTTGCTAGACCAATGCACCTCCATCTCTTAATTACTCCACGTCTTCATTCATGTGATATGGTCCTTTTGGTTCATCACCACCAGTGGATTTCAATGCACTCTGGAAGTTTATGATAGAAGCCATCCGAAGATATTAAAGTTTCTCTGTGCACTTAAGTTTGGTATGAGGAACTTGAGTTCTTATGTTGATGAAGCAAAATGGAATACAGCGATCAATCCGAATGGGTTCATATGTTATGCAATCTTTATGTTTTCACTTGCTATCATTCTTAGACATTGCTTAATACTTAATTCAAGTGTGAAATAGGGGCTCAAGCATTTGGGTTAAAACTTCAAGTCTGGAGGTGACTCACGGCAAGCATCATCACTCGAAGTGATGCAACCCAGAAAGTGGAAATCCTGTCTTTGGCCAATGATCCAACATATTTATGATTAACACTTCATTGTATTGATATTTGATGTATTGTTACAGGAAGAACAATGAAGAGATCATAGAGAGAGGAAAAACCACTTCACCGAGAAGTCGAGCGTCCACTGATAATGGCTAGTTTTCTGAAGTGGAAATCTGTCAGAACAAGAAGTGCGACTCCAACGGGTATGTTGAGATGCTATCAACAGAATTAAAATGAACAACCAAGAACGTGAAAACAGAAAGCAACTGTATGAATCATCTGTTAGAAGCACAAACAGATTACAACGGGAAATACTGAAGCATCTGTCAGAGCACCATGATCAATGGGCATAACCGTTGAACTTTCTGTCTAAGCACACGATCAGCTTACAACGGGAGAATGCTTGAATGCTTCCAACGGCTCTCAACCATCTTCTATATAAACCAATGCATTCAAACAAGAAACAGATGAGATGATACGATAGTAACCAAATACATGAGCAATGAGAACCTAACTGACAACGTGCGATATCATAAGTCGTCCGCCTCATATACTCTCTGTTCGTATCTGTTTACAATATCATGTATATTTAGAGTAAGAGTATTTGTATTGTACTTCAGTGAGGATTTATCTACTCTGTGAGAGAGTCTGTAAATACACCATCTATACTTCTGTATTGAAATCAAGGTAGAGGGACCTTGAGAGGGCTGAGTACCTTACGGGAAGTTGTAGAGCGAATTGTCAGTAAAACTTTATGAGACTTACAAAGTGCAAGCAGTAGAGAACGTTGCTGATCGTAAGACTTACAGTGGTGTAAGCGGAAGAGAACGTTGCTGCTTATAAGACTTGCACGGGTAAGAAAGAGAGAAAGGACTTTGGGATTGCTTTGCTCAACTTACCGTAAGAGGGTGTAAACCTTACAGTGTGTAAAGGGGAGTAACTTCATAAGAGATTTGTAGAGGCTTTTCTTGTGCCCGGTTAAACAAGAAGATAGTGGATTGGAAATCTCAGGAGGAGCCTGGGGACTGGACGTAGGTCATCGTGGATTGGACCGAATCAGGATAAATCACAGTTTGTATATTCTCTTCCCTAAGCTTTTTCATTTCCAGCATATATGATTTACATATCAGCTTATGTTTCTATACTTCCGCATGTATTGATTTGATAAGTTGCGAAAAGATTTTAAAAGATCATACCTTCTTATCACACACCCAATTCACCCCCTCTTGGGTGTCATCCAGTTCTAACATCCCTCTCTATGTTCCTATTTAATAATGAAATAAGATAAGTAATTGAAAATCCAAGATACATAATCAACGAAATAAGATTACTAACTTTTGATTAAAGTCCGTCAAATAGGAGTAAATATATTCTCCCATATCCCTTTATGGTGATCAGTTCTTGTGATATGTATGTCATCTACTTCATCTTCATTTAATTCAGGTAACCCTGACGAGAAACATGGAGTCTCAGAAAATCAGAATTTAATTCCTTATTATCATCACTATGAACTACAGTTTTTCCTTGGAGAACAACGGAGTGACTTTTATTTGTTGGATCAATTACATAAAACACTTGTTTTGCGTGGGCTGCTAAAATAAAGGGCTCCTCACTGTACTTTAATTTATTGAGATAAACTAATGTAAATCCATACTTATCCACTTTAACACAATTATTATCAATCCACTTGCATTTGAAAACTGGAACTCTAAATTTAGTATAGTCAACCTCCCAAATCTCTTCAATAACCCCAAAATAAGGCATAGCTGCTAACTTTGGCTTTTTGTCTTTTGAACTGGAAAAATGCATGGATTCAGCCACAACCATAACTCCACTATTTTGAACAGTACTCTTGTCATCCAGGGATTTCGTATAGAAGGAATACCCATTGACATCATATCCACTCCAACATATGACATTAAAGTTAGGACCCAGTGCCAACCATTTTATAGTTTGAGAAACACTATTATCATTCGCTACTTGTTTTTTTAACCATTTGTGGGAAAGTCTTGTTATGCTCAAGCAATAACCTTTGCTCAGTCATGCGACCATGTTGTGCCCTTATAATTTCTTTATGCATAGATATATAATCTTGAACTTCATCGGTGTTATTCAAAATGTATAAGTGTGCTTGTAACATTGCATCATGATCTATATTAGTTTTCACTGTTACCCCACGTGTACCCTTACCTAATAATCTGTCCTCATGACAAGATTTAGGAAGCCCAATAGCTTCTTCGTTTGACAAGTAGTCGGAACAAAACTCAATAGCTTCTTCGGCAATATATCTTTCAACCATGGAAGCTTCAGGCCTGTATGGATTCTTCACATATCCTTTAAGAATTTTCATGTATCTCTCAATTGGGTACATCCATCATAGATAAACAGGGCCGCACAACCTGATCTCCCTCACTAAATGAACAATTAGATGTCATGATATCAAAAAATGAAGGAAGGAAGAGTATCTCAAGTTGGCACAAGATAATAGCAGCATCCTTTTCTAGTTCATCTAATTTATCGGGGTCAATCACTTTGTTGCAGATGGCATGGAAGAAGAAGCACAGTCTAGTTATAGTATGTCTCAAATCATCTGGCAATATGCCCCGAATAGCCACGGAAAGTAGTTGTTGCATCAAGATGTGGCAATCATGAGACTTTAAGCCCACTAATTTCAAATCTTTCATCGACACAAGCTTTTTAACATTTGAAGAATACCATTGAGGCACTTTGACACCATGTAAACAATCACAAAAGCTTCTTCTCTCAAGCTTGGATAAGGTATGAGAGGCTGAAGGTAGATAAGTCCGCTGACCTTATGGCTATGGATGTAACTCATCTCGTATTCCTATTTCAATCAAGTCTAATCTTGCATTGACACCGTCTTTTGTCTTGCCCTTTATATTGAGAAGTGTCCCAATAATACTATCACACACATTTTTCTCAACATGCATCACATCAATACAGTGCCGCACATCAAGACTTTGCCAATATGGAAGATCAAGAAATATGGACTTCTTTTTCCATATATTTTTATCAGCTGCACTCTTCTGCGTCTTTCCAAAGATAACATTGATGTCTTTCACCCGTTGATAAACTTGCTCTCCAGTCAATGGTACTGGAGCATCTCTATACTCTTGATGGCTATAAAAAGCTTTCTTTAATCTACGATAAGGGTGATTTTGTATGAGAAATCTCCGGTGGCCAAGGTAGACTGTCTTCTTTCCATGCTTAAGTTGATGGTGGCATGTGCCTACTTCACAAATTGGATATGCTTTGTGTCCCTTAACACTATACCCAGATAGGTTTCCATATGCAGGGAAGTCGTTTATGGTACAGAAGATCATGGCACGCATGTTGAACACCTCTTTTCGATTCGCGTCAAACACATCCATACATATCTCCCACAACTCTTTCAAGTCTTCAATCAAAAGGGCTAGGTAAATATCAATGTCATTTCCTGGCTGCTTTGGACCCGAAATCACCATAGACAACATAATATACTTACATTTCATGCACAGACGAGGAGACAAGTTGTAAATCACTAAGAGAACAGGTCAAAACTATGAGTATTGCTAAGACTGCCATAAGGATTCATGCCATCATAAGATATCCTAAGCCTGAGGTTTCTTGGCTCATTTCCAAACTCAGGAAACATCTTATCAATTTTCTTCCATTGAGGAGAATCGGCTGGATGGCGAAGCTTCCTGTCCGATATTCTCTCATCTGTATGCCAGCTTAAGTTCTTTGCATCATTCATATTAGCAAATAATCACTTGAACCTTAGTTTCACTAGAAGATACCATAACACCTTCGCAAAAGGGCCCTTAGTAGTCTAGACAAAGTCTGTATCACAATTCCCTCTTAATTTGTACCGTGAAGCACCATATTTTGGACACTTATGCTCCCTTTAAACTCTTCTCTATATAATATACAATCGTTAGGACAGGCATGTATCTTTTTGTACTGCAGACCCAAGGGACACAACATTTTCTTTGCCTCATAGTAACGGTTGGGTAATTCATTACCTTCTGAAATCATGTCTGTCAACAACTCAAGCAATTCTGTAAAAATCTTGTCACTCCACCCATTCCTTACTTTCAAGTGGACCAATATAACCACAGCTGACAACAACTTGAATTTTGTACATCCTGGGTATAAAGGCTTTTCTGTATGACTAGACAAGTTATCATACGCATGTGATCGCTT
The DNA here is from genome assembly GCA_037074505.1 of Albizia julibrissin. Classification (NCBI taxonomy): domain Eukaryota; kingdom Viridiplantae; phylum Streptophyta; class Magnoliopsida; order Fabales; family Fabaceae; genus Albizia; species Albizia julibrissin. The sequence goes on from CM073479.1 coordinate 39,834,026, forward strand.
AAAGGCCTCTTCGCCAATATCACGAATCATATCCTCTAGTCGATCATCCATGTCCACATCAACTTCCACCTCTTTAGATGCACTCAGCTCTTCTACTAATTCACCATGTCATACCCATCGTGTATAACTCTTCAAGAACCCATCACAAATCAATTGCTCTCTTATTTCCCTGACACATAGTCGCCTCAAATTTAAGCAATTTACACAAGGACAATAAAACTTCCCAGATTTATCACCACCAGCATTTCTTATAGAAAATTCCAAAAAATTCTTCACCCCATTATCATACTCATCACTAGTTCATCTAGCATAGATCTAGCTACGATCCATATGTGCAAATAAACTTCAACAGAAAATGAAATTGTTTAAAATTTTGTGTTCAAATTATAGGAGGACTATTGAAGGACATGGAATGAAGGAGGAATAAAATTACAGAGATAAGAACAAAAGGGTCTCTCTAGTTCGAAGAAACAAAAGAGGAAGCAAAGCACATGCAAAGTGAAACCACTTGTGTGTTTGTGTCTAACCAGCAAGCAAGTCATCAAACTTAACCAAAATCCAGAGGTTGGTGTCTATTAGCTACAACACGTGTGGCAATGGAAAAGCAAAGGAGGGAGGCTACAAGTAATTCGATTAATAGGTGGCGTTGAAGTAAGAAACATAATCTAGTCAAAAAGGAACCAAAGCACATGCACAGTGAAACCACATGTGTGTTTGTGTCCAACCAGCAAGCAAGTCATCAAACTTAACCAAAATCCAGAGGTTGGTGTCTATTAGCTACAACACGTGTGGCAATGAAAAAGCAAAGGAGAGAGGCTACAAGTAATTCGATTAATAGGTGGCGTTGGAGTAAGAAACATAATCTAGTCAAAAAGGAAGCAAAGCACATGCACAGTAAAACCTCTTGTGTGTTTGTGCCCAACCAGCAAGCAATTCATCAAACTTTACCAAAATCCAACAGAGGTAAGTCAAGGATGAACGAATTATATCGGAGTCGATCCTAAACTAATTTGGGGTCAAATTGAGATAGTATCATACCTATTTAATAGCCACTTCACCGGTTTTCAAACCGAACCAGTTGATCCTGTCTGGATTTAATAATATGATCGCCTTTTTAGTCGGCACCCAACCTAATACTGCTACGATTCACAAGTAACCAACAATTGGAACCTATTGCTTTGGAGAAGACCAAATATGAGGATTCAGATGCAAAATGAAAACAGTTTGATGCCAAGTATCATTTAGAAGTTGAGAAATCAAAGAGGGATAGACTACTTATTTGGTAGGTATAGACTATTTAAATTAAACACAAAAAATACTCCCTGTATAAGGATTTGTTTACACACTATAGAAATATAAATCCATAAAAAAATCCATTCATTCACCAGTTTTTGATATTTGAATTTTAATTAATTATATATCTATGTGTGTGTGTGTGAGAGAGAGTGGTGGAGCTATACAAATTATAACCCAGGCAACGACCTTAATAATAATAGAGAGTGGTGTATGATAAATATATGTTTATAATTTTGGTCATGAACAGAAAGCGAACATGCATTAATTGGAGTTGATGTATAATTTGAATGAAAAGCTGGGATTTAAATTCCAGTATTGTCATGTCTAAATAAAGATAGCTCTCTCAAATTCATATTTTTGCATTCACATTGAGGACTTGAAACTTATCAAACTTCCCACTATTCCTGCCCCCAAAAAAAAGAAAAGAAAAATAAAATTAAAAACCTGTAAAAGTTAGGCTAATAACATATGGCAAGCTTCTCTGTTACTGCATATAAACACACACAGAGAGATGGTACTATAATAATCATATCTTTTAGTAAGCTCAGAAACGTGACCATGCCTCTTTGTCGAGTGTGTTTGATTTTTAAACTGATTTTTGGTAGACCTACCTTCTCTGCACACAAGTTGTTGTATTCCCTTTGCAAAAACACTATAAATTGTAAAAACTTTTAGCTTTATGATTTGGTAAAGGTGCCATTTTGAGTTAATCTTATTTTCTCTATACATCTGTTTATTCATTTATATATATATATATATAACCTCTTCCACGTTTCAGGCCTTCTTTTCACTTCCATGGCAACATTATTAGTTCTCAATTAATCCTATAAATAAAAATACAAGTATGCACAATATGAGAAGCAAATTAATCTGCTAAAATATATGCAAATAACCAAAGAATATGGCTTGGAACCATCAAATCTGAAGGTGAAGCCGCCATGGCTTACGACAGCGTCACCATCAACCTCCGGAATGCCGAGTGCCCAGAGCCACCGGAATTTACAAAGCCATTACAAAAAGGGGGAAAAAGGAGTTTTGGAAACATACCTTACGGTGGCGAAAGGTCTGCAACAACGTCCAAATACAGACGCTTACGGCGGCAAAAGGTCTGCAACATCGTCCAAACATAGACGCTTACGGCGGCGACGGAGAGATGAGTCTGAACTCTCACGGCAGCAAGTAGGGCATGAGTTCGGCAGATGAGCGTGAGAGGGAGAGAGGAATGGGAGCTAATTAACTGACGGTAAAAGCAAATGAAAGAGGAAAGAGGCGCGTGGGTAATTTGGGGGGAGGAATACTACACCGATTGGACAAGAACCGGTGTAGAATATATAACTTTCTACACCGGTTGGATTTGAACCGGTGTAGAAAGTCATATATTCTACACCGGTTCTTTCCCAACCGGTGTAGAATATGTGGATTTATTTTTTTAGAAAAAATTAAATTCATATTCTACACCGGTTCTAATTTAACCGGTGTAGAATATATGACTTTCTACACCGGTTTAAATTCAACCGGTGTAGAAAGCTTGGATTTATTTTTAAAAAAATTCTTGCCCATTATATTTTTTTTGTTTAAATAAATTAAATAATTTTTGAATTAAATTAATTTCATTTTTTTAATGAATTTTTTTTAAAATTTACTTTCTACACGTGTTATCTTTTCAACACGTGTAGAAAGTCCGTAAATCTTAATATATTTACGAAAATGCCACCGGTCACACTTTCTACATGTTACTTGTTTCATAAGGTGTAAAAAATTGGTGTAAATCCTATACTTTGTACTAGTGCACTCTTTTTGATTTTCTGCAACCATACTTTTTAGATTTTGTTAATAATTTGGTCCTCCCCCCCAATGAGGCATGATGAGTTCACACAACAAACATATGTTTTGTAGTATTATGCAGTTAAAATTCCATGTTGAGCATCACAATATATTATGGTTCAACTTTGATGATAATAATCAGACATATCTTCGCCATAATAAATTTTAATATCTATAATTATAGTTTCCATATTTTTAGGAGAAAAAATTGTAGACCATCTACATATGATTACAATATAAAGAATTTTGAAATCAAGATATTGTCAACTTCAAAATTAGTGTGCCTTTTGATTTTTATGAATGATAGTAATTACCTCCATGATCAACCAATGAAACTCGATAAAATAAAATCATAATTTTTCAAAAGCATTAAATGTTTTTGAAAATATAATATTAGAAGCTATCGGGATATGAATAAATGAGATATTTTTTTACCTAAGAATAATTGGGATATTAATACCCCCAATAATTTATATTTTTACTTTTTATAGTAATTAGAGATTGCCTAACCATAATGATTCACAATCACTGTATTTAAAATATTTTAGGAATCCATTCAAAAATAGTAGAGAATTTGTGTAATTATAAAATAAAAACTATTTAAAAAATATAATTGGGATTTGATATTTAAGAATGACAGTAACTACCTCCATGAAACCTCCATGAAAACTCATATTTGGAATTATTATAATTATAAGTGCAAGTGTTTCATCAAAGATGAGTAAATTGGGTGAAAATAAAAATTTAATTAAACTTTGCAATTAAAGACAATTAAGTGAATAAGACCAAAGTTAAGAGTTGGAAGTGTACACCAAGGATTATATTAGTTCGGTCACAACTTTTCTAACCTACGTCCAGTCCTTAGATTTCCCTGAGCTTTTCAATTCAGTGGGTTCTTGACACCTCAATACATAGTAAACTCCTTCATCAGATACTCGCTCCCCCTTCCACAATATAAACTAATATCCTACTTAAGGTTCCACAACCTTAAGTTATCTCAATAAGAAGTATTGAGTGCTTGATATAACTCTCTTTCTCTAAAAGTGAATAAATAATAACTGAAATACAAGATATAAAGAGAATGATGAAATAAACAGAGCACATAATGACACACTTAAATGTTTGGCAGTTCGATCGTTGCTCTGCTTTGAATGTTTCAATATTTATAGTTGTAATACAATAAGTGACTGTTGTGATCATTCCATTTATTCGTTAGAGTCTCATGCCTTCTGAACACTCTTTGTGTATGAGAAGATAGCCGTTGGAGCAAAGAGAATGTCTTGCTTGATACTCTGCTAGCAATAAATGCTTCTGACAAAAATTTGTTTTTTGTGATATTCAAATATTTTGATGTTGGAAATTTCTAAAACTTGCTTAAGAGATGTTAATTATGTAAAAGAACAATAGCAAGTAAGGTTAAGAGATTAAACAAGGATTTCTTTAAGTTCCAGAATCCTAGGTATTATGCTCTATTTCTGGAACAATAAGTTATTCAAATATAATCTTCTATATTCAGATAGAATATCTCTCTTTCTGATATACTATATTCGAATATTGGTCTTTCTATTTGAATAACATTTCAGTTATTTGTAAAGAGGGTATTTGAATAAAATGGTCCTTATTCGAATAGAGTCTTTTAAAAAACAGGTGGATTTAGTCAAATACATTTTTATAATAGTGTGTATTCGAATACAAGATTGTTTTCGAATACGTTTTTAGAAACTTGACTTGTTATGAGTTTATTCTGATACAGCATTTGGTTATTCAAATAAGCTTTCTAAAAAACTTTATTCAAATACTACAGTATCTATTCGAATAAGCTTTTCAAATTGAATTTTGAAATGGATGAGTTTCTTATTCGAATACTACTCTCCTTATTCGAATAAGCCTGACCTTAATCCTTAAAAACTATCTCAACTTTATTCCAACAGTCAACTTATTATTTGAATAACATTTTAGAAACAACCTTGAAAAGTAAAGCTTGTTATTCGAATAATAATTTTCCTATTCAAATAATTTTTTTTTCATATTTCAATTAGAGGAATAGTCAAGGCATACCATTATTCAAATAGAGCTATGTGTATTTGAATACTCTTTTTCTTAAACCATGTATCCTTATCTAAATAGATTACTTCTTATTCGAATAATACTATGCTTATTCAAATAAGCTAAGAGTTATTTGAATAGCTTTTGACTAGAGACATTTTCCTATTCAAATAACAATTTGTCTATCCGAATAAATCAATAGTGTTGAATAACATGAATTTCCTTAAACCAGATAATAAATCCTTGTTCAAATAATCCTAAGTTTGTTATAATCAAAACTCTGAATCTAACATTCTCCCTCTTTTGATGATAACAAAAATTAGCATATTCAAATAGAAACAGTAAATTAAGTAAAAGCATAGCAGAAACACATGGAACAAGATATTTCAAATTGAAATTCAACATGGCAGTAAACATATGCTAAAGACAGTAATCATAAGCTTAAAATGAACTTTAAAGACTAAAGAGAGAATTTAAACATGAACTCTAAATACTAAAGAGAGAAACACAATTTCAAGAGTTGTTGTCTTGCATTTAAAGCACAAAACTACCTAATGCTTAATGACTTAACTCTCCCTTTTTTTGACATCATCAGAAAGGTTGTGAGGAGTAGGAAGAGAGTAGTCATAGTGGAGGGTAGATATTCTCTGAGAGTAGTTGGAGGAGGACTTGAGCAGGAAGTTAGGTTGAAGTCAAAAGGAGTATGAAAGGGATCAGAAGGAGAGGCAGTGTGAGTGGTTTGGATTGCAAGGGTAGAAGAGGATGGTTTAGGAGTTGGCTCAGGAATAGGTGCAACCTCTGAGATAGGATGAGGAGAGGGAATGAGAGGAGGTTCTAAAGATTGAAGTTCCTCAATGTTTTCTAGATTAGGGATTTCTTGAGTATTCCTAGAGGAATTGGAGGCAGGTTGAGGGATAGGTTGTGAAGGTTAAGGATAGGCTGAAGAACTAGATCAAGAGTGATGTGGACTGGGGAAGCAATGGTGGTTTCTTGCATAGTGAACAAAACATTAGAAGGTTTAAGAGGTATAGTAAAGGTAGGTTGTGATGGCCCAGTTGGAGCAACTGTAGGTAGATCTATGTAAGTAGGCACTTCAAGCACATGGGCTCTAGCCAGTGAGGATCCGGTAATGCATGTCTCTAAGCAATCAAGCTTATGTCTAATTTCTCTGATTTGTTGGAGATAATTGGCTTAAAGATTGTAGAGACTTGAAAATGTCATTTCTCCAATCATTGCTCTAACTTGACTTGGGACATCTTCCAGTAGAAGCTTATTAGACTTCAGGATTTGCTCTATCGCTGGTTTAAGAGCTTCTTAAATTTGCATTTAAATAAAGGCTTCAAAGAGTGAGGGAAATGGAGATGAAGATGCAACTCTAGATGAATGAGCTTCATCCATCTTTGAATTTTATGGCTTTATTCTTTGCCTTTTTCCTAAGATTGCTTAGGTAAATCCAGTGGAAGAGTAATCCTTATCTTCTTGATATGTGTGACTCTAAATTTGATTAGCCTCTCTATTTCTCCCTCCAGATACCAGATATTGTTTAGTTTAAGGAAAAAGAGATACAGGCTGAGGATATGGTGTAAGAGTGGTTTTATTGGAGATGAACCTATACCTATTAATCTCTTTGTATGTGAACTCTCTCAAATTTAGGTTGATTCCAGATATCAAGCAGGCTAGTAGATTGAAGTCTTTGTTGCTAAAGTGATTGAAGTTTTGAAATTTGTTGATACAAGATTGTGTGTAGATGTACCACAAATCCTATGATCATCACTTAAAGACATGGAAGAGAATTTCTTAGTTTTTCTCACTGGCTTTATAATCTTCATAATCTCCTCCTCATTGTACTCAACTGCATTATCAAATTCATCATCATCATAGCCTAATAAGTATTAATGATAGAAGGAGGAAGTTGAATCTTCTATCCTCTCATTGTAGTCTTTAGTCGTTCTTCAACTAGTTCTTTTTTATTGCCTTTGATTTTGACAGAGTATAAATTGCAATAAAAAGTACTAACTACAGAGGGGCTATATGATAAATCAACTTGGAGCCATTTCTAGTAGTACTCTAAATAACCATAGAGAATGAAGCCTAAACTGTCCTTCAGATATGGCAGATCTACATAAACTATAGGGCATATAGACCTCGAGGAAAACAAGTCTTTATACCTCTTCTTTTCATCTAGTTGCTGTAGAACCCTGAAATCGAAGTCAAAAGGAGGTTTGCCACTTCTTCTCCTAGCAAAGGTCGTGGTTGTTCTTACAAACTTCCTTGTAATTGACCCTGAGATAATCTGCTAGGCCTAGCCTCAATGTCTTTGACAACTTCTTTAACCACATTTCTTATAGTCCTATCCAGACTGTTACTCTTGGTAGAAGGGTTATGAGAAGATGTACTTGAAGTATCCTTATCCTTGGTTTTTGATATAGTTGCAGTGGTTTTGGATACCTATGTGGTCTCCATAGGTTCTCTTATTACAATGTCTTAAGCTCATAAAGTAGCTTTGAAAGAGGCATCAAACTTTGGGTTTAAACTTTTTGGGAGTTTTCTTGTTTGGAGACCTTTTTGAAGGTTGATTGGATGGAAAAAGACCATCACGTTTCTCAAAATTTGCTCGCTTAGACTTCATTTGAGAATTTCAAAGAACTGACTGGAGTTAAGTTTGTTGAGGAATTTGGAGGTTTTAGGAGTTGTAGATGATTAAATGAAGTGTTTTTTGTAGGGTTTTGATCACAAGATGAAGGCGAAAGAAATAAGAGATATTTATATAGGGAGTAGCAACTAAGTAGTATTCAAATAATGAGTGAAGAATGAGTTTTGTTCCGTAATATTAAGGCCTAGGTTATTCAAATAAGTTCATGAATATTCGAATAAGGGGGTTTTATTTGAATAATGATGAACGTATTCAAATAAACAATGAGAGAGAGTGTGTACTTGTATTTGGATAACCTTCAACTTATTCGAATAGGTTGCAGCAATAGCCTTCATAAGTTGTCCCCTGCTTCTTCAAGTATTCGAATAGTTGATGGTGTATTCGAATAATTCTTTGTTGATTTGATGATTTTTTATTCGAATAATAACCTTGGTATTTGAATAATCTTTTCAGCCTGACTGATCTTTTTGCTCATCTTATTTAAATAAGTCTATCATGATTCAAATAGATTTCTATCTTTAATTTTCCATTCTATTCAAATAGATAGTCTTGTATTTGAATTGAGTTCCTATCCTGTTTAAAAATAACAAAGAGATTTTTCTTATTCGAATATAGATTTCTTTCTTTGAATACAGTTTTTGCAATTTATACTTTTAGGAAAATATTTATTCGAATATGTTACTGCTTTATGCAAATAAACTTCTTGAAATGTCAATTGAGTTTATTCAAATATAGGCTTCTTTATTCGAATACATTCTCTGAACCAATTATTTTTCGAATAGTTATCAATGTTTTCGAATAGTTCTTATTATAAAAGCATTAATTTTATTCGAATAAATTACATTTTATTCTAATGAAGTTTTTTTGAAGTAAAATTTTAAAACATTGTTTGTAAACAAATTGTTATTAATAGGCTTTTGAAAAATTTTCTACTTATTCAAATAGTTTGTTTGTTATTCGAATAATGTTCTTAAAAAAATTTGTTTCTATATTCGAATAGAGATACGGTTATTCAAATAGTTTTTGTATATTTTGTGAAAACTTTCTGTTATTCTAATATACAAATAATATGTTTGTAAAAACTTGCTTTTGTATTTGAATAGAAGCTTTGATGTTCGAATAAAATTTTGCATACTTTGTGAAATTTTTGTGTTTGTTCAAAGAGGTTGTTGTTTATTTGAATAGAGCTTTTGTAAAATCTTTCTTTTGCATTCAAATATTTACTCTATTATTTGAAGAGTTTTTAATAAACAGATTGAAACAGTAACACTCATATTCGAATAAATAACATGTATTCGAATAAAAAACCATTGAAAACTCATCTATGTATTTAAATACAATAGTTAGTATTTGAATAAAAAAAATTTGTCAGAGTATTCTTTTTAAAGACAATCCTGCAAAACACATATCTAGAGCATTCGATGCTTATGTTAGTAAACTTTTATCATCAAAACCTAATTAAATGAATTAAAAGTATATAAATTTACTTACAATTTATTGGGATTTACCATACCCAATTCCCTTCTTATATATAGAAATCGATCATTTACCAGTGGTTTAGTGAATATATTAGTTAATTGCAGATGTGTAGGGATAAATACAACTTTGAGATCTTTCCTTTGAACATGATCTCTGATGAAGTGATGTCTCACATCTATGTGCTTAGTTCTTGAATGTTGTTTGGATTCTTGTCTAAGCTAATGGTGCTGGTGTCACACAGTAGATAAGAATTTCCTTGAGATGAATGCCAAGATATTGTAATTGTTGCTTCAACTATAACACTTGAGCACATTAGCTTGATGCAGCCATATATTCAGTTTCTATTGAAAATAATGATATTGTATTTTGTTTCTTGTTGAACCAAGAAACAATTGATCCTCCAAGAAATTGACATTGTTTACTTATGCTTTTCCTATCATTTTTATAACTACTATGATTAGAGTCTGAGTATGCTATAAGATATTCATTTCCCCATTTGGGATACCATATTCTCAATTCCACTGTATCAGTAAATATCTGAAGATTATTTTCACAGTTTCTACATGAGATTCCTTAGGACATGACTGGTGCTTGGCACACATTCTGACACTGAATTGAATGTTAGATCTACTAGTTGTAAGATATACTAGTGATCCAATTATCCCTCGATATTTTGTTATGTTGATTTTAGCCCCTTTCACATCTGCAACCAATAATATTGTTGAACCCATAGGGGTATCGGCTCCATTGGCTTGATCAATTCCATATTTTTTAAGAAGCTCTTTGAGATACTTAGTCTATGATATGAAAAACTCATTCTTTCTTTGCTTGATTTGCAAGCCTAAGAAGAATGTCAATTCTCCCATCATAGACATCTCAAATTCTCCTTTCATTATCTCAGAAAATTCCTTGCACAAAGAATCATAAGTAGCTCTAGAAATAATGTCATTAACATATATTTGTACAATTAACATTTCATTTTTCTTGTGTTTGAAAATAAAGTTGTGTCTACTCTTCCTCTAACAAACCTTTTATTAATGAGAAAATTGCTTAATCTTTCATACCAAGCTCTTGGAGCTTGTTTAAGACCATAAAAGGCGTTCTTTAATCTATAGACATGATTTGGGTTAGAAAAATCTTCAAAGCTAGGAGGTTGTTCAACATACATGCTACGAGTGTAGGATGATTATTTAGAAAGTGCAAGTGTACACTGTCGTAATCAAGTAATATAGAAGTGAGTAGAGTATTATTCCCACGAGGATTTATCATTAAGTTTCAAAATTGTTTTTATTTAGTCGATCGATTAGTTGGTGATTGAGATTATAAGATAAAAATGATTAAATGTGAATGCAAATGATAGGAAGACAAATATAATAAAAAGGTCCTAGGGATAGGAAGACAAATATAATAAAAAGGCTCTAGGGATTAGATTTCACTTAGCAAATTCTGAATTGAATCACTTATCTATTCTAATCCAATTTATTTCATATGATTGATAGTCAAGTTTCCCTAATTTAATTACTAGCATCTTCCAATGTCAAGTAATTCTATAATTAATTGCTAACCCAATATATTCCTATATGAATTTAAGCAATTAATCATGCATTAAAATTTATGAAACTCATTAAGACTACACAACCCATATTAATATATTTCTATTTCATATGCAGATTATTGTTTTAATTATAGGATCCACACATATGCATCTCCTTCCTGTCTCAACATGCATATTAAAATCATCCAAAAGGTGGCCAATCAATTGAAAGCATTAAGAACAATAATTAAAACTCAATCACGAAGGAAAAATTAAAACTACATTTAATAAGTTAAGATTCAATATATCATTAGTAAGCTGCGTCATCACCCTAGGAAAAGGAAAATTTAGCTCATGATGAAATTAAAAACAAAAAAAAATAAATTAAAAACATCATAAATATTGCTTAAAAATTAATTACAAAAATATAAACATACAACTACAAGATGCATGAAAATGTAAAATCTAGCCTTCCATATATTAGGTAAAACATTCTATGTGGGTGACAACCTATACCAACCATAAAAGAGGACTACATAGGCCTTCCATATAGGAGGTAAAACCATCCATGTAGGAGGTATGCAAGAAGTAAAAAAATGCAAGAAATAAATTCTAAAATAACAACTCTCTCTCTAAAATAGAAGCTCTATCTCTCTCTCTCTTCTCCTTCTTCATTTTAAGATGCCAAAATGCTCTATTTATAGGCTTTAATTTTCGGAGTGCTACAGTAAAAAACCATCAGCTACAGTACAAAAAGACTTCATCTACAGTACCCTATACAGTTTCAACTGTCAGCTACAGTGATAACGCGTTGCTACAGTGAATCGACCACTCACTCACTACAGTAAACCGACCATCCACTTGCTACAAGAACTGACCATAGTGAACCGTACTCAAAACAGTCCCACGTCTGCTACAGTTTCCCCGTATTCTACTACAGTGACATATTTGTTACAGTACCGTATAAACAGTAATTTGTTATAGTCCTTTAAAATGCATTTTCAATATCTTCTTAATATGGTGATGTGCGGGGCTATCAGAAGAAAATCATTATTTCTTTATTAATTACACCCAAGTTAATTACATTAAGCTTAAAATATCGTCCATAAAATTTTCATATAAGGGAAAATAAATATGCAAATATTTTACTTATCAGGATTCTAATTGTATTTAGCTTGGCTACTGGTGCAAATGTTTCAGTGTAATCTTCTCCATATACTTGCGTGAAGCCTTTCGTAACCAGTCTAGCTTTGTACTTCTCAGGAGTTCCATCTGCTTTATATTTTGGAGTGAATACCCATTTACACCCAACTGGCTTCTTTCCTTGTGGCAGATCAATTACATCCCATATCTTATTACGCTTAAGAGCCTCTATCTCCTCCAAAATAGCTTGCCTCTATTCAGGTATAGCCATGGCCTCGTCAATTGTGTCTGGTACCCTGATGTTGTCAAGATGAGAGACAAATGCCTTTTATTTTGATAAAATGGCTTTATAGGAGATGAACTTCTCAATAGGATATCGAGTGCATGATTTGGGCACTTTAGGATTTTTCCTTACTGCAAAGGGAAGGTTCAGGTCAGAATTTTCTGTTACCACTGTTTCTTCTTGACCTGCCTTTGGCTCAGATTCTTGGTGAGTGCTAATAGCTTGTAGCTCATTACCTCTTTTGTGTCGTCGTATGTAAATATTACCCCACCTATTTGTATCTCCCCCTTGAATTAGCGCATTATTAGAGGTATTGAGGTTCTCAGGGTTATCAAGAGTATCGGTGGTAGTTTCAAAGCTAGTCTCTGTCTGAATGATAGTTTCAGGGTCAACCTCTGTTTAAATGATAGGAGTACAAATGGTGACTGCTTGATCATCTTCTTTTGTCTGGAATTCACTACTATCCCTCTCCCCCTGAATTACAGACAGGGCATAATAGGGAATAGTTTCATGAAAGGTGACATCACATGTAACAAACAAACGTTTAGAGACCGAATCATAACACTTATACCCTTTTTGAGAATTAGGATAGCCGAGGAAGATACACCGAAGAGCCTTAGGATCAAGTTTATTGGTGTGATGAAGGTGAACATAGGATGTGCATCAAAATACCCGAAGTGGCAAAGTATTTTCAAGATATGGAAGATTATAGAACTTGTGAAGGAGTTGAAGTGGTGTTTTGTAAGACAATGGTCGGCTTGGCATTTGGTTAATGAGGAATTTTGCAGTCAGTACAACATCATCCCAATGATATTTAGGGACATTACTACTAAACATGATAGCTTTGGTAGTCTTGAAGATATGGCGATTTTTCCGTTCAACAATGCCATTCTGTTAGAGTGTATTGGGACAAGTACTTTTGTAAACAATTTCATTTTCAGTTAGGAAGGTAGACAGAGCGTGATTAAAGTATTCAGTCCCGTTATCAGTATAGAGGATCTGTATTTTGGATTGAAACTGGGTTCGGATCATGTTATGAAAGGTAAGGAATATTTGATACACCTATGTTTTATCCTTCAATAGGTAGACCCAACTGGCATGTGTATGATCATTGATAAATGTGATGAACCATTTGGATTTTGATCTGTTAGGGTTGCGTGATGGTCCCCACAGGTCACTGTGAATTGTGGAAAAAGGTTTTGATACTTGGTATGAGATTTTTGAAAATGAAGTGCGATGATGTTTGGCCTTTTCACATGAATCACAATGAAGATCAGAGGCAACTTTATTAGAAATAAGAGATGGGAACATCTGTGACATATAATTAAAATTTGGATGACCTAAATGTTTATGCCATAATTCCAAGTTACTAGTCCTAGGGAGAGACACTGTATTGCAGGAGGTAATCATAAGACCATTACTATTAAGATAATACAGACCATCAAGTTCTTTCACACTCCCAATCATCATCCTCGTCAGCAGGTCCTGAAAAAGACAGTAAGTAGCAAAGAAATTAGCCCGACATCGTTCATCATTAACTACCTTGCTTACTGATAATAAATTACACTTCAATTGCAGGTCATGTAAAACAAAATGAAGAATAAGTGCAGCAGAGATTTTGACAGAACCAATCCCAATTACAATAGACTCAGAATCATCAGCAATCCGCACAGTCAATCCATTGGTGATAGGAGTATAAGTTGAAAAAATAGCCTTGTTATCAATCATATGATCCGAGGCACCTGAGTCAACAATCCATTAATTTCCTGTACATAATCCTTTTATTACAGTTAAAGGTTGAAAGAAATTACCTCTTCTGACTACTGTGGCAGTAGGCTGTTTCATAGTCTGTAGTGTGGCTAACATTTCTATTATTTTATTTAGCTGGTCATTTTGGGATGATTCCTTAGAGGTTTCCGCCATGTAACCTCTCCCTTTTCCTCTCTTTGGTTTCCATTCAGCAGATTTACCATAGAGATTCCAGCAGGTATCTTTTTTATGCCCCTGTTTTTTACAATGATCACAGAGTGGTCGGCCTTTAGAACCTTTTAATTCTATAGATCGAGTAGCAAATGTTGAGGCCTCAGGAGGTGCAGAAGTAATAGCGGGATTAGTAGAATTATGAATCATTGATTTGCGCCTATCCTCTTCATTACACAAAATAGTGTATACTTCACGAACAAAAGATAAGGGTTCTTGACTGAGAATCCAAGCCTTAACATCGTCGTAAGTCACATTAAGACCAGCCAGTAACTCATATACTCTCTCTTCTTCTTTCTCTTTGCGATCTTCTTTTGCATCAGCCCCACAATGATGAATTTTATTTTTGAGAGCATCAAACTCTTGCCATAATGCTGGTTTCTCAAGATAATAATCATCAAGTGGCATGTGGTTTTGTTTTAGCTGCCATAGCTTCTTTTTAAGATCGAATATGCGGGATCTATTTCCCACAAGACTGTATGTCTCACGAAGGGCTTCCCAAATTTCCTGGGCTAAAGGAAGATACATGAAACTCTTCTTAATGGGGGCTGACATTGCATTGATTAACCAAAAGAATACCAATGCATTCTCAGACTTCCATTTACAATATTCCTTTGTTTCTAATGTTGGGGGCCTTTTAGCTTCACCAATTATATATTCAAGCTTATCTCGTCCGTTAAGGGCAAATATCATGGATTGAGACCATTCCCGATAATTTTCACTATTAAGCTTCTCAGAGACAAGAAGAACAGTGAAGATGTCATTAGAACTAGATCGTGACATAGAGGAAGAAGCATCAAAAATTGTGACATACTGATGGATTTAAATATAGTAATCAGACTAGTCCAAAAGATAGGCTGGTCCTCCAAAAAAAAAAATTTGGTCCTCTGAATACCAAAAAAGACAGATTGGTTTTTTGAATTTCAAAAATACCAGTTTACTACTTCGAATTTAAAAAATACCAGATTAGTCCTCTGATCATTTAAATAGATCAGTTTTTTTCAAGGAACAAAAAACCGGACCGGTCAATGAACCGGTCACAGCACTGGTTTAAGGGTTAATGGTTCAATCGGGGTCGAACCGGTGGTCAAACCGGTCATATTAAAATATTATAATTTATTAGTGGTAAAGATCTTTAGGTAAAAATGCTTAAAATATATTAGTATTAGTTATGATGCCTATATTTATATAATGACATCTCATTTCCTATAATTAATTAATTATTATATCCTCTAAAAATCATTTTTTTAGATTTATTCTTTTTTTACTTACTTTTCTCTTCATCTTGGTCTTCAAACTTTCATTTTTCCCTAAAAAATAATGTTCAATAGTAGATAGAAGAATAAAAAAATGTATTTTATTAAAAAAAAAAGGAAAACCAGTCGAACCACCGGTTCTGACCGGGTTCGACCGGGTCGAACCGGTTCACCGGTTTTGCTATAAACCGGACCGGATCACCGGCCGGTCACCGGTCGGACCGGTTGAACCGGCCGGTCCGAGTTTTTTTTCAATGGTTTTTTTAACTCTTCTGCTCTCTCATGCAATCAGAAAGTTCTCTATTCTCTCACTATGAAGCCGCCGAAGATGCTGGTGACGAAGGTGGTTACGGAACAAAGATGGAATAGCAGTGATGCGATCGGGAGGTAGGACTTCTTTTTCTTCTAGGTCGAAGAAAGCTTGTTGGAAAGCAGAGAAATTGAATTTGACAAAGGAGCTAGAGGAAGACTCTGATTGCTCGGTAATTGGATTCTGAAATCCGAAGGGTGATGACGAGGGTGAAGAGATCAGAGATGAATGACAGCGATGAAGAGCTGGAACCTGAAAACCGAAGAGCAATGGCGAGAGCGAAGAGTTCAGAAAAGGGCGATAGAAGCCGAAGACCGAACTGAGAACTAGGAGTTGTGAGTAGACCACGAGACCTCCAATTCCAAAGGTGACAATGTCAGTGGTGAGCATAGCGCCAAGAATCGGACCTGTGAGCTTCGGCTTGAATCGGTTCGCCGATCTGACCAACGACGGGTTCCAGATCAAGTATGAGGGCGGCTGTCGGTTGGCGAAGATGCTGTAGGAGGTGTGATTCTCCTTGAAACTGAACCTAGCCGAAGGTTGGTATTATCGACTGAAAAACTGAACTCGACTAAAGCAGGAGTTGCAGATGAAGCTCGAGAGATGAATTCTCGGCAATTTTCTTCAATGCTCTGATACCATTAAGAAATATTGGACAAGAGAATAATTATTTTTTCTATTTCATATTGCAAATTACATCCACATATATATATAGAAATCTCCGGACAAAAAACTGCACAATCAAAGAGACAAATTATCGTGTAATTAGGAATATTGACTTCTCCTTCTCCTTTCGGTGCTTTTGGTGAGATTTTACACACTCCCTCAGTCATTAGCAAATCTTCGCTTTTCTTCTAAGGAGTCCAGTACACTCTCACACAAAAAAGGCAAAACATTTTAACGAACATCTTAGCTGCACATCATTATTATATTGAAGCAATTGCTTGTGGATTTATTATAATTACCTCGGCATTCTATCTTTGATTTGATTAGGCGTCGCAGTTTCTTCTTCTTGCATAAGAAAAAGAGACCCAATCCCAAAAGTATAATAGCAACAGCAACAACTGTAATTCCTATGACCTTAGCTACTTCTGTGTTGTAGGAAGCATTTGCAGGTCCTATGTCATATCAGATAAGATGATTTTTGTTGGTAAGCATATCCACTTCTTGTTGTGCCACCAACATTATGAAGTGCAACAAGAAAGGAGCATATACATTCATCGTAAGAAAGAAAGGGATGAGTTCAATGCTTATTACAATGAATTAAAAATATATTGATGACTCTTTTTAATAACGTTAATGATTGTATTAGTGTTTAGTAAATCTTCTCACCTAAGTGTTAAATACTAACGGGTAACAACAAGAAGTAATCAGCAACTGGTCTTACCTTGCAAAAATTATAATAAAGGAAATGCATAAATTATTATTTAAAATATCATAATAATAATTAATAGTTTCTTAAAAAAATTAACTTCAATTAAATATCAATAGAAATTTTAAAGGAAAAAAGATAAAAAAAATTTCACTTAAAGTTCAAAATTCTAAATTAGTACTTTTCTATTGGAATGAGTTATCAATTGCTATACTCTTATATTTAATACATATATTTTTATAGGCAACACAACTGATTTAAGATTTTAAAGTTTAAGTGGTATTTTCTAATTTTTTTTCTAATTTTGAATCTTTGAATAGATAATTGTTTTGAAGAAATTATGAATTTAAATTTTTGAAAGAATTATGAAGCGGGTGTTGCGAGGTGCTCCGAGTCCCACCGAAAAAATAGAAAAGCAGGGATCGAAAAAGAGAGAGCCTTTGAACTCAAAAAAGTTGGCCCAAAAAGCAGCGATTCAGACCCAAACTTTTAAATTTCAAGAGCCCGCTAACTTCGTCTTCAATTATGCGATTAATCCAGGGGCCATTTACTACTAAAGGAAAGGCATTCAAAAAATAATGTTCGAATTCTTTTTTAATAACATGAAATTTATTTTTTTTTTTTGTCACAACCACCCACCGAAAAAAAGTCTCTCCACTTCCTCTCTACTTAATTTATCCATTATTAAAGTGACTTTCTATGGTTAAGATTTATTCTGTAAAAATATTATTACTCCATTCAGTCCTTAGTATAAAATATATTTATCTAATTTGATTAAATTAAGAAAGTTAGTTGATATGTCATATATTTTCTAAACTATTATAGTTTTCTTTCTTAATTCCCTCATTTCCTCTCCTCCTTGATTTTTGTTATGGGAGCATTATTAATAAGGGTAAATTAGGAAAAGATTGACAAATAAAAAAATATGTCTTATATTTAGAACCAATATCAACTCTTCAAATATATCTTATATTAAGGGTATGTTGGAGTATCATTTAATTTTCAATATTACAATTATATTTTAATATAATATAAAATCTCAATCATTAAATATTAATCTAACAGTAGATAAATTAAGTGGAGAGATAAATTAATGGAGACACTCTTTTTCCTACAGAGACTTCAAACCCAATCTCACAATCAAGAAAAGTCTAAAAAAGAGGTATGTGATGTTATTTGAGTTACAAAAGCTCGACTTCTAAATAAGTAATACACAATGAACAAACAACTATATATATATATATATATATATATATATATATATATATATATATATATATAGTTGTTTTAAACACATGCTCACGTAAAGAATGTATGACAACTTCAAAATAGTGATACTTTGGGATATTAAAAGCAACTTAGCCTTAAAAGATATGACAACTTTAAATTGATGTCATTGATAGTACTTATTTATTTTAGTTTATTTTAAGTGATTTTCATCACAATAAATTAATGCCACAACAGATTAATGCATGAATTGATGAAACAACTTCAAAACAAAAAAAATCTGTGAAAATTTGTTGATTTGAATTGTTGGATTAAAATCTCAACGGTCCAGATTTAATATATTATAAAAATATTATTTAATATTATTAAGGCGGTAGTAGGATCTATACCTGCTACTTTGATATACACAGTACAGTATAAGGTTCTAAACTCAAACGCAACCTTTGCTCAAATTCTTCCTGAAAAGGAACAAACAACTGTTTTCTTAACAGATTTTACAAAAGTAAATGTTTCTATCCCCAGGACTATCATTTGGAAAGATGTTACTCTACCTGATGAATGGATTATGGAAAAGGTTTCACCACCTATACCTAATCTTGTTCCACAGATTAGTAGAGTCATCCAAACTAGTGATGGTACTGTAAAATTGTCTTTTGATAGATCAAACTCACAAAGGTATGGATCTCAACCTTCAATATATGGAGATTGTAGATCTATGGAGAGTGAATCAAGGAGATCTTGCTCTTCTTTACCTAAACCACCATCTATCATTTACATACCTCCACAACCAACTGCACCATCCACATCCCAAACCTATGTAAACATAATTCCTAAACCTGATTCAACAAACGTTTCAGTTTCTGAAATTGATAATTCTTTAAATGTTCCTCACATTAATTATGAAAGAGAAGAAGACTTAAGATCTATTGAGTCTCCTGATTTTTCACAATTACAGACCCAACAAACTCCATCCACCCAAACAAGACTTAGGCAACTCACTATACCTGAAACACCTCAGTCTCAAATTTCCAAACCAAAAGATGAATCATCTCCAAAATCCGGGGATATTCATGACCTTGAAGAAAAGTCCCAAACATCTGAAACTGAATCCAACGATTCTCAAAACCAAATCAATCAACAATACTGGAGAAAACCAACTAAACTCTATTACCCTAGAGCTAGCCCTCCAGACATTCTGGTTGAAGAAAGAATTAACCAAAATTTTAAATCTTTTAGTGCTGACAATATTTACGAATGGAATATTGATGGCCAAAATGAAACAAACATTCTTCAAATTCTTTAACACATGACAATGTTAAGCAATGCTTATCAAACTCAACATACTTATTCAGATGAAGATATTACTAATCTTTTAGTATCTGGTTTTACTGGACAACTAAAAGGTTGGTGGGATTTTTATCTTTCAAACGATGATAAAAACATGATTTTTTCATCAATTAAAACCCAATCAGATGGAACACCCATTACCCATAATGGCCAACCCATTCCTGATTCCACAAACCATTTAATCTTTACAATTGTTAAACATTTTATTGGTGATCCTTCTTTATGGCAAGATCGATCAGCAGATCTTCTTTCAAACCTTAAGTGTGCGACACTATCTGATTTTAGATGGTATAAGGACACATTCCTTAGTCGAGTTCTCATAAGGGAAGATTCAAACCAGCCATTTTGGAAAGAAAAATTCTTAGCCGGATTACCAACAGCTCTTGGTAATAAGGTTAGGGAAAAACTTAGAAATTTAAACGATGGCAAAATCCCTTATGAGTATTTGACTTATGGGCAATTGATTTCTTATGTCCAAAGAACTGCTCTTAAGATTTGTCAAGAGGATAAACTTCAACATCAACTTGCCAAAGAAAAGGCGTCTGAAAAACGTGAACTGGGTACATTCTGTGAACAGTTTGGACTTCCTAGCTGTAAACAGTCTAAGCCCAAAAAGAAAATCCATCATAAACGATACCACAAAAAACCCAAAAACGTTTATAAAAAACTCAAATACGATACACCTCCTCGTAAACTCAAACATGAATTTCGTACCAAACCAAAATACGATTTTCAAAAGGAAGAAAAGGTTACATGTTTTAAATGTGGAAAACCAGGCCATATTTCAAAATATTGTAGTCTTACAAGAAAACTTAAGAAATTTAAAAAATTAAACAATATTGAAGAATCTGTTATGGAACAGATAAACAATTTGTTAATTGAAACTTCTTCTGAGTCTGAATCTGAAAAATCAAATTCTTCTGAAGATTTGAATGAAATCCAAGAAAATGATTTTGAAAAATCATCTTCAGAAATTAATGTTATCACGAAGGAACATGATTTACTTCTTGATATCATTTCAAAACTTTCAGATTTTGATAAAGGAGAATATCTTTTAAAATTTAAAGATATTTTCACTGAAACACCTAGTTCTTCCAAAACTAGACCTCAAACTGTCTTAAACAAATATGACATTACCCAAACTTTGGAAAAATTCAAACATATTCCAAAACATGTAACTCTTTCTGATCTTCAAAGAGAAGTCAACAACATTAAAGAAGAAATTAAAAATATTAAATTTCAACAAGGAACACATGCTGAAGCTATATCCCAAATTCAAGATATACAATTAGCATCTCCTCAAACCCAAACAAATCATGTTTCAGAAACTAATCAAGAACATGATATTTCTGAACAATTTTTAAACTTAGTTTCAAAAGTTTTATTTCAAAAATTCCATATACATGCAAAAATCATTATTAATGATGAATTTGTATTGGAACAAACTGTTTTGTTTGATACGAAATCTGACGCTAATTGTTTTAGAGAAGGTCTCATTCCTACAAAATACTTTGACAAAACTACTGAACGTTTTAATGGTGTTAATAAAACACATGTAGATGTTCAGTATAAAATTTCAAATGTTGTTATTGAAAATGAGGGATTTAAAGTTAAAACCCCATTCATATTAATCAAGGTCATGGGATCTGAAATAATTCTTGGTGCACCTTTTGCCCAACTATTATTCCCATACATGACTGATGAGGATGGAATTTCAAAACAACATCTGGGTAAAAAAATATTATTCCCTTTTACTAAGAAACCCAGGATCAAATATTTAAATCCTCTTCATTCAAAACGACAACAAGTAAACTTTTTGAAAGAAGAGATTTCTCTTAAACGATTAGAAGAACAACTGTGTCAAACACAAGTTAAAACCCAAATCCAAAATTGTTTAGAAAAAAATTATAAAACATTTTTTTCAGATTTATTAAGACATTACTATGATTTCTCAAATCTGATTCTAGCCAGAAACGTACATAATATCTATACTTATCATACACTACTATGAGGACACATCGCTTGCCACATCACCTCGGGTCTTACAGCCTTCCTATCCTCATCAACGACTCATGCATGATAAGTAAGAACCATATACATAAGGACGCAAGTCCGTGCTATCGAATCAAGATATTTAAATCATATTAATATGCTAATAAAATTTTTGAAGACATAAAACAGATACAGATTTAATCAAAACATCTCTACTTCACCTTCTAGCTCTGATACCAAGATGGGGGAGGGCCCCGAGTAACAGAAGGGAAAGAGGGAGAAATTAAAGCAGGAAGTAGAGAAGTAGCAGGACTACTTACATAACTAAAGTTAAAACCCCATTCATATTAATCAAGGTCATGGGATCTGAAATAATTCTTGGTGCACCTTTTGCCCAACTATTATTCCCATACATGACTGAAGAGGATGGAATTTCAAAACAACATCTGGGTAAAAAAATATTATTCCCTTTTACTTAGAAACCCAGGATCAAATATTTAAATCCTCTTCATTCAAAACGACAACAAGTAAACTTTTTGAAAGAAGATATTTCTCTTAAACGATTAGAAGAACAACTGTGTCAAACACAAGTTAAAACCCAAATCCAAAATTGTTTAGAAAAAATTTATAAAACATTTTTTTCGGATTTACCAAATGCATTTTGGAATCGTAAACATGTAGTTGATCTACCTTATGAAAAAGAATTTTCTGAAAAGAAAATACCAACTAAGGCTAGACCAATTCAAATGAATCCAGAACTTCTTGAAACTTGTAAAAAAGAAATTCAGGATTTATTAAACAAAAAATTGATTCGCAAATCTAGAAGTCCATGGTCTTGCGCTGCTTTTTATGTAAATAAAAACGCAGAGATTGAACGTGGAGCTCCTAGGCTTGTAATTAATTACAAACCTTTAAATGATATGTTGCAATGGATTAGGTATCCAATTCCAAACAAATCAGATTTATTAAAACGTTTGTATTCTGTAAAAATCTTTTCAAAGTTTGACATGAAATCTGGATTTTGGCAAATACAAATTTCTGAAAAAGATAGGTATAAAACTGCTTTTACTGTTCCCTTTGGTCAGTATGAGTGGAATGTTATGCCTTTTGGTTTAAAAAATGCTCCATCTGAATTCCAGAGGATCATGAATGAAATCTTCAATGATAATAGTCAACTCATCATTGTCTATATTGATGATGTATTGATTTATTCTCACTCTATTGAAGAACATTTTAAACATGTTTTTAAATTCATAAGAATTGCAGAAACAAATGGTTTAGTAGTTTCTAAACCTAAAATTAGTTTATTTCAAACTAAGGTTAGGTTTCTTGGACATTGGATTTACCAAGGATCCATTACACCAATTGAAAGAGCAATTCAATTTGCTAACAAATTTCCCGATCAAATCATTGATAAAACTCAACTTCAAAGATTTTTGGGATGTTTAAACTATGTTGCGGATTTTATTCCTCATCTAAGAAATTTTATTAAACCGCTTCACCAGCGTCTTAAAACGAATCCTCCTCCTTGGACGGATGAACACATCAATATTGTTAAGCAGATTAAATCCCAGGTTAAGGAACTTCCTTGTCTTAACCTTCCAAATCCTTCTGCTTTCAAAATTGTTAAAACTGATGCCTCTGACATTGGTTATGGTGGCATTCTTAAACAAAGAATTGATGGAAAAGAAAAAATTATTTCTTTTACTTCAAAACATTGGAATAATTCTCAACAAAATTATTCCACAATAAAATTTGCAAAAAGATGTTAAAAATCTTGCATCAAAACAAATTTTTGCCAGATGGCAAGCCCTTTTAAGTGCTTTTGATTTTGAAATTGAATTTATCAAAGGTACTTCAAACTCTCTCCCAGATTTTCTGACCCGTGAGTTTCTTCAGGGTAGGTAGTAGTGAGAGCCCAACCAAAAAGCCCAAATGCCGCCCAAAGGTTTGAAAAAGAAAGATCCGGATAAAAACCCGGACAAAAGCCCAAGCCCAAACACTTAATCCTAGAAACTTCGGATACTCTTCTTCTCTCCCTCCACTTCTCTTCTACTCCTTTAAATTCTCTCTCTTCTTTCCATCTTTCTGTATTTCTTTCTTTGTAAGTTCTTTTCATGTTTTAAATAAAGTATTGTATTTTCATATATCTTTATTTTAAATATACTGTCATCATATGCTTACCTCCTCTGGGAAGAATGGACAAGGCAGATTTAATGTACTGAGTTCAGGTGTTATGCCATGTCTTAATCGACACGTATAACGGAACCGTCTCAGGGCATTCGCCCCCTACACTTCTTTCAGAGCATCCCCTTTTCATGCATTTTAATTTCAGTTTTTAATTTATGCCTTTAATTATGTAAGTAGTCATGCTACTTCTCTACTTCCTGCTTTAATTTCTCCCTCTTTCCCTTCTGTTACTCGGGGCCCTCCCCCATCTTGGTATCAGAGCCAGAAGGTGAAGTAGAGATGTTTTGATTAAATCTGTATCTGTTTTATGTCTTCAAAAATTTTATTAGCATATTAATATGATTTAAATATCTTGATTCGATAGCACGGACTTGCGTCCTTATGTATATGGTTCTTACTTATCATGCATGAGTCGTTGATGAGGATAGGAAGGCTGTAAGACTCGAGGTGATGTGGCAAGCGATGTGTCCTCATAGTAGTGTATGATAAGTATAGATATTATGTACGTTTCTCGCTAGAATCAGATCTGAGAAATCATAGTAATGTCTTAATAAAATATTTTGAACCATAAAACTGATAAAGTTTTAATGATTTCACCACTATGGATCTAGACGGTGAAGATATCAAGGCAAGGGAGATTTACAACTAAATTCTTTTCGTGCTTTATTATATGCTCTTTAAATTCTGAATCTTTAATTCATTCTTTATCTTTTAGTCTCTTTTATTTTCTCTTTAAGCTTTCTTCAGCCTTATTTTCTGTTCTTTCTATCCTGCCTTTACTTTCCAGTTTCTTTATCTTTCTACCATTTAAATTCTGTAATTTAAATTTTACAATTTAAATTATGTCTTCTATTCTTCGTTCTTTATCTTTCAGATCCCATGACCTTGAAATGATATCAAGAAGTAAATCATGTTCCTTCGTGATAACATTAATTTCTGAAGATGATTTTTCAAAATCATTTTCTTGGATTTCATTCAAATCTTCAGAAGAATTTGATTTTTGAGATTCAGACTCAGAAGAAGTTTCAATTAACAAATTGTTTATCTGTTCCATAACAAATTCTTCAATATTGTTTAATTTTTTAAATTTCTTAAGTTTTCTTGTAAGACTACAATATTTTGAAATATGGCCTGGTTTTCCACATTTAAAACATGTAACCTTTTCTTCCTTTTGAAAATCGTATTTTGGTTTGGTACGAAATTCATGTTTGAGTTTACGAGGATGTGTATCGTATTTGTGTTTTTTATAAACGTTTTTGGGTTTTTTGTGGTATCGTTTATGATGGATTTTCTTTTTGGGCTTAGACTATTTACAGCTAGGAAGTCCAAACTATTCACAGAATGTACCCAGTTCACGTTTTTCAGATGCCTTTTCTTTGGCAAGTTGATGTTGAAGTTTATCATCTTGACAAATCTTAAGAGCAATTCTTTGGACATAAGAAATCAATTAGTAGATCTATGGAGAGTGAATCAAGGAGATCTTGCTCTTCTTTACCTAAACCACCATCTATCATTTACATACCTCTACAACCAACTGCACCATCCACATCCCAAACCTATGTAAACATAATTCCTAAACCTGATTCAACAAAAGTTTCAGTTTCTGGAATTGATAATTCTTTAAATGTTCCTCACATTAATTATGAAAGAGAAGAAGACTTAAGATCTATTGAGTCTCCTGATTTTTCACAATTAGGTGAACCCAAAGAAATAAATGTTTTAGAAAATAATTTTCAAATAAACAAAATTGCTTTGCAAGAGGAATTTTATTCTGAAAAATTTACTCTTCAGAGGACATGGTTTTTAAACAATTTCAAAGGACTTGAAAGAAAATTAGTTCAAGAAAAGTTTTATAAATTTCTTAAATTAATTCAAATGAATATTTCATTTTTTGATTGGTTTGATGCTTATGCACAAGATCAAAATTTGAATTATCCATTTTTTCAAGATATTGAAGTCCTTAAAAAAGATTGAAAAACCTCTTAACAAGGAGTTATTTCTTCTGAATTTCCTCCTGTCAAAACTATTCAAGTTCCTAAAAGAGTTGATGACAAAGATCAACCCATTTGGGCAACTCCTTTTCGATTTAAACAAACTTCGCAAGAAGTAAGAATTTTTCTTTCCAAAATGGCTGGTTTGAATCTTCCCTTGTGAGAACTCGACTAAGGAACATGTCCTTATACCATCTAAAATCAGATAGTGTCGCACACTTAAGGTTTGAAAGAAGATCTGCTGATCGATCTTGCCATAAAGAAGGATCACCAATAAAATGTTTAACAATTGTAAAGATAAAATGGTTTGTGGAATCAGGAATGGGTTGGCCATTATGGGTAATGGGTGTTCCATCTGATTGGGTTTTAATTGATGAAAAAATCATGTTTTTATCATCATTTGAAAGATAAAAATCCCACCAACCTTTTAGTTGTCCAATAAAACCAGATACTAAAAGATTAGTAATATCTTCATCTGAATAATTATGTTGAGTTTGATAAGCATTGCTTAACATTGTCATGTGTTGAAGAATTTGAAGAATGTTTGTTTCATTTTGGCCATCAACATTCCATTCGTAAACATTGTCAGCACTAAAAGATTTAAAATTTTGGTTAATTCTTTCTTCAACCAGAATGTCTGGAGGGCTAGCTCTAGGGTAATAGAGTTTAGTTGGTTTTCTCCAGTATTGTTGATTGATTTGGTTTTGAGAATCGTTGGATTCAGTTTCAGATGTTTAGGACTTTTCTTCAAGGTCATGAATATCCCCGGATTTTGGAGATGATTCATCTTTTGGTTTGGAAATTTGAGACTGGGGTGTTTCATGTATAGTGAGTTGCCTAAGTCTTGTTTGGGTGGATGGAGTTTGTTGGGTCTGTAATTGGACCATTTTTTATTGAATTTGCTCTAAAACATTGGATTTAAATTTAGTTTGTAAATCCGTTATAAATAATAATATTTTTATAATATATTAAATCTGAATCATTAAAATCTTGATCAAATGATTCAGATTAAGAAAATTAAGAAAAGATTAACCAAAAAAAATCACGAAAGCGAAATCTATTCAAATCACCTATGGGGCCCATACTTGCTGGAACCATTTCTTCTATTTTTTCAGTATCTCACGTGCTCTCTCCACCTGTTTAACTTTATTTTCTCTATGAATTACCATTCATCTCCCTCCCTGGAGTGAGTAGAAAATTTTATAACTTTATTTTTCTAATTTTATAAAAACAAATAACAAGGTAGAAAATGAGTTTGTACCATCACTATTGATATTAGAGATAATTGAAATGGTTATGTGGGAGAAAACCCTTTCATCTCAAAAAATGGAGGAGGATAATACGTAACATGATAGAACCAGGAAAATTAAATACAGGGGCCAAAATTATTGGCCTTGGTTTTCATCATCAAACACAAATTTTGTGATTTGCTCTCAATCTTGAAACCATGAGCTCATATGACAGGCTAATTCTTCGCATACATTAAGCACCCGGAAGGTTGTTTTTGCCTGGAAATAGTCAATTTAATTATTTATGGGGTAAGTTTTTATGTACAAAATCAAATTATTGCATCAAATTAATAGCTACAGAAAGAAGAGAAGTGGCATCCTAAGGTCAATGTATCAACAGAAAATATGCCAGTTTCACAGCAAAATACACCTCCCAGCATAAGGAAAAGCTGCCATCAATACATAGTTTTGATGCCATATTGCAAAGAAAACGGTTTTGGATATTCAAGAAGCCGAAGACGGACAACTTAGTATGAGCATAAAACTATATCAGTGCATACCTTCACGTAGGAACAACCTTTCCTAAGATAAAAGAAATGGCCATTGACCCACAGAGGCCGCATAGTTTTTGGACTGAATCCCTTTTCTCCTGAGCAAAGAGAAGATTAAATGAGAAATGGTGAAGCCATATCATAAACCATAAAATCAAAATAAATTAGCACGTCTAGGGGCTTGTTCAATTAGTGAGACTGTAATTGCAGTACAGGAGGGTTCCACAATGGCAATATTAACAACATCAGATTATTACCTGTACATAACCCACGAAAGTTTTCTGCAGTAAAGGGGGCTGAGTCATGGAATTACTGGGAGGACAAAAGAATTCATTAGGTTGCATCTCTACTCTCACAATCACAGTTGCAAAATTCAGAAAACAAAAGTTTCATCATGTATGATCATTGTAATTCAAAAGTAATGAAACAAAAAGGGTACCTCAAAAGTCATCCTTAAATAACGAGGTCCATTTATTCTGAGGTCCATGAAAACAGGGAATTTCTTCATCACCATTATCTTTTTCCCATGAATCAGAATTCAAGCCCAAAAAACAGCTGAAGTCACAAAAGTCAGTCAAGAGAGACCATTAATTATACCAAAATAATATACTGATGGGGCACTTTAAGGACGCTCATGTGGTTGGAACTAAGAGTGTTTAGGTTAAGTTTAGGTTCTTGGTTCGACCCTCCTATCATACCAAGACAATAAGAAAAATAATATTGATATAATACATCCACATAACATGGATAAGAAGCAGGACTACATGATTAGGAGAGACTATTTTCGCATAATGACTATTAGGGTTTACAGTCTTTTCTTATTTAGCTGTTTCTTGATTGACTATGGTGATGAAGCTCGACTTGCAGCCATACTAAACAAAAGCACGAAACTTGACTTGCTCGGCTGATTTGCCAGAAAGCTACGTCACCTTATGCCCTACTTTATCTTTCCTGCCTTGCTCAATAACCCATATAGACAAAAACGAAAGTCGCCATGACAATCTGATACAAGGTAAATTACAATTCACCTCCCCATGAATTGGCACAAAATCAAATCCCTCTTGTTGTTTGAAGTGTCCCTTTCAACTCTTCCTTATTACCACTTCAATAATGAGAAGTCAAAATGGTACGCAATTTTCATAGTCAAAAGTATGTATCATTTTTACCATAAACATTTCAATAGTCTGTAAGATTATTACAGGGATAAAACAACATTTTTGGAATAAAGCCGTCCAACTATGGCCTCAAACATTATTAGAATGTCTAAGCCACCAAGTTATATGCAACAAACATTTTGTATTCCCCAAAAAAAACAAAAATTAAACAACGACAAATTTCATCCTTCTAACAATGATGTGATCGATTTTATAAATGGTACTTAAGAGTAACTGAACAAATTACAAAGGTTCTGAATGTGGCAATTCAAACCAGAGGGTGGTAGTTGGCCCAAAAAAGTGGGAAACAGAGAGATCAATTTAGTCTAGGTTGAACCAGAAGATGGTAAACTATAATTTAATGTCCAAAATATAACGACCTCTAAGTACATCATGTTACAGATAAATCACCATTAGTCAAGAGCAACACTTGATGTTACATTCAATGTTCTGACACGAGGTAAGGATGAAAATAATTCCAATGCCTAGTTTTCGTACACTCCTTGAAAACACCAAAATGATCTTGACATTTACTCTTACCTGAATTTCAATTCTTCCAGACCAGAAAAATCATAGAGAATTTACATACACTAATTATAGGCCCAGTTGCAGAATGGCATCATCAGTTTGCATTATTCAATTACGCAGCCTACTCATACCTCCTGACTCAACTTTCAACAGATATTAGTCATGGATTCAGGATTCCATTCACACACTTCTATGCAAAATAGAATCAAATGCTCATGCACCGACCAAACAAAAAAAAAGGAAATTCAGTAGACTCACACACCTTATGCATAGAAAAATATATATTTAATCATATTTGATAATAGTAAAATAGATAATTAAATTGTAATAAAAATACAAATAAATTAGAAATGATACAAGGTTAAAGTTTTTGATACAGTCAAATATAACATAAATAATCAGATCATTTTGAGAATTTTTTATTTTCTTTTTGGTATATTTTCTCAATGCACACGATGGTAAAAATCTCAGATAGGTCTTTATTCCATACTACTTTACTTTTATCGTTCTCTATAATTCTATACAAAAATTTTTCATATTTTGTAATTAAATGACATTAAACAGTTCCGGTCATCTGAATATTTATTTTTGCCAAACACCATGTCCAAAAACCACCACTTTTTTTTAATCCAGCACATCACCCAGAAGAATTCAAAAACATCAGATAATAAGGAAGGAAAGAGGTGAGATAAATTGAGGGTTTGTGAGATTTTCAAAACACATTTATTAATAATAGTTTTATTCTCCTCACCCATTCCAATCATGAAAAGCTCTAATTTGTGGCTTATGAAATAAGCTCTTTTTCACCCATAATCCCAATTCTATAAAAACCCTCCCAAACATATGTTTAAGTCAAAATTTTTCAAAAGTTAATTTTGGTCCTTGATAAGCTCATTTGGGAGGCTTAAAAGCCCTTTCAAACACCCCCAATATCGTTTTTTTTAATCCGACTTTTTGTAAAAGTTAAATTAGAAAAAAAAAATAAGATTATAAATGTGATTTATATTTGAGTTGACGATGGTAAAAGTAATTTCTTTTCTAACCTTGAATCTGTTTATATTAGTGTTTGAAAAACCCGTTTATATGATAAATGACTGAAAATGCCATAAACCTTATTGAATACCCCACACACACACACATAAATATATTGTTTGTATATATTGTGATACTTGAAGTGAAAAATTAAAATTTAATAAAATACAAAAAAAAATCAATTATTATAAAAATTTGTTAATTATTTATATAAATGATATTTTAAAATTTTAATGTTACCTTGTGCTTAATCTTGCATTATAGGTGCTTAATAAGAAATTTGAGATTTTAGAGGATTAGAATTAATATTTTGAGGGTGGAGAAAATTACAAAAAATTCCCTAGAATTTATAAAAATTACAAGTGAATGAAGAAAAAGTACCAGAAAAATCATAGACAAAGACCCAGATGTTTTGGAAATCACAGTTAACCTTAAAAATATTTCAGAAATTTATACTTTAATTCCTAATTGAGAAATTTTGAATTTTATAATTAAGTCCCTAATCAAATCCTAATTTGACCAAAGCTTATTCTTCTTCCTTCGAATAGAAACCGAAACAGCAAAACAGAACAATAATTGCTCCCAACACCCTTAAAATCATTTGCCAGAAAAGGAAAAAGGGGGTGTTTTAAAGTGTAAATAAAGGAAAAGGAATATATGTCAATTGTCAAATAGTGAACGTGGTGCGGCGGTAGGAAGAAGAAAGGCTCCAGAGGGGGAAGAGAGACAAGGTAGAGGGAGAAATGAGGGAGTTCATGCTGGGGGAGACAAGGAAATAAATGAGGTAGAGGGAAAAATGAGTAACTGCCCGTAATTAAATGCTCCAAAAGCAGCTTCCCCCAACGTCAGAAACAGCTTCCATTAGCTTCTGCAATAAACTCCTTTTTTCCCTAAAACCCAAGTGGAAGCAACTGTGTTCCCAAATAGCCCCAAAGGAACGCAACTGAGCTTTTGAGCGTTTAAGCTCTCCAAATGAACTTTTTTGCCACTTGACGCATTATGGAATAGACCCTAAATCTCCTTGGAGACCACCTTTTATGGATAATACATTTTAGGAAGAATTACTATCAGGTCGCAAACAAAATAGAAAATAAAAAAAAAAATCTCTTAAAATCTTAAAATAAAAAAATTGTCTCCAAAATTTATCAATATGACCCATAGAATTATCAATAACTTGCACCTAATATTGTCAATAAAATTATTTTTTATTTTAAAATTTTAAAGGATCATTTTTTCTCATACTTAAGACTTGACGGTAATTCTTCCTCATTTTAATAGTTGCTTTAGCCTCCTCCCCTCCATCTTTCTTCTGATTTATTTACTTAATTATACAATAACTGCACGGATCACTCTGTGCGATGCACGGGTCCTTTCATTAGAAAGGAGAATGAAAATAATTTTTAAATTTAGAAAATAATTTTAGTTAGTGATTACAAAAAGTTGAAAATATGAAAGTAAAGGACATGTGATACAAGTTAATAAAAAACAGATACATTATTTATGAGCACCCATAATTCATATTAGAGATCAAAATGAATGAGCTTGAGTTTTTAATGTAAATTGTAAATGGATTATACGTTTGTTTCCGTTCTTAAAGTCATGTGATATATAAAGAAAGGTATTTGGACATTTTAAAAAATATATACATGAAATGTATTCATGTATATATATTTTTTTATTTTAACATTATGTAAGGGATTGATGAAGTATTTAATGTCCTAAGTTCAAAACTTACTCTTGAAGTTAATATGCGCCATAATTTATTTTTTTTTGTTAGTCTACAATATGTTTAATACTTTATCCCATTATTAGTATTTTCCCCCCTCATTCCTTCCTGACTTATGATTAAGTGATCTTTTTGAGAATTATCATAATCTAAGGTATACACATCTAAGATAAATGTACTAAGTTGTGCCAATCATAACCATGTTAATGAAGGACGAATTTTGAATATAAATGGATTATTACATAAATAACTAAATAACCTGTGCAAGTTAATGATTTGATCAACATGTCAAAAGATTTATTCCTGAATTGTAGTTAATTATGTAAAAGAAAAAATCTTGAAAAAGAATTAAGTGAAATATGTGAAATTGTTGAATGAATGTAAGCCACTTATGCTCCTAGATGAATATTAAATTTATGCATTATTTGATAAAATCATTTCTCACTCTCCACCATCATCACTGTTGCTTGTTTTGAAATACACACCTCGCTCTTGCAGCGGCGAATGGGTACATACGAGACTCTGCGTTACAGGTGGTATTCAACTGATGCTCTAAAATTTTCTTTGCTACCATAATTATTTTTTGAAAATCTTAAATATATGTACATTTTAAAAATATGTTCCTTGAAATTGAATATTATAAATTTCTCTACCACTTGAGATTATATTGTTCAATTCAAATTAGGGATTTTAATTTGATTTGTTGTTCAAAAATCTAATAGTTCTTTTGTAGGCCATAATGTCAGATGTTAATAGATGTGTTACATATGACAGCAGACTATATATTTAAATATAGGATAAACTATATGTTAAATACAAATAATTTTTTTACTCTAGACGAAGTACCCGTTGAATGCTTTTCAATTAATTATACAACAATAACTTGGTCTTACAAAAAATTCATATGCTTTTTAATTATTAGGCCAAATTGATAACATTATTAATTATTGTCCAACATTAAATTTTTTATAAGAACTCCGAAAACCATACCATAAGGGAAAAAAACATATTTAAATCCACACATGGGCAATTAATCTTAAAATCATCTCATAACCCAAAGAGTGCATACATATAATAGCAATAAAAAACTGACATCCCAACTAACATAGAGTTTGTTTAACAATGTAAGATCCTGTTAGATCCCTCTGAGTCTTATGTTTGAATCCTAAAAGAGTTACTTATATTGAGAGAGGAAGTCATGACTCTGAAGCTAAAAACCGTTAGATCCCTCTAAATCTTGTGTTATGCTCATTCCATTCTACACAATTGAATAATATCAAGGTAAACATGCAACATTATTAATTAAAAACCTTTACCAAAAACATGACTTAATGGAAAATATGAAGAAAATTAAATTAATTATCCATACAAATATAAAGTTTTTTGAAATGTCACAAAGATTACGCTCAATCATGTGTTCTATATCCTGAGTCAACATCATTATATGCTTCGCATGACATAAAAGTGACTAAATCGAGAAATCCGGCTACTAAACAAATTTTGTAGTCATAAACAAGTAATTATAAATTGAACCCACCATAAAACCATAATTTAAAAAAAAAAGAGACAACACCCTATTATGATTAATTGATTATGTCTATACAACTTTACTTGGCTTGACTCTATTAGTGACCTTTCCATATATGTCGAACTCTCTGTTTAGTACGAAGTTTTTGTTGCCTTCTTCCGTTTCCCCCCCCCCCCTCTTTTATCTGGATTAACTGCAACTTTAGTGGTCTTATTGGAGTGATTTAAAGCTGCCAAATAAATTTAAATTCAACTTCTAAATATATTATCATATAATACACACCGAGCGACCCATGTGCAGAAGCCTCTAGTGTGTGTGTGTGTGGTAGCTCATTTTTAAAAGGAATTACACAATTTTAGTTTTTCTAAGACTTACCTTAACGCCAGTTTCAGAAATAAATTTTACAAATATCAATAATAAATAATTATATCAAATTAAATTTTTTTATTAAATGTTGAAAATATAAAAGAAAACATTTTATTTGCTTAACAAAAATGCGATCAACCTTTGCATCCAAAAACCAAAAAAACAAACAAAAAGAAAATCTTTTCAATCATTTCAGATGATGAATATTTGCCCAATATATTATAGAAAAGATATACTGACACACAAAAGCCTAGTGTTAAAGTAACACTATGCTTGAGAATGCTAACGCATCGTATTGTTAACATTTTAAATAGATCTAAATAATCAATAATTAGTTGACTAACTATTTAGAGGTAGTATATTTACATGGCATCCTCATCACCTTGATTAAAAGGTATTTTTGTCCTAAAAGTTTCTATAGTAGTGATATGGCATCAGGAAGTTTTTTTAGAAATTAGAACATTTAGAAGTCACAGCACACCCCTATTGTGTCATTTAATCTATGGTGCAATCACACCAAAACGTGCTTATTTAAAGGTGACTTACATATGACACATTTAAGAAATACAAGCCACATCACAATGACGCTACTGTTATGGTTATTCAATTATGCGCAATTGAATGATATTAAGGTGAAACATGCACCATTATTATTAAAAACGCTTACAAACAAAAAATGACTTATGTAAAATTTGAAGAAAATTAAATTAATTACACATTGCTACGCACGTCTCAGGATCCATACAAATTCAAAGTGTTAGAAATGTCCCGAAGGTCACACTCAATCCTATGTTGCATATATGCTTAGCCGATATCATTATATGCTTCACATAATACAGAAGTAGCTAAACCAATAAATCCTGCCATTGAACAAACGAACATTTACTCCCGTGCGATGCACGTGAGAATGTTATTAGAAAAAATACTTAATTTTTTATATAATGAAATTTATCAAATTAACATAAATTAAGGACATTCCTTTCAAACCAACATAATTATAAGAGAAAATTTTTTATTGAATCAAAATGGTGAAATATGACTCACAACTAACATAAGGAGTCAATAAAACAACATAAATATCATATGATCTATTTAGGTTCTATCTTATCGGCATAAAGTTTATAAATAAGGAGTCATTTAAGGGTGTTTGAAATGCTAATCCTTTAGTTATCAATATTGACAATATTTTCAGCATAGTTTTATATAAAGCTTGGCAAAAAATTTTCAGCATAATTTTATTTAAAGATATGACTTTATCTAAGAGTCTACAATTCATCACTTAACTATATATTTTAAAAACTAAAAATTAGTTATGAATAACTTAAGGTGGAGAAAAGTATAATTTAATATTTTTATAAAAAATGAATTAATAAGTTGAGAATAGAAAATATATATATATATATATATATATATATATATATATATATATATATATTCAAATAGAAAAAAATTAATAACATTTAATTTCATTGCCGAATAGGTGTTAAAATCACATACAACCAATAACATACTGAAATACAACCAATAACATACTGAAATAAGCTGCATTGGGCAACAACAACAAAATGGAAATAAGCTTCAAAATTAATGCTAAAAGTATGTTAGATGTATTACTTATTTTGCTTGAAGGAAAAATGAAACCTTATTTTTTTAATATGGGTGGGTTAATCTTTATGTTGCTTGTCATCATAGTTCTTTAACAAAACACTCTCAGATTTCCACCAAAGAGTGTTTTAAATCCATCATCATAACAATTTTACTTCAAAATTAATGCTAAAAGTATGTTAGAGGTATTGCTTATTTTTCTTGAAGGAAAAATGAAACCTTATTTTTTAATATGGTTGGGTTAATCTTTATGTTGCTTGTCATCATAATTCTTTAACAAAGCACTTTCAGATTTCCACCAAAGAGGGTGTTAAATCCATCATCATAACAATTTTACTTCAATATACATCAAACATCCAATAGTGTAGAACTTTAATTCTATTTTATATAATATGACCCAACCATATCATCAAAAATATTGAAAGGTACATGATAATATTAAATATTAAGCTTCAATAATTAATGATACTAAAAATGCTTTCTATACAATAACAAGTGCAAGATTTCTACATCCCACCAACATTGCTGATCACACAAACCCATGGTTCTTAATCAACAAATATTTCACAACACCAATTCCAATATCTCTCAATACACCATAGATAACTTATCAATGGAATATATATATATATATATGCTGAACCAAATTAGGAGAGAAGTTATCATGTGTTTACTTATATTAATAGACAGGAAAATTTGATAAAATCATCCCTCACCCCAGCAGCAAAACTCCCTTGTAGATATAGGATGGAAAAAATGTCAGATGAGGTTGCAGAATAATGAAAAGAGCTGCTCCAAACACTAATGTCAGATAGACCTACATTTCATCCAATAATACAATGGTTATATTTATACCTTCATTATATATCCTCATATGTGTCTTTCATTGATTCGAATACTCTGCAAAATAATCACTTGTATTGTAATCAATATCAACACTTATAATAATGGAATTCGGTCCACCCTGCTTTAAAGAAATAAAATAAAATAAAAATAAATTATAAACTGCTCGGCATAAGATAGTGCTATTCTGAATTCCAATTTACAGATCTGTAAGAAATTAAAATAGGATCAAGAAAATTCTGTAAGAGAAGAAAAGAATACATGAAGATATATATTCTTAAAACAACATACAAGAAAAGGAAGACATGGGTGTAAGATCTGAAAATACCATAACAAATAGAAAGCAGAAGGTAAAGGAAGAAGGAAGAAACATAAACAAAGGGGAAAATGGAAGAAGAGAACAAATCATTTTTAGCATTGAGAAGTTGAGAAGAAAAAGGACCAGAAAACTTCACCGACAGCGACAACTGCGAGAATTGGGCATGAGTTCGGTGAAAACACACAGATGTATCTCCCTCACTCTTGTGTCAGCGAAGATGAAGGCCATTGTGAAGGAGTGCCGATGACTGAGAGATAGAGAGATAGAGGGAAGAAGAAATTTGATGCAGAGAAAATTCTGAAACCCCTTAGGGCTCCAGAGATGAGATACCATGAGAGAACCCGAAAAAGAAGATAAAGAAGAGAATGTTGGTATTTGATAGGAGAGGAAGTCATAGCAGGTTGTAATGGAGGAGCACAAACCAAAGGAATACTGAAATGAAAATGGGAAAGGGAAAGACATTGAAAAAAGTAGAGGAGAGGTGTGCCTCGGATAATAAAAATAAATGAGGGTGAAACTTCTGGAAAGAGGAAAGAAGAGGGAACTTTGAAAGTTGATGATTTTTAAATTTGAAATTCAAATATGAACACCGAGTGCAAGATAGAGTAGACAATTGTTGGTCAGCTAAATGGCTTGGGAACAATAACATTGGCTTAGGAACAGTAACCTTTTAGAAGAGTATTTGATGATACTAGCTTATGCTCCCCCGTGCCCATGCGTTGCACAGGTGTTTGTGCTTGTAAAACAAATTTATGCTAAATAGTTTGATTTTGCAAAAAATAAATCTTTGTGCAAAATACATTATATTAATCTTAACTAATGATAACATATGTAGATTAGAGCAACAAATACAATATTGATAGTCCTACTATTACTAATTAACATTTCTAAACACTTCTTGATACACAATATTCTTTGTAGTCCTCTTGTTCTCATCGTCATTACCGACAACTATTTTCAAGCCTTCCATACTTTTAACTCAAGCCTTTCATTTGAATTTTATAGTTATGAAGGCGTTGCATTCGGAATGGCCATCGATTTTCAGAATGATTCATATCCATTCTATGAATGAGCACTTTTCTGATTTGGATGTAACCCATTTAAAGTGATGGCCTCAATAACCATCTTCCCTAATTAAGTTATACGAAGGCAGATTCCATTGCATAATCCTGATAACTTATCAATGTTCCTAAGTAATATAATCGGTGCTCCGACTTTCAGAATCAACTTATGTGGAGGCAAACCAGAGCTATTGACAGTGTTAAGGAACTTTATAGTGTACAAATTGTCAAACATGTCACTATGTGTATCATACTTACAAACAGAGTCATAACTATAGAATTCACTGGCTTCCCCAGGCAAGAATGAACATAAATAGTCATTGATGTTATTCATCATTTCTATGGTTGGCGCTAAGATTGTCATGTTATTGAAAAATTCATTTGAATGTATATGGTCGAAGATGTTAGGATAGGTTGATTCATAAGTGTGCAGAATTAATTCATATATTTACAATAGTTCCTCTTGTTCTTTTTGCGATGACAGGTAATATTTGACGAAAATCATGCACTTCCATATGTAAAGCCTATTGCAATGCATTATATTCTTTAAAGAGTTGTTAAATGTCTCAACACAAAAACGCTAAACCATTGGAGCCTCATCCCAAACAATCAAGTTTGTACATCAAATGAGGTTTACTAAAGGGGAATTTTGCTTAATTGAATAGACTGAGAATTCAGTTATTTGAATTAAAATTGTAAACCTATAATGTGTTGTCCTACCAAAGGGTAGGAAAGTTGCTGCAATTCCACTGGATGCAACCGTAAGAGCAATATCTCCAGCTGCTATAAGGGCCGAAGACAATGCATTCTACAATAATGTCTTTCCAGTGCCACCATAGCCATAAACAAAGAAGAAGCCCCGACGATTC
Source organism: Albizia julibrissin (assembly GCA_037074505.1). NCBI lineage: Eukaryota > Viridiplantae > Streptophyta > Magnoliopsida > Fabales > Fabaceae > Albizia > Albizia julibrissin. Next base: position 39,872,760 of record CM073479.1, read on the forward strand.
ATTTCCACAGATGCAAGAATTTAGATTTGTTATTTTTCCAATTTAGGGGACTAAAGTCTTAATCACCATCATATATGGAGCCCATATGTCATTCTCTCACTCTAATTTTTCTATCAATCAATAGATGCTTTGTTTTGCAATATATTTGCATACTCTGATTTAATGGTTGTTTACGTGTTATTCATGGACTTTAGTGTGAAGTAACTCTTTAAATTCAAATTTACCATCATTAAGATTTAACTTCAAAGAAATCAATTAAATTCAAAGTCAATGTGAAGAAACTAATTAAATCCAAAGTTACCATTTATAGGATTTGACGGAAGTATGCCGTCAATTGCATAACAAATTTTTTATCTTGTAAATATAATTTTTTTCTATTTTGTGATACTATTCTCACGTGATTTTAGCTCTTCCTCTTAAAATTGGGAAGGACAACATGATTGATTAAAGGAAAAGTGAGGTTTTATTGGTAAAATTAAAGTCAAAAGTGATTATGGCTAATTAATTTGCTATATGAAAATCTTGAAATGCAAAATGCATGTCACAACAAATTGAATCTTGAAAATCACGTACCTGCATCATCATATTGTTCCAAGACTTATATATTTACTTTTCTTCTCTATTGAATTTTGTGTCTTTCACAAACAATGCAATCTAGTTGTCAAAAGTGAATGATTTGCTAGTCCGAGACCCTTATCCCACTTTAATTTTTAATCCCGAGAATGGTGAACTCAAGATTGTTTGATCCCATGCATCCATTAGAACGTTTGAAATTCTAGAATTTAATTTAAAATATTTTAATATGAAAACTCTCGACTTAAATGTTAAAATTTAAATTGGGATTTTAATGTATTTTCTGGGATACTATTACATGATTAAGTACTAATTTTAGTTACAAAAAAGGTCCCAATAATTTGTGAAAATTTCCAGATTTTCGGCAAGAGCATTAAATTTTCCGGTGATGAAAAAAAAGTAAAGCTTTGGTTGGAGTACAAAATTTATCAGAGAAAGTAGACTGATATTCAACTCTCAGCATTGCCATTAATTGATCCATGCTTAAAATGTATATACTTCTTAAAATGATTGAAAAACACCTAGGCTGTGTTTGGTTCAAGAAGAGGGGAGGGGAGAGGAGAGGAGGTTTCTTATTTGGTTTAGAAGGAGAGGTGAAGGGAGTTAATTATATGTGGAAAAAAATACCCTTATGCACAGTTGTCTTCTTCTTTTACAATGTATTTATTAATAATTATTATTTATAAAATAATTATTCTAACAATTATATACACATGTTTCACAAACTTATCATTTCTTTCCTTCTGTTTTCAAAGATATAAAGTGGGGGGGGAAACATTTTTTTCAATACCCATGGAACATACAAAATTCCCCTGAAGCACTGTCATTACCATATAAAATTCATGTTCATGTGTTACTAATCTGTGCTTAATAAATGTTCTGAATGCAATCCATATCCCAACCACCTTATCCTATACCAGATTTGCAAGCAAATGTGATAGATATCTCAAGGAAAAAAATTATAATAAGTCGTCAAAACATTCCATCTACCTACTCATAATTTTAGAAGATAAGAAAATAGATTAACAACCCAAAATTCAATGCCTGCATTGCCTATGAACAAGTTGTTGACACCACGTACCTCAAGTTCAACGTAGACCTCAGGCAGCGATCCAACTGCACCAAGAACTTGCCCCACCAATCTGTCAGCATAGGTCAAAGTAGGATCCATTATTGTGCCAACACCAATCAAACCTCCAGGCATAACAAATTAAAGCTCATTTTGCTCAGCATATAATGAAACTATTCTCGAGTATATAGGAGTGCATCTGATATTCCAATTCTCATCTTTAACAACTATTCCAAGTTGAACTTCAATGAGTTAGTTTACTTTTAAAACACCCTGTAATGAACACATAATCAGATTCCATTTAAAACATGGCTTCAAATCTGCTCACAAATCCTCTGTCAAAGACCTCACACGTCATGGTAAATTACCATCACAAACTCAGGTTGGTATGAAGATGAACAAAAAGAACATTTGATTATTCAAGCTTGGTATTGAATCATTACATATTTCATAATAATATCATGAAGATTCCACATAAAGAAAAGAGTTTTGCTACAAAAAGAGAGAAGCGAATAAATAAGCAACACCATATCTCTCATTTACAAACTATCCATATATTTAGCATGTAAAGCACACCAAATGGACAATAAATCCATTTATACTATAAACATCCTTTTTCACAACGTTTAGGTCAAATAGAATCAAACGCTCAGTGAAAACTAGGATACAATAAGTATTTGAGAAATACATAAACTATTCCTAAAAAATAATTACGATAGTATAAAAAAATGCAGATAGAATAGGATTAGAAAATGTACAACATCAAGCATATTATATACCAAAGAGACTTACCCTGAGAATGCTTCCATTAGCTACACCTCCTTTTATGTCATCAACCTCAAACCTAGGCTTATTGACATCAAATGACCGAATTACAATCATATTGGGTGGAGAGACAAAGTTCCTTTCAGGAATTGGGATATTCTTAACAATATCTTCACATACAACATCAATAATATACTTCAACTGGGCTGAAATAGGCACTACAAGTGCACCATCAGCAACTGTTCCCTGGTAGGCAACAAAATTGGCATACGCAAGTTACTGTAATTTAACTCACTCATACAACATAATCAGCTTCATTAAAAGCTTACCTGTATAAACTTTTGAATTGCTTCACGCTGATTAATAGCCACATTTTCCTAGATCAAGTCAACCTTATTTTGAATAATTATTAAATGTTGCAAATGCAATTTGAATCTTGGAGTCGCATCCTCTTATTTCTTCAAGCTGAGACTGAACCTTCTGATATTTGCTGTTCAGAACTTGAAGCATCAGTTTTAAAGTGTCATTCTCATCTCTCACACGTTTCAACTCCAATTGAAGCGTTTCTTCCTGAACAAAACAAAATCCATATATATATCCCCATAAATTTAATTCTTAGTGTAATTCTATCCAGAAACAAGAAGAATTGAGCATGAAAAGTAATCAATTAAAGGTACAAAAACAGATCAAACAAAGCAAATTAAGATAGAGGATCAAACTTAGTTAATACCTTTACATCCATTGGAGGGAGTAGAAGGATCTTAATTCAAGCACAAGGAGAAGAATATGTGTTTAGTGTAAATTTAAGAATGGAATAATAAAGCAGGCCTTAATTATTTAACTGAAAGAGCAAAATCGCCGCGATCTACAGGACATATGGACGAGCCGACCTTCAACAAACAACTGATGGTGGCTGTAAAAGCAGGCGACAGCAGGAGGAGCGGCCGGAGATGTTGCTCAACTACCAAACACGCGAAGGAGACGAGGGAAAAAGGGTTTTAACTAGCAAGGGTGGTTTCAGAATTTTGAAAAATTGCTATAGGAAAATTAGTCAGAGTTGGACACAAATATTCTCTCCCCTAGAAAAAAAAACCCCAAATTTGGAGGTTTTGAAAGGGAGGGGAGGTGGCCACTAAAAAACAAAAATCCTCCCCTCCTCTCCTTTCAACCAAACACCTATTTTTAATCTTTAACCCTCCCCTCACCTAACCTCCCCTCCAAAAAACCCCAACCAAACAAAGACCTATACAAGATTTTCTTTTAGGTCTGACCTTTTTTTAAGATGAAATAAAAACATGCAACTAATAAAATATATCTCAAGAGTTCAGAATAACTCTTTACTCTAACATCTTTGCACACTCCATGCATCTAATAGTTTTACTAACTAACTACCTAATGGAGAAAGTTATAACCGGAGAGTGGTATCTGGATTCTGCTTCTGACTGCTGTCTAAATATTGCCCACCTATTTGCTTGACTAATAGATCTGATTTAGGTTCATAGATTTGCAGTTGATCAATCAGCTTGATTTGCTTCCCATCCAACTTTCTTATAAACTCACAAACAGAGTCTTTTAATGTTAGATTCCCAAGATAGTAGTGCTCTTTTCTTTGATAAATAAGTTCATTAAATTGAGAAGAATAACGTGAACTTCACTACTATGATGCGTTTCAAGAGTCAGAATAATATCATCCAATGACTCTTTACTCAGTCCATCCTCTATTAATTGAATTTTATCTTCTCAATTTATAGAAACCATACATTTGCTCTGATAACGTCCATCACATATCCACCTTGCACATTTATGGCAGACCTTCATTTTTTTTTGTTATTCTCTTCTTGAAGTAAGAACTTCTTCCTATTCTTGGCATAAGTTTAACAAATGACTTATGAATCTCACATGCTAAACGTACTTTAGCTTCAATGATCCAGCGTACATCCTCAGGTACGCCCAAACGCTTGAATGTCTTTATTCTTTCAAGTCGATAGCTATAGATCTTCCTGAACACATCTTTAGAAAAAGTAGGGAACCTATTTTTAAGCTTTGGAACATATTTCTCCATGAAAATGATGAAAACTAAAGTTTCAGACGAGATGATAAGGAAGAATGGAGATGATAAGGAGAAGATGCTAAAGACAGTGATCAGATGGAGCTGATGCACATGCATATGAAGGAAAAAGAAGAATAGAGAGAGAGAGAGAGAGAGAGTTGTGTTGAGCGAATGCTTCTGGTTTGATATAGTAGAAGTAGGTTTGTCTTTATACTTTTAAGTAGAAGTCTCATAGTGCTATTGTGGGATCTGAATTTAAATTTTAAATTCAAATGGGTGCATATATGTTGGGTAGCAGGAAGAATCTAATGAACAGTAATTATTATTTTTTAATATATTTCTCATCTTATACTTATTTTCTACATATTATATTTAACTATTTGAGTTGAACTAAACATGGAAGATTCTTTTACTGGACCTTTTAGAACATATGATGATCAAAATGTACTATCTAATAATATTGTAATAGAAAAATTATCATTAGATCAACAACACTATCAAGGCCTACAAACCCATCAATAACATATTTTAAATGAGTATTTTCTTTTATTTGTCCTATCTTGAAAGTCAGGCTAACAAATGTTTAACTCTTACAGTTATACATGATATTTTTATACTTTTTAACAGGCATTTTTCATTTTTTTTAAGCTAACAAAATGGTCATATTTCACCTTCACTTTCACAAAAAAAAATGTTTACTCCCTTCATCGTTTTCTCACATGGTCTTGTGGTAACGAACACTATTTTCATACATTGTTTTCTTTTAATTTTCCTGTTTTGAAATTCCATGATTTTTCCCTAGTTTTGTCTATATTTTGATGAGCTTGGCTGTTTAAGTCAGACTTTAACACTACTAAAGATTTGCAATAATTGGGATTCCATACCAGGAAAATAAATTATTTCTTTGTCAACTATAGTTATTTTACATGAGTTACTTTTTGAAAAAATTGTATAACTTTAGTCATTTGTTCTTTACCTTTTAGCCATCTTCTTCTTTTATCTCCATCTATTTTCTTCTAACTAGCAATAATTGCGTTCTTGATGAGGTAATTCTCTTGTACAATAGAAAATTAACAATTGAATAATATGAAACTTAATTATCACCTATAAAATATTTTAAGTGTGGGTCTGAGATGATAGAATGTCATATGTCTTTATTATGTTGAAATTTTTATTTTTTAAAGATAGTCGCACGAAATAAATTAAGAAAAGAATTTGATTTGAAATTTAAAAAAAATTAATTTACATCTAATTGCAACTCAATTTCTTTTAAATTTGCAAGAAGATTTTTTTTGACATTACTATGCCAAAATATTTTATTTATTTTTTACTGAAGCATGAAAATATAAATCTTATAGCATTACGTAAAATATATATTTCCACCCGAAAAAAATAATAAAGAGCTTAAATTTAAGTATTCAATTAATCCAGGTACGTGATTAATCATTTTGGCATATGGTCTAATGTCTATACATGAAATGGTCAATGGAGTGGGTATGGGACAGTTGGACGTTACAGGGTTTGAAAAACATATTGTTCGTAAGAAAAAGAAAAAAATAAAAAAAAATTATCTAAATTGCAAAGAAAACAGAACCTGGAATTTTGGCATTTATTATACACGCTCATTTCTTGTACATATTAATTTAGTAGAGAATAGAAAAAAATATCATGTCTTCTTAAATTAGTAATTTACTAATTAGTAATGAGAGTTATTTATATAATTTTGGAATATTTTTAAGAGATTATAAGGATATAAGATCAAATTAAATTGATAGTCAAAATTTTTCTGCCACGCAAGGGAGCAAAACGATTTAGGGAAATAAATTATTACTTGGAGGTAGAAAATTTCAAATGGGATCTCGTACATAGCAAGAAGAAGAGGGAAGGGGTGCAGGAAAGAGAAAGTTTTTTTTTAATTGAGTACGAAATGTAAAAAAAATTGAATTTGAATTACAAAGGCGGGATTTTTTCTTAAGAAGACATTGTGCATAAGTAACTTATGAACAGTGAATGTAGTTTATGAATAATGATAGGGAGAAGAGATTTTGCATATATATTGATGATTTTGATGATATATTGATGATGATCACATTGGCTTAGGAACAGTAACATTTTAAAAGAGTATTTAATGATATATTGATATCAATTTTGTGGTCATATCCAAGTAATTAGAAATTGAACAGACCATAACACCATAAAAAAAAAAAGACAACGCCATATTCTTATGATTAACTAGTATACATTTCGTGATATGCACGGGGCAAAGCTACGTACGATTGTAGTAAATTATATTTTTTTTGTTAATAGTTGTAGAAATAGATTTCATCTATATCACATAGAATATGGTACCTACATAATTTTAATGATTAATTGAAAGTACACACTCAAAATCATATATGTTTAGGTGGTTTAGATATATTTTCTTTGTATAAACTTAAATGGCTAATATACTATATGTCCACAAACTTCTCCCATGATTAGTTTAGTGTATCTATACTTTGCAACAAAAGATTTTATTAACTCTAATTTCAATAGATTTAAAACAATGATCCTATAGCTAAGAAGAAACAGGGCCATGTAAACTCACAAAACCAGTGTTTAAAAGTTGAGACTCCAAAAGCAAAATGATGAGCAAACGCAAAGTACAACCAAAATATTGTAACACATGGTGAATAAAATGCTTGTTGTGACAATAAACTAAAATTAAAGCATGCATTTATAAAATGTGTCCCACAACATACATCATAGTTACGATGATTGATGCAACTAATTTACAACATTGCAAAACACTTTCTTGTACACAGAATTTGCTATTATATTTGTTACTTTGTAAGCATTGTCCAAAAGGAACATCTTCAATCCACGTCTATGTCTTACTCTTGAAACAACAATATACAATTGACCTTGTGCAAAAACAGGTATTGGAAAATATAACCCAACTAACATCAAACTTATAATGTCATTGCTTTAATAAAAGAAAGCAGAAATTTAATGAAAATTATGATAGTTAAAACAATGAAAAAGAAAACATTGCCTATTATAATCATATTAAGTTTAAGACGCACAAAAATTATCTTTAACTGTTAAAACTAAAAAATGGGCATAATAGCTCCACAATCTTGTAGAAACAGAAAAACCGAGATCCCATTTGTCTCTCACAAATCTATTACCTAATTACCCACATAACACAATTATTCAATGTCTGGAGCAAGTAAGCTAAAATCAACAATGCATCGTTGGCTTCATACCATCTTGACTTGCCAACAGATCTTACATTTTAACTCATATCGATGAAGATACAATAGTAATGACAAGGTAATGCTTGAATCCTCAAAATAACATAGATACAAGAATAAGGGTTACTTAAAGGTGAGATGCTACTAAACAAATTTCTTGTATTTGCAATAGGAAAATGAAGTCAAATGCACATAAAATCGAACACATATATAATTCCCATTTCTAGGCTATCTCCTCCTCTTAGCTATCAAACACTTGGAAACACACCAATTTAAGCATCGCCCATATGCTACCCACAGAAATTCAATATTAGATTCATGTATATACTCAATTCTAAGCAGGTAATTTTTTTTTTTTTGTTATTATCTTAGTTTAAAATCATGATGGTGCCAAATATGTTTCTCAAATATAAACCCAAATGGGATGCCTAGTGATTGCTCACCAAAAAGTAGAAACTAAAATAAAACAAATAATGTATTGAAGCACAAACTAAAACTTGTTCTATGTGGGAAATTCAAAATCTTATAGTTATCCTAATTTACACTAATGTGAATCAATTATAACCACAATAGAAAACAAAGGAGATAAATAAAGGTAGCAAAAGGTAATATGACTCAGCTATCTATAATAAAAATTATAGAATCTTGATCATATATTTACAAAGTCATATATGGAGAAGCATTGTCTGATTGTGAGTTTAAAGCTTTGAAATGTATTTTGAAAATTTTAACCTCATTGTTTAAGCTACTATAACCCAATTATTGTCTTAAACTATTAAAACTAAAAGACAGCCTAATAGCTCCACAATCTTGTAGAAATGACAAAACTGAGCTCCCGTTTGTCTCTCACAAATCTATAAACTAATTACCCACATAACACAATTATTAAATGTCTAGAGCAAATAAACTAAAATCAACAATGCACCGTTGGCTTCATACCATCTTGACATGCCAACAGATCTCACATTTTAACTCATATTGATGAAGATACAATAGTAATGGCAAGGTAATGCTTGAATCCTCAAAATAACATAGATACAAGAATGAGGACTTCTTGAAGGTGAGATGCTACTAAGCAAAGTTCTTGTATCCACAACAGGAAAATGAAGTCAAATGCACATAAAATTGAGCACATATATAATTCCCATTTCTACGGCTATCTCCTCCTCTTAGCTATCAAACACTCGGAAACACACCAATTTAAGCATAACTCATATGCTATCCACAGAAATTCAATATTAGATTCATGTATACTCAATTCTAAGCAGGTAAAATTTTTTTGCTATTATCTTAGTTTAAAATCATGATGGTGTCAAATATGTCTCCCAAATGGGATGCCTGATGATTGCTTACCAAAAAGTAAAAAATAAAACAAAACAGACAATGCATTGAAGCACAAACTAAAACTTGTTTTATGAGGGAAATTCAAAATCTTATAGAGTTATCCTAATTTACACCCATGTGAATCAAACATAACACGAAATAGAAAACAAAGCAGATATAATGGTGGCAAAAGGCACTCAACTATCTATAATAAAAATTATAGCATCTTGATCATATATTTACAAAGTTATATATGGAGAGAGATTATCTAATTGTGAGTTTAAAGCTTTGAAATGTATTTTGAAAATTTTAACCTCATTGTTTAAGCTATTTTCCACCAGATAAGACCAAAGATTTTTATCTCCTTACCATTTCCCACATAGGATCAAAGATAATTTAAGGCATTCCCTTTTTTTTTTAACCTGAAAAAACATCAAAACAGACAAAAAACGAGTTGGAAGGTCAAAGAATGAAGTAAAGTTGATACAGAAAGAACCTTGAAAATTACTTCGTCAAACGGATAAGTTGGCAAAAGGCAAATATAGTAGTGAAAATCTTCAATTTAAGGCAATAAATTACCAATTACAATATATATATATATATATATATATATATATATATAATACGGTTTAAATGGACAAATGAGGATGATGATTCAATGGACAAAACACCATCAGGTCCCACCTTATCAATTGCATCAGTAATCATTGTTCCAATCAGCTTATCATTTCCAACAGAAATAGTGGCAACGGCTGCAAAAGCTCATAAATATTACTATGACAATCCAGAAATCGAATAACAAGAAAGAAAATGACAAGAGCTCTTAATGAATGACATAATAATACCTTTGATATAATCTTGTCCTTTGATAGCCCTGGCCTTTTTCTCTAACTCCTCTACTAAACCCTGCACAGTTTCATCAATTCCTCCTTTTAGTGACATAGGATTAGCACCAGAGATCACACTAAGAAGTCCCAGCTTTATTATCTCTTGAGCAAGAACTGATGCTGTTGTTGTACCGTCACCAATAGAGTCATTGGCTTTACTTGCAACCTTTATTGCACAATTTCACAATATTAGAATGAAAACCTAGGCACAAAATACCACTCTTCCACTCTTTGCAGTGAGCTCCGAAGGGAATCTTCCACTCTTCAACTGTAAACAACAAGAGAGGTTGGAGGCCCAAAAGAAAGCAGAGATAACATACCTCTCTAATCAGAAATGCACCAGCATTTTCCATGGTATTGGCTAGCTTTATAGCTCTAGCAATAGTAACTCCATCATTAACTACTCTAGGATTTCCAAACTCATCTAAGACAACATTCCTCCCTATAATATTTACAATAAGGAAAAAAGAATTATTCCTCCCTTACAAATATAGTTAAACCGACCAAGAAATGTATAGATTCTATGTCACTGAGGAAAAACACGAGTTTAAGCAATGATAATGATGATGAATACAACAAATAAAAATAATGATGTAAGATCGAAGAGTTGTCTCTGAAAATAGAAACCAACATAAGCAGGGAACTCGGTTCCAAAGCAAGACAGATGCATCACACAATAAATCTCACCAAATACAACACAATATTTTCATGGATCCTAAATTCCTAATCAAACTTCTATTCACAATAAAAAGCACAAAAGGACTAAATCCGACCTCGGGGTCCAAGGGTAAGTCCCACAGCATCTGATAGCTTATTAATGCCAGCCTGCATAGCTACACGGGAATTCCTGTAATGTACCCTCCCATTCGGTTGCTGCTGGTTGACTCTCCTACTCAAACTCTGCATTCAAAGTTTCACAAAATGATTAAGCTCTACAAGAAGATGAAAAGACTGAGTGATAAAATTGAACTGCAAGTGGAAATTTACATATATGCCTGCACAGTTCCAAAATCTTCCTCAGAGACTTGTGAAAATTCACGTTTGTAACAGAACCTAAAGCCACGTTTTCTTTTTTAGAAATCATATTCAAAGTGATAAATAATAAGATGCATAATTTATTGACTTAAATCCTTGATACTATCCCTCATCAGACCTTCTTCTTGGTCTTGTCGGCGAGCCTGTCTCGCAGTTTCGAGGGGTCCACATTTCTGGTGATGGTCACCTTGCAGGAATTACTATCGACTTTCACAGTTTCCATGCCTTTAACAACAATGTGGAATTTCACTTCAATTGAGTGCAGAGACAATAAATAGAGTATTAAAAATAGAAAGCCAAAGGGGGGGAAACGTTTGAGAAATTAATGAAAACAAAAAGGTCACAAGTCCAAAAATCAGAGGAAAAGTGTGAAAATCAGAGAAGAGAAAATGGAAAATCAGGGAAGAGTGAGGGAAATGAAAGGGCGCAGACCTTGAAAGTAGTTGATGAAACGAATAAACCTGGAAGCATATTCATCACAATGTAAGTGGACCTTCAAGACGACGGTGGTAGGAGCATTTCCCCCTTGTTTGCAGCATCGTTATTATCCTTCGTTTCGCCATTGCTGTTCTGGTTCTTCTTCTGCAACAATGACATAAGGATGAGCAGAACATATGAAGAAAGAGAAAGCATAATAGTGGGGGAGAGAGGGAGAGAGGAGAATTGATGGAACCTTGCCCATAGTGAAGATTGTAGTAGAGAGGAAAAGAGAGTGAGGATTGGGGAATTTATAAGGACAGAGAAAGAGTGGGGAGGGAGGGATAGTTAGTTAGGCGAGCTAAAATATTTGGTAGTGGGGGTGTGGTAACTGGTCAGGTCTTGGAGTTCAAGTGTTGAAGACGAAGCCGTCGTCGTCGTCAATGTGACCCATCAGCCCACGTAAGCATAATTTATGGAACAACACCAAGTGTGCACTGAAAAGCAGCCCACTCACAGTACAACTATATACAGGACTTAATGAGTTATCCTCAGCCACTAAACACACGAACGGAATGTGGGCCTGCACAACAAACGTGTTAGATTTGTAACTGACAATGAACTGCACAGAAGAATATTTGACGACAAGGGAATATTTTCTGGCAAAGCTAACAACTGCTGACGTGACCTCACAGAACACCAGCCTTAAACCTTACCATTTGCCCTGATCAATTCCATTCTTCTTCAATAACTCCTTTAAATATTTTGTTTATGATATAAAGATCCCGTTCTTTATTTGTTTGATTTGCAAACCAAGAAAGAATGTTAGTTATCTCATTATTGACATCTCAAACTCTTCTTTCATTATTTTAGAGAATTCCTTGCATAGAATATCATTAGTAGCACCAAAAATGATATCATCAACATATATTTAAACAATTAAAAGGTCATTTCGTTTTCGTTTTATAAATAGTGTTGTATTAACTTTTCCCCTGATAATAAAACCTTGATAATGATAAATTTATTTAGTCTTTCGTACTAAGCTCTTGGAGCTTGTTTTAGACTATAAAGAACTTTCTTTAGCTTGAAAACATGATTAGGCTTAATAAAATCTTCAAAATCAGGAGGTTATTCTATGTAAAGGTCTCCTGTAATATATCTATTTAAAAATGTACTTTTAACATTCATTTGATAGAGTTTGAATCTCTTGATGCACGTAAAAGCTAAGAGTACTTGTATGACTTCCAATATTGCTACTAGAACATATGTTTCCTTATAATCAATACCTTCCTCTTGATTATAACATTTGGCCACCAATCTTGCATTGGTTCAGAATATGCAAGATAAGCTCAAATGTGGCAATATACAATAATCTAACATATATTAGAAAGATGGAAGTACTACTTTTAACAGAAGTAATTTAAGCTTCAAGAGTCTTCCCTGATGGACCCGCACGACAACTATTTCCTAAAAAAAATGTTAAATCAGCGGGGTGAGACAAAAGCATAGTAACTAGCAATCCATCTCATCAAGCATACAAATAAGCGCACGTGTAGTGCCAAGGGGGACAGTCGTAAAAGCATAACAATATTAAAATGTAAATACGAATAAATTCATAATAATTCACAATATTATATTCTTATTCTCATATTTATCCCATAATTGTACAATAATCAATACACAAGAATTTATTTTTTGTCCTCCCTTATTTCCTCTGACTAAACTCATGGGCGAGTATTCAACCATATGACTGATAGCTTAACTCAACAAGCTCACCGATCAAGTGATATGAACCGGCCAAAGTCTATAGAGCACAAGACCGGTCCATGGGTTCCCTCTCTAAATACATTAATGGAGTGTCAAGGCCTTACTGAACACAAATAGACCAAAAGACTAACTAGTGTACACCTGAAAGTCCACCGCCTTATTTCCTCTTTTGTAGAAGAATTCACCCCTTTATTTTCTCTTTGAGTAACCTCCCATTAAATCTCCATCCGCCATCTCCTCTCATATCAATATTATGTGATTATAATATGTCATTATCATTTCATAATTATCAAAAGGATATTTCCAATATCATAAATAAATACCAATTCATATAATATAATATTACTAGTCATTTTCTCAATGAAAATAAGTCCCATAAGATAATTTCATTCCCAACATATTTTCTAAAATCCACATCACATATCAGCAATCAAATTTATAAATCTATATAATTAAAAATCATTCACAGACATCATACAAGCATGCACAATAAGAGGAAAGTGGTTACCTCTCGCCAAAGCTAATTATTACCATACTGCTCTTAATCCAAGAGCTCAAACACACGCCAAAATCAATTTACCACAACAAATTTATTACCCATTAATAACTCTCTAAAACTCCACATAATCAAAATTATAACTTATATACACATTTTAATAATAATATATTATAAAAACTAAAAATAAAATTTTGGGGTTTAAATTTTAAAAATGACCGTTTAGTCCTTAAAATATCAAAAATGGCAGTTTAGTCCTACAAATTTCATAAATAACAATTTAGTCCTATAAATTTCATAAATTACAGTTTGGACATTCGAATTTCATAAATAACATTTTGGACCTATCAATTTCAGAAATAATAATTTAGTCCTACAAATTTCAAAATTAAAACAATTAAAATTTCAGTAATATCTTCATTCACTCAAATAAAGTTTTTAACCCACATTTAACCTATTAAAAAAATCCTATATAGAATTATTTATAAATTGATTATGTAAAAAATTTATTATAAAATCATATATTAACTAAATAACAAAAGTAAACCAATTAAAATTAATTATTAATTATCCTCGACATTCTTATAGCCATATACTTACAAAACTCAAACCTGCATAAAATGTTAATCATAAAATATTCCCTCATCAATATGAAATTACAATCATAAGAACAAAAATAATTATTTAAAATATTTTTTATAAAAGAAATTTTATAATTAAAAATAATTTTATATACCTGATTAATCTCAAAATACTTAAAAAGGCCAATACAATCCTCCTAGCCTGCACATTCCTCCCCTACTCCTTCTCGCACATTCATTAGTGTGTGTGGGAGGGTGGGGGGATGTTTATATTAACCCACCCCCTTGACACACCACCAATAATATTTAATTAATTTTATTTTATATATATTTTTATTTCCACAGGGTTAGTGGGCGCTGCCACAAGGTATGCCGCCTTGCCCATTTGACCCTGCCCGATATGTGTATAAAATAAATAAATATATAAATATATATATATATATATATATATATATATATATATATATATATATATATATATATTGCCAACATATAATTATATATTAATATATGTGTCATAGTGTTTTTTTTAACAATGTGTCATATATATTTTATTAGCCATAGCACAACATTTACTCAATGTACGCCACGATATAAGGCAACTAGGCAAGACATTAATTTTTTTTTGGTAAAAAAGGCAAGGCATTAATGATTAACCCATTTCGGCATTTCTGTTTCTCAGTTTTGTATTTATGTTTCTCAGTTATCACCCTCTGTCTCTCATATTTGTGATTTGCCTTTTGCCCTAACTGCGAAGATCAGTTCTCATCTCCTCAATCGTGAACTAGCTCGACACTTCAAGGTTACAGCTTTTGCTCTAGCTTGTGATTTTTCTTCTTTTGTGAAACTAAATGTTGGGCAGGGCGAAGCCCGCCCTTGCTCAGCCCAAAATGGTTGGGGCTTTTACCGGGCTGGGCATCGGGCTGTAAAATGCAGCCTATTCATCGATCGGGCTGGGCATCGGGCAAGGACTTCACCCTGCCCAGCCCTGCCCACGCCCACCCCTAATTCTTATAGTCATATACTTACAAAACTCAAACCTGCCTAAAATGTTAATCATAAAATATTCTCTCATCAATATGAAATTACAATCATAAGAACGAAAAAATTATTTAAAATATTTTTTATAAAAGAAATTTTATAATTAAAAATAATTTTATATACCTGATTGATCTCAAAATACTTAAAAAGGCCAACACCATCCTCCTAGCCTGCACATTCCTCCCCTACTCCTTCTCGCACATTCATTATTGTGTGTGGGAGGGTGGAGGGATGTTTATATTAACCTACCGCCTTGACACACCACCAATAATATTTAATTAATTTTATTTTTTATATATTATTATTTCCACAGGGTTAGTGGGTGCTGCCACTAACTTGTTAGTGGTGGTGCCACTAATATTATTTATTTATTTATAATTATTATACATACATATACATATATATTAATAATTATTTTTTAATTATTTTATATCCTATAAATAAAAATCAGGATGTTAGTACAATCAGAAAAGGGATTAAACTAAAAAATTTAAAAGTTTATTGAGGAACTAAACTTAAATCTTAAAACCTTTTGTAATTCCAATCACAATTTTCAAACATTTTCAAAAGATTCTGGGTTTTTCTGTAATTTTAATAAAATCCAAGTATAAATTATATTTACAATCTAGGTTTAAGATTAAAAAAAACCACTTTTACCACCGCCAATCCAAACACAAATCACATTTATAATTTGACTATTTTTAATCTGCCTTTTGTAAAATTCAAATTGAAAAAAAAAAATATTTCTCCACCATTAACTCAAACAACCCCTAACGAGTTTCTTGAAATGGTTATTTGTTAAAAAAAAAAACTCTTCAAAACCTTAACGCTAATTGGAGACCACCTTTAATAAATAACGAATTTTAATAATTGCTTTCTCGCTCCTCCTCTCCATATTTATTCTGTTTTGTTTACTTAATTATACAACAATAACTTACTAATACAAAAAAAATTCATATGCTTTTTAATTATTTGCCCAATATGATAACGCTATTAATTATTGTCCAACATTAAATTGTTTGTAAGGGCTCCGAAAACCATACCACAATGAAAAAAACATACTAAAAATCACAAATTGGCAATTAATCCTAGAATCATTACACAACCAAAAGAGTTCATACATATAATATCACCAACAAAAAATGACATCCCTGATAGAAACATTTAATTATGCTCATTTCAATTCTGCACAATTGAATGATATCAAGGTGAACATGCACCATCATTAATTAAAAACCTTTACAAACAAAAAATGACTTAATGTAAAATATGAAGCAAACCAAATTAATTACACATTGCTACCCACGTCTCAGGATCCATACAAATTCTCTGTTACTTGAAATCACTGCCTTAGTCATTAGCAAATCTTGGCTTCTGTCTAAGGAGCATGGTACCTTCTCACACAAAAAAGACAAAACATTTTAACGAACACCTTAGCTGCACATCATTATTATATTGAAGCATTATTGCTTGTGGATTTATTACAATTACCTCTGCACTCTGTTTTGGATTTGACTTGGCGTCGCAATTTCTTCTTCTTGCATAAGAAAAAGAGACCCAATCCCAAAAGTGTAATAGCAGCGGCAGCAACTGTAATTCCTCCAACCGTAGCTACTTTTGTGTTGTCGGAAGCATTTGCAGATCTTATGTCATACCAGAGAAGAATATTTATGTTAGCCACTTCATATGGTGGCCATCATTTATTTTGATTTTAGTCTTTGAAGTCAATACCCGTAAAGTTTGCTTCGTTTAAAGCCATTAGTCTTATTTGAAAAGGACTTAGAGATGGGATTGAATGTGTTAATTTTGTCTCCGTGGGATCAACGCCGTTTAAAATACTTATGTGGACACTGACTGGACCTGACTAGTCTTAATGACATGGAAAACAATGACTAAAGAGAAAAAAAGAGGAGGATAAGTACTGACGATAAGTTCTGGCGAAGGTTGAGAGATTCCTTGCAAGAAGTATAATCTGATGTGTTGGAGAAGTTTAGGCGGGCACAAGCAATCCAAGCTACTTCCTCTGTTTGGTTCCCTAATCACGGCAACCCACCTTTGCCCTGCGAGTTGGTTTTCTCCCACCTCGGCTAAGATTCGAGGTTTTTTTTTTTTTTTTGAGAATCTTCCATCACGTGCGAGCCTGTGAAAGTCTCTGTCTTTGAATGGAGTGAAAGGCTAACCCTCAGACCTTGGCCGGACAATCACCGGCAACGTCTACTCCGGTCATTCATGTTGGAAGCAAAATAACATTTTGGGTGCGAGCAAGGTTAGTGAATCTGTTGTTAATTAAATATGGGGACAACACTTTATTTATTATTAGGATTAATAGTAATTAAATATTTTCTTTTTGAAATTTATAATAATTATTTTTCTTATCTTTAATATAAGATATATATATAGGGAATTGTCTTAATTTTAAATATAAGACATAATTTTTATATTTATCATTTTTTTTAAATTTATCCCTATTCATATTCCTTCAATAATAACAAAAATAAAAATAAATGAAGAAATTAAAAAAAATCATTAGAATATTTTAAAAAATATATATCATATTAATTAATTTAACTTATTTTTTTTTTAATCTAATGTCATTAAAGATGCGTCTTTCTCCCTATTCACTTTCTTGCTCTTTATCTTTTCTCACCGATAGTGCTTTTCACTGAGAAGTGAGAAATGGGAAAAAACAAAGAACTGGCACTCCTCGTTCGGACTTCGGAGTCGTCGGTGACATGCAGAAAAGAACTGGCACTCACACCTACGGACATGGTGACTGAAAACCCATCCATAATCGTTAAAATCGCCACTCAGGTCTCTCTCTCTCTGCTTTGTTCTTGCTTTTAAAAAATCTGTCACAGAACTGAAGCAATCCCAAATGACATTAAAAAACAAAAAATAAAAAATAAAAAAAATAACTGAAATCGTTTTCCTTCATTTTGCTTGTAGGACGGCCAGAAGCCTTGTTTCATTTCAGGATGAAGCGTGACACCGAGCTGATCAAGCTTCTCTTAAATTTTCTGTGCGGGAAAGGAAGTCAGCTATAGATCTAAAACTCAATGACCAAAAATATAATAAAATTACAAGTACCTAATCGCAAACAACTCAAAAGTGGTTATAAAAAAAAGCAACTTGAAATGGATTTGAATATTAATTTTCTCGTTTCATTTTGTAAAATATAACGACAATTCTTTTTAAATGGATAAACTATTAAAACTCGAGTTAAAATTTAAAGATTAAATTATAACTAAATCTAAATTACATTGATTGAATTAAAGAGTCAAAATATAAGAATTGAGTTGCAATAAAATCATAACAACAAGGACTAATAAATTAATTTTTCCTAAAATGATTGGCATCCATATCAGTTAAGGATTCAAAACGCAGCCTTCAACCCAGACATAGGTCCCATAATATCAGTTTCTACAAGTCTTATTGTAGATATCTCCCTAGCACATCTTGGCTCTCTTCTTGGGTTTACTTCTCTGAGGCCTACCGTAACTTTTGCTCCCATCTTCATTGCATTCACCACATTCACTCACTTGAACTCTGTTCTCTGCATGCGCTTTTTTAATTGCATCCAACGTCTTCAATCCCTTGACAATCTTTCCAAAAACAATATGAAACCTACACAAAGATTCCACACAATCAGATTAATAAATAGTACACTTGTTTAAATGCAATGTTTGCACACTAGACACCCTAGACGTTGATGAAGGAAAAAGGGTGGGTAGAACACAGTGCTAAATACCTATCAAGTTCTTCATCGGGTTTCAATGTTATCACAAAGTGAGAACCAAGGCTATACCAATCAAACATGTTCATGGCCAGAAGTCCTTTTTTATCACATTTAAGTCCAGGTTTCTCATCTGAAATAAATTGCAACACCAATGTAAATACCCTATTTATCTGTGAGACAACAAAATATTTTGAACTACTGCATTCAACACAGTAAGAACTTCAAAAGAATGATGCGCATTCTCACCTGGGATATCACCATTATAAATACTTTGCCCACATCTCCCTGCAAAAACATGACATGGACAACTTCAATATAATGAAAGTAACTAAATGTAGTGTATCCAATTACAAGCTTGAAAAAATAGAGAAGTATGTCATCCTAATTTCAATGCAACAATAGAAAACATACCGAATGGATTACAGAAGTCACCCCCCTGCAAAATGATAATCGGCCATCAATATAGAGTTAAGATACCACAATGCATACAAAACAGCTTTGGGTGTATCAAAAAGAAAAAAAGAAAAAATACAAAACAGCTACGGACATTATGAAACCTGTTACCATTATATAGGATGAACAACTTAATAAGTACAAGCTTAAAACTACATCACAAGAAAATAACCCTGTATCCTATAACATAAACAAGGACAATTGACCAAAGAAGGGACAACTACTGAGCTGTGTTCATCTTCAACCACAACATGATGGATAGATGTACAAAAAGAATGATCTTAGACGTAACAACAAGAGTAAAAAAGAATATACCTTCAAATAGGAACCGCCTTTCCACATATCAACGAAGAAAGAACCTTTGTAATGTAGAGGTAAACCATAGTTCTTCCCAATTCCCCTTTCTCCTGAAGAAAGAGAAAAACTAAATGAGAAACGAGGAACCGATATGATAAGTCATAAAATTTAAATACATTAGCATACACAAGGGCTTGTTCAATTAGATAGTAACTGTAACATCATTACCCGTACATAACGCACGAAAATTTTCTGCGGCACAGGGGGCAACTTTTTTGAACAGCTGGCATGACGAAAGAAGTCATTCAGTTGCATTCACTCTTCTCGAATCCAAAAACATAAAAATCATGTATCACAAGTATCGAAAGAAAAAAGAGTACCTCAAAAGTCATGCTTCCAACAGGCACCCCATCAATAGAGATATCCATAAAAACCAGGGGATTCTTCTCTGCCATTGTCTCTTTTATGAATCAGAGCTGAAGCCAAAAATCACTGAAGTTACAGAAGTCAGTAAAAGGACACCAATGAATTATTGAGATTAAGTAACATTGCATCATGTTAAACTAGCAAGCTACAACATTTATAATATTGACAAACAAAAATATCGCAATGCATTGTGCTTTCATTAGTGGCCCCAGCATAGCAGTGATAACAGAAAATTATGGGCCTCCTCAACCATTTCTAACCACCATTGATGATTATGACCTCCAAATAGAACACAGCAGCCCGTCAGGTACAAAGAATCTATTTGATGTAAAGGAACGACCACTGACACGTTTTGCAAAGGAAGGAAAAGGAAAATGATAAATTAAAAATAAAGATAAAAGAAATAAAAAAATGAAATTTCCAATTTATCCTCATTCAAAGCCCAAAATTTCTTCATCCCTAAATCAGTAGAAAAAAATAATCCAGGAAAAACTGAAACCGTCCGTATCAAAGCAACACAAACCAAATCCACAATACAAAAAATTTCAAAATCAAATTCATATTCATAATTTGATGATAAAAAGCATGATCGAAGACCAAAAAATTGAAAACCCAACTCAACGGCCACAAAGAACGAAGATGAACATGCAATGGTCCTCAAGCAGCAAGCCACGACCATAGAAGCAAAGACTTACGAACCATCGATGAGACAAGCTAAAGATAAAGAGGGTTACTAAATATTTTCTTTGTACCAAACGGGATTCACTAAAAACTCTGATCTGATGGGTTAAAATATCATGCCATTCACAAAAAGAAAACGGAGATAGAGATTTATATACATACACATAATACATAATAATGTTAAAACCCTAAAGATAGATCAGTATCGGTGGCCAGGGATTAGTGAGAATAGATATGAGAAGGCCCAAAGAACAGGACAAAGGAGTAGAGGAGAAGAGGAGAAGAGGAAGAGACAACAGAGCACCTGAGAAACGTAGAGCCACAAATTACCGCGTTGGGTAGACGAGAAGCAATGCGGTAGAAACTGTTTTGCGGTGTGTGAGATGAATATCTGAGAGGGTTTTAGTGTGTGTTTGGATTAACTTTTGAGAATAGCTTTTACGACTTATGAAGTAAATTTGTGAAAGGAGTTTTATCTCGATTTGCGTAAACTATGGTTTGAAACCATGGTTTGGAGAGTTTCCAAACACACACTTGGATAAGGGCCCAATGTCGCGATTGGATTTCGCTGGTTGATTTTCATTTGTTTGGTTCAACGTTGGGTGTGTTTGGATGAGTGGTGAAAAAAATAATTTATTTGAAAAGTGACTTATGAATAAATTAGATTGGGTAAAAGTTAAATTGTATAAGTTATTTATGTTTGGATTGACGATTGGATAAGTGCTTTTATAAAAGTAAAATGTGTTTGGTTTAACTTTTGTATAAGTGACTTTTATGATATTTAAAATAAAAAATTGTAAAATATATGAAAAGTACGAAAAATATATTTAATCACATTTGACAATGGTAAAATAGATAATTAAATTATAATAAAGATGAAAATAAATTAGAAATGATACAAAATTAAAGTTTTTGATACAGTCAAATATAACATAACTAATCAGATCAAATATCTCGTACAATTAGGTCCCTAATGATGTCACGAATATGATTTATTTGGGTTGAAGATGTCCGATGATCATTTGTTGACGATGTCTCTTGATCTTGACTATTATCTACATTAGTTTGAGAAGTTCTTATAAGCTCTTAATTTAAGCCAAAAGCTACTTATTCCAGCTTAAAGGAAAAGTGGTTTTTTTTTTCTTGTAAGCTCTTAATTTAAAAACTCATTCAAACACCTAATAATTCCTCTCTCTAATTGAATTGAGCTTATGCTTTACTATAAGCTCTTAAAGTGAAAATTAAGCTCATCCAAACACACCCATTGTGTCCATCTAGCTTATGATGCCAACGTGATTTACCTTAAGTTGCGAATTCGAGCTTAATTCTTGACCTTCCTCAGTGTTTGGTTTCCGTTACAGCATTTATTACATTTTAAGTTTTTTTACCAACCCATTGTCTCTTCTTTCTCTCTGTTCTGCATATATTTGTTGGAAGCTCTTTTCCTCCTCCAACCTTTAGCTGGAACTCCATCTTTCAGCTGCACGAACTCAAGCTATGTGTTATGGACTCTACTAGTTTAAGCGGGCCAGAGGGTATTATGGATATGAATCCAATTGTTAAGCAACAGAAAGGCCGAGGCTCAATACGAAGAAGCCTTAGAATTATAAGAAAGACCTGGAAACTTCGTGATCTACAGGAAGCATAAATAGCCATTCAGAAAGGAAGAGGGTGTGGATTATTTTTCGGTGGAATATCTCTCTCTCTCGTGTATTCTCACTCATGTCCTTTGTGCTTTCTTTCTTTCTATGTATTTTCTCTATCTGTCATATCTTGTGTATTCTCTGCAATTCTGTTATATCTTTGACAAATTTGGATTTAGATTGTAGTAACAGAATATTCAATAATATATAGAGATACATTTGGCTTCCTATCAATTATTTCTCAGTTATTAAATTGTAGCCATTACATTTGGTGCTTTCATTTGGACCAGTTATTTTCTTGCTTTCTTGTTGCTATAATGGCGGAAAACATGAGAATAAAAGAAATGCAAGCCAATATTAAGAAAACCCATGATTTTGTGGAATACGCCTAGGAACGTTTCAGTCAACTCGATCAGTTGAGCTCTGTCCTACAATCATTGGTCAAATATGTCGATGCTATTCACCAACGTCTGGACCAGTCCTTCTCTAGTTCAGCCGGTCAACCTTCATTACTTCCGATGTTCCCTGGCGCTCAACCGTTACGATCGGTGAAGCTTGATTTTCCTCGGTTTGATGGTTTAAATGCTCTGTCTTGGCTTTTTAAAGGTAAAAAGTATTTTAAGTACTATGATATCAGCAATGCTCAGAAAATCATTCTCTCTTCTGTGCACTTCGACGGTGATGTGCTTACCTGGTTTCAAATGGTTGATAAGGCTGGTCGTATTCCTTCTTGGTTAACTCTATCTAAGGCCATTGAGGTATAATATGGTCCTTCGGTGTTTGATTGTGCTCGGGCTCAATTATTTAAACTCACTCAATCAGCTCTTGGTGGCTCATTGGAAGATTATAATGCTAAATTCTTATCACTAGCCAATCGTACTGAAGAACTATCAGAAACAGCTTTACTAGATTGTTATTTGGGTGGCCTTACTGCTAATCTTAAACGAGACGTCATGGTTCAGCGTCCCTCTATAGTTCTTAGTGCAATGGCTTTAGCAAGATTATTTTTTGGTTCCTCGGTTGCAGGTGGCATTTCACCTCTGAAACTTGACACCTCTAAGTTTCGTTCCCCATCTTCCTCTATGACAAGCATTGCCATTGTTCCTTACACTAGTTCTCGTTCCACGATGGGTTCAACGTCTATTGGTAGCACCAATACGCCTTTGCCTATACTTTTACCTACTCCTTCCATGCCTCCTATTAAGCGGATGACTCCTTCGAAAATGCTGATCCACAGAGAGAAAGGCTTATGCTATACTTGTGATGCCAAATTTATGCCCTCTCATAGATGCCCGAATAAACAACTCATGTTACTGCAAGGGGAGGAGGAAGATGATCATGATCCATCGATTCCACCATCGGTTGAATCTGAACAAGAGGCTACAATTCATCATATGTCCGTCCAGCATTATGTAGGACTAATGGTGCTACAACAATCAGTTTTCAAGGTTCTATTCATGGCACTACTGTTCAGATCTTACTTGACAGGGGTAGCTCGGACAATTTCATGCATCCAAGGATTGTCAATCATTTAGGTTTAGCCATTGAACCAGCATCTCCAATTCGAGTACTAGGAGGTACTGGAAGAATATTAAGCAGTAATGAGTAGGTTGTTAATATTCCAGTCCAAATTTATGGTCACACGATCTTACTCACTATGTATGTCATGCCGGTGGCTGATGTGGATCTCGTGATCGGTGCAGGGTGGCTTGAAACTCTTGGCCCTCATATAGCTTATTACATTACTTCCTCCATCAAATTCTTAGTTGATAATAATTACATCATCCTTACAGCATACAGGGGCTCTATTCCATCTAAGGCTCAATTACACTATTTAGTCCGAATTTCACATACTGATGCTTTTGAGGTTTGTTATTTGTTAAAAGTTATTGAGTCACCCAAAACAGCTCTGGATTTTCCTATAGATATTTTTGAGAGCTTGCAGACTATATTATCCCACTATCACTCTGTTTTCGCTGTTCCACATAGGTTACTACCAATCCGTCACTTTGAACATTGTATTGAATTGCTGCCAGGAACAAGTCCTGTCAAAGTCAGGCCATACAATTATCCAGTGAGTCAAAAGGATGAAATTGAAAAGATAGTCTCTAAACTTCTCAGCGAGGGCCTCATACAACCTAGTTCAAGTCCCTTCTCTTCCCAGTGATATTAGTCAAGAAAAAGGATGACACATGGAGGTTTTGTGTCAATTTTTGTGCTTTGAATACAGTTACCGTGAAGGATGCTTTCCCCATGCCAACAGTCGATGAACTATTGGATGAGCTCTATGTATCAGTATACTATTCTACGCTCGATCTTCGTTCCGACTACTATCAGATTTTGATGCGTGAATCTGATCGAGAAAATACAGCATTTTGAACACATCATGGGTTATACGAATGGCTCGTTATGCCATTTGGTCTGACAAATGCCTCGGTAACAGTTCAGCACTGATGAATTTGGTATTCCGTCCTTTTCTTCAACAATTTGTTTTGATATTTTTTGATGATATTTTAATTTACAGTGCCACTTGGGAGCTCCATTTACAACATGTAGAAGAGGTTTTAAAGGTGATGACTCAGCATCAGCTATTTGCCAAATTATCTAAGTGTGCTTTCAGTAAAGAGCAGATTGATTATTTGGGCCATATAATTTCAACTCAAGGAGTTGCGATGGACCCCATAAAAATTAAGGCAATAGTCGAATGGCCTATTCGTCAAAATGTTTCACAACTCAAGGGATGTTTAGGCCTTAGTGTCTATTATCGGTGTTTTATGGCTCATTTTACTCAGTTGGCTAGCCCATTAACCGATTTACTAAGAAAAGATGCTTTTCAATAGAACCCTAGTGCCCAAGCAACCTTTGATAAATTGAAGACGATGTTGACAGCGGCTCCAGTGTTGGTGCTGCCGGATTTTAACCAATCTTTTATCTTGGAGACAGACGCTTCTGGATCAGGAATTGGTGCGGTACTCAGTCAAAATAATCATCCAATTGCTTTTTACTCTAAGAAATTGTCACCAAGACTTTAAACCCAATCTGTTTACGTTCATGAGTTGTATGCTATCACTGAGGCAGTAGCTAAGTTCCGTCAGTATTTTCTTGGCCTCCATTTTATCATACAAACAGATCATCACAACATCCAGTATCTAAAAGAGCAGGTCATTCAAACTCCAGAGCAAGAGAAGAGTCTTCCGAAGTTATTGGGTTACAATTTTAATGTTGAATTTCGATCAGGAAAAACCAATATAGTTGATGATGCTCTATCCTGCATTTCTTTCATGGCTATTTCCAGTATTGAGGGCACCTTTATGGATTTTGTGTACGAGCTGCACCATTCATCACCCGCTATTACTATGCTTAAATCTCAATTAGCAACTTCTCCTCATTCTATGCCTGGATATGAAATACGCAAAGGTGATTTGTATTGGCGGTCTTGTCTAGTAATTCTGAATGATAATCACAAGCTCATTGACATGATTCTCTATGAATTTCATTCTTTGCCAATGGGTGGCCATGCCGGATCACTTTGAACATTCCATCGGATTACTCGATTATTTTTTTGGCACAATATGCATAAGGATATTCGGACATTTATTCGACAGTGTACTATCTGTCAACATGCAAAGTCATCACAAGTTCATCCTGCTGGGCTTCTTCAACCATTACCAATCCCAGTACGGGTATATGAAGATATTGTTATGTATTTCCTTGTCGGATTTCCAGTTGTTCGAGGCCTTTCAGTTATCATGGTTGTCATTGATCGATTATCCAAATATGGCCACTTCATCGGGTTGCCTGGCAATTTTTCTAGTCAAATTGTTGCTGACGGTTTTATCCAAAATATTGTTAAACTCCATGGAATTCCGTGAACGATTGTATCGAACAAAGATAAGACATTCACCAGTAAGTTTTAGCGTCATCTAATGAAAATGCAAGGATCTACACTGTGTTTTAGTACCGTATATCACCCACAGTCGGATGGTCAGTCGGAAGCTTTGAATCGTTGTTTGGAAATGTATTTACAATGTTTTGTTTATGACTATCCTCAGACGTAGTTAATGTTCTTACCCTGGGCAGAGTTTTGGTATAATACATCTTATCATACTACCACAGGCTTCATACCTTTCAAAATTGTGTATGGTCGTGATCCACCTCCTCTGTTACGACATACATCTCTTGAAGATACTTTGGCAGATATTCATAAGCAACTGGTGGAACATGATGCAGTTCTGGAGCTTTTGAAACGCAATTTACTTAAAGCATAGTATCAAATGAAATATTTTGCAAATAAAAAGCACATCAAAATCAAATTTTAGTTGGGTGACTGGGTATTGGTTCGTCTCCAACCATACCACCAACATTCTATTGAGTTACGTAAATACCAGAAACTGGCGTTACTATATTCTGGTCCATTTCAAATCACTGAACATATAGGACCCGTTGCATATCGTTTAGCTCTACCAGAGCATGCGAAAATACATCCAGTATTTCATGTTTCACAATTAAAACAATTTCATGGCTCCATTACTGCTGCATCTTATCTTCCTTTGCTGTTACATTCTATACCGGAAGGTCCTATTTGCATTCCTAATGTTGTTT
The DNA here is from genome assembly GCA_037074505.1 of Albizia julibrissin. Lineage (NCBI taxonomy): Eukaryota > Viridiplantae > Streptophyta > Magnoliopsida > Fabales > Fabaceae > Albizia > Albizia julibrissin. The sequence continues at coordinate 39,899,838 of CM073479.1, forward strand.
TAGAGTCACGATGGGTGCAACGAAAAGGTTTTTAGGCCCTTCAATATCTTATTCGTTGGCATGCAACCACCCACGACACTTGGGAATTTAAGGACGACCGGAACGTTTATATCCTTCTTTGAACCTTGAGGACAAGGTTAGATCTAATGGGGGGTAGTTATGGACTCTACTAGTTTAGGCGGGCCAGAGGGTATTATGGATATGAATCCAATTGTTAAGCAACAGAAAGGTCGAGGCCCAATACGAAGTAGCCTTAGAATTATAAGAAAGACCTGGAAACTTCATGATCTACAAGAAGCATAAATAGTCATTCAGAAAGGAAAAGGTATGGATTATTTTTCAGTAGAATATCTCTCTCTTTCTCCCTCGTGTATTCTCACTCACGTCCTATGTGCTTTCTTTATTTCTGTGTATGTTCTCTATCTGTCATATCTTTTGTATTCTCTGTAATTCTGTTATATCTTTGACAGATTTGGATTTGGATTGTAGTAACAGAATATTCAATAATATACAGAGATACATTTGGCTTCCTATCAATTATTTCTCAGTTATTAAATTGTAGCCATTATACTATGGCAGTGATTTGGTTGTGGTATGAGGTCGATCTTGGTTTGGCATCCAGTGTGGGTATACTTTTCTTCCCTGTCTCCGTTCGGTGTGGCTTGGCGGTTGCAAATCAAAGTTGACGTAGTTTGGCGGTTGCAATCTGTTTCCTTTCAGTTTTTAGACGGGCTTTAGCAATGGATCATAGATTGAAGCAAGGGTACTCTGTTTCAGTTTGCCTGAAGTCTTTATTTGGGTTTGAACCTTGTGTGGTTACCGATCTGCTCAATAGTCATTATGATATGTTTTCCTAGTAGGTGCTCTGTTTCAGCTTGCATGGGCTTGAGCTTGGTTTGAGTATTCTGCTATATGTTGGTGATCTATGGCCTTCATTTTTTAGGGTTAAGTTTCTTCAGTCTCGCATTATCTTGATGAACACTGTTAATGGTGAATATATTGATGAATATTTTCTAATCTGCACATTTGATGTGGAAGTGAGAACAAAAGAGGAACAAGGAATGTAGGTGTGAAGGCACATGTGGTAGACATTGCTTTCTGTTCTGCACGTTTGCTGAATATCTTCTTATATAAACTAGTTGTTATAACATAATGGCTTAGATTCATTTAGTAACTGACTGAGTTTCTACTTCTGTGAGTATTTAGGGTGTAAGTATATACATGCATGTGGTTGTTTTGTTAATGAAGGGGTTGCTTTGGAGCCTTGTAATTTGGATTTCTGCTAGCTTGGTTGCATTTTAGGCTTTTTTTGTTTGTTTGTTTACCTAATCATATGTTGTAACAAATCCAAGTGAGGATGATCATTAGTTCATTTGTGTATGTCTGATTTGCAAATTCCTACTACAAATTGCCTATCTTTCAAGTTTGCCTCGTGGCCTTCACTTTCTTCTGGAATTCTCTTATGGCTTAGTTTACTATTGGCAAGTTATTTTCAGTTAAAATAATATATTACATTGAAAAATGAAAACTTTTCATAAATTTTACAATTTTTTTTAATATCACAAAAGTCATTTATGAAAAAACCAAACCAAAAACCCTTCATTTTTCATAAAAGCACTTATTTAATCACCAATATAAACATAAATCACTTACATAATTTGACTTTTCTATAAGTCAAATTACAAATAAACCATTTTTCTCACCGTTATTTCAAACACATCCTATCTCAATTTCAATTTGTGTTTCGGCTAAATTGAGATTTGAAGCAAGAGAAAGGTATATAGCTTTCATCTTTTTCCTTTTCCATCATTTTCTTAATCTGAGCCATTGGATTAAGATCTCAACAATACAGATTTAACATATTATAAAAATATTATTATAAAAACCGTTGGATTAAAATCTCAACAGTCCAGATTTAATATATTATAAAAATATTACTATAATTTATAATAATATTTTTATAATATATTAAATCTGGACCGTTGAGATCTTAATCCAACGGTCTAAATTAAGAAAAGGATGGACCGGCTACAATTATTTCAGTTAATACCATTTACAATAATTTCATTTTTTGAAAAACAATTACAAATTATTCCCTAAAATAGACAATTTCCCTTTCCTTCCAAAAGTTTGACATCTTCAATAATATTGCAGACTACAATTATGCATTTCATTTTTAAGTTATTCGAATAATATTCCCACTTGAATGAATTTGAAACTAGACATTAAATATTAATTATTATTATTTTATAATATTAATCATATAAAATAATAATCATTAAATGGATATTAAATATTAATGATTATTTGAACTTATTACAGACTACAATTAGGCATTGCTGAGCATTCCTCCATTTTCCTTCTGTGCCCACCAATCAATAAATACACGATATTTATTATTATTATATCATAATATGTCTTGATTTTCTTAATTTTGATTATTTCTTCAATTTTTTTAACTACATTTAATCCCTAATTTCGTCATAACACGATCCATGCTATAGAAATAATATATCTAATCAATCATATATATTACTTAATAATAATAATTATTATTATAATTATTATTATTATTATTATTATTATTATATTATTATTATTATTATTATTATTATTATTATTATTATTATTATTATTATTATTACACTTTCTTATTTCCTAATTCCTAATTTCCTCTAACCATCGTTTTAGATCCGCCAATCAATAAATAGACAATATAATGATTATTTCATAATTCATAATATTTCTTGATTTCCTTATTTTATGTACGTTTTTATTTGATTGATTAATCGATAATTTATGTTTGTTCATATTTCATAATATTTGATTGATTATTGCTTAAATTTCATAATTGTCATTATTTCCTAATTTCCTCAAATTGTGATTCATTATGCGTAAATTTGATTTATATAGAATGTCCATATATTATTCATTATCATCAACTTGATGATCATACGTTTAAAAGGTTGTTATTTCTTGACTCTCTTCTTGTATTGGCTGGCATCTACGTACACTACGAAATCCTCACTTCACGTTCAACATCTTCCTTACATATAGAAAGGTATTCGTCTCTTCTGGTATTCATCTCTTCTTCATTTGTTTTATTAGGCTAATGAGTAAGCATAGGTTGTTATTACAAAGTAGTTCACGTGGCTTTATTTAATCCTCTTTGTGTTTATTTACTAATGCTGCATCATACATGTATCTGGCCTCAGGACTAATGTTGGGTGGTTGGAGCACGTTTATGCAGACGGTGAATGGGTTAAGGAGTTATGTTTCAATATTTTGGACGATCGGTGATTGTCACTCTTTTTGGTTTTCTGCAACCATGCTTTTTAAATTTTGTTAATAATTTGGTTTTTTTTTTCCGTATGAGGCATGATGAGTTCACACAATAAACATATGTTTTGTAGTATTATGTATTTAAAATTCCATGTTGAGCATCACGATATATTATGGTTCAACTTTGATAATAATAATCAGACATATCCTGGCCATAATAAATTTTAATATCTATAATTATAGTTTCCATATTTCTAGCAGAAAAAATTGTAGACCATTTACATATGATTACAAATATAAAGAATTTTGAAATCAAGATATTGTCAACTTCAAAATTAGTGTGCCTTTTGATTTTTATGAATGATAGTAATTACCTCCATGATCAACCAATGAACCTCGATAATAATAAAATCGTAATTTTTCAAAAGAATGAAATGTTTTTGAAAATATAAGATTAGAAGCTAAGAAGATATGAAAAAATGAGATATTTTTGACCTAAAAATAATTGGGATATTAATACCCCCAATAATTTATATTTTTACTTTTAATAGTAATTAGACATTGCCTAACCATAATGATTCACAATAACTGTATTTAAAATATTTTAGGAATCCATTCGAAAATAGTAGAGTATTTGTGTAATTATAAAATAAAAAATATTTAAAAAATATAATTGGGATTTGATATTTAAGAATGACAGTAACTACCTCCATGAAAACTCATATTTGGAATTACTCCGTATTATAATTGTTAGTGTAAGTGTTTCATCTAAGACGAGGTCAATTGGGTGAAAATAAAAATTTAATTAAACTTTGTAATTAAAGACAATTAAATGAATAAGACCAAAGTTAAGAGTTGAAGATATATCACTGAAATGTACATCAGGGATTATACTAGTTCGGTTACAACTTTTTTAACATAAATCATGTTTTCAGATTGCCTCTGAGTTTTTCACTAAAGATTCCAAGATTCAGTGGGTTCTTGACACCTCAACACACAGTAAGCTCCTTCACCAAATATTCGCTCCCCCTTTCACAATATAAACCAATACCCTACTTAAGGTTTCACAACCTTAAGTTATCTAAAAAAAAAGTATCAAGGGTTTGATATAACTCTCTTTTATCTAAAAATGAATAAATAATTACTGAAGTACAAGATAGAAAGAGAATGATGAAATAAACAATGCACTTAATGACAAACTTAAATGTTTAAATTGTTGCTCTGCTTTGAATGCTTCGGTATTTATAGTTGGAATGTAATAAGTGACCGTTGTTATTCCAATTTTCCGTTAGAGTCTCGTGTCTTCTGAACATTCTTTGTGTATGAGAAGATAGCCGTTGGAGCAAAGAGAATGTCTTGCTTGAGACTCTGTTAGCAATAAATGCTTCTGACACAAAATTTACTTTTTGTGATATTCAAATCTTTTGATGTTGGAAATTCTTGAAACTTGCTTAAGAGATGTTAATTATGTAAAAGAATAATAGCAAGTAAGGTTAAGGGATTAAACAAGGCTTTCTTTAAGTTCCAGAATCATGGGTATTATGCTCTATTTTTTGGAATAACGAGTTATTTAAATATAATCTTCTGTATTCGAATAGAATATCTCTTTTTCTGATATAGTATATTCGAATACTACTAATCTTTCTATTTGAATAGCATTTAAGTTATTTGTAAAGAGTGTATTTGAATAAAATGGTCCTTATTCGAATAGAGTCTTTTGAAAAACAAGTGAATTTATTTGAATACAAACATTGTTAATCGAATACATTTTTATAACATCGTATATTCAAATACAATTACTTCTATTTGAATATGTTTTTAGAAACTTAACATGTTATGAGTTTATTCTGATACAACATTTGGTTATTCAAATAAGCTTTTTGAAAAACCTTATTTGAATACTATAGTATCTATTCGAATAAGCTTTTGAAATTGAATTTTGAAATGGATGAGTTTCTTATTTGAATACTACTCTCTTTATCTGAATAAGCCTGACCTTAATCCTTAAAAACTATCTCAGCTATATTTGAGCAGTCAACTTATTATTCGAATAACATTTTAGAAACAACCTTGAAAAGTGAAGCTTGTTATTCGAATAAGTTTTGTCATATTTCAATTAGAGGAATAGTCAAGGCTTATTATTATTATTGGAATAGAGCTATGTGTATTCAAATACTCTTTTTTTAAAACCATGTATCCTTATCTAAATAGAGTACTTCTTATTCGAATAATACTCTGCTTATTCGAATAAGCTAAGAGTTATTTAAATAGCTCTTGACTGAAGACATATTTTCCTATTTAAACAACAATTTGTCTATTCGAATAAATCAAAATGTTGAACAACATAAATTTCCTTAAATTAGATAATAAATCTTTATTCAAATAATTTTAAGTTTGTTACAATCAAAAATTTTGAATCTAATAATAATGACTCATAATTTTTTTTGGCCAGTTGACTTATAATTTTTTTTGGCCAACCATGAATGTATTTCATTACTTAAAAGCCAAAATAGCCAAGTACATGATAATGACTCAATGGAAATTTGAAATCATTATAATAACAATTCATTTGGTATTTTAAATATAATTAGTGAAAAGTTTTTTTGCAACCAATTGTGAATACGAGTGGATCATTGTCCTTTTAATTAATGAGTAACAATGACTCATATTTAAAATCATTATAATATCCTATGATGATGTAGCTTCCAATGACATATTAAAAGTTTTAAAAATATAAAAGAGGGTGAATTTGACCTATGAAGTGACAAGACAATAAATATGAGTTTTTTCTTGATGTTAAATTTAATATAGTTGTTGCTTTTTTAGTTTTTCCTTCACTAGCAAGTTTTAATATTTTGATTTTGTTGTGTTACAAAACTGTTATTTTTTTCCTTGATATCCAAAAATAATTTTGGACATTTTTTTTGTAATGATAATCAAATTAATTTCATTTAACTTTTAGCATCAATGACACATGTTTATTACCCTATCAACATATTTAGATAATCATACTACTTAACATTATATATCTCTATATATTCTACTATCACAGTTAACACTTTCAAATACAATACTCTCATGCAATGTACGGGGAGATATGACTTGTTTCTCCTATAAGTATGTATCCAATTCCAATCAATAAAGCATATAGAATGGCCATACCAATTATTTCCATAGACATTTGTGGAAAAAAAATTACTACTCTTTAAAAAATTAAAACTACTAATTTATGCCATATAAAAATAATGAAGAACACCTTCTAAAAGGCGTTTTATAGTACAAACCATTATAGTATGCCATTTCATCATTGATGGTTCTCTCTCCCCCACCCCCACCCCTACTCCAAAATTCTTGTTGATTTTTACTATTTTTTTATGGAACTATTCACTTGTAAGAATTTCTTTATTTACTATATATTGAACTATTTTAAAACAATTGATTAATTCATTAAATACTGTGATAGTAAAAGAGATTTTCTACATTTTAAAAGCACACTGTATTAAGGTAGAGAGAATAAACCCCATTTGAAATCATGCTACCTTAGAAGAAAAGAAAACAATTTAAATTTAAAAGTTAACCATAGAAAAAAAAATGTGAATCCAATTTAGTATGAAAGATTACCATAGTTATAAGAATTAAACCTAATTCAAAAAAAGATAACCATGATAAAAAAATTATTAACCTTGAGTTCACAAAATCTATCATTGTTATTAAGAAAAGGCTAAAATATAAAAAACTCTCATAAATTTTGGATCCGTTGCATATCACCCTCTTGATATTTTGAAGTTTAAATTTAGCCTCCTTAGCGTGTTAATTTTTGACATTAAGCACCTTGCCGTTAGTTTTGCCATTAAGTCACTGACAAAAACTGTCACATCGTATTGATGGGAGGATGACATGGCATCCTACATAATAGAAAAATATTTCAGACTATCATGGTAACAAGAATTATACCTATGATTAACTGTGACTAATATGTGCATTGCTAATCATAAGAAAACAATCCACTCCAACAACACGAATCATATAGGATGTTATGTAGGATGTCACATCACCCTCATTAATACGATGTGACAGTTTCCATAAGTGACTTAATGGCAAAACTAATGGCACATTGTTTGATGTCAAAAATTAAAATGTTAAAGAGGTTGAATTTAAACTTTAAAATATCAAAGGCGTCATATATACCTGAAACAAAGTTCAGAGGAGGTTTTTAGATTTTAGCCTTAAGAAAACAACTCACTCCAACCACACTAACCATGATAGAAAATGAAAGATGTTAGACTATCATGGTAACAAGAATTGTACCTATGATTAACAATGCACATATAAGTCAAAGCATGATCATTGGGCGTTAGGCACTTTTGAAACCTAAGAATATAATTCACCAATAGGCATATTATCATTTTCTACAACTACAATCTTATTCATGACAATTCATTACTTTCTTAAATAATTTCATTTTCATATAGAATCATAACTTTAATTTTAAAAATTTTAATAAATGCACAATGTACCTGAAAAAGTGTCATTGGGAAAGAGTGGTGAATTTCCCTCCCTTTAATTTCATCAGGCACGATGTTTCTGCTCATTGATATGTTCAAGTAACTATACATCAAAGCCATAAATTTAGCAATCACCTGAAGAAAGAACCAAATAAAATGTTCTGATATGCCAACAAAAATAGCATTTTGAAAGTCACAAAGCCAGATGTTGTAATCAGGTACTAACCAGAGCTTCATAGCATTCTTTCACCGAGTCCAAGAACATAAAAAATGCTTTGCTTCCCTGGAGATCCAAGAGGCCCACAAATGAGTCAACTGCATATATGGGAGCCATAAGGATAATAATTATGATGGCCTTTTGCTCTTTAGGTCTGTTTGGCAGGAGGGAAATGGAGGGGAACGGAGGGGAGGGAAAATTTTTGGGAGTTAGATTTTAAAAAATTGGAGAAGTGGGGTTATAAAATTTTAATAAAGATAAGATGTAAAATAAAAAAGTAAGAAAAATTAAATAAAAACTTCCAACCCTTCTTCAATTTTTTTAAATTCAAGTCATAAACATTTTCCCTCCCCTCCAAATCCCTCATACCAAACAGCCCCTCAGGGTTCTTCCGGTTGCTTTAATAACTGCACTGTGAAATGCATGGAGGCCCATTGCACAAAATGCAGACCCCATCACAGTTAGTTGTTCAGGACTCAACGAACTTAGATCCATTGTGTGTATAAAAGATGAAACGTGATGATAAAATATGCACAAGATCAGTTCCAAAGTTCAGTTTATCACGTGAGTTGAGGAATATTTAGACACAGTCCCACATACCATGTAATCAAGGCAAGAGACCAGGAAGACACAATAGTTTCAAATCTGATAGCTCAATTTTTCAACAGAAAAATAGATTTACCCGGAAACTATCTCCTTATGAGATTTATGCAATGGAATATATTCAACTACTGGATTTTCTCACATTCACCGAATCTTTTACGATTCAGCTATGCAGAGCTTAAAAAAAATAACAAGGTGGAAAATGAGTTTGTACCATCACTGTTGATACTAGAGAGAATTGAAATAGTTCTGGAGGAGAAAACCCTTTCATCTCAAAAAATGAAGGAGGATAACGCGTAACATGATAGAACCAGGAAAATTAAATACAGGGCACAAATTATTGGCCTTGGTTTTCATCATCAAACACAAATTTTGTGATTTGCTCTCAATCTTGAAACCATGAGGTCACATGACAGGCTAATTCTTCGCATACAGTAAGCATCCAGAAGGTTGTTTTTGCCTGGTAATAGTCAATTTAGTTATTTATGGGGTAAGTTTTTATGTACAAAATTAGGTAATAGTCAATTAAATTAGTTATTAAATATTTACTTGCGGAAGAAAGGTATTTATTGATCCCCCACCACAACCCAAAAAGAAAATTATTTTTGCGTTTTTCTTAGATTTTCCCTTTTATTTGATTTTTCATATAAATTTAAACATAGTATTTTTAAATTTTGATTTTTTTTTTCCTTTTTTGGAAGCAGTATGCGCAAGGCAAGACACACGAGAAATGGACGTTTTCTAGTTTTAATGTTTCATTGAATTATGTAAACATTTTCTGTTCTTAAAATCAACCATTTTTTTATATTAATTTTCTATATTTAATACTTATACAATATTTCCATTAGTTTACTCTTATATTTTCTATGGTGGACAAATCGTAATGGGAAGTCAACGATTTAAGAAGTCTCTCTGGACGACTCGGCGAACATAGATATATAAGGGGCAAAAAAAAAAGCTAACTAAACAATTTCAGAATCGGAGCAGAGCTGCCCAGTGATAAGTTCAACCCATTTCCTGCAACTTGTTTGATATTTTCGTCAGCAATCTCAAGTAAGCTTAAAAGCTGAGCTTTCTTACCTTTTGTTCATCTAGCATTCTTGCTGATCTTTCCCAAGAACATTTACGTTCATGTAATTAACATCCGTATATCACAAGTCGAGGCTAAAAATCCAGAAGACGCTTTAACAATTAACAGGAACATAATTCCTTAGCTCTTTGCTATTATATACTGGTCCCAAGGTTTTATGTTTCTTGAATTTTCTGCAACTGACCATGGATGTTGGATCTATAGTAAGCATCCTGAACTGTTTGTGCTCTCCGAACTCGCTGCAACAAACTCTTGAGCGACAGTGTAGGCATCTTAGAAAGCCAAGAAAGAATCTGAACAAGCTAAAAGAGTTAGTGGAACAGCTAGATGCTCGTAGATCAGATTTGAACACTAAACTAAATCAAATGTGGCTGGAAAAAGGGATGAATCCACGGGAAGAGGTAAAGCTGTGGATGAAAAGTGTTGATCGAGTTAAAAGCCAAGTGAGCACCCTCATGGAGAGTAACAATGGGTGTTCCTTCAACTTTGTTTGCTCAAGAATAAAATTAGGAGGAGTAGTAGAAGAAAAGATCAGCGAGGTTAAAGAGCTTCTTGACAATGGTCAGTTCTTGGATTATTTAGTGGCTGAAAACTTGCCTAAGGTAGGGTACACTCTTCCTTCGCCGCCATTAATGGAGTGTGTCACAACGATGAAGAGTTTAACGAGGATATTGGAATGCTTATCACTACAGAGAGTGAAAAGGATTGGAGTTTATGGGATGGGAGGAGTAGGCAAAACAACTATCATGAAAGAAATCCACAATCGTCTTTTAGAAGGGAGAGATTTTGATCATGTCATTTGGGTTTCTGCACCAAAAGAGCCAAGTCCTGTGAAACTACAAAAGGGCATTGGAGAGAAGCTAGATTTAGATCTTTCAATGATCGACGATGATGTTACAAGAGCAGCCAAGCTATTTGAGGCTTTAAGCAGAAGGAAGAGATACACATTGATTCTGGATGATTTATGGGAGCACTTCTCTCTTGAAACGGTTGGAATACCGATACCAACAACAGAGAATGGTTGTAAGTTGGTGATCACTACGCGATTGTTGAGTGTTTGTCGAGGTATGGAGACAGATGATGATGTAGAAGTGAAGGCCCTTCAAGATGATGAGGCATGGGATCTCTTAAGGTCTAAAGTTGGACCAGTATTGTCAAATTCTGCAGAAGTAGAGATGATTGCAAGGGAAGTAACAAAAGAATGTGGAGGTTTGCCTCTTGCTATTGTCACAGTAGGACGAGCCTTGAGAAATGCTGCTGACGTATCAGAGTGGGAGTGTGCATTAGATGAGCTAAGAGCTTCAACAGCAAACATTGAAAGGATGGAAGAAGCAGTGTTTGCACACTTGAGATTTAGCTATGCCAAGCTAAAGGATGATACAAGCAGGTCTTGTTTCCTCTTTTGTGCTTTATACCCTGAAAGTAACCAAATTGATAGCAATGAACTGATGGAATATTGGATGTGGGAAGGTTTATTGGGTTATGTTGGAGGAATAGCCGCAATGAAGAGGAAAGGGAAAATCATATTGAATGAATTAAAACATGCATGCTTATTAGAGGGTCTAACTCAAAACGTGGTGGAATTTGTCAGAATGCATGATTTAATACGAGATATGGCCATTACAATCATGAGAACGAATCCTCACTGCATATGTAAAGCAGGGATAGGGATGACAAAACATCAATGGATGGAGGAATGGGCGGAAGATGTTCAAAGGGTGTCACTAATGAGAAACGACTTGAAATGTATTCCCTTCAACTACAACCTCATGTGGCCTAAACTTACTTCCTTATTGTTGCAATTCAACTCGTTTTCTGAAAATATATCCCATGAAGTCTTCGAAAATATGCAATTTCTGAAAGTTCTGGACCTTTCCTACACTGGGATTGACTTCTTGCCTAATTCTGTCTCTAATTTAGAGAATCTATCTGCTTTGTTATTGAGCAACTGTTGGAATTTATCAACAGTTCCTTCTTTAGCAAAACTGAATAAGCTGATGGTCCTTGATCTCTCTTGCTCTCCAAGAATGAAAGAACTTCCAGATGGGATGCAATGGTTGGGAAACTTGAGGCGCTTAAATCTTTCCAAGACTGGAATTGAAATCTTCCCATTTGGATTGATGCCCAAATATACCCTTTTGGAAGACTTACTGATAGGTGGTTGTGGTATCTTGTGGGGATCAATGACAGTCAAAGCCATTAGTGGTGGAGCTTCCATTGAAGAAGTCATTTCCTCAAATATATCTTCTCTTGAACTAGACTTATGGAATGCAAATGTGTTTGATCAATATGCCAAATCTGGTCATTGGGTTCAGCTGGATAAGTTCAGGATAACAATTGGGCAGCCCCAAGCACAGTTTTGTGAAGAGAGAAGCTTAGCCTTTAGTGGAAGACTTGTTCTAAGAGGAGACCCAGTTTCTCTCCCACCAAACACATTGGAGCTACATCTGGATGACTCTGCTGATATTAAGAATCTGAGTATGTGCTTAGTGAATGTGACACAATTGAAATACTGTAAAATCAGGTGGTGTGATGACATAGAAAGCATAATTGACTCAGAGGAAGAGGAAAACACTTTACCCATGCTAGAAAGGATGGAACTTTTAGTTCTGGGAAACTTGAAGATGATATGTAGGGATGTAGTGAGACCTGGAACTCTTATGAGCTTGAAGATCATTACTGTGGAATATTGTCCAAAACTGAAGACTCTATTCTCAGGGCAGATTTTGCTTCAACTTAAGAATCTGGAAGAAATTACTGTTCGCAGTTGTACTGGTATGGAGTGCATAATGAAAGGAGAAGAGGGAGAAAATGATTCAGGAATTGAGTTTCCAAAGCTGAAGAGGGTGAAACTGAAGTTCATGCCCCTTTTGGAGAGTATATATGATGGAACCATTCTCTGCCCTTCTTTAAAAAGTCTTGAGGTAGCATCCTGTGAAGCTCTGAAGAAGCTTCCTCTTGATCTGTCAGCAACACCTGCTCTTGAAGAAATCAGAGCAACCAGAACATGGTGGAACTCATTAGAGTGGGATCAACCTGATTCTAAAAATGTCCTGCAACCTTACCTTGTGGAAATTAGATTGACAAGTACAAGTGACAGATAAGTAAACCTGATGATCATGAGTCATTTGTTTTAGTAATTATGTTGCTTTCACTTCAAAAATTTCTTATCATAATTTGCGTTGATACTGAGTTTCAAATCTGTACAATAATGTCTTATCACAAAGGAAAGCCTTCTTTCGTAATCATAATAATAATAGAGAAAGATGACTAATTTTATCGCATCAGGTTCAAGCTTTTACATAGACATTTTCTAGCATAATTTTTGGTGATACTATTATGAGTTTCAAGTTTGTGAAACTTTGATTCATTGAAAGGGAAAAGCATTGGACCAGAGTTAAAGATCAAATGAAGTTAAAACCCAAAATGAAATTTGACAACTTATCCCATAAACAGAACAGCATGATTCGTGAACAATTTTGCAGTCAAGAGTCATGTTTTTTTTTTTTTTTTATACAAGTCAAGAGTCATGTTAGTTATGAAGGAGGAAGAGAAATCAAATGCCGATAAAAATATCCTCTGAATTTCTCTATCCTTGGAGTTCTTGAAATCTTTGATATGAGATAATTTTCCTTCTTTTTCATTTTTATTTTTCAGTCAATAGCATCACTCCATTCCATCTAAAACATACACAACTCCATCAACTTCTGAACTTAAAATCACCTCAGAGAGAATCCTCACATACAGTGGCCACATTTGCTGTCTCGTATGGTCGTATAGAATCAATTCATTACAGGATAATTTTTTTACAAAGAAACACATTACAACTTCTCATCGGCCGGCACTAGTCTCCTCAATCATAGACAGAAAGAGGTCCGAATTCTAAAAGTCCATCACAATGTCAAGAGCTAAGGTCGGAATGGCATGTCCAGATTCATGGAAGAAGCAGAATCTTCCCAATATGTTTGCTGCTTTCCATGAGCTGATGAGCCTCTGCCGCTTCAGAGAGAGGAAATGATTTGTACACCACTGGCTTAACCTTGCCTGCCTCAATTGCTGGCCACACATTCTTCTCCACTTCACTGACAATCACAGCTTTATTTTCAGGGCTTCTGTTTCGCAAGCCAGCACCTGCATAGAAAATTGAACATGTGATATAACTTGGGTTCATCTGTAAACCCAGACAGAGTGCATAGTTTATAAAGCAAAGGAAGCATAATGAAAGGCGAGCAAATACAAGATTGAAGTTATATTGAGAAATAAATTAAATCACCCAGGAGTCAGGTTCCCTTATAAAGAAAATCTTGATTGTTAAGATGTATCCTGAAGTCAAATTATTGCTATCATTTTGGCAGTTGCAGAAGTTAGCTTTATCAGCTATTGGAGATACTTCTTTGTGCTTCAACAAGCAATTATATGGATTGAAGTAATCAAAGCAGACACAAATCTGTATTAAGCGAACCTTCGAAATAATCAAAGAAAGAATGAAACTTTAATTGGAGCAATACCCTGAACAGTAAGACGCTTGGCAAGTAAAGGGGCAAGATTTACTTCAGTCGATGTACCCCCCATAAAGCCAATAATAAATAGCCTCCCATCAAGGCTCAAGCTCTCAATGTTCCGGTTGTAATAGGATGCTCCCACGCAATCAAGAATAACATTAACACCTGTCATTAAACATCAATTACACAATGTGAACATTAGATTAATCATGCATCAAGGGGTGCTGAACAGATTGATTATCAATGCTCAAGTGTTCAAACTAGAGATGATACCTTGACCGCCTGTTTCTTCCTTTACTCTCGCAACAAAGTCCTCTGTTTTGTAATTGATGCAAACATCAGCACCAAGATCCTTGCAGAAAGCTAATTTCTCTTCGCTTCCTGCCAATCATTATATAAAAAGATGAGTGCTTGGCAACCACTACTCGGAAATTACAATCAAAGTGATGCATGGTTAGCTCCACGAAATGGGCCAGTTTTAATGGATCTGTTGAAGGCAGTTAATTTCCAAGAAAAAAGTTGTATAAAAACTACTGGACCTGCTGTGACAAATACTCTTACTCCATGATATTTAGCTATCTGAATGGCAAAGGTACCAATTCCACTAGAGCCGCCATGTACCTGAGAATTGATGGGTTCAAGTTAATGTAAACTATTATTAAGTCACAACTAGAGACTCCAGGAAGGACATACAGCACCATCTAAGGAAAAAATTCAGGCCATTTATCGGTTAGACTGCAAGCAATCTATAATTTTGTAAAGGTACTCCAGTAAGTATAGATACATTGATGGAAGATATTTCAAGTTATGAATGGATGTCATCCAATATTAAATTTACATCCTTGCGAGTCTTAAAACTAATTCAAACATGTTTTGAATTCCCTAAACAATGGTAAAGACCAAATATAACATCAAGTTGCTAAATTCTACACATACTATTAACCCAAACAAGAGTTAATTAAACAGAAGAAAGTACAGTTACGTTGCATAGCTTCGTTTAGAGTGATAAGAATTGACAAGACAGGAGTCATCAGATATGCTACATCCACTGACTTTTTTCAAAAATGTACAGGTATTGGAGATTAACTAAAAAAAAATAATATGCTCTTCATAGATAAATGATTAGACTCAAACTTTACCAAGAACGTTTCTCCTTTGGATAGCCGGCTCATCATAAAAACAGTAGACCACACAGTGCATGCAACCTCAGGAAAAGCAGCTGCATCATTCAGAGAAACTGCATGTGGAACTGGAAGAGTGTGTGCAGCAGGAACTGCAACTTTCTCAGCATAACCCCCTCCACCAAGAAGAGCACATACCTATAAACCCCATCTTACATGTTAACCAAACTTCAATTAATTCACACACTACACGATTAACAGGTTTCGACCACTCCAGTAAAACAGAACCTCGAGGTTAATGCTGATCAAAGGAACATAAAGGACCCCAATATCCATATACTCGGTCATCACTGAGGTTAAACGTATTGTTTTATTGAAAAAGCTTCATAGTTCATTTGCCACAAGTAGGTATAAGTAATTTCAACAATCAACCTGAGCATACTAGAGCATAAAACAAACAAAGCTCATTCCTATGAAAGGCAAATCCTCTTGTTTCCAACTAAGAAAGGTCCATAATTCACAGAAACGGGGAAGTAATCAAAAGACGCAATAGAAGAACGTTCCACTAATGCAATGTTCCCTTGATATCTTTCTCATCATTTCCTCAGAAACGTAGATTATAAATATATCACTACCCTGCAAACCCAAAACTCGTAAGAATTAGTGCTGACTACCTGGTCACCGATTTTCCACCTGGAAACATTTTTCCCGACGGCTTCAACAGTTCCGGAACACTCTAATCCAGGGTAAGGGCTCGCACCTTTGGGGGGAGGGTATAAACCTTTCCTCTGCTGGATATCGGCTCGATTCAGCGCGGTTGCTGCTATTCTGATGAGGACCTCGTCGTCTTTGATATCTGGATCTTCCACTTCTTGAAGCTGCAACACTTCTGGGCCACCGGCGGCAGTTATCACTATCGCCTTCATTTTGGGAAAACTGAATTCGCTTAGTTTCTGTCGCTGGGGAGTCAATCGCAGCACTTACTTACCAGCAGCGTTCCTTGTTATTCCTCGGCGGCAGTCGGCACACATCTTCTAGCGTACGGTGTCGTTTAAATGATAAGTGATCAGGGATGGAAACCAGCCAGGCGCGCTCTCATGGGCCTGCGGCCTGGCCTGTTTTCGGCTTGATCAGGCCTAGCCTGTCAGGCTAAAAGGTCAAGCCCATACCTACTTTAAGGCCTATTTTTTAAAAAATGTCAGGCTCATGTTTACTGACAGGCCGGCCTGAGCTTGTAAAGTATTTAAAAAAAATTCTCACACACCTCATATCCTAACTCTAAATCTCATAATTCACATTCTCAAATCACATCTCAAGTAGATCATTAATTTATGTAATTTGACCTATTTTCAGCCTGTTTGAAGTAGGCCCGTTGTGAAACATGTGGCCTGTTAGCCTGTTTAATTTTTTTTTTTAATTACAGGTCTCCTTAACAGGCCACAGGTCAAGTTTAGGCTAAAAAAAGGCCTATTACAGGCCACAGGTCAAGCTTAGGCCATCCAATGCCTCACAAGCCTGACATGTTTCCACTCCTATAAGTGATAAGCTATCCTGATCGGGAATTACTACATTTCAGTTTAGGAAGATGAAAGAAAAGGAAAATGTTAGTTCAATGTCGATCTCAATTATTATTATTTAATAATAAATTCATACAAATAAAAAATGAGACGTAGTCATGTCATTAGAGAATTTGAGCTAAAAGATAGAAGGAATTTAATGTAAGTATTGTCCGAAAGAAAAATGCCATTTTAATTATAAAAATCATAAAATGTCTACTGAATTAGCAAAATAACAAATTGGTAATGAGATAAGAATATAAGACTTTGAAGTTTTGGTATTGATAATTTAAGTATAGCAATTAGTAATTTAGGTATAAAGACTCAAGTTGTTAATTATTATTATTATTAAATTGTGATTGTTTATACTCAAATTATCAACGCTTAATTTTCAAAATCTCATATTTCTATCAGATTACCTATTTACCATTTTGTTAATTTAATAGATATTTTAGTTTTTTGTAATTCAAGCGATACTTTTCAGCTATTTTCCCTTTTAGTTTTTTATAATCATGATATTGCATTTGTTCTTTTTTTTAACTATGGTGATATCTCATTGGAAAAATGACAGAAAAATATCATTTGAATTACAAAAATCTTAAAATGCTTACTAAATTAGTAAAATGATAAATTGGTGATTTGGTAAGAATTTAGAATATTAAAATTTGGGTGTTGATAATTTAAGTATAGAAAATGACAATTTAAGAATAACAATTAACAATTTGGCTTGACACAATGACAACTTGTGAAACTCAAATTGTCAATCTTTATACATAAGTTATTAATTTCTATATTCTAGTTGTCAACACTTAAACTTCAAAATCTCAAATTTCTACCAAATTACCTATTTATCTTTTTTTTAATTTAGTAAACATTAGAATTTTTTAGATCAAATGTATTTTTCTATCATTTTTCCTATTTGATTTGTTTAAAACTGTGCCCATATTAGTTTTATTAGACTTTTAGTGAGCATATTTTGTACTAGTACAAATTGTTATTTTCAAAGGAAAAAAAGAAGGAAAAATTGCTTATAAATACCTTTGGGGAAAATTAATTATCAAATACTACCATGGAAGATCTGTTGCATTTAATGGAAGATATTTTACACATAACGGAAGATGTTTGTGTAATACCTCATTTTCTATAGCCTTAGATGAGTACAAAAGAGTAGTGAAATCATTTGTGAAACCAAGATTAAGTCCCCGATTAAGAAATACTGAAATCCGTTCGCAAATTCCAAACCTATCTCAGGACTTGAACCTGGGATTGGAAAGGATTTTCGAGGTTAATAAAATTTTCTCAAACTATTTTCACAAACATTCACTATCTCATTAAGTCTCACCGGCTCTTCTTTTCGTTTTATCAGAGTGTGCGAGCGATTCTCTGCTTAGTTCTCATGTTCCATACCTTAATTATGTTTCATTAGTGCTCAGAAGTGTAATATAACTAAACCGTTATGTTGTTATGGTACATAGTTATATACATTATATACAATAAAAAATATTAAAATAGACAACCAACAAAAGAGACTAAAGTCTTTTGGCATTCCCAGCCTCTAGCCGGCCGTACTTACCTTCTTTTTGCCCCTTGAGCTTTCTCCCTGTACTATAGATAGTTTATGAAAAAGAGTGAGATTTCAAAGAATCTTAGTAGTAATGTAGTTCCAATCATACAAATATAACATCACAAAGCACGCTACGCAGACATCATACAACATAATTATCATAACATCATTCAGTGCATCACATGCAGTTCATAAACTACCATAGCGCCAGGTATGTTATAGGCCCCGAGGGATATCCGCATAAATAGGCCCCGGGCATCTACTCGTGTATTAATGAACATTATATCGGCTTGAGCATCCATCCATGCAGATAGGCCCTGGGCGTCCACCCCCGCAAAATCAAAATGTGTCAGACAATTCATGATGATTTCACACAATATACAATGTATATTATAAACATATAAAAAGGCAAGTTACTACCTAACTGCTTCCCTTGAGCAATGTTCAACCGTTTCTTAGAGCTCGGGCAAGTCTTAAACTCCAGACAGCTATTAAGTCTTATAATTAGAATTTACGGACGATAGATTATTATTCCGTCCAATAGTTGCATAATCTAATTAATCAAGTTGGATGTCATTTAGGTTAGTGCTTAGGCCCAATTAAGTAATTAATGTGGTTACACTAGGCTCAAATACTAATCTTTACATTTAAAGTTCACATTTACTATTTTTGGTTCAAAGCCCATTAAATTCGCATAGCCCACATGCTGACAGAATTTTTCATTCAACTTTGAAAAATCATAACTAATTCCATAAAATTTCAAATGAGGTAGTTCAAAGTCCTATATGACTTTTATTAAGTATAATTTATAGTAAAAAATGATTACTTATGCAGTATCCATGCACACAATTCCATATTTCATAATTACTTATTACTGTCCCAAGACAACATCCAGAATCCTTACTAAAATTTAAAAATTTGTATCTCCTAATGTACTTATCCAATTATTACAAATTACTCATCAAAGTAAAGCTTGTTGGGTATACTTTATTTCTAGAAAATATCATGGACATTGGAATTCATTTGGTGAGACAAACTCACGTCACAATAGGTCTGTCCCAGGTTAGCTTCTAGATTCAATGTGCAACTTTCAAGAATTATAATTAATTATAGAAAACTCCAAATTGATTGGTTCCAAGTACATTGTGACCATATTTAAATATTTTTTCAAGGAAAAATATTATTGTATGGAATATAACAACAAGAAATTTCCAGAAATTCACCAAACCTCAACTAGTCCAGATTGGGTTTCAGAAACAATACCAAACTTTGAAAATTCATAATTATGAATTCACTGGTTTAAAAAGGGAGAATTGCTAAAAACTACCATGCAAGCAAATTAATTGCTAATTGCTACCATTGAACATGGTGGGTGATAATTTGCACACGGGTGGATGATATTTTGCACACGAGGGATGGTGTTTGCACATTCGCAAGGATGAATTTTGCACATGTGGATGATGCTTGCACATAAGGGGTGCTTGTTTGCACCCGTGGTACCAATCAGCAAATAATTTCCTTGTAAGGTATTTTTAAGCCATTTTCCCGTTTAAAAATTAAAAAATACCTATCAAATTAAATCTCTATGTCTCTAATTTAATTTTTGAAAGTTTTAGAATTTTTGGATAAGTTTTGACTCCTAAAATATCACGCACAAACATACTGTTCCAGACAGAGCATATTGTCAACATACACACATACACTTCATAAATTCTCAAATTCATATACAAGCATCCAAAAATCATGAACACTTGCATACCTATATAATTTTTCCTTCTAAAGCCAATGGAAGCATAAAATTATCAAATTCCTACTTCTTCTCCAAGTCATGAACAAGGCAGAAAATAGGATTCTTAAGAGTAACATGTTTTCTTGTTTTCTCTTGCTTAATCACTTCCTTTCTACTTCTAATCACGTTATTAGCTATTTAAACACTCATTGGCCATGGTTTGAAAAATTTTAGTTAGCAAGACCCTTAGGGTTTCATCATCCATTTCCCCTTAGGCACAAGAAGTAAGTTTTGAAGTTTATCTCTTGATTATCGTTGCTTCTCTCTCTAAAAAGTCAGCCCCCTCTCTCTCTTCTCTTGAGATTTTGTCTTGAATCCATGAATTTAATAGAGTAGAAGAGATTATGAGAGGTTATAGAATGATTAGAAAGCTTAAACTTCAAGATTACAAGTTTATTACCTTAGATTTTTGGAAACCCTAGCCTTCTTGTGCTCCTTGTTCTTCACTGTTCTCAAACTCTCTCTCTCTCTCTCTCTCTCTTTGTTTGGTTCAGTTCAGGCACGAGAATGAATGGAGAAAGATGAAGAGATGATGGTTTAAATAAATTGTCAAAGTGGCTTCATATGTGGCAATTTCCTATTGGTCCATGTTTTGACTTTTCTCTTAATATTGCAAACAAAATTTCATTTCCCTTCATGCTTCTTCATTCCACCGCAATGCATGAGAAATAAGAGGGAAATATTGGTCTTGATCTTGATCTATCCCATTGTGTCATCTTACAGATTGTTGACTCTTTGACTTTCCTTAATAATAATTTACTAAAATAGGCTTATTAATTACCAAGTAATCATTTTCCTCTTTTTAATTCCCATTTAACTGAAATTATTGGAAATATTAGGGAAAAATAATTATTTCTCATTTTATGGAAAAATTACCGTTTTGCCCTTACGTTTTATGATTTATCGAAATAAATCATTTCTTACTCATTTCCTTTGGTTTGGCCTAATTTTGACACTTTTATAAAGTCATTATTTGTATCATTTTATACTCAAATTTTGGTTACAATATTAGGCCTTTAAGTGAGCATTAATTGCCTCTTTGTATCCTTACTTGGTTGAATTA
Source organism: Albizia julibrissin (assembly GCA_037074505.1). Taxonomy (NCBI): domain Eukaryota; kingdom Viridiplantae; phylum Streptophyta; class Magnoliopsida; order Fabales; family Fabaceae; genus Albizia; species Albizia julibrissin. The sequence continues at coordinate 39,921,130 of CM073479.1, forward strand.
TGTATAACCGACGATTGAAATATTTTGTAAATTTATATGCACCACAATTCACCACTTTATTTTACTAAACTTCACAAATATACATATAAGAAATATTGGTGAAAAAGTGGGGTGTTACAATTTGCACATTCATAGGAAAGATTTTTTAACATAGGGAAGATTGTTTGCACACAACAAAAGATCTTTTGAACACACGGAAAATTGTTTGCACGTGTGATAACATTTGATAATTAATTTACCCTAAAAGTATTTATGGGCAATTTTCTAAAAAAAATCAAAATTATATAGGAGATAATATTATGATATGGAAAATAAAAAAAGTTTAGTTTGTGTGGGGACTATAATCGCATACGTTTATGATTAACAATTTTTTAAAAATATTAAATGATTTGTTTAAACAATGGTTTGTGTTGATATTTGATCCGTATAGTTTGAATATGTTGGACCCCAAGGTACTAAAGAGTCTTCCTTTAATATTAAATCCACATTTTAATAAATAAATGTACTACAAACAAAATTTTCACTAAAGTTTTAATTAAAGAAAATAATATCATAAATATTTTATGACTTATTACTAATAGCTCTATCACTTGTTATTCACAAACTATATGATTTTTTTGATATTTTTTTTTTAATTATAACGATGTCATTTTCCCAAATTTATATTAAGACTCATTTTGATACTATGTTAGTCAACAGAATTTATTGAGCAAACCGAGAAGGCCACGTTAAGTATATTTATGGGAGAATGCCAAAAAAATACCATTTAAACTTCAAAATCCCGTTAACAAGTTCGGTAATGAGATTAACAAGAATGATATTGCAATTAACAAATCATTTTATTGTTAAATCACCTATTTGAGATTTTGAAATTTAAATGGTATTTTTTTGGAATTCTCCCTATATTTATTCATTCACATTATGGTTTGCTCGGGTTCATTTTTTATTGGGAAAAAGATAAATAAATAATATTTAAACTTACAAAATCTCAAAAAGTTTGTTAAAAAATGGAGAGGATAAATAGGTTCTTAAAGTAGAAATTTGGAATTTTAAAATTTAGTGTTTTTATCAAAATGTCTCTTATCTTTTTTTAAAAAAAAATTAAGGCAGTCCCCCTTGTTGCCCGGAGCTTCGCTGACCACTGTCGCCAGAGCTTTGATTGTTGCCCCTCACCAACCAGGGGCCCTTTCGGCCTTGGAGCTCGGTAGCTGGCAGAATGTTTTTTGGCCTTTTTATTTTTTGCTAAAATGTGCCCAAAGTATTGGAGAGATGATTTGAAGTTTAAACCCCAACCCTTTGGAGTCACAAAAGACATGTGACCATTAAGTTACCATGCAATCTTATTCTATATATACACAAACAAATATAATCTAACACTTAAGATTTGGCCACGTACAATTGACAACTTCACTAAAGCATTTGACAATACTACAATACATATTCATTATATTTGGATGGCTTATTTAGTTCATGGAATCGGAGTGAATGTAAAGCAATGTAATGTAATGATGATTGCAATAATTAAATGGGTCATACAAATATAGTGAATATGTATTGTAGTGTTGTCAAATGTTTTTGTTGAAGTTTAGAATTGCTTTGGCAAAAAAAAGGGGGGGGGGGAAGAAGTTGGGAGTTGCATGTGGCCAAACCTTAAGTATTAAGTTATATTTGTTTGTACACATAACAAAATTGCATGGTGGCTCAATGGTTACCTTCTTTGACTCCAAAGGGTTAGGGGTTCAAACCTCCCTCTAAATGAGCACATTTTGGCCAGGACACCAGTGGCTTGAGTTATAATAAACAAGATTGAACCAATGATCTCTTACTCATAGAAAAACATTTATAACACTAAGGATTCGTTTGGGAAGGCGTTTGGAGCCCAAAAAAAAGCCTAGTTGCTTCACAAAAGCTCAGTGCGTGTTTGGATTAGCGGTGGAGAAGTGTTTTTTTTCAATGTGACTTTTACAAAAGTCAGATTGAAAAAAAGTTAGATAGTAAATGTGATTTGTGTTTAGATTGGCGGTGATAGAAGTAATTTTTTTTTTAACTTTGAACCTGTTTGGATTAGTGTTTGAAAAGCCTATTTAGATGTAAAATGACTGAAAAAGACATAAACCTTATTGAATACTACATATATATATTGTTTCTATATATTGTTATAATTGATGTGAAAAAATATAAATAAAATTTTTAAAAATTAAAATAGTTCAACTATTATTGAAAAAGAAGAAAAATACAGTAAAGTATTTAATTAAAAAAAGGTAATTATATATTTCAATCAGAATGTCATACATGAAAAATATAATAAACATACAAACCTTATCATTTATTTTTTTTCTTTATTTTTTTAAAGAAATATTTTAATCGATATAGAATATAAAACAAATGTGATCTCTTAACTATTATTTTATTAAAAAATGATTTTTTTTTACTTAAAAATCATCAGCTAAAAAATATTAAATCTGAATTATCTGGATCAAATTTCGACAACTTATATTTAATGAGATTTGTGTGTGCATAACTTTGATTAGCACCTAAATGGTTGGGCTAGAACCTCCCATGTAAAGTTAACGTGAGAAACAAATTTATAACTGTTCATAGTGCTTAATTATAAGAGGACCCACACATGAAAGAAAAGAATCAGAATGCGTAATAAATGCTCTTTCAAGGTCTTTGAAGCAAGCTCATTCAACTCAGTGCCAGAAGCTTAAAAAATGAACTTACCACAAAAGCTCCTTTTTTTCCAAAAGCCCAGTGAGCTCTCACACGTTGCTAAACAGACTAAATGGGCTTCTGGGTTTTTGATAGCTGCAATTGAGCTTTTTTCCCCAATGAACGAGTTTTCAAACAGACCCTCAATTGATAGGTTTTGCTCCATTTGGGTTGACGTTTAGAGCATATGGGCTTAAGCAAAAAAAAGTAGCTTTTTAAAGAAGCTGCTTCCAGGTGCTTTTCAAAGGCAAGAAGCTGCTTTTCCAGAGAATTTTTTTCCCTTCACAGAACGATGCAATTTTTTTCTATGTACTTGGAATATAGGATTTTTTTAGGGCACTATGCAATAGATTTTCTTCTCCCTTCATTTTGTTCTTAAAAAAATCCATTCTCATGTTCGTTAAATTTTATGGTCTTATAAAGCAAGTCCCTTGATGTTAGAGCCGGTAAAACGGGTCAACCCGCGGGTTGCGGGTTGGCCAGCATTAACCAGCGGGCCACACGGTGTGGGCTCGTGCGGTCCGCACTTTTGCGGGCTGGCAAAAGGCCAACCCTAACCTGCAGTGTGCGGGTTGCGTGCCAGCCCGCAGGCCCGCATTTAAAAAAAATAATTTTTATATTTTTTTAAGACGGCTGAAAATACGATATACATATATGTGAGTTATTAAATTTATTTTCCTAGCAACAATTATTCCCCTTATAAACATTTAAAAATATAATCCATAATTCAAGAGATAAAGTTATTAAATCTATCAAAGTTTATACATAAAAAACATAAAATCATCCTCAAACAACCAATATATAATAATTTTGTTTAAAGAAGAAGTGAAAAGGTTAAGATTTTTCTATTTGGATTGAGAGGTACCAAAATGGGAAGGGACAAATTATAGGTTTTGTAAAATTATTATATATAAAAAAAATTGTGGGCCAACCCGCGAGCCACGCGGTGCGGGCCTGTGCGGCCCGCATTTATACGGGTTGGGATTTTCCCAACCCTAACCTTGTCCTAACCCGCGATCTCGCGGGTTGAGCCTGCAGGTTGAGCCCGTATTACCGGCTCTACTTGATGTAGTGTGCTCGAAATATAGGAAGACAATTTATTATAAAATAGAATCTTTAATTATTAGCATTTAAATTTGAGGACCACTATAGAAAAGACATTTGGAGATTAGAAGAATAAGTTTTAATTTTTTGGGGGATATGAAGTCATATAACTTTAAAACACAAGTCCACATGGTTTGTAAAATAATGGCTATACATAACCTGATTTAGAGAAATTCCCAAACTGATATGGATTTTTAGGAAATATACGTGGTGAAAGTAATAATGATCTAGTTGATTTAACATTCATATCAACTATTCGTAGATTACCTTCAACACAAATGAATTATATTTGTGACAGAATCAGTGGCCAACTTGTTAAGAATAAATGATCTAATAATGATCCACTTTATATATGTATTCTAATTTAAATACAATTTTATCCATTTTTAATTAAGTAATTTAGTTATTTTTATTTTTTTCAATAATAATTAAACTTTTATTTTATTTTATCAAATTTTAATTATAATTTTTCACTTCAATTATAATTTTCAGTTATGTTCCATTTAAACGGGTTTTTTAAATAATAATTCAAACAAGTGTAAGGTCAAGAAAAACTACTTATATCACTGTTAATTCAAACATAAATTATATTTATAATCTAACTTTTATTGTATCTTACTTCTATAAAAATTAGATTATAAAAAAATCACTTTAATCCATCAAAATCCTGAGCTACAACGCCAATGCTTCATTAGTATCAAATCTGAACGCATCTTCATGTTCATTGTTGGACAGAAGCCCATCCCCAGTGTCTTTTTATTTATTTTCTACTGATTATACTATATCGACGTAAGTATAGTGACTAGTGTAGAAAAAACTTTTTATATGGGATGAAAATGACTTTTTATATTTGACATAAAACATGTGTAGAAACAATATGTGTAGAAAATCTAAACTTTTTACATGTGTCGTAAACCACGTGTAGAAAGTCTCACTTTCTACACCTGACCTACCGCGTCAGGTATAAAAAGTGTGGACTTTCTACACCTGATGTAAAATGTCAGGTTTAGAAAGCCTCACTTTCTACACGTGACTTCTAACGTCAGGTGTAGAATATTGTTTCTATACGGGTAGGACCTCCAACCCGTGTCGCCTCCAACCGGTGTAGAAGATACTTTCTACACGGGTTGGAGATCCAACCCGTGTAAAAAGACTTCACAAATTTTTTAAAAAATAAATTAAAAATTAATTTTATATACCGGTTGGACATCTAACCGGTGTAGAATCCTGTTTCTACACGAGTTAGGCTCTCAACCCGTGTAAAAAGTCATAAAAATTAAAATAAAAAATAGCTTTTTACACTGGTTTGACATACAACAAGTGCAGAATCTTACTTTCTACACGGGTTATTCTAACAACAAATGTACAAAGTCATCTTTTATTTATAATAAAAAATTTTAAAAAAATTCAAAATAAAAATAATTGTATTAACCAAGCTTCATTCTTAAAACATATATATATATATATAATTCTAATTTATTAAAAAAAAATATTTTAAATTTACTTTCTTCACGTGTTGTCTTTTAAACACGTGTAGAAAGTTCTTACATCTTAATATATTTATGAAAATGTCACCAATTATACTTTTTATATGTGTCATATTTAGTCATATATAAAAAATAGGTGTAAAATCAATATTTTATAGGATTGAGTACATGTGATAATACATTGAGTTTGATATATATATCAATTGATGATAGCACGTGTCCTTTTTTGATGAATTTTCTTGACCAACGTGCGTCATGAGTTATCTGATAGCAGTATATTTTTTAAACCAAATGTAATAAATGGGGCATAGAAATTTAAATTTATTTTTATTTTTAAACAAAAATAATACTCCTATAGTTTTTAATATAAGATATTTTGAAAAATAATATTTATCATAAATATAAGATATAATTTTTATATTTATCAATTTTTTTAATTTATCTACATTAATGCTACCTTAGCAATAATTAAAGAACAAAGAAAATAAGAAAATAAGAGAAAATGATTAAAATATTTTAAAAAATATATTTCTTATTAATTAATTTTTTTAATTAAATAAAATTAAATAAATATATCTTATATTTAAAATAAAAAATAATATTTTTATAATACGTTAAATATTCAACGGGCAAATTTTAATAGAAAACTTACCAAAACAGTTTATCAAAGAGTGCGGGCCACGTTAGGTAGATTATTCATTGACGTTAGATATATGCAGAATTTTGAATAGGCTCACTTTTTTTTTTTTTTAAATCACATTAATAATTTAAAGTTAAAATTTTTTAACTTTTAGCCTGAACCAAATCTCATCCCAGAATCAACCCCATGCTCATCTGTCTCCATGAGAATCAAATCTGAACGCATCTCCATGTCCTCTGTTTAACAGAAGAAGCCCCTTCACAGTATTTATTTTCTAGTGACAACACACACACACATAGAAGTACAGATATCTCAATAGATAGCACGTGTCCTGATTGATGACTTTTCTTGACCAACGTGAGTCACGAGTTATCTGATTCTTTTTTTTTTCTTTTTAACCAAATGTAAATAAATGAGTTCCAAAAATTAGCTTTGCAGTATATAAAGTACAGCAAGCCAAGATCAGCCTCGATCATAAGTATTTTTCCCCCTCCTACAAGAAGAGTACCATGGGCAAGCCACTACTATGGGGTAATGGGAGACTGCTTCTGCTTCTGCCATTGTTTATACCAGCAGTTCTGGGTTGGGGAGATGAAGGCCATTATGCAGTTTGTAAATTAGCAGAGGTAAGTTTAACCTTCACTTTTATTTTCCCCAAATATAGTCTCAAGCTGGTGAAATGTTTGAGCTTTCTTAAATCAGAGATTTGGATACTAAAAATGACATGTTTCTGTTTCTGGTGGTTTTGAAGGCGTACCTTAGTGAAGATGCTCTGTTTGCTGTGAGAAAATTGCTTCCAGAATCAGCAGAAGGAGATCTTGCTTCACTTTGCACTTGGCCTGATGACATTAAACGCCAACCTAACTATCGCTGGAGCGCTGCTTTACATTTTGCTGACACCCCTGATTACAAATGTAACTATGATTACTGCAGTAAGCTCTCTGATCTTTTTCAAAATGTTGCTTTTTTCTTCTTCTTTTTTCCTTTGTTTGTTTAATCCACTTGTATCCAGCACTACCAGCAACTAGCTAGTCCGGTCTTTGGGAATATAAGTGCATTGGAACCTCACTACCACCAAGTAAACACAAGGCCACTGGTTAAGTTGGAGCAACCCAGGCGGTTGATCCAAGCGCTTGGTGTGGTAGTGCTGCTTTTGTTTTATATGAATCATTTAGACTGCATTAATGTTAATGAGCTTCTCAAATATAACTTACTACAGGAGACTGCCATGATTATTATGGAAATAAAGATAGATGTGTGACTGCTGCAATATACAACTATACAATGCAGCTCAGATCATATGCAGGGGTTAGTTCTGTTTTGAAATGTAAGCCCTCGTGGGAGGAGGATTTTTTAATTAAATTGCTCATTCAGTAATAATTGTCAGATAGTTTCATTTTACGTTCACTGTTTCTTCCTATCTCAAATTACAGACAATTTGACCGAGGCACTTTTGTTCTTGTCCCATTTTGTTGGGGATGCTCATCAGGTTTGTGCTTCTTTGTCCTTTTGATCACAGCTGAGGACTTCAAGCTACTTTCTTCTACAAACATTTCAAATATGGTTTCATTGGAACTGAATCATCAAGAATCAATGTGTATCTCTTCTTTTCGTAAGTTGAAACAAAACTCCTTTTACATATTTATCTCATAAATCATAAAAGCTATTACAAAGCCTCAATGGAATTGTTTGAAATTTTATCCGCAAACAAACAAAGTTGAAGGAACATCCATTGTTGATATATGGATTTATCAGACTGAGATGAAAAATAGTTGTGGGATCTAACGTCTTGTAGGTCAAGTATCCGTAGTGAAACATTCATGATTCATCTGCTTTTGCTTTTTTGAGCTGTTGGTTATAAGGATTTTGAGCAGTCTGTTTCCTTATTAATGCTACAGAAATTCAGTGAATTAGGTTTTGGTCCAGGTATGGGATGACATGATTATTGGTTCTGCTATGAAAAGGTTCTATAACTCAGATCTTTCAACTATGATACAAGCCATTCATGATAAAATGACAGTAAGTGTTATGCTATTTAGTTTTGTGCATTTATGATAATACTTTGATTTGACTTGTGTGTGCTCATGAATGAAACCAGTTTCCCCGCTAAGAACTTTGCTTAGCATGGAAAACGGGTCCCTCGTGAATAGCAAGAGACTGACTTCCTTTGTTACGTGGTTTCTGCAGGATGCTTGGTCCAATGATGTATCAACTTGGAAACAATGTGCACATAACATCACTACTTGTACCGAAGGGTATAATATAATTTCCATTCAATATTTTCCCTCCTTTTACGTCTGATTTTTCAGAAGATTTCATCGCCTAGACTCTTAACTAACTCTAAGATTATTAATTAAACTGTATGCTGCATTTTTCTTTAACTTCAACAGTTTACTGCTATATATAATCCTCAAAAAGTGCAAGATCTTTAATTTGTTCAGATTAGAAAGTTTGTGTCAGATATTTTTCATCTTGTAACTTGGTTGCCAACTATGAAATCAGGTATGCTTCTGAAAGCATTAGTTTAGCCTGCAAGTTTTCATACACAAATGTCACAGCAGGAGGCACTTTGAAAGGTATTCTCACTTTCTCACCAACATATATTTGAAATCTCTGCAATATGGGATCTTAAGTCCCATATGGCTTGATTCTTCTTGTTTGGTTTTTTTGGAAACTGTGAGTTGTTAAGAAGCTTTGTGATCTCTTGATGAGCTCTAACTGGTTGTCGTATATTTGACAACGTAGATGAGTATTTCCTTTCTCGGCTTCCTGTAGTGGAGAAAAGATTGGCTCAAGGTGGTGTGCGCTTAGCTGCAATCTTAAACAACATCTTTGTTCCTTCCAAAAGAGTTGCTCAAGCTTAAACAAATATATGCTTAATGGCATTTCTTATTGTATTAATAAGTATTTGAGTCCTTGAGTTTAGTTTTGTGCCAATGAAACTGAGTATGTGAATTTTATGTGTTTAGAAACATGTGTTTTCAGTGTGATGTGGTAGAAGCTGATTTTTTAAGTGATTTACGGTGTGTGAGATAAGTATGTGAAAAGAGTTTGATTTCGATTTTCATCAGCGTGTCTCCTTATTATACCCATGTTTATTTCCTAGTTCCTTTGTTACATGTATTTTGTTGCATGTGAAGGGAATAGGGCTTTGTTCAAAATTATTGAAGTCTGCTGTGACTCTGATTCTATTTCTTGAATATTAACAAATAACAAGAAAACAGATCCCCTTAATCTGAAAGACCAACACAGATCAAACAGGCAAAGAATCAGAAGAGAGCTTGATGGAAACGTAATTGACATGCTTGTTCAAAAGCAGATGAATCTTTCACTACTGATACTTGAGCTACAAAACCTTAATTAGATCCACAACATTTTTCATTCATTTTGCTCACATTGATTAAATAGGTAAATAAAATCCCAAATCATCCATGCACATACCAACATTTAAGGGCTGCAGCAGAAAATGGAAAATACTACTCCCTCCGTTCTTATGTACACGGGTCTTTTGGCTGAGAGATTATAAACTATAGTTAAAATTAGTTAAATGTAATAATTATGTAAAAAATTTAATTTTTTTCTTAAAAAAAATTCCTATTAATGAATGTGTAAGGGAGTATAAAAAAATGAGAAAATGATGAAGAAGAATATATGTAGTATAATAATTAATCGGGAGTAAAATGAGAAAAAATGTATTTATTATTGAGACAAACTTAAAAGAAATCTTACATCTACATATAAGCCTATTAAAAAAAAGGATTATATATATATATATATATATATATATATAGAGAGAGAGAGAGAGAGAGAGTAGATCCTGTTAGGCAGGCGTTTGAATGACAGGGATAAACAAATCAAAGTAAATTATATATATCTTTAACAATTTGCAAGTGATTTGTACATTGATCCCAGGGAATAAACAATAATGCAGCCAAAAGAAACTGAACTAGGTCACTGATAAATTTCCTTCCATTTCATGTATAATATATTTTGCAGGGTTGAAAGCTGTCAATTTTTTAACTCATCTACCAATTAGGTAAACTCAAACCGTATAGTATAATTACCTAATGCCTTTGGTCTCAGTTTATGCCGTAAGTTACTGAACTGAAAATAGGAGAACAGAGGTAAACAGAGATAACATTCTCACACTACTAAGGGAATCTATAAGTCAAGGAGAATGGCCAGTTACTGAAAAGTACGTTTATTTCACTCATGTGTTTAGCTTGAAGGCAAGCTTTAACACACACACACGCAAAAAAAAACAAAACAAAACAAAATGACAAGGGAAACAATTCACTGCTTTTTATTTTTGGGTAGGTACCTGAGTATCCCACAACTTAAGTTCTTTGGACTTGCTATGAGACTAATATCGAATTGATAGAAACAAGTGTAGGATATTATTCAGGTTATTATTCCACCTCCCATAAATATCTTCTCAAGATATTCACTGCCTTTACATATATTGGAAACTGACTCATAATGCAATAGTGAACTCTAACTGACTCAACATGAACTAATTATCAATAACAAACTCAACGATTAATTTTAAAATAATAAAACAAAGAGGAGAATGATTGACTAATTCAAACTTGCCCATTTCTCCTTCGATACGTGAGAATACGTTTAGGGAACATACCCTTATGGCTCAGCTTAGCTATCATCATCTTCAACCCTACACCTAACCAGTTGTGTTATGTCTTTAATCATCAGTGATAAGTTAAGAAGATCCACCTTTCTCCATTGCCTTGTTTGCTTTCTCCCCATAATCCCTTGCTCTGTCTTATTCTCTCACTCTCTTCATCTTCTTCACCCATGGCTTTATCTATTGCCTCCTTCACTTGATCCCTAAACTTGTCTTCTACCCCAAAATACACAGAACTCTCAACTCCCACCCTCATACCCGTCTTCATTAATTCAACAACCACCTTATCGTTATAAAACTGATCAGAAAATAAAGGAAATGTTACTAGTGGCACACCGGTACATATACCTTCAAGTGTTGAGTTCCATCCACAGTGTGTTAAGAATAATCCTATTGCTGTGTGTGACAGTATCAACAATTGAGGAACCCAACCTCTTATTATGAGTCCTCTTCCTTTCACTCTCTCCTCCAATCCATCTTCATTCAGTAACTTGTTCATTTCTTCTGCCTTGCGTGCATCTCTCAGCACCCAAATGAATGGCCTCTTTGAAGCTTCCAGTCCCAAACCTAGCTCCATCAGTACTCCTTGTCGCACATCGTTTAAGCTTCCAAAACAGGCATAGATGACAGATCTTGCAGGCCATGAATCAAGCCACTTCAAATATTCGCCTTCTTGTACCTCCTTTGAGTCTAGTTTGCCTCTCTGAGCCTTATCCATGACGTCCTTGTTGGAGAGTGAGACTGGACCAATACACCAAACCTTTCTACCTGTGACTCTTGTGTACTACTTCGCGTATTCTTCTTCCAACTCATCAAAGCTATTCACTATCACCCCATATGCTTCTTCTTCACCTTTCCATATTACGTCACGTAAATCACTGATCATGCCTTGGCCTATGTTATGTGAAAACAACTCGGGAAGCTGATATTTTTTGAACTCAATTCTCTGGGGCAATCCAGGCACAACCAATGATTCTGATGCGGACAAGTTCTCAGAGACTTTAGAGGTATACAGAAGTCGATTACATAATAGAGACAAACAGTTAGAACCATCGAATGTAATTCTTGGAACATTGAACTTCTTGGCAATTTCAGGCACAATGGGAAGGTATTTGTCATGTATGATGCAGAAGGGAGTAGTGGGACTAACAAGCTTTTCAATGGCTTCTTCAATTGGTTTCTGCAACAAAAACGCAGCTTTGGCAAAGTTTAGCCGAAGATCCATGGAAGGTATAGTGTCTAAGGTCTCACACCCATCTGGTAAACCAACCTCAACATTTGGGAATCGAAAATGTTGAATGGTGATTGGTGATGATGAGCCACGCTGTATCTCTCTATCAATACTTGCTTGAATTCGAACAGCATTTAGAGGTGTGGTGATTATAGTCACCTTCACGTTGTTTCGCCGAGCCAAGAGTCTAGCCACGTCCACCATGGGAAGAAGACGACCTTGTGCCATTAATGGTATCAAAACAAAGTGAACCTCAAGCTTTTTCTGCGTCGTCGTCGTCGGGGATTCCATGGTAAAGGTTATCCGAGAGGGATTCAGCTTACGTCCTTTACATCTTCAGTGCGTTGCGCGTCCTTTACGGAAAAGGACGTTGTTTTATCCTTTAATCTGGGCCATCACTTACGCGTCTGTTAAATGAACGGTGATCAAAGCCTAATAAATGAAACGACGTCGTTTTTATGATTTGATCTCGACCGTTTAATTTGTGAATCAATCTCAGCCGTCCAATATTTTGCCTCCACCATATCATCTTTTTGAACAAATCAGACGCCCATTTTTTCCCTGTTGGATATTTCTTCATCTTCGTCCGCGGCGGGAAAGGAAAGGGAAATACAGAGTTTCTGCGCGCTGTGAAATACCTCATGTTGTGCCGTGCTATGCTGTTTTGGAAGATAATGTAATGTATTATATTATTAAAGAAGACAATCAATAAGCACTATTTTGTGAGAATAGGTTGGTGAGTAAAGTAATAATCTTTTGTTTGTATGATTTATAATCTAGTTTTTATATTTATGATTTATCAATGTATAATCAAATGGTATAGATAGGGAAGAATGGAATAAGAGAAAAAATTTTCAAATATAAAAAATAAATGTATTCATATAGTTACTTGTTTTGCAAAAAATAAATTTGTGAAGCATATAACATGTATTTAATCAATAAAAAGTTCTAATTGATGCTATAGTTGGATTGTTTGGTGATGATGCTACAAAAAATCAAGAGGGTGCTATAATAATATTTGGATTGCATGTACACATATAGGTGAAGAGCTTTCAAATAGGTAACTTTTAGGCCTTAAGACTTGAAATCTTATAGTTATATGTTACGGATGTTTTGAATTTGACATATCCTTATATCAAGCATTGGTTTTGCATGAGAACTTTGTCCTTTTTGTTGTCCAAAACACAAATTTTCTTAGTTGAGTTATAAGAACTAAGAATCCTCCATAAGAACTTGTTTATAATTGTTTTTATTTGTATATGTACATGTTTGTTAATCTTGAGATCACAATTTATAATCGTATTTAATTTTGCAGGAGTTCTATACCATGAATATAGATTTAACTCCCAGACTTAATCTTGAATTTGACAATTTAAAAGAAGTATGAGAATTTTGGAAGGCATATGGTAGGAAAACAGGTTTTGGTGTTCGAAAACAAAGCTTTAACAAGAGTAGAAAAGATAAGTCTGTATACATCTCTTATCTATATGTGTGCTGTAAAGAAGGGGTGAGAAAGTCAGAAAAAGAAGAGATGTCAAATAAGAGGCCTAGGGATGAGACAAGAACATGTTGCAATGCTAGAATGAAAGTTAAGCAAATGGATGGAAAATACAAAATAAATGAAGTTTGTTTGGAGCATAATCATCCTCTTCAGACACCTGAAGCTGTTCACTTATTTGCATTGTTTCGAGAACTATTACCAGCTCAATGTTATGAATTAGAAAATGCTGAAAAAGCTGGAATTAGTCAAAAATCAGCGTTTAATTTGTAAAGCCAATATGCAGGAGGTCGAACCAATTTGGGATTTACAAGAATTGATGTTAAGAATTATCTTAACTCAAGAAGGCAACGAGCTATGAAATATGGTGATGCTGGATGTATATTTCAGTATTTTGAGAAACAATTAGCAGAAAACCCATCATTTTTCCATGTTCACCAAATGGACTTAGATGAGCAAGTGACAAACGTATTCTGGGCTGATGCGTGTATACTGGTCGACTATGCTTGCTTTGGAGAAGTTATTTCTCTTGATACAACTTATTGTACGAATTGTAATCATAGACCTCTTGCAATTTTTTCTGGCTTCAACCATTACAGAGGAGGAGTAATATTTGGAGTGACATTGTTGTATGATGAGACTGTTGAGAGTTTCAAATGGCTCTTTGAGACTTTTTTGTGTGCACAGAAAAATGCAAAGCCACTCACCGTTTTCACTGACCAAGACGCTACTATGTCACGAGCATTACAAGAGGTGATGCCAGATACAAAGCATGCTTTGTGCACCTGACATATTTCAAGAAATGCAATGAAGCACCTCCCAAACTCAATAGTTAGTGATTTCAACCATTGTATGTATAACTGTTGGGATGAAATTGAGTTCGAAGAACGTTGGGAAGAATTATTATCAAGATAAGATATGACAAAAAACTCATGGTTGATATCTATGTATCAAATCAAAGAGAAGTGGGCAGCATGCTATATGAAGAACTCAAGGACACTTGGCATGAGAAGCACACAAATAAGTGAAAGTGTCAATGCATCCGTTAAGAGTTACACCCATGTTAAATTGGATATCAATCGATTCTTCCAACAATTTGAACAAGTCCTGGAGGATAAGCGCTACAATGAACTGAAAAGTAATTTTGAGTCACTTGACAAGTTGCCAAGGTTGATATTACAGAGTTCAAATATGCTTCGTCAACTTTCTGATGTGTATACTCGCCCCATTTTTTACTTGTTCCAACGGGAATGTGATCTTCGTGATGCTACATGTATTAAAGAGAGAAAAGAAAGAAAGGTCACCATAGATGAGAATGATGATGCTGTCGTGTTTGATTATGTGATTACCATGGATGGTAGCAAACGGGAACATACCTTGACATATAATCCTTCCACAGAGACAATTACCCGCAGTTGTAAAAAATTTGAACGAGTGAGCATATTATGCTGTTATGCGTTGAGGGTATTGCATGAACGTGATGTCAAATTACTCCCCAAGAAATATATAGTAAAGAGGTGGACAAGGGAAGCACGATGTGGTGTTGTGTATGATATCAACGAAAAACAAATTGAAGTTGATCCTAAATTACAAAGATCAAATAGGTATAGGAAATTATGTCCCCTACTTGTTAAATTAACTAATGATGCATCAGAAAGTCAAGAGGCATTCTCTCTTGTTCATGAAGGTGCGTTGGAACTAAGCAAGAAAGTGGCTGAACTTCACATCAAATACATATCAAACGATAGTAATTGTGATAGAGGTAATGGTGGAGGAAAATTTATTGGCTTGAAAAAGAGATATGGTAGAAATATAAGTAAAAGGATTAAGAGTTATATTGAAATCAGTCAAAGAAGACGGGAAAGAAAAGCCTCTAAAAAGCCTTCTCAACCTTCACAGGTATAGTTTTTCTCTATTTAAGTTTTTTGAGATGTTTGTTATGTATTTATTAATTTTTTTGGGTGGCAAATGTGTTTTAGGGACACAGTAATGAACTTCAAGCACAACATGATAATGTCATGTTCAATAACTCTCAACTAAGTCAAATGACTTTTACAAATTTATTAATGGTACGTCATATAATGGGTGTGCAACATTATCAACTACTTTGTTTATTTATGAAATGTATATTGACACATTTTTTTACATTTCTTGATTGTAGGCACCACTTGACTCTGACATCACATCGCTTGAAGCATTGGATTTCAGTCAAACATACAATGCAAATACTCATAAAGAATGGCGATAATATCATTGAAAACATGTAGTCACTTTTATTAAAATCTGAATTTTTTTTACATATCATTGTCTCACTAAATATTCATTAACATTACAATGTTACATTGTCTTGTAAATACAGGTTCCATGACTGCCTTAGATCCTTCTACATAAAGTCTCTACTACTTTTATACAGCTTTTGACTTTCTTTGGGCTCCTCTCTTTTGTTTGTCAAAGAAGCTCATCATGGTGTTCCTTTGACTTGTTCTCTATTTTAGTCAAGCAAACTCATTATTTTGTGCTCTTGTATTGCTCTCTATTTTGGTGAAGGAAGCTTATTGTAATCTGTTATAAAACACAGTGAAAAAACAGTTAAAAGTTTGTATATGAATAGAAAAGATGATCACAACAGACATGTGTGGTGTGAGGATAGTTAACATATATAGCCATTAAACATGAAAACCTAACAACTGCATCATTACAGAGAAATTGAATGACATAAGCATACCTTCATCTGGATGCTATTTTACATGTACATCATAATGTATATAGCACCCTACAGAAAACAGAGATCTCATTTCAACAATTTTCAGCAGGCGAAGCATCAGTCCCATACTTTTTGATTTGAAGAACAGTAAAATGGGTAGGATGGGACGGCTAGCAGCAATGTGAATTGACTCAATCAGATTCATATGAAAGCAAAGAGAAGAATTGATTCAATGCTAATCCAGAACAACAAATGCAGGCTAAAAGTTTAAAATAGCAAGTATAGGTGGTTATAATGCATTATCCATAAACCACATAAGCTAAAGCACCTTGTCTCACCATTCCTTCCCTTCGTCTAAAATCAAGAATAAGACTATACAAAGGACTGAGAAATGGTTTCATTATCCTATGAAGAATCTTGTCATAAAAACATCTTCAAGAGTATATAATATGATTTCCAAACCTAGCAGCTAGCATTATAGCATTATGGCAAGAAAACCCAATACAGCTACTATAACTGAGCATTTAGTGTCAAATTGGCTTTGCAAAAACAAAGCCACAAAGTCCATTGAATTATCAATTCTAGAAATGAATACAAAAATTACCTTTTTCAAAATTTCAACTATCAACTGAATTTCTTTTAACCTTCTTAAAGAATTCACGGAATAAAAAGTTAAGGATTTACAAAAAGTTAAGGATTCCCTATTCTAAAATTGGATGGATCACATGAAACTTCTTTATTTTAACCACACTTCATTTCCATCTAATTTCCTCAATTCTAGAAAGAAAATAAGAAAACAATGAGGAATTAGGTGCTTCAAGTGGTATGCACATGGGGAATCACTTGTACGGTTGATGTATTCTCAAAGAAGTTCCGAAACAGAGGTTTCATTTCAAAAATATCATCTGGTATCCATGTATCACCCATCATTGGAAAAGTATTAAATGCATGCCCCTGGAAATACACAAGCAAGCAGAACATTTTTCTTTACTCATCAAAGTTAACAATTATAGCAGACAGAAGTATGAAAAGCATTAAGATAATAGACACACTAACATACATCATCGTTTCCAGCAACAAATGCACCTGAAATAGCAGTCAGACCAACAAGTAAGCCTATAGGTAGTGCACAGCTTAAGTTGTCTAAAAGGAATTTAAATTGTCTAATCAGTAGACTATAATAGAATCGCACAGCTTAAGTTGTCTAAAAGGAATTTAAATTTGCCACAATTTTATACTTTCCTACTAGACCAAACATATGATAAAAGTACGGTTACATTGGTGATGCAAACCAGGAGAATGCTTTCAATAAGAATTACAACGAGTCAGAGAGGCTAAGCAGCATAGGGGGACCAAAACTGCTCGGTGTGTAAGAGAAATTCGTGTATGCTTGGGGTAAGAGAAAGTAGAAGAGAAAGAATCCTCCTTTTGAGATCCAAGGGTTTGTGCCTGATCTTAAGAATCACCCCCACCACACCAACTCTTCATCATTCATTCCCCTTTTTTTTTTCCAGCTTTCCTTTTCTCCTATAGCCTGTAGCTTGCACTCACAGCTCTTTACTACGCTACTATGATATCTGTTTTGAGAAGATATATATATATATTCATTAATTATTGTTTGCCGTTTGTTTTTTTTTTAATTCCTTTTTTTTTTCCCGGCTTGATAATGGTTCCACAAGACATCCCATCCCATTCCCACGCTTGCCTCTGAGCCCACCACAGACAATATATGCCACGGGGTGGTGGTGGTGTTGACAATCTGGCTCTCCCTGGGTTTTGTTGCTATTTCTCCCTTCTAATTCTCTGTTCTGTGTATCAATATTCACCCAACAAACATAGCATGTGCAGAGTTCAAATTGTCGAGATATTTTTTTTTTAAAATTACATATAAGAATTCGAGTGAAAATATAAATCAAATACTACACACTAAGTACTGGTCAAAAAATACTACACAGTAGGTATTCAACTCCCTTCATTCTTCTATTTTATGACATTGTTTACAAAATTTATAAAGTAATTACCACATCTGTTTCACTTTTTTAAAAAGTTATCTTTTCATATTTTTACAGATAATTTTAAAAATTTATCTTTTAAAATTCTATAAAATATCTTTAACATATATCAAAATTAGGCTAGTGATATTGGTGCTCCCTGTAAGTGATAAGAGAAAGATGGTGAATTAACAACGGAAAACCTACGCATTAAACATGTCTACTGATTAGACATCAATAAATTAAGACAATTTTGAGGGCTGGAATGGCAATGTAAATTAAGTTACTCGTATAATACCTAAATTTCAACAGTACGACTAAATCCAGTGCTTCAGAATGATTAAAATATGACCAGTGCTCATCGCAATCGACACATAGAACTTAATTTAAAGTTACAACAAAAAAAACCATAGAACTGGTGATTCCCAGATATAAAACAGGATGGTATAGAAGGAAAATAAACCTGAGAGATATTTAGTGGGACATACCGTCTTGCTTGTCAAATTAAACGCTATTCTAACTCTCAAATGCAGCAGTATCATTACTAATTATAGCCTCTCCATTAGATGATGCTCCTGAAAATTCTGCTACAAGCCCAAGCCCAATTGCTGCTTGATCAGATAATTAAAAATCAAAATGACAACAACAAGAGTTCGAACAGATAATTAAAACAATCAAAATATGTCGCTGGAAAAGGAGATCGGAAAAGGTTCATCATACGCCAAGAGTAACACACGGCGGAGCCTGGAACCATACGCCTCCAGGAAAGGACACAAAATATGTCGCCAGAACCACCCAAGATCCGACGATTTCTCATTCTTCTAATGTAATATCTCCTTCAGGAAAAAAAAGACGAACGCTAATGCGACCAAAACCAAACAAATTAGAACTTCCAAGATCAGGGAAAGAGAAGCTGAGGGAACCAATGACGAGAGCGATGTAAGCGATCGGGAGAGATGTAACCGATGGTTCTGTTCATCATTGAGCTGAATCTGCAGAATTTAGCAATGAAGAAAGTAGCGGACGACTGAGATTGAGTCTTGAAATGAACGGGCGAGATCAGTTAATCAAAACGACGTCGTTTTACTTGGTACTATCTTATCACCGTCCATTCAATTATTACAGACGGACGGCCTAGATTAAACAACGAAGCGATGTCGGACTGAAGCGAATCGCATCGCATCGGAGAGAGCAGGGGAATCGAAAGGAAACAGAGACAAGTACAAAAGGATGAAGTGAGAAAATGGTATTATGATGTCATTGAGATAGTTGTACCCCACATATATAAGAGTTTCTGCTACGTGCCACTAACTAACTTAACTACAGTTAGTTATAACTTGAGTTTAGTTACAACTCATTGCGGCTCATCTCCTGCCCCATATTACCAGTGTGACTATTTATGTGTTTGTAATAGTATTATAATTTTTAAAAGTGTTTTTTAATTATAATTTATGGTATATGAGGTAAATATATAAGAGGAGTTTTGTTTTGACTTACATGAATCGCACTTATAAAATAATCTGCTGCTATCCCAAATAAGGCCTATAAATGTTGCGGTAAGCTCTCCGATCTTTTACTTCTTTACGGCATGTTTGGTTGAGCTTAAAATTATTTTATAAGTATTTTTTACGTAAGTCGAGATAAAACTCCTCTCACATATTTACTTCGTATACCGTAAATCACGATTGAAAAGCACTTTTTAAAATTCCAATAGCTATTCCAAACACTCACTTATTTAATAATTGTAATGAGCTTCTCAAATAACTTAAGGGTGTATATTTATATTTTTAATATATGTGTTTTTAATATTTTTCAATAGGCGAGTATAGTTCTGGGTTATTTTTTTCTAACTATGATTTGGCTGGGTTAAATTTTTGAACATTGTTAAACGTAATTGAATATAATTCTCTTAAAAATGTTTACGTAAACTCGAATTCAAAATTTGTGTTTAAGTGGCGAAAACTATTTCCAGCCAACCAACATTTATTAATTAGCTCTTTGTTGTTATTGCTGGTTAGGTCTAGACTATTCATCAAGTGCGTTGATGAGAACACATTAATTTCAACCATGAATGTAATAAATTATCCAATCAACTATCTATTTCTATCCAAATAAATTTTCACAACAAACTAGCTTGTGCTCCCTGTGCGTTTTGCTAATGAAAATATTTCATTCTAAATATTATAAAATTCTTATATTTCAGTCAAACTATCACATAGTTTTAATAATGAATACATAGTCATAACATATGTATAATGCATAAATAGTACAATAATAATAGTAATACTATAACTATTTCATATTTCGGAAAACTTCTTGGAAAACAACATTTCTTGTTGTCCTCTTCTACATGTTGTCATTATCACCAACAACTATCTTCAATCCTTCCATTGTTTTAACTCTAGACAATACAACATATAACTGACCATGTGTAAAAACGAGCTTACAAAGATACAATCCAACATGTCGTAGAGATTGCCTTTAACTCTTGTTAATAGTCATAGCAAATGAAAGAGTTATTACGAACTGTCTTCGCTGCATGTGGAATGACCTCAACTCTTGAGTTTTACATAGTACATTGCTTTTGTTTTAAATGAAGAACCGCTTATGTTTTTAAGAAAGCAAAGTTGGGGGCCATATTAATCAAAATAAATTGTCTTACATAACAGGAATTTTAATTCAACTCAAAGTCATCATTTTTCCTAATAAAGTGCAAGAATAGTCAACTAATACCAGCTTATATTTCGAATCCTAAACATTTGGCATTGCAAGAAATGATTACTACCTATGCTAAAAACAAAGGGCATCACTTTCTATTATTGTTCTTACTGTTTGATTACCCCTTAATTAAGCTCAACAGTACAATACTTATTGTTCAGTCTCAATTTACCGAATTTTTTATATTTATTTGTCAATTTTTTTTATATTTAAATTTTTTTAATATTTTAGTTGTGATTGAAATTTTAGTTAAATGTTAAGACATGCATAGTTTGATATTAAAATTTCAAGTTGAGTACGTAGTAGACAATTATGTACACTGCATTCTTTACTATATTGGCTATGTATAATTGGAAAAGGAAATTAAATCAAAAGATAATACAGTTTATTCTCTCAATATTTAATTTTAAAAATAATCAAAAATTGAATATGTATAAATCTCTCACACACACATATAACTTTAGGTCAATTGCATATATAATTCTTTGAACAATTTAAATTTTTAATTTTTTTACATTAAACCCCCCTATTATTAATTTTTTTGTCAAGTTACTAACAAAAACTGCCACATCTAATTAGTAAAGATGGCGTGACATCAGACACAGAGTTTATGTGTTTTGTATATTAAAACTTTAAGAAAGTTAAATTTAAATTTCAAAATGCCATAGTTATATATTATATCATTTATATATATATATATATATGTGTGTGTGTGTGTGTGTGTGTGTGTAAAAAGATAAAGATGAAAAATTATTGGACTGAAAATTAAAGGGAAATAATATTAGAAGAGAAAAATACCAAGAAAAAAAAACATTATCGATAATGTTGGGCTAGAATTTAGAAGTTAAGATGAAACAAAAGTATACAACTAATAAGATGCGTCTCAAGAGTTAAGAATAACTATTTACTCTGTCATCTTTGCATACCCCATGCATCTAATGGTTTTACTAACTATCCAATAGATAAATTATGCTTTTTTTTACAACCGAAGAGTGATATCTGGATTTTCCTTATGTAGAGTGCTATTTGGATTCTGCTTCTGAAAGTTATCTGAAGATTTCCCACCTATTTGCTTGACTAATAAATCCAGTATAGGTTCATAGGTTTGTAGTTGATCAAGTAATTGATTAATAGTTGGGGCAGAAATTATGGAATGACGAGTCACTTGGGGTATGAATCTTGCTTCCACAGCCTGATAAAAAAAGACAACATATCATCATAAAAACCATTAACATTTAACAATCCTAATGGCTTTTTATGAAAGTTTAATTTAGCTCAATATACAACGCTAGAAATCTCATCCAACGTTTCCTAACCACCGGGTAAAGCGATAAAAGCTTCAGCATGGTAGAACGTATGTCCCATTCGTTCAGGCAGGCTTAAAACATGTAACTCTTGTCCGAAAGAAAAGATGTGATCTTCTAACTCCTTTACCCTTACACTTAAGCCCTTGCTACTATTAATGCTTGCAGAAGTAGCCATACTTCCCCTTAGGCCCTGAATACCTCCCCCGTATATAAAGTTGATCTTTCTAGTAGCTAATGCATGTCTAAGTTCTTTTGCTGCAGGTAGAAACTCTCCATCATTTCCCAAATCGGTTTCACAAAAAATGCAGATAGATTTAAATCTACATTTTAGGGTGATACACTTTCTCTCTTTTTTTTTCTCTCAGACATTTTTTGTTTAGAAGTGGAAGAGTGCATATTTATACTACTAAAACAGCGGTTTGAAGATCATGCATTTTTCAAATAAGTTTGGAAAAAAATTGCAGACACGAATGACCGGTATAATGTTGCTTGAAGAAATTAGACAAAATGAGTAAAAAAAGTCAAAAGTTACTGAAAAGATAAGACAGGTTAGGCAAAAGCATGATTATATGCAGTAGTTGTTATTATGAGTCACATCTTCCTCTGGTTTTACGTCTAATAACAACTAATAGATTGAATATTTGCTTAAACAGTAATTTGGTGGCAGAGTATTAATATATATATATATATATATATATATATATATATATATATATAGTAATTTTATTTGCTAAATAGTTGTAATATTATTTTAAAATTTTCTTTTATTGTGGCCTCTTTAATCATGATAATTAAAGCAAATGATTGATCACTCTTTAGAAGATGCCTCTCTTAAAAATGGAGAGACTTTTTCAAAATATTACAATCATGTTTCTTTAGTTGAATATATTTAATCAAGAAAAAAGACAACACGATTGAACATATCTTAACAAAATATTTCTCTTCAGCATAGATATATGTGTGAGACATAAATGCTTCATGGTGTAAAGTGCTACAATATAATAAAGTAAAAATATTTTTGAGTAACATTTAATTAAGGAAAAAGACAACACGGCTGAACATATCTTGTCAAAAAATTTCTCTTCAGCATAGATATGTATCAGACACAAATGCTTCATGGTGTAAAGTGCTACAATATAATAAAGTATAAATATTTTTGTATAATATTTAATCAAGAAAAAAGACAACACAACTAAAGAAATTAAACAAAATGAGTAAAGAAAGTCAAAAGTTACTGAAAAGATAAGACAGATTAGGCAAAAGCATGATTATATGCAGTAGTTGTTATTATGAGTCACATCTTCCTCTAGTTTTACGTCCAATAACAACTAATAGATTGAATATTTGTTTAAACAATAATTTGGTGGCAGAGTATTCATATATATATATATATATATATATATATATATATATATATATATAGTAATTTTATCTGCCAAATCGTTGTAATATTATTTTAAAATTTTCTTTTACTGTGGCCTCTTTAATCATGATAATTAAAGCAAATGATTGATCACTCTTTAGAAGATACCTCTCTTAAAAATGGAGAGACTTTTTCAAAATATTACAATCGTGTTTCTTGTTGGAAGTTGTGCCCTAGGGGCCAATCATTGTACTTTGAATATTATCATTCAATGAATTTCTCCATTTGGTTATCACATTATTCGCATGTTCACTGTGATAATTGTATCCTTGGATAAATCATAATGATTGTCCTAAATGTCCCTGGTCGGTTATCTATGTGGGAGCAAAGATGAAATAAGACCAGTATGACTTTGATAAGGTATGGGGATACTAATCAAAGTCTTAGGCACTTGTAGGAGTACAAGGTGCTGGACCGACCCGCTATGAGAAAGCTGCATGGATCAAGTCATAAGCTTATCTCATGTATAACCACGTCACAATGCCCTTTGACCTGAGATCATCATGGATTCCTACATGAGAGTTACTAAGCTTTGACTTAGTCAAAAGTCACCTTTAACCGGGTGATGATAAAGGCTACAATCGGGTTTAGTGGTTTTCATGCAGAGGAATGTGAATGGTCAATATGGAATTTGTCCCTCACATTAGTGAGAGATATTACTGGGCCCCTCAATGAGTAAGTCTGAGAAATGTATGGCCATACTACGATGGAAAAGAGTTTCTACTTCTATAGTCAGACTACTCAAGGATCGAGAAAGTAATGGTCAGGAATAGGAGGATGACATTCTCCATGCCTCATCCTTGACCGAAATATCGTGTGACAAAAGGGACGTGATATGGTTATACGATAGGTTATATCGTATTTTCGATCCTCATATGAATTGGGTAGTCGTAATGTCTTGCTAGAGGCCGCTTACGACTTGTGGGTTAGTATAGTCATTGGCCCACTGCCAACTTCGTTTGGGCCTACAGGGTCGCACACAAGAATAGCCCAACACGAGCTATAATGTCCAGATTCATTGAATCTAAGATGCGTCTAAGATTCAATGAATACAATGTTTAATCTAGGGTGAATGAATTTTAAATATATATTTATTATATACACATGTTGTGTGAATATTTATTTGATAAATATTTTTATGTGTTATATATATATATTTATATTTGGGAAGGAATATTAATAATATTATATACACATATGTATTTTTGAAATACATAAATACATATATAATATATATTATTTGATAATATATATTATATATATATGATAGTATTATATTATATGATCATATGATAATATTATATTATATATATATAATATATATTATTTGATAATATATATTGAATATATGATAATATTATATTATATGATGATATTATTATATTGTGTATATATAAAGATATTATATAATAATATCTCATATTTAATTTATGAAGATAAATTAAATTCCATTGGCTCTTTATTCTAATTAAATAAATAGGTTAAATTAAAACTGTTGGACAGATTTAATTAAACCAGGTTTATTTAATTAGCTTATTAAAACAATTAAATGTTAATAGATATGATAAGGATTTTGAAATTAATTAAGATTAATTTTAAAAATCCAATATCCATCATAAAATAGATAACCCTACTAGTTATAAAATATGAGAGCTAGGGTTTTCTATAGATGATGAAAAACTAGAGAGCCACAAGAAAACCCTAGAAGGATATTAGAGGCGCTAGCACGCTGCCGGTGTTGGGGTCCTATTCGTGTGGATACCAGTAGAGGGAGCTGATATGAGTAGTTAGCTCCTCAAGATTGAAAATGGCAAAACTCCAAGAAGAACTAGTTGACATGTTGATGTTGGGGATGGTTAATCTCATACTCATAGAGATTGACGCTCTTTTAAGAAGAATTAGCGGACATGTAGATGCCGGGGAAATTATTTCAGGAGCAACCAAACATGGAGATTTGTGAACTCGTAATACGTTGATGATTGTGGGAATTCAAACAAACATGAATAAGGTACGACTCTTTCTAACTTGATTTAAATGCCGTTGATAGATCCGCAATTGAGATTGGTAAACTTTTGCAATTTTAATTTTATTTAATACTTCCGCTGTGTGCCTACCAATCCTAACATTTCTTTAGTTGAATAATATTTAATCAAGAAAAAAGACAACACTGATGAACATATTTTAACAAAATATTTCTCTTCAGCATAGATATATGTATCAGACATAAATGCTTCATGGTGTAAAGTGCTACAATATAATAAAGCAAAAATATTTTTGAGTAATATTTAATTAAGGAAAAAGACAACACGGCTGAACATATCTTGTCAAAATATTTATCTTCAGCATAGATATATGTGTCAGACACAAATGCTTCATGGTGTAAAGTGCTACAATATAATAAAGTCTAAATATTTTTGTATAATATTTAATCAAGAAAAAAGACAACACAACTGAAAAATATTTGTCTACAATGTCCATCTTTCTCTGCAAATTTCAAATCATGAAAACTTACATCATGACATGTGGGAGTGTAAATGCTATGTTTTGTGGCTTTAGGACTATCTCCATGAGTTCATCATGACAAGTCCTACTTTCCTTCTATTTTCAGTGTCTGCTTTCGTTTTAGTAAAAAAACTTCATCAATCATTGCTTTCAACAATATGAAACAAATCAAGCAAATTGTAATTTTCCCAATTTTTCTTGACCGTTAAGCATTAATTACACACATTTTTATAATTTAAAGTAAGTAATTATTCCATACATTTTTTGGTTAGAGATTATTGTGATTTTGAATCTGATGACAAGGGAACAAGTAAAACCAGATAGATAGGTGTACGTATGTTTTGAAATATGAACAAAAGCTTACAAAAAAAGTCCATGATTTCTTGGTTAAGAATAACTCTTTACTCTGTCATATTTGCACACCACATGCATCTAAACTATCTAATGGAGAAATTAAGCTTTTTTTTTACAACCAAATAGTGGTATCTGGATTCTGCTTCTAAAGAGTGGTATCTGGATTATGCTTCTAAAAGTTATCTAAAGATTGCCCATCTAGCTTTCTTATAAGCTAGCAAACAGGGTCTTTTAATGTCAGATCCCCAAGACAGTAACACTATTTTTCTTTGTTGAATAAATTCATTAAATTAAGAAGAATACGATGAAAATCACCACTAGGATGCGTCTCAAGAGTATGAATAATATCATCGAATAACTCCTTACTCAGATCCCTAAGACAGTAACGCTCTTTTTCTTTGTTGAATAAATTCATTAAATCAAGAAGAATAAAATGAAAATAACAACTAGGATGCGTCTCAAGAGTATGAATAATATCATCAAATAACTCCTTACTCAGTCCATCCTTTATTAATTGAATTTTATCTTCTCGATTTATATAAACCATACCTTTACTCCGACAATGCTTATCACATGTCCACCTTGCACAATTATGACAGACCTTCATTATTTTAGCTCTTCTTTTTTTGGAGTAAGAACTTCTTCTCATTCCTGACATATGTTTAATAAATGACTCATGAATCTCACCTGCTAAATGTACCTTAGCTTCAATGATCCAACGTACATCATCAAAAAGGCTCAAACGCTTGAATGCCTTTATTCTTTCAAGTCGATAGCTATAGATCTTCCTGAGCACATCTTTGGGAAGAGTGGGGAACCTGTTATTAAGCTTTACAAGAGATTCATCCATGAAAATGATGAAAACTAAACTTTTTAATGCAGTGCAGTGTGTTTTAGTGAGGAGGAAATAAAGATTAATAAGTAAGGCAAAGAAGTTTTGGGTTGGCTCCTAAATAATCTCCCTTCTTTAACGTGTTTAGCTAGATAAAATCCAAGCCAATTGATTTTTTTTACTGTTTTTTTAAATAACAATAAAATTAACTATAGTTCCCATATATCTCCATAAAGTAAATGAATTTTATACAAACATCACAATACGATCTAACTATTGGCATCACTTTCTATCACTTTCTTTAATTGATATCATCATATCGTTGAAATCACGGTACGATCTAACTATTGTCATAATGAGGCTGTTGAAAAGAGGGAAGTCATATGGAAACTCACAAAGAAAAGGAAATGAACGAAAAGGGGATACTGGCGAGTTTTAATTTGAGGTGTTGCTTGAGTTTTACACAGTGCATATGCTTTCAATGAAACTTTTATTTTTTTAAAAATAAAGTTGGGGGCCATGTTAATCAAAATCAATTGTCTCATATAGCACTCATGTGACTTTCAATGCAGAGTCATAAATTTTTGTAATAAAGTACAAAAAAATGACAATTTTAAATAGTTTACTTAATTTGAATGAGTAGTGTTGGTATGTAGAGTTATGAAGTTACAAGGCGCCTTTTGTTTTGCAAGTTAAATAGTAAGCACAATATCTCCCTAGTAGCTTGCTTCTTTTATATTAGTAAAAATAAATTTTGAGGAATCAATTTTATAACAGAACTTTTTTTAGTAATTGTTTTAATATTTAATCAGTAGGCGTGACAATTTTAGTGCTTTTCATCTTTTTGAATTTTGAAACTGAAACTAAGATTAAAATTTTTGAAAAGCAAAACTGTGGAGGCATGGTGTGGTGAAAATTTGGATATGAAAAGTAGTGAACATGTTTATTTTACCTATAATGTGGAGATGGTGTAAATAGTCAACATTTTTCTGCAAGCTGGAAATGTGCTTGTTGAATACGTTATATATGGCCCCACGAATCATTTTCAAAGATTTCCCGCAATAAAATCAAATAAGAAGAAAATATTTTACTTTTGTCCTAAATTTTTGGGTGATTTGATGCAGATAATCAACATTTTTGTTCAAGCTATTCACTCTTTAAAAGAGTATTCATATAATAATTTTGCCAGCTAAATAGTAGTAATTTTATTTTAAAATTTTCTTTTACGATGGCCTCTTTAATCATTATAATTAAAGTCTAAAGAATTTTGAGTAATATTTAATCAAGGAAAAAGGCAACAAGGCTGAACATATCTTAACAAAATATTTATCTTCAATATAGAAAATAGAGCATTGACTTTTCCTGTGATGATAAAAAAGCATAGCTTTGGTCAGAGAACAAAATTTAACAATTGAAATTTAAGCTAACAAATATTTTTAAATACTATTTTCTTTTAATTCTCCTATCTTGAAGTTCCATGATTTTGCCCTATTATTGTTTATTTATTAATGAGCTTGGCTGTTTCAGGAAGATTTTAACATCACTAAAGATTTATAATAATTTGGATTCCAAACCAAGGAAATAAATTATTTTTTTGCCAACTATAGTTACTTTACATGAGTTACTTTTTGAAAATATTGCACAATTTTAGTCATTTCTTCTTTTATTTGTTGGCTATCTTTTTCCTTTGTCTCCTTCTATTTTCTTCTAGCTAGTAATAATTGTGTTCTTAACGAGGTAATTCTCTATGTACAATAGAGAATTAACAATTGAATAATATGAAACTTAATTATGACCTATAAAATATTTTAAGTGTGGGTCCTAGATGATGGAATGTCATCTATCTTTATTATGTTGAAATTTTATTTTTTGTAAGATAGTCACACAAAATAAATTAAGAAAAGACTTTAATTTGAAATTTTAAAAAATTAATTTACATCTAAAGCTTTATTGTAACTGAATTTATTTAAAATTTATGGGAAGATTTTTTTTGCCAAAAAAGCATCAAAATATTTTATTTATTTTATATTAAAGCCTCAAAATATAAGTATTATAGCATTACGTAAAATATATCTTTTCACCTTAAAAAATAAAGATCTTAAATTTAAATATCCAATTAATCATGGGACAAGCTTGTCTATGCCCTTTATTATTATTTTTTTAATTTTTTTTCATCCCAATTATTGCAAATCGTTACTTGCATGTGCCCTTCCTTCTTTTTTTTTTTGGTTTTCACATACATGGTAATTTTATATATGGGCCCACGATTCCCTTTTAAAGCTTATCCTAGATTTCTCATTGGTGCAAATAGTCATCATTTTGATGGAAATTTTTTCTGCAAACCACGTGAAGGGAGCATAAGGATCTAGGGGAATAATTTATTACATGAAAGGTGGTAGAAAATTTTAAATGGGATCCCCTCCATAGCAATGTTATATAAGTGTTAATACTCCCTCCGATCTTATTTATAAGCATTTTTTTTCTGATTGTGCAAAACGAATTTGTAGTTAAAAATAATAAGTGTGTTAAAAATGCCATATTTTTTCCATATATGCCCATATTTATAAACAGAGAGAGAATGTATAAAAAGTAAGAGAGATAGTAAAATATGTTTTCCCAATGCTTTATTTACTTTATTCACCTAATGAGTTCTCTCTTTATTGAATATAACTCTTGGTGTGTGTGATAATTAATTATAAATAATATACATTTAATAAGGGTAAAATAGGGGGAAAAAGCTTCTATTTTCAGACACAAAGTAAAAGTTGCTTATAAAAGGGACCAACCCATAAGAGAGAAATATAAATAGGACTGGAGGGAGTAGAAAAAAGAGATGATAGTCACATGAAAGTAGATGCTAATATTACAGAAAAATACCCTTCTTTCTTTCAAATTTCTGATATAGCCACATGCATAATTTCATTTTTTGTCTTAGTCTTTGTGTATCTTTACTTTTTGGTCATTCATCTCTAACTTTCCAAAATGAACTATAATTCAAATCAATATGTTGTAGTATATTTATTCAAATTTCAAATTTTAAAGAAAAATTATAATAAATATATCCTTTTAAGATTTATTTTCACACAATCATCTTTAGTTCAATTAAATCATAATAAAAGCTATTTAACTCAATTAATAATAAAATCCCTAAATAAATATTAAATATTATGATAACATCGGAATATATAGGAGTTTCACCCATATTTTGATTCAAATTAAACAATTTCACAATTGAGAATAAAGTATTTCCCTGACAGTGCAAACAATAGGATTTTAAGCAATGAGTATAAAAAAATTAGAAAGGAGATATATGTTACCCGTTGGTTTGTAATGATGGCATGTCAAAAAGAACAATCATCCCTTTCAAAATTGATAAGAGGAGGTGGAGTGGTAATATGAAGCAGGACTATCAAGAGGAACATTAACATCACTTGTACACAAATAGACAAATCATGTGGAAGGAATTGAAAATGTTATCCAGCAAGACATGGGTGTAGGTCAGTATAAAATAGAGGGAATATTCCTAAAATAATGTAGCAAATAATCATTAAAATGAGAATAAGTTTGCAAGAGTGTAATAATACACATCAATCATCGTTACTTTCTTCACGGCATGATCATCCGAGCATCATCACCTCTTCCTTCCTTCTTCTTCTCCCTCTTCCCAGGCGACTTCACCTTCACTATCGCTGGTGGGAGTCTTCCATCACCACACCACCACCATCTCAATCCCTTCACCTTCCTCTTCTTTTGGGCGCCAGTGAACTACCTCAATGTGAAAGAGAGATCGAGAGGTTGAGGTACCAAACCACCCACACCACCATCATCGTCACCTCCTCTGCTCCAGTACCACCTCTGGTGAACTTCTTTCACCATTAATCGCTACCATTGGACTTTCTCTTTCCAGCCCCCATTTCCGACGACCTACTCACACCAATCACCACTGTCACCATCTTCAACACCATCGTCGACTTCCAGTGCCACGACCAACCAGGGAGAACTACCACCTTCACCGTCACCCTCTTCTTTGTCGTTGGACCTACACACCGCCACCATATCCAAATAGAGTTAAGAGTGGCACGGCGAACTTCCTCAGTTGTCTACCGAGCTTCTCCTTACTCCACCAAGCATCATCGCCGAAAAAGAAAGACTAAGAGAGAGAGTAGGGAGAAGCAGAGGAAGAAGAAAAAAGAAGGAAGAAGGGCTATGAGAAAGGGAAAGAATGAGGGAGGATAAGTGATAGGGGAAAGAGAGAGAGTTTTTTTTATTGAGTATGAAATGTAAAAAATTTGAATTTGAATTTGAATTTAAATCTCAAAGGCGGGATTTTTTCTTCAAAAAACATTGTAAGTAGATAGCTTATGAACAGTTATTTGACTTATGAATAATGATAAGGAGAAGAGATTATATATATATATATTGATTACTCAACATTTATTGAAATGCATTTCAAAAAAGTATTTTTAATAAGGTATCTTTTATTATGGCGAAAAAAGTATATTCAAGTATTTATTTACAGTAGTCTTCAAAATAATATTAATTAATTACCCAAATTAATTACTTTTACCTACATGTGAATACTGAAATTTGACTTATAAATATTTAAGTCAGACTTGTCAATAGTACTAACAATAATCATTTCAAAGTCTCTGACCTCCAACTGGCCTGGAGCATTTCACTAATTTTTTTTTCCTTTTTGCCATAGTATTTTTCAGTAACTACAATCATGATGAAATTTTAAGACACTGCTTACATGGATCAATCTTTATCATTAGGTCTCCTCGTACCTCTACATTCCGTTCTGCGATTAGCAGAAACCCCTTGATTGGGTTTCTCTGTTCCGAAGTATATGGTGTTGTTTGAACTAAGCCTTGATTTTATTTTATTTTACTTCTGAAAAGCAGTACTTTTCCCAGATTACTGTTCATTTGTATGATATGGGAGGCTGTTCGCGCTTCTGCTGTTGATGCCTGAAGTTTTGTGTTGGGGGAAATGAAGGTCACCATGCGATTTGTGAAATAGCAGAGGTGAGCTTAATCTTCAATTTGCGTCCCTATTTTGATACTCCAGTAGCATTTCCTTAAAGCTTAGGCTATCGTTTGTATTGAAAACTTGTTCTTTGTAATTGCTTTATAGGCCTTCGTTATAATTCTCTTGTTAAAAAGAAAAAAATACTGATAAGAGTTGGCCCTTCCAAGATAACTCAGATTTAACCCCAATAAAGTTACATGTTGATGCATTTATGGTGCCTCAACGTGCTAAAGGGCCTACATTCTTAAAGACTTTAGATTATGTTTGATTGTGTTTAATTTTGTTATCTGCCTTTTGTCGCTATCGATATTGGTGGTACTGTAAGTATTAAAGTATGGGTTCCGACACAACGGTGTGGGTCTTTGTCTCAGTTTTTACTTCAATATATGCAGAATTTTACATAGGCTTACCTTTTCTAATACTCACTTGTATCAATTAAAAGCTTAAAAAAATTTTAAACTTGTAGAGGGTGTTGTTAATAGCGATTGGAATCTCTAAAAGTGCTTTTCAATTGTGATTTACGGTATACGAGGTAGTTTTTATAGTTTATAAGGTAAATATGTGGAAGAGTTTTGTCTCGATTTACATAAATCGGGCTTATACATAAGTATAGTCTGAACCAAACCTCATCTCGGAATCAAACCCACAAGCTTATCTGGATGAGGATCAAATCTGAACTCATCTCCATGTCTTTTTTTGACCGAAGCCCCATCACAGTATTGATTTTCTAGAGAATATACATATTAACAAAAGAGAACTGAGAGGAAAAAAGTGCACGTGATATATTGATATCCATAATTTATATGGACATATCAACTGATAACACGTGCCATGTTAGTCGACATTTCTTGACCATAATAATTAAACTTTCTATCTCCGGCTAGAATTTGCCCTTTCAAAATTTTGGCTTGCAGTATATAAATTACACTGAGCCAAGGTCAGTCCTAATCACCAGGTACTATTTCCACCTAAAAGATAGTGCTTCATTATAGAGATGGGCAAGCCACTAGTATGGTGCAATGGGACACTGTTGCTGCTTCTGCTGTTTATACCAACAGTTCTGGGTTGGGGAAATGAAGGCCACTATACAGTTTGTAAATTAGCAGAGGTGAGCTTAATCTTCACCACTTCTTTTTTTTTTTTTGCCAAATGTAGTCTCAAACAGTTGAAAAGTTTTTATTAATCAGAGATTTGATACTAAAAAGAGATGTTTCTGGTGTTTTGAAGGCATACTTTAATGAAGATGCCTTGCTTGCTGTGAGAAAATTGCTTCCTGATTCTGCTGAAGGTAATCTTGCTTCAGTTTGCACTTGGCCTGATGCCGTTAAACGTGGACCTGACTATAGATGGAGCTATGATTTACATTTTGCTGACACCCCTGATTACAAGTGTAACTATGAATACTGCAGTAAGCTCTGGTCTTTTTGCAAGTGTCAGTTTTTAATTTATATGACTCATTTAGACTGCTTTAATGGTAATGAGCTTCTCAAATAACTTAAGGTTATATACATTATAACTCTTATTACAGGAGACTGCCATGATTCTTCTGGAATTAAAGGGAGATGTGTCACTGCTGCAATATACAACTATACAAAGCAGCTCAGATCATATGCAGGCGATGATTCTGTTTCGAAATGTAAGCACTTGTGGGCGGTGGATTTTTAACTTGGTCATTCAGCAATAATTATCAGATGGTTTATTTTACGTTCACTGTTCTTCCTTTCTTGATTACAGACAATTTGAGTGAGGCACTTATGTTCTTGTCACATTTTGTTGGGGATGCTCATCAGGTTTGTTCTTCTTTGTCCTTTTGATCACAGCTGAGGGCTTCAAGCCACTTTCTTCTGGAAACAAGCCAAATATGGTTTCGTTGGAACGTTAATGAACAACATAATATGCCATCTTTAGAGCTTGTCCTTCCATTGCCTGCCTCTGGGCAACATCAAAGTGGAATCTGGTCTAAGAATTTAAAAAATATTTGATGAGCAAAACCCTCTGGTTGGCATATCATAGGTTTATAGTTCAGTGTATGAGTTAATCTTTTTGGTGGATGAGTTAAAAAATGACAGCTTTGAACCCGGCAAAATAGATTATACATGAAATGGAAGGAAATTAAATGGTAATATAGTTCAGTTTCTTTTGGCTGTATTCTTGCTTATTTCCTAGCTCAATGTACGAATTACTGCACACATCTTGTTAACAACGTAATTTACTTTCATTTGCTCATTCTTGTCTTCCAAACTTTAAAATTTCCCATTTACTGCTGCAGCCATTACATCTTGGTTTCGTTGGAGACTTGGGTGGGAACAAAATAAAACTTCGTTGGTACGGCAATGAAACAAATCTGCATCATGTAAGTGTTGGTTTCTTGTCTTGATACATGGATCAGAAAGAGATGGAAAATAGTTGTGGGATCTAACATTTTGTAAGTCAAGTATCAGTAGTGAAAGATTCATGATTCATCTGCTTTTGAACTTGTGTGTTAATCACACTGCCATCAAGCTCTCTTCTTTTCATTCTTTTGCGTTTTGTGATCTGTTGGTTATAAGGATTGAGTAGCCTGTTTCCTTGCTAATTCTACAGAAATTCAGTAAATTTTGTTTTTGTCCAGGTATGGGATGACAAGATTATTCTGTCTGCCATGGAAAGGTTTTATAACTCAGATCTTTCAACTATGATACAAGTCATTCAAGAGAAAATGACAGTAAGTGTTATGCTGTATAGTTTTGTACATTTATTAGAACAGCTTAAGAAATGTAATAACGCTCTATCAAAGGCTGCAAGATATTTGAGAATCTTTTATGAGATGGCGGAGCGTTCATGGTGGCGGCTTGGGTTAGCCTTTATGCTCTGGTACCATTTTAGAAAGAAAGCAAAAGAGAGAAGACAAAGCAATAAAATACTGAATACTCACCCTTTAAAGTTTCCGTACAGGAAATGTGTGTGTGTATAGCTCTCTGTAATCAGTGTAGTTGTGCTACGTATACACAAAGAAGAATCTAGAATTATTTAAGACATGTTAACAAGCATTAATGAGATATTTTTGTATTGCTGTCTTGTGATTTAACAGATATAAAAATATTTCAATTTCTGCATCCTTCAACTCCCAAGAAAAATTGGACCATTTGAACTTTATTCTTGTGCAGAATGCAGCATTTAATTATTATTTTTAGACTTCCTCTCTCTTTGCAGACTCATCTGCCAAATATATTCTGTAAGTATATAGAGTGTCTTATTGCGCAAGTTGTTTCAAAGTGAAGTTTGTGCTTTATTACCATGATATAATAATACTCTGCTCTGACTTGTATGGGCTCATGTATAGCAAGAGACTGACTTTTATTCATACTTGGTTTCTGCAGGATGTTTGGTCCAATGATGTAGCGACCTGGAAACAATGTGGGCATAACATCACTGCTTGTACTGAACGGTATATTTAATTTCCATTCAATACTTTCCCTCTTTTTTTATGTCTGTTGTTCATTGCTTCACACCCTTACTGATGGTATTATGGCACCTTCCTGTCAGAATTTCCATGTGCACTAAGAGTATTGATTAACCTGTCTGCTGCATTTTTCTTTACCTCAACAGTTTACTGCTGTATAATCCTCAAAGAGCTGGAAGATGTTCATATGTTTAGATTAGAGTATTTGTGTAAGATATTTTTCATCTTGTAACTTGGTGCTAACTATCAAATCAGGTATGCTTCTGAAAGCGTTAGTTTAGCATGCAAGTTTGCATACACAAATATCACAGCAGGAGGCAATTTGGAAGGTATTTCCACCTTCTCACCTCTGTCTCTATATATATATATATTCAACATCATGAACAACCAGAGATTCTTTAGCCACAGGGTTATTCCCTACAAGTTGAAATTTGAAATCTGCATTATGGGATCTAAGTCCCACGCCTTAGATTCTTCTTGTTTTGACTTTTTATTTTCAGTGAACTGGGTCATGTTAAGAAGTTTTCTTATTATCTCTTGATAAGCTCTAACTGGTTGTTGGGTGTTTGGTGATGCAGATGAGTATTTTCTTACTCGGCTTCCTATAGTGGAGAGAAGATTGGCTCAAGGTGGTGTGCGCTTGGCTTCAACCCTGAACAACATCTTTGCTCCTCACAAAAGAATTGCTCAAGCTTGAAGATAAATTTATGCCTAATGGCATTTCTTATTGTATCAGCATTAAAGTTAGTTTAATTAATAAGTTTTAGTAGCTGTTTGGTACCAATGATTCGAAGGGGATGGAAAATTTTTACGAATTGGATTTAAAAAAAATAGAGAAGTGGAGTTGAAGGGTTTTAAATTAATTTTTTTTTATTTTTTTATTTTAATATTATTTTTATTAAAATTTTATAATCCCATTTTTCTAATTTTTTTAAAATTCAACTCATAAAAATTTGGGAGAATGTCAAAAAAATACCATTTAAATTTTAAAATCCTGTTAACAAGTTTGGTAATGGGATTAATAAGAATGGTAATGCAATTAACAAATCATTTTATTGTTAAATCACCTATTTGGGATTTTGAAATTTAAATGGTATTTTTTTGGAATTCTCCCTAAAAATTTTCCCTAATCTCTTTTTCCTCCATTTCACTCAAAAATTAAAGAAGTGGGGTTATAAAAGTTTAATTAAAATAATATGTAAAATAAAAGAGAAAGAAAAATTAATTAAAAATTTTTAATCATATTTTTACTATTTTTTTAAATCCAAATCATAATATCTTCAGTGTGTGATTCAGTAAACTCTATTAAATAAGAGGTAATTTTGAGTATTATAAAAAATGGAATGAAGAGGTTGGGAGTTTATTGAGAGAAATCCTTGGAGTTATATTTTCATTGTCCAATTAAATGTCTCAATAATTAGTTTTAATTTTATTTTTTTATACATAGTTTTATAAATATTTAAGTTTGACTTATAAACACTAACTGAAAAAAATAGTTGACAAAGAATAAGACTAGAAAAATGTTTGTTTGGTTTGAGGGGAGGGGAGGGAAAATAGGGGGATTTTTACTCCCTTCCCCTTGTTTGGTATTTCAAATTTTTTAGGAGTATTTTCCTTCCTCTTGTTTGGTATTTCAAATTTTTTAGGAGGGGTGGGTAAATTTGGTTTGGATATTTATTGGTATAATTATAGTTATATTTATTTAATTTTTTATAATTATTAAATTATAATTTATACTTATAATATATTTTATTAAACATTGTATAAAATTTAAAAAAATTAAATAAAATAATAAAATTATTTAAATTGAAATATTTTTTTCTCTTTTTTTTTAACCCCTCTCCTCCCATCAATTCAAACAAAATGATATGAAAATCTCTCCAATCCACACGAAACATACCCTTAATGTTATTCCAAAAACACGAAATAAATATTTAAAGGAAACTATCAATATACGAAGAATTATTTCCCAGTCTGTGTTTTCCCAATTGGCTTGGAGTATCTCTCCTTCAGTACTACTCTACAATCATGATCAAATTCTAAGAAACTACTGCCATTGATCAAGCTTTATCATCAGGTCTTCACTTACCTATACTTCCATTCTGCGATTAGCAGAAACCCCTTGATTGTATTTCTCTGTTCCGAAGAGTGTATAGTGTTGTTTGAACTGAACCATTATTTTATTTTACTTTTGAAAAGGAGTACCTTTCCCAGATTACGGTTCATTTATATGATATGGGAGGGCCACTACTATTGTGGAATGGGAGCCTGTTCACGCTTCTGCTGTTGATGCCTAGAGTTTTGTGTTGGGGAAATGAAGGCCACTATGCGATTTGTAAAATAGCTGAGGTGATCTTAATCTTCAACTTTTTCGTTCTATAATGGTGAAATTTTACGTTTTTATGAATGAATTTTGGGTTCTAGACCTAAAGATGATTGAAAGGGGACTGGGATATACTGAAGAGATGGATTCCATATATTATGAGTGCTAATTTTTTTTTTAGATAAATTTCATGTGGATGGGTCATGCTAAAAAGAGATCTTTCGGTGTTTTGAAGGAGTATCTTAGTGAAGATGCTCTAATTGCAGTGAAACAGTTGCTTCCTGATTCTGCTGAAGGTGATTTTGCTGCAGTTTGCCCTTGGGCTGATACGGTTCGGTTTCATTACCACTGGAGTAGTCCTTTACATTATGTTGACACCCCAGATTTCAAATGTAACTATAAATACTGCAGTAAGTTATGATAGCCTTTAATTCTTTGTCTGGTCTGAAAGTTTTGCTTCTACTTTGTTATTCATTTTGACTGCTTAATGGCAATGAGCTTCTCAAATACTTGAGGGTGTCATGATTCTTATAGGAGACTGCCATGATTCTTCTGGACATAAAGATAGATGTGTGACCGGAGCAATATGCAACTATACGATGCAACTCAAATCAGCTTATGCTGGCGATAATTCCGATTTAAGATGTAAGCACTTGTGGAGGCAAATTCTTAACTTGTTCATCCAATAATAAACTAGTTTCTTTACATTTACTGTTCTTCCTTTCTCAATTACAGACAATTTGACCGAGGCACTTATGTTCTTGTCGCATTTTGTTGGGGATGTTCATCAGGTTTGATTTTCTTAGTGCTTTTGACTTCTGAGGATTTCAAGTCACATTCAAAATACAAAAAATTCAAAAAAATGATTAATGGAACTCTAATGAACAACATAATACAATTGTTTTAAAGATTAAATATGTTGTCGTACCAGACTTATTCTACTGTTGGGTTTACCCCTGTATTTTCTGCATCTGGGCATCTTCAAATTGGAATCTGAGATAAGAATATAAAAAATATTTGATAAGCAAAACCCGTTAGTTGGCACATTATACTTTACTTTTTGAGTTTACCTATTTGGTAGATGAATCAAGAAAATGACAGCTTTCGACCCTCCAAAGTAACATAGTTCAGTTTCTTTTGGCTGGATTATTGTTTATTTCCTGGGCTAAATGCACAATTTAGTTGCAAATTGTTAAAAATATATTTTACTTTGATTTGCTTATCCCTGTAACCAAACTCCTGCTTTAAAGGATACTCTACTTCCCATTTTCTGCTGCAGCCCTTACATGTTGGTTTCACCGGAGACCTAGGTGGGAACACAATAATAGTTCGCTGGTACCGCAGGAAAACAAATCTTCATCATGTAAGTGTTTGTTTATTATCTTTCTATGTTGGTGATTTGGGATTTTATTTACCTGTTTAATGAATTTGAGCAACATGAGCTGGAAAAAAGTTTTGGATCTAAGGTTTTGCAGATCAAGTATCTGTAGTGAAAGATTCATGTGCTTTTGAACTAGCATGTTAGTTACTTTGCCATCAAGCTCTCTTCTAGTTCTTTTCCTTTTTGATCTGTTGGTCATTAGGATTGAGTAACGCTAGGTCGTTGCCTGTAAGTAACGCGCTGTATGGCTCGAGTACAGTGAGAAGTGAGCGAGAGCCGCTGCATCGTCGCCCGGATGTAGTGTTAAATGAGCAAGGGCTACCGCTTTCTTCTGAACGGAGGCGGCTAAAGAAGCTAGTTCATGAAAACAAGATCAGATTTGGCACCTGGAACATTGGGACTTTGAGCGGCAAATCTTGGGAGGTGGTGGGAGTAATGAAGGATTGTAAGATTAATATCCTGTATCTCCAGGAAACTACATGGTCAGGAGAAAGGTCTAGAGAAATTAATGGTTTTAAGCTCTGGTACACAGGAAAGGTCAATGGACAGAATGGTGTTGGTATCATTGCTGACAAGGAATGGAGGAAGAATGTGGTGGACGTTAAGAGGATTGATGACAGAATTATTTCCTTAAGAATGATTGTTGGAAAGGATACTATTAACATTATCAGTGCGTATGCACCTCAAGTAGGGGCAGAAGTACATCTTAAGGAAAAATTCTAGGAAGATTTGGAGGGACTAATTCAGAGTATCCCATTAACTGAAAAGATTTTTATTGGAGGAGATCTTAATGGACATGTTGGTAAGGAGGCAGGACCTCATGCAAGAGCGCATGGTGGTTTTGGATTTGGGTTGCTCAATAATGAAGGTCAATCTATTATTGATTTCTCCCTCGCATATGATCTCAAGATTGTCAACACTTGTTTTAAGAAGCGAGAGGAGCATTTAATAACATACAAGAGTGGAGCCGTGAGGTCACAGATCGACTTCTTCTTGGTAAGGAATTCTGATAGACGATTTTGTACTAACTGTAAAGTGATCCATGGGGATGGCGTGACAGCACAACATAGGGTTCTGGTCCTTGATGTGAATATTAAGTATGTAAAACAAAAACGCCAGCAAGTTTTAAACCCAAGGGTCAGGTGGTGGCAATTGAAAGGGGAAAACAATGAGATTTTTAAGAGAACTCTCTTGGAGGAGGGGGAGTGGGAGTTGCAAAGAAATCATAATATCATGTGGGAGAATATGTCTAAAAAGGTCCAACAGCTTGCTAAAGCAATTTTGGGAGAATCAAAAGGTCTTTGTCGACAAAATAAGGAGACTTGGTGGTGGGATGAGACTGTTCAAGAGAAAACCAAGCATAAGAAAGATTGTTTTAAAGCCATACACTTATGTAATAATGCTGAAAATTGGGAAAAATACCGTATGGCTAAAAAGGAGACTAAAAAGGCAGTGAGTGAAGCTCATAATAAAGCATATGAAGAGTTTTATAAGGAGTTAGGGACAAAGGCAGAAGAGCGTAAGATTTACAAGATCGCAAAGAACAAGGAGAGAAAATCAAGAGACTTGGATCAAGTGAGGTGTATAAAGGATGAAGAAGGAAAAGTTTTGGTTACTGATGGAGATATTAAGGATAGGTGGGAAGCCTACTTTTATAAGTTGTTTAATGATGGTGGAGAAGGGTCGCATTGTGACTTGGAAGATTTGACTACTCGAGAAGGTGACCTCAATTTTTCATTTTATCACAGGATTCGAATTGGTGAAGTTAAAGAAACTCTTAAGAAAATAGAAATTGGTAAAGCTGTCGGAGCTGATGGTATTCCAATTGAAGTTTGGAAATGTTTGGGCGAGGAGGGTGTGTCGTGGCTCACAAAATTATTTAATGAGATCTTACGAACCAAGAAAATGCCAGATGAGTGGAGGAAAAGTACTTTGGTTCCTATTTATAAGAATAAAGGGGATATTCAGAATTGCGCAAACTATAGAGGAATTAAGCTAATGAGCCATACAATGAAATTGTGGGAAAAAGTGATTGAATATAGGTTAAGGTTGGAGACTGATGTTGCTGAAAACCAATTTAGATTCATGTCAGGAAGGTCTACAACAAAAGCGATTTATTTATTAAGGGGGATAATGGAAAAGTATAGGAGCAAAGGAAGAGATTTACACATGGTCTTCATTGATTTGAAGAAAGCTTATGACCGGGTGCCAAGAGATGTGCTTTGGAAAGCCTTGGAAAAGAAGGGGGTGAGGGTTGCATATATCAAAGTCATTCAAGATATGTATGCAGGGGTTACAACCAATGTTAGAACGTCTGGAGGTGTTACAAAGGACTTCCCTATAAGGATTGGACTACATCAGGGATCAGCTTTAAGTCCTTATTTGTTTAACCTAGTGATAGACGTCCTAATTGAACCTATAAAAGAGGAGATCCCTAAATGCATGCTTTTTGCGGATGATATAGTGCTATTGGCTGAATCTAGGGGAGAAATTAACTCCAAACTTGAGATATGGAGGCGGACTTTGGAATTGAGAGGTTTTCGTCTTAGTAGGAGCAAAACTGAATATATGCATTGTAAATTTGATAAGAGACAAAGTCAAAGTGAAGTGGAAGTTAAATTGGGTGGACAATTCATCCCGCAAGTGACAAAATTTAGATATTTGGGATCAATTATACAACAAGATGGTGAGGTGGATGGAGACGTCAATCACAGAATTCAAGCCGGATGGTATAAATGGAGAAAAGCTACAGGAGTTATTTGTGATCGTAAAGTACCTAATAAGGTAAAAGGAAAATTCTACCGCACTGCTATAAGACCAGCAATGCTATATGGTAGTGAATGTTGGGCTTTAAAGGAATATCATAAATATAAAATGGGGGTAGTTGAGATGAGGATGTTAAGATGGATGTGTGGCCATACAAGAAAGGACAAGATTCGTAACACTCATATACGTGATCGTGTTGGAGTG
Organism: Albizia julibrissin; assembly: GCA_037074505.1. NCBI lineage: Eukaryota > Viridiplantae > Streptophyta > Magnoliopsida > Fabales > Fabaceae > Albizia > Albizia julibrissin. Next base: position 39,963,422 of record CM073479.1, read on the forward strand.
GCCCCTATTGAAGAAAAAATGGTAGAAAATCATTTGAGATGGTTTGGACATGTTCAGCGAAGGCCATTGAGTGCTCCGGTGAGAAGGGTTGATCAAGTAATATGGAGTCCTGTCAAACGAGGTCGAGGAAGACCGAAACGAACGCTCAATGAGGTCATTGAGAGAGACCTTTTAATTAATAATATATCGAAATCTATGGTCTTTGATAGAGCACAATGGCGACGTGCGATCCATGTAGCCGACCCCACCTAGTGGGATAAAGGCTTTGTTGTTGTTGTTGTTGGTCATTAGGATTGAGTGGTCTGTTTCCTTGTTATTTGTTAATGCTTCATATTCAGTAAACTTGTTTTTGGTCCAGGTGTGGGATACCATGATTATTGATTCCGCTCTGAAAAAATTCTACAACTCAGATCTTTCAACCATGATACAAGCCATTCAAACGAACATTACAGTAAGTTTTATGCTCTATATTGGGTGCGTTTATCACAGCTTCTTAAGAACATGATAATTATCTACTAAAGACTGCATGATATTGGGGACCCTCTTCAATATGCGAATTTTATTAATCCATTATTCCTAAACGACTTATGCTATCAGATTTTTTCAGATATAGGGTTTCTTTACTTTAGTTCTATAATTCTACACTTGCTTGTATGGTGTATACAGATTGCTTTCTTTTTATTCATTCCCCCCTTTGATATTTTGCCTCAACTTGTATGTGCTCATAAACAGCAGGGGACTGACTATTATTTTTTACTCATTTTCTGAAGGATACTTGGTCTGATGATGTGTCAACTTGGGGACACTGTGCACATAACTACACTGCTTGTCCCGATGGGTACATACACTATATAATTTCCGTTCTACTTTTCTTGTCTCTCTTTCTGTTTGAATGCTTATTGCTTTACACCCTCACAACGGTAATATGTTAGTTATGTTTTGTATTGCCAACCTACCACATATATTTTTACGTGCACTTTATTTTGTGAATTTGTATTGATAGATATTATTTACTGATGAAAGGCAGTCTTAGATGTGTTATTTTTGCTCATTTAGCAGCACCGATACAAAATGAGAGACCAGGTTTGATCACAACCTGATCACTCCCCAGCATAATAATTGAAAATGAAACAGAATATTTCCTAATAAATAATATACAAGGAAGGTGACAAATATCTATAAACATCATAAAGAAAAAAAAGAACTACAAGTAAATCCCAATAAGAAAAGCTCATCCCCAACACGCACTCATTCAATAGATTTTATTTCATTGCCTCAACTATCTGCTGCATTTTCTTGAGTAGTTGAAAGCTATAGTCTATTCTTGATTTGCGAGATTGATGAGATTATGGGAATTATTTATTTCTATTTATCATTCTATTTTTAATGGATGATCCTGAAGTGATGGAAAGAAGATCTTTGCTTCTGTATGGATTCAAAAGCTTATGGGATTTTTTTTCCCCATCCTGTAACTTGGTTACTAAACTATCAATCAGGTATGCTTCTGAGAGTGTTAGTTTAGCATGCAAGTTTGCTTACAAGAATGCCACGCCAGGAAGCACTTTGGAAGGTATTTCCACTTTCTTACCTATCCATGCGACATCATCATTAACAATGGCAGATTCTTTAGCCAGAAAGTTTTTTTTTTCCATGTGGGTTATGCTTGTTTTAGGAAATTTTGCCATCTCTTCATAAACTCTGATATGTCACTGTATTTGATTGCGTAGATGAGTACTTCCTTTCCCGGCTTCCTATAGTGGAGAAAAGACTGGCTCAGGCTGGCGTACGGTTGGCCGCAACCCTCAACCGTATATTTGCTCCTCAGACCAGAATTGCTCAAGCTTAAAGCTAAATATAGATATTGGCATTTATTAGTGTATTATTCCCCAAGATGATGTGTAGTTTTTGTAAATTAGAAACCAACAACAAAAAACTTCATCCTACCAAGTGAAGTCAGTTACATGTTTGTATTTATTATTTACTATTGAATTATGTAAATCAGATACCAATATTATAAGAGCAACAAAACCTTATCTCACTTGGTGGGTACGTCAGGTAAATCGGATACCAATAGGGTCAAATGTTTTGATGTTTCTTCTTTGATATAAAGACTGGCAGAATTAATTGGTGACCTACAAATTCAGCTTAGGGGATGAAAAAGTGGATGGAAATTATTGAACATTGGATATACCAGAATATGCTCATCACCTTGCTTGTGCTTAAGGTCAACTGTAAAATAATACTTAAATTTAGGCAAGTATTTGAAACTTGCACTCAACGATGACGTGGTTTCGTTGTTCATCGGCTCATTGAAATGGAATAACTAAAGCAATTGAACGATTCTGATCCTAACTGGCTTGCTCCCTCCGTAATGTCTATTTCTAATTAGTAAATTAAAAAACAATCAGCTGTGATCTTTAATAGATTTTTTAAAGTCAACTTGTTGACGCCACGTAATTTCATTTTAGAGTTGATTTTCCCCCCTCGATTGTTGATTATGTTGGTTGTGGAATTTGACAAGTTTCCAATTGAAAGGGAATTTTTTTTTTCTTGCTAATGTTGAAATGACCTTTTGCTTTTTTTTTCCCACTATTTTTAATAAAAATAATTTCGGATAATTTGTTTGATGCATCAAGGTAGTATTAGTATCATCATTTAGTACGACAAAAAAACACCAAAAAGGGGATGGTTATATAATTTACTTTAAAAAATGATTTTGAAATGTCACCGTATGCTCAACGCTAACATTTTATTTTGAAATGGATGATACGGAAATTGTAAATTATATATATAATTAAATATAAATTTTTGGATATAACCTGAACCCAAAAAATTAATTCGGATAAATTTGTTAAAAATGATTGCTTTTCCTCATTTATAACATTTCTGTCCTAAAAATATTTCTTGTTGATAACTATCTGAAAAACATATACTTCTGGGAAAAAACAAGAAAAATATATATGCTTTCATAATAAGAAATCCACACATGATGAATAATTAAATAGTAATGTTCTTAATTTCCACGCTGAATAATTGCAGCTGCTTGGGCATATGCCAACACATGCTGTCATCTACTTCTAATTATTTCCATAATTTATTCTCTTCACACATTGCCAACAATGTTTCACCTACTAGATTATTATCAGGACATAGTACAATTATTTCCATAACTCATTCTCCTTCTCTCAATTTTCGTCAACTTTTTTTTTATTTTTAAAATTTCATTTTCTCTTCTTAAAGTTGATCATCATTTTCTTTCTAAGCTGCTAATTGCTTCCAAACAGGACTGATGAAACTTGAAGATAAAATAAACAAAATAACCCGTCTTTTGGTTAGCCCCTTCATGTTTGTACAAGTTACAATATAAATGATATAGTGTTTGTTTGGGTTTGGATTATCAATAGAAGCTACTTTTTTTATGTGATTTATGGAATATGAGGTAAGTATGTAAAAAGAGTTTTGTCTCGACTTGCATGAACTTACTTCTTCAATGCTAACCCAAACAAACACATAGTCACATGAGTTTCCCTATATACTAAAATAGATTTGGATAGGTTTGTAATAGGATATTGATTGAAGATACAAAAATGCACCATTAAGTAGATGATCATTTCAACATATTAACTTAATTTTGTTAAAAAAAAAAAACTAACGTCAACTTTTGCATGAGATCAAAATTCAGCAATGAGGGGGTAATCCATGTGACCAATTTGATACTCCTAGATCTTAAATATAAAATCTCAGTCGATTTTTTATAAGAGATTAAGAAATCTAAATAAGCAACTTAATCATATTATATGTTGTATATCATTATATTAGATTATATGTTAGTTTATAAGTCAGACAACTTAGTTTAGAAGGAAAAAATATAAATATAAATATTTTAAAGTAATTTAATTAGTTTTCTTAATCTCTTAAAAAAAATCAACTAGAGGTCTTATATTTAAGACGGAAGGTGGTGGAGGCAGTATTAAAAACTTGTACTCAATCAATTGACATCCCTTCAACGTCATCTTCAATTCACCACTCCATATCTATATATTATTGTGAGTTGTGACCATTTCAGCCTGATACAACTTAAAGCTAGTTTCATTCCAATAACTTGAACAAGAAGGATCACAAGAAGAAGAAGAACTGGGAGAGATGGGTAGGTATGCGTGGGGATCTGTTGTGTTAGGTTTTGTTTTGTTCATGGCTGTGCCTGGAGCTTTTGCCTGGAGCAAAGAGGGTCATATGATGACTTGCAAAATTGCACAGGTATGCCTTTTCATTGATCTCTTTCTCTTTCTTCTTACTAGATTAATTAACCAATATGAGGCTTCAAATGATTAATAACAACTGATTTAAACTATAAGGTTATCTCCATTCCCTCGGACTATCTGTGCACTTGTTTTTTTTTTTTTTAATTTCTTACTTTTTCTTTCTGGATATATATATCCACACTTATCCATTTGTACGTACTGAATCTGAGTTATTTGTGTATAAGGCCATCTTTCTAAATTAACAGCAGTTAGCAGGGTGGTCCAGCAGAAGTTAAATATTAAAAACAAAATCATATGCATAAATAATAGGTAATGATATTTTGAAAGATGAACAAAATCACAATGAAACATAGTACAGAGCGTAGAATGCTTTACAAATCTTAAATTATACATTGTATAAATTAGAGTTGTCTCGTACACTGAACTATTCATAGCTTCCTATAACTAATTTTAAGAGAGAATTACTTTGTAATCCCACATAAACAATTTAGTCGCTTAAAAGTCCTTTGAGTTATCAATATGTTATGACCTATTGTTATTTCTTACACCAAATCTTTCTTACTTGTTGTTGAATGACTTTTTTTGTGATGATATTATTTATGTGGGACCGCACATTAACTCTCCTTAATGGATATAAGGACAATGACACACCTTATAAGCCTAGGAACAATAGAAACCAGACTTACATAATATCTTAGACACAAGTGACTAGAATTTATGATTGAGAGGTGTTAAATGGGGGATAACAGTCACTGCTAGAGGGAGAGGCAGAAGAAGCAGTGAATAATTTGTTGCCAGACTATGTGAAAGGAGACTTGTCAGCACTGTGCGTATGGCCAGACCAGATCAGACATTGGTACAAGTACAGGTGGACCAGTCCTCTTCACTTCATCGACACTCCTGACAATGATTGCTCTTTTGATTATTCCCGTATGTTCTTCTTCTTCTTCTGTCATTTGTATTGTTATAATTTTAGATACACGTATAGGTTCAAGTTGTCATTTTATCAAAAGACTCGAGTGAATCTTCTAGATATAGCTCATCTTCTTATATACCTTTAATTCAATGCCAAACAAATCAATGTGGGACTTATTAATACATTCTACTCTCTCATGCACACACAGGAGATTCCCATGATTCGCAGGACATGTGTGTTGCTGGCGCCGTCCAGAATTTCACTTCTCAGCTTCTGCATTATAAAGAAGGCACCAGTGATCGCCGACGTATATACTCTTCCTCTCTTTCTTTGTTTCTTTGAAAAAATTTTCACTGTAATTGTTAATGGATTGCTTCAATTCCAATGCCTGCTTTGTTCTGCAGATAATATGACTGAGGCCTTGTTGTTCTTGTCTCACTTCATGGGCGATATTCATCAGGTTTCATTTCTCACTTGTTTCTCTTCTACTTCCTTTGCTTAGCTTCTTGCTAATCTCATGGGTTCTTTTTGTTGTTCCAGCCAATGCATATTGGATTTACTAGTGACAAAGGAGGAAACACAATAGCACTCCGCTGGTTCAGGCACAAATCCAATCTCCACCATGTAAATTTCATCTTTATCATTAACTCTTGTGAATGTTGATCATCAGTTTATTAATAAAACTTACTGCGTTTTACATTATTCTAATAAAGAATCTGATAGTTAGTTACTCAGATTTTGCCAACTTTCAAGTTAGTCCGAGTGACGAGATTTTTCTGGTGTGATCTCAGGTGTGGGACCAGGAGATCATTGCCACTGCTTTAAAAGATTTCTATGAGAAGGATTTATCTCTTCTGTTGGAAGACATACAGAGGAACTACACAGATGTAAGACATACAACCTGTCAAAGCTTTTCAACACATATATACTAGTTTCTTAATTTGGGCTTACCCTGAACAACATTAACCAACCACTTCAAAAATCACTTGTACGATGAATTATTATTGTGAACAGGGTATTTGGTCAGATGATGTTCCATCTTGGAGTCACTGCAATGATCTCTCCAACTGTGTAAATAGGTGAGAGCTTCCTTAATCACACAGTCTCTCCCAGATACAGAGATATTAAAACTGCTCATCACATTAATTATATGTTTATATGAAGTGTGAGCTTTGTGTTTGAATGGACAGGTGGGCAAAAGAGAGCATACAAATAGCTTGCAAATGGGGTTATAAAGGGGTTGAATCTGGTATGACTCTATCAGGTAAGACAGTTAAACAACAATCTTAAGTTTACACAATCTTTAATTTTATTACATTCACATCAGCAAAAGCTGAACACAGATTCTTCACAACTGTGAGATGCTTATATGTGTGTTTTATATACAGATGATTACTTCGAATCGAGAATGCCATTGGTGATGAAACGAATAGCTCAAGGTGGGGTTCGATTGGCCATGATTCTGAACCAGGTGTTCGGGGACTCCCAGGAAGGATTTGCTGCTGCCACTTAAGCACTCTAACCACCACCACCACCACCACAGATATATATATATAGAGGCTGCAAAAACTAGTCTTCTAACCTAGTTTATATTCATATGTAATATATTCCTTGTCGGGGAAAAAAAGTGTATGTGGTATTCACTAGTGTGTATAAGAAATTCATGACAAGATGCAATTCTTTGTAATTTGATCAAATAAAGCTATTACCATACTCAACAAAGTTGTTTGCTCATTTTGAAGTGTTTTCTGTTCTAAGAGATTAATACGATGTTATTAACTTTTGCCCGAATTTCTGTTGGGCAGGAGAATGAGATATTGTCATGGTCAAACACTTGACCAAGGTAATATTTTTTATATCTGTCAAAACTCAAAAGCTTAAGGATAATTATCGCTTCTTCTTCCAATGAGGCTTTTAAACCTTGAAATATGGATCAAGTACCAGTTTTTTTGCAAAGATGAAACCTCTAACTTGCTTCGAATAGTAATTGCAATTATACAGACCCTAGAACATGTTCTTATTTTTTTGGTAAGTATGGGTATCCTTTTATTGAAAACAATCCTATTTGAGATACTATTAGGTACTAAATGTGGACACCTTTCCCAGTAAGAATTTGAACCTTAGTTTGTTACGTTGTGAGGGATTTAGCTCGTTCCATTAGACCCAACTCCTGTTGGTTGAACATGTTCTTATTAAAAAAAAGGATATACTTAAATAATACTGTTTGGCTTAAAAATGGATTGGGTCAGAGACCGGCCCAAAAGAAGACTAAGGGAGTAATGGCACCCGATAGATGAAGCGTGGAGGTGCATTATGAATTTTGACATGGTCTTGTGTTGTGTAATTAATAATTATCCATTAATTTGTTTCCCCAGTCCCTTTCTCCATATAATTTACCTAAAAAATTGATGACCCTTTTTATTTATTTATCAAGGGTATAACACTATAACCCCTTTCGACATTTTAGTGAGTACAATGATATGCTCAACTCCAACTTTTTATCTGGAAATGAATAGTATAGAAATTGTAAATTATATGTATATATAATTAAATACAAATGTTTGGATATATCATTAACCCAAATATTTACTTCCGATAAATTTATTAAAAATAATTTTTTTCCTCCTTTATGACATTTCTACACACAAAAGATTCCTTTTAATAACTTTATATAAACTTAAATGAAACACATTAAGTATATTTAATTCTAATAAATTTATTAAAATTAATGTTAGACACAATTCCAATTAATTCTAAATAACTAAGTGTATGTTTGGATTAGCGGTGGAGAAGTAGTTTTTCTTTTAATCTGATTTTTTTAAAAGTCATATTGTAAATGTAATTTGTGTTTGAATTGACAGTGTCAAAATTGGCTTTTTTTTTAACCGTGAACTTATTTGGATTAGCGTTTGAAAAGCCCATTTAGATAGAAAATGACTGAAAAGGGCATGAACCTTATTGAATACTACATATATGTATTATTTATATATATTGTGATAATTCAAGTGAAAAAAGAAGAAGTTATTATTGTATGGCAAGAAATTAATTACGAATTTATTAATCTTTATCAATAAAACCCATAAAAGTTCATAGTAATTTTATTATTTTTAAAAAGATCTATACTTTAAAAAAATTTTACATATAATTTTTTTTTATACGTGGATCCTTACATGCAATTTGGGGATATAAATGAGAAGTTCGTAGCGATTATGATATGTCGTTTTGTTCCGTCCATTAATAATTACGTGCCAAACGACAATTAATTAGTTTTATGTGTAGACACATGTTCGTTATTAGTACATTTTCTTAGTTATATATATTTAAAATAGCACTAGTGGGACATATTTTCCGTGTAATAAATATAAATTAATAATTCCCCCCTTTTGCAAAATTGCCATCTTTGCGCATTAGTAGTTTTTTTTTTTTTTTGATAAATTGTACATTAGTGGTATTTATTTATGATGAAAAACATTGTCCAGCGATTTTTGCCAAACACCCAACAAGCAACATCATTTTTTGATCTTGGTGACACACCGTGGGGAAAATAAGTCAGAAGCTCCTCTGTTGGCCTTTTTCAAGAAGTGTCAAGACTGAATCGTGACTTTTCCTCTCTGGGCCGTGATCCCAAATAGACCACCCGTGACCATTATATTTCTTATTTTGATGAGAAAAAGAAGCACACTACTTAAACAGTAGAGTCAACACACCATGAACTACGATCAGATCTAAGAGCATGTGGTCATTATAACTATCTATCTATCTATTATATAAAATGAGAGAACCTCTTCCTACCACCTGGCATGGCTTTTATTATGAATATTGTAACAATTAAATTAAAGATATACAAAATAAAATATTCTCAAAAAGCAAAAAGAGATATTAGGATATAGTTATAAATTATAAGAAATTACAAAATATTAAAATATGAAATAAAATATTTTACGTTGAAAATCTCTCCTCACACCCTCCTCCTGTCATGAATATCGTAACAACTAAAATAATGATAAAAAATAGAATATACTCAAAAAGTAAAAAGCAAGGAACAAAAAATCAGACCGGTTAATGAACCGGTCACAGCACTGGTTCAAGGGTCAGTGGTTCAACCGGAGTCGAACCGGTGGTCGAACCGGTCATACTAAAATATTATAATTTAATTGACAATAACAAAATAACCATAATTCATAATTCAAAAGTCATTGCTAACAATAAGTTAGTTCTTCAAAGTTCAATCAAAATCTATAACTAACATCAAAATATAGTTAAAAGTTAAAACATTACAATGTCAATTATCATTCATCAAACAACCAAGATGCAAGAATCAACATCAGAATTGTCAAAAGATACCGACTTAAATCATGTAGCTCTAAAACTCATCAAGGGGATCTATTGGAGATGAGTCATTAGGAGGTGGATTGGATAGAGGGTAAGAGGCAACAATATCATCAGGCAAAGCTGGGGGATCAGGAACGTCCATATCTTCGTCACCTACGCATATACACTACAATAATATCAATGATTATATGTAACATATAATTATATGGATGAATAATAAATTAGTAAGAGAATATTAACAACACATATAAACCTTCATTAACCCTATCCACAGTAGAAGAATGTGCAATGTCTTCACTACCAAGAAGTCCTTCAAGATTTTCTACATCTTCATTATTAAATTCTAGAATGGGATCTTCTTCAATCACCCAAAAATCCACCTCATCAATAGACTCATAGTCAATAGGATCATAACTTGTCTGCTTTTTCTTCAATTCAGCCCTTCAAATTTTAATGACATATAATTTTAATTAAAACTTTTAAATACATCTATTTTATAGTGAAGAACAAAATTTTTTATAATATCTAAAGTTACCTATCTTTAATCGCAAGTTATAGTTAGTGTAAATTAAATCATTCAGCCTTTGATGCTCCAATCTATTTCTTTTTTTTTTTATGGATGCGCTCAAATAAACTCCAATTTCTTTCGCAACCAGAAGAAGCAGATGTTTGGCTAAGAATACGAATTGCAACATGTTACAATTCTGGTACTAAATAGCCATAATACATCCACCATTCATCTATAAAATAAATCATGTACAGAATATTAATTGCAATCAATTAATATGTTAATTAAACCCTAAACAATAAAGATAAATACTTAGTTACTTACAAGGATATAGTCTTTGAGCTCCCTTTTTACATGTCTCTCGGCTAAAAGATTCTTTTCCTTCAAGATACAATGTGACTTGCTTCATTATCTTGAAGCAATCAACATTTTCATCTGAGTTAGCCTCTACCACATCAATTAAAGCTTGCATTAGCCCTCCCTTATGAACAAAGTTTGGACCATATACAAATGCCGAGTTCAACAAATAGGAAGCTGCATAGAGATCAGTCTTCAAATGTTTATCCCATCTCGCTTTAATAATACTTGTGTAAGGCTTGTAGATATCTTTATTCCTCTTGAACATCTCCTTAATTCCACTGTTTGCCCTTTGCATGCCTTCATAAACATATGGCGGCGAAGGCTTCTCATCTGAGTCAACAATTCTCAACAATTTTATTAGAGGAGTTACAATCTTTACAATTTGGTAGCATTCATTCCAAAACCGGCTATCTAATATGATTGCACTAAAAAATTTTCGGGAGTAATCCTAGATAGCTTATGGTCCACAAAGTGTTTATCAACAACAAGGGCTTGCAAGTCATACTTATGCATATATATGTTGTGCAATGTAATAAAGGTAGTGACAAATCTTGTAGCACCAGGACGCACAATTTCTTTCCAACCCGGCCTTTTCCTCAGCCAAGACAAGAATATCATGTGATTGTAAGAAAATACTGTTATCTTTGATGTCTTTGCTGCAATGTCTGACACATGAGGCATGCTTGAAATGTCTTTCAATACAAGATTTAAACAATGAGCAGCACAATGAGACCAATAAATATTTTTATATTTTTCCTTGATCAACCTTCCACATGCCACGTAATTGGCAGCATTGTCAGTCACCACATGAACAATATTCTTCGAACCGACCCACTCAATCACTTCACAAAACAATGTGAACAAAGTCTTTGCATCTTTGACTAAATCTGATGCATCAACAGACTTAACAAACATCATTCCATGCATAGAATAAACTAAGAAGTTTATCAAAGTCTGTTGTCTCACATCAGTCCATCTATCCGCCACAAGTGTGCAGCCTTTTTTCTGCCATTTCTCTATATGCCCGTCAACAAGTAGCTGGCGTTCCTTTCTGTCAACAAGTTGGTTTTAAAGTCATACGCACTAGGGGCTTTAAACCCAAGCCCTATAGAACACATTCTATCCACAACTTTTTGAAATAAAGGGCACTCTAATGCTTTAAATAGAATGCAGTTTACTATGGCCCATTCAACAATAAGCATCTTCACATTGTATTGTGCTTCTTTCGAAGCTAAGACACTCTTTATGGTCGGTTGAGCTCCAGGAGTTGTCCTAGGAGAAAAATATTTATCCACTATACTAGGATGTTTCCTCTTCTTAGTTTCACTATTGACCTCCTCTTCTTCAACTCCCTCTTCTCTTATATCCTCAATTTCCTTTTTCTTTGCAGTTTCTTTCAAAGACTCTGCCATTCGATGACGCACATCAGCTGGAACTTTTTTACAAGAAGCAATTTGACCCACAACACCAGCAAGATGTTGCTTCATCCTGTTTATATCACCTCCTCTATAGCTATTACCACAGTGAAGACATGTGTATACATTTTATGTCCCTTCTTTCTTATAGGCAACATGTGCCTATACTGGGTCATTTTTGCCACGTAATGAGATAGTAGAAGTAGGATTATCAATAGGATTGGAATTGACATTAGAAAAGGGAGTAGGAGGGGTGACATTCTCATTTCTGGAACTCGACATATCCATCCTTGGAGAAAGTAAAGAGCAACAAAGTAATCAAGATTCTTAACAGATTCTTAACAACATATAGGATAATCATTAAGGGCAAGAAGTAATAGTGTAAACCAGAAAGTTAAAACATATGAACGGTTTGATTAAATTCTAAATTTATTAAATTACAAAATTAAAATATAAAATTAACACAACATTAAATTTAAACCTTCCCATTTCAATGTGGAAACCAGAAAGTCCAAATACAAGAGGGGCACTACAATTGAAACTACCAAGTATACAATTGAAACTTCCCATTAAATATACATCTAACGCTAATGGACTATCAGGCTCTATTGAATTTCCAATACATATTAGTTTATAAACCATTCTCTCTCAATAAATAGAGCGCTTGGCTATGAATTTCCCTCAGCATTCAGCTAGTCCAAAACAATCTCATTCTTCAAGAATGTCAAAAATAAAGCCTGATAGTCCATTGAATTTGAAACTCTTGCACTAGGTCTACGAATGTATATTCGTTTATCAACAAGATACAGTGATACACTGAAATTGACAATAAATACTATCAACAAGAATTTATATTCCTATATCAACAAGCTACTACTTGGTATTACTACTACTTCTATTCCTTACTAGACAAGTAGAAAATGAAGAAATAAACCCAAAAAAAAGAATGAAGACAAACAAGTGGAAGTGTGGAACAGAGAGAGATACCGGTGAAATGCTCCAAAGTCCAGAGAATCAACCGTTGATGATGTTCGTCAGTTCCTGAGCTTGGGGCTGCAACACTGTTCGTCAATCATTAGAATCAACTCAGGATTGCTTCACCCATTCTTTAGGCACGGAAAGGAATAACCAAATAACTAAATAAGGACTCTACCAAATCCAAATGTCCATCAGTCCATCATCGAGAAGAAGTTGATTCGCTGAAGCATAAAAGAGAAGGAAGAAGAGATGAGGTGAGCTCGACTCACCTGAGTCAGAGCGACTTCTGGAAGTACAGAAGCATCCTGTGGAGTGAGTGGGTGTTTGCGTGTCTTCGTGAGCTTCGGTAAGATCCTTGCTGATATTTGTCAGCTCCGACTAGGACTTCGTCAGCAATGGTCAGGCGGACAAAGCTGAGAGCTGAGAGGAGAGGAAGACGCAGACGAAGCTGAGAGCTGAGAGGAGAGGAAGACAAGAACGAAGCGGACGAATCGATGAAAATGAGAAAATCTGCAGCGAATGTCGAGCTTAAGGTTGAAATCGGGTTTCGGGTCGGTCAGGCGGTTTACTAAACCGCCCCGATCCAAACAACCCCAAGACGATGTTGTTTTGGGGCTAGAAAAAAAAAATTCAACTCGGCCAACCCGCCCGACTCGGCGGGTTGCCCGAGTCGACCCGGTTTTTAACCAGGTTAACCGGTTTTTACTGGTTCTCTTCTTTAGCCAGTTTAACCAGCTGAACAGACCGATCCAGCGGCCGGCCGGCCGGTTTTAGGTCAGACCGGCTAGTAGTCCGGTTTTTTACCCCATGGTAAAAAGAGATATCCGGAAGATAATTACAAATTGTAAAATATTTCAAAATATAAAATAAAATATTTTTAAAATAAATATATTAGAAATAGATAGATAATGAAAATGTAGTTTCAAAATATTTTAAAATCTGATCAAGTTGCACCTATCTCAATCCCGCTACTAATACTTTTTAGAAATTAAAAATTATTTTTATACTTCATAAAATAGTTTTTAAACGAATTCCTCTCACTTCACTCTTCGCCTCAACTCCATTAGCCACCCATGTCCTCTATTGTGGAGTTGGTAACCAACTCAAATTTCCCTATAAAACTTTGCTTTTATTGTATTTATTCGACTAACATAACTTTGTGATGTTTAGACATGAGCTTGCTTGTAAAGGTGCCTCAATGAAAATGATCCTCTGTGATGCAAAGGTCCGTTTCATAAATATTTTTGTCTGCCTTATTGTGTTGCATGATCTCATGTCAGTTGTGTTGTTACCAAGTTAGGTTCTCTTACATATATATATGCTGCTCATTTGAGTCATCGTGTGATATAAGGTGTAACACTACCGCAAACTTTTGGTGATTTCAAATTTCAATATCACTCGAGATGCAAGATGCTTACAAACCATTATTGTGCTGTCTTCATCGATAAGGCTAAGTACAATAGGGTTTCTAAAGAACTTTATTTAAGATTTGATAGTTTCAAATTTTGTTTTTCTTAAACCGGTTAAAAATCTGTTGATGCGTCTACTTTTCTAAGAGTTATACAATTTAGAAATATAAAATATTTTTATTTCATAAAAGACTTTATTTAAAATTTCTAACACTCTTTATGTTGCTAACCGAAAATATTAATACAACAAACTCAAGTGATGATTGTATATATGACAAAGCATATTTAAGTTTTAATTTTTTAGCATAATATGTTTAGATTATTAAACTAAAATAAACCAAAAAAATCACTACAAATAAATCAAGATTTTAATATTTAGATTATTAAACCAATATATTTACATTAGTAAACTAAAATTTTTTAATATAATGGAGGTTCTGATTTTGATTGATTTATTAGGTTTTTAGATAATTTTTAATTTACACTTATTTTAAATTTAAGATTAATAACATTTAATTATACAGTCATCACTTAAATTTGCTGCATTAGCATTTTTTGTTAGCAATATAAAGGTGTTAGAATTATAAGGCCTGTTTGATTTTGTTTTTGAAACTGTTTTTCTGTTTTTAAAAACAATTAAACAATAAAACATGTTTGTTAAACTTTTTTTAAAAACAAAAAAATAAGAAGTTTTTAAAAACTAAAAAATAAAAAATGTTTTTAGTTATTTTCTTGTTTTTGTTTTTCTATTTTTTTTATTTTTTGAAGTTACCATTTATCCACTATTAACTGTACATTATCAATGACGATCACTGTCACGTCACCACCAACTACTTCACCGCTATGTCATTTCAAAAATATATTTTTTAAAACAATCTATCCAAACAGATTTTTTTGTTTTTTTATTTTTAAAACTTGTTTCTAAAAATTGTTTTATAAAACTATTTGTGAGAACAAAAAACAGAAAAAAGAATCAAACAAGCCTATAGTATCAAAAATTTACTTTATAAAATTAAAAAACTAAAAGTATATTTTACATAAATTTAAAAAAATAAAAATATACTTTATTTATAATTATTTTTTCTGTATACCCGCGCATTACGTGGGTTCTAAACTACTCTAATAATTGCGAAAGCTATCACATGGTGAATGATTAAATAATAGTAGGCTTTGCATTGAATAATCGCAGCTGCTTTTACACATGCCAACTCATGTTATTTTAATTTTTAATTATTTCCATAATTTATTCTCCTTCCCACAATATTCTATTTTACTCTTAATTATCATCAACATAAAATAATAACAAATATTAAAAGGCATCTCAACATCACAAGTCTCTCGTCAAATTTTTTTTTCATATTTTATTTTTACTTCTTAAAGTTCATCACCATTTACTTTCTAAGTGGCTAAATGCTTCCAAGCTGAATTTACTGAATCTTGAGGATAAAATAAAAAGAATAACGTTGGTTAGCCTCTTCATTTTTGGCAGTGAAGTTTATTTTAGTCATAATGTAAGACCCTAATTTACTTCCCCCTCCCAAAAAAAACAAAATACAACATTTTCTCCTAATTAATCCTATTAATTAATTGCACTTTTTAAAGGAGCTTTCATCAATGGGCAGTTTTTAACAAAATTATTAAACCCAAAGGGCCATTGAACCGGTTGAGGTAATGAGTTAAAGGTTAGTGGGTCAGATCGAAGTCAACCTGAGGTTTAAACTGGTGAGGAATAAAAAATTAAAAAATAATTTAAATTCTCATCGTAATATCATATGATCCAAAATCAATTAATATCTTGAATCACTAACAAAATAATATGTGTTTATCCAACATTCTTTACAATTTCATTGACATATTGACATCATAATATCAATCCATCATCTAATGACACTATAATCAATAATCACCAAATATTCTTCCTAATAAATTATCAAAATAGATAAATGATAACAAAATATTCCTTCCTACAATTCTTTAATCACTAAACTAATAGTCATTAATACAAAAATTATCATTAATCTTGATTGAAACTGAAATTACAGTCTACAATTCATACCCCATAAAAAATTATAGTTATAAAAAGAAAGAAAAAGAAGAGGCAACCAGGTCAACCGAGGAACTCGACCGGGTTGACCGAATTGAGACTGGGTTTCCCTATGTTGCTATAGTACTGTTTATGAACTTGCTCAAACTAGTTTCATGTCCGAGTCACCAATTTCTAGGTTGACCCAACTGATCCGATCTACGTTTGATAATCATGGTTTTTAATACAAATGACTAAAAAGAGTATTTTAAGAAAACTAATACAGATTTTTTTACAATTAATAACTATTTTTTAATTTATACAAATTAATTATATAGCTCATCTAATATAAGCCGAAGGAATAATAAAAGATAGCTCACATAATAGAGGGTTAGAAGATAAAAAAATCCTTCTCAAGAACTAGAGGGAGTTTATATACACACACAGAGTAGATTATTTAGTCACGAGTTTGGCGGGCTACTTTTGTAAATCGCTAGGTTTTAAGAGGTCAGTGTAACGGGGGGACAATATGAATTATATATTACTACGATACTGATTGGATGATCGGTTCAACATATCAAACTAATTTTAAAACCTCAAGTTGTATGAGATAATATATAATTCTATCGCAAATGAACTTCTTGCCTGCCACGCATGTTATTTAGTTTTGGTTTATGCCTTGGTCTTATTATACGGGCAGAGTCAGCATTGAGGGGTAATTCTTAACAATTAAAACTTGCACTCCACCAAAATAATGTTTTCCTCATTAAATTAATTAGCCATGCATGCATGAGGCATACAAATTAAATAATTAATCACAATATATATAAATAATATGATTTAATCATGAATTCCCCTAAATTTGTAGATTGGTTTTGGATCAGTTGGTGTGTGTTGGGGGAACACTGGGATAAATTAAATAGAGTTATCTAACCAATTGGGGTTAGATCTAGTGAAAGGAGGTTAGCCTCTCGCAATGTAGTGAATTAAGGTTTGAATTCTTATGAGAAGATGTGTTCATATTTAATGATCAACAATGCATCAAACATGATTACCTCCCATAAAAGAATACAGAAAAAAAAAGTGATCTTGGATGATCATTTCAACTGATCATAAAATATTTTCAAACCTAATAATTATGCACGTAAAATTTTGTATTAGATAATTATACATTTATTGCACATAAACTCCGCATGTGCTATACATATAGTATTAAACCCTCCCGTCTTTAATATAAGACATATTTAAGAGGTTGATGTTAGTCCTAATATAAGATATAATTTTAATATTTCTCAATCTTTTTCTAATTTACCTTTATTGATGCTTTCGACAACAATAGCTTTCAACAACAATAACCAAGAAGGAGAGTGAATGAGAAAATTAAAAACAATAACTATGATATTTTAGAAAATACATATCATATTAAGTAACTAAACTAACTTCTTTAATCTAATTAAACTAGATAAATATATCTTATATTAAGAATCAAATAAAGTATTTAGGTTTGGTGATGCCTTAAAAGTGCCAGAATATGCCTCTCATCATAGTCAACATTTAGGGCCGAGTAATACTTAATTAAAACTTGCACTCAATTATCAATTGAGAAACCCCTCAAGTTGTGTGTATGTGTGCATATATATTCAGTTATGAATTAGTCTGATACTTAAAGCTTGTTTCATCTATCTTTGCATTTGAGTTTCTTGAAGAAGAAGAAGACATAAAAGTTCATTTCAGAGGGAGAGATGGGTAGGGTTGTGTGGGGATGTTTAGTGATGGGGTTGGTAATGTTCACGACTGTGCCTGGAGCTCTTGCCTGGAGCAAAGAGGGACATGAATTGACCTGCAGAATTGCTCAGGTACCTGCCTTCTCTTCATTTTTCCCCTCATTAAGGCTTACAATCAGTAATTACAAGTGATTGAAACTGTTCAGGAGGTATGTCTAAATATCCATTCATTTGTGAAATTGACTTTGAAGAAGATAGCACAGAGATATGGTTTCAAAATCTTGTTCAGTGGACAGCTCTATTAGCTATTAGGTTGTCTTCAAGCCTATATATTTTACAGCAAACAACTTCATAGGATCTTAAACCAATGAATTTGAATTACTCTACAATAGCTGGCAAATTTGTTTCATGTATGAGTCAAAGTCCAAAAGAGAGTATTATAATTAATGAGACATATATTGGAGAACCTTATCAGAAAAGTGTGGTTTGGACTTTTCCACGTAACATATTAGTCTTTTAGGATGAGTTTTTTCTCTTACCACGGAGAGAAAAATAGAGAGTGAAAGAGAGTTAGGAGAGAAAACTCCAAAAAATAGTAAAATTTCTTTTTACTATTTTTAAAAGTTTTCCTTCCTAATATCTCCTCCTCTATTTTTCCCTCACTTTTCTCTACATTAAAACATAGGGTTTTATCATAGATGATATACATGTCAGATATAATTAAAGATCCTCACAAAATGAGTAAAATCTTAACAACGTTGAGAAGAACAATGGTCACAGGCTCCTTCCCCTGATGAACTAGCCAGATGATTTAATTAGAAACAGATGAATAATATATAGATATGAGTATCTTTATTAAAACAAGTAGTATTTATTTATTTATTTATTTATTTTTATGGATTGAGACAGTCGCTGCTAGAGGCAGAGGCAAAAGAAGCAGTGAAGAAATTGTTGCCAGATTATGTGGAAGGAGACTTATCAGCACTGTGCACATGGCCAGATAGGATCAGGATTTTGTACAAGTATAGATGGACCAGCCCTCTTCACTACATCAACACTCCTGATAATGAATGTTCTTTCGATTATTCCCGTATGTTCTTCTTCTTCTTCTTCTTCTTTAGTTCATCAACAGTGTCACTCACATTCTCTCTCTGCAGGGGATTGCCATAACGACAAGGGGGTGAAGGACATGTGTGTTGCTGGCGCCATTAAGAACTTCACCTCTCAGCTTCAGAATTATCAACAAGGCACTGGCGATCCTCGTCGTATATATATTCTTCTTCCCTTTTCTTTCACTCTCTCCTTTGATTTTTCTGTAAATTTTTCAGTTCATGGATTGCTTCTTCATCATTTTGCAGTTAATATGACTGAGGCCTTGCTGTTCTTGTCTCACTTCGTTGGAGATATTCACCAGGTTTCCCAATTATTATTATTTCCCTTCAAACTCTTCATTTTTGCATAGTTTATTGCCAATTGCTAATGGAATTCTTGTGTTGTTTCAGCCATTGCATGTTGGATTCACCAGTGACGAAGGAGGAAACACAATAGCTGTCCGCTGGTTCAGGCGCAAATCCAATCTTCACCATGTAACTTTCATCTTTCAACACTTTTAACATTATTATGAAAACAGAGCAAAAAAAAATCTAAGAAAAAGAATCAAAAACATTTCATTCTTATTTTCTATGCCTGTGGTCAGTTAGTTTGATTAAAAACTTGTTACCTGCGCATCTTTTGCATTAAAAAAGCTATATCATATAACTACCGAGGGTTTGGATCAACTAATAAAAGTTGTTCCAGTTAAACTAAAGATCACAGGTTTAATCCTTTAGGAATTCAGTAGCCTATGCGGTAGGGTCACCACTCATATAGGTCCTACCATGGCCCAACCTAAATTAGTCTAATTTGCAATGTCCTGATAGGTTGATTAGGTATTAGATGCTCATGCCAAAAAAAAAAAAAAAAAGCTATACCATATATCATCATTAGTGGAGTTCATTCCTCAAGTGAAAAGTGGTTTTTCTTGTGTGACTTCAGGTGTGGGACAGAGAGATCATTTTAGATGCCTTAAAAGATTATTATGAAAAGGATTTGGAGCTTCTCTTGGAAGACTTACAGAGGAACTACACAGTTGTAAGACAACACAACCTGTCAAAGCTTTTAACACATACTAGTTTCTTAATTTGGGCTATATATCCCAGAACAAAATTAACAATTAACAAATTTACTTGTATGATGAATTATTATGAACAGGGTATCTGGTCAGATGATGTTCCATCATGGAGTCACTGCGAAGATCTCTCTAACTGTGTAGACGGGTGAGAGCTGCCTCAACACATTATTGTCTCTGTTGAATTTTTTAGATACATGTGTAGGCTGATGTTATGTTTCCATCAAAATGAAATGACTGAAACCAATTGATAGGACATAATTCAACGTGTGACATATTCTAGTCTCACCAAGATGCACAGATCTTAAAACTCCTCAGAGTATATTATATTTATATGAAGTGTGAGGTTTGTGTTGGAATGGACAGGTGGGCAAAAGAGAGCATACAAGTAGCTTGCAGGTGGGCTTACAAAGGGGTTGAAGCTGGTATGACTCTATCAGGTAAGAATTATCCAGCAAAATAAAAGCAGGACACTGATTCATCACAAGTGTGAGATGCTTATGCTTGTGTGTGTGTGTGTGTGTGTTTATTTTATATATATACAGATGAATACTTCAACACGAGGCTGCCATGGGTGATGAAACGAATAGCACAAGGTGGGATTCGATTGGCCATGGTTCTGAACCATGCATTCGGGTCCTCCCAGGAAGGTTTTGTGGCTGCAGTTTAACCACTCTAACGACCACAACACATTGGGACTGCAATAATAAATTCTTCGTCATTTGGCATTTGGCATTTGTGAATCATTGTTTTCACTTAGCCTGGTGAAAAAACCAAAGTATGTTTGATTCATTCGCTTGTAATAAGATAATTCACCAGATGCAATCCATAGCAGTTGATCAAATAAAGCCATTATTGCCATGGGCAACAGAGTTACGTTATAAACCTGATTTGAATTCACACTTTTTATACCATGTAGTGACAAGTTGAAACATGGAGGGATTCTTTTTTTATTACTAATACTTCAATAATTGCAATGTTATTATGCTTGATGGTTGCTATATTGCAATGACAGTAAATGAGACGAGAAGACATACATGCTCTTGTATGTTTCTTCAGCAAAGACATGTAACTTAATTGTTGGCCTAAAAAATTAAGACGTGTAACTATCATTTAATCAAACAAGATGAGGAAAAATTTAACCCGACTGTTGTAAAATTCAAAGAGGATACATAGTGGTTATCAGAATTCAGAAGTACTGATTTACTAACCATGGCATTGTCAAGGAGTGTGAGGACCAGCTTAAGAAGATGATGAGAGACTTTCTGAGGCTATGGAAGTGAGAAAAATTATGGCTTATTTAGGAATTGTACTTGGTATAATTGGTAAAACAGAGGGATAAGTGCTCGTTTCAAACACATGACTTGATTTCTGGGCAAAAAAAAAAACACATGACTTGATTGATGAGACTATATTGTTCTCACCATCAGGCCAAAATGTTGAATGGCAAGTGTGCACAAGCATTATGCTTTTATACTGTTTTAAACAGTAGCTACTCACATACCACTCTTAGGCTTTGTTTGGTTGGAGGTTTTGGGAGGGGAGGTTAGGTGAGGGGAGGGTTAGGGGTGGGAAAAATGTGTTTGGTTGGAGGGAGGGGAGGGGAGGTTAAAAATTTTGTTTTCTTTTGCTCCCCTCCCCTCTCCTCTCCTCCCTCCAAAATTAGAGGTTTTTTGAGGGGAGAGAAAAATTTGTCTCACTTTGACCAAAATGCCCATACTTATTTTTTAATATTTCAAGTTTACCCCTCTTGTTTAAAATTAATGAGATAATATGTAAAAATCAATAAAATATCCCTTAAAATGTATACAATTTTTTTTTATCATATATACTTGAGTTAATAGGTTTTTTAAGATTCACAAATTAAAAAATAAAAGAAGAAGAAAAATATATAAATAAAAAAAAAGGTATATTTGTCAATTTATAATTAACTCACCTCACCTACCCTTCTGAACCAAACAAGAAATCAAACATCCCCCCCTTCTTGAATCAAACAAAACTTATAACCTCCTCTAACCTAACTTAAATTAACCTAACATAACCTAACCTTCATTGAACCAAACACACCCTTAAACTTATCCTTATTATAAGTCATTTCCACCTTATTCTCGCAAATCAAAAACAGCATTAAATGGATGAATTTTTTCATATTTATTCTTATTTATGAAAAGATCCACATTTTCTTTTACATTCTTTTATCTCTCCATTTACACCTCCCCCGCCCCTTGATTTATATTTTGAGCACAACTTTTTGGAGGCAAGTAACTTATAATAAGATAGAGAGTGGTAGTTATATACTACCTCTTTACAACGGATTTGATTGATCTGTTTTTAACAGCAATAAAAGTTTTCAATCAGAAAGATCCAATCTTTCATTTACAGCTTTCAATGTGCTCTCCCTCTCTTGTTCCTGTCTTTGTACTGTTGATGTTATATTGAGCTTATCAAGATCTGAAGATTCAAATTACGGCTACCAAATTAATAATCTGGATAATATACTGATATAGTACTCAGCTTAACTGACACGTGTACTGAGAAGGAAGAACAGATTATCTGGGAAACCACACTAGAGTGTTTGGCAGAGACTATAAGCTCTCTGTTTTTTTTTTTTTTTTCTTTCCCTTCTTTTGGTCAAAGATAAAGACTAAAGGCTGATATATTGAAAGTAGAAAAGATCACCTTATGGAAGAAGAATGCAAATTGATGAGGTAAATTGTAGAATGAATCTCATCTCACTCTACACAATAAGGTGAAAGAACAGGTTCTTCTACGTGTCACTCATCTAGATATCCACACCCATCTCTGCAAAACTAAAAATAGGTTTTTTCCCCTCCCCTGAACAGAATAATCCACCAATGTTCATCACACGTTCATGGTTATTTTACTCTTCTTTTTCATAAAACTTTCTGCTGAGATCAGATCAGGTAGTGCTAATTTGTGACGTAAAGGTGATCAAAAAAGAGTCTTTGTTGTTGTTCATAAGAAGAAGAAATACAAAGCCACACTAAGTCAATTTTCATTTCCTCAAAAAAAAAAACCAAGACAGAAAGGAAATTTCAAAAACCACAAGTAGAGGATGAGAAAGGCAAAAGAAAAAACATTAACAGAAGCTCTTAATGTCCCTCCCACAGAGAAATAGCAGCTAGAATAGTAAAACTAAAGTTACTAAAAAAAACCCTCTCTCTCTCTCTCTATGTTTGTGTTTGTGTAAATAACTCATCAGTTAACAGAATAGGGGACGGGTTCAGAAGCAAGGGAATGAATCAAGAGAAGTGAACACATCTGCAAGTGAAGGAGACGGCCGAAGACAGAGAGTGAAGCAGAGCCACCACGATCCCCATCTTCACTTGACCCCTCTGCGGTATCATACGGCGGCCGGAGAATCTGTCCGACAAACCGCCGCCGTTGATCATATTTCTTCTTGCAGCCCTCATTTCAGCCATCTTAAACTTCTCTCTCTCTCTCTCTAGCTACAACCTCTGAGTGCGAAAAAGAGACCGTATAATTCTGTCTTTCGCGACGCAAAGGACACAGAAGAAATCTTCGTAGAAAGCTTTGAGGGGTGTGAAGTGTTTATATAGACACCTCGTAACCTATCTAAACATTTTTGTAATAAAAAAATTGTAGCTTTGTTTTCTGTTTCAGATGCGCGACTTTATGTTTTTGTATGTAAGCATAGCTTCTAAGAGTCAGTGACTGTTTGTTGACGATGTTGACCCATCATTTACCACCTAGGAACTCTTCTTGATACGTGTCACCACCACGTGTCAAGTTTTGCGGGACAGAGACCATCGAAACTTAAAGTCAAACATGGAATCCAACCCTTGCATCATCATCCTCGTTGGCCGTTTTGTGTAATATTTGAGAAAATTTTTGTTTCTGATATTATCAACGTAATTGATGACGCTTCTTGTTTTGGATCACATCACTACTAGTACTACCCTTTGAACATAATATTACAAATTTATAGTCAAAGCAAATGCACATTAGATTAATTTTCGTTTTAATATGAACACATTGGAAGATTATGTTTGATATCATCTTATCCAATTACGTGTTAATTATCAACAATATGGATGATTAGTAATAAACCAAGACAGACAACCAGACTAGAAACAATTTTACTTATGAATTATGGTCAATGAAGCATCTCATTGAAAGTATAACAACAATCATTTAAAATTATCATATAGTTTGAGAATATTTAGTTAAAATTTATGAATAAATATTAAAGTTGGCGGTCTGAATTAGGGAGCACATGTGCTGGGAAAAGGGGGGGGGAACAGGATTAGGGAGCATTAGGTAAGTACACGGCGTGATGGCATAAGCACACACGTACTTAGAGTTGATAATGATTATTAATGGTATTAAATAAGTAGCTAGTGACATAAGCACACGCATAATTGAAGTTGATAATGACGATTAATAGTATTAAACTACTGTAGCAATGTCACGATAGCTTGCCAACTAAATACTAATATAAAACATATTTATATAATTTAATTAAGATAAAAAAGTATTTAAATTTGTTGATATGTGTATTTTTTAAAACATTCAAATCATTTTTTTTTAATTTTTGTTTTTCCCCTCTTTTTTTTTTTTTAACGTCGCCATAAATTCACACTCAAGGTGGAATTCGATTGTCAATGAAAAAAGTTTGTTGGATTCATTCGCTTGTAAGATAATTCCCCAGATGCAATTCATAGCAGTTAGGCAAATAAAGCCATTACGATAGGCAACATGGAGGGATATTGTTAATACTTAAATAATTGCAACGTTATTTTATGCAAGACGGTTGCTATACTGAATGACAGTAAAATAGACGAAGACATACTTGCTCTTGTATATTTCTTCAGCTAAGAAATGTAACTTCAACTTAATTATTGGCCTAAAAAATTAAGCCATGTAATTAACCAAGATCTGAATATTAAGATTACTCAATTTTGTATATACTTCATAGGATTCAATAGAATTGACGGCTGCTAAATTCAGAATCTGGGTGATATATATGCTGGATAGCACTCAGCTAAACTGACACGTGTTCTGAGAAAGGAAGAACAGGTTATCTGGGAAACCACGCTTGTGTTTGGCAGAGACTACAAGCTCTCTGTTTCTTTTTCTTTTTCTTTTTCTTTTTTGGGTAAAAATGAAGGTTGAAAACATCACCTTTTTCATATTTAAAAAAAAACACCTTATGAATGCAAATTGATGAGGTAGAGTGTAGAATGAAGTAAGCTGAAGGAACAGGTTCTTCTACGTGTCAGTCAACTGGACAACCACACCATCACTAAAAAACAGAGGATAGGTTTTTTCGGTTTTCCTCTTCCCTGAACAGAACAAGCCACCAATGTTCATCACACATTCATAGTCATTTTATTCTTCTTTTTCATAAAACTTCGCGCTGGCATCAGATTGGGTAGTGCTAATTTGTGACGTACAGGTGATAAAAAGAGAATCTTCGATGTTCATAGACAGAAATACAAAGCCACACTAAGTCAATTTTCATTTCCTCAAAAGAATCAAGACATAAAGTAAATTACAGAACCACAAGTAGAGGATGAGAAAGGCACAACAAAAGCATTAACAGAAGCTCACAACGTCCCTTCCGCCAAAAAAAAAAAAAAGAGTCCCCCCCCCCCCCGTCCCTTCTCTCTGTGTGTGCCAGAAAACTGAACAAGTCTCTCTCTGTATGTGTGTGCTTGTGTAAATATCTCATCAGTTAACAGAGCAGGGGAATGAATCAAGAGAAGTGAACACATCTGCAAGTGAAGGAGACGGCCGAAGACAGAGAGTGAAGCAGAGCCACCACGATCCCCACCTTAACTTGGCCCCTCTGCGGTATCAAACGGCAGCCGGAGAATCTTTCCGACAAACAACCGTCGTTGATCACATTTCTTCTTGTAGTCGTAATTTCAGCCATATTTAACCCCTCTCTCTCTCTCTCTGTGGCAACTATCTCAGAGAGATGAAACAGAGACAGTATAATTCTCTCTTTCTTTCGCAGAACGAAGGACAAGAAATCTTCGTAGAATGCTTCGTTTCTCTGAAGGGTTTATTCATTATATAGACGCCTCCTAAGTCCTAACCTATCTAAAATTTTGGTAATAAAAAAATGGTAGCTTTGTTTTTTGTTTCAGGCGTGTCACGTTTTGTTGTTTTTTGTATGTCCGTTCTTTTTTAATGTCAGTGACTGTTTGTTGACGATGTTGAATTGTTGACCCATCATTTGCCACCTAGGAACGGTCCTTGTGATGTGTCACAACGACGTTCTCGTTTTACTGGACATAGACAATTGAAATTTAGGCTATGTTTGGTTGGATAAAGAGGCGGGGAGTGATTTTAATGGAGAGAGAGATTTGAAAGAGATTTTTTTTACCTTATTTAGATTGATAAAAAGAGAGGGGAGGGGAGGAATTTTGACATTACCTTGTTTAGTATAAGAGGGAAAGGAAGAGGAAACATTTTTATATAAATAATTTTACCCTTATTTCATTTAATTTACATTTTATAATTTTCTAACATATTTAATAAAATATAATTATATATGGTATTTAATACATAAAATTATAATTTTATAATTATAAAAATTAAATAAATATAATTATAAAATGTGTAACAATTTTAGGTAAAGAATGGAAAGAGTACTGTAGGAAAATTATAAAATAGTAGGGATATATTAGTTAATGTATATCTAAACATTAACATTTCCCTCCAAATTCCCCCAATTTTGGAGGGGAGGGTTAGGAAGGGAGGGGAGGGAAAAATTTTCCCTCCCCTCCTAAAAATTTTAACAATCCAAACAATGGGAGAAGAACAAAATCTCCCCATTCCCCCTCCCCTCCCTCCCCTTATACTAAACAGACCCTTAAAGTCAAACATGGAATCTGCCTCATTAAATCATAAGAAAATTTCAAAAAAATATTTTAAAAATTAGAAAAGGACAAATGAGTTATTTCAATTTACAAAATCTTATGTTAGTACAGTGAAAAAATTTTGGATTATAAAATCTTGACAAAAAGACACAATTGCCCTTAAGCTTCATCTTCTTCTCCCTTTCTCTCAGCTCATAATAATCCGGCTACTTTTTTTTTCTTTTTGCTTTCATATGCCTCTCCACCAACTGATCTATCCAATGTAATTTAGAGAATGAGTTTTTGGTGACAGAGCTCGAAGACGCCCACACAATGGCAGGTTGGGGATTCGTAGCTTTAGCGACTTCCAGGAAGTTGGTGAATCCAACAATGTGTGTGTCAAAGAGTTTCGACAAGGGCCACTCATTAACATCACCTTCGACAATGAATATTTGATGCTTGGAATTTGGAAAGAAGCACCTATCTGGCGCGCTTCAAGGCGGGATCATAGTAGTCGTTAAAGTTATCAAGGCCAAGAACTTTATCGCCACACTTCTTGAGGGTTAAGGAGCAGTGGGAACCAATGAAGCTAGTAGCACCATTGACAAGGAGAGACATGCCATTGGGTCAGCGAAGAGTGTGAATTGAGATACGAAGTTGTGAAACAAGAAAGTGAAGTCATTAATGTAAAATATAATGTTGTTAATACATATACATGCATGAAACTTGTTAATTTCAGCCGGTCGTCGATAGTAAGGTTGGGGGAGGGTGTTGTTATTAGTGAAGATGGAGATGTGAAAATATATTATATTAATGTTAATAGTAGATGCAGAGAGATGATATGGGGGGTGTTATTATTAGTGAAAATGAATATGCTAAAATAATTGTGTTGTTGTTAATAGTAGAAGATGGTGTTGTTATTAAAGAAGGGAGTGTTTTTATTGGCCCTCCAACTTGTTATTTTCCTATTTTTGCCTTGGAAGTCGATGAAAAAGAAAATTAAGTCGTTAATTTAGAAGGTGGTGTTATTATTAGAGAGTGATGTATTGTTATTGGCCCTCTAACTTGTTACTTTCCCCTTTTGCATCTGAAATTGTTAAACAAAAAAATGAAATCATTAATGTAGAAGATGTATTATTATTAAAGCGGGGAATGTTATTATTGGCCCTCCAACTTATTACTTTTTCACTTTTTCCTCGAAAGTTGATAAATAAGAAAGTAAAGTCGTTAATTTTGAAAGTGGTGTTGTTATTAGAGATAAAAGTGTTGTTATTAGCCCTCTAACTTGTTACCCCCCTTTTACCTCTAAAGTCGATAAATAAAAAAAGTGAAGTTCTTAAAGTTGAAGCTTGTGTTGTAATAGAGAAGAAGGTGTTATTATTGGTCCTCCAACTTGTTACTTTCCCCCTTTTGTATCCGAAATTGTAAAATAAGAAAGTGAAGTCATTAATATAGAAGATATTGTTGTTATTAGAGAAGGGTGTGTTGTTATTGACCCTCCAACTTGTTACTTTCCCCATTTTGTCTCCGATGTTTCACCTGTTTCACGCCGCTGAATCTAAGGTGTAATTCTCATTACATTCAACTCAAGTTTCACATGTTTCTTTCAATCACAGGAATCGATTTTATACAACCAAAACGCTCAAACTTCAGAAAAGGAAAACATGAGAATATACCGGCGTCGATCGTCTCTCGATACACCGACCATTGTCAAACCACCTTCCAACTTTGCAACACGCCACCGAAGCTCGGTCAAGAGATCTTCGTTCGCTTCCTCTTCTTTGCTCGCTCACACCGTCCTTCTCTTCCAATCACTATGCCGACTAGCCCTTTGCCCCTTCCCCTCCTAGGTTTTTCCTCCGTTTCTTAATCACTCTTCCGCCAACCCACTATTTCAACCTTCCCTTTATTTTGTTTTTCAAACTTCACTGAGGGCATTATCATCTTTTGCACAAAATTTCAAATCACAGATTCCTACTCTTGCTCTGATTTAGGATTTAAAAAATTCATCATACATTTTTGTCCTTTCTCAATTTTGACTATATTTTTTTAAAATTTTCCCTTAAATCATCTACGTTTATCATTTTGGGTAAGATTTGAGATTTTTTTTTTTTTGTTTATAACATTATCAACGTCATTGATTACGTTTCTTGTTTTGGATCACATCACTACTAGTACTACATTTTGAAGATATTACAGACTTATTGTCAAGTAAATTTCTTTTTTTGTGAACACACTAGAAGATTATGTTTGATGTCATCTAATCCAATCAGGTGTTAATTATCAACAATATGAATGGATCAGTAATAAACAGAGATAGCCAGCCAAACTATAAATAATTTTACTTGTAGATTATGGTCAATAAAGCATATCAATGAAAGTATAATATTTAATTTTTAATCATTAAAAATTATCATGTAGTTTGAGAATACAATATAGTTCAAAGTTATAAATAAATATTAAAGTTGGTGGTCTGAATTAGGGAGCATATGGGCTGGTTAGAAAAGAAGGTTTAGGGAGCATAAGATAAGTACAATGATAATGCCATAAGCACATGCGTAATTGAAGTTGATAATGATTATTAATCGCATTAAATAAGTAGCTAGTGACAAAAGCACACGCGAGTTGATAATGAGGATTAATAGTATTAAATTATTGGAGCAATGTCACATGCATTATGGCTCACCAAAGTATTTAATTAATGAAAAAATCTTGTCAATGTATATAAATGAAGCATGTTTGGGATCATCCTAAAAATGTTTATGCACGTAAGTTAAGACAATACTCATATCACATACTTATTATGTATATCATAAATCATGATTAAAAAATTACTTTTGAAGACTCCAATCGCTATTCCAAACAAGCACATGATCAATCATGTATCAAGCTTTTAAAAATATTTCTTAATTATGATTTATAGTATATGAGATAATTATATGATAGAAATTTTGTCTCAACTATGATTTTAAAGTATGTATATAGTTTCACTTTTGAAATCATGGTTTTGACCCAAACCATAGTTTTAAAAGTGAAGTTGTCAAGCACTTATATATGTGTTTGGGATGGCTTATAAATATCTTATAAGTGACTTTTTGTTTCAAAAGATAGATTGGTTCATTTACTTATGTTTGTGATGGCTTTTAAAATTAATTGTTTGGAATTGCAATTCAAGCCTTCAAAAGTAACCTTTCTAATGTAATTTTTAGTATACGAGATAAATCTGTGAAAGAAATTTTGTCTCGACTTACATGAATGAGTTTTTTCACCACCAACCCAAACAAAAAGTCAAATTACAAAAAAATCACTTTTGATACCACTATTCCGAACACATAGAAAATCCAAACTAGTTTTTAACCCTCAAAAACATGACTTGAAATAAGTTACCCAAACACTCTCAAATTCTACGAAACCATGATTATAACTAACAGCTATAGTTTGGGGGGGTTTAAAACCATAGTTATCCAGAAATATTTTTTTTTTTTACCTTTTCTGAAATTATTCTTCAAAATCTATTCTTTTAAAATAAGTTTTTTTTACTTTTTCTCTCAAAACTATTCTCCAAAAACTAACCTAAACACACCTTAATATGAATGTGATTATAAATCATGATTCCAAACAAACACTAACAAGCCTTTCATAAATTATATATAGAAATACTACAATCTATCTTATTATTAATCAAGATAAGCATGGATAATTTGTAATGACACCATCAATTCATAAAAATATCTAATTAGGAAAACATGTAACACCTTAAACTTAGATACCACATATTTTGATGGAAAAAATCAACAAAGAAAGGGAACCAATCGCTTAACATTATTAAACTTTGGGATACTGGTTACTCTTCCTTAAAAATTTCAGAGGAAAAAATAATCCTCAATTTAAAGTTAATAAGAAGCTAACAATCAATGTCTATTAGTCAAAAAGCTATATTATAACAATTTTAGAACTTAAAAAACGAGATTACTTTAATAAATAGTTTAGAATACCCCACACAAAATAGTTGAAAAGTAGAAATTCTCTTTTAATGGGTGTAATAATAAGTTAAGGAGAGATATCGGGTCAAGGGTGAAGACTAAAATAAATTGGGAAAAGTTAAAAGACAATATATATAAAAAGAGATAGTGGGTAAAGAGTGAAGACTGGAAATTAGAAAAAGCTGAAAGAGAGTGTAAAAAAAGATAAGGACCGCTGAATTGGAAGAATGAAGGGTCAATTATGGACGGCCCACACGCTCTTCAGAGAGTCTCACATGCCCACCCCATCCATAATTTAATCATACTCGTTATTTTATCTATTAATAAAAACAGATAAAAGCTCCAAATAAAGCCAAATTAACATTATGTTATTTAACTTCATAAAAATTTATCCTATTTACATATAAATAATCACAATATTAAGTATTATGACACGTTGTTCATTAACCATGTAATATAATATAACTTATTTCTCAAACTTCGTCAACAGCAATTTTAATAAGTAGTTTTAGTATTTGTTTAAAAAATAATTCTCTTATTAGTTATAAATTCAACTTGATTTTCTGGGAAAGAATATTATACGCTCATTGTTATCAGCCCATTGATATGGTGCAATGACAATAGGCTTTTTTCAAGGACTCAACAGCATAAAACACTAGTTCTTTTATTATTATTATAATCCTTAAAGAATTATATATGTTCGGATAATAAAAAAAAACAATTGTTGCACATGTTAAGGATCTTGGCCAATTTGATATCAGGTTATAAAAAAATTCCGAAAATACAAATCCTTCACTGTTAAGGAATATATGGTTTCATGATTGGATCTTTGAAATTTGAATAACTTCATTCACGTTTGGTGTTTTGATTTAAAAAAAATATTATAAACACCTAAAGGTAACGTGTGACGGACTGTAAGAGAAAAGTATGGGAAAAAATTAGGTAGGCCATGAAAAGTAAGTAAATAAGATAAAGATAAAAATGTTGATGGATTCTAAAATTAATCGTGTGGCTCTAGCTGTCCATCAAAATCTTATGTTGATGTGGATGACAAAAAAAATACTGTATGATTATTATTTTTTTTTTTTTTGTGATAGGGTATCAAATTTTAAAATTGCTATAAAAATTCAGTGATTAGAAAATGGGAGCGGAGGTTCCATTCGGTCAACGGTCAACACTAGACAAAGCTAAAGGACAATATTAATGTCAAAGATGAAGACCATCGATTGGCAAGGATGGAGGGTCCGTTAAGAACGGTCCAGACGCTATTACAAATGAAAGGTAATAAAAATATTGTATAAAAACATGATAAAATATATATATATATAATTAATATGTATTTGATAAAAAATATAAGAGAAAAAGTACCTAAAAAATCAAGAGAGAACAAATAAACAACTTTTAAAAAAAAGGGTCAAGGATCATTTTTATTTTGGAAGTATTAATTTAGTGGTAATTTTATTTTGAAAGTTTTAAATGTGAGGCAAATTCGTCCTGATCGTCATCTCAGTTAAGTTTGACCGTTAATTAATCAATTTTCGGGACAAATTTACTTCTAAGTGAAAACTTTCAGAATAAATTTGCTCTTAAGTTGAAACTTTTATGACAATTTTATCGTTCATGTAATTTTTGTTAAGGTGCAAATTTGCCCTGAAAATGTTCATTTTTGAACCAAAATTGCTTCGAAATTTGGTCAACTAATTATCAAACTTAACTGAGATAACTATCAGGGCAAAATTACTGCATATTTAAAACTTCAGGAGCAAAATTGCCCCAGACAAAACTTTCAGGACAAAATTACCCCTTATACAATATTTCTAAAACAAAAATAGCCTTTAACCAAAAAAAAAAAAAAGACAGATTGACATTATTCATTTGTCACTGAACTGCATATATAATCTTATTGGTATAATTATATACTTATAGATGGCTGCACCACCAATATCAATTTATACATACGTCTTTTGTTTTTCAAGTGGGCATCAAAAGAAATAGATCCCCATATTATTGACCTTTTTACAAAGTGGAAAACATATAATTTAGTCATAGACTAATAATTAAGCAATGTCATTATTTAAAGGGTTAGAGTGTAAATTTGTTTTTAAAGTTTTTGTTGAAGAGCAATTTTACTTTCAAAGTTTTTTTAGGTCTAATATTGGTTCGGAAATGTTAAAATTGAGTAATGTTGCACTTTTTTATTAAAAAATTAATGATTAACGTTAAGTTTTTAACAGACAATGATAATTTTTTAACAGTATAAAATAATATTGTTACGTTTTGAAATTTTTAAAAACTGATATTGAACTTGAAAAAATTATCAGAATAATATTATTATTAAATGAAAGCTTTTAAAACTAATTTATACCTTAACCCTTATTTAAAAGAAAAAAAAACTATATATGCAATGAATCTTGAGATGAGAAGCGCCTCCTTCGTTCTACAGACAATGTTTTTGAATTGTCAACGCCAAAGATCAATAATGTCGGATTATATCGGGTTTGTACTCTCCGGTCTTTTTTGTTTTTCCCCCTTTTAAAGGCAACTTGTATTCTTGTGGGACAGATCCTCATCTTGGTTATTGACTGTCCACAACGTGGCTTGGCTTATAGGACATGGAATTAATTATTAATTAATAATACATCATAAAATAGCAGTTAAATTGACAAGGTTCATTCGTAAATAGTAAACTAATTAAATCTGGACCTTACTGAACTAGTTGGGACGTGGAGTTAAGAGTCAATGGGTCAGATTAAAGTTAAACTAAAGTTAAACCGATACCAAACTGATGAAAAATTGAACATTTTATGATTATTAATGTAAAATTCTAAATAAAATAAAAACTTGATTTTTTTTTTAAAAAGGTGAATCAGATTGATTCCCAGACCGGACAAGTTTACCCCGTTTTGTCAGTTTCTGGACCGACCAGCCGTCCGGCCTGAGTTTCATAACCTGGTAAATAGTATTCTATTTGCTTCTAATTTATAATATTTGTTAGAGTGGTTTTATGTTTTAGAATAAATACTCGTGCTTTTTATAATCAACTTTTATCCTTATTGTGCATAATAAATTGGGGATTAAAATTAGTTAATAATAATAAATATTTCAAAAATCTCATATTTCTTTCAAATATACCTCTATGTATGAAAAGAATATAGAATAGAGAATGAGTAACAAATATCACTCTGATCCTATTTATAAGTCATTTTTTACTAAAAAATTTGGTCCTATTTATAAATCCAGCTACAAGGCAATAAATGCATTTTGTACTTTTTCACCCCTATTAATTGCAATAAACAAAAGGAATTCATTCATGTTGACTTTTGGGATCAATCATAGATAAAGGCAAAATTGAAAATTTAGCCCATAGTTAATGAATTAACTAACTCTCCTTAGTATGTAAGAATTATTTAAGAAGAACTTATAAATAAGATCAAAGTGATATAAACAAGTATGAGTATAATTATAAAATATGAGAGAGAATGTGTAATAAATGATTTAATGAAAAAGAATTAGTGGTGAGTGAGGGATAATTAATATAAAGATATGTATTTAATTGGGGTAAAAAAGAAAAAAAATAGTTTAAATTGTAAGATACAAGGAAAAAATTATTTATAAAAAGGATCAACCCTAAAAAAAAAAAGTTAATTATAAAAATTAAGTACTTTAGATTAACGGTAGAAGCTGTTTTTCCAACGTGATTTATGGTATACAAAGTAAGTTTGTAAGATAAATTTCATTTCAACTTGTGTAAATAGACTTTTCCACCGCCAACCCAAACATGCTCTAAAAAAATACAATAGGAGTACGTTTTTACCTTCTAATCAAGTGCTCCCGGGTGATGCGGGGAGTTAATGCTTGTTAAATGTAAGTAACACGAGTACTATGTTTTTTCAAGAAAACAATAATTTACTAATCCCATTCAGTAATGGGGCAAAACCATCACAAATCTGAACTGGAGTTGTACTGAAATGGTAGAGTGAAGTCGGATAAAACAAGTTCTCTAAATCAAGCCATTTACATTAGTACTCCTTTCGTCCTTTTCATAAAAATAACTTCCAGACATTATTTTTTAAAGTACAACTTCCAAACATATTTTACCATAACTATATAAAATTTTAAAATATTATTAATTATATCTTAAAAATTAATAATTTTTCAATTTTACCTTATTTATTCTTGGCCAATATTCTATATTCAGGACGGGGAGGGGAGTACCTATGTTAATTTTCTTTTGCCGATATAAATGTTTAAAATTTATATTCAAATGTTTTTTAACTCTGAATTCGTAAAACTCCAGCGGTTCCCGGCCAGAAGAAAAACCTTCCGCTGTGAAGAACTAACCGCCGTGATCGGAATGTAGTCCAAAGTCTTTTGTTTGTTTCCGGCTGTGTTTAGCTTCTTAATTCTCATTAGGATCAGCACATGACGATTTAAACATTTCAATCAAGATGACCGATGAACTTAAAAGAGAAAATCAAATTCGCGAACATCGAGTGGGCTTATCAATAAAACACAAACCAGGCAATCGGATTCATTAAGCAAAACTGATTATACAAAAATCTGGAAAGAAGAAAAAACCCCCAAATTTGTACAGAAGAGACAAAAATGTCTCATCGGATAAATTGATTTCGCTCTAATCTGGATCTAAACACATCGAGCGAGATGAGAAGAAGATGAAGGGCGAGTGCGGCAGAAGATGGAAGCCACCGAGTTGGCCAAGCCCACCACTATCGCCACCTTCACCTGACCTCTCAGAGGAATCGAACGGCCAGAATCCCTCCGACCAAAATTGTTGCCGCCGTTGATCATGCTTCTTCTTCCACCTTCCATCTCTATCACTTTCTTCTACTTTCTTTTCTTTATCCGCTTCGGTGAGTAGAATAGAGCTACTTCGCCGCCTCGCTTCTGAATTCTGCTAGATCTGGACCGGATGGCTCTGCTGGTTGGAAATGCAGGGACGATGGCTTATATAGGAACTATGTTACGAAAACGCCCTTCTTATAGACTTAAATTACAGGAATTACCACTGATGCTGTTAGGTGTGGTTCTGGTCTTTTGCTCTTTGAAGTCCTTCGGACTAAGACTTTGACGGTTTTGACCTTGTCTTCTGTATGAGAAAATGGATTCTTTTTTGGGGAGAATGTCAAAAAAATATCATTTAAACTTCAAAATCTCGTTAATAAGTTCGGTAATGGGATTAACAAGAATGATAATGCAATTAATAAATCATTTTATTGTTAAATCACATATTTAAGATTTTAAAGTTTAAATGGTATTTTTTTGGAATTCTCCTTTTTTTTTAATATTTTTGTCAAATACCCATATCTATTAAAAAATTGTTTCTGAATTTTAAATTTAGTCTTTTAAAAGTACAAAGGACGAATAGGATGGTATACAAATACAATACAATTCTCACTTGTCTTCCAGTGTAAAATTTGAATTGTTTTAATTTGTATATAGATTTATCTAAACATTTAATGAATTTTTGTTTCTATTTTTTTTCTCATTAATTATATATAATATATTAATTAGAATATTAGTGGTGCTTATATTTACTTTATTTATCTTTTATTGCCCCTCATAGATAAGGGTGTACTTAAAAAATAAAATTTATTTTAAGGTTAAGGTGCAATTTTAACAACAAAGTTTTGTCCGAATGGCTTCTGGCACAAATAAGTTTTGGAAAGAAAAAAAATAACAGTGAAAAATTAAAATGGTACAAATTTAACAAAACCATTAAATTTGACCTAACAACGTTAAATTATAAGAGAAGAAAACCCTTAACGGTTGTAGGTCAAATTTAATGGTTTTGTTAAATTTGTATAATTTTTAATTGTTCATTGGTATTTTTACATTTTCTAAAACTTATTTGTGTCAGACACCCCTCAAGTGAAATTTTGTTGCTAAAATTACATCTTAACCTTTTATTTTAAATATACTTATTATTTTTAACTAATTTTAACCATTTTCTTAA
Organism: Albizia julibrissin; assembly: GCA_037074505.1. Lineage (NCBI taxonomy): Eukaryota > Viridiplantae > Streptophyta > Magnoliopsida > Fabales > Fabaceae > Albizia > Albizia julibrissin. The sequence continues at coordinate 40,000,324 of CM073479.1, forward strand.
ATCGTATAATTAGATTATCTAGCTCCTATAAAAATAACCGAAGAGAGTACAATAATGCTCTACTTAATTATAAATATAAAATGCCACGTTGTGTATATTTTATTAAGGATTAGGTTGGCTTTGTATGGCGCTCATGTTATGCAGGCGGCTATAGGATCTAACAGCAATCTTATCTTGTAAGATTAAACTATTTGGAATCATATTTTGGGTACTTAGTGTTTGTTATCCTTATTTATCATTTAGGAAAAATATTGCTTCCAAAAAACTATTGAACCAAATCACATTCAATGTACAGATCCTGTTCACTTTTTGTAATGTGAACACGTTAATATAGTTTTAGTAGTGGGAGTCATATTGACCACGTGGGGAATAAGCTTTGTGTGGGTTAGATTAAATGAATCAGCTTTTTGTGGGGCTCTTCAGTCTTCACTTGAGTGTGTGTGAAACCTGAGTGCCTAACATGTGTGTGAAGCCAACATTAGAGTTCGGTTTGTATGAGTTTTTATGAATAGGCTTTATTATATAAATTTAATTTATATAAATTGAGATAAATTTTTTTTACATATTTACCTCATAGATCGTAAAAGCACATCGTAGACAGTAAAAATTACTTCGTATTCCGTAAATCACAATTCATAAGCACTTATGAAGCTTCCATAAATTAATACAAACGAGCTGATCGATTGGTATATTTTCTCTATCATGATCAACCTTTAATTTTGGCACTGATATCTTTATATGTGGGCCCCATTTGTTTTATTTTTGTTTTTGTATTTTAGTCTCAAGCAAATTGACTGCTTCCATTAGTGAAAGATTCCAAAATAATGAGATGTGTGCTTTTTTAAAAAAAAAAAAACATGAAAACACACTCCACTGAATCAAGCTAAAGATTGTCCAAAATAATAATAATAATAATAATAATAAAGCTAAAGCTAATACAATATAATTTACACGGTAAAACGCCACATGACAAACGGAATAAAAAACAATCTCGCATAAAATATAGAAAACACAAGATAAGACTACTACTATCACTAACATGAAATAACATAACACAACCAGTGATTATCAACCAATAATTCAATTCCTCCTCTGGACGCCGCATTTGTCTCACATTACTCTTCCTGGCCTTTTTTTATGTGTACATTATCACTTTGTCAATAAAAGTAGTCCAAATTTGAAGCATCTTCACCATCATCACATTCCAAAAATTTTTTAGAACTTCCACTGAGCATAGAAATATCACTTATACGTACTGACTTTATAATGAATAAAAGAGAAAAATTTATCCCAAACAAATATTATGAAGCAATATATAATAATTCAATTAAAAGAGACTCTAATAATAAAATAAATTAAAGATTTTTTTTTTCAAAAAAACTAAAGTTGCTTAGTATTGGTTAATGCTTGTGTTCCCATAAATTTTCTTCATATTTCCCCCCCTTTTTGGAAGGTAAAAATAATTTATATCAATTACCAATATATTGAATATATTGGTGTACAATAAAACTTGAATTCAGGACGTTCTGACCTGCACATTGAATATTGTAATTTTTTTGTCTTTTTCCTATTTTTTCCTGTCATTTTATTTTTTTCCCCTATCTTGTAAAAATGAAGATTGCAAAAACCAAAACACTATAGGAGAAACCAATAAGGCAAGACGAGTAACATTAGAATAATGGGGATGAAGAATATAATAAACTAATAAAGAATTGAAGAGAGAAGGATGAAACAATTTTGGAAAAAAAAAACTTTTGCTCTAGTTTTGGTTTTGGTCCCTCAAATTTGAAGTTGATGGTTTTGGCTCCTCAAGTTTACTCTGTTTATAATTATTGGTCCATCAAATTTGAAAAGGACTTGGTAGCTTCTTTGACGGCTTTAATTCATCCGACGTGGCGCTAACACCGTTAAAATAACTTATGTGTCATGCCTTTTAGAACAGTTGATATGGCAAATGTACTCTAATATGTTATATGGTGTTGAAAAAAAAAAAAAGGAAAAAAAGGGCATTAAAACGAAATGCATGAGCCAAAAATAGCTTATGTGTCATGCCTTTTAGGTTCTTGCGTTTCATTTTGATGCCATTTTTTTCAGCACAATATAACATATTATAGTATATTTATCATATCATTTGTCATAAAAGACATGACACATAAGTTATTTTAACAATGTTAGCGTCATATCGAAAGAATTAACACCGTCAAATGTGCCTTCAAGTAAGGTAATTAAGGCTGGACCGATCACTGAACTGGCTAGATAGCTAAATTGGGACAAAACTGGATAAAAAGTGATGATTTAAAAGTTATTAATATGAAATTGTAAAGAAAATAAAAAAAATTGATTTTTTTTAAAACTAAATCTGGTTTATTCTCAGATCGGACCGGTTTGTTGGTTTTCGGCAGAACCAATCGATCCAGGTTTCATGATTTAACCATCAAGTTTTTTTAAAATTTGAGGGACCAATAGATATAAACAAAGCAAACTTGAGGAATCAAAAGCACAGATTTCAAACTTGAGGGATTAAAACTAAAATCGAGGCAAACTTCAGGGACCAAAACCACTAGACGAATTTAACGACGTTAGCGCCACGTCAGACGAATTAACGTCGTCAAAGGCGCCACCAAGTCCTTTTCAAACTTAAGGGACTAACTGTGATAAACAGAATAAACTTGAGGGAAATTTCAAACTTGAGGGATCAAAACAAAAAATCAGGTCAAACTTTAAGACCAAAAATTATATTTACCCAACAATTTTTATTCACTTGTATGTACAACATATGTAGTGTAATATGTATTGTGCAACTTTCTATTTATGGATATCTAATTTTATCTAAGAGTTTGATAAAATAATTAAATAAATAACAAAATTAATTCACATAAAAGTGAATTGTTTAAAAATGTATTGAGAGCGAATTAATTGTTAAATGCTATCATAGAAGATCCGTTGCACATGACAGAAAGATATTTTGCACACGATAAAAGATATTTGCACATTCATATAGAAGATTTATGCGCATACGAAAGATTGGTTGCACACAACGGAAGATCTGTTATATACGATAAATGACTGTTTACACGCATGATAACATTTGACAATTAATTTGTCCTCAAGTTATTTTTAAACCATTTTCCCTTCACATAAATTCACAATTTGTAGCTTTTTAAATCATGGAATAAAACTCCTAAAACCCAGAATTGAGAGAGGTCCTTTTCTTTTGACATAATTCATTATTTGTAACCGTAAGCCTTGCAAGGGCCAAGGAGGCTGATCTAATTATAGTTGCTAAGAAATACAATATTTTCTAGAGGCATGAGTAATAGAACATGGACCTCTAGGAGCCGAAAACTAGGACTTGAAAACTCAAATCACATCATGACCAGTTACAAGAAATACAACAGTGTGTTAAAAGTTATTTTTATCTTGAAAGTTTTAAATTCAGGGAGGAATTTTACCACAAAAATTTTTAGGACAGTTTTATTTCAAAAATATAAAAAATAAAATAATTTAATTTTAATTATTAATTAACTAAATACGATAAACTACCGGTCTAGGTTCATCTCCCCAACCACAATTGCTCCAATGTTTTATACTTTCCGGACAAAATTGCCGAACAATTTTCTTTCCATCCGATCTGTGTTTCGCTTCTCATACGGATCAACACGAGACGATTGTAACCTTTGATCAAGACGATCGATGAACACAGAAGAAAAGTGGAATTCGCAGATCCAAGTGGACTCAGAAATAAAACATGAACCAGCCAATTGGATTCACTAACAAAATTTAAGTAATTAATTGTACAGAAATATGAGAAGAAAACCCCCAAATTTGTACATGAGAAACAAAAAAGACTTCAGATGGGGGAAGAAGAACTGATTTCGATTTATGGACCTAATATATCAACGAGCGAGACGGGAAGAAGGACGAGCACGAGAGAATATTGAAACCACAGAATTAGCCAAGCCCAGCACTATAGCGAGCTTCACCTGACCCCTCAGAGGAATCGGACGGCCAGAATCCCTCCGACCAAAGCTGTTTCTGCGGTTGATGAAGCTTCTTCTTGCACCTTCCATCTCCATCGATTTATTCTACTCTCTATTCTTTTCTTGATCGGCTTTGGCAAGGAGTGTAGGAAAACGAATTCGCTGCTTCGCTTCTGCGTCTGGAAGTGGGAGTGACGGTGGATTATATAGGTCAGTGTTACTAAAATGCCACTGGTTTGGCCTAAAAATTACAAGTGCAGCCACCGCCAACCGTCCATTTTGAGTCTTCGTGTTTACTCATCGGGACTGATACTTTGACGGTTTTGACCTTGTCTTCTTCCATTGGATCCACCTGGGAAATGAGAAGTGACCTCATCTGTGAAATAAAATAGAGTATATGATAGTTTTTTAATTTATAAAATAATGTTCTTTTGTTGAAGTGAAAGCGTGTGTATGGACAGAGAACGTGAGGGAGTACAATGGAGGAACGGATTAGTCATTTTTGTGTGTAATTTATGAAGCGCTGGGTTAGCTTTTTGTCTAGTAGTCCCTATTAGGAGTGGGTATTCTGTTTTTTTTTTTCAGTTTTCGATAAAAATTGAATAAAATCAATTTAAAAAATGAAACAGAAACCGACTAATAAAATAAATTAAATTGAATTAACCGAAATATTTTTGGTTCAGTTCGGTTAGTAATCGAATTAACCGATTTTTTTATTTATTTTATACAAAATAAAATATATAAAAAAATTTAAAAAAAATATTATTTTTATCATTAATATTAGATTTAGGTGTAAAATATATAAAATAGATTAATTAGATTTAAAATATCTATAGATTTTATCTAATATTATTTAAAATATACATTTATTTAATTATAAAAACATACATTTATGAAATAATATATATTAAATATAAATATATTATAAATATTTCAGTTTTAACCAAATTTTTTTTAATAACCGAATCGAACACTGAATTTTTAGAAAAATAAAAATCCAAATTCTGAATTAACTGAATTAAATTCGGTTCAGTTTTCAATTTCAATTCTAATTTACTTACCCCTACTGCCTTGGGAGAACCCGTAATATCTAGCACAAAACTAATCTACAATATCTTAAAGCGTTGTTGAATGGCACAGTGTGTAGTGTCAGTTTAGTTTTCTTTTTTTAATTTTAACAATTTAAAACACAAAACCGTAACAGGCACACACACATACACAGTTTTTGGCTATTTAAGTTTTTTTTTTTAATAAGAGGAGACAAAACTATTCTCATAATATTCCTTTAAGTGCATCGTAGAAATACTTTTAAAATGTTAAAAACAACTTGACGCTAAGTCAAAAAGAGTAAACATATTATTATATTTTAGGGAGGCAGGGCTAGGCTAAGCTGAAATATTTTGGATTGGTTGAGTTTGAAATATTTGGAGGGGGTTAAAATGGACTTAGTTTCTACAAAACAAAGTGTTTTAGGATGTGTTTGGATATAGTTTTTAAGAATAAATTATTGAAAAAAATTTAAAAAAAATGATTTTTTTTAATAGATTACGAAAAAATAGATTATGGAAAAAAATGATTTTGATAAAATAAGTGAGTTTGGATATTAGGTTAAGAATAACTTTTTTTTAGTGGTCAAATTACCAAAAATGACATTAATTTTTGTGATAATTACATATAAAGGATAAAATTATATTTTATGTATTATTTTACATAAAATTTAACAATAAATACTAAAAATTATTTACAAACAATAATTATAAAAAATAATACTATATTATAGATTGAAATAAGTACTCTCTCCTGTCTTAAATATAAGATAGAATTGAATTTTTTTAAAAAATATTAAAAAAATTAAAAAATATTATATTTTATAAATAGTTGTTTTTCTATCAATATGATATCACACGTAAATGAGAAAATAAGAATAGAGATTCTGAAAAAAAAAAAAAAAAGCTAATGTTGGTGCTTGAGACGTGGCATCTATTTGTGAAAGAAAACAAAAAGGGAACAGAGAGGACGGCAAAAGGAAGGAGAGAGAGAGAGAGAAAAGTCATAGGGCCCACGTGAAAAAAAAGAAAATCTCAACTTCCCAAAAATCATGGTTTTATTAAAAAATCACTTTTATCTTTTTTTAGTGTGTTTGGATGTTTCTTAAAATCATAGTTTTTGTGTTAAATAATAGTTTTAATAAAAAAATATTCAAACATACTAATTTTTTGAAAACCATAATTTTGTCCTAAAACTATGGTTTTGTCTCCATTTGGGAAAATCACCTTTTTACTTGTTTTTCCTAGTTTATGGGCCTCACATATCTACCTCATTTGTCTTTTGATGTTTGTGGCAACCATGTCCCTCTCTCTCCTCTATCTTTTTTTTTTTGAAATTCCTATAAATTTAATTTAAAAAATTTAGCATTTTAATTAAAAAATTTAATGTTAAATATTTAAAAAATTAGAAATTTAATTAAAATTTTTTATTTTTGACTATATTAAAAAAATTAGTTAAATTAATTAATATAACATATAAACAAATTTTTTTTTGTATTTATTAAGAAATTTAATGTTAAATATTAGATTAAGGTGCAAAGTTAAGAATCAAGTTTTTCCTAAGGAGCGTATGTAACGGCACAGCTTCTCCCGGACTGTCTTTACTCAGCCGGGTTCATGACTGACCAGGGACTTGCGTCTTTACTCGCAATCCCAGGCTCACTCCGCCCCCTGCGGAATTATCGCCGAAGCGAGCCTCCCCAGGTCTCGAGGACACTACCTGGGGGTAAGTAGTTCCTAACATGAGACCTGGTACCATTGAGTCAGTCATGAACCCGGCTGAGTAAAGACAGTCCGGGAGAAGCTGTGCCGTTACATAAAAAAGGCGCCTTTTTATGTAACGGCACAGCTTCTCCCGGACTGTCTTTACTCAGCCGGGTTCATGACTGACCGGGGACTTGCGTCTTTACTCGCAATCCCAGGCTCACCCCGCCCCCTGCGGAATTATCGCCGAAGCGAGCCTCCCCAGGTCTCGAGGACACTACCTGGGGGTAAGTAGTTCCTAACGTGAGACCTGGTACCATTGAGCTTTGTAAGATCCTCTCCTTAATTCAATAATATTAAATATTATCTCTCAAATACTAATCATAATAGAGATAAAATCACACAACTATTAAATATTATAATATCCAATCTATGATACGATAATACAAAATATGTAGTCAAAGCAGAGTTTATAGGATGTAGGCCCTATGAGTGGCAATATATATCAATTCAACACATAATAAACCACAAGAGGACATAGAGATATATCTATGCCTCAGGAGCTCCTCCCGACATTCCAGCACGGAAACTATCACCTGAAAAATGTTAAATCAACGGGGTGAGACAAAAGCCTCAGTAACCATCTTTCCAACTCATTACACATGCTGACATGTATTCATGAGGTGCCAAGTGGAACAGTTTATATAATAAAATATTAAAAATCTAATATCATTGTTTTATACACAAATCTCATATCAGAAATTATAATATTATATCTCATATCACAATTCCCAAATGCCTCCCATAAATCCAACCGAACCGCCTTATTTCCGCCGACTAGACCCATAGGCTAAGTTACTATCCATGTTACTGGCCACTCAAAGAGCTCTCTGGTCACATGATGAGGATTGGCCAAAATCCACAGAGCATGTTTCCAGACCATGTGTCTTTCCCCTCATTGAACTAGTGGAGTGTCGCAGTCCCTCATTAAACTAGTGGGACAGTCCCTCATTGAACTGGTGGGACAATAGAAAGCCAACTATCGTGCACCAATGGAGGCTATACCACGTGGTAAAAATAACTTTCTCCATCTCAACCCAAACCAAACAACCGAATATGTATCAATAAATATCTCAACAGGAATTTTCTCAAGATTTTCATACACATATGATGATATTGAAAATATACAAATACATCTTATAATTTAAATCACATGGTTCCACAAAGCAAGTGTATAACAAAATACTCCTCAATATTACTCATTGAAATAATCTATAATATCCATATATGATTTTCAATCTCATAATCATTTTACAAAATACTCACAAACACACACCAACACACATAATAAGTGGAAAGTGGTTACCTCTCGCCAAAGCTAATTATTATCACACTGTTCCAAATCCAAGAGCTCAAACACACGCCAAAATCAATCTATCACAATCAATTTACTACCCGTTAATAATTTTCTAAAAAGTCAAAATTATAACTTATTTACAAATTCTAATAATAATATCCTATAAAAACTGAAAAATAATAATTTAGGGTTTAAATTATAAAATGACAATTTAGTCCTTCGAATTTCATAAATGACAGTTTAGTCCTCCAAATTTCATAAATGACAGTTTAGTCCTCCGAATTTCCTAAATGACAGTTTAGTCCTCATAATTTCATAAATGACAGTTTAGTCCTTCAGATTTTAAACTATACCAACTAAAATTTCAATAATATCTCCATTAACCCAAATAAATTATTTAATCTAAATTTAATCGGTTTAAAAGTCCAAAATAACATTATTTATAATTTGATTATATAGAAAATTCGTTATAAAATCTTATATAAACTAAATAACAAAAATAAACCGATTAAAATTAACTATTAATTATCAACTATATTCTTATAGTCATATACTGACAAAACTCAAACTTGTCCAAAATCCTAATCCTAAAATATTCTCTAATCAGTATAAAATTAATATCATAAGAAAGAGAAAATTATTTAGAAAATATTTCATAAAAGAAGTTTAATATTTAGAAGAGATTTTGAGTAACTTATTGATCTCCGAAGAATAAAAATACTCCTATCAGAGCCTTGCCCGTCACCCTATTACACAACACTTCACGCAGAAATTGCGTGAAGTGTGTGTGAGGAAGGGGTACTTATAATACCCCTCCTACCTACCCTTTTTTTTTTAATTATTTTTTTTTATTTTTATATTATATGTGTGGCACCGTAAGGTGCCACAATTCTCTTTTCAAAAGTGGGGGCGCCGCCCCCCACGTTTTATATATATATATATTATTGTTTTAATAAAATAAAATAAAATATTATATAATAATATTATATTATATTAATATTATATTATAAAATAATATTTTTTTTAATTATTATTTTTTTTAAATTTTTTATTTAATTATTTATTTTTAGTACTAAAAATTACTTAATAAAAATGATAATTATAATTATATCCTAAAAATAAAAATGAGGATGTTACAGCGTCTGGTACAAATAAGTTTTAGAAAAGCAAAAGTAATAATGAATAATTAAAAATGGTGTAAATTTAACAGAATTGTTAAATTTAATCTAACATTGTTAGTAGTTTTCTTCTCTTATTGTTAATAAAATATAACCTTATACTCTATATGTAATTATCATAAAAGCTAATGTCCTTTTTAGTAATTTGATCATTAAAAAAGTGATTCCCAACTTAATATCCAAACACTCTCATCTTATCAAAATCATTTTTTACCCATAATTTATTCTTCTCATAATCTATTAAAAAAAATCATTTTTTTCTAAAAAATATTCACAAAAGCTATATCCAAACACACTTTTAAAATGCTTGGCAATTTTTTTAAAAACAAAAGTTTTGACTTGAAAAGCACTTTTTTTAATTTAGCCAAACACACACTTAATTATTCACATATCAAACACATCATGTAACTCAAAAGCTACTTTCATATGATATTTGTGTTGCCTTGTTTATTTGCTAAATCGAAGTAATTCTAATAAAGGCACTCGTCTTAAGTGCATATATAGCTCCATGGACTGTTCTATTTTCACGTCTACTAGTAAGTGGTCAATTTATCAGTCTACAAAGAAGGAATTGAAGTGTCCCTATGGGACACAGCCACGCGTGCTTTCTTCAGCAGCATCCAACCACCAGTTATTGGATTTATTTTTAAAGGTATTAGATTCAAAAATATCTATCTAGTACTCCACCATCTGAGTATGACCTTCTCACTTTATGCATTTGTAAATGTGAAACGTTAAATAATTGAGTTGGAGGAGTCATATTAATCACGTGGATAACATACTTTGTGTGGCCCAAATTAATTTTGTCTAAATGGGAATTGGGAAGGGACGTTTTTGTATTATTGCTTTTGAGTTGACTACCCACTACGTGGGCGTGAAAGATACCTTTATTTGGCAATGGATAAAATATGATACTACAATTTTGTTAGATAGTAAATTTAAAGGTTTTTAATTTCTCATAAAATTGGAGAAAAGTCTCCCATTAAAAACCTTATTGTTAAAAAGATCTGATAAATTTTTATACTTTAAAAGTATTAAATTTTGTAAACACAAAACTAATAATTTGATTCATATCATTCTCACCAATAAATTTTTAACTGGGAAACACATTTCTTCCAATTTTCCCTTTATTTTTAAGCTCCACAGTATGTTATGAATTTTTATCCCTCGGGCTCAACTCATATGATTTTGTGGGAGAATTATTGTAAAGTTTAAAAAAAAAGGATGTAATCACCCAAAAATCTTATAACCGGTGAGCATCATGTTATGACAATTTCTAAAATAAGAAATGATAACAAATTTATATTACTTATTTATTATTAAAATTATTTGATGACATTCAGTTATTAAATAGGATTTTATGATGATTCTTACTAACTTTTTTTAAAGGAAAAACCAACATCATTACTATTATTAATATTAATAATATTAATATTAGTATTCATATCTCTCTCCCACCCATTATAACCCATTACCTTTTGTTTGGGTTATATCTTGAATTCTTTTTATCATGTGAGCCCCATTTGTTTTTTGTTTTTTTCTGTTTTTTCTTAAATTCTCAGATCACAATAGAAAAAAAGATTAAAAAAATATATATCACTTAAATTTTAAAATATCAAATCAATAATTTTTTTAAAAATTGAGTTTTTAATTACTATATTTTTTATTAATATTATTACTCTTATAATTAATAAAATTAATTTGATATTTTAAAATTTAAGTGATATTTTTTTTACCTACTTTCCATTAAAATAAAAGATTTATTGGATTAAGTAAAAAGATTCTATGTTCAATTCATTACCATTTTGGACCCCACACGGCTAGAACATTGCACTTGGACAATTCCCTATTCACAATTATGCTTACTCTTCACTCGCGTGGGTCCGGGGTCCTTCATTACTCAAACCAATCTTTGTTCCTGGGCATCTCATTAAAATTCGATCAAATTAATATCGTAAAAAAAATGTCTTTTAATTTTGATAATACTAATTATATTTGACTGGGAAAAATCTTCAATAATTTAATGTTAATTAATTAGATTCCATGTAGGCTCATTAAATTAAGGGAAAAAATGGATGTCAACTGTCAATCAAGTCAAGTAAGATTTGTCTTTAATATTTTTTTAAATATTAAGTAAATTTTCAATCGTAATTTATAGTATATGATATAGATTTTATGGTATATAAGGTAAGTATATGAGAGTAGTTTTGTCTCAACTTACGTAAATCACACTTATAAAATAAACAAAAACTAAATCAAACAAGACCTAAATAAACTATGAGTGATTAATTTATCAATTTAGGGCTTGTCTGAGAAAGTATTTGAAAAATATGTTTACGTAAGTCGAGATAAAACTCCTCTCATAAATTTATTTCATATACCGTAAATCATGTTGGAAAAGCAGCTTTTACTGCTAATTTAAACATACACTTACAGATAATATTTCAATAAATTTCTTTTATGGAGACTGTATTAATGAAGTGAAAGATGAAAAGAGCTCGAGTGTGGAAGAGAAAAAGAGATCAACTACACAAACAATGTGATGTGACATGACAATTAAATGGTGACACACTGACACCGCATTAGGGAGTTGACGTCAAATTATTACAATAATTAAGCATATGTTAAAAGATAATTAAAATCCGACATTATTGCCTTCTTTAAAGATCCAATAATATTGGTGTTTAGTGCGATAATGCATATTAATCACGTGGAGAATCTCATTTGCATAGGTTGAAACAAATGTACTCGCAACCTGCCAACTCACACTCACTCACACTTCCCACAATCTTAATTTTGTTTTTATTTCCAAATCCAATTGATTATGCGGTGATTTGCTTTTTGAAAACCACTTCTGAGATATGACAATTGACAACCCAACACTAACAGAACAAACCCATTATTATTTTTTTTACCAGAAAAAACCCATTAATTAATTCACTAACAGTTGTCACCATAAATAAGTTGTTAAATGACTCAAATCTGATGTACATATGAGTTCAATTAATTAATACGCAATCCCCACAAAGAAGGGGAGAGTTTGGATGAATTAATTTAATAAATGCATTGTTTTTGTTTGATTACGATGTTACATTGAACAAAGACATTATTTTTGAATATCCTGGGAGGATGAATTGGATCTCAGTCTCCATAATCTGATAATATTCACATGACCAAACATTTTGTTTTCTTTTTGTCTCTCCCACAATCTTTTGTCTCATTTTTTTATCAGACTCTCATCTCCACTCTCATATTAAATAAATAGATAGTTTAAATTTTATATTTTATAAAATTATTATTTCAAACATAAATAAATAAATTTAACATGTTAAAACATGATGTACACAATTTATAACTGTAACACAAACAAAATTTTAAAAAAATAAATTATAAAATATTATAATAATAATTTTAGAATATACTAAATGTAAATCATTCATCTTTTTGATATGTGAATGGAGATGAGATTCTGAAATGATATGTGAATGGAGATGAGATTCTGAAATAAACAGAAGAAAAATAATTTTGAAAGCATCTTCATCCATTAGTTAGAGGTGTAGTGGAGAGAATCTCACTTCTTCAACGGCAAAACGCTAGAGTGTGGAATTTAATATAAAGAGAAATATGGTTTGTGGGATAGCTTGTAACGCACTCATCTACTCTTATTTATGTGGTAGGAAAAGAATTTTTTTTAATACTTATAAGCCACATCATTAAATTTTTTGATAAATAGACATTTAATCTTTCATTGAATATTATGTAGGTTTTAATTATTATGGGGTATAGAGTGTATATTAAATATGGATAAAGATAAAAAATTATTAAATTTTAAAATAAAGTTAATGAAATTTAATATTTATCTTAATTATGATGAAATATGTTAAAACTAACTTATAAGTAGGACATAACTAGTAAATTTTATGAGGGAGGGGATCTAGTTCATCCTTTGAAAATCTAATATCGTATCATTGTCGGTGTTAAAGTAGCCATAATAAATATTTTCTCAATATAATATCAGCAAACATAATAATAATTCATATATAAAGAGTAAAATATATAAAAATAAGAATTGCAATGAGGGCTAGAGGAAGAAATTTAGAGCGTGTTTGATTCAATCGCATTGCATATTTGTAATTATTGTTGTTAAACTCACGAGTTGATTCTTTGAATTTACCATTTTTACGTTGTTATCTTACATAATCGGCGGGTAAACTCGTGTTAGTTGGAAATTTGATTAAACTCGCAAGTTTACATATCAGGTTTAATATTTTTATGTTTCTAACTTACAAAAATATTTAAACGCACTCTTAAATTCATGTTAATTTTTTTTTACTTCATCATAGTCATTGGTTTTATATATCAATTTTATAGAAAATTCTTTATTAAATATGATGAATTATGGATATTGATGGATTTAATTTCAATTATTTAAATTTAAAATATATTTAAATCACGATAAGGGTTTATGTCATTATTACGAGTTAGTTTAAACTCATGAGTTTGACAACTTTGCTTGCGATGGTAATCTTGATCTCATTACCATAAGTTGCCTGTTTAGTTTGCCTTATTTACAGTAATACATATTGCAATGATAAAACAGATTGTACATTTTTTTATAATGTCCATTTATAGGGGCCTCTATAAATACTCATTGCACGCCTGCAATCCTTGACAAAATCTCAATTTTAACCTCAATAACATAATTAAAGACTAGATTCGCTCTCAATAAAAAAGGGATAGGTATCATTTTTGTTACAAAAGTTTTCACTTTAGGGCACTAGATATTCAGAATATTTTTTAGAACAATGTCATTTTGGAAGTTTCCAAAACATAATAATATTATCCTAACTCTTATAGACCTAAACATTTAATGTTTATTGACCAATTTTACTAAGATCGCATAGGCACATGGCATTTACCTAACCTTCTTTTCCAACTCAAACCTCTAAGTAAGAAAAAAAATTGCCAAAAAAAAAAAAGGCAATCCATCGACTTCTTCGACTTTTTTACACCAATACTATGAATAGTAAAATTAATTCCGAAGATCCTACACATTTAAAATTATTTACCAGGATGCTACATGCAAACTCATTCTTAGCAAAGTGAATTTTAAAAAAAAACAGAATTCTGTGTTTTTTAATTTTTTTATTTAAATTCAATTTGCTAAGAACAGCGAGAGTCCTGTGTCCTTATCTTTTTAAATATTTGTTAATATAAAAGGTGGCAGGTATTAAACCCTTCTTCCCCTCTCACCCCCCAGCCCCCACGCACACCCCATTCCCCTTCCTCTTCCCCACACCCTTTATTTTCATATTAATTTTAATAAATTTATAAACTCATAATATATTAATTTAATTAGTATTTTATTGTATTAATTTATTAAATAAATATATTTTTATTTCTATTATTTGAGTTGTTAACAGTGATATTAAAATTATAAACGGGGTATTTGTTAAATATTTTTTTAATAATATTCAACGGAGCTTTGACGGCTAATATCTTTCTTTTTTTAATTTCTCTAACTAAAGTTTTTAATATAAATACTTGATTTGTTAATAGTGATATAAAAATTATTAATATAGATGTTTGAGTTGTTAATAACCTTTACCAGAGCCCCGACAGCTAATATCTTTTTTTGAATTTCTCTGACTAAAGTTGTTAGTATATATGCTTGAGTTGTTAATAGCGATATTAAAATTGTTAATATAGATATTTAAATTATTAATAACCTTTACCGGAGCTTCACAGCTAATATCATTTTTCAAATTTCTTTAACTAAAGTTATTAATATAAATATTTGAGTTGTTAATAATCTTCACTGAAGCTCTAGCGGCCGATCGTCGGCAAGGTCACCGGAGCTTTGATGGTGGTGGCAGGCAAGTGGGTTGGGGATTTTTTATTTTTAAAAAACTAAAAGTAATTAGGTAATTTCTTAAATTTTGTAGCATTTCAAAAGTTTAAATAAGTCCTTTTAAAATTATTGAAATTTAATATATTTATTTATCTTTTACCAATTTTGATGATATTTTTTCTTTTTTCTCCCTATAATTTATGTGATTTCATGGTCTTTGATTATGGTTTTGATTATTTTCTGTGATTTTTGCAAACCAATATTAGTTGGGTGTTTGATTTGTAGGGAGGAAAAACCACGATGGCAAAACCTTAAAACCTTAAGGAAGGGATGCAAATTTAACATTTTGGATAAAGATTCTATCCATGTTAGATTTCAGCTTTCCCCCACTAAAATCGAAATAATTAACGTTGCCAACATCCATATCAATTATCAATTATTGATGAATCTCTCCCTTCCTCTCAAGCTGTTGCGATTCTAAGTCATTCTTTTTAATTTTCACATGTTCCTTTTTGCTGTTAGATATTGTCAAGAAGAAGATTGACGCTGATTCTGGTTGTTTTGATTGAAGAAGATGATTGGAGATGTTTTTGTTTGAAGGACATTTTGGACTTTTCAATTCCAATTAAACATAAAAAATAATTATTTTTTTTTATTTTGTTAATAACAAACCGAACATTTTAATGGTGAAAAGCATCACATTTCAACCCCATTACATTGTAGTTCATGCATTACTAAGAGGGTCTGTAATTAAATTAAATGGTAGGGGTATTCAGAACGTGGGACGGTGCCAAGATACCCCAATCCTGGTTTCTGGTAGTCCTGGAATCGGGATCGAGATATCTTGACTCTTTTGTTTAAAAAAATAATTTTTAAAAAATATCATTATATTAGTTAAATTTTCTATATTATATTATTTAAAGTGATCATTTAACAACTAACAATGTCATAATAATTACAAAAATTGATATAGAATTAAAGAATCATTTTATTATCATCATCATCCTTATTATCTTTATACATTAGATAGTTAAGATTAGTATCATGATATATACGGTTTGACTCTAATTATCTTATTAGATGATAACTTAATTTATATGGTTAAAAAAAATCAGGATCAAGATCTCAAGGGTGATCCCGGTTCCTGTCCTAGTCTTGGCCTCGGCCGAAATGGAAAATTCTCAAGATTAAAATGTTCGGGATCAAGTCAGGACGGCTGGAATCAGGATACTTTGAACACTCTTACTAAATGAACCATTAGTTACCTAAAAGTCTAATAACAACTGAGGCCATGCAATAATAAGTGTCAGTGTAAGAAATGACAATATATTTATACTTCTTACTTATTATTAAAATTTCTTGATAATTAAATTTATTTCTTGAGACTTCTCTATAACTTCCCCTAAAAGAATAGCATTATTTATTGGGGTTACAACGGCTCAGGACGGGCTAACACAAGAAACTGCCTGGAGCTTGTAATGTGTATGACACAGGCTAAATTTTTCAGGTTGTGCCCATCCAGGCCCGTAGCCTAAACGAAGCCCAAAGGTTTATACGGACCAAAATGGGCCGGGCTAGCATATTTTAAGAAAAGAATTTTTCTTAAATTTTTTGTCGTGCACAGGGTCATGGGTTGGTTAGATGAAAAAAGTAGGAAAGAATGGGAGAGAGAAAAGCTATCAGGCTCAGATTGAAATAGGATTAAATAAATGCAATATTGGTAATCTGGGCCAGATAATATAGTTGGTGTGTAAGATTCCATTTGCTTTATTGTCCACTATTACTTTTACCCAACACAAAGTGAAATTATATTTTAATAAAAAATGTTATTAATTATATGGATACTTATTATTTTGTATTATGTAGTTTATTGATTTTCAATTATAAAATAATAAAAATAAATTTACGCCTATGATATTTAATGTAAAACCTAATTAATTAATTTAAATAAATTATGGATGTGTCAGTTGAGTTAATTAATACTATATGTTTTTTTCTCTATAATATGCTAATCATCTCTCATGATTCCCTTTTTCTTTATCTCTTATACTTGATTATTGTTAACAAAATATAAATATAGTTAATCTAAAAAAAATTGATAAAAATATGAAACATATCTTACATTTAAAATCAATTTCCTACATTAAAGACGGATGACTAATAACAATAATATTAACTGAAAATATAATGCAAAAGTTCAGTTTAGAACTTGTTTGGGACCACATTCGAAGTCATCTCAAATTAATTTCTAAACATGAAAAGTACTTTAGACTCAACTTTAAACAACCACAAAACTTTTTAGGAAATGCCCACTTTAAAGTCCAAATAATTTTTTTGACTTATGGCTAAAGGATTTTGACTTTGTCACATTTACCTCAACTTTAATGGTTTGAGAACCCTTTAATTATTGAGTTGTAAAGCCAAAAGCCAAAACTTTATGGACTAAAGCAAACACTAAAAAAAATGTAATTATTAAACAAAAAGTTACAATTAAGTTTATCATCAAAGAGAAGTGAGATCGAGTTTATTCATCAATTAAAAATATATGATGACAGAAAAACTATAACTTGAAGGCAGGTTATAAATCGTGCTTGTACACATCAATCTAGTAAGCTTATAAGTAATAAGTCAAATGAAGTGATCTAAAGCAAACAAACTCGTAAAAGTAATGAACATACATGAACAACCAACATCCACGGAGCGGATAAGAGAGATCTCTGCAACTTCAAATCCTACCAGCACATCATGCTAACGAAAGCTGACCTAATTATCAGCTAAATTAACTACTTATATAATATATAATTAATTTATTATTAGGTTAAGATGTAAATTTAGCAAAACAAAAAAACTATTTTCATATAAACACTCAACACAACTGAATATTTCTAAATGAAAAAATAGACATAATCAAATTTTTTTGAGAGTATATATAGCAACATCGTTAATCCTGGTTAATTTTCGTTACCAGTCTTTTTACTCTATATTGTTTTAATATATTTTTAGAAATATGTGCATTTTTAATAGAAAAATATCACTTAAACCTCATGGAAATAATTTTATTTCAATCAATTCCCAAAAGATTTTGGAATTTCACTGCATCGCTTGGGTCAAAATGAAATTAAGTTTTGTCAGTAAAAAGACAATAATACATTTAATTTATTTTTCACAAGAGCATTTAGAAAATAAATAAGATTATTTTCAAGATAAATAAAGAATTTAAAAGAATTCAGGAAATTAAAATTTTTTTTACAAGACAAATATAGACATTTACAATATAAATATGTGAATAACCAAAATTTTTGTTAGTAAAAAGACAATAATACCCTTATTTTTTTCTCATTTCATAAAAGCATTTATAAGACAAATAAGAGTATTTACAAGATAAATAAAGGCATTTACAAGACAAATAAAATGATTTAAATGAATCTAGGGAGTTGAAAAAATTTACAAGAAAAATATGTGGATTAACAAAAAATTTTAACTCTCTGGATTCTTTTAAATCCCTTTATTTGTCTTGTAAATGCTCTCATAAGAAAAATAATAAAGTAAGGAAATTATTGCATTTTCACTAACAAAACTTAATTTCATTTTGATTTTAGAGATACAGTGAAATTTTAGAATCTTTTGAGAGCTGATTACAATAAAATTGCTTTCATAGAGTTCAAGTAATATTTTTTCATTAAAAAATGTACATATTTTAAAAAATATATTAAAATAATAGAGAATGAGAAGATTGATAGGACCCACAATACAAAAAGTAACGAAAGTTAAGGGTTAACTACATTGCTTTATATGCTTTCAAAAAATTAACTATGTCAACTTTTACACATAGAAATAGTTAGTTGTATTGAATGTATATATAAAAATAATTTATTACTATATTTATACTAAAACCCTTTATTATTCGAGATGGATAAATAAATAGTAAATATATGAGATCATAGGTGAGTATGCATGGCATCATGCCGCAGGAGGCCATATAAGAAGAGCAGTTAAATTTGAAAAGATAAGGTGGTGATATCATTTTCATGTTGGAACATTGATAAGCTCAATCAAATTAAAAAGCTAAACACAAAGAAAGAAAGAATAACACCGTCCAATGAAATAATGATGTTCAAAGTTGGAATGCCAATATCTAATTTTCAGCAGAAAATGATTGCTTTAGTGTGTATGCTTCCATCAAATCAACTCTTCTTCTATAGCTTTCTCTAAATAGCTGCGTTTTGCTTTTTAATTTCCTTTCTTTCACACTCATTCACTCAATCAAACACACAACTTTTAATTAAGTTCAACCAAAATATGTGAATTAATTGTATGAAAATTAGATCAGTTGTGGTGATTCACACTAGCCCCGAGATTGAGTCTTGGTTCATCCACATGATGATTCAGTCTTGTTCAAATTAATTAAATACTAGACACAACTACATGATATATTGGTTCTGCGAAAACAACTTGAGAACTCTAATTTTGAGAGTTTGAAGTTTATCAATATTAAAATTAATTACATTAGTTAGCCAATTAAGAATCACCTTTATTTAGGCCGACAATACTAAAATTTGTTTAAACTAATCAAGCAATAATACTAAGGGTTATTTTGTTTAAAATTAAGAAAAAAAGTGATTTTGATTAATACTAATTAAATATAAGGGAGTTGTTTAGTCTTGGATGATGCTGGTTTAACTTAGGGCCATTTGTTTAGGAAAACATGGGAAAAAAAATATAAGGTTAATACAATATTTAATCTTTTAAATTTATTTTCATTTTAGTTTTGATCGTTTAAGTTTTAAATTTCAGGTTTTGGTCCTTCAATTTTTTTCCTTTAAAATATTGGTCACTATAATCTAACAAAATCCAATGAATAAAAAAATGGACCGGACCGTTCGGTTTAGACCGGAAACCGGCGAACCAACCTCATGTCCGGTTTGGTTAGCTTTTTCAACAGGGGAAAAATGAACCGGTGTGACTTGGTTCAAATCGTTTTAACTCGTCACAAACCGGTGTGACTTGGTCCAAACTCCGGTTTACCCAAGTTGTGCTTTTCCATTGTAGAGTTTTGTAGTTTTGGGACGGTGATGGCAGATGAGAAAAAAAGAAGAGGGAAAGTATGGGTACAGGAAAATTAAGTGTCACAACCTACAATTACCATGAGAGAAAGCGAGATTGAGAAGTCCAGAGTAATGGTAAAAGCATTAGCTACTTAGTGAAATCGAAGACGAAGAGTAAGAGATGATGCCTGGGGGAGGGCAAACTAAACGACGAAGGTGTGCCGCAGATAGGGGTGAACAAATCTTAACCGAAACCAAAAACCGAATTGAACCGTACGCAATTCGATTTTTTGGTTTTTTTTTTCGGTTTGTAAAATAGGCACATTTCAGTTTTCGGTACGGTTTTTGTGAAATTAATTGGTTTTAACCGAATAACCGAAATTATCACTGGAAAAAGGAAAGCTATTAAGAAAAGATCATTTCCTTGTATAAATATGATAGTTTACAATAGGAATTGAATTGTAATCAGGTCTTTTCCTTTTAAGATTTTTAGTTTACATTTTGTTTCTTAATTAAAAGGCCCAAAACGTGGACAAGCTTGAACCAAAAAGGCCCTTATTTTTAGATTTTTTGAATTGGATATGCTTGAACCGAAAATGCCCAAAATGTGGCCCAAAGACCGAAAAACTGAACCGAACTATTTCGTTTATTCGGTGTTCGGTTTTTTACTAATTTCGGTTTCGATTCGGTTGTAAAAATAGGCATATTTCGGTTTTAATAGAAAAACCGATTGCACACCCCTAGCAGCAGATGGTAAGAAACAGTGTCCACAACTCTCTCTCTTCTGACTCTCGACTCCTAAAGACGGTGAACAAAGGCGGCCTCCAAAGTCCCCTCCTTCCCTCGCGTCTACCTCCCCTTTAGGTTAATTCCTCAATTGCGAAATTAATTCTCTCTCCAAACGATGTCGGCTGCTAACAAAAGCATGAAAAGGAAATAAATCCTAATAAAATGTTAAATAGGCCAGCTATAAAGTAGGCAAACCACTCGCTCGATCTAGCTTTCCTTGTTTTTCCTTCCCTTCCATTTCTCAATCTGAACCGTTGGATTAAGATCTCAACGATCCAGATTTAATATTTTATAATAATATTATTATTTTTATAATAAAAGAAAAGTTTGAACCGTTGAGATCTTAATACAATAGTCCAAATTGAGAAAATGAGGGAAAAGGAGGGGAAGGGAAAAAGAGGAAAGCCAGATCCCACCACCATGTGCACAAAATGACAAAACATAAAGGTGCAAAACCTAATATTAAATATAAAATTGTTAATAAAATAAAATATATTTTAATTTAATTGAGTTTAATAGTAAGCACATTTCATCACTAAAATGATTAGATTAATACATGTGTGTGTGATTTATCAATATATCTAATAATGTTTTATAGCTTCCCTTATTATTAATTAATGACTTTAATTTAAATTAGTTTTTTTTGTAGTCAAATATTAATATATCATATATTTTTAAAATTTTTATGTTTTGACTAGTTTGGTATGTTTGATTAATAATGATTAAAATTGTTATGTTTTAACTATTTTGATGTTAATTATGGGTTATGTTTCAACTTTGAAGAATTAACTAGGTTTTTTTGACTATTTTAATGTTAGTGATGACTTGATAATTAATATTGTTATTTTTTTATTATCAATTAAATTATAATATTTTAATATGTTTGGTCTTACTTCTGATTAGACCTCGGTTGACCCATTGACCCTTAAACTTATGTCGCAACCGATTCATTGCCCGATCTGATTTTTCATTCCTTGATAAAATCATGAATATTTTGTCTTTTAGGGTAGGGATGAGCAAAAAACCCGGCAGTCCAGGTAACCCAGTCTGACCCGACCCAGTCTAGTTAAAAAAAATGGTCCGAAACATTTTCAGGCAAACCAGACCAGACTGGTCATCTCGGGTCAAACTGGACTTCGGACCAAGGCCTTAAATCCTTTGGATTGGTCCAGTCTGGCCTGAGTAGAGTCTTTTTTTCTAATACTTTACCAGACCAGAGTGATCATGGATTTGTTGTAATCCACTGTACTAAACCCTTTGTTTTTTTACCCACAGCCCAAACCCAAAAGCCCAATCTTCATCCTTCATTCTTTAATATTCACTTCACTTCAGTTCCGAGTTCCGACTACACAGTACGCACACTGACACACTTGACTTCAGTTCACTTCCATCATAGCTCACGACCTCATGCATTGGCAGATTGGAAGAGAAGTGAAGAACCCTAGCTAGCTGTCGCTTGTCTTTTCCTCTCCAGTCTCTGTCTCCGTCACAGTCTAGCGGTGAATCAGTCTCGTCTCCGTCGCTTGTCTCTTCTTCTCCGGTCTCCGTCGCTCGTCTCTTCCTCTTCGGTCTCCTTCTCCGTCACCGTCTAGCAGTGAATCAGTCCCGTCTTCGTCGCTTGTCTCTGCCTCTCCGGTCTCCGTCGCTCGTCTCTGCCTCTTCGGTCTCCTTCTCCGTCGCCAAGCAGTGAGGTAATCAGTTGATGTTGCTTAACTCTGCGCTTTCCTCTCTGAAGCATAATAATAATTGTGGTAATTAAGATATATAAGTCGCTTATACATATACATATCCAAGATTCAAGGTGTCCCGATTTTAGATTGTGGTTTCCCCCACCCCCAAATCATTATCGTTTTATTTTACCATTGACAATTTGTTGCTGCTGCCATTGACAATTTGTTGAATCGAATGAATAGTATTTTGGTTTTCAAGGACATATTTCTTTTTTTCAATTACGAAAAGCAAGCTTAAGAGTTGAGAATTACATTAAAAAACAAAAGACAAACAATTATATATATAATACCTAAAGGGACCTGGACTGCCTGGATTGGTCCAGGAAGTCCACTGGACCGGTCTAGTCCAGTCCAAGCTCGGGCTGGTACTGGACCTTGGACTGGACTATATCAGACCGTACCTTGGGCTGACTTGTCCAGCTCGATGTATTTTCCAGACCAGACCTCGGGTTGAGGCCAAACCCAGTTTAGTCTGATCCATGATCAACCCTACTTTAGGGACTAAAAATTATATTTACTAAGTTGATAAGACTCCTAATGAATATGCTCGTTTCTTGCAAGCATTGGTTATATACAATGGTTTATGCCATTGAATTAATTGGTGGCCGTCCATTAATTTTTTTTTGTTGATTTGGTGATGGTAAAAAAAAAAGTTTTATAATTAATAAAAATTAATATTTTCTAATTATATATAAACATGGATTCAAACAAAATGTATGAATATATAAAATATTATATATATATAACATACATTCACTAGCATGGGATATTTTTTCTTTTTAAATTTAAATTTAATTTTATTATCAACTATACTTACATCAAGTTCCTTATATCGATTATATTAAGTTATCCAATCACACATCATCACATGTCTAATTTTTTTTATATAGATTTACAGTTAAATGATAATAATTTAAAAATATGATATATGGTCACATATGATTAAAGAACTTGACGAAAATGGATATAAAAAAATATAACCTTAGTATTTTTTATTTATTTATTAATAAATGTTAGTATTAAATATACACACATTATTAATGATTTAGTTTATAGTTATATGATTGTGTGAGAAATTAAATTTGATTTCAGGGAAAGCTGATGTGAGAGACGTGTTCGCATTAATTAGCATAGAGGATGCGGCTAAGATAGAACATGAATCAATAATATCATGCAATTGATTATGATTATGCTTCTACATATATGACTACGAAGTTTTTTTTATTTTTTTATTTTTCCTTTTTGATCAAACATGACTCCGAAATTTTGTTTGACGTGAGTTGCAACATATATGTGCTAGCTCGCCTCATTCTGACTTACTTATTACATCATATTTAAATCCTCCCTTTTAATTTCTTCATTTTATCTCCAATAGCTCTCAAATAATGCTTCTAAATAAGCGTATTATCCATTGCCATGGTATATGAATATATAATTACGTAAAACAAGAAATATAATTATTTCTTTTTTTAAAAGCTAAGGAAACTCTCTCTCTTTATAGGTGTGGTTATATCTGATTCAATCAGATTTAGATATTATCAAATCTAATTTGGAGTAGTTTTTTTAAAGATATTATCAGTATTTGCTTGATTTACATTCGAGACATCGAGTATTTATCAGGGTTTTTAAACCCGAACTGGACCGAAAACCGGTTGGTCCACTATTTTAAAAAAAATCAATTTTTCTTTACAATTTATATTAATAATCATAAAATATTTAATTTCTTAACGATTTGACTCCATTCTGATCCATTGATTCTTGACACAATACCTCGATCGATTTAATAACCGGTGGAGATTCACAACCTTGGTATTTATGTAGAATGAACCATTCCACTAAGACCAAGACCTATTAGTTATAAGACAATCTCTCTCCTACTAATATCAAATCACCCAACATTTTAAACCTCATATTGGATTCTAATAAATCTAAAATTGAATTAAGTAAGATATGAGGTGGCTAAACGCAATTGTACAAATATGAAGTCCCTTACTAGATAAGTAATGCGCTCATTGTTGGATGACTTATAATTTTTTTTACCTGAAAAAACTAATACTTCTTAAGTCCTTAATGTAACACCTAATTAAATATTTTTTGAAGAGATTAAGGAAACAAAATAAATTACTTAATCATAGCATATATTATATATGCATGTCTTTATATTATATATTAGTTTATAAGTCATACCAATTAGTATGGAGAAAAATGATAAATATAAATACTTTAAAATAATTTATTTAGTTTTCTTAACATTTTTTAAAAAAGTCAACTGAGTTATATATTAAGAATATAAGGAAGTATATACGCGTGTTTATTTGAAAATCTGATTGTTGAGATTGAAGGATCAAATTGAAGCATGACAAAAATACTAATATTATTAATCCTTAAGAATAAAAAAGTATATAAAAAGGTATTTATATAGGCAACCAAGTAGATTAACCCATAATCCAAGAAACTAATCAAATCAAATCATAATGATAGAATGTTCATATCAAATCCTTATATACATCAAGTAATAAAATATCAATCAAAATAATATTTAATTAATATCCTAATTTTAAACTTTCTATACTTCACAATGATAACAATACAATAAACAAGAACAAAAGAAAATGTTTGATATCCTAGTCTTGCTATGAACATATTAACTTATATGCCGACAAGGAAAAAGTTGGAATATAGTATTTAGAAAGAATGCTAATTGATAAAGATGTCTCTCCAATCTTCTTTGGTGGCAAAATTTAAAAGATGTTAATGTGATTATTTTTTTTTTGAAAAAAATATTTTGCTTAAAGAAATAGACAAGAAACACTACTACAAGCGTGAATTTGGAGATGTGGACATTGAACGTTTCCCTTTAGTTGTAATTGGAGCCCAAAATCAGAAAGTGATGGCTGGTGCTACATACATGAACCACAAGTGGTATTGGGCCTTTTTCTTTTGGTCGAAGAAACTGAGCCTTTTTTTTCAACATATGTTTTATTAATTTGTTGATGATAGGATTACTGTACCACATATTCATTTTATTTATAAATCCAAATTATATAATTCTCTCATACTAAGAAAATTTATTTAATTCAATAAATATGAACTAAATGGATCATTTTTTTTTCAATTTTTCTTTTTTTATGGATGAGTATTTTTCACCTCTTTCTTCTCTCTTTACCTTTAATAAGGGCAGAATTGTAACACTTTCATTTATTACTCTGAAAGTGGACTTATAAGGATAAAAATATCTTCCCAAAATGGACTTCCCAGCATCTTGATGTTAATTTTCTAAGTGCATATAACACCCCCATAATAGTTGTATTATTTTCCAATGATATTCAACACTTGAATCCTATCAATAATTTATAGTGTTGGATGCATCATAAATAAATTAGAGTGTTGAAGCACATGATAAATGATACTAAGGTGTTGTATGTAGTATAAATAAGATTATGGTGCATGCAATTAGAAAATAATATTAGGGTACCATATGTTATTTTACCCGTTATTTATTTACTGTTTTTGCTGGAAACCTTAATAATTTATGAAGAACCCACAAATGCTGAGATAAAAAAAGGAATAAATAACTACTCTTAAAAGAGCATGTCTTTCTAGAAATTTTATGCTTAACATACCAAATGAAGATTCTTTAGTTGGGAATTTTGGGGGTGCCTTATTGGACTTGAAGAACATGAGATGGGAACTATAGATGAGTTTGCTTGAGAATCGACTATTTAAATAAAATTAAGCTTATCAAAAATAGAAATGAGCAGCTTTATCATAATTGAAATTTAATTCCAGAAGGTTGCAACATGTTTAAAGGTGAGTGGTTGTTTGATTTTAAACTAGTGAAAGAAAAAATAACTTTCAAGTTGATATGCTTCAAAATTACTTTTAGTGAGTTCATTTTAGATGATATTGATTTGTTTATTTCTTATAATATATAATAGTTTTCATTACTTTCTTTACTTATAAAAAAGGAATAAAGTATGTTTGGTATCACTTTTAAAGGGTTTATAAGTATTTATATATATAAGTTGAGATAATTCTCCCCTCACATACTTACCTCATATTTCATAAATTATAATTTAAAAAATATTTTTAAAAACTTTAATCATTATTTTAAACGAATTTTAAATAAAACACACATTTGCTGATTTGAATATATCGATCTATCTAAATAAATATGGCCATCTTGATTTGAGTGTCACAATATATTTAATTTCACTGTCTTTTCCGTAAGCAGTGACATATCACTATAGCCAAAGCATGCGCTAACATGCTTACAGAATATGTCAAATTAATTAGTCACTATAATTTGACTGTCGTTTCTCCATTATTTTGGTTACAATGAGATGAGTCATTCTTTTTTTTCAATGAGATGAGTCAAAATTTTTAAAGTATTTATACACATAGATTAAAATAACATTCATCTTACATATTTATTTTATATATTATAAATTATGATTAAAAAAATATTTTTACAATCTCACACAAAAATATAGATAAAACTTGTATATCTACTTAGTATTGGCGTATCTATAACTTCTTCTTCTCGGGGGGGGGGGGGGGTAACAATATTTTCGAGTGAAAACATAAATTCAATTAATACCAAATTTCCATTTTCCAGTATTGCCGTATCTATAAATTCTTCTTCTTGTTTTTTTTTTTTGGGGTAACAATATTTTCGAGTGAAAACATAAATTCAATTAATACCAAATTTCCATTTTCCAGTCCACGAGGTTCAAAGTTTGAAACTGTGGGTGTGGCCCTGTGGATTAAACCGCGCCTCTAAACTTGAAATTAGGTTCGGTATTGGTGGGAAAAAGAAAAACCGAAAAAGCTGAGTTTAATTAGTTTGATCCGCAAAAGCAAAAGCCCTAGTTGGACCATCAGTCACTCAATTATTGTTTTTACGAGGGAAATTAGTCCCATAAATCCATCACTCTCAGAACTCTCAATTGGGGGAGTCATCCCAAAGAGTACGTTTTTGCTTTCCTCTTCTCAACGGCACTCACGAAACTAACTATCCATACAAAGAAATTCAGAAATCGTTCCATAATTGTCATGTCCTTATATTGTTCCACCTCTGGTACAATAATCCCCTGTTCCCTCGTGGGAAAAGGAAGAAGAAATAGCGGCTTCGAAGCACCAAGCTCCTTCTCCTTCCATTATAAATTACCCCATAACTTGTCAAGGCACATTGGGTTTGTACCAAAATTCAACCTTCCTTCTTGTTCTTGTTCTTCTTCTTCTTCTGTGATGGAGGAGGACCATAAAAACCTGGGTTTTGTGTCTGAAGCAGAGGACTATTCGAAGGAATTGGATGTTGCTGTTAGAGCGGTTCAGATGGCTTGCTCCCTCTGCCAGAAAGTGCAGGAAAATTTGATTGTTCAGTCCAAGAGTGACACTCAGGTCCATTCCAAGGGCGACAATTCTCCAGTCACTGTTGCAGGTATATGTTTCTGAATTGGAATATTGTTTTGAAAGTTTTGTTTCTGATTGTTGATGGAGTAGTATTTTCTGAATGATTTCAAACATGTTGTTATAAGCTAATGGGTACAATTCGACTCATTTTTATCGTTTTGAGTTGTGCATTTAGTGTTATTATAGCTTACTAAAAGTTTGGAGTGGACGAGGTTTCTGTAGCATGCAAGTCCAGGGAGTTCAGTAGTGTGCATACAAAGTTCTAGCTTAACACATGTTACTTGGTTTTCCAGGAAAGTTCTATAATTAGTATGGATAGAAGAAAGAAGTTCCAAAATTGCGTTCATACTTAGTTTGTTCATGATACAAATATACAACTTGGTTATTTGTGGTCAGACGTAATAGAGAAAAATGAAAACTTTGTCTGCTACTCAGGGACAAATAATCCAATCAATGAAAGAGTTTTTCTGTCTTCTAGACTGCTTTGAAGTCAAAGTCAAAATTTTTGGCCGGGAAACTGAATTATACGCCGAGGTTTCCTGGGTTTTCGAAAGTTCAAGTTCCAATAGAGGGGAAAAAATGCTTGGTGAAACAGTCTTCAAATACTTTTCCTGGGATATCTTTACTAAGGAGTATCTTTCTGAGATATCTATAAAACAGTTCATGTTACAATAACATGTCACCTCTTTTAGAATCTTGTGCTTAGTTGTTTGTCCTATGTGTGCAGAAGTCTAACAAAAACTAGGTGCCTGCTTCATCTAGGTCCTCAAAAAGACAAAAAAAAAAAAAAAAAAACAGGACAAAACAGAATGCTTAGTGCAAATTAACTGTTGCATGTTTGCAAATAATTCTTGCTCTGTTGAATAAAAGCAAGGCCATACATCTCCCTGTCACCCAAAAAAAAAAAAAAAAAATCATATTTGCCTGCTATGATAAGATTTATCCTGTGTGCTTTGTTTCTATTATTTTACAGTTTACACACGATGGCGTGATTGATAAGACTTTTTCTGTTAGCTTGTATTTATTTGCATACTCAAGATATTGATTATTTAGAACTCTTTCATTATCCCTGTTAAATCAGATTGGAGTGTCCAAGCAGTTGTCAGCTGGATATTGTCCGAGTGCTTCGGGAGTAAAAACATCTCAATTCTTGCTGAAGAAGATGTTGAAACTCTCTCCAAGACTAGTTCGTCTGGACTGTTGGAAGCTGTGGTTAAGACTGTGAATGAATGTCTAGCTAAGGCGCCTCAATTCGGGGTTGAAGCCCCAAAATCAGCTCTCAGTGCTTACGAAGTTCTTGAAATCATCAGCCGCTGCAACTCAGTTGGTGGTCCTACTGGAAGATTTTGGGCGCTCGATCCTGTTGATGGCACGCTGGGGTTTGTACGTGGAGATCAATATGCTATAGCTCTTGCACTCATAGAGGATGGAGAAGTAATGCTGGGAGTTCTTGGGTGTCCTAACTACCCATTGAGAAAGGAATGGTTAACCTATCATCATCGCTATCATAGGATTATATCTAAGCTCACTGCTCCAACTTCTGAAACTTGGGACAAAGGTTGTGTGCTATATGCTAGAAAGGGAAGTGGCAGGGCTTGGATGCAACCACTGGTTCAGTGCAACAAGAAGTTTGTGTGGCCAAATTATGCAAGACAAGTTTCAGTTTCTTCCATTGACGACCCAGCGTTGGCAACTTTTTGTGAACCTGTTGAGAAGGCAAATTCAAGCCACTCTTTCACTGAGGGACTAGCCCATAGTGTTGGTCTCAGGTGTGTGTGTGTGTGTTCCTTTTTCTCTCAATTGGCTTGTTTTAACTTTGTTGGATTTTCATGGGCTTTATTTTTTGTGATCTTTTGATCTCTCAGAATGCATCTATATTTACTTGGTTTTAAATGCTTATTGAGTGAAAATGATGTTCTAAGAGAATCTATGTTTAGCTGTCATTTATCAATCTATCATTGATTCACTTGTATGCAGGAAGCAGCCACTGAGAGTGTACAGCATGGTGAAATATGCAGCGATAGCTCGTGGTGATGCCGAGGTTTTCATGAAGTTTCCGAGATCTGGTTATAAGGAGAAGATATGGGATCACGCCGCCGGTGTTGTCATCATACAAGAGGCGGGTGGCGTGGTGACAGACGCCAGAGGCCGTCCACTAGACTTGTCCAAAGGCGCATACTTAGAAGGTCTTGACCGGGGAATAGTTGCTTGTGCTGGAGCCTCACTTCATGAAAAGATTATAGATGCTGTTGATGCTAGCTGGGGTTCTTCTTGCCTTTGAGGATGTTATTATAAATCTAATGTGCATACACAGTCATACAGAACGTACTAAGATTATCTTAAACCTTGTTTTCTTCATAAGCTTCTGCAGCATCAGATAAAATCTGTCTTGTTTTTCCTGTTAGTGTTGTTGCTGGTGTCAGTTTGTGAATCTGCAATTTACTGTTGTTTGGCATTATATGAATAATGAAGTTATTGTAAATTTATAATTCCATTGCA
Organism: Albizia julibrissin; assembly: GCA_037074505.1. NCBI lineage: Eukaryota > Viridiplantae > Streptophyta > Magnoliopsida > Fabales > Fabaceae > Albizia > Albizia julibrissin. The sequence goes on from CM073479.1 coordinate 40,030,918, forward strand.
TTCTGAGTTCTAAGTGACATAAACTTGGAACATCTGTAATGGACTTGTATACTGCTGAAAAAGTGAAAATCTATCTAATTATCTATATTTCCAAGTAGTTACAAAGACTTTTCACGGCAGATAAAAACCCAGCCCTCCATGTCTGACTATCTGATAATGCAAAACAGTATCCAATGAAAGAAAGATGCTTGAAAAGATCATCTGGGGAATTTGAAGTAATACCTGATATAGAGAGAAGTCACTAAACATGATAAGAATTTTCATCCAAGGGATAGATCAAATGTAGATGGATAGATTCACTAATAATTTCAAGGGTTATGTTTCATCAATATAGATGGATAGACCTACTCGGGGGGCCAATTCATTTTGAATACAGATATTTAATTACAGTCAGTAAGACAAGTGTATCAATAAAGGTAGGAAGTAGTGCAAAATAACACGTATTTCATAAAGAAGCCATAAAGTAAACTGTGAAGTAACACATTCACAAACGTAGTTGAAATGAGTGGTGAGAGGTTTCTTTCTTCTTCCTGTGGAGAAACTGAGAACAGGGAAGTCAAGAACTTCATTTATTGGTGTGACTCAGATTAGGGATAAAATGGGAAATGTCTTATCAATCTCTCGGTTGACAGACATGATCATGAAGAAGGAGGGAGGGCTGATGGATGGGTAGTTGGGTGCGTGAATCGCTGGTGGATGGTGGACTCATGTCATTTGTACAATCCAAAGAATCAGAGGTGGGCCCATACTTCAGTGTTGGCCCTTCTTAGCTTTCGACCAATTCAATGCTCTTTCTATCATAACAATATCTCCATTATATATATATATATATATATATATATATAGAGAGGCTGAAAATTTTATAAGTGCTTATGAATTGTAATTTACGGTCTACAAGGTAACTTTTACGGTCTACGAGGTAGCTTTTACGGTCTACGAAGTGCTTTCACGGTCTACGAGATAAATATGTGGAGGAGATTTATCTCGATTTACGTGAATCGAGCTTATTATATAAACCCGATTCAAAAAAGCTATCACAAACAGCCCCATATAATTAGAGGGGCAGAAACACACTAGAGGCTTAAAATCACAAACAGCTCAACCACGACTTTCTCATTTACATAAAAGTTTTGATGACATTAGGTTAGAAGATCATTAACATTTTTTTTTAAATTTGATTAAGGGTATAAGGATATAATCTCTTTCGAGGTTTAAAACATAAAAAGGTTTTCGTCTCTCCCAACAAATACATTTTTCGGGTTTTAAAGTTGTGCTCTCTTTTTTAAAGGGTGAAGCCGCTTACCACCTTAACTAACAATTTGTTGATCTTAACTTTTAACATTTTAAACATGCTTTAAATTTGTTAAGTGTCATTGTTTGATTTGTAGGGTGGCTTATTCTAAATATAAAAAATGGATTATATAGCAAACAAAATGTTAAAATTAAGATTATATGCATTCTAGTTGATGACACTTGAATTTATCTTGATATTTATATAGATATAAACAAGCTTGTGGTGGAAGTAAAAGAGACTAGACTTTGAGTGCAGTTAGAATAGGAAACAGAAGCATAAATTGAAAAGGTATTTCAAAATGGAGAAAAATGTGCACATGTATGTGGATCCCATGACTCTGTTCACCTATTCTAATGTCAAAATTGCTGAAAAATAGGCCATATTGTGTGATGGAAGATGAGAGAGAGAGAGAGGAAATTTATCCACTCATCAAGCTTGTTGAAATCTACTAGTAGAGTTAATGATCCTGCTTTTTTTTTTAAAAAAAAATTTTATCATGTCTTGTCGGAGCATGGAGAATTTGACCAAATTTTGAATTCCCTGTCTAAAGAAAAACTATAGTCTTAATTCAATCCACTATCCGTCCTTAAAATTATGCAGAACACGGAGTTTGTTTGTGTTTGAATAATTTTATGTTCTTTTTAAATTTGTTTCTTATTAAAATAGAGGTATTTTTTAAAAGATCTTTCTTTCTTTCTTTTTTTTTTCTTTATCGCCTTCTTTTGAAATGATCTTTGAAAACATAATAGAACTTCAAAATAAGTATTACAAAAAGTGAAGGACACTTAAAAAAATTAAGTATTATATTTAGGGATGGATATTACAAAAAGTGACGGACATTTAAAAAAAATTAAGTATTATATTTAAGAATGGATGTGTGTGTGTGAAATTAAGATCAGCTAAATACATTAAGGATTCAAATTCATTTTACTATTATTTGTGATCCTTTTGTAATTGGGCTTAAGAGTCCACAAAATATATACTTCGTCCTTAATTTATTCTAACCATATTATTAAGGGAGAATGTCAAAAAAATACCATTTAAACTTCAAAATCCTGTTAACAAGTTCGGTAATGGGATTAACAAGAATGGTAATGCAATTAACAAATCATTTTATTGTTAAATCACTTATTTAGGATTTTGAAGTTTAAATGATATTTTTTTGGAATTCTCCCTATTATTAATGGTTAAAGAATTTAGTAAGAAAAATTAACTAAAATTTTTTTAACCACATTTCTTTTATTTTTAAACATCTAATTAAAATTTGTTTTTTCCTCCGCCTTCCCTTCATACCAAAGGAGCCCTTAGTGGAATGTCTTTTTTTTTTTTTTTGAAAAATAATGAGAGTAGAATAAGATTCAATACAATGAAGCAATTTAGTATTAGTATGGCATGGAATGAAATAAAATTCTAATTATTTATGTTTAGTTGGACGATAATGCCCCTATAAAAGGATATTAAAACATTTGTTATTACTTATTTCTGTACTTTTAAATTATTTTAAACATGCACTATGTGCTTAAAAAAAAGCAACAAATTATGCAGTCTTAAGTTTTTAATTGTGTGGACTCACTTCAGTGTTCAAATATCATTAATAAATGGCCTCAAGCCCTCAACGCTCAAGTAGGGTTTGGTTATGCGTTGTTGTTATTGTTTTTTTTTTTTTTTTTTGCCATCTTGGTTATGCGTTGTTTGATGCAACTGGGTTTGAAAAGTACTTGTCCCAACCATTAATTCTTGATAAGTTCAATCACAATTAAGTAATGGGAAAATTCTATCTTATTAAAAATTTATTTGTTAAATAGAATATCCAGATGTAAATAATTTTTTTCATGTATAAAAAATCTTTTCTTGTATTTAAACAATCTTCTTACGTGTTCAATATATATTTCCTATATAACATTTTTTTGTGTTTGAACAATCTTCCCTGATGTGAAAAGATCTTTTCTCAACTCTCATTTAGTAAATAAGTTTTCAATGAGATATTTATGGACAATTATCCCTTAAATAATGTCATATAGTTGATTTTCTTTCCTATTAATTTTTACTAATATTTTAGAGATATTATTGTCTTGTGATCAGATTTGATGTCGTCTTGTTAAGTCATCACACTCCAAAGTTATCACACGTACTAAAATTGCTCCAAAACTTATGGAATATTTATTCATGAAGTAAAGCTAGTATCACACATACATGGTTAGATTGATTTTTCTTTTTTCTTTTTCAATAAAATAAAGACAAACTAAATAAAAAGAAATTTAAGAACCAGTATCAGAAGCTAAAAGATCCCTCAGTAGCTCTGAACTGAGAATTTGCAGTTCAATTGCTCCATTCCGTACCTTTTTTTTTTTAAAGACATTTGTGTCTCTACTTATTTGTTTAAAAAGAAAGGGAACTTTTCCGGGAAATTTCTAATCCTGATGAAGAATAAACATCTGCAAAGAAACATCTTGATGAAGCTCATCCTGGCCTCCATTGCCTCCTTGCACCTATCATAGTAATAACCATCTTGATGATCAAGTCCTCTTTGTCTGTCATTATTGATGCTCTACTTATGATACCTAAAGGAAGTCACGAACTTTCTTCATGGTTTCAAAAGTGTTATTCGGCAGGTGAGTCACGTTCTTTGATTTTTCTTTTCTTCTTAATGTTTCATACCTTCGTATGTAGGTCACACAGCATGTTTTTTTCCGAGAGATTCAGTATGGGTACCATTTTGGAGAATTATTTGAGCTTTTATATATATATATATATATATATATATATATATATATTTGTTTTTGTTTTTGGGGGACCAATATAATTAAAGATAGAAAATCTTTTGTTTGAGCCTTTAATATTGACGGCTAAAGGCTAAATGTTAATGCACACTATCGGTAGCACTACTTTTATCTGATCTTAGCGGAACATTTCCAACAACAAATGAATGTGACATTGCCAAGATAGATAAGCGAACATAATTGAAAACTTTTGAATTTATTGCATTCTTAAGAAGGTAGCCCTACTATTTATTGCTTCCATGTTATGCAAGCTTCTCTCTAGTGTTTGTTTTTATGAACGGTATAAGGATGACACATGCAAGGCATATACCTTGACCATTCCACATGTTTTGCTCCTCTCTCTCTCTCTACACACACTATACATACATACATACACATACGTACGTACATACGTGTGTGTCCCTGATTTTTATTACAAAGCACCTCTAGGCTCTAGTCATCTATCTCATCAAAATCAAAAAGTGGTGTATGTAAATAATACTAACTTTTGTTTGAAAAAGAAAAAGAAATCAAATTTACCCATATTTAATGCCATAAATTATATATCATAGAAGCCAGAGAAAATATAATCAATGAGATTTTAAATAGATACAATATTAAAAAATGTAATTAATACAAACTTGGTGACTTATAATAATAACCATTGAAAAAAAGCAGACTGGACCGGCGGGTCCAATCGGTGACCGATCAGTGGTCCGGTCTGGTTGATAAGTTAAACCGGTAAATTGGTTGAATCAGTTTGAACCAGTCAAAATCAGTGGTTCGAACGATCCACCCGGTTTAACCTTTTTTTTATTTAAATATATATTTTTTATTCCTCTAACTACTATTCCGCATTATTTTTGAGGGAAAAATGAAAGCAACCAAGATGAAGAGAAAAGTAAGTAAAGAAATAACAAATCTAAAAAAAAGAAGATTTTGAAGGGATATAATAATTAATTAATTATAGGAAATGAGATATCATTACACAAATATAGACACCATAACTAATACTAATAGATTTTAAGCATTTTGTGTCTAAAGATCTTTATTTTTATCTATAGAAATTTAAAAATATGTTAATATATATATTACCACTAATAAATTATAATATTTTAATATAATCGGTCTGATCCCGGTTGAATCATTGACCCTTAAACATGTGTTGTGACCTGTTTATTACCCGATCCGATTTTTTATTCCTTGATAATAACAATGTATTTTTTTTTTAAAAGTACCTTGTTTTTTCCATCTTAAAAACTACTTTATAATTATAATAAGGACTAAAAGGAGGTGTTCTTTGTTTCGAAAAAGAAAGGAGGTGTCAATATATATATATATATATATGTATATATATATATATAATGTATGTATATATATCCCATTAACTCCTCTTCATCATCATCCAACATTATAAAAACTCTCATGGACTCTCTCTCTGTGTTGAATGTTCCAACTCACTATCCCTCGCCGTCACATGACAATTCAAACCCTGTCTCTCCCTATATGGATTCATTCTTTAACTCATTTTCCGATCGACCTTCTTTTAAATCCTGTTTTTTTCCCATGAAAAAATATTGTTTTCAAATTTTATATGGTAGCGTATCAAATTTGCTTCTCAAAGAAATTTGTTTTTCTTTATATAAGTTTAATTTGTTGTAGTATGATTTATTTAATTTACCTCAATTTTCTGTTATTAGTATTATAACCTATCATTCAGGTCTTTTTTATAAGTACATTTTGAAAAACAATTTTGGTCATTATTACAAGTCTATTTTCAGAATAATAGATAAGAGCGTTATAATTTTATTCTTATTAAAGATAGAGAAAGAAGAAAGAGGAGTAAAAAATACTCATTCTTATATGAAGGTAACATTAAAAAAATTTATTAATTAATTTTATATTTATTGAGCTAATTAACTTTCTATAATATATAAAAGTTAGATAATTTAGATTTATAAATAGAATTAGAAAGATGTAAATTTGATTTCTCTTCTTCACAAATCACAAGACCTGAAGTTAATTTACTACAGCTCATCACTCTTAATTGATTGCAAAACCTTCTCCTCCATGCCACCTGTAACCCAAAGTTGACATATTTGTTCATATATGTGTACTGTTGTACGTACAGATCCCATTCAAAATTTATGGATACTTCAGATTTTAGTCCCTATTATTAATTTAATGCATGTTTTGACATTTTCAAGTTATTCAGATTTAGGAGTATGTCCCTAAAAAATAATCTTTAAGAATTTTTTTTTAATTAAGGAGTTAAGTACTAACTGTCTAAGTTACAGGTGAGAAGATCAAACCCACGAGCTCTTATTTACAGAGAAACTTTGATACCATGAGGTTGCAAAAGCCTTTACGTACCTTTCAAGAAAAATTCAAAAACACACAAAATCAAAGAGTATTATATTAATAACTTAAGACAGATACAGGTTGAAAAGCAGCACTACTAATGGAGAGTGTAGCGATTGTCAATATCAGATAGGCACCAAAACACGAATATGACGCATTACAAAATCAAGAGAAGATCATGCAGATGAATTAATTAATAACTTGTTCAATGAAATTACAAAATCATCTATAATATAATATTATATACTCTCCTCTGATTCTGGCTGATAATAATGTCACACGTCGTCACAATATTTGACTTACAACTCACAAGTGTCCTCATTTCCCTTCACATATACGAATAGCATTTATCATTATCTGCCGATTCTTACGCTGCATCATCCATCTGTATAAATCATTCAGTTTCTCTACTCTTTCTTCTATTTTCTTTGTTTGATGACTGTTTCACCAAAGTTGTGCAAGATTTCACCTCAAAATATGATCGACCATACGAAACTAACAAAGCCATACTATATATACCACATAATATTAATAATATGTTCTTTTATTAATAATAATAATTCGTTCGAGTTTTTCGAGCTTTTTTTTCAAAGTTGAAGCGTTGAAATTAACTGCAGAAATCTGCCGCCAAAGACTCATACCCCTAACAGAACCCTAGGAGCAGAAAAATCAAAAAGCTTTACGCAATTATTTACACCCATGCCTATATTCTCGATCCCCCTTCTAAGTGCTAAGTAACTAAACTACATTATTTAAAGAAAATGATTAAAATTAATTAATTAAAAATAATAATTATATCTGAAATAAACTTTATTTTGTAAGTATGACCTTATTTTTGAAGGGGAAGGTAAGAGAGACAAATAAAGTACTGGTCCTTTTTATATAGAACAACTATTAAAATCACATGGTTTAAAATATTAGTTAAAAGCAATAAATATGTAACTTTTATAAGTTTTTTTTCTAATTATACCTTTATTTAGAAAAAGTATGTATAAGAAATAATAAGTAACATATATTTAATAAAAAAAAGAGTTTACAATTTTAGATAAAGATTATTTATTCTTTATATTAAAGACCACCCTTACGAGATAATATTTTTTTATAAAAAAGATTAGAGAGTTCTTGTCATATTCTTATGAAAAAGGCTAAAATAATTTAAATTTTTGGTTTTTATAAAAAAAGTTGGGAAATACTGGCATGTTTGGTACGCTGGAATTAATTTTGATGGAAATGGATATGGATATAAAAATTAAAATGGATATGTATATGGAAATGAGATTTAAATGCGAGTTTAATATGTTAATGGAGAGGAATAAAAATAGAATTCTATGGAATTGTTTATAATTCCATGGGTTGTATGATGGAAATCATTTCCATCTAGTTTGATGGAATTGGCCTATATATGGAAGCCACTTCTATGCTCTTAGATTTATAACAAACAAGCCAAAAACATAAAATTCAATTCAAATTCCATTTTCATGATACCAATTCCAACATACCAAACAGACCCTACCAAACAGACCCTAGGCATCATCAGAAACGAATGAAGTATCCACGTATATAACCAAGAAAGAGAAAAGAATGAGATGCTATTTATGTCGCACATGATCCATTTTGACATGTTTATCAGTTTTTGGTAATGGTCCATCTCATTTGATATAGTATGAGAGAGAGAGAGAGATGGGTAAAAGAGAGTATCATAATTGCATCCCACCGAACTCCTAAGATCATAAATCTCTAGCAACTGTCCTCCACACCCTCCCAATTAATGCTCTTTGCCTCTTTTCTTAATCACCCCCCACTATAATATTGCTTCTCATCCCTTCCATTCATTATATATATATATATATATTATATCTCTCCCACTATTACTTCCTTCTCTCATTATCATATATCCTCACACACACTAAACTCCATTTTCTCATATAACACTAAGACTACATTCCTACTTCGGTACTCCAAGAAAATGAAAACCACCACCACCACCACCACCACCTTTGTCTTCCTGATTCTCTGGTTCATATCTTCCTTCTGTCTGGCGACCCGACCCGCTTCTGATCTCTTCAAGGGGGACAGCAACAAAGGAGGAGGAGGAGGAGGGGATAACTATGGCGGTGCCGGCGGGTATTTCGGGCCTGGTTCCGGGTTTATACCCGGATTCGGAAAGGGATTTGGGGATGGGATTGTGGGAGGAGGATACGGGGCGGGTTATGGAGGTCCGAATGGAGGTTCCTCCAAAGGTGGTGTCATAAGGCCAAGCGTTGTGTGCAAAGAGAAAGGCCCTTGTTACCAGAAGAAGGTCACGTGCCCTGCCAAGTGCTTCTCCTCCTTCAGTCGCTCCGGCAAGGGATACGGCTCCGGCGGCGGCGGCGGAGGCTGCACCATCGATTGCAAGAAGAAATGCACCGCTTATTGTTAAGAAATAATAATCCTTGGCCTAGCTTATATATATATTTATATATCTGGTGTTATCGTTGTTATGTACACTATGATTAGTACTCGCTTAGGCTACTTTATATGTGCTTAATTATATATATATATCTCTCTCTCTATATATATATTTATAGGTTGGCTTGTTTTGGGGATTTGCTTATGATTATCTCTATAGGAAGATTATGTATGGGAGATTATGTGATGACAGAGAGGGTTTGTGATGGACTTATTTTGTGCCTATAATAAATTATATTAAGAGCATCTCTATCTTACTATTAATTAATCTGCTATTTCATCTCTTTCTCTTTCTTTATCTCGACCTAATCTTCTTTTAATATCATTCTCAATATATATATTTACTTAAGTATATTCATTTGACAAAAAACAAAGTAAATTAATTATACATAATACAGACATGAGTATGGAACGATGCCTCCTTCAAAACCTTGTGGACAAGGGTTTTTTTTTTCCAATTTAAGATAAATTTAATGAATTAGAGCATAGTGTTTATATACGTAAATCAAGATAATACTTATATCATGGACATAGTAAATCAAAGTTGCTTTTGAAGTTATTCTAAACAAATATTAGATCAATCTTCCTTATATCAAGTTCTAATGGAGTAGTTGAGAGTGACTTAGGTTTTGGACCGAATGAGTACGAACTTAACGCAAGTTGTGCTTCTATGTGAAGCGATCAAGCATCTCTACTTGATACGTACAAGTCACTGAGATGCCTTAATCTAAATTATTTCTTGTGCGTTCAAGCCAAGGAGGACTATTTCCTTCTTCAGGTCACTATAAATTAGGGTTTATATATATATAAATATATGCTATTGCCAGTTTGGTTTTTTTTAAGAATGAAAGGAACATCATAGTGTATGTATAGTGGTATTAATATGAAAATCTTTTGCTTTCTTCAAGATGCTCTAATTCATATCACGTTGTCTCGAAAGCAAATCCACAGAATGATAGAGATCAACAATAAATTTGAAAGATTAAAATGTTAAATCAGGTTGTTGGTTGTTTGCTCAAAAACAAATAATTAAATTAGCCAAAATTACTCCAAAAATATCCCCTCCCCACTTTTTCTTAATAGAAAAAGAGGGCACCTTACGCAATTTTCCCCTCTAGTTCCCGTGTTCCCTAAAATTATACTGAACAGCTAATAAACGGCATAAAAACTTTTTTATAAGAGGTCACAGATTAACTCAGCTTATAACTTCAAACCACCCTTGTCTGTCTCTTTAATATATTTTTTTTTAAAAACAAAAAAAGATATTGAGCAGGCCCCACTACCAACTTGTGTCTGTGTGAAGTCTCTGAACAAAGTAAGGGGAGTTATCATTCTAAGCTGGAGGAAAGGAGGAATTCATGAAAAAGAAGGAAAAAGATTTAAATAATCCCTACATATACCCCCACCTTTACATGGGAGGGCCTTTTCATGTTACTTAAAACCAAACAAGAAAAAGGGAATAATCATCTCTTAATCTCATTAAACCAAACAAGGAAGGGGAGCAAAATTCCTCCACTTCTCTTTGAATTCCTCCAGCCAAGCCAAACATACCAACCATAAATAGAATGTTTAGACCTCATTTTGGAAAATGTCCTAAAGAGGTGACAGCCAACAAACTAAGAATCAAAAAAGAAAACATTATAGTAGATACACGTCAACAACAAACGAATTTATAGCATGTTCCTACTAAGTGTTTAGGTATGGATCCGCATAATAATAATGATTAAAGGCTAACAAACCACATGTTGAAGGATAAAAAGAGGCTCATAAAGCATGTTACAAACAAAATCACGCTCCATACAGTGCTCGGACCACCAATTTACTGAGACTACTAATTTACAACATAGATAGATATGTAAATGCAATATATTCAGAAAGCAGCCATTCCCAATACACACTGAATCATCAGTGTCACAGTGCAGCCCTCATTGCTCCTCTTGCAGCCTCCCGTTTCATCTCAGCAGCCTTTCCACTCCCACGGAAGTACATATACACTTGCTGTGTACACAACCAACAACAAGCTGTTAGGGTCAACATTCTATCAACACTAAAACAGTAGAAACTATTGAGGGCATCCATCTGTAAAAGATTGGTGGTTCCAAGCTCAAACGAATCATGTCATGAACAGACAATAATATCAGAGGCAGGTCTTTATTAAAAATTTTGTCGTCTGCTTATCTTTGGCTGTTTGAGTTTTCCCAAGAATTATATTATATTAAAAAAAATAAGTCAACAGTACTGTTATCTCTTGATTAGTTTTCTCTCTCTCTCTCTCTCCTTTTAACACCTACAATTACAGGGGAATAGCTCTAGTTTTCAAGTGTATAACCTGAAGGACCCAGATGCTGATCAATGATTCAAGACAGAATAATCCAAATCCGACGAAGTAGAAAATCTGCAAACAAAATGGAGGAAAAGGGGGAAAAATGATCAACATTCAAAAAGTGGAAGAATATGTTCCTTGGTTCCTGCATTATCAGCAAGAGATCATGTTTCATAATCGTTTGCTACAAATCTTGAATTGATTGAGCTACTCTAAACGTAATAAAATTGTTATGAATAATGCGTATAATTAAACAGCACACAGGATTAAAAAAATAAGAAATGCTTCGGCACAAGTATACTTACTCCAATCAAAACATGGTCGCCCAGCACATCTATTGCAGCCAGAATGCCCCTGTACCAATGAGTTCGCAGAACAACATCAGATGAAAATGTAGAGAAAGCGCAAACAAAAGCAGCTTACCTGATTATTATGGTTATCTTATATCCAAGTCTTGTTAAATCATATTTGTCTGCAGTTTTCTTTTGATACAAGTGTGTATGTAGATAATAGATGATATTTCATTATTATACTCCTCTTATGCAATGTGAAGGAATCACTTGGAAAATATATTTTAAAGGACAAACGTACGTCAGGGATTTTCCTTTGAAGACAATGGGAGGAGCAACTGCAGCAAGTATGCAAAATCCAATGTGAACCTGTAACCAGAAAAGGGAACGAGGACAATTAGCGTTTTGTTTTTCGTTTTCCTTATTTTTCAAGTCCCTGTGGGTGTTAAGTATAATCACTTTACCAGGTAGAACAGAAAAAACCATGCAAACTTCATAGCACCTTCATTCCTGGACAATAACAAAGAAACAGACATAAATTGAGTGAAGCATGAAACAAGAGAAAACTGAGGTGGTGTCTGGAAGTAATATTTTGAATAGCATGGAATTTAAGATGCAGGGAATGTGAATGCCCAAATTCAAATTCACAACATTTTTTACATCCATTTGTGTAATTACGCACACGAGGATATGCGTATATATCAATATATCATGTGTCCACGTGTGCATGAAGAGACACATGTATACACTTTCAAACACACAAGGACAGGGGTATAACTTGGTATGGGCATACGAATGCCCATGTGCGCGCAAAGATTTATATGAACATGTCTATGAGTGAATACAAGCAAAGATTTATATCGCACAACCTGGTATTCATGTGGAATATCCACATGCACACGTAATATATTCATGAACATAGGTGCATGTCTGGTGCATGTGTACACATAAACGTATGCATATATGTATTTATGCATTGTATATTTCAACATGTGCAAATGTCAGTATATGCGCACAAAGGTCTAAATGTTAGTGTAACTGTCCATAAATGTGCACATATATGCATGTGGATTTTAAAAAAAAATACATCTATAATACAAAGAGCACAAAAAAATAGAATTTCTACTTTTCGTAGAAAATGTTGCTAAAAAATGATCGGAAAAGGTATGTGGCAGAGGACTAAATAACCCCAGCAAACAAAGGACTATGACTAAGCTACCTCTGATAAGTTTTTCTACATTATTGATATCGATAACACCTGATGCAAATTAAGACTTAGTTGCCCAATCTAATATTTTGAAATATAGTTGTTCCATCAAGACCCCACACTACCACAGTTTCTCAAAACTTTCAAAGAGTGCAACAATAAGTAAAGATGCTTGAAATTAGTAAGTTTACATGAAAAATCAAAAACAATTGAATGCATGCAACACAAAAAACAGATACCTGAAAGCACGATACAATGGGCGATACCACAGGAAATAGGCTCCGGGAACCCCTGCTATGAAGTAGATGACAGCAAGAAACCAGATTTTTGGACCTACAACAAGCAAGGAAAGGTTCAACATCACAGAATTTGAAAACATGAGATTATTGTTCCAGCCGCTGAAACATGAAACTAGCTGCTTGTTCCACATATATAATAAACTAACCTTCACCCTTAATCCAAGCTGCAGTGACAGCTATGACATTCCAGAAAAGGCACAGCACCAATCCTGAATTATATCATTATTTGTCATTAAATATGGGCTATTTTTCATGCCAGGTAAGAATTTCAAATCAAACAGGAAAAAAACAAAGCATCAGTCTCTAACTATTGCGTTCAACAGAGTATAACATACCATGTCTTCAAACCATAACATCTTAAACCATTCATAAAGAATGTTCCAGATAGACACGAGGGGGATTGGTCAGTCTCTAACTAATTATTTCAACGCATTTAAGTTGCCTTTGAGCTTTTACTTCTCTAATTGCACTTAAATTTGTGCTTTAGAAGGAAAATAAAATTTTATTGCTAGAAATCAGCACAGGTTTTAAAAAGTTAATCGTTGAACATAAAGAAACCTTTTTTCCTCCTAACTTCTCGCATAAAATTTAAGATTTACAGAAGTTGGTGAGGTGTGGGTCTCACAACCCTTTAGCTGGGGAAAAATAACAAGAAATAACTTTACCCAATACCCTTCAGACTTTTGTAGGTATGCATGGATGCAAGTGAAGGGGAGAAAAATCCAAGAAAAGCTTTTGAAAACAGGAGCTTTCCCAAAATATGTTTTTCCTTGAAGTTCCTATAGAAACAGTTTTATGCATTACATAATCATTATATCCAAGTAGTAAAGCATTGTTGGACAAGAAAACTATGTCATATTTGTAAAAATGAATAAAAATTATAAATTGAAAATACTGTACCTAACAATGTAGTGAACGCAACATACTGCAGTCTTTGGAGATGAATTGGTATTTCGTTAGCAATATCATGATGGATAATTGGAAAAAATGGTGGCCAGTTCTTCTCCTCAAGAACAATGCCAGCTGCAAAACAAAAATTGACTTGTTAGTGACTTCAAAAATTGACCCCACATACACTGGAATTACAACAGAGGCGGCACATAGGAAACATTTTGTTCAGCTTATATTCAATAATTCACTATCAACCCTTTTTGTCTCCTTTAAGACCCAAAACTGAGTAATCTCTCCCTAACTTTAATTTCTACAAACTAGAAGTACAATGCAGGGAAAATATTTAAAAGACATGATAAACAAGAGTGATACTTAATAGTCAGGTATATTTAAAAGAGGAAAGTAAATTACCTCGAGCAGCAGCTTCCTCTTTACGTCTTACTTCCTGCATTTAATAGATAAATAAACAGTTATGAAAATAAAAGAGAAAAGATAGATACAATTTGAATATCCAGTCTCATTAATAAATAAGAAAGTCAACAGATGATTAAATGCATATGCAGTTTAAAAGAATAGAATAAAGCATTATCATGGAGCAGAGTTAGGAATAAGCGAGGCGTAATGTATTCCAGTTCCCCCACCCCCAAAAAACAAAAAAGAAAAGAAATTCTGATAGATAGAAGAAAAAAGAAAGATCACATTTAGGAGGATAAAATGCCCTCTCCTAAGAAAAGGTTGTAAGAGAGGGAAGGGAGAAGAAAAGAAACAAGGAAACAAAAGACAACATGCAACAAAATAGTGCCCCAGTCTCACTGGATATCAGTTAAAGAAATTCCCATAAAAACACTAAAGCTTCCACAAAAAAAGCAAAGCAAAATGGCAAACCTGCTCCCTCCTTTTCAATTCAGCCTCCTTGGCTTGGAGTTCCCTCTCCTTCTTTTTCAAATCCTGGTGATGAAAAAGATGATAATGAGGAAAGCCCACAGCAGTTCTTCAGTAACACATATTAGAGAGTAGCAGATGGAAAGAGAGGGACAAGGTTTTCAACAACCTCGATTTTATCCATACCGTTGATGAATTATCAAGAGGAATATCAATTGTTGTGCCAAAGCCATAATCAGCAGGTTCTGGATTAAGAGGTGCAAGCCTTGAATTTGTGGCAGGGGCAACACTTCCAGGATTCTAACAATGATACAAAAATAAGTTGCATGAGATATAGGCAAGCAGCTGGAAGCCTTTCACAGGGTTTTTCATCCATTATGAAGGATTAGTTGAGAGATAGAACATTTCAAAACAGCCAGGGCAAATATAGAGGAAAAAATCATTTAGTGACCGTCCCGATCCTTTGCAAAGGATGAAAACAAGATCAGTGAATAAACGGGCAAAGATGAAAGGGAGGAAAAAATGGTGAGGAGGGCCTCAAAAAATTTGAATAGCTGAGATTGTTCATCTATTCTTCTCATGCACTGTCATCGATGGTTATATTAAAGCTTAAAGAAACAACACCACGTGTGAGTAAAATCATGCATTGGCACGCTTCAATTTATAAACTCACAGTTGTGTAAAATGCACCCCCACCATAGTTTGACTGGTTTGATGCTTTTCCCCTTACTGCTGGGTCCTGCAAGTTTATATCACACAGGAATTTGCATGAGCATCAATTCATTTTAGATCAACAATACATTTGCAAATGGAAAATTATACAAAATATTAATGTCTGCCAACAAAATAATATCTAGCATTGCATCTGAAGTAGTAAGACCTCCACTCTCCATGAGCTATACCAAACTACCTTTGGAGCTTTGGAATAATTGAACCTTATGAAATTTATGAGCGATAATATAAGTAGATGTTAAATTTTAGGTAAGGTGATAAGTGTAATCGCTGAACAACAATAGCCCAGCAATGATTGTGAAAATTTGAAAATTCATCATATCGAACTAGATAAGCCAACTGCCCAGAAGTGCTAAATAAGCCGTAAACCAGCAAACCAAACATTTCAGAGCATTTTTCTGCTCATATAAGATTGTTAAATGTTTAAACATAGATCATTTGTCCATCAGCTATCCCAAATCTAAGTTAGACTTCCACAAAAATATAGACTAGCTTCAACTGAGTGATAATGTATACTTTCAATGAATTTTACAACTATTCCAAAGGTACACTCCATCAGTGGGGAAGGCCTCGCACTCTGTTTTCATATCATTATCAGAAGAGTATGATAATAAATCAATAATACATAATTGAAACTAAATCTTGAATTATATCTAGCTTTTATCTTGCGAATGAAATTTGAGAACTGGCGTGATAGATTATCTTCATGATGCATCACCGAAGCATATTAAACTTTGACGACAACAGAAACTAAAACCCCACTCAAGTAAAAGCTGCGGCCCCAAGTTATGAACTTAATCCCAAAGGCACCATCTCGAGAGCACAAACTTTAGCTGAAAACATTAAATCCTAAATCGAATATCAGATTAAACAAAAGCGAGACATGACTGATATCAACATACGAAGCCCAAAATTAAGTCATCAAACAAGTCAACCGTTACTCAATTAGAGGAAGACCAACAGCCTAAATCCCTAAAATAATCTATCCACTGTTCCAAACTCTAGAACACCACCAAAAAAAGGAACAAATTCACACCCAAAAAACACAATTCAAAAGTAACTCCACTACAAAAGCAGAAATAGACGAGGAAGGGAGAGAAGAACTTACAGAGAATGGATTAACCTCTTCTTCGTCGAAGGGGTTCCTGTCGTAGCGACCAGCCATCAGAAAAGGTTAACCGTCACAGGTTACAAGTCCCAAGAATCGGAAACTGAAAAGGCGAAGATCAGGAAGTTTACAGAGGAAATAAAATCAGAAGGCTCAAAAAGGTAACGATTTAGAAATGTTGAGATTTGGAATTTTTGGATTTCTTCTAGTGCAAGAGAAAGGTCAAAAGAAGAAGAGGCAAGAGAAGGAGAAAATCAAAAATTTGTAGGAACGAGAGATGAAATTGTCTTTGGTCAGCAATAGCATAATACACCTTTCAACAAATTACGAAAAACAAAGGAAACAGCGGGGGAGACTGAGAGAGAGTGACCCTCTACTTTCAATTTTGTTTCGCTCTCATTAATTATGCCTTAAACTATATATATAAATATAATTTGAAAAAGTTTTTAATTTTATAAAGGATCAGTTGTTTTTTTTTTTTTTTGGCCTGTAATAAATGGATTAGTTGTTGATTCACGGTAAGAAGTAAGAAACTAAGAATTCTTGATGCTCTGAATAATCAAATACTAACATTATTTCCTATGTTCACATGAATTAATCATTCCATTTTTGAAAGTTGTATTCTTTGTTCGTTTCAATTGAAAAAAGCATCTTACCCAAAGTTAAAAATAAAATGTAAATATGTGTGTTCTTAATTCTTATCATCACGCACTGATTACCAGAAACAAGCCAAAATAGCACTCCTTTCGTGACCGACAAGATTATTTAAATGCATAAACTAAACGAAAATTTAAATTTAAATATTATATTATTTTCAACTCTTTTGGCTGAAATTAAATTAAAGTTACATGCCTAAATGTTGTATTTTATAAAGAAAAACCATATTTAAAATGTTGAAGTGATGAATGCGTTGTATTTAGAAGTTGATGTGATATTAATGCCTGTTAAGGGATAATATTCAAATCGTGTTATGCTGAGACACATTTTTTTTCTTTTTTCTTTTATATTTTATTTGATAATATGTTTTGTTGTGTGTGAGAGCTTAGTGCAACCCATACACGTATCGAAAAGGGCACTGGCTCTATATTTTATTAATTTAAATGTTATTTTCTTTTTGGCCTTAGCATATTAGTATTTATTAATGCATGATACTATATGCCGAATCCTCCGCTTAAATTACAGGTCAACCACTATGCTTTTTAAAAAAAAATTTGAATACTTTGCCTTCAATTTAAAGCTATGGAGGTTACGATCAAGTAATCCTTCCCTTTTTTTAATTAAATTTCATCATTAAGTAATCCTTTTATTTAAACTAATAAGAAACTACCACCAACAGCTTAAATCAACCAGTAGGGGGTTATTCCAATTTCACTAATATCCAGTGATCTTGTGTTTGAGTTTTAAATGTGCAATTCCTATAATTACTTGAAGGTAATGAGTTTCTCCCCATTTTGAGTCTACATTTCGCAAACTGGATTAATTAGTCAATAGTAGCACTCCAGATACCAATGAACTGATCCAAAAAAATAACTTAATTACAACAAATATAACATGATCTCACCAAAATGTTCATATGTAATATTATATTATATATAAAATATTAATTTATAAATTAAGTAAATGAGTTCGGAAGTTCTGCAAAAAAATTTGGAAACAAATTATACTCGTACTATTAAAGAGAAAATAGATAGTAGTCTTGTATTTAGGACAAGACCATCCCCTAATTAACTTCTCCTTAATTAACTTCTATGATTAGAACCGAGTATTTAAACTTGCTTTTGGGGGCAAGTATTCAATTTGATATGAAACTTCTTCCAAATTCCAATTGTCACTTTTTTATACAATAACTAATTTCACTTTTAGCAACCTATTTAGGGTAATTATGAGATTTTATTAAAAAAATAATTTTTTGAACTTATATAAAGCAATTAATTAGAACCTAAAAAAGGAGAGGTGGGAGTATTAGATGATTTCTGCACAAAATAAGTGGTATCATAATTTGAAATATTTAGCTTATTAAATTACACATTTTATTACTTTATAATATATTTCAATGAGCATGTGAAATTCTTTTAATATTAGGAAATCTAGAAAAGTTGGTCAAAAATAGAAGCAATTAGAAAGAGATTTCTCATGTTCTCACTGACAAAGTGGTGGTGTTATTTGACGGGTCCAAGAATTTGGTTCCCCAAGATTATAGAATGACACAAGCAAATGTCAATGGACTCGTAAATATTAAGCTTAAGAGTTTAATTCCATCTATAAATCCCATTTATAACTTTATATCGCTGGTTTATGGCACTCTAATTAACAATAAAATCTTATATACTTCCATTTCTGTTACAAGTTCATATTTAATTCCCTACGTGAAATTAAAACAAAAAGTTAAAAGTAGCGAGCAAAAAAAAAAAGGTTAAAAGTAGTAAAATATAAAAAAATGTACCACTTTCAAAAACAGCCCTTGGAAATTAGTTGACGGAGGCATGGAGAGGAAGAAAAATATATAAGAATATTTTTAAAAATGTGTCATAAACACTTTATTAAATTTTGTAGTAGAGTTTCGTATTAAGGACGTACGTACAGTATATATTTGAAGAGTGAGAACCAAATGAAACTAGTATATAAAATTTATTCCCACTCTTATTTCTCTTGCGTGTCTGTGATTAGATCATACCCAGTTAAAATTACCAGACTGCTAATACTCGAACAATAAAATGGACAAAGAGGGATGGCAAAAGCAATAAGAACAAAAAATGAGATTTCTTTTTTTCTTTTCAAGAATTGAATTCATTGCGAGCTACACAGACTAAAGTGTATATACCTATGATTTTTATATATAGAAGAGTTAATTAATGCCTGTGAAGTGTAAGATGAAGCTTATATGATAGCTTGAACAAGGGGCTACCATCATCGGTTATGGCGGCTGCGCCTTCTTAAGAATTTTTTATTACCCTTAAACGGATCAACCCAGTTTCTATCTTCAGCCACAGCTTGGTTCCATCTCTTCTTAAAGATTTCCAGCTCCCATGTCGATTGCCTTCGTATCTGCAAAATCCCGGTTTAACCGTAAACAAAGCGCCAGCTAAAAGAAGACCCCGGAGACTAGCTCAAATGGTACGAGAGAGTGTGTGTGTTAGCCTCACCTCGCTTCGCAAATCAATTGATGATGAACTGGGTTTCTGATTATGAAGGAAATAATCAGCAAAAGGTGATTGAAAGACCAGAAAGTTAATGAAATAATAAAGGATTAATACAATCTTCAATATCTCAAGTTTGCCTTCATTTCGGTTTTAATCCCACAAGAGGTAAAATGGTCCAAGCTTTTATTAAATTATAAGGATTAATGTTTTAAACATAAGGAAAACTTGAGAGACCCAAGCTTATGATTTGAAGCTTGAGAGACCTAGTTAAAAGAAGAAAAAAAACACTTAAAGGACCAAAACCAAAGTAATGACAAATTTAAGGGACTAAAGATTGTATTAGCCAAACAAGAGTACCAGACAGAATCGATATAAAACATCAAATGAAACCCCAAAAAAAAATTTGTACCTTGGTTGACTTTCTAGAATCTGAACCCTGTGAAAAGAAATTATCATTATTTTGCAGAAGGCCATGACAATCAAGTTACTTCTCTCTGTCCCAAAAGAAATCTATAAAGATGAAAGGAAAGGAGAGTAACCTTTGTGGTATCATGACCATCCCCACCCAAAGTTTGTATTCCCTTATGAACAACATACACGGCATCGACAACTCCCACATTCTTCGTCCGGTCGCCCTGGAAAAAAAATGAAATTTATTTCAATCCTAATGATATAGTCATGAGGGAAGAGATTATGAGACTTGATTGGTTACATAGTTATCTCGAGGAACGAAGAGCAGATACAACAAGAAACAGAAAGAAGCTCTTAATCACAGAAAGAACTAAGAAGGAAAAAAATTTCCAGGATCATCGAAGCAATGAAACTTATCCTAAAACCATGATTTTTCTCACCTGTGCACAGTATCCTAGCTTCATATCCATTCCCCATCCATGAACAAGGTCATTCTGGACAAAAGAAAAATGATGACGACGACTATGAGTTTGCAAAAATACCAAATAAAATTTATGTGTTTCTATTTGTTGGCATGCCAAAGAGAATTTGAACTACTGAAAATTACAAAACTAAGTTTGAACTTGTTTACGACCAATGTTTTGATTTGCCTGTAAAAATCAAATTATTGCCTAACATCTAAAAGCCTAGTTAAAAGCCTCTTGGGACCTTTGAAAACTTGGTCGATTCATAGAATCAACTAGTGAATTTGTGTGACGAAAAGCAATATGTAAGACATATTTTGTCAGAAGATAATGATGAGTTTGAAAGCAATTGACTTGTCACAAGCAAAAACATACGACACTAACATGGACCATGGGAATAATATTACCTGAATAAGATGCCAGGCACAATACCAAGCGGACCGAGAAAAAACAGGAGCCATACCTTCCACAAACCTACAGAAGTTGTGTTTCAAGGTTTTGTTTCAATCATACTGTCATTATAGAATATGTAAGTACCAAAACTTGTCATGAACCATCACATTATGAAATATGAACAGAGAGAATTTCAGATTAGAAGTGTTCTTGTTCTTTCTGATTCTCCTTTTGAAAGTCTGAGATGAAGGAGAACATCAACAGGGCTGAACACAAAAAATAGTGTACTCCAGGGTCATTTCTTCATCAAGGTACAGAAACAGAGGTTTACACCAATCTTTCCAAACTTATTCCACATGATCATCCTGAACTAACAAGTCAAAGGCAGGCCAAACTTTTCGATAATGTAGCCCCCAATTGACATGTAATATAGCATATCAATGATGTGTTCGAGAGCACCAGAATTTCCAAGGTGAAACATCGATTTACATGAGGAAACAGACAGATGAAGACAAGATATTTAACTTGACATATAATGGTATATAATGAAGTAAAGTAATTTAACTTAAGTTGAAATTTTGTATAGATGAATAAAAACTTAAAAAGGCTTATAGAGAAAAGGACGCTATAGATATTCCGAAAAAAGCTATATTGACTGAAAAAGTTGCATTTGAGACAAACTCATGCCAATTCTCAGAATTATTTGAATTTGGATGTAAAAGATCTATAAATGGAATTAAGAATTTTGATAATATATCCAAATCTAGTCCTTCTTGGCTAAAAGAAATTCCTATGACCCCGATAGACAAAGTAAGTAGTATTTATGTCAACACGATAAAGCAGGCAGAAGATGGACAAAATCACTCAACAAGATCATGCAAGGATAACTGGATAACTAAAATCAAACTTTTCTTAACAGGTCTAAAGCAACTATTTACCCTGTGCATGGTGGCCCTTCACTAGCCTCTGTACACTTTGTACTGCCTCTGCGTTCATACAACCTCCTGCATGTATGTATAAATGTATACGGTTCAGTGTTCAGTGTTCAGTGTTTTTATATGACAAGCATTTTAAGAGGTGACCTTCACTAGTCTCTAGCAACTAACCGATGAAATTTCTTGTTTCTTGCTCTAACAGTAATTCTATGATGAATCTCAGTTGAATTCGGGTCAAGAGCTGGTTGAGAAATTTCCAATCCTTCCTCTTTTATGATTTCAAGGTATCTGCAAAAGGGGGGGGGCAGAACCAACATCAATTCTATCACTTTCATGTAATGAGGCGGATGGAATATAGATTCAACAAAATAGCATATGAAATGTTTCAGACACAAAAAAATGAACAGGCGAAAACGTAACATGTTAATATGTCAACAAGTATAAGATGCAGACGAATCAGCCTGACCTTGAAGGGGAAAAATGCTCTACCCCTAAATCTTCATCCCAGAGAAATATATAATCATAAATAGAAACTATATCCGGATGTAGAAATCGTTTTGCAAACCACCTGAAAAGGGACTCAAATATTAACATTCAGTTAAAACAAATAAACGATATAGACATAGACATAAGAAAAATGTGCACACCTATTTGCATGTCATCAAAAAGAAAAGTACACATCTAAGGCAGAAATGCTTTCATGACACTTTTTTCGAGTTCAGAAGTCGTTTCCAGGAATAAAACTAAAGACTGATTTTAGCAAGTTAACAAGAACCAAAATATTCTCCCAATTTCTGATTCTTAAATAGCCAGATTAGCTCATTCGAAGTCCAAGAAGACACTTTGAATTTCAAAAAAATCTTTTCCATGATATAGAACAAACATGCACTATGTGTTCCTAGTTCCATTGGAAGAGTAAAAAGCAACCTCCCTCAGACTTCCACCGGCCATAAGATTCAAAATTAAGAGTTACAGAAAAGTACAGCAATCAATGATCATTCACATCCTTACCATTTTGTTTGGTTATGAGCAACAAAGTGTATCGCCTTGCTACTCCACTTGAGATCCCACCATCCATTCACATTACCATCATAATGGAATAAAATGATTGAAAAATTCGCTCGAAGAAACTGAAATAAATAAAATTAGATAAGTTATCCTGATACAAAGAATTTTCACTACCATCTTATGATTTGATATCATACCATTTGCACCATTACATTGACATTCTGCTTTTGCTTAATACCAACAGGAATCGCCAGCAAATTCCGATTGGAGTAATCACTAACCTGGAATTCCATAATCGCCGCAAATTAACATAATAATATATCATATTCAGCTTAACTTTTCATTAGCTCAGGTGACATAGCTAGGGGATGCTAACCTTTGACCTAGAACTACTTCTCGACCATAAAGGTCTTAACTCAAGATCTGAAGTAGCCTGTATAATACCACGTGGCAAGCCTTTCAACCTTTCAGAAGCTGCAGAATAACTCTGCACAATGACATAACAAGTGTCATATGAATACGAAATATACATCCGATCTATGCAAAAATTTATAGATGCCAGGTGCATCACAAATTCTAAAAGAAATTATTACACATCATTTTAAACACATTGAGTCTCAAATTTTTGGAACAAAAGAAAGTCAGGGATCTAGTCTGGCAAGTAAAACTAAAGTCAGAGTGTTTACCTTTGGTTCTCCCCAAAGACTCCACTTTCTGTCTATCTGAAAATAGATCATTGTGTGAAAAGGGGGAAAAATCAGCACACTCCGAACAAAAAATCTCATGTACCATTTTATTGTACACGACACACAACTTTGAGCCATGTTCCTTCTTCAATCAAATGAAAAGTGGTTTCAAATTAATCTAAAGCATGCTAGCAGCTAAAGAAGAGGAAAAGAGTACAAATGAGATCAAAGGTTTTCAAGCTAACGTAGCAACATTATACTTCCTCCGGTCCATAATGTAGGGCTTAATTGACAAGTTGGTCTTGATTCCTAATGTAAGACCTGTTTCAAATATTTATCAATCTTTTTTCTAACTTAACTCTATTGATGCTCCCTCAACAATGATTAAGTAGGAAAGAGATAGAGTGAATTAGGAAAATTATTAATGTCATATTAATTAACTTAACTAACTTCATTAATCTAATCAAATTAGGTGAATAGGTCTTACATTAAAGACCGGAGAGAGTAACATTTTTAGATGATTACAAGAGTTCAGTTTATTAGTTTTGGGAACCGCTTGACACATTTTCTGATAAAAAGAACACTGAAACTGTCCAAGGATTTTCAAAATAAAGCATCAGGAAGATACACTAACATTTCAGACCTTAGTTAAGACACATAATGATATTCAAAAGATTTCTTATGGCACGTACCTCTACTTCATGATATTGATAATTTGTAGTTCTATACACAATAAACAACATCACTGTACACAGAATTGCCATAAAAGGCAACTGTTTAATCTTGAAACTTGATTTTCCCTGCTGCAAAACACATGCAAGCACAAATGATAAAGTCACAAACTTGTCTCCAGAATCCAAATTTTCTTCTGGAAATAATCCATCAAATTTAAAAATGATTGGAAGACAGGAAGACCAACCCCATCAGACAAGCCACTCTTTTTTCTGGTCATAACCTCCATTATTTGATCCGCTTCATAGAAAGCTGAATCTCTTATTTAGTCTTCATACAAACTGCCATAGTAGAGAGTATCAGACGCTAGTTCAAGCCAAAGTTCAAAATATTTAATATTCCAATTAAATCATTGATACAAATCCCATGTGACTATGATCTGGTGTCAGAATTCCAAAAAAAAAAAAACATATTCTAACTTCAGTTGGTATAAAACAGGACACAGGATTATATTTGAGCTTCTCTTAAACCAGTTAGCACCGAACTTTTCTTTCCTTGGCCAGCTAGCACGGAACTGAAACTAGGATCAACAATAGGAATTGCGTGATATGATGCACATGAAGTGCGTCAAGAAAGAAAAAAATGAGAAAGCTTGGGACTCGAGACAACAAGAAACAAACATGACTGAGATATACAAATATGGGAAAGCGTGATTCGGATTGTTGAATGAGCACTCTCAATCGAAACTAACAAAACTTGCAAATAAAATAACAATTAAACCCCACCGGCCATCTAAAGGAAGCTATCAAATGAATTTTCAAAACCAGAATCAAATGTCTTACGACTTAAGCACCGAAGAACACGGCAAGAGGCATAAACACGATGAATTCTCCGGACAACGAGAATCGTTTAAAGGAAACATGGAAGAAAAGAGAAAGAAAGCAGGTGGTCACAAGATTTAACTAGACCTGAAATCTTCAAAAATACAATTTTTGATTTCAATCGCTCGAAACTAACACTCGCCGAAAACATGGGGTCTTTTTATTTCACATGAAGAAATCAAAGAACACGTAAACACCCTTTCAACCATTTGAATCAGATCTAACCACTCTATGACTTTTGTTGCCCGTCATTTCAGCGAAGAGTAAAGTTTACGCCCTCACGTAACAGTGACTAATAAAAATCCTTCATTGACCGCTGTCCATTGATAAAATTCAGACAGCCACCTGAAAATTCTCGACGTTTAAGTGCGGTATTGAAATCCGGATTGTTCTTGTCAGAAAAGGCAATGCCCACATAGAAGAACCCAGAAAATTCTCATGGGCGCCCAAATAATAAAGGGGGCAAAAAAAAATCAGAGCCATGAAAGATTAATAAAGATCACATTTGCATACCCCAGATAGAGAAGGAAGCGTGGCAGCTGAACCCAGCTGGGAAAAAGGAAAAACAGAGAGCTCGAACGATCCAAAACGATGGCGTCTCCGATTCGACACAAAATCACAAGTGCCAGACAGAGTGAAACCCAGAACGCAGAAACAAACTGACAGGTAAGAGGATGAGGACGAGAGAAGGACCTCCTCTAAGGCTGGGAGCTAGAAAGAATCCACAAAACGCATGAGTCGGGAAAGCAAGTTTAAAGGGAGAGAGACAGAGACAGAGACAGAGACCCTCAAGTGCATGCGTGTCTTTGCTATGGCTTTTGAGTTTTAAGGATTATATATTTTTGTCACCGACGATGAGAGACCAAATTACCACTTCAATGACAGCTACCCTTTCCCTCCCCTGTACTCGTGTCCATTGTTTGTGTTCTAAAGATCAAAACTTCAATGATTTTAATCTCTAGTTTTCGCAAGAACCACGGCGTCTGTACCTCTGAGCCCTTGCCTTGCTAATCTGAGCAAATTCTTCTTCCCCTGACGTTTCCCTTTTTATTTTCCTAATCTCGATCTTTCACCATAGATTTCCATTTCTTTTTTCAGTTCATATGGGGATCAAATGCACTTGTGTCTTAATTAAAATACTATTCACTAGATAAAAAACTTACCACCTGAAGTTGACGACTTTCAGCTCCGTATTTGAAATCTAGCAGAGATTCTCAACGGAGTATCGGATACGAAGTGAGGGGATTCAGAGCACAACTTGAGATTGTGAAATGGGTTAACAGAGAAAACAGAGTATTGCCAATCACGTTAGGCCCTTCAACAGATGCTTACCAGAGAACTTTGTGCGTCCTAGCTTTTTATAGCACAAACTGTGGGCAAAAATATTTCGTTCTTACACAATCTAAAAACTCTAATAACTTGCACGCGCGTTGGTTGAGACTGAGATTCATTTTTATATTTACTCAAAAATGGAAGAGTATATTTTAAATTATAAAACCAAATCAAGAATCAAGAATAATGTCAATTTATTAAATTAAATTATTACTAAAATTTTAATCGTTGATGGAAATGGTATCAAGAGTGTGGGGGGACAAAAGCAAAAGAAATATGCCAATATATGTTTATGCGAAAATTCGTTTCTTAATACTAAAATATGATGAGTTGAGTTGGATTTATGTGAGGAGTGAGGAGAGGGTGACACGCGTAGAGATAAAATGGGGAAATTGTTTATTGGGAGAGGCGAATATGGCCGCCACCAGTTGATCTTGAAAGCAACGAAGACGGAGACCCAAACCTAAAGACTAAAGTGCTCTCTTAAGAATCATCAACCTCACAAGTCATAACCAAACAAATCCTTTGGATCCCACCCGGCCGTCTCCCTCACAGTTTATCACTTATAAATATCCCGGAGAAATCACCATTAACTATGTTAAGACAAGTTTTAGTTAGATAGTAACAGTAGAAGCACCAAAAATATAAAAGATAAAGAACATAACAACAAGTTGATGTACGTTGCTCACACTTGCTGGTTATTACTATGTTTTTCTTTTGGGAGTTTATAGTGATTACTCCAAATATTATTATGGGAGTAGTATTTGCTTTATAATTTTAATTCAGTTATAACTACTCATTTTTTAAGCATTTAACTTTGTGTAATTTATTTTTATTCTATGTAGTTTTAATTTAATTGAGATTTGGTCTTTAAACTTTAACTCCCCTCAATTCAGTATTTATAATTTAATTTAAGACTTTGTTCAATATATATATATATATATATATATATATATATATATATATATATATATATATATATATTTATAACATATAACCATACATTTAAACTAATAAAACATAAATTAAAAAGTATATGAGTAATATACAGACATATCTGAGAAGGTGTTATAAAATCCAAAAAACATTCTTAATCTAAGTAAGTATTTTTAATGTTCAGTAGTTTGACCAGTTTACAGTGGATAGAAAAACAATTAGGATAATTTAATTTCCTAAAAATATAGAAACTAATATTTTGATTTTTAAACTATAGAAATTAAATGATAACTAAATTAAAAATTTAAAAATTAAGTTACAACCTAATTAAAATTGTGAAAACAAGAACATTAATTTGCCAGTAGTATTCACTAAAACATATTCATAAAGTCATAATCTAAAAAGATAGATAACTAATTTACTTATATTTAGAAAATTAGTTTAGTTAATTATTTTAAAGGGTTAAAGGCCATTTTTGCTCCAAAAGTATTGGCTCATAGGCAATTTTGCCCCGAAAGTTTCAAATGTTGGACAATTTTGCCTTGACCGTTAATTGACCAAATTTAGGGGTAAATTTACTCCAAAGTGAAAACTTCCATAGTAAATTTGCCCTAAGATAACGATAAATTATCCTAAAAGTTTCAATTAAGGAGTAAATTTACCCTAAAATTTTTACTTAAGAGCAAATTTGCCCTAAAATTGGGTCAACTAATGGTCAAACTTAATTGGAATAAAGGTCAAGGCGAAATTACCCCACATTTAAAACTTTCAGGGTAAAAATAATCTTTAACCCTATTTTAAAAATATATGTTAATTTTTCTAAAATACCCCATCATCATTTGCATTAAAATTATGAAAACTCTCTTTATAAGAATAGGGGTTAGTTGGAAAAAAATTATAAATTATGAAAAAAAAAAAGTGGATTAAATTATTGTATATGATTGAATTATTAAGAATACTTTATTCTATTTTAAGGATTTTAACTCAAGGTGAGACTCTCTTTAGATTTCACCCAACAATTTACCCGAATTTTGTTTGACCGGAAAGTTACCTGATTTTTTTTATTTTTTTTGACCATGACCGGAAATTTACCTGATTAAACAAAAAGTATCTTCAGCCAAAAATGTCATATTTTTATTGTATTGACTATTAAGAATATTGATACAAATGTTGTTGACATTTAAAGAAATGAATTAGTTAGATAATACCGAATATATTAAAAACACTGAATACCCATGTGACTATATTTAGTACTCGTAATTATGAACTGAAAAACGTCTCCAATCACTTTTTGAAATATTCATCATGGTAATAAAACCTTTGAAATAATCGGATCAGAAGTTTATAACGGATAATAGATTAATTATATTTATTGTTTTTAATTGTTATTACGGTAAAAAAGCTGGATCTTGGCTCACCTCACCTGTTGTTGCTGGGGAATAGTTTGTGCGTATATCTTTATAAGGTCCTTGTACTGTAAGTCCTGACACGATATTTTAAAGAATTTTTAAAGAGACGGATAAATTAAAAAGTGAACATAGTACATCATTAAAATATATAAATATTATAAAAATAAATAATATTATTTCTCTTAAAGTCAAATACAATTGCATTGTCCTTGAAAAAAAAAATTGATTATCAAATTCGTGTTTGGTAAGGAATTATTTAATGAAAATATATATTACAACAACAGAAAGTAGAGTTGAGTTAGGAATGTGGGGGAATCAACCTTTGGGCTATCATCAATTAAACCTGTTCCATATTGTAGTTGGATTTTTATTTTTTATTTTTTTGCCAGGATATTATATTGAGTATTTGGTAGAACATTATTCACCCAATTGATTAAATAATTACATATGATGGATTAAGTTTCCTTAATGACGTATTAACAATTAACAATTCCACACAAAAGCTCTGAGGGCAGAAAATGAATAATGAATCATACATTCATACCCAACCCAACCCCATTATATTATTAAGTTTTAGTATTCTATCAACATAATATATATTGCTTTCTTTTCTATATCTTGCTAATTATTTTCTCATAGTTGAGTTTTCATTAGTGCCTTACTCAAAGTTGCTTTTTGCATTTAAGTAAACTATTTTTTTGGGTTAAGTACTCACTAGAAAACACTCAAATTAAATTTAGGAGTATTTATTTGAAGGTAAAAAAATAAAAATAAATTAGCATATCTTTATATATGGGTGAGTGAGACTCACTTGAAAGCGTTGATTAGAAAAAAAAAATACAGTAATTAATATTAACATAAGACATGTGAATGATCTGTCACAATTAGGAGTTTTCAAATTATTATTATCAATGTGTATTATTTATATAGAATTCACAATCGTCATGTGAATGAGTAAATGATCATATATATATACATGCAACCAACTTAAGATTTAAAAAGACTTTAATTGCGAACATTAAATGCCATCATGCAATCCAAGTCATTCTCTCTAATTCTTTTTTATTTTTTTATAATGTGGGGCTAACTTAAAAAAGAACAAATTATATATAATCCAAAAGGCAAACTTCTAGTTCATGATGATCTTGATTGCGAGTTATCAAAAATTTATTAATACACACACATATTTATGTATTCCTATAAACTAGTGATCATCGATATCTGGATATTCATCATTCGAGCAGCTTCGAACATGTACATATATATATATATACGTTATTCATTGGATATTATAAATTACATTTAACTAATTAATTCATCAGTATTAAGGAGATGTGGGCAACTCATTAACTTTGCTTAAAGATAAAATATTTTTCAACTTTATCCATATTTAATATCACAGAAAAAAATTGTATTAGGCTTTAAGTTTTTTCCTAGTAAATTATGATAGCGTAATATTTTAAAGAAAAAGTCTATTAATGATTACTGATATTATGTATCAATAATTTCATTTAGAAGATTATCTTTATTTGGAACCAGAAAGAGTATATAAATATCGTACTATTTGGTTACGTGCTCTAATGGGAATGAGCTGATTTTGCTTATAGGATGAGGCTGCCTGTCCTCAGAAATTAAATAATTGGGGGAAAAATTCATATGCGTGTAGATGATCGTTGACAGAATATACTTTAATAAATGGTGTTGATATTATGGTGATTATTATGGGGGAAAAGTAGGTGTGGTTAACTAAACATTACCTGCCAAGATAAAAAGGTTTTAAATAGAAATGTGTGGATTATATTTCTAAGATATAAAAGAAAAGGAAATGATAATTATATTGATTATTAATATGGCTAGAGTCTTCATTTCATTACATATGATGTGAGCATTTAATATTGAACAAGTAATATTGGTGGTGGTTTAGTAATGTGCTGCCAAAAAAAAAATACCTATTTTCCTTAATATATATATATTACAAATTTGGGTATTGACACGCTTTAAAAAAATATTTTAGAGTAGTGAATATACTCCTTTCAGTCTTTTTTATAAGTGTCTAAACTTTGAATTGTCTTATTCCTTTTTATAAGAATATAATAAGAGTTATTTGGACATGTAATGATTTTTTTTTCATTTTTGCCTCTCATTAATTATATAAATTACATTAATTAAAATGTTGGTGATACCTATATTTATTATATTTCTCTCTCTTACTTGTCCCTCAAAAATAAAGAAATACTTAAAAAATGTTTATTTCAAACACACTCAGGGCCCGTTCAGTTCACTGAAAATCATAGGAGGAAAATGAAAATTTGGATTTTCTAGCAGGCGACGGCTGTTTTGGTTTGCCATTTTCCTAGGAAAATAATTTCCAACGGCTAGTAATTTTCTATCATTTATGGGAAGACCTTTTCCTTCCATTATTGGTGGGAAGCAAGTTTCTAAGGTGGTAAATTCTCAAATAACCCTTATTTTTCTTCTTCAATGGTTGTCCAATTTTCTTCTTCTTTCATGTGAAACAGTCTGTTACTGTGGACGGTGACCCCTTTGTCACCATCGGAAGAAGTAGACAATAACCCTTTTACCGTCGTCACCATCTCCTCCTCATACTCTCGTTGTAGATGCACATGAAAAATATTTTCGAGTGTGACATATAGTAAAGCTTGGGAAGGCAAGTCTTTTCTTAATTTTTTTGAATTGCGTAATTTGCTAATATTAATGAATATTTTTTAGGGTTAAATATCATTTTTGTTTTGGAAGTTTTCACTAAGGGGGAGTTTTGCTTTAAAAGTGTAAAAAATAGATCAATTTTACCCTTACCATTATCTCAGTTAATTTTAATCGTTAGTTGATCAAATATGCTAAACTAACAGTCCATATATCATCCATATCGTTTTTGTTAAGGTGTAAATTTACTTAGGAAGTTTTAGATATAACTTTGAAAACGATCAAGTAGATGAAACATGGACTTCCAGCGTAAATTTACACCTTAACAAAAATGATATGAACAATATGTAGACTGTAACTCATCATATTGAATCAACTAAATGTCAAAATTAAAACATTACTCATTTTTCTATACTTCCGGAGTAAAACTATCCTAAAAAAACTTTTAAAATAAAATTATCCCTAAAAAAAACTTCTAAAATAAAATTATCCTTGGATGAAAATTTTCAAAATAAAATTACCATTCAACCCTTCTTTTTACTTTTTACGAATAAGGGGACAAAGATTGTTTGTAGGCGCAGGGGTCAACATATTAATGCAACTACGCAAGGGCAGAGGCAAGTGTCCAAATGAAAAGTGGGCCCCGCTCGAATTTTGAAATAGCCGTGGGCCCGTGGCCCATTGTCACTAATTCACTCATCCTCCTCTCCACCCTTATCCATTGTATTAATCTCATTACAATATTTCACATCCCTCCATCTATCAATTCTTCAATAATTTATATCCCTCAATTATCTATCCACTTAGATTTTTGTTGACCTAACATCTTCATTGTTTATCAAATTATACATACATGCAATTAATCATTTTTATATTTAGGATATGAGCTTTGATCTGTATTTTTTAAAAATTTTTTAAATTTTGATCTTTTATTAAAAAAATATATTTTTCCCATCCCCTTTCAGCATTCTTATCGCAATCAATAAGAGGTGTGAGATTTATTAACTTTCTTTGAAATCTTTAAATTTACTCTTTTAAACATCATCCCTGCATAAGATGAAAGAGTCAGGTTTTGAAAAACACAAACCAACAATGGGTAATATATAAAGATGTAATACATATCTTATATGATGCCTTATTAAAAAAAGATAAAAGTTCTTTGTTTCAAGTACCTTTTAAAAAGAATTAGGCGAAACATACATTTTATAACATTTTAATTTCATTACATATATACTGAGATGAAAAGGTTATGTTGAATTGATAAAAATTAGGCTGCATCTAATCTACAATTGTGAGAGAAAAATAAAGAGTTTGGGATAAACTATGTTGTTAATGGCTTATTATAATTAATATGATTCTTGATGATTTATGAATAACATGATTTGGAAGAATAGTTTTTTTTTTTTTTTTGTCTCAGAGATTAGGTCAAGTTGGGTCAATTTTTCAATAGTTTTTTCATTAAGAAACTAGTCTTTAGAATTATACTCAATTTTGGTCAAAATTCTTAGACATGATGTGTCTAATGATACATAAGTGATATACTCAATCCTATTTATAAGGTAGAAAAAAATTTATCTTATTTATAAGGTAAATAGATGATAAACTTTTCATATAAATATATAATTTTTTTTCTTCATTTATTATTGTATTCACGTTGTTCTCATGTGATATAATATATATTAAAATAGGGGAGAAATTGAAAAGTCATTGAATTTTATAGTAGAGTTAATGGAATTTAAGATTTTTTTTTAACGTGTGTTGAAAATGTTGGAAGTACCTAACCTTATAAATAGGATTAGAAGAATATTCAGTAAGATTAGAAAGATGTAAAACATTTTATTAATCTCAGATTATATGTTTGATAAAATGAGGTGTTTGTCCAAAAAAAAAAGATAAAATGAGGTGGAAAAAATATAGATAGATGATTGAGCGAGAGAATATTTAGAAGTGTCATACTGTCTGGTTAACTTATGTTAACTCCCTACTCCATTTTATTCAAAATATAAAATTTAAATTTATGAGGGGTGCAGTTTTTAATAAGAGTCATTTTGTTTTTATCCCATCACTTAATATTTTTTTAAATTTTATCCCTAATTAATTATATGCCTCCCCCATCTATATTTTTCCCCACTCACCCTCTCCATAATAAATAGAGACTATTTAGGAAAGTAAGTTATATTTTTTATATAGTTATTATCTTTAATCAATTTTAACTAACTTTTTAAATTATGTAATTTAGTTATTTAACTCTTATATTTTAAATCGATGGTAATATATTTGGTTATGAATACAAAAGAGTTGTTTTAAGATTTTATTTTCACTGGTTGTTGGTTTTTTCCCGTTTTTTTCTTCTTTTGCCAATTTATCACTGGTTAAGTTAAATGGTGGGTGTAAAACCTTCCAATCAAAGTAGTGATTAAACTTTGATTTATTCACAAGTTAATGCTAAGCATAATACGGTGGCTCTTCAACCACCACCACTAGACACAGGTCGTGCCATCTAATCACTCCAATCAAGATAAGAATCTTCCAAAATACGAGTAATGAATATAATTATCGGCTGCGTATCTTAAAGTTATTATTATTATTTTTTTTAAGTGAATATTTAGAATTGCTTTGATGCACCAACAAATTGTGGTCCAATTGATAAAGGGGTTAGTTCATAATTATAAGGTTGTGGATTCAAATCTTACTTATGTAATAAATTTATTGGTAAACAATTTATATTACCTCTGTAAGATCTTTTGAGTTTAAAAATATGTACTAAATATGATGAACCCTATAATTCAACTCACCAAAACTTTATGTAAAAAAAAAAATAAAAGAATCGCTTTGATACAATGTGGTGGATCTAAAAGACATCAGTCCAAACCTTATTAGTCCAACTATATGTTTTGGTTGAAGTTATGTTAATTAGATTAATGTATGTGTTTTTTTAATACTTATGTAATAAAAAATAAAAGATTTGCTTTGATGCAATTTGGTGGATCTAAAAGACACCAGCCGAAAGCTCATTAGTCCGACTATATGTTTTGATTGAAGTTATGTTAATTAGATTAATGTATGTGTTTTACATATTAAATAATACTACCTCCTGTGTTTAATATAAAACATTATTTGAGAGTTGATATTGTCTTAAATATAAGACCTATTTTTTTAAATTTGTTAATCTTTCCTTAATTTATTTTTATTTATGCTCATCAACAATAATCAGGGAAGATAAAGGTGAAGAAAATTAAGAAAAATGATTAAGATATCTTTAAAAAAAATACTCATATCATATTAACTAACTTAACTAACATCTTTAATTTAATTAAATTAGATAAATATAATTTATATTAAAAATTGAATAGAGTACAACACGCAAGTTATTGATTCATGACTACATATTTCATTGATTATGGATTGATTTTATCAACCCATTTTTTCTCTTGAAAAATTTAAATTTTAGTGTTACAAACTGAGCTTCAAGTAAAATCTTATATTCCTCCAATTTTTAATATAAAACATATTTTAGAAATTAATTTTAAATTCAATATTCCATTTTGTTAGAAGAAGTGTCTTTATTTAGCGCCAAAATATATTTTGAAGATGATTGCTTCTAATATGCAACAAAAAGATACTTCCGCTTTGTTTTGTTTTTTTTTTTATTAAAAAAAACATTTGACACTCCATTTTAACCCAGCATGTCTTTTAATTTTTATATATGTATTTTTATTAAACACAACTCTATATGATACAAGACTTTCTTGTTTTATTACATAAAGTGAAATCCACTTATACATATCAACAATTTCCCATTGATTGTGATTCCACCAATATAATATGCTCCTCCTATTGACCCGTCTTCTCTTAAAATCATTTTTTCCTCTAATTCCATCATATCTACTTTTAAATATTTCGTGCAGTAGGGCCAAAATTTTAGTTTTCGGAAAGATAATTAGAAGAAACAATTTTTTGTCAATATATGAGCAATTAACCATACTGACACACCCTCCATTAAGTTGACGTAGAGCTTCATTTAGATAAAACTTTTTATATATATTACCTCTTTAATATAAGAGTTTCTTAACTTTGTTTTTGAAAAAATAAGAAAAATAAATAAATAATTTAACTATAACATATGTTATATGTTATTAGATTATATATTAATTTATAAATCATATAAATTAATTTAAAAAAATAATAAAAACGAATAGTCTTTAATATAACTTATTTAAAAGAATCAGTTAAGGACAGAAGGGTGTATAAAAGAGCAAGGAGCAGCTAGATACGTGTGAAAGGAGAAATATATATATAATTTATAAAATGAGATGTTAGGTTTGGTTTGGTGAAGCCTCTCTAACCACAATTGAATTTTTCTCAAGAATGGGCCCAATAACTGTGACTTGAAAATTATTCATGAAAAGTAAAAATATGAGCTATTCACCTTCAATTGTGGCACTTACATATCCTTTTTGTCCATTTGATTCTCTTATTGTCCAATGTTACAAATGCAGCAACTTTTGCCACTATTCGCATCATTCATCTATTCTACTTTTGCCCAGTGCCCACACCTAATTTTTTTTGTACAATTAATTTTTTTTAGCCAATATCGCTTTCACTTTGTTTAATTTCTTGCACTCATTTCCCCATCTTCTTCTTTTTCCCCCCTTCTGTGTATAAACAAGAAATTGTTTCTTGTGAAGGCAACCTTGTATCTTCTATTCTTAGAATGGTTACATCAAATTCAATCCAAAAAAAGAAAAAGAAAAAATTATAGTTAATTCTTAAATATGAGGTAAAATAAAAAAAATGATCCATTGAAATCTCAAAATGAAATAATAGTCTCAATAATTTGTCAATAGAACCCATAAAATTGTTAATTATCCGTTCCTCATATAGTCAATAAGATCATTTTTTCATTTTGTTTTTTTACTTAAGACTTGACTGTAATTTTCCATAAAATAAACTCCTTAACAATCCATCTGTCTTGTTTTTTTGGGTGTACATTTATATATGTCAATATACAACGAATGTATTTTCCACTGTTATTTTATTTATAGAAAAAACAGGCCTAAAACCAAAGAGTAAATTTTAGATAAAAAATAGTATTATTATTTATATATATAAATATAAATATATATTAAACCGGCTTTAAGAACTCACAATGGATAAGTTGTTCACGATTATGGATTTCTCATTCGTAATATGCCTAATATGAATGAGATGGTTAAAATGATTTTTATAAAATAGATGAAAAAAT
Source organism: Albizia julibrissin (assembly GCA_037074505.1). NCBI lineage: Eukaryota > Viridiplantae > Streptophyta > Magnoliopsida > Fabales > Fabaceae > Albizia > Albizia julibrissin. The sequence continues at coordinate 40,067,688 of CM073479.1, forward strand.
TAATGGAAAATATAAAATTCACCTCAAATATTGTCAACAAATTTAATTACAAATTGGACTACAAAATTAATTTTACAAGAAAATTATGGGAAAAAAAATACAAAATTTGGGCTTGAGGTCAAAGCCCAGACTATTTTCAGTACACTCTTGAGTCCTTACCGAGGTCCAGTAAATCATGAGAATTAGCGCCAGGCTCATGTCGGATTAATTGCAATATGGAAAGTTTTTATACAACCCACGGGGTTGGATAGCTAATTACACTGTGGTTTTATTTATAAGTATTTTTTGAGAAAAGAAATTTGATTTTTATTATCAGTCAACTTTCATAATAATAAATATGATTTTAAAATTTTGTCATTATTAATTACAATAAATAAAAATAATTTATTTATGTTGACTTTTGAAATTATTTTTTTTTATATTATAATCCGGTAATAAGTTGAGGTTTCGTGGCTGCCCCTCTCAATATAAGTGTTTTTTTTAGGATTTGAACTTGAGACCCCAAGAGATTTAGTAGAGTTTTATACCGCTAAACCAACTATATATTGGTCTCTTGAAACTATTCATAAACGAGGATAAAATTAAAAATTTAGCTAATAATTAATGAATTAATCAACTCTCCTTAATATATGAAAGCTAGTTAATTGACATTTGTCATTATCCCAAAAAAAAAAAAAGAATGGGAAAATTTTTAATCAACTGCACTTTAATTTCTTACTTTGTTACCATACGAACCATCGGTTTACTCTCACTCTTTTATTGGATGCCACAATCCTTCTATTTCCCAGGAGAAGCATTCATAATACTATCATCATCATCAACAGATACTTTTTGTCGTCAGATGATGATCCTTTTGGGTCGTAAAGTGTTGAAGATTGAGTGTGTTACTGAGTTTCTGGGTTAAGGTGTCTGAGAATGAGGCCAGATCTGTGCTCGCGAGTGTTCTTGGGGAATAGAAGACAAGAGAATTGTCAGTGACAATAAGTAGAGGTCTACGAAAAGCTCCATTCTTGATCATTTTCTCGTACCTTCATCTCTTTCTGTTTCAATGATTCATTATTAGTCCCATGTCTAAAAACAGTAGCATATGAATTTATGTATAATTGATTCAGTATTACACTCTAAAAACAGAAGCAACTTTAGTTTCCATGGTAGAGTCCAAAATGGCGAGCCAGTTCATGGTCCCAAAAAAAAAAAAGGCGAGCAAGTATTCCACTTAATATAAGATTCCCTATTAAGATCCCGTCCGTAATATATATCTATATATAATACTGCCACAATTCATCAAGTCTTCAAAGATCATTTATCAAAGCTGAAAACTGGCCATGCTAAATATATTATGTGTATGTGTATGCATGTTACCAAATGATGAATTTTTAGGTGCCGTTTGGTTCGATCTCATTACATCTTGCAGTATAAAGTAATGCGATGTAATGGTAATGCGATGTAATATTAATTACAAGGCTAGTGTTTGGTTTAATTTTTAAGCAAGGTGTGATGAGTTATTATTTTAACAATTATTTAAAATTAATATACCATACAAAGTCTATTTTACCCTTACTATAATCTTTGTAAAAAAAATAGTTAAGTGATGCAATCCAGAATCAGCAAGTTGTCTCTTCAAATTCAAGAGATGACTCTTCGATTTCAAATGATCATTTTCAAATTCCAGTTGGTTCAATCACAAGAGCATAAGCTAAAATATTTAAGGAAGTATTGATTGGGCTGATTCAAGAGGCTAATGCAAATCATATGGCAATTATATCAACAATTGTGGACAAATATGCTAAAAACGTTATTAATATCATATGGGTTGCAAATGGAGGTACAAATCAAGTTTTGGGCTTAGAGACTTCAAAATAAAGAGTTTGGACCTAATATTATACATGGGATGACTCATCTGGGCCTAAATAAGCACATTTTTGGGCCTTTAATGCTGATTATATTTTGTGAATTTTATGTGTTAAAATTATTAGATAATTGACATATTTGACATTTAGGTTTCCTAATTAATTAATTGTATTAAGTTTTATTTTCTATTTTCTAGGATGCATTTAATGCAATTAGTTTTTTGAATTAGGATTTTTGAATATTTCACTTTAAATACCTTGTAACCCTTCATTTGGAGGCAGAGACTTTGAGACTTGATTATTGAATGAAAGGTTGCATTTTTCTGCACCTTGTTTCTTGAGAGTTGATTTTCTCTAGGATTCTTCTTAGAACTAACAGACTTATCAAGGCTTGATCAACCTTGTAGCATCTTCTAACACTTCGGGTCCTTGTTATTTCGTACTCAAGGGTTCAAGTGGATCATCGATCTATGTTTAGCTTTCTTGGGGTGCGATATTCAGATTGGTTGTGGGTTCTTGGGATCTTCTCTTGTGGGTTCACACCATTAAGGGTCATCGTATTACCTCATTATAACTGTCATGCTATTTTACCGAGGATTATCAGATGGCGATGGTTGTAGTGGTGGAGGATGGTAACAGTCTTATGGCAGCGATGGTGGAAGGTGGTGATAGCAACAACAGTGGAGGAGGAGGTAGTGGTGGTGATGGTGATGACATAGGTGGCGATAGTGGAGGTGGCAAAGGAACACGTACTGGCGGCGGCGCTGACAATGGTGGAGGAGGAGGTCGTGGTGCTGTGGCGGCAACGGTAATGGAGGAGGAGGTTGTGATGGCAGGCGACAGTAATGGTAGACATAGTGGTGACGAGGTTTGCCGAGGAAGAGGAGGTCATGGTGGCGACGGTGGTGGCAGCAGTAGAGGAGAAGGTAGTGGTGGCGGAGGAGGATGGAGTAGGAGGAGGTAGTAGCAGCAGCAATGGTGAGGGTTGGCAGCGGCAATGGTGGGGGGTGGCGGTGGAGGAGAAGGCAACGGCGGGTGGCAGCTAGTGGGGGTGCGACAGTGGTGGAGGAGGTGGTAGTGCTGGCGGTGGCAGCTATAGGGGAGGAGGATGTAGTGGCGGGGGCGACGGCAGGTGGAGGTGATAGTGATAGAGAAGGAGGAGGTAGTAGCGGTAGCGGTTGTGGCATGATATGACTAAATGAAAATATATAAGTAAAATAAAGAGAAGTGAAACTAAAGAGTAAATTAGACTTTTTTAACCATACAATGGGATGGTAATGAGAATTCATAAGGAGAGATATGAATGAGGATTACCAATTTTTTGGTAATCATCATTACCATGGTAAACCCTATTATCATGCTAAAGAGCAATCAAACACTCTTTTCTTGGTAATACAATCATGCTTACCATTACGAACATATAATAAGGTTGAACCAAAAGGGGTCTTAGTTTTCTACCATTAAGTTAAAATACTATGTCAAATTAATAAGGATGACCTGGCATGATTAAAATTAAAAACATTTAGGCTATCATATATGAAACCCACTTTTTTTTTTTTTTTTACTACCTAAAAACCCATTGAACTTTAGGGCATTTGCATATAATTCCTCCCATATTTCAAAATTAAAATTCTTTAAAACCATAGATTGATTGTGTCATCCTTACTCATTTAATACGGCAATTTCCACAAGTAATTTAATAGCAAAATTAACAGCAAGAGGTTTAATTTTATAAAATACGGTAAAGGAAGTTAAATTTAAACTTTAAAAAGTTAGGTTTATGTAACCGAAGCAAAAGGTTTTTTATTTTATTTTTCATAACTCACGCAGTCATTACATCCTCTACAAAGGGTTCCAACTCAACCATATGCATAAGAAAATATTTTTGGATAACTTAATTTTTGCTGTTATGAGTTGGGCAAGAGATCATCAAGTGAATAATAAGATCATTAAGATGTTCACATAAAAAAAAAAAAAGGAAGCAACCGGCTCGAAAAAGGTAATTCCAAACAAAAGACAACAGTTATATCACTCGTCGTAATTTTTCTTGTCATCGTCATAAATTCTTTTAGAACGAAAACAGTTAATTTATTTAAAGACACAATCAATTTGAACAAAAGAACTGATAATTCATTTCATTGATCATCAAGAATACATACAAATTTGTAAGGCTTCTGTTCTGTCTGCTATTGCATCTACATGATATTTGCTGGTAAGGATTCAACCCACACATGGCTGTTAAACTAGTAAAAGAACCATCTAGAGAGAGGGGGGGGGGGAAAAAGGGGGATACGTACAAAACAGATATACCCTTGAAGCCTAGGTTCTGAAGAAAGCTGCTTCTCGTTCAGCTCTTTCTTAACAAGAATCTCACTGCTACGACGCTCTGCTGAGGACAAAGCCAGAGATGACACAGCTAAAGGCAAAATTCAAGACAAGACTGTTTTGGCTGTGAGTACAGTAATATAACACATACAGGTTTTGTTTTTTCATGTTTTGCATTTGTAATCTTGCGCTTCCAAAGAGTAATGCGCCACGCGCAACTTCATGAATTAGCTCAAGTTTCATCGAAGTCCGAATCTTCAGGATTGTTGAAGAACTAAATTTAGCTCTTGAGCAGACCTAGCCAACAAACCACCCCTCCTGCAGCAGAAATCAGAACATCTGTGATTCTTGGTGAACATCATTTTACAGGTTTTTTTTTTTAGTGTAAAATGCATCCAATTCCCACACAGAAAAGGAGAAAGAGGTTATCCTTGATGTATGGAAAGGAACAGATTGGAAGTTTGAAATAGCGGTTTACTTGAATAAAACTGAGGGATTTAGTATTGACAATTGACAAGGATCATGAGCAATACAGCCCAAGAATTTCACATTCCAGTTTATACAATTCTTATAAAACGACATGCTCAACCTTTTTAGGTTATAAAATAAAAAGTGGCAAGGACTTTAATGCATTCTTTACAAGAAATCTTGGTCTGAAACATTGCTTTTGATGCACAAATCGGCAACACTAAAGGCTGCAATGACTACCTTATTAGCAGCGGAAGAATCTTTTGGACCTTTTGTAGTTGCATAAAGCACTGGTTGCAGTATTCCCTCCTGATCTCATAGATTCCATATGGAAAAAGTGAATCTTACCAAATTAGTTTTATCCACAGTAACAAAAGGAGACACTAAAAAGTGTGTGGAGATCAAGGGAAAGCACCTCTGCTCTGCATGTAGATCAACCCCAACAGAGGGAGGTGCTCTAATAGTTGAGTGTATTGTTGGTCCAAAAACTGATACAAGCTTTAATTGCAAATCTAGTGACAACTTTACATGCCTGCACAACAGAAAAATCAAGCAACCACATCTTGCTAAGGTTTAAAGGAAAGAGAAACTTCTATTAATTTCATTGCTGAGGTTTTAAATGAAACTATAATCAGCCATATATAACAAATGTTTTGCCTAAATGCAGACGCTCCTATTATGGGATCAATGCCCACAAATGGGGTCATACAAGGATCCCGCTTCCTCCATATTGCGAAACCTATCATGAAGAGTTTTCCTGCCACTATATTTATGATGAATTACCTTTCTATCTTGCTGTCCAGCAATCCTATGAGCACAGGACACAAACAAGTAAACAACTCTAAGGAGAGAAGGTCTGTCTTCTCAACAAGAACACCAATAACATCTGCTTGCACCTGAATAAGGATATAGAACTCAGAAGGAATATATATGCAAGGAGAAAATCATCAACTTATAGTTAGAAGCAACGAATACAGAGTAGGCAACAACAAATTGTGTCACAGACAATTCCAGATACTCACAGATTGATCGGGCAGCTTCTTCAGAGCATTGATTGCACCCTTAACATCATTCCGCTCCCAAAAATGCCGCACCACCTGCAAATGCACATTAGAACCACTCACTGATTTTCTCCTTGTGAAGCTTGTCAAACATACAAAAACATAAAACCATATTGATGGATCTGTGTCTAGGGATGATGCAGGCGGACAATGACTTGGCTCTTATATTTTGAACCGGAGGTAATAGTAATTATTAATACCAACATGCAGCTAAAATTACCTGTACTTTTGTAAGGCGTGAGCGAAGATTACTTAAAGTTAGATCATGAGTTTGCATAAGACCCTCAATGATCTCTCCTTCATTTGCAGAGTTCAAATCCCTTTCAGAAATTTGAGGCACAGCTTTCTGACAAAATTGTACAGGATAAATTTGACTGAACTCAACTTTCTTAAATTTCATGAAGTTTCTTTCATGTGGTGCAAGAGTTTTACCGTGAAGGAATGAGAGTTATCAGCTTCACATAATGTGGCAGGCATGGAGAGTGTAATTTTTGGATCTTCACTTATGTGGAGTCTTTCCGTGCTTTCACTTATCATGTTAGGAGAGGGATTACTTCGACCATCATTGGCATTGACTGTTTCTCTTGTTTCACATTTGGTGGTAAGGGATGAATTAGTTTGATCTTTGTTGTTGGGAGTTCTATCTTTTCTTTCAAACCTCTCGACCAGAGAGCGGGTCCTTCCTGGTACAACAGCAACTGCCAGAAGCAAACTTTAATATTATAGTTTCAGTGGTCTTTCTAACGTACAAAGCCACATTAGTAAAAGAAGACAAACCTCCATTGACATATTTAACTGGACTAATCTCCTCATTGCAAGGGATGGAATCATCACCTGAATAAAAAGAGAAAATCACTTCAAGAGTGAAACCGAAAAACCCAAGTAATCAGCCAAAGAATACAAATCATACTCGTGAGCTGGCTTATACATGGCATCTCAGCTCTCTTTTTTAAAATTTTTCAAAAGAAAATTGAAGCCAGCTCCAAGAAACAAATATCACCAAAGCTTGAGCTTGTTTGAGAAGGTTAATGTAGCAACTTTTACCGAAAAATACTATTATTTATTTTATTAATATTAATAACTATTTAATTAATGTTATTATTTTACTTTAATATTAATTAATGATATAATATATTTCGTAGAAATGAATAGATTAATAGAAAAAAATTAATAGAAATCAGAAAAAAAAATCAACTCAGGTCAAGGTGAAAAACAGTTATCAAATTAATGAGAAAAATAGTTTAATCATGTCATGTGACAATAAACCCACGATATGATTAGGAATAGAGAAGTAAATGTGATATGGTAAGAAAATAATGACATGTATAGCAGCTGTTGACCTGATCTAGTGTAACACCAAGAACTTACATGAATCTTGTTCAGAGAGTTTGCATGGAGAAAAAGCCCTTTCAAATTTGTCTGCTACACTCTTGATAGGATATTTGTCTTCACAAGAATCTTTGACTTCATCTTTAGATCCTAGCTTGTTAAGTTCTTCTACACTGTCTAATTTACTTGTTGTATTGTCAAAAGTTCCAGAACCCATATCTGCTGAAAAATTTTCTGCATCATATATTCCAGTAGATGCTCGCCGTGTATGAGTTGGCTTGAGTAACATCCCAGGTCTTGTCCTTGAAAAACTGATAGCTTCTTTCCCAGTTTTAGCTGAGTCATTACCACCAGAAATGTCCCGAGGTACAATGTTTGGCAAAAAGAAAGACTTCCTATGTGCTTGCTCATTCGATTTTGTGTGAACTCCAGTTGCAGGACTCTGCTTCAACATTCCCAAATTACAAATCTCCTTGGAATCTTCCGTGAGATCAAGTTTTGGAGAATTATAAGAACCAGATCTCTGTAAGGAAACAGGTTTCCCTCCCGAAGCTTGACAAGGAAGAAAAGAATTTTATTAGATCAAGAATTTGGAATGTATTGAGAATTGAGAATTACAAATGAATGGGATCGACATTCATCAAGACAAATCCTTCGTGAACGCTACTGAGTAAAATTAAACTTCCAATTCAAGTCTCTAGAAAATTGCAAACAGAATCCTTCACCCCCAAATAAAAAGTTCTTTTGATGCAACGAAAAGCAGCATCCTATCTGCTAGGTACACAGGTTGTAAACTATATTCTGCAAGTAAAATTTCTAACAAAACCAAATATTATATCAAACTATTCACTCAGCAAATCTTAAAACATGCAAGGATGCAGATTGTACATGGCATCAAGATAAAATGGGTAATTGTGAAATTTCAGAAGGTAATAAAAGCTGGGTTTATCAAACAGAGAGATAAGGGGGAAAGGGAAAGGCAGAAAGAGTTTAAAAGTGTGACTTAGGGAAGACAAAATATAGGCAACTCACAATCAATATATATGTTCTTTATCTCTTTTGGTTCATTGTCTGAAGACACAAAGTGCAACCCAGAAGTTGGCCCTACATCCATCTCCACATTCTCCAGCTGATGTTCCTGAAAACTGAGTTTCTGATCCGCACCGCCTTTTCTCTTGGGTTCCAAACCAGTACCATATGGCTCAATAAGCTAATACACATAAAACTATACTCAGAATGATAATGGAGAAAAGTTACATAGTCAAGAATATAGCACATTGACATAGAACAAGTATTGAAAAAGGAAGAGAAGGAGAAAGAAATAGGGAGATGAGAGGGGGAAGGGGGAGGGAGACAAATTATGATTTTTTTTTTTTCATCACTTAAGATCCTCAAAAGTCTACAGCCCCAAGGATCATAAAGAAACCATAACACGCATGCTGAAAACAAGAAATGAAACTATAACAACAATAGTCCCTAATTTCAAGCATGCTAAAGCTAAGAAAGGAAATAACAACGATAAAAGCCTAAAGCCTCTTAATTCTTGATTTACACAAAATTGCCCATATTACTCTTTTTACCCACTCTTCATTTCACACACATCAGTAAAGTTGCATGACAATCTTCAAAGGTACTAATGTTTGCCAGTAGACACGCAGTCATATCACCCTTAATGCAGTAAAAGCAGATGATATTAATATCCATTTATGATATATTTTTAATTTGTAACTTGGGAATCATTGTCTTCAATTTGGGCTTTGTTGTTTATTTATCATTCCTTTTGAATTTTAAAATTTTTTTGGGCATTGGTATCTCTTATTCCTAGTTTATATTTACTTGATCGATGCAAACTAGTTTGATTTGATTTGATTTGCAGTATACAAGGCATATAACGTCATAAGGATTTCAGAATTGTTATTAAATTAAAAACAAATACGTTTGTCAGTTATGATTAATTGTTCTTGGTTTCTATACAGTTCTACATAAATCTCAAGCTATTAGCGTGAACGATGTACAAATCATGCTATCATGTTTAAATTATTGATGTCATATTGCCATCAAGCCATTGAGTATGAAGACAATCATTCTCTGAGCTACTTAAAACAATTATAAACAAACAAATCATATTGCAAACATTTGGGGGGGAAATAGCAAGTGGTAGTGGATCCTACCGATATATCTGCCGCCCAAACTCCAATAGAATTTCGGTAGTATGAGCAACCCAGAAGTTTCCCATCATGAATACAGATGTCACCAAGGGTGGTCCATCCCATATCAACAGTATCATGACATATAACAGGCTCCCAGGAAAACACCTAGAACATATAGGTATCATAAATTATATTTCCGTCCTGTTCCAACTGCTGCATTATTACATAATATTATAATCACAACAATCTGTACCTTTAAACCATCCTCAAGCCCAGCAAACAGCGCCCTTCCATCAGGATGAAAAGCGATTGAGCATACTCCTGTAGCCTATGGAAAGTAATTCATTTTAGTTTGAATAGGAGTAGTATAATTTAGAAGCCATATACTTTCATTTGTATGACTAAATTTTCCCTATTTTACACACGCACGCACGGACATAACTAAAGTGCTTGAGCATGTGCTTGCATTTGGGTAAGCATACAGGCCAGAAGAATACAGAAAAATCGAGTACGTTCTTGGCCACACACTAGTAATTTTCACCAAAAACTCACCAGTAACTAACAACAATGTGATGGTTGGCCCAAAACCTAACATCAACATTATGACTCACAAGTAAAAATTGTCAAGAGTCATGTCTCATCGCTAAATTTACCAAAGAGTTTTCATACAAGTTAGAAGTCGTAGACATAGATGTTTAGAAGGAAAAACAGAATAGAAGCAAATATGAATACATAAATTATAACATAACAGAACAAAACTTGTTATTCTTAAACAGTAGAAGCTAGAAAACAAAAATCAGAAACATTGAATACCTCACACCGAGCAGATCCAATCATTTCAAATGATTCTAAATCCCAAAATTTCACTGTTTTGTCTGCTGAACCTGCAAAATGTAATTTCAATTTATTATCCACTATGTTTCTTACCTTTTCAATACGTTTAGAATTGTAATCACCATGTGTAGAAGGTTAAGGACCCAGACATGTGTAGGAAACCCCTATTGAGGTGCTACTCTCTTTCCTTCCACCCCCTCCCCCCAAGCGAGCCAAAAGAAGCATATAATATGCACTAAATTTGCGCGTGTTTTAATTAATTTTGACCAATAATACAAAGCAATTTATTTTTTTCCCCATTTAGCACTAAAGATGAAATTAAGGAAATTCTTCAGTACATTGCATGTATTTACATGGATCAGCCCGAATTTAATCTGAACGAATAGGGCCAACGGTCTGCCAATCAGAATGTGTAGAAAGTTGGGATATTACACATTGCATGAACATGCACGCAATGTACCCTAGAATTTATGTCAAAAAATTTACTACTATGGAACTACCCATAGAAGCAGTAAGTGATTACACAACAAGAAAACCTTACAACGATACTACAAGTTTGCAACTGAATGCGCTTCTACCACTTCAAACTGCTCTAAGGTCACTTAGTCACTAACCTGTAGCTAGAAGAAACTCAAGTGGATGGAAATCTATGGACTTAATATGTCCTTCATGGAACTTGAAGTCATGCAAGAGCTTTCCAGCAGTTAGATCCCACACCTGTGCAATGGTGAGGTAGATCCATGGGATTATTGATAGGCTTATTATTTTATTAAAAAGAATATAAAAAAACAAAACAAAACAAAGCCAAAGAAATTGCAAGCAATACAACAATGAATTTACATGGCTACCTTTACAGCATTGTCAAATCCACCAGAAACTACCCATCGGCCATCTGGAGTAAATTTGATAGTACTAACACCTTGGCTATGACCCCTGTATGTATGAATGCATCCCTTTTTCCGTATATCCCAAATCCTGAGGTTAGTATCCAGGGAGCCAGATGCAAAAAACTCACCAAATGGATGAAACTCAACAGCTGTGCAGTTGGATCTGTGTCCAGTAAGAGTGCGAACCACTATACTTCAAGGATAGAAGCAGAGCTATTAGGAGTTTATTGTTAAATTTTGACACACAGAAATCATATAGTAGGTCCCAATTTGGAAAACTGAAACCTCAAAGTGATAACAGCACTCATTAGTTCCCCCTATAAGGTGATGCATGCAAAGTAGATTATCTGGCTTGTATTTCATATAAGTTGAAACAGATAAAAGGACTAAGTTTGTGTTAAGCCGGTTCTTTTTTTTATAGACACGGGAATTTTCCTATTAGAGACAATCCTATTCGAGGCACTATCAAGCACTAGATGTAGTGTGGACACCTCTACCAATGGGCTCGAACCTTGGTTCACCATATTGCAAGGGACTAACCCCTTCCACTAGAACACCCTCCCGGGGCCCCCAAAAAAAAAACAAGGCTATGTTAAGCCAATTCTTCCCTATCATAAAATCTGACGCTCCCAAAATAACACCACCATGCAGTATATTGCCTAAAATTTCAGCTTACAGTCATTCACTCACTCTTTGCTTCTTCCAAATCCCAAAGCTTAATTCCTCCACTTGATGCCCCAGCAAGAACTAACACTTCTGCTGAATCAAAAGCCACAGATTCAACTGGACTAGTATGACCACACAGGCTCTGCAAATATTTTCAATTAGACAACATTATTAGGTCAGAGTCATGGTTGGAATTGCTTCCATCAAACAGTAGTCCTATATAATGATCAGTATCGAATCAGAAGAAATGTAAATATGAACGGTTTTTCTGAGAAACTATGGTAGAAATTTCCAGCCTTAAATTGAGTTCATAATGAATTTCAGTAGAACATAAACAATACAAGGAAACTCGTTTTTCAGCAGTCTTTAAAGTGAATATCAGAAATAGAACTTCCATCAAGGGCTTTTGATCCTGCAGTAGCCATATGTCTAGACAACAAAATTTGAAATCAAACTAACCATTAAAGAAGTTGGCTTGCCAATGGTCCATAAATTGACCTTGTAATCATCCCCTCCTGTAACAAATAGACGACGTGCCTTCTTTCCAATACTCAGACAATTAACGTTCGCTGAATGGGCCACGAATTCCTCTATAGTTGTTTAGCTCAGGAAAGGACATTATCATATAAACAAACATATATATTCAACAGACTAACCGAGATTCCAAAAACAAGGCCAGAATATATCGAACCAACAATGAAATGGCAGGGAAAGAGCAAGCATGGAACTGCTTGATATACAACGTTTTATTCGAATATTTTCTCTAGATTTCCAAAATGCTTCAGCTGATCTAAGTCATTCAAGGAAGCTAAACAGGAATGAAAAATAAAAACTAAGATTTCATTCGTATCTGCGCCGATTTCCCAGCAAACAAGCATAGTGGCAAGACCTATGATTTTGACTTCATCATAATTTCCATTTTGCTTCGAAGAGCTTCCTACATTTTCATTTTCCATCACATTTCTTTAGAAAACCAAAAGAGTAGCATCATTTCTACAGAAAACCGAAATTATTAAAAAAAAAAAAGAGTTTGTAGTTCAGACCAGTTCTGCCAGATTTCGGCAGAAAGAGCAACTGGTAACGATGATCTAAATAAATAAGACATAAAAACCAGTTCAATTCCAAGATTAGTAAAGCAGAAGTAGTTCTGGGTGAGCATTTTCTCTCAAACTATGTTATGTCCTAAAAAAATCAGGATACGTAGCTTGTACCCTCGCTTGGCCATTTCTGGTGGGAGAAATCAGAAGCCAACTTCCGATTCTGAAACAAAGATTCTTCCCGGAGGACGAAGTGATGATTATGACTTGGTTTTACTTCAAAATTAAAAAAAATAAAATACTACAGCTGCTGCCACTCTGCGACTGCAAGTGAGATTCAGAAGAAGGAAAAGGAAAATGCGGTAAAATTCACATGGAAATGGACGTTAGGGGGGAAGAATAATTCCGATTCAACATAGAAAAAATGTTTTTCCTTTCACAGGAAGCAAAAGAAGAAAAGCATGACAAGTCCTTTCTTCCTTTTCTGTGAGGGCCTTTTAATTGCGAGTGATATAAGAAAAAAAGAATGAAGCCACTTGAAATTCAGATTTCTGACATGAATCAAATATACACTCCTTTCCTTGTTCCCCGTTCAGACCAAAATGCCCCTGGATTTTCTTGCTGTTGTCTACCGAAATTACATAAAACCCTCCCTATTGTCTTGTTGACGTGTCAGTTCCGGCCTCAGTTTTTTTTTTGTATGGTAACATTATACAATAAATCACCCGAAAAATATTTCAAAATATATCTCAGTTTCATATCTTGTAATATAATTTATAATAGGTTTCAAGTATTTATAAAAATTATCATAAAAAATTAATATAAATTAATTTTGAATAATTATTCGTATTTTAATGTTTAAAAATGGAAAATTGTAAAAAAATTAATTGTTATATTCTTAAGGTAAAATAGTAAATATTATTAATTAATAATAACAGAAAGTAAAAATCATGATAATAAAGACTATATGGAGACACCAGATCTTAGTGGCACTTGGTGGATGTTCATAGATTCCTTTAAATGAGGGTCCTTTTTTTTCGCTTTTAATATTTTGGTTGAGTTGGTGCTGGGATCAGATCAACTAATTTATGTAGCTGAGTAAAATAAACTTGTTACGCCAAACTTGAAAAGATCTTAGGTTATTTTAATTCCAAAAATTAACGTAATTGCTTCTAGATTATCTAGCTTTCTTTAATTGCTTATATATATCACATTAATAATGATTAAACTGGCAAAGCTTAACTGTTCTAGTGTCCGAAGTTAACATAATCGCATTTGCTTTATTTTGTTAATGATGGAATTAAACATAGGAGCCATTTGTTAAAAATTCATGGTCATTATTTAATTAGGCCTAAATAAAGTGATCTATTTGAAATTAAAGTCTTAAAGCCCAAGGGTATATAACTGTCATGAAAATAACAATATGAAATACACACCTGTTCATGAATTCAAAAATCAATTCAAAGCAGTGGATTCAAGTATACTTCTACGTTCCATCTTTTATTCTTAAGGAGTACTGATGTATGATTGATCTTCTAGGTTTATGGATTTGACTATTTGATTAATACAAGTATTTAATAATTGTACCTAAACTAAGTTGATTAGTAGAGGTTTTGGTTATAAACACGTCAATTTCCAATCAAATGACGTAATGACGTATAATTAAAAGAAGTGTCGTGGAATTGTTGCAATATATTCCTTTAGTCAATGGGTCAAATGGATGAGTAGAATAAATTAAAGTAAAAAATTGGAAAGGAATAATATAAGGTAGGAAATTGACGAGTATCAAACATTTGGATATTCCTTTTAACTAATTAATAATCATTCATTTCTTCAAGTTTAGTTTTTCATTGTTTAATGCAAACAGAAGCCTAGAAAGGGATGTTTGGTTTACTTATTTCAATCATTCAATTCAGTCGTGCATTTTTCAACAATGTGGATGGGCACATATCAACAACATTCTAATCTGGTTGTTAATCACTGTGATTAAGAAAAATCTCCTATAACTAATTTGACTCTTCCCTCTAACCATCTATATGCTTCAGACATAATACAAGAATTAAGGTATAATTTTAATAATAATTTTTTTAGTAAAGAGTATTTGATATCATAGAATTTATATTAAGTTGAAAAAATATACATAAACTTAACCCAAAGAGAGATATGAAGAGATCATATGGAGAAGAAACGATGGGACCCTGTGGTCTTGCGTATACTATGGCTAGGCCACATCAGTATTACTACTTTGCCACATCACCATTTGAAGACAACAAGTTTTCTCTGACAAAATGTGTACACAGTAAAAGAAAATGGTATTATTGCTCAATTTGTAGCGTTTATGAATACTTTTGTGTCCCTGCAAACTTTATGATGACAAATGCTGTTCATAAAAAATTTTATTGTTAAAATTATATTTTAACCCTCATATGTAATTAAATTGGATTTTTTATACCTTTTTTCCAGAAAATTTGATTTGTTTTTCTTACCTTGAGCAATTAAATTCG
Source organism: Albizia julibrissin (assembly GCA_037074505.1). NCBI lineage: Eukaryota > Viridiplantae > Streptophyta > Magnoliopsida > Fabales > Fabaceae > Albizia > Albizia julibrissin. The sequence goes on from CM073479.1 coordinate 40,082,799, forward strand.
ATTGGTTTCAAAATTATTTTAATTATGTTACTAATGTTTTCCATGAACCCCAACAACTAGTGACAATTGATTTTTTTATTTAATTTGGCCAAAGGGATCCTGACTACTACTCCTCCGTTTGGATCCATATGTATATTTAGTTAATATCCCGATATAGTATCTGTTTGGATTAATAGTAAAAACTGTTTTTTTAATATGATTTATTGTATAGAAAGTAAATAAGTGAAATAAGTTTTATTTTGACTTATATAAACATATTTCTCTAATACTAATTTAAATATGCACTTAATTTAATTGGCGTGTTTATTCAATATGACTAATAAAACTCCAAATATAGCTTTTTGTCTATACAGTTATTTAACTAAGTTAGATTGAGCCTAATTAAAGATAACTCTCCCAAAACATTTTTTACATTTACGTCATAAATTTAAATTACAGACCTCGTGCTTAAACAGTTAAAACCACATCCTTGATATAACAGCTAATTTTAATTCCTTGGCAGTTTGTATAAAATAAAATAGAGTATCAAAATAAGATAAAAATATTATTTTCAACGCATTCTCACATTTATCTCGATTTTTTCTCCCAACTCTATATCTAAAGTCCCTGTCTTTTTAATTTTAAACAAACTCCTCCCAGTGCTCCTTTGAATTAGCCCAAAAAAAAATGCTGAACACATAAAGGTTGAATTGGAAACCAAGCATACAGCATCATTGGAGGAGACACACCACCTTGACGAAGTGCGTGGCATGTTGCGAATGTGCCATAAACTTTTGATAAAATCTACGAAACTTTTGTTAATAATATTTTCTTTTAATTCATTGTATGATTGCATATATCTAATTAAAAAAATTTATACAAAATAATAGAATTAAATAATTACAAAAGCTCCCATGATTACAAATCACATGGGATACATATAACACTGACCCATGAATCTCATAACGAAACCATGATATCCTCCAGACAGGGACACAGGCCGAAAGATGCAACAGGGAAAGCAAAAGTTCTTCCTACTTATTATCAATAAATTAATTTCTGATAATATATAAAATAGTTTATAAATAATTTAGAAAGATTGCGTTGTTCCAGTTCTATGCAAAATTTCCGCTTGCTGTCTATAAAATAATACTGTGGAACGGATTTGAATACACATGGAGTACTGATGAGTAGAGAAGGGGAGGTAGTGTCGTATATATGTATGCAATGAAGACATGAGTTGTCGTTTTGTGGATTTTGAAAAGTAAATTTGGAGTTGTCGTTTTCGATGTTTTCCATGATGAATAATGTTCTGTGTACTTCCTCGTTTCAGACCCTTTTAAAATTCAAACAAACTTCAATAATGCGATGCAATGTATTCACTGACACACTGGAATACGAATCCTAATTCCTAATACTGTTCACCACATGACCATAAAAATTTTGACTGTGTCAATTAATGACCCAGTGACATGTATACGTATTATGTCATTTCAAAATGCTGTCCTCGTTAAAGCTGATTTATGATAGGTTTGTTTGGTTAGGTATATGTTTATTTATAAATCTGATTTATATAAATCAAAATAAAATTTATTTACATATTTACTTTATAAATCGTAAAAATTACCTCATATTTCATAAATCACGATTAAAAAACACTTATGAAGACTGGCTATCCAAACATATTAATTGTTGCAATGGGAAGTAGTTAACCATTACCAACGTGTTGTAAACGTTGGCTGGGCTCCTCACCATCCAACTGCATAATCTAATCACAATTTTTTTTATATATATCTTTTAATGAAATAATAATAGAAGGTTGAATTCGCAATCTCTCACCGTAATCATGATTGAAGAAGGTGCTCAGTGTTACCTCAGCCAAACCCCTCCGTTAAGGCCACAACTGTAGCATAAGAACAAAACTAGGGTGAAATTCAGAATAGTAATATATCTTGAAATTACTTTAATACGACTTATAGTTCAGACCTAGTTTTAGTGCTTATTGCAATGATGAGTATTGAGAGATCATCACCGTTGCAATCCGTTTAAATCTAATTTAGATTATTCATATTTTTTTTATTTTAAGTTTTTTTGTTAAAAAATTTTATTTGGATGTATACAGAATTTAAAATTAAGATAATATCAAAACTTTGAGTTTTATATGATGAGATTTTTTACGTAATATTGAGTTTATATTTCATTAATATAATTTTCAATTTATTTTTATACCTTCAATTCATATGATGAGATTTTTTTAAAAAAAGTTCGTTGTTATCACAGTATTATAATTACAATACGCCAAACATTTGTGACAGACTGATGTCATTAAAACTATATATTGGCAACAACTATGGGTGGTTGTTGACTTGGTTCTTCAAATTCAGCTAATTTGAAAGCTATTCTTCATTTCCTTGCAACAACCATCCTAAGCCTCGCTCCCAACAAGTTTATTACTATTATTATTATCATTATTCACATTACATTGTCTTAAATTCAATATACATATTGCATATGCATGTGTAGGAGTGTGTGTGTTTTTTTCTACGTATGGTAGTCATTAGAGTAAATTCGATGACTAATCCCTTAAATACTGTCGGGTCTAAAAAAGGGATAAGTGTGTCTTTATGTCATCTAACCCTGGTCTGTGCAGAATTAAAATTGACTTCACCTTCAATTGTTTAAATTTAGATTTTAATTCAACGCTAAAGTTTGTTCTATAAATACTACGAGTATCATAATGAATACTGGCCAAACAAAAAAAAAAACAAGAAGAAGAAGGCATATTGAATCCCATAGAAACGACACCACCGTTGCGTATTGTCCAATCAGCCCTGCTCCAGAACTTGAGCCCAATGTAACAGGCTTCAAAATTGAAAAAAATATAGGCATGTTTGGAAACTCCATTTATAATCGGATTTATTTTATAAGCCCGATTTACATAAATTGAGATAAATCTTCTCCACATATTTACTTCGTAAACCGTAAAAGCAACTTTGTATTCCGTAAATCACGATTTATAAGCACTTATTGAGATTCCATAGGCTCATCCAAACAAGCTAATAACTGTGCATATATTTACGTAATATTAAGTTTAGAAATCAATTTATAAATTTAAGAAAAATTAAAATAATGAAATACTAAAAATTTTCAAAGATAATTATGAAATTAAGTAATTATGCAGGACAAATTTGGGGGAAAAACACCATAAAGTAATCAATATTAAAGTGACTTCACATGACATGCTGCATCTAACTTGTACTTTGACAACATTACCCCACTAGTATGTTAAACAGGATTTGGCCTATAAGCTTAATAAACACTCCTAAAAGTTAGGACTGGATCAAGTTCTAAATTTTTGAATTAGAAAATGGTAAAGGAGTATCTGGTACTCTGATATATTTTTGAAGGTGTAATTAATGTCATAAAGTATTTAAGAGTACTGACTATTTTTTGAGGTGCAATGAACACCCTAATGTATTAAAAATGGAGCAATTACATCATTCACTAACAGAATACTAACTTCATTTGCTGACGCACTATCTCCTTTCCCCTTTCATCGATTTTCAACATGTTTGTCTCTTATTTCCCCTTTTTATTATTTCAACAGGTTCTCCTTCCTCATAAGAACTTCTTATCAAATGGTGCAAATACTCCATTTTTAATACATTATGGACAAAATTGCACCCTTAAATATTAAAAGAAGGGATGAACATGTCGAAGATTGATGAAAGAAGAAAGGAAAGAGTGTATCAACAAACAGAGTTAGTATTCTGTTAGTAAAGGGATGTGATTACTCCATTTTTAATACATTAAGGTGCTGATTGCACCTCCAAAAATACTTTAAAGTGTCGATTACACCCTTAAATACTTTAGGATGCTGATTTTACCTTTAAAAATAAATCGAAGTGCTAGATGCACCTTTACCCATTAGAAAATTAACTCAATCAAGGTCTAGATTGATGAATTAGAAAATTAACTTTTATATATTAAGAAATTTAGGTAAATTAATTATTTGTAAGAAACAATCTACGGTTTCCTTAAAATATTTCATTTAATTATTTGTATTGAAAGCCCTCATTAATGAAAACACCCTTTAATTTATGAAATTAAAAGAAATAATTTAGAAAAAAGTTATAAATCTGCGAAACAAAATATACTGTTATCCTACATTTGTGATAAAAAGAAATCAGTCAACTTTAGAAGTGAAGGAAACATTGAATAGGAAATATCCCCCATTGGATAAATATGTCATCTGAGTGAAAATACTTCCAAGTAAAAAAAAAATCTGAGTAAAGATATATTTTGAATAGAAAGTTACCACATATTGATGTTGATATTAATCCTAACACTAATTTTTCCTACCTAATCGTTTAAAATATAGTAATTCTTTCACGTTAGTCCATCTAACTAATAAAATCACATGGATTAATTTTTCTGACTGACTAAGGACCAAATATTGTCTTGCTTCCTAACCAAAAAAAAAAAAAAAAAATCAATACTCATCTTCAACTTCAAGGGCCGAAATGCCAGTAATTTGTTCTTATGTTCTTAGGTCTACCTCAATCTGTCCCCCAAGCATCGGCCCAAAAATGGTTTCTTGTGACCCGGCCCAATTATAATTCTCCTCCTTTTTTGACCCAAACAATTTCAATCATCCTTGTCGATTCATAGTTAATTAGGTTTGGCCAAGAAAGAAAGAGGTTGATCCAATTGGTAAAAGTCTGACTCATAATTATAAGATTGTGAGTTTAAATCCTGTTAATGTGAAAATTTTATTAGTAGGTGATCTGTAAATACTTCTATAAGCATTCTTTAAACTTTGAGGCATACCGTGACTTTGATGAGCTCCCGAAACCGAATACATTCAAATTTTGTTTTTTTTAAAAAAAAGTTAATTAGATTTGACCATTTAGAATGAAGAGCCTTGGCAGACATGTGATCCGACTAATCGACTTGATGCTCCCCTCTAGAAAGGAAGAGTGCATACTTGGAAGTTACTTGATTTCTAGCCTCGCATCCTCCTTTCGTATAATAAAACGTACTCACGGTTTTGTAGCTCCCTTTCCATATAAAGAGATGTATTGCTTATTTTTATCCTATACTTCGTTTTATTTCTGTCTGTAACCGAATTAAAGATGGATTAGGCATAGCACAACAAAAAATTATTCCTCTAGTCTTTAATATAAGACATATTTATTTATTTTAATTAGATTAAAAAAATTAATTTTATTAATTAATATGACATTTATTTTTTAAAGAATCCTAGACATCTTTCTTAATTCCCCAATCTCATCTCTTCTTTTATTATTATTAAAAGAATATTAATAAAAGTCAATTAAAAATTGATAAATATAAAAATTACATCTTATATTTAATCAATAAAGTTTATATAGAACCTGAATTGTGTCAAAGAATGTGCCACAATTACTACAATGAAGATTTGAAAATGGTGAGATCAACAGGAATATTTAATGAGGTGTATGTGTAGATATTAATGTGAGGTTACGTGGAGATTTGGTTTGGAATTGCAGCAAATATCAAGTGGGCCCATATAGTGTGTTTCAGTGCCGTAAACGAAAACATGAAGAGTCGCCGAAACACTCCTATCTCCATAACTTCTTTGATTTTGAGCTCCCAACTCATCCACTACTACTATTACTACCCACAGCTATATGCACATGCACTCTTAATTCAAAAGCCACAATGAAATTACTAATTAAGTGCATTGAAGAGTACATAGACACAGCCTACGTATAAAAGTGAAATCTTGATGAAATAATTTCGGCATATTAGTAATATCGTACTAGTATGATAAGGCTTGTGACTTAATTAATATCAAATATTTCTTAAATATGAGGTTGTGAGTTAAAATCATATATGAATGATATAATAATGAGCGTGTGGGTTATGAATTATGATCTAAATGATGTAACACCGCGATGAAAGTCTAATAAAAAAAATCTCAGTAAAGAGAGGAAAAAAGAGTTTTGTAAAGCATAATAAGAAGTTTTCTTGTTCAAGAAATGAAAAAGGTAATGGAGTATGTATGATATATGGGTTATGAAGTCATTATCAAGGCCTTCAATGCCTTCCTATCTTAGTGGACTGTGTCACTTGAAACCTTTGCATTGATATTGACTCCTTTTAGTATATATTTATTAGGACTTAGGTCGAACAGCTCACCAGCTTCCATGCCTCTATCTTCAAACCAGCACATTTAATTATTTGCAGATTTAACAACTCATTTTTTTCAAAAAAAAAAAATAATGATTTTAATTTAATAAATATTTAATACAAAAACAAAAAATAATTTTAATAGCTAATTAAAAAAATTATAATTAATATTTCAAAGGTTCTTAAAATTAAATATGAGCAGCTTAAATTGTGTGTGTGTGTGTTTTTTTTTTAAAAAAAAAATTTGCAGCAGCAATAGAGAATCTACCCCCCTTTACAAGAGTTAATTAATTACAAATTTATTATTTTTACTCGCATGCTTGGCCAAATTTTAAAATAATTATGGTGCTAGACAAACAAATATAAATTGGAGGATGGAGTTGATTAATTAAAAATTTATTATTTTTACTCACATGCTTGGCGCAAATTTTAAAATAATTATGGTGCTAGACAAACAAATATAAATTGGAGGATGGAGTTGATTAATTAAAAATTTATTATTTTTACTCACATGCTTGGCGCAAATTTTAAAATAATTATGGTGCTAGACAAACAAATATAAATTGGAGGATGGAGTTAATTAATTAAAAATTTATTATTTTTACTCAAATGCTTGGCGCAAATTTTAAAATAATTATGGTGCTAGACAAACAAATATAGCATGTTTGTATAATCTCATAAGTGATTTTCAATTGTGATTTATGGAATACAATGTAGTTTTTACGGTCTATGAGATATTTTTTACGGTCTACGAAATAAATATATTAAAGAGGTTTATCTCGATTTACGTAAATCAGACTTATGTATAAACCCGATTCAAACCAAACAAGCTTATAAATTGGAGGATGAGTGGATCTGAGATGGAAAATGGACACTATATTCCTTCTGTTGCATGCTGCCTTTTATCAAACAAAAGGATAGACGGTCCCACTAATTCTCAATTGATTAATTTATCCTAAATATTTCTATAATCTGATTAATAATTGGAAGAAGATTACTATAATTAAAGCCATGCCTCAACTATATCATATATGCCTTCTTCTTTTAATTTTTTACCACTTCAAATTTATAAAGTGTCTTATTGCTTGCTGAACTTAACCTAACATTGGAGCTGCAATTTTTTCACTATATCTTAAACTCATCAACATTTATATCAATATATTGGATTTTATAAATTAACTTCTTGGGCATTTTATTATATAAGCAATACTTTTTGTCCAGGTGAGATAGTTAAAACACACTTATATTGTCTACTAGAGGAGTACTAATGTCGAAAGATCAGTTAGTTCATTTGATAGAAAATAAAGTGAAATAAAAGATTTAACAATATTTATTGGAATGGTAGGATGAGATTTAAAGGAAAAATAATAGTAAGTAGAATACTCAGTACTACTACTATAATAATTTTAGCACCTCTAATTATTGAACATGGTTTTAATTAGCCAGTATCGTCATTATCATGCGTGCCTTTAGGGAAGGCCATATGTTCAAGTATATGAAAGTAAAAATAATTAATTGAACATTAAATAATAATAAGTGCCCATGCAGACGTGGGATCCACCTTACCCCAATTTATGAGGGACATGCCCCTTGAACAAAAAGGTTAATGCAACTTATCTAATGACACTTCATAATAATATATAGTCCTTTTGTCTCTTTGTTAATTTCATATCTTGATGCAACTCGTCACAAAGCAAGCATGTGGTTGCATCCAAAATGGTTAATGCAGTTTACACTATTTAAATTAATTACAAGAGAAAGTTGCTGAAAAAATCCCAATTACAAAATGAATGGCTCAAAAATGCCAAAAATTTATTTAAGGATCCCTGCGCGCGTGCAGCTATGCAACTTTCTTCGGCACATAGAATTTTTCTTTATTTATATATAACATATCTTTAACTATGTGCCAAACAAAATATATTTATACATTATGTATCACACATCTAATTAAAGAAGAAATACCAATAAGCTATTGGTATAATACAAATAATTTGTAAATCAGGAATTGCACTCGTTTGGAGACAAAACATATTTACGCTATAATTCTTAAAAGAGATTTATTCTCAAGTCTAAAGTAGCTTGAAAACACATTTAATTAAATAAAAAAGAGTTAATATAATGTTTGATTCTTATACTTTATTTCTATTTTGGTTTTGGTCCATATAATTTTAAACTATGAGTTTTAATCCCTTAAGTTTTCTTTTATCTAAAATGTTAGATCCTGTAGTTTATAAAGAACCTTAATATTATTAAATATGATAATGTAGCATTAATACCACCAATTATGGTGTTGACTATAGCTTGCATTGCTAAAAGATGTGGACCAAAGATGGTATTCCAACTTACATCGTTAAGTTTTTTTTTTTTTAACTATAGGAACTAACTTTTTAGAGTCTGTTTGGAATCTAATTTATCACCCAAAAAAGCTCATTTAGCATATAAAAGCTAATTTACCTTAAAAATGAATGTTTGGAAAATCATTGAAAAGTAAGAACTTTTTTTCAAAAGCTCTCACACACAGCTTTTAAAAAAAACCACTTTTCCCACCGTCAATCCAAACACAAATCACATTTTCAATTGGGCTTTTGTAAAAGCTCCATTAAAAAAAAAAAGTCACTTCTCTATCAAGTTCCCAAACATGGCCTTAGATGAAAGGAAATGTGAAAGACTGAAATTTATGATTTAAAACTATTGAGATTAAAACTAAAATATAAGCAAATTATAAGAACCACCAAAAAAAAAAAAAAAAAAAGAGGTACCTTTACTCTACTACATATATGATATAGTAGAGGCATGGCTTTAAAACTTATGTTCTTTTTAGCAATGTGTGGATGTAAAAATTGTCGTAGAGAAAGTTACATTTAATTGGATTCAACAATAATTAAATATTCTATTTTGACAAAAAAAAACAATAATTAAATATAATCCAATTAGATCGCCATATCAAATCACAAAATTAAAAATGACATAGTTATCCATCATTATTTTAATTAATATTTTTTTCAGTCCTAAATATAAGATAAAATTTATTTTTTAAAAAAAGATTAAAAAATTTAAATAAATTATTTGATTATATCATATGTTATGTATCATTAAATTATATATTAGTTTGTTAGTTAAATTAATTAGTTTTAAAAAAATAAAAAAATTTCTAAAATAATTTAATCAATATTTTTTAATTTTTTTAAAAAATAAATTTTATCTTATATTTAAGATAATAATAATAATTATAACCTCTCTTTTATGCAATACAAATGAGAGTCAAAATCAGATCCAAATACTGGTATACTAGCTAGGAGCCAAAAGCAGTGAATAGAGCAAAAACAAACAAGAACGCATGCTCAGCAGAGGACGTTAGAAATGATTTCTTGTCTCATCAAAGGTACAAGCAAAGCGTACCCTCTTCTTTCTCAACATTTTCTTTTCACTCCTTGGCCCCATGCAAGTACTCACCAGTAATTTTCAGAGTTTTGAGTGGTTTCTGTATGGCATGTGTCTCCTTCACCGTGTAAGAATCTTTTCTCTCTTTGTTTACTTTAAATACAGCAACAGAAATCTCTGTAAATTTGGTTCTCCCAGATTTTCTTAACTCAATGCTTCCATGAGTCCATCATAGCATCAAACCTAGCTGATCCTTCTTCATCCTCCACCACTACTCTCTCTCTCTCTATATATATATATATGTGTGTGTAGGCACTACTCTGCAGCAGTATATTATTTTTATTTTGCATGATTGGTAATAAAGAAAAACCACATATCTCTTCTGGCAGGGCATCACATGTCTGGCAAATGGCAAACATATATTGGGTGTTTTTGGATGAACGGTGAAAAAAATGACTTATGGATAAGTTAGATTGGGTAAAAGTTAAATTGTGTAAGTTATTTATTTTTGGATTGACGATTGGATAAGTACTCTTATAAAAGTGAAATGTGTTTGGTTTAACTTTTACATAAGTGCCATTTATGATATTTAAAATAAAAAATTGTAAAATATATGAAAAGTGAGAAAAATATATTTAATCACATTTGACAATGGTAAAATGGATAATTAAATTGCAATGAAAATGCAAATAAATTAGAAATGATACTAAATTAAAGTTTTTGATACAGTCAAATATAACATAACTAATTAGATCAAATGTCCCATACAATTAGGTTCCTGATGGTGTTACGAATATGATTTATTTGGGTTGAAGATGTCCAAAGATCATTTGTTGATGATGGCTCTTGATCTTGACTATTATCTACATTAATTGTATTCTCATTTTCTGCATCCCTAAAGTCTACATCAGTTTGAGAATTTCTTATAAGCTCTTAATTTAAGCAAAAAGCTACTTATTCCAGCTTAAATGAAAAGATGCTTTTTTTTCTTGTAAGTTCTTAATTTAAAAGCTCACCCAAACACCTAATAATTCATTTCTCCAATTGAATTGAGCTTATGTCTTGCTATAAGTCTTTAAAGTGAAAAATAAGCTTATCCAAACACACCCTATAAAAAATGGAGACCAGAATTTATTCTCTCTCTCTCTCTATACACACACACACACATGTTTATATTGATAATATAGATCATAGGCCAAATCATCCCAACTCGATAAAATGGGTAATTTAGGTTCTATAAAAGTGGGATCATTTAAGAGCGGTTCTTTTAGGCTCAAATTCATATGGACTCAACCTGCGATGAGTTGGATCACTGGGTTAACGAGTTAACCCATATTTTTTTTGAAATGTAACCCAAGTCCCAAACCCAAAGACCCTAAACCAAAGTCCCAAATCCAAAGGTGCAAATTAGTCTCAGACTCTTAGTCTCACTTAGCCTACTGTCAGAGTCAGTGCCACAAGTCGCTCCTTAGTCTTTGAGACTCAAGACTCTCATACCTCATTCTTTCATGGTCTCACTCTCACATAGTCACGACTCACATTTCATTGTCATTTACTCATTTATTTAAAATTATAGTATAACATTATCTTTCACTTTATTTTATTATGTATGGTAGTGACAGATTTACCAATGGAAAAGCAAAATAATCAAGTTTAAGAAAATCTTACAGCTTCATATCATGTTTCAAATTCGAACACCATTAGTATCAAATAATTATTGATTATTTTTAAATTATACTTATGGCTTTTGGATTTATGTCTATTTGGTCATGTGTGGATTTATGATGGATGTTTAATTTATAATGTATTTTTAATTTTTTTTTATGGTTTAGGTTTGTAAAAAAACAATTTTAGTATATTGTTTAATTTTTTTTAAAAAAATGTAGAATAAAAAAGTTTTTTAAAAAATATGGGTTGGATATGACGAGTTAGTCCAAACTCAATGGTCAGAACCATATTATCACATTTAGTATATATAGATATGTGTGTGTGTTTTTTTTTGGGGGGGGGGGGTTACATATGATATTGTTCCATGTTACAACACTCAAAAGATAGGGTTTTTAAGGTATCTTAGAACCTTACATGATTGAAAAGTTGATAAAAAAAAACTCGTTTGGATTAGCTTATGGAAGCTCCATAAGTGCTTATAGATCATGATTTACGGAATACGAAGTAACTTTTACGGTTTATGAGGTTGCTTTTACGGTCTACGAGATAAATATATGTGGAGAAAATTTATCTCGATTTAAGTAAATCGGGCTTATAAAATAAGCCCGATTATTAATAGAGTTTCCAAACGAACTAATTTTGTTGGGGCACGCGATTAGTTTAAAATGATACATAACAAAAGAAAATGCTGAATATTAATGTAGAACATACATCGTCACATAAATATTATTTAGCAGAGATCGAACATGATCGGTTTCCAAAATTCTGTCTTGGACTGATATCTACATAATTATTAATTTATAGCATTAAGCTTGTTTCTAACAGAACTACTCTTTGAATACATGATGCATGGGAGATTATTATTATAGATGTGTAGACTCTAATTAGATAGTAGCAACACATGAATGAGGTCAGAAATAAAGTTTGGCCCGTGATATTTGAAACTGGTGTTTATAGATCAGAGTCTTCCAGGTTTACCTTCACATAGTTATGTATTAACCAGACATGAAATCATTAATACTTGCTTGGATTCATGTCTTGAAGTCTCGAATTGACTTTTCAATCTTTATTTTATAAGTATGTGTTTTTGTTTACTTTTTTATTAACGTGTTTTATTATATAGAGGCTGTTTGGAATAGTTTATAAAAATTTTATAAGTGTTTATTAATTGTAATTTATGGTCTACGAGGTAGCTTTTATAGTTTACGATGTGTTTTTACGGTCTACGAAGTGCTTTCACGGTTTATGAGATAAATATATAAAAAAAATTTATCTCAATTTACATAAATCAAACTTATTATATAAACACGATTCAGATAAATGATAACAAACAGCCTCATTATCTTATCAAACTGTCATACAATTGATAAAAGGAGGGGGTCAAATAAATGAGAAGGCCTTTGTAAAATCACTCTCACGTGACAGATCTGCTTTGTGCCATTAACATCCGCCGCCCCTTGTAATTACTTACATACCATGATGGACCTCACCTTTCATTATTCATATGTTTACATGTATCAATTATTAGTTCTCTTCCAATTTGCATGTGGGATCACTATAATATTTTTATATTTATTTCGTTATTAATATGAGAAAATGATATACATATATATATAAGTCTCTTAACACATATAAATGATAGAGAATGGATGTGGTGAGAATATATGTTTTTCATGTTTATGAGAAAAAACCAAAAAGCCCTCTTTACTCAATCATTTTATACATATTATCAATACTTATTGATTTTGTTAAAACAAATACAAATTTTATTAAAATAATTAATCTTTTAATGAATCTCATTACTCAATTGGTCACAATCTAAACGATGTCAATCTTTTAAACATATTGTCAGTGCTTACGGATTTTATCAAAACCATTACAGATTTAGTCAGTACCACCATTCATTTCATTAATCATATTACTTAATTGGTCACAATCCAAAAATTTTATTCAATCATTTTATACATTTTATCAGTACTTATTGATTTTGTCAACATTAATATTCATTTCGTTAATTCCATTACTCAATTGGCCACAATTCAAAATTATTTGTCAGTCATTTTACACATACTGTTAGTATGTACTAATTTTGTCAAAAGCATTAATCTTTTAGTCAATCTCATTACTCAATTGGCAACAATCAAAAATTATTGATTTTGTCAAAATCATTACGGGTTTTATCAACACCACTATTCATTTCGTCAATCTCATTACTCAGTTAGTTACAATCCAAAACTCTTTATTAATCATTTTATATATATTATCAATACTTATGGATTTTGTCAAAACCATTACTTTTTTAGTCAATTTCATTACTCAACGGATTTCAGGTACCAAAACTTTGGATGGGAATTTTTTTTCCTGGGCATACCTTTTTATCGTGACGCTTCCAAATGCAATAACAAGCATTTGGATGTTGAAACAGATGAAAAGCAGCTCTCTAGTACTAAGGGCACAGATTTAAGCCCAAATTCCAGTTACTTGATCCCACACATCGACACTATATTCATTGCTTATTCATCTACCGTTGTAATAAGCTTTGTAATCTGAACTGAAACTTGAAACCTTGCAATGAAGCTCTTGAGTTGATTCTCATGGCTGAACATTCCCCTTCTATGAGCAACGCAACATCCGCTGTCGGGGTTGATGCGGATTGCGATTCCTTCTTCGAGAACATGGCCAATAGCGAAGCTGGAGAGGATCAACCATTTCGCAGAGCAAACATCATCGAGGAGAAAGAGGATAGAGAAGAAAGTGGGAAATAGGAAAAAGAAAGAGGAGGGTATTTTAGTCTTTTAACTTAAACTTTTATATTCTAGATTTCTACTATAGGACCTCCATATCATTTATATATGTTAAGAGACTTTTATAGATTTTAAAAATTCATATGGTATTTAAATATCATTTGTCCTATTAATATTTACTCCCCTATACTCCCTCCACTCCAAGCAAATTTTTAAAGCCCCATTAAATTGAAAAAAAAAGGGAGAATTCTAAAAAAATACCATTTAAACTTCAAAATCTCAAATAGGTGATTTAACAATAAAATGATTTGTTAATTGCATTATCATTCTTGTTAATCCCATTAACGAACTTGTTAACGGGATTTTGAAGTTTAAATGATATTTTTTTGACATTCTCCCAAAAAAAAATCCATTAAGGAATTAATTGGCGCAAGGTTGTTCAAATCGGAAATAGGTATAAAATCCTTTAGAATATTAATAATACTTTCTGCATATAAAACCATAAATAATATCAAATTCAAGAATCACGAACGAATTAATTTCCTACTCAGCCACTTTTGGTCAAATTTCTTATAAAGATAAAGATGTGATAGTTAAAATTTGGCTGAATTATACATAATTTTCTTGAACTTCATGTCATGTATGGATACTATCTCTAGTCTTTGAAGCTTTACAATAAACCCCTTAAAGACTTAAACTCTTGCATTCATGTACATAACTCTCCTTTTATTACTTATGTTCATTACTTATTTGCACATCGTTTAAAATTTAAGGGAATTATATGCATATAACTCAAAATTTGTGGGGTAATCTATATAAAAAATAAAGTTTAAGGAGATTATGATTTATGATTAGGGGCTACCTACATAAATTTAAAAGTTTATAGTGGTTTAATATTAAGTTTTAAATATTCACGCAAAAAAAAAATTATGTTTTATATATTAAGTGAGTTATTATGTTTTCAATCTTGCTCGTCCCTAATTATAACAAATTGTTGGCATCCTTTTAATTTCTTGGACAATAGTACATTATTATGGTCATTAATTTAGCGAAGGATAAAATCTGCACCTTTTTTTTTTTTTTTAAGTTTAAGGACACTATATCATATATCACCCCTTGATAACGGTTAAATCAGTTAATTTTATCTTATATATAATTGGGACATCATACTACTCTTAATAATAATAATTTATTAGTACATCACAATAATTAATCTTCGCGCCTCTGTGTTAGTGTTTACTATTGGTACCTTTTGTTCAATTTTGTGGGCATAAATGAATGCGGGTCAAGTACTTGTTTCACTGTTGGACTTGGAGATCTAAATTAAATGCCTCTCTCATTGACACCAACAAATTCACTCTCTTTCAACTACTCACTCCTCTCTTCCTTCTCTGTATCCTCGTCCTTATATCTTCACTTTTCACACTCTAGCGCCAAAATTATCTCTCTCCTTATCTTTCCCTCCACAATGTCTCTTCCTTCCTAGAAAGTCCCTGCTCCTTCTTCCTCCTCCTCCTCCTCCCACCCTGTTCCTTTTCTCACAAGTTTCAGCTCCTCAAGAATCCACATGGGTTGCTGGGTGAGTACTTGCAGAGATCTATCCTCTGCTTCATCCCCACCAAAACTTCAGAATTCTCTCGTTCGCAAGAACCAGGCGACCCTGAGATCTAATTCTTCTTCATCTGTGAAAGTTTCAGAAAACAGAGCACCCACTGAAACAGAGGAGGCTGTTAAGGAAGTTCTCCCTGAAACCCACAAATGGAAGCCTCGAATTGTCAACTTGGACCCTCAAAAGACGCCTCGCAAGCCTGAATTCCACAAGTTTCTTCCAGAAGTGAGCAGCAAGATCAACAAGGTGCCGGTGAAAAAGGAAGAAGAGGTCTCTGATGTTTGCAGCTTGAGCGAGAGTTTGATGTCGACCACTACAATAGCTGACCGGAAAGACGAGGATGACGAAATCCGTCAAAGGGTCAACTCGTCTCCGGCAAAAATGCTGAAAAATCGATCCTTTTCCGGCGATAGAAGGGATAGGATGGTGGGGAAATCGCCGACCAGGAAGCCGGAGCAATCACCGGGTCGGAGGAATATCGGGTCGGGGAGGCTAACTCCAAGCAGAGACCAACTACTTCGGAGTCAAACAATGGGAAGCAGAGTAATGAGGAACGAGACTCGCGGGCGCGACGCCGGCGAGAATTCCTGCCGGAGATCCAGGTCACCCGCCATGCGCACAGACAACAACGGAGCCACTAGATCCGTCGTGGGTCAGAGCCCATCGAAGAGAAGACCAAATCAGTCCCCTGCTCGAGCCAGAGCCGCCACGCCGGAGAATGGTGGCCGGAGGAAGGAACATCCCGGAACGGAAGGCAAATGGCCGTCTTCAGCAGCGAACGAATCACTGGAAAACCCTCTCGTGTCACTGGAATGCTTCATATTTCTCTGAAAATTCATCCAATTCCGGCCAATGCAGGGGGTGGTGGTGGAGGGGACCCACCGCCTGCTGCCGGAGAGTTGGTGAGCTAAACGACGACGAGGCTAAATCAAAGTAATAATTTCTGTACTGAAATATTTTGCAGTTAATGTTGACCAAGAGGGTGTAAATATTTCGAAGTCAAAGGTCAATTTGAAGGACACAGAGGAGGTGGGTAGGGTAAGGAAAGGCCTAAAGCCATAAACAGTGAATGTGTATCTCAGCGATCTATCCTGATATGAACATTTGGATACTGGAATACGTAACTGGTAGTAGTTAAGGAAAAAAAAAAGGAAATGAAATGAAATGTTATTATTATTATTTTACTACATCATTGCTCTGTTTTCTCTTCTGCCATATGATTCCTTCTATTGCAGGGCATGCCAGGTTAGGAAAGATTTCGTTTCTGCTATATAGGATTCTCTTTGTACCACCAAGAAACTCGTTTTTCAGGGCCAATGAAATTGTAATATTGAATTCTTGCAATTATTAGTTCAGTAGGAAGAAGAATAACTTAATGAAGTAACTGTAGTGAAAGTTCTTTATGCAGAGGGAAATTTGCCCCCTGATGAGAGAGAGTGGACAGGGTAAATTTGTGTGGTTTTAAAAGAAAATTTTCTAGGCTAGGTTGACTTAAAATTTCTGATTTCACTGGATTTAATTAGTGACGCAAATCATGGTTCATTTGTCATGAAAGAAAGTTAAGAGATAGGCTAAGTGGTTGTTATTAAACTGTTAATTAAAAGACCTACTGGTAGGTAATGTTCTGAGGCCCACCAAAGCTGCATAATTTGCTAATCAAAGTTGAAACTTTTAAAGTCATAAAATAAAAGATAGGCCAATTAATTAGCTAATCAATCACTTGTAAGTACCTTCAAGTTAGGGAACCAAATTTGTTTTTATTTTCAGCAAATATGGAAGGAAAACTCAATATTAGAGTAACATTATTTCAGGATGTTCAATATTTGGTTGAGAGATGGAGGGAAAAAAATCTGATAGTGGTCCACTAATTTTTATTATAATAATAATAATACCTTTGAGGGTCCTTTTTCTCTTTGTGGGCTTCTATGGTGTTAATACTATAATCTGCTATTTTGGATGGCTTCACAGGTCGTCTCTTTCAATCATACGTGGGACAATAAGGGGTTATGTCCCATGGCTCAAAGCTTGAAAGTTCAAAATTCAACCCAGAAAAGATAAAACCTTGATGTGTTCTTCATGGGGACAAACAAGATATACAAATTGCTTTTATTTTTTTTGGCATTATTTAAAAGTTTTGGGATTCCTCGAAGCCTCAAACATCTTCCACTACCCACCACTGAAATTCAAAACGTATCACGGGTTGTGGCTATAATTGAATTTTTGTCCATAGGGATTTGGATTTCTTGAATAATAAAAAAGTGTCAGTGGAAGAAGCACTTCGTCTTGCGTTTGCTTGTACTAGTAAAGGGTCTATACTTAAATGTATTTTTTATTTGAACAGAAATGATTACTCCCATTGGACCGTTCTGAAAATAGCAATTTGGCAACAATATGAAATGGTCCTTCTTGGTCCATAGAGCAAGCATTAGAATGTATCAGTTGAGAATTTCCACTCTCTCATGGACTCACAAGTCAGAATCATTAGCACATTCTGATAAAAAATTTGAACACACAATCTCAAATTTGACTCTTCATAAACAATACAATACCAAGGAGGTAGAGCGATCTCGTATAAATCCAACTGATGAAAAAAAATCAGATAATTATCTCAGAAGTCAGAATCATTCTTACTGTTTAGGCTGAGTCCCATTTTAAGTTTAGATTTGCATTGGTGACCCATCCTTTCCATTAAGGTCCACTGTGTTAAGCCCATTATGCTTCTTCATTGGCCCATTATTGATCCTTAAGGCACAACACCACACTCCCAAATTCAAAATATGGATGAAGTTACTCCCTCACAACCCAACAAATTAAGGTTTGAATTCCAACACGAGAAATGTTCACATTTAGTATTTATTTAAAATGGCAATTGAAACTTTTTTAAAAAAATTTTAACTATAATTTATGGTGTATGAGATAAGTATGTAAGAAAAATTATATTTCGATTTATGTAAATAAGCACTTTTGAAATGTTTAATAATGCTTCAAACAAGATTACTTCAAATAGAAGATATATGTGCTTGGCCCAAAAAAAAATCTCAAAAAGTTGGTGGCAACGGGACTCAGATCATGTACATTTAGGGTCTGTTTGGTTTGAGGGGAGGGGAGGGATTTTGGTCCGCTCCCCTGGATTAGTAAGATGGATGGGAGGGGAAATTTTTTTAAATTTTCCTTTCCTTTCCCTCAAAACCTCCCCCCCCCCAAATTGAAAAGATTTTGAGGGGAGGTTAAAAATTTTTTTATTGGACAAAAATACCCTTGTTCATTTATATATTTATAAGTAAAACCATGTAATATAATTTTAAATATTTATAATTATATTTATTTAATTTTATAATTATTAAATTATAACTTTATATTTATAATATATTTTATTAAACATTGTGCATAATTTAAAAAAAAACAAAAGGATAAAATTGTCCAAATTAAAATATTTTTTCTCTTCTCCCTTCCCAAATCAAACAAGGTAACATTAAAATCCCTCACCTCCCCTTTCATTACTCTAAACAAGGTAATATAAAAACATCTCCCCTCTGTCCAACCGAACAGAAATATTCCTTCCGTCTCTATACAAGGTACATTTAACCAAATTACATAATTTTTAAAAACAGTTAAAATTAATTAAATATAAAAAATATTTTTTTTTTCCCAAAGATGCCCATTTTATGAATAAGAGAGAAAAAAGTAATGACAAGAAAATGGAGAAAGAAATTGTATAGTAAATAAACTATATGAAAGAACGAAGGCAAAATGGTTAATAATATATTTATTATTGAAACAAAATTAAATAGAACCATATAAAAAAGGACAAGCCCATTAAAAAAAAAGAAAGGAAAGAATAGAACCGTAGGGTTCTTGATCTGAGACTCGGAAGAGAAATTCAAAAGGGCAATAATGGTCAAATGAAAGATGGTCATGTGTGAAGAACTTCAATCCAGAAGTTAGAAGAAGGCCACAACTTGATTCGTTTTTACAGGGTTTACAATTTTGATGGGCAAGAATTACATTATGGATAAACCACATAACTCTCGTATTCCAATTCCATATGATCATGAACAAGAAAAAGGGGACAGAATTTGACCTTTAAACTTGACAGCCTCATTGTCAAACCCAGTTTTCCCTACTCTTTTAAGTTCCTATTTACATGCTATGAAGAGGAACTGCTCCGAGTAAAAATATAAAAAGTAAAAACCTCAAGAACAGTCCCAAATCCTTTGTCTTCAAAGATGCTTTCACCAATTCTTGTTTCTCTGATTCATACTTGGTTAATACTAGAGGTGGGATTGGAAGAACAAGATGATGGCTTATGCTCGTGGGAAGGCCAATGCACTCGCTCAGGGCAACATGGCATTGGAGCCGGGTGGGCGATGAATCTAGGAATCTCGTCTCCAGGCATCAGAACCGAAACCCCATTGGAATATACACTCATCTGCAACAATAAAAGGAAACCATGAGTTGATGAAGCATTACATTATGAGTAGTATCAGGAGACGTTGATTTTAAGATGAGCCAAACAAATGAATTTGTGGCTTGCTAACACAATTAACAACTAAAAAAGGGTCTGACACATGTAGATTCACATAATCTTCTCCAGGTTCACTTTGCTCAAATCAGGGAATAAGTTAAATTTTTCTATATAAGAAATGTAGAGAGCTTTCAATTAGTGAAAACGATCATATTAGATATTGAGTTGCCTCTGAAACATTTCACCATTCACTTATGTTTAGAGCAGCGTGAACAAGGGAAGAAAAAGTAAAGTTTGATTTAGACATTTCACCTCATTTACGCTTACATCCCCCTTCACTTCCTTTCAAATCCACTATCACATTAATAACTTATGACCAAAAACACCCTGATCTGAAGCTGTTTTAAAATCATTTCCTATATAGATAACTAATTATTAAAATATTAATTGCTATATCTCTACCCTCCATTCTATTCCCTGTCAATAAAATGCCGGACTAACAAGGAAAATTTTGTCCAACATGGTTTCTCTGAGTAGTACCACAACCATAAACAATAAAAGAATCCCTATCAGAATCCCCAGTAAAACAATCTTTTCCCCAAATTACATATTCTGCACTCCATTAACACCATAATAAGATACTTGATGTAATCTAAACGTCAAACAATTAAACTACGAAATTCTTTCCTAATGGAATTACAAAAAAAAAAAAAAAAAATTCATTCAAGGCCAATACTAGAGAATCATGAAAGCCATAGGCTATGGATCAATCCTCTTATTCAACACTGGGGTTGTATAAGTAAGTGGGCCTACTATGTCCCCATAAAAGACTGGCATGAGGTAGACACCACAATGGTTGGAGAGTAGTGGCTCATCATAGGATACTGCATTAAAATTTTTGAATATTAAAAATGACACTCACACTTTATCTACTAGCAACAACTAGTATTTGGTAGAGGTAGACAATTTAATGTTATAAGATAAGAAGGAAAAATTACAAATAGGACATGGCTTGAAAGGTTGACCATCTGTCACCGACCACAGATAACAGGCCATGCACGATATCATTACAGATTGGGAGTGATGGGAGGGAGGGACAATAAGGACAATGGTGGGACTCAATATAAAGATGTTCATATAAAAAGTCCTAAAACTGATGGTTAGAGGTTAGAGAGGTAGAGACCAATCATTCATTAGAAAACTCCAAAGGGAGGACCATCATCTGGTGACTGAAGACAGCATAGTTTGCTCATAATGAAGGATTTTGGCTGAACGTGTAAGTGAAGATGAGAACGAAGTTTAAAAAAAAAAAAAAAAAAACTTGGTGGGGTTAGGGTAGAACTCTGCCTCTCAGATTCAATTTCCATAAAAAAAAAATCACAAAAAGGAAAATTCTGAGGTTTTCAGATGCCATTCAGATTTTAACATTGTGCACCTCCCTTCTAATAATTAAGCGAGCATGGGGTTTGGTCGGGAGGCTTGTACCTTTCTTAACCAAATCAATCATCATCAATTAATAAATATATTCCATACACAGAGACACGCGCGTATCAAAGATTGGCCATTTGAAGAGAGGATCAACATGAACAGTGTAATGGCATTTTGATTTTGAGCAAAGTGAGGGCAAATGAAACAGGAAAAGAGAAGCACAAGAAGATGGGGATATAAATCGAAGAATAGAAACTGTTTGAACTAGACATGAACCTCAGAAAATACACAAGAGGGAGCAAAACAGAGCAAGTGTTATAATTATCCTTACAAATACAATATTTTAATAAATTGGGAGATGACAGCTGAAGTAATTTATGATAGTCATTTAGACAGCTCAAGATTTCAAGAACAAGCAAGCATCCTATAAATGTTCAAAAAAAAAAAAAGCAACAAAACCTTTTGTCAGAGATAATTATCACATCCTCAGAAACGAAATTAACGACCCAAATAATCATCATTTCAAGCTAAACATAGCGTGCAGAATTTCCATAAGGAAGAAAGAGCATCTCTCATTTCCCAGTTAGGTTCAGGAGAAACCTAACCAGAAAGAGAAAGGACTAACTCCAAAAAGGAAAAAGCTTTTCACATGCAAAAAACCCTCAAAATCTGAAACGATTTTACTCACTTTAGGAGATGGGAAACCGAGCTTCCCCATCGGCTGTGACTCAATGTCCACTCTGCTCCGGCTACCCGGCGGCGGCGACGGCGACGCCGGCGAGGTGGGTCTGAGGAATCTCTCGAAAATAGCCATAATCAAGAACATAGAAATGAGAATGGCAGTGGCTACAAAGCCAAACGACACGGCATTGACAGAACTGTCGAAGCTGCTCCAGTGGTCGTCTCTGGGAACGGTGAGAGGAGCCTCAATGGGCGGCCACCCAACATAGCTACGGTCCTCCACCACCATTGTTGCGGATAAAGTTAGCAGCTTTTGACCATAGTGGCAGCGTAGAGTGATAAAATTCGCAGAGAAGGTGAGTGAGGAGAGAAGACAGTGTTTACTGTTTAGAGTGGTGCAGTCGGTACTAGGAGAGAGTAGGAGTGGAGTGTGGCAGGGGTTAAGGCTTTACGCCATTATCGAAGCTCGTTGGAGTACTTAAACTTGGAAATTAGAGAGAGAGAGAGAGAGGAGCATGGGGGCTAGCGAGAGTAGCCGGAGGGGTAAAAAGGAACCCGCTTTGGAATTTGGATGAATTCTTGGGCTGCTCTTTTCCCTCACGAGCACACAGAACTCTTTGACTGCTTAATTTTGACCTTTCAGTACTAATTTAATTTTACCTCACATTATAAAATTTCCTTGACACACTAAAAATAAGATCTTTTATTGTAAGAATCATCTGTTACATAAAAGTTTGATTATTTGTTTCCTAAGTAATGGACTTAATATCCACCACACTGATTATGTGTCTGTTTGGGAATTTGGTGGAGAGGTAGTTTTTTTTTAATGTCGTTTTTATAAAAACCCATTTAAAAAAAAGTTAGGTTGTAAATGTGATTTGTTTTTAGATTGACGATGGGAGAAATGGCTTTTTTTTAAGGAATCTTTTTGGATTAGCGTTTGAAAAGCTCGTTTGGATAAGAAATGACTGAAAAAGGCATGAACCTTATTCAATACTACGTATATATTGTTTGTATATATATTATTATAATTGATGTTAAAAATATAAATAATTTTTTTTTAAAATAAAAAATTTAAATAATTATTGAAAAAAGAAAAATACACTGAAATATTTAATTTAAAAAAGATAAATATATATTTCAATCAGAATCTTATACATGAAGTGAATCATAATTGGATCATCTACCCCTAATAAGTTCGTCTCTGATCATGTCACGAACATGATTCATATGTGATGAAGATAAGGATGATTTTTTTCTTAAAAAAACAACAAAAGAAAAAAAAATTACATTTAATTCCTAGAAGTTAAATTTAACTACAGTTATATCTCAAAAAATTTTGCCAGATCATAAGTTACAAATGAGTCTCTATTGCAACTAAAACTCTTATGTTTGTAACTCATTTTTAACCAAAAAAATTTCATACTTAATACTTATCTTTTTAATATCATTTTTCCTAAAATAAAAAGTGATGCAAATTATAAAAAGTGATGAGAAGTTGGGACCAAAAGCTACGTGCCTGTTTGAGAATACAGTGGAGAAGTGGTTTTTTTTTTTAAACTGTGAACCTGTTTGGATTAGCATTGGAAAATTCCGTTTAGATGAAAAATAACTGAAAATGATATAAACCTTGTTGAATATATATATATATATATATATATATATATATATAGTTACTTAGCTTCGTAGATTCTCCATTTCCGTCATTGATTTTGGTGTCAGCTTTTCGGTTCAAAATTTGTTAATCCCACAGAAACAAATTAAATTAAAAAATAAAAATTCAACCAATGAGTGTTTTTTTTCAAACAAAAGAAAAAGAAAAAAATAGCATATGAAGTTAAGAGGAAAGAGCTGCTTAAGTGATGCACAATTGAAAGCTCATTAGTAGAAGAAGCTAAAAAAATGAGCTTTTAAGAAAAAACTCTTTTTTCTTAAAAAACCCATCATGAGCAACAATGATCCCAAACACCTATTTAAGATATCAAATGAGCTTTTAGGTGATTAAGAGCTTCAAATGGGCTTTTTTGCTTAATAAATGTGTTCCCAAACAAGCTCTATAAAATTTAGAAAATGGGTCATATTATTTATAATTAATAAGGTATATATAATTAAAAAAATTGTCCAAAAATACATTATTAGAAACTTATTTGTTAAATGGAACCTTCGCGTACAAACAATCTTCCTGTGTGTGAGAGATCTTCCCTTTTGTTCAATATATATTCCTTATATATGTGCGAATAATCTTCGCTTATGTGCAAAAAAATCTTTTTTATGTCTCATTTAACAAATAAGTTATCAATAATGTCTTTATGAGCAAGTCTCCCTATATAATTTTATCATGATTTCTATAAATAAATATTAACTATGCATTTAAAAATCAAATGTTTTAAATCGATGGTTTGAACAGAAAATTTGTATCATGGTAAAAAAAAAAAGAACTGAAATTTTTTAATTTTTATAGATTTAGAATCAAAATTTTATAAGCAATATGATTTCCTAAAACAAATAAATAGATATAAGAATGTGATGACAAAATCTCAGTAAATGTTAGCAAATTATATTATTTTCGAGTATAAGTTATGAGTAATGTGTCTTAATTTCTTAAATTTCGCGTGGTGCACAAAAAAACTTGTTTGATTATCGTATTTGGAGATTTTAATAATATTGTAATAATATAATTTAATTTAAATTTACTAAAAGTATGACAATGTAGGCCACTTTTAAAATTTGTTAAAGTAGTTTTTTTAGCAGGTGATGTGTAATATTGGGATAAGAGGGGCCTATTATTTTGCTTTTGGATTAATGGAAAATAACATTTTGCATGTCTAATCAATTTCTGAATCATTGAAATTTGCATGGAGGTTGGGAACAAAAGATGGCCCGGAAAAATGCTTCCCCTTAAAATATGTTTTTTTTAAATATAAAAAAAACAGATGCTTTATTTATTAATCAATAATTTAAAAGTGGATGTCTGATCAAAATTCGACAAACTTTTTATCAACACTTTGTGGCTAATTTCGCAATCACGGACACCACTTAAATATCACACTTCTCTTTCAGCTTCACTCAGAATAGAAAGCCCCACGCCCATATTTATTTTCCAGCTATCATAAAAATATTTTTTTTCTCATCTGAATTGTATGGATTATAAATTACCCGCATGTTTTAATAAATTAAGAATAAATAATTTTTTTTCAAAATTAAAAATAATTTTTTTGAATGCAATTTGACCAAGGTAATTAAATCGAATCGATACCTGAACCGGT
Source organism: Albizia julibrissin (assembly GCA_037074505.1). Taxonomy (NCBI): domain Eukaryota; kingdom Viridiplantae; phylum Streptophyta; class Magnoliopsida; order Fabales; family Fabaceae; genus Albizia; species Albizia julibrissin. The sequence continues at coordinate 40,108,194 of CM073479.1, forward strand.
CGGGGTATTGGGTCAAGAGTTAGTGGTTCAGAACGGAGTCAAACTGAAACTAACCCAGTATCAAACCGATAAGAAAATGAAGATTTTGATCTTATTAATATGAAATTTAAAAAAAAATAAAAAAAAAAGAATTAGGTCAATGCCTCAATCAAACCTGTTACCGAGCCGGATTTGATTATACTGAATTTAACCATTGGCTTGAGGTCATTCTTTAAAAAAAAAAATTATAAGTAGAGTGGAAGGCACTTGTGCTTGAATTTTGAAACGGAGCCAAACCCACAACTTATCCCTACGTCATTCTATTTTATGTTTTAATTAAAAAGATAAATATTAACGACTTGAATTTATAAATAAAATTGTACTTACAGATATAAGTGGAAATAAGTTAGGTCATGCTTTAATCTTAACAAACCTAGCTTGTATTATAGTAAATCGGTTTGTATCTGACTTATAGCTAGTCACTGACCTTTTTATCAGTCCGATCCTGGCCTGAGACCTGCTAAAAGGCCCGCCTTTATATATATATATAAAAGAGGCCTCCATTTTTTGTATGAAATCTACATTTTTAAAAGAGACAACTATTTTATATCAATTAGGAAAAAAATCCATAAAATTGTACATCACAATGTAATAATGGATCTAGAAGTTAATTTTCTTTTTTGTTTTTTTACTTAGATTAGGAAGTTAATTTTCATATATAAAGAATTATGAAGTTAATTTTGGAATATAACAAACTCCACTAATTAAGGTAAATAATATGTAATTATTTATTTTTCCTTTTCAAATAGAGTAATTAATTTGTTTATTTTTACGAATATTTAATAAGCTCTGGCCGGCATAATAGGCCTAATAGTAAGTCTTAGTTTGGCTTGTTAAAAAAACAGACTTAGAAAAAAGTTTTGGCCTAGCTTTTTTTTATTAATAGGTCAGGCTTGACAAGACCCCAAATAGGCTAAATCACATGCCCCTGAAAGGTTGTTTGGGCTGTTGTTGCCCTTACTAATCATAAATTCTAGCTTAGGGCCCGTTTTGTTAGTAGTGGTAGTAAAAATGATTTTTTTTTAAATCTAACTTTTATAAAAGCCAGATTGTAAATATGATTTGTGTTTGGACTGACGGTGACATAAATGACTTTTTTAAAAAAAATCAAAGTTTTAAGCTTCTTTTTAAAAGCTACTTTTAAAAAAATTCCAATTATTAAAACACTAATTCAAACACCCTAAATTAACTTCTACCAATTTTTTTTTTAAAAAAAGCCACAAATGATAGAAGTTGATCCCAAACATGCTCGTAAAAGGCAACATCTTTAGTTTGGCAAGGAAAAAAAAAAAAAAAAAGGCAACATCTTTAGGCTATAAAACAATCGGGGAGTGATTCTTCATTCTTACATAGGCCTGATGGTTGCTGCGGTCCGATTTTGGGTCATGAGCACAATGGGTCCCGCTGGGTGCACTAATCACGTTAGTGGGCTCCACTGGTCCTCTCAGTACTCTTTTAACCCTATTAATTTTTTTTAACTAAAATATTATGACTCTTATATTTTACTTTAATTGTAAAGACTTCCTCTCTATTTTAAAAAACTATAATTTTTTTTAAATTAAAATATATGTTGCACAAACCTCTTCTGGATTTTGAAGAATCTATTTCTATCCATTCAATCAGTAGTTGACTATTAACTTTAGTATAAGCACTTTTTTTTTTAACTAAAATATCCTTATTTAATATAAGAATTACTTAAACATTATACATATTTATTAAATGCATGTTTGGATTAGCATTATAAGTTAATTTTGCAATGTGATTTACGGTATATAAAAGTTTATAATTTTAAAATCTCTACTATATTATAGAATTTATTAATTTTTATTATATTATAAAATTTTATAGTTTTTTGGTATATAAAAATTTATAATTTTAATTTTTCATCATACTTGTTTGAGATGATAAAGGATAATTTAGTCAATAAAAAATATTATAATATAAATTATAATTAAAAAATATATTTTTAGAATCATTTTAGAATATTCTTAATGGGGTTAATAGCCTAGACTTAAGTGTAAGTTTTGAAAATAAAAGGGGTTTGTGTAATTAAAATAAAATACAGAGGTGGTTAGAGTATTTCAATCTTTTTTTTAATCCACTTCAACCAAACTTAAGCCAAATCAAAGAGTGAATTTAGTTGTGAAGTGTAACACATAAGAGAAGGTGATGGACCATATACGACACTACACTTGGTGGTTAGGGTTATACACCCTTCATTTCTTAAACATTTAACTGAATCTAATAGGTCCAAATTTCGGTTAATAATAATAAATATGTACCTTTATTTATAATGACATGGAGAATAAGAAAATTATTATAATAAGAAGGATTGTAAAAGAACGAGAAAGGAAAATAAATATGGTAGAAGTAATATGTCTTTAAAGATTGTAAAAAAATATTATATTGATATTAAGTATGAGTAATTACATAAGGGTAAAATGAGAAAGTAAGAAGTAGAAAAAAAAAGATATTCTCTAAATGTTTCTTATAAAAATGAATATAATATGTGTAGCAGTTGTTTCTTATAAAAAAATAGAGGGAATAGTTTTCAACATGAAATAGTTATCACCATTTCAAGTAAACAATCACATTAAGAGCTTGTTTGGGATAGCGATTATAGCCTTTAAAAACATTTTTTTAATCGTGATTTACGGTATACGAGATAAGTATGTGAGAGGAGTTTTGTTTCGATTTACATGAATAGGCACTTTTGAAGATCTCAAAAGTGATCCCAAACAAACACTAAAATCACTAGTGGTTAAATGCTTTGCATGAGAGTTCTATCGCTTTCTACCGTCTTGGTTCAGCTTGATTTGAATTAGTCTAAAACTTTACTTAGTGCTTGTTTAGAATAGTAATTTAAACTTTTAAAAATATCTTTTCAATTATAATTTATGGTATATGAGGTAAGTATATAAAATGAATTTTATCTCGATTTATATAAATAAGCATTTTTGAAAGTATCAAACATGATCCTAAACATGCACTGAGTGTCTATTTGGGTTATCGGTAGAAGTTATTTTTTCTAACGTGATTTACGGTATACGATATAAATATGTAAGAAGAGTTTTAACTCGACCTGTGTGAACGAGATTCTTCAACGCTAACCCAAAGTCTTCCAATTCAAAAGGAGAAGAAGCTTTGAGATATCAAGTGATCCAAACAAACCACATGCCCACTAATATATTTTCCCTTCCTCGTATTTTCAATTCCATTTTCTTATTCTTTACAAATGAGTAATCCAATTCTTACATTTAAAATACAAGCAATTCTGTGAATAGGAGTAAAAGTTTTGGTGATTGGATGGAAGAGAGAAAAGTAAGTAAAATGTAACAAAGAAAACACAAAAAAAAAAAAAAAAAAAAGCAAAGTTGAGAAGGAACCCAAACAAAGGCACAGGATCCCCCCACCGAGCAAGCCGCCTCTCTCAACACACACTTTGAATCCTTTCATTTTCTATCATGTCCCCCTGTCCCCTTCATTTCCCTTTATCCTTCCCACACAGATCAAATTCTATTCATAATCTATCTTTTAAATTTATATAATTCTTAACCAGGGGAAAAAGCGGGGCATTCAATTTTACTCACTAAACGACAAATAGTGTTTAATCTAATCATGACTAAAGTAACATACTATATTTTATTTTTTGTCATAACCAACACATCTCTTATATTCTTTATCAAGAGTTTGAACTCTTAACTTTACACTGTTATATTTAAGAAAGTAACAAAGTGTTCGGTGTTAGTTGCGCTACAAGTGTCTCATGAGACACAAAATTTTGTTGAGCCTTTCTCATTATAATGTGCACCATGCAAAATGATATGCTAGTATTCCCAAAATGAGATTTAGTTGTTGGTTCTTGCTTCTTCCAATCAATAAATGGAAGTATTTTATAGTATGATCAAAAACCACTGTTTTGCCCAACTCATCGTTCCATCTTATCATAATCATAAATATACCATAATGATTTCTTTTTTTAAAACAGAAAGCACATGCTCGCTGTTTAATTGTCTGTACATGTAATCCTGTATCATATTGACACGTGTCGATTCCACACTCTTTCTTCGCACGCTTGACACCGCAGATGGACCAGTCGGCATTTCCAGAGAAAAAAAAATACTAAAATAAAAAATAAACTTTTTCTCCCAAAAAAAAAAAAAAAAAAACTCCGGTCACGCCCCTTCCCTCTCTCCTCGTGTCGGCCTTTTCAGATCCCAACCCAGCAACATGTCCCTCGAGATTGTTCCCATCAAACGGTCCAGATCTTTTCATCCAAACAAATCTAACCCGTCCATCTCGCTCCCCCGTGGTCAACACGTCAAAGAAGCCATATGACATGAGTATTGATTACAGGCTGACGCGTGCAAAGGAGCAGCTCGCACGTGCGAAGTCTCCTTTGCGTGAGCCAGTTGTTGTGATGCGAACCGTACAGCGTGGTCAGCAAAATTGTGGGGCCCCTACGGTCAGGGTGGCTCGTGCTACCAACTGAGCCCACGGCTCACGTGAACCACCTAACGGGGCTCTCTTTTATCGGTTTCTCGCTTTACTTTCTCTTCTTTTCATGATGGCAATAAAAGCCTTTGAATTGTTGACCACTCAAAACCTCCGGGTCCTTTGCTGGGCTTTGAACCCAATAGGGCCTCATTATGGGCTTCATGAGTTCGTGTTTGAGACTACACAAGAGAGTGCGTGGGCCCACCTTTGTCTTGGGTCCACCAGGAGTTAACTAGTCTCTTCTTTCACACATGCATGGGCTTCTTGTCTCGGGTCTGTAGAGAGCTTTGAATAAGTTGTGGTGGGACATTTTGTTTGTTTCCCTCACATTAAGCACTGCTTAAAAGCTGCGTTTTGATGGTTGTAATTAATAGTTAAGAGTAAGTAGTTATCATAGGAAAGAAGAACTTAATAGAAGACCCAGTTATAAAGTTGAGAGGAACATGTATGGCTTTTGTATGTGACCTTTATTAAATTAGGGTTTTTGGAGACAAGAATGTGTTTAAATATTAAGCAAAAGATATTCATGATCTGGAACACTTTCTTTGTGCTTGGAGATAAACATCAATAAGTACAGAAAAAGAAGAGGGAAAAGTTCTAAAGGAGAAAGATTGATTGATATGTATCATATATTGAATATGATGGTCTCAACTTTCAAATGACCCATATTTGAATACAATATGATATTTTAATTCATTATGTTATGGTTTTCATTTAAATAAAAAATAAAATAATTAAAAAATAACTAGTATTTCTTAAGATTAAATGGAAAAGAAAAGAGTTTGAAGAATATGATGGGTTTTGCTAAGGATTTTACAGCCTAGTGGCAATGAAAGCTGTCCTATAAGTAGGAGGTTACTCCGAGTTCAATCCTACTTATAATTTCAAGTCGTTAGTATTTTTTTTTAATTAAAAAAAGGGAAGCTGTTGGGTTGTGAATGAGCAACTAACTAAGGCAGACAAGTGCATGTGGAATGGTGAATAATACACACATTGTGAATTAAACATGAGAATGAGAAGTCACTTCATTCATGTAGTGCAAGCCTCAAACACAAACTAGGTACTCCCACATGTTGTTTGTTTCTCCCTCATAATCCACTTTTCAATTCTCCGACAAAGCTTACATCACAGTTATATCTGCCTCCATGCATGCATGCATGCAGCTCGGCAAACTAACGTTCAATTGGTCAGGAGGCGTCCATGTGTCCGTCCCCGGCTGAGCTGTCAAGCACGGATTAGTTGGCTGTCACAAAGCAGTGTTGGTGGTGGGAAAATATTGAATGATAGAGAGGGAGGCAAAAATGGAGGCATTGTTAGGTGAAGTGTAAGTTTGGTTGGGAGGCCAAATTTGAGAAAGTAGGGTTTCCAATGTTTTGGAAAAGTGTCCATTATATTTGTGTGTGAGCTTACTTCCATCAACTTCATTCCAAAGCTTCCTATCAGATCAGATCACCATATATTGATTACTCTCAGCCACATAAATTTCATTTCTTTGTTTGTGTCATTTCTTTGTGTGTGTGTGTGTGTTAGAGACACATCACTTGAACTAATTGATGGATGCACTGAGTCAATTAAGATGTACACTGTTGTTATATATATGTACTCCATTTTCTTTTTCCCAAGTCATGAATCATCAACCACATGTACTCACTTTTACTTGTCATGTCACACCCGAGTAATAGTATATCCTATTTCAGATATTAATTCATGATTTCCATGTTAAGATAGTATATCATATGTTATGGTCACAAATAAATACTATTACTTTTTTTTCCTAAGTGGTCAATTTTTATGGATTAAATACTTTAATGGAAATTTTATCAATATCAAGATCATAATATAACACGAACTTATATATTAAAAATAAACAATGTCATGAGTCATGAATAATACACGTGACTTGTATTCTTTTAATTCTTGTGTTAATGTATCGAATTCTGCCTTGCCAATATTTCCTTTGAACTACAAAGAGTTAAAATTTATTGACTAAGTTGTCAAGATTATTATGGAAATCAAATTATATCAAATTAAAGTTTAAAAATTGAATTACAATAGATAAAACTATAGGGTCTAAAATTAATTTTCCTCACAATTTTAAGCTTTTTATAGAGTGTTTAGTTCTATTTCAAAACTCGTGTACCATTAAAATTCTTTTATGGTTAAATTATAATACATAGGATTAAAATGTTCAGACCTAGCGAACTTTTTAGCCTAACATGGCATCATGATTATTGAAGCTCTTCACTCAAGAACACTGTCTTTAATCAGATTTGATCCCCCAAACACAAGTTAATTATATAGGGCATATAATGCAATAAAAATATGAAAATATAGGCTCTTCTTTCTATTCCATTTACTGGACAAAGAGATTACAAGAAACTTGCTAATATATCTATAATTAAAAAGCAAAAACGAAGAAGATATTGAAATCATGGTGCCTTGCCTCTTCATGCAATTTTAAGAGCACATGAACCAAAAAAGAGATAGAGAGAGAAAAATAAAGACCGATAGAAGGGAAACACGTTACGAAGAAAGATTCTGGCAAAAGATAAAAGAGGGAAGCAAATCGTAATGAGATTCTAATGCACGATACTATAGGAACATATATGATCTTTCGATCACACTTTAATTTCTTTAAATAATAAAATATAAGAATATTGTTTCTTGTTCACAGCACACTCACACACACTAGCTAGCTAGTTCGGCTCTAAGGCATGCGTAGGTCTTGCTTACCCAGGAAGAATTAACATATTAATTGGTCTTTTTTTATTTATTAATCATATGCTTTAGTCTTTATCGTTTTTTGCATTCTCTTACATGTTTTGATCTGATATTAGTAAAAGGAGTATTTTAATGTCAAGACGATAGCTTTTTCCCCCTCCTTGCCAATACTATTAATACCATGTGAAGGAACCTAGCGTGTGTGCAGCTACAAGCACACATCCCTTCCATTCACATTGTGCGATTTTGTGATTGGTATCTCTAAAAATATTTTTTAATTATAATTTATGGTATACGATATATCTTTTATAACTTACGAGATAATATGTGGAAGAGTTTTTTCACAATTAATGTAAATCGAGCTTATACGTAAATATAAGCTAAACTAAATATCCTCATAATTAATTAAGAACGTACAATGGCGCACGGTGACAACTTTGGGAATAAAATAGACCATTTACTCATTAATTAATTAGTTAAGAGATTAATTAAATGAGAAAAATGCGTTGATTAAGTGGTGAGTTAGCTGAATAAGGGAGTGGGATCAATTATATATTTAAATATATAAATTAAATAGGGAGATAATCCAATACTAGTTATGAGATGAATATAAACGAATTTAATGTATATTCTTAATAACTAAGTCAAGGGAGAGGTTAAGAGAATTTTTTAAATTATGGTTGGTGTGGATATTTTGAGTTCCCAGCCCACTACTATAAATAAAGGGCTTCGCCATTAGTTTTGCTTAAACTTGAGATCTCTCTATTCAATCTTTTGTAATACTCTACTGTGCCACACCAGTTGCTCATGAGATCCGATCCGGATATGTCTCTCTCACAATCTATTTAACTGCAAGAGAGACATACTTGGGTCAGATTCCGTGAGCGGATCATGAGTAGAACTTACAGGAGACCCTCTATTTAAATTTGTCACATGATTCAAGTGATTTCCCATTAATACCCTCATTAATCACACATTCCAAAATATCATATTAATTTATATACTCTCTCACTTCCTTTATTAAATATGGACATGATGGAAAAAGTTTAATACTAAAGGGTTAAAGGTCATTTTTATCCTGAAAGTATCGACTCAAAGGTAATTTTATCCCAGAAGTTTTAAATGTGGGGGCAATTTCGCCCTAACCATTATCTCAATTAAATTTGATCGTTAGTTGACTAAATTTAGGGGCAAATTTACTCTAAAGTGAAAACTTACAGGAAAATTGTTTCTTTATCTTAGGGGAAAATTCGTCCTGAAAGTTTTCACTTTGGATTAAAATTTACCCTTAAATTTAGTCAACTAACGGTCAACTTAATTACGATAACTGTCAGAGCGAAATTACCTTACATTTGAAACTTTAAAGGAAAAATTGTCCCAGATGAAACTTTCAAGATAAAATTTTCTCTCAGACAGTACTTTTAAGACAAAAATGACCTTTAATTCAATTACTAAACTATCAGAATATCTTCTAGAATGAAGCATTATTTTAGGCGGATGAGAATTCTAAAATATGAAGAAGTAGTATGTGGGGCTGTTGTTATTGGGTTATAGGTGTAGAATTAAAAGCCCATGGTCCAATGGGCAGGGTGGACCATCTGGACTGAGCCAGAAGCAGTAGTTGCTTTTCAAAACCTTTTGTCAGCCCTAAGCTGGCAAATAAAACAAACAAGAAATTATTATTATTCCATGATCCATGATGGAATAATTAATGTCATGGGTTTAAATCATTTTTAAAATTGTTTTATTTTACTAAAGATATCAAATTCAAATTACTTATTCTGTCTTATTATGAGTGTGTCGACATTAATTATATTTGTACGTACCACCGCAATTAAAGTATTAAAGTTTTTCTGAATATCCTTTGAAATGAGTGTGAAATATAAGATCTTTTTTCTTTAAAAAAAAGGGTGAAGAATTCAATGCCATGGTCCAGGCTAGTAAATTTTCCAATAAAGGAAGCAACCACACTTTGTTGGGATGAAATCATGAAAGTCACTTGAAGCAAGATATATTACTTCGTCTGGTTCTATTTATAAATAAAATTTTTTTGTTGTGTAAAATAAATTTATAGTTAAAAATAATAAATATATTAAAAATGTTATATTTTTTTATATAGGCCTCTATTTATAAAAATAGAGAAAGAATGTATAAAAAATATGAGAGATAGTAAAATATATTTTTTTAATGTTTTGTTGACTTCATCACTTAATGAGTTCTCTCTCTCTCTCCTGAATATAACTCTTGGTGTGTGTGATAATTAATTATAAATAATATATATTTAATAAAATAAATAAAATAAAAATTTATATTTTCAAACATAAAATAAAAGTTTCTTATAAAACAGATCAACCTATAAAAAAAAAGTTTATAAATAGTGCTGGAGGAGTAAGTATTAATTAGGTGCGTAGAGTATTAATTATATATATGGGGTCCATAAATAATTGTGGCAATATTTTATTTTGGAAAAATCGTAGGCGAGAACACAGTAAAACTAAACATCGCGTTATTAATTCTCCCCTCGTCCACAAATAATGCAATCACATCTTCAATTTTAAATACATATAAAATATAGTACCTAGCTAGCTAGTTCACAAGTCATTGCATTAACTGTTTTCATTTAAATATTTTTGTTTGACTCACTTTTTAATTTTTTTATTGGTATTATATAAGTATTATGTATTTCTTTTTTTTTTAAAAAAAAACTATATGAACTTTTGTATTATATATGATTTTTAATCTGGATGTTATGAGTTCCAGGTCAAAGAGTCTCATGTGGTAAATGAATTTTACAAATTCAAGGCTACTCTCATCCAATAAACTTGTCTAGTCTCTCCTTCTGAAATTGTGCCTGTAACATTGATACTTTAATTGGAAAGCTAATATTCATTATATTACGGAGGGTTCTTACCAATAAGAGGCCAGGCTCACCCGTAGATCAAGTATATTTTTTTCTGTATGGCAACAAGAATAAAGTAGATGTGTATGTGTGTGGATAAGAAGCTAAGCAAGAGACTGATGATTCTGAAGAATCCTAAATGGTGGCATTAATGGAAGTTGGTCCCTAGGAAGAAGAAGAAATTGTGTATTGTGTACAAAGAGAATGTGGGGAGCTAAGTGAAAGCAACAGTGCATAAGAAGAGAATTCAAAAATGAAGTAATTAGTGGGAAAGCATATGCATGCATGCACCAACCAACAATGAAGAAGAAGAAGACGCCAATGAATTGTGACTGATATCGTGGGGCCAACTCCTCACAACAAGACACACCACACACAATGACCGACCACTATCAAGCTACAAAACAAATACTATAGATGAAAGATGAAGCTAACAACGCCAAAAACACACACATACACACACACAACCATAAAAATTCCAGCTATCTCTGATAGGGATTCATCAACTGCACCTTCCACTTACTCTTTTTACTCCTTGCCCATTCACTCATTCATTTCTTTTCAACTTGAGAACAGTCATTAATTTAGAACATGATATTATACGGGAATTAAATCTGCAACTTCTCACTTATAAAATAATTTTCATACCACTAGGTTATAAGAATATTAGCAATTCACTCATTCATTTTTTTTATAATTAGAGACCATACACTAATGATTTGAGGTTTCAAGTGGTGGGATTAAATCCATAACCTTTCACTTACAAAAGGTTTTCATTATAAGGCCATTGACAATTCTCTCATTCATTTTAATCTTCTCTCTCTCTCTGAATAAATATTGGTCATTCATTTTCTCAGAAGTTCAAAATACAAGCATCATAGTTTCCTTAATCTTCTCTTTCTATCTCAATAATATTGTATAACCAGCAAATATTCAATATATAATTATATATTGATCTTTGACTTAAATATATTCTGTATTTACATATACACCAGAGTTTGTAAACTCCAGTCCAGGCAAAAACTGATTCAAATTATTTTTTTTATCCAACCTAGGTTATTGTCTTAAACGTGTTTGACTGAAAAAAGATAATCCAAACATAGAAACATTATTCCAACCAGCTTTTGGTACCTTGGTTCAAACATGTCATGAACTAGTCTAAATCAAATCAATATAATCATATATTAATATTCTTTGTGTGAGTGGAATCCCGCCAAAACACAGATCCATACACACACACACACACAAATCTGTCAATGCACTGAAATTACACAAATGAGGACGACAGAACTGAGAGGCAGCAGATAAGGCGTTGGATTCTGAGAGAATGACAAGTCATATGAGAGGAAGGGGGAGAGGGGGGGGGGGGAGAAGCTAGGCAAAGCTGGAACATTAGAATGAGACAAAAGTGTATAGCCAGAATTCAGAATGCGTATACATGTGTAAATAAAGCAAAAGTCAAGAAGCTTTTTTGACATGAAAACACGTACAGCAAACGAAAATAATATTAAAAAAGATTAAAATGAGAGAGAGAGAGAGAGAGAGAGAGAGAGGCTTTCACATATGGAATCAGTTTCCTTGCTAATCTAAAGGGAAATTTGGACCGTCCAGATTTATTTGGACGGTCCAGATCTAATTTTTTTTATTTTTTATTTTTTTTAAAAAAATTATTTTAATAGGTACATAATTTAAAATAAAAATAATCTTTTAACTAATATTTTTTTAAAAAATATTTTTTTTATTAAAAAATCCTCAATTTTAAAAAAATTAAATCTAGACAATTCAGAGGGAGACTAGCTTTCCCTACTCATCCTTTGGATGAGCAAGGAAACTGGTTCCTTTCACACATATATATGTATTAGAAGAGAACAGAAGAGCACAAGTTGAAGCAATAGAGGGGAAGAAGAAAGAAAAGAAGACATACAATACAACCAAAATGGGCCTTATGGTTTAGGGTTGTGCAGTACACAGAGAGCAGGTTTTGAGAAAAAAGGCGAAAACTTTTGATTTGATTGATCATGGGATATCATCAACTTCTTCTTCTTCTTTTTTCCTTCACTATTCTTCACAGTTTTTGGATCTTTCTCTCATTTGTATCTCAATCTTTTTATATTCTTTTGCTTCACTTTCTCTCAGTCTGCTAATAAATAAGGAAACAAGAGGGTGTCCTTTGTTTAAACTGGGTATGTCTCAAGGTTTAGCCTCAAACAAGGACATGTATGTGTTTGTCTCTTGCTCTGATGAATAGCCCTAATCACATATATGTAAACAAAAGGAATAAATTATAAGAATTTCTACTGGCTTTTATTTTTTATTTATTTCAAATATATCATACCTATCAAAATTCAATGTGGACGAGACTCTGCTTTGTATTTCAGAATGACAGTTGCTAGTTTTTTTTTTTGGGGGGGGGGGGAGATGACAGTTGCTAACTTGACAATAAGAAAAATGATTCATTTCTACATATCAACTTTTAATGGCGTGTTATTTTATTTTATTTGGAAAAAATAATAATTTTGCAAAGAATATGCGAATATACGCGTCGAAAGTAAAGGAAATAGAATATTTGTTATATAGTCTCCAAATAAAGGAATGAATTACCAGAGGACTGGGTCCCATTCCACATCTGAACCGGAATGGAAATCAGATTTAGTTGAAAAACAACATGATTAATTTGGACCATAAAAAATGTACATACATATAGTCTATAAAATTTCCAAGATACAGAGTGAAATATGAATAATTTTTGTTTATTTATTTATTTATTTATTATTAATTATGCCACTGTGAAAGGGAATAAGCTAAAGAAATTGTAACCAACCAGAGATTAGAGGAGAGAATTTGGGTGAGTGAGGCTGTGAGGGTTTCATCTAAGAAAGGTGAAAAAAGAAAAAAAAAAAAAAAAAGGAACAAAACAAATCCGTTGCTCTCTCTCTCTCTCTCCGTGTGAGCCCACCATCTTCTTCTGCCCATGGAATTTTAGCATCCCAATGTGACTCCACAGATCAAAAAAAGTAAGACATTGCAGCCATGTCTGCGGGTCTTCTTTGAAACCCCCCACCTTTTTCTCTTTCACTTTCCTTCTCTCTTCTTCACGCTTTCTTCTTCTTCTTCTTCAGACTCTCCTCATCTTCAATTCCCACCATTCTGCAAAACAAAACAAAAATGGGTTTCATGGGAAGCTTGGAGTGGCCGAATTACTTCGACAAGAAGCGATGCAAGACCCTGTTCTTCAGACTCAGAGCTAAGCTCAAGAAGGCTCTCAAAGATAATGGAGCCTCTTCTTCCCACAAGAAGAAACAGCTCAGGTTTCAGTATGATCCTTCCAGTTATGCTCTTAACTTCGATGATGGTTCTTGTTGTTTCAGTAACAATTTCGAAGATGAAACTAACAAGAAGAAGACGATGCTCATCAGAGACGAGCCATCAGTTCTGGGATTTTACACTGATGTCACCAACACAACCTGGGTTTATGTCGTTTGGGGACCTATTTTAGGTCATTAAAAGCTGTAAAACACTAAAACCCCACCACCATCTTTTCCTTTTTTCTTCTACTTTTCTTTTTTGTTTTCTGTTTACTGCTTTTCCACCGAGTATTTTTCCCCACCTTAGGAAAAAAAAAAACACTATAGTACTACTCCACCACCATTGAAGAGCATCTTGTAGCAGAGTCAGTTTTTTGCTTGTAAAGTACTCTTCTTCATTGTCTTCTTTTTCATTTTTTTAGTACAAAGGTCTTATTTGGTTTTATGTTGGATCAGTCTTTTATTCTTGAAACACCAAGTTTTGATGATTCTCAACATGAAACCAAATAAACTTTAAGCGGTCTAAAACACAATGTAATTGCTTTATCACTTGCGCTAGTATGAGGCCAACAAAGGTTGGTATCGCTGATGTGGGATCATGCCAATATAGAGATGGAACTCTGAAGTAAGAGAAAGGCATAGAGATGGAAGCCCAAGCTTAAGTATGGAAGTCCAATGTCCCAAAAGATCCATTACAAAGCATTGGGGGTCCAATGACAAGAGCTAGGAGTAAAGCTATGAAGGAGGCCCTGAATTGTTTGATAAGAGAGCTTAGAGAGTTGGAGTCCATCTATTTGGAAGAGGCATCCTTGAATATGTCTAACAAAAGCCCAAGAATGGTGATCACATTGCTAGAAGCCCAACAAGATGATGTACAAGGCCCATGTGGTGTCCATATTGAAGAATTCACTTAAAATCCCATGTGCTGAGCATGTGCCTTGGAGGGTGATCATAAGTGACGTCCAAAGAGCATCTAGAAGGGATCCTTATGCATCAAATCTGATTTGATTAGCTTCCTATTTTATTTGCATTAAATAAGGCCTTTTTTTGGGGTCAAAGATTGTTCTTGAAAACTTTGATTTAGTTTCCTAGTTTTAGGTAGCTGACTTAGTCTTGAAGAATAAGTAATTTCCTAATATTTTTAGGCTTGAATGGTGCCAACCAAGGCAATCAATCATCATTAAGGCATCATTTATTGTATTTATGACTAGGATTAGAGTTCTAGAGTGTTCTTTTGTTGCCTATATATGAAGGCTACGTTTTATACTCTTTTCTTCAGACTTGAATGATAAATTGAGAATTTTATTTCTCTTGTGTGAGCCTTGCTTGCATCCTTGTATTCTCGTGCGAATACTCCGATTGTATCAAGGACTGATCATCCTTGTGGTGTCTTTGTGGCTAGGGTTGTAAGAGACAGGTTCTCTTAAGGTCCTACCTTTGATCATCCGTCCCGTTCGTGTGTTCAAACTTGTTTTTAGCCGGTCCGTTTCCCCCATTCATATCAAGTGGTATCAAAGCTTAAGGTTTGCTAGATTTTAAGTTCTATCCTTTTTGTTTTCCTTCTTGCTTCCAGTTTTTTTTGTTCTTTCCTTGCTTCCATCTTCTGTGTGTTTTCCAATTCTCTTCTCTCCTCTTCCATCTATACTTTGTGTTTGTTTTGTGACTTTGTTAACTCTTCAATTACCAAAAAAAAATTCGTGCAAAAAAAAAACAAAAAAAAGTCTAGTGCTGAAAAAAAATCTGAGCAGCAAAGAAAAGCTGAAAAAAAAAATTTCAAAAATTCAAAAAAAAAGTGAGAGAGAGGAAAGAGTTGTAGGTTTTTAGAAATATGAATATCAAAGGCAAGTTTTCTTATTGAGTACTTCTATTGCAAATCACAAAACTTTCCTAATTCTTTCTTTTCTCCTATTTTGATTTCCTTTCCTTTTTTCCCCTGATTCCTTTCCCTTGTTATTTCCCTTCTTCATTTCCATCATTATCACATTTTTTCCCCTTCCTTTTCCATCTTCTTTCATCCTATAATTCTCTCCTTCTTTCTCTGGTTCTTACAATTCTGGTTATGAAGATTACCACATACCAATGAAAAAAAAACCGGACCGGACCGGCCGGTTCAACCGGTCCGACCGGTGACCGGCCGGTGATCCGGTCCGGTTCATAGCAAAACCGGTGAACCGGTTCGACCCGGTCGAACCGGTCAAACCGGTCAGAACCGGTGGTTCGACCGGTTTGACCGGTTTTCCTTTTTTTTTTAAATAAAATATATTTTTTTATTCTTCTATCTACTATTGGACATTATTTTTTAGGGAAAAATGAAAGTTTGAAGACCAAAATGAAGAGAAAAGTAAGTAAAAAAAGAATAAATCTAAAAAAAAATGATTTTTAGAGGATATAATAATTAATTAATTATAGGAAAGGAGATGTCATTATATAAATATAGGCATCATAACTATTACTAATATATTTTAAGCATTTTTTACCTAAAGATCTTTACCACTAATAAATTATAATATTTTAATATGACCGGTTTGACCACCGGTTCGACCCCGGTTGAACCATTAACCCTTAAACCAGTGCTGTGACCGGTTCATTGACCGGTCCGGTTTTTTGTTCCTTGCCACATACTAACTTTGTCTCTTGATTTTGTTGAGTTTCAATCAAGAATACCATAGGAGGCAAGCTTGAGTGGTAAAAGGCAAGAGTGATACGTCAAGTTAAAAGCCATATTTGTGTGAAAACACGAGTGAATATATAACTTTTGAGTGAAACACGTGAGTAGAGTGGTAAGGTTCCATATTACTATATTCCCCTATCATTATCAAACTAACATCCAAAATTAAAGATGAGTGACCAGGAATCCAAAAGAGAAGAATTCACTACAGACTTCAAATTATTCATGAAGGCCATGCAGGAGGAGTTCTTCAAACTCAAGATGGACATGGAGGAGTTAAAGGCATCAAAAGCATCCAGCAGCGAGGAGCAAGTGAGCCAATATGAATCTTCATCGTCAAGGAGAAAAAGAAGACATTCTAAACGTGACATGGATGTATTTGATCCCAAGATCAAGTACCCTACCTTCAAGGGAAATACAAATCCAGATGCATACCTTGATTGGGAGATGAAATTTGAGCAAATATTCCGAATGAATGATTGTTTTGAAGAAAAGAAGGTAAAATTAGCTTCATTCCAGTTTTCTGACTATGCTGTTGTTTGGTGGGAAGATTTACAGCTGAAAATGCGCCTTAAAGGAAAAGGTCCACCTCGTACGTGGGAGAAGTTGAAGAAACTTATGCGCAACAAGTATGTTCCAAGTTACTACTATCGAGAGCTAAATAGATAATTGTGATTGTTTAACCAAGGCTCTATGACTGTGGATGAATATGTACATGAGCTTGACCTTCTTAAGATGCGTGCCGGAGTACAAGAAGGTGAAGAAGCAAGCATGACCAGAATTATTGATGGGTTGAGGCCTGAAATAAGAGACAAAGTAGAGATGTATACTTTTGTTGATAAAGAGGAGATGGTGCATAAAGCCATTAAAATTGAGAAGCGGGTTAAAGAAAAACGTTCCAAATCCTCTTCTTATGGCTGGAAGGACTCTAAATTAACCTCCAAGTGGAAGCATTCTAAGGCTAAAGATGACACCAAATTTACACCTAAAGCCAAGGAGGAATCCAAAATGAAAGCTGATGGTGGTAAGAAGTCTGATTCTAAAACTTTTTCTTTTGATAAAACATCCTCTCTACAATACTTTAAATGTCATGGAAAAGGCCATATTGCTTCCCAATGTTCCAACAAGAGAGCTATGATTCTTAAGGATAATGGCGAGTATGATAGTGTGCATTCTAGTAGCGAAAGTGATGATGACATGCCTTCTTTAGTGACTGATTCTGAATTGGAGATTGATGAAGCTGAACCTGTTAAAGGAGAAGCATTAGTGGCTAGGAGAGCGCTCAACATGCAACTAAAGGAAGATAATGAGCAAGAACAACGAGAGCTCATTTTCCATACTAGGTGCTTCATCAAAAATAAGGTTTGTAGCATGGTTATTGATAGTGGTAGTGTCACCAATGTTGCTAGTACCTTACTTGTTGATAAGTTAGACTTACCTACTATGAAGCATCCTAAACCTTATAAGTTGCAATGGTTGAATGATAGCGCGGAAGCTAAAGTCAATAAGCAAGTTTTGGTTTCCTTCTCTATTGGGAATTATCATGCTGAAGTTTTATGTGATGTTGTCCCCATGCTTGCTGGGCATATTTTACTTGGAAGACCATGGCAATTTGATAGTAGGGCGCAACATGATTGTTACAAAAATTGCTATTCTATACCCTTTAATGGGAAACTCATTGTACCGAAATCACTTAGACCTAGAGAAGCTTATGAAGATCAAGTGAGGATTGAGCAAGAGTGCAAAAAAAGAGATGAGTTGAGTAAAAAAGAGAGAGTGCAAAAGAAGGAAAATAGAGTGAAAGAAAAGAAAAAGAAAGAAAAAGAGAAAAGTGAAGAAAAGAAAGAGAGTTTATTTTCAGGGAAAAGTGAGGTTAAGAGAGCATTGTTGAGTGAGCAAGTCTTAGTGCTTGTATGTAAGGATGCTTACTTTTCTACTAATGAACTTAACCCCTCCTTGCCTTCTAGTGTTTTATCTTTATTGTAGGAATTTGGTGATTTATTCCCCAATGAGATACCTGATGGGCTTCCTCCCTTGAGAGGAATTGAGCATAGGATTGATTTCATTCCTGGAGCTTCCCTACCTAATAGACCTGCTTATAGAGCCAATCCTGAAGAAACTAGAGAAATTCAACGTCAAGTAGATGATCTTATGAGAAAAGGCTTTGTAAGGGAAAGTTTGAGCCCATGTGCTGTCCCAGTGCTCCTAGTGCCCAAGAAAGATGGTTCATGGCGGATATGCGTAGATTGTAGAGCCATCAACAAAATAATAGTTAAGTATCGCTATCCCATTCCTAGGTTAGATGACATGTTAGATGAGTTGCATGGTGCTGCATTATTTTCTAAAATTGATTTTAGGAGTGGTTATCATCAAATTCGCATGAAAGAGGGAGATGAATGGAAAACTGCATTTAAAACTAAGTTTGGATTGTATGAATGGTTAGTTATGCCCTTTGGGTTGACTAATGCACCTAGTACTTTCATGAGTTTAATGAATCATGTTTTTCGTTCATTTATTGGGAAGTTTGTGATTGTCTACTTTGATGATATTCTTGTGTACAGTAGAACATTAGATGACCATGTTATGCACTTGCGTGAGGTTTTCCAAACTCTTAGGGAGAATAGCCTATACGCTAATTTTCAAAAGTGTTCCTTTTGCATGGATTCTGTTGTGTTTCTTGGTTTTGTTGTAGGTGCCCAAGGGATCCATATAGATGAAGAGAAGGTGAAAGCTATTCGAGATTGGCCGACTCCAACAAATGCTATTGAAGTCAGGAGCTTTCATGGATTAGCAAGCTTCTATAGGAGGTTTGTTAAAGATTTTTCCACCATTGCTGCACCTCTAAATGAGCTTATGAAAAAAAAGCATGTGACCTTTAAATGGGGTAAAGCACAAGAAAATGCTTTTCGTACCTTGAAAGTGAAATTAACTAATGCACCATTATTGTGTTTACCTGATTTCAACAAAGTTTTTGAAGTTAAATGTGATGCTTCTGGAATTGGCATTGGTGCTGTTCTGATGCAAGAATCTAAGCCTATCGCCTACTTTAGTGAAAAGTTGAATGGAGCTTCCTTGAATTACTCTACTTATGATAAGGAACTCTATGCTTTGAAAAGAACTTTGGAAACTTGGCAGCATTATTTATGGCCTCGAGAGTTTATCATTCATTTGGACCATGAAAGTTTGAAGTTTCTAAAGTCTCAAGGTAAGCTTAACAAGAGGCATGCTCGCTGGTTGGAGTTCATTGAAACCTTTCCATATATGATCAAGCATAAACAAGGTAAAGAGAATGTTGTTGCTGATGCTCTTTTTAGGAGGTATTGTCTTATTACCTCTCTTCATGCTAGATTACTTGAATTTGAATTGTTGAAAGGATTGTATGACTCTGATTGTGATTTTTCTAAGATCTGGTCTTCTTGTGAAAAGCATGGTTTGCATGACCTTTATAGAAGTGATGGGTTTCTTTTTAAGAAAGATAAATTGTGCATTCCCAATTGTTCTATGCGTGAACTGCTTGTAAAAGAAGCTCATAGTGGTGGTTTGATGGGTCATTTTGGAGTTGATAAGACGCTAGCTCTTTTGCATGAACACTTTTATTGGCCTCATATGAGGAAAGATGTAGTTTCTGTTTGTGCTAAATGTGTGACATGTAAGCATGCAAAGTCTAAAGTTCAACCCCATGGATTGTATTCCCCCTTACCTGTGCCTTCCCAACCTTGGGTAGATATTTCTATGGATTTTGTGTTGGGTTTACCTAGATCTCAATCTGGCAAGGATAGCATATTTGTTGTGGTTGATAGGTTTAGTAAAATGGCTCATTTCATTGCATGTTCGAAAACAAATGATGATGTACATGTTGCTGATTTGTTCCTCAAGGAAATTGTTAGATTGCATGGATTGCCTAAAACAATTGTGAGTGCTAGGGATGTCAAGTTTCTTAGCCATTTCTGGAGGACTCCATAGAGTAAGCTAGGAACAAAGTTATTGTTTTCTACTGTGGCACATCCCCAAATAGATGGGCAAACTGAGGTAGTAAATAGAACACTCACTACTTTGTTGCGTGCAATAATTCAGAAGAACTTGAAAAATTGGGTAAATTGTTTGCCTCATATTGAATTTGCATACAATAGAGATGTTCATTCCTCTACTTCCTTCTCTCCATTTGAGATTGTTTATGGCTTTAATCCTTTATCTCCTTTGGATATCTTACCACTGTCATCTAGTGAACGAGTTAAGCTTGATGGCAAGAAAAAAACAGAATTTGTACAGGGATTACATGCTAAAGTGAGAGCCAACATTGAGAGGAAGAATGAACAATATGCCAAGCAAGCTAACAAAGGGCGCAGAAAGGTTGTTTTTGAGCCTGGAGATTGGGTTTGGGTACACTTACGAAAGGAGAGGTTTCCAGAACAACGGAAATCTAAGTTGCAACCAAGAGGAGATGGCCCTTTCCAAGTCTTAGAGCGCATAAATGACAATGCTTATAAAATAGATCTCCCAAGCTCCTATGGCAATATTAGTGCTACTTTTAATGTGGCTGACTTAACTCTCTTTGATGTTGCAGATTCAAGGACGAATCCTTTTAAGCAAGGAGGGAATGATGTGGGATCATACCAATATAGAGATGGAACTCTGAAGCAAGAGAAAGGCATGGAGATGGAAGCCCAAGCTCAAGTATGGAAGTCCAATGTCCCAAAAGATCCATTACAAAGCATTGGGGGTCCAATGACAAGAGCTAGGAGTAAAGCTATGAAGGAGGCCCTGAATTGTTTGATAAGAGAGCTTAGAGAGTTGGAGCCCATCTATTTGAAAGAGGCATCCTTGAATATGTCTCCAACAAAAGCCCAAGAATGGTGATCACATTGCTAGAAGCCCAACAAGATGATGTACAAGGCCCATGTGGTGTCCAGATTGAAGAATTCACTTAAAATCCCATGTGCTGAGCAAGTGCCTTGGAGGGTGATCATAAGTGACGTCCAAAGAGCATCTAGAAGGGATCCTTATGCATCAAATCTGATTTGATTAGCTTCCTATTTTATTTGCATTAAATAAGGCCTTTTTTTGGGGTCAAAGATTGTTCTTGAAAACTTTGATTTAGTTTCCTAGTTTTAGGTAGCTGACTTAGTCTTGAAGAATAAGTAATTTCCTAATATTTTTAGGCTTGAATGGTGCCAACCAAGGCAATCAATCATCATTAAGGCATCATTTATTACATTTATGACTAGGATTAGAGTTCTAGAGTGTTCTTTTGTTGCCTATATATGAAGGCTACATTTTATACTCTTTTCTTCAGACTTGAATGATAAATTGAGAATTTTATTTCTCTTGTGTGAGCCTTGCTTGCATCCTTGTATTCTTGTGCGAATACTCCGACTGTATCAAGGACTGATCATCCTTGTGGTGTCTTTGTGACTAGGGTTGTAAGAGACAGGTTCTCTTAAGGTCTTACTTTTAATCATCCATCCCGTTCGTGTGTTCAAACTTGTTTTCTAGCCGGTCCGTTTCCCCCATTCATATCAATAGCTTAGTACCTAACCCACCTAAATTTTTTTGTAAAAAAAAAAAAAAAGCTTTTTACCGGCATTCTAATGGGATTTCAGTAATGAGGCTACCGAACATAAATATGTCTAATTTGCTCATTTGTATATTGTTAACTAACTTGTTTATGTACGTGAATTGAGTTTACCTAACAATCTTGTAGTACTACTACTGTATGATCTGAACTTGGTTTTGGATGATGATAATGAGCTAAAAGGTTGGAATCAGCACAAGGAACGGTTCATTTATTGGGGCTTCTTTAGAGAACATTAATATGCAACAGGAATCCTCACCAATCGGCAACTTCAAGGAAAGAATCAATTTAATGCTTTCACAAATCTTTTTATACAACCGTATACTATAACATTAACACCAATGAGGCAGCTATCTAGGAGAAACAGGACACCCCTTATTAGTAGGGCCACGTTTGGATTAAAGCAAGTACATCGCTTCTTCCCACCTCACCAATTTTCATCTAAAAAAACCCAAATGCTTCAAACAACAGGGTCTTCTAATGCGGGAGTGGATAGATCCTTTATGCGAGGATAAGCAGCTTTCTCATCTAGCTGTTTTTGAGCCCGTATCAGCATCTTCAACAAGCTTGGAAGTTTAGGATCTAACGTTAACCAAATCAAACAAATGTTACTAGATTCCGGAAATTGTTCCAAAAATATAATAATACAGAATTAGGCAACTGAGTTGAAAGTTGTGCAAAACTTCAGAAGCAATCCATCTTTCGTAGAATATATTCACTATACAAACTCGTGCTTGTGCAAACCTTGCAGAAAGCTCAATAGCAGAGCACAGTTTGAACCCATTATTTTACCTTTACATTTGCTGTTATCACTTTTAAACCCTGAATTTAAATCCATCTTACAAAAAATTCAAATTCTATCATCATAGGTTGACTGTAAACAAACACGCACTAACTAAATTTGGATTGCTAGGGTAAATTTGAAGTAGTTCAATCATCTTCCCATACTCGGTAATATTACAATAGTTTGCTAGGTGATAAATTTAACATAGACTGTAAGGCAAACAAAATGCACGAAACTAGGCATTTGATCTAAAAGCAAACCTTTTTCATGACTCTGGCTCGCGAGTATGGCCGCATTCACCTCATTAGCTGTCAGTAGACGCTGTGACATGTCAAGAAGCTCTCCAACAGGACAGTTAGAGAAATCTTCGAAGGCAAAAAGTGAAATAGTCCTCTCCAACTCTTCCAAAAAGCTTTGCTGCCAAGAGTCAAAATTGAAGGCAAGTACAAGCATCAAGTCTACGGAAATCATTGCACAGAATTTACCCCCCACAAAAGTATTTAATACAGTTAGACTTGTTTCCAAATATCAGGCAAACAAAGTATGTAAACATTGCAAAAAATCTAAAGCTGTCAAAAAAACTAGTAATCTTTCAAGGCTATTCCATTCATCCCTAAAAAATAAATAGGGCCAGGCCAAACAAATGACATATCGTTTCAAAATAGGCTTGTCCTGGCCCGGCCCCATTTGGCCCCAGGGTTTTAGCAGTGCCAGTCCAGGTTTTAGTGCCAAACAATTCTTTATCTTTTTGCTAAGATTCATAATCTAGTTGAAGTTGAAAAAAATCAAAAGAAGTAAACTATTTCATTCATAGTACTAAAAAGTAAAAACCACCGATTGAACAAAAGAAACCAAAAAGATTTATAGATGCCAATTACATTTTCCTGCCCCCTTGGTGCAAGCTCCTCGTGAGCAAACACTAAACCCTCATCAACTTTTCCTTTCCTAATCAGTTCTATCAGTCGTTGCTGTTGGAGGTGGAAAAATAATTGGGAATTCGTATCCAGTATCTGCACAGAATAACAAAATGCATATTCTGCTTAAAGACAGTTAATAATAACATGCATAGGGGCATAAAACCATTATGATGATGACACTGATGAATGCACGTTTTTATGACTACAAAAACGTCCATTTATATTATAGTCCTGGTGATTTTAAGAGGAAAAGAAAAGACTAAAAGAAGGTATAAGACCATTTCTCAGCAAGAAAAGTAAAAATGGCAAATCCAAACTGAAAAACAGTTAGTTAAACTCGTAGAAATCGCAGCTAAACAAGAACAAGCACTGCACCTCTGCAATTAAGTATGAAACCGTACAAGAAATCCCTTGTAAGCCCCTTATGTTGCTACCTATGTTGCTATTCAACTTGATGAAACCTTAGAAACATCCTTGAGAGATGCCCTCAACAATTTTTAATCTAACTTCTACACTTCCACAATAATCAAATTGTCCTGAAGTATTGACATATTTGTTAATCATTACTTTTCCTTCAAGACCAGCTTATCATCTTTACAGAGCCAATGTTAGGTTCAAGCATTCAGGCCACTGTCTATTCTCAGAAATCAATATGCTTGTTTGCATAATATGCTTAAGGACATATAAATTTATCCCATAACATAAATAGTTTGAAGCAATACATCAAAGGCAATAACTTTTTCCATCCTTAAGAAAAGGGTATGTACAAGAATAACAAATATAATGAAAACAAATTGTTGCCTTAAGCCTGAATTTCCTTCCTTTAATCTCCCCCCCCCCACCCCACCCCACCCCACCCCCCCCCCCAAAAAAAAAAAAAACACATACAGAGTCGCTCCGTCAATCACTCACACTCTCAGACACGTACAAAATCACCAGAAAACATGAAGAGAGTACTAGGAGCTGCATGGTCCATGAGGAAATGGCAGCCTACCTCTGGATTCAAGTCATTCATTTTCTCAATTGCGTCCTCCACATTACCACTTTGCACAGCTTTCTTAATGACCATGCGATCAGTAATGGTTGCAAGACCTATATCTGCTAAATATCTATAAGGAGAATGGCTGTATAATATTGGAGACAGCATAATTCTAAGGGGATAAAATAAGAAATTGACTGAGGATGAGAAAATACATTTATTTAAGGATACGTTCAGTTCCAGACTCCATTCGGAATTTCTCAGCAGCTTCAACATAGCCGTCTGTGACAAGGAAATTCATCACCAATTTATTAATGTCTTCTTTCCTAAGCTTCACATCATTTAGTTTCTTCTCCCACTCTCCTCTTGTTATCACTTTCTTTGAAGTAGCCTGTACATAAATAAGTTTATTTTTTTAAAATATTTTTAAAGCACATTAATAAAACATCAAATTGTTAACTCTTGTGCAGTTTCATCACTTCATGCAGTATGCTTGTAGGCAATTAGTCTAAACATAAAAGCAGGAAGACAGAAATTGACGCCACAAGGAATAGCGTTCTTCCCTCTCTCATTTTGATGTCTAAACTCTAAACCAGTAACAAGCAAGGGAAGAATCAGAAATAGTCAGCAGCCACTCTAAGGCTGTGTTTGGTTCAAGAAGAGGGGAGGGGAGGTTTATTTAAGTTAGGTTAGGGGAGGTCATAATTTTGTTTGGTTCAAGAAGAGGGGAGGGGAGGGGAGGGGAGATGAGGTTTCTTGTTTGGTTTAGAAGGGGAGGTGAGGGGAGTTAATTATATGTGGACAAAAATACCCTTCTGCACATTTGTCTTCTTCTTTTACAATGTATTTATTAATAATTATTATTTATAAAATTATTATTTATAAAATTATTATTCTAACAATTATATACACTTGTTTCACAAACATATCATCTCTTTCCCAATGTTTTCACATGTACAAAGTGGGAAAAAAACATTTTTTTCCCATGGGCAAAAGGGAAAAAGGGTTTTAACTAGTAAGGACAGTTTCAGAATTTTGAAAAATTGCCTTGGGCAAATTAGTCAAAGTTGGAAACAAATATTCTCTCCCCTAGAAAAAACCTCAAATTTGGAGGTTTTGAGAGGGAGGGAAGGTGGCCACTAAAAGACAAAAATCCTCCCCTCCCCTCCCCTACTCCCAACCAAACACCTATTTTTAATCTCTAACCCTCCCCTCACCTAACCTCCCCTCCAAAAACCCTCAACCAAACAAAGCTTAACATACAAAGTAGATGAAGTCTAAACCATCTTTATGAAATTGTTTACAGAATGTAACAAGCACACAAGATCACCTGCAGTTATTCGAAATGAGCGCACGCGTATTAAAATGCTGTCAGCCTCGTATTATCGAAACAATGAAATTCTGATTCAAATTAAGAAAGGGGGAAAAATACCATTGCCTTAGATGCTGCAAGCCGATGAAACAGAACCCAGAGCAGTGACATCAGCGCACCTGCCAAAGAACCATCGAATCTCAAACCGATCTCTCCCCGCAAGTCCGGAAGAACAGCAAGTTACAGTTCGCAAATCTATAATATGACTGCATCAAATAATTCGAAATTTAAAACTGTTACATTTCGAAAATTGCATCCTTCTTGTTAATCAAACAGATAGACTCACCAAACACAGGGAAAGGAGGGAAAAATCAGGAAGCGATCCACAAAGTAAAATAAAAAAGTAGAGTTGAATTTACCGTAACGTAAAATGTTTCGCGGGAGATTCTTGTAATTATCTTTCCGGGAAGGGAAGTGATACGTGGAAAAAGGTGATTTGACAAGGAGTGGATGTAGATTTCGGAGCACAAGGTTCTGGAGACCTCTTTTCTTCAATATGATTTTTGACTTGAGTTCCCAGGTAGGATTTGGAATTTGATTTTGATTCCGCTTCTTTCTTTCTTCACGGCCACGGGTTCATCGCTCACTTGACCATGCCAGATTGGACGCTATCATTAAATTCGAAGACAGTTGAAGTAATTGATGACAATAATGAAAACATTCCCATCACCTAAACTTTAGAATTTCCTCAGTAGAGCAAAGTTTAGGACAGTAGAAACTAGAAAAGATGATTCTAGTATTCTACAGAAGAAATGGAGATCCTCGCGCTAGGTGTTTAGGCCCCCTTTAGGGCTTATCAGTGTGCCTAAGTATAAGTTATTGGCACACCTCATTCTCACATGTTCTTTCCCTATACACGCACTTTAACTAATTCATAAAAATTTAAAAGTAATAGTTATTTTATTAAATACGTTATAAATTAAAAAATTTTCCCCTTATTAAAATATATGTTTAAAAATTTAATGAGTGAATAAAATAAAAAATGAATGTTAATTATATAAACAATACTAAAAAAATGACATTAATTATTTTACATGTGACTTATATTTTGAATTAAATTATTATTTTAAAAGTATCTTATATTATAGATCACAGGGAATACTAAGAAACACGATACATTAAGTTGATAAAACTTTCTACATTTACCCTTATTAAAATTTCTGTTTATTTCTACTTTACAAATGATTTTCACACCTCTTTCTCTCTTTTTAATAAAAATTAAATATGGGTAAAATTGAAAAAAATTCATTAAGTACTTATAAATGATTTATATTTTAAATCAAACTTTTTCTTACAAGTGACTTATATATTTAGGCATATAGTAGTACAATAGTTATTTTAATTTTCTTTTGAGAGAGAGAAAAGTTTTCCCCCTTTCTTTTTTTAGTTTGTAGCCATGAAAGCATTTATGGTTTAAAGAGAATGACAATGAAATGTGATTAAAAGATGATTATATAACGTTTATTAGGCCTTCGCAATCAGAAAATAGAGAAATCTTTAAGAGTCTGTTTGGTTTCACAGGGAACAGACGGGAGGGATTT
Source organism: Albizia julibrissin (assembly GCA_037074505.1). Classification (NCBI taxonomy): domain Eukaryota; kingdom Viridiplantae; phylum Streptophyta; class Magnoliopsida; order Fabales; family Fabaceae; genus Albizia; species Albizia julibrissin. The sequence goes on from CM073479.1 coordinate 40,135,488, forward strand.
TAATGGAAGGAAGGGGATAAGAGGGATTTTAATGTTACCTTATTTGGATTAATTAAAAGAAAAGGGAGAGGAGAGAAATTATTTTCATATGGACAATTCTACCCTTATGTTATAAGTGATTTTTTCCAAACTATATTAAATGTATAATAAAATTTAATTATAAATAATATTTATATGCCCTAAATTATAAATAACAATTAATACACACACATATATGTATTTAAAATTACATTTTATACAATTATGTATGTATGTATGTAAAAACAATGGAAGACAATAAATATATATATTCACTTATTATAATTTTATATACACTCATTATATAAAATCTAAACTGATTGAATGTCTGTTTGGATTAGTGGTAGAAGATGTTTTTCCAACATGATTTATGATATATGAGATAAGTTTGTAAGAGAAGTTTTATTTTGACTTACGTAAATAAGCTTTTTCACCGCCAACCAAATAGGCCATGAGAAAACCCACCCCATGTAAAAACTCTAATAAAGAGTTGCAAAGCAAGATGGAATACTAATGATCATTTTCGACCACTCCCCTGCTTGAAGTGGCAATCAAATGAAACAAAGTAAACGTCTATACACGTTTCTATAAAATCTTAACTGGTCTATCATTCTGTAGATATGTGATGCAGGGCCATTCGGTTCCTGAACATACTCAAACCTTTGAATTTTTGGTTTGAGAAGTAACATTCAGTTTGGACTTTCCGTTCCTGTTCTCATTTACATAACAGTATGCCTTTTCTTCCACTTGTTGATCATCAACTCTGTGATCGGACTCTTCAGTTTTTTGAGGGAACAACGTCGATTAAACCATCTTCCGGCGCTTGCGCCCAGATTGCTTGGACTAAGCTCCATTGCAGAGCCGTCCTAGCGAAACCACACTCTTCGATTGCTCTCTCCTAGATGACACACAGCGGACGAATGAAAAGGGAGAAGGGTAGTTGTGGGTTAATGTAAAATTGAATGGGTATTTTTTTGTTTAATGGAACCTCTTTTTCTAGCCCCTCCCCCAAATCTCACAATTTAGGAGGGAGGGTTTTGAAGGGAGGGGAGGAAAATTTTCAAAAAAAATTCCACTCCCCTCCTGTATTCTTTATCCTGCCAATCAAGGGGAGGGAACTAAAATCCCTCCCCTCCCCTCCTCTCCACTCAAATCAAATAGAGCCTAAATATATGATTGGCAAACCACAAAATCGTCATTTCAGAAGATTTTTTTTTTTACAAACCGAAACAAAACTCTTCTCATATAATAACCTCATAAATTATAAAAATTATTTTTAAAAGTTAATCCAGAATACACTTTTACCCGGGAGGACTTACACCAAGGGGAAGAAGAATGGAAATTTCATATTGACTGAAAATAGAGAGTACAAATATCCAAATATTATCACGCCTAGAATTATATAATGAGGATTACATTAGATTATCTTATTATACAAACTATAAACCATGAATCAGTAAAATCTAAAACGCATTATACATGAAATTGAACCAAACATGTAATTGCTAGTGCCCAAAGCATGAGAAAACATAAGATATAAAGATTTGCATGAAATTTAATTCTTTTAACCCACATCCTTCGCTGTCATTGATTTAAAAATCATAAATAAACTCAAGTAATTAATATCACCTCCGGTCCTATAATATTTTAATAAACTCATTTTTTAAATTTAGTATCTACCACCAATTTAGTAATGATAGATTCGAGCAGACCATACAATCCCTCTTTCGATAACGTCCATCGTGTTGGAAAACGAGAGTTCTTTGTTCCTAAAAAAATAAAGAAAGTGGCCATCGGCTCAAGGCCCACTTTGAGTAGGAGGGATATCAATACGCGACAGAATTCCTTTCTCCAAATTTAAGGAAAGAATTAATCAATGTATGGGCAATCTTTTGTACAAGAGTTTAGGCCTTTAGGGTATGAACCCACTGAAACAGTTATCTATCCAATTTTTAGCAGAACCATCTTTGAATTAAAAGTACATACATCATTGTTCAAGCCAAACGGCCTTCACCGTTTCCACCTGCTCCAGACAGCGATTGCAAGGTCACAAGCGTTCAAACTGCAGGGTCTTCTAACGTAGCCGTGGATAGATCCTTTATGCGAGGATATGCAGCTTTCTCATCCAGCTGGTTTTGAGCCCACATCAGCATCTTCAACAAGCTTGGAAGTTTAGGATCTAATGTCACAAAAATCAAACAAATTTCACTACAATATCAGGAAAAAATTGCTCCCCAAAGGAATACAAAATTAGCACAGGTAGTTGATGTTGAGTAACGCCAGAGAAACAATCACTCTTCAGCAAAACATAAAATACAAACTGCGGCAAACTTCACTAGAGAGCCCAATTGGAAACGTGCACATTTGAGTTATGATGGCAAAATCAATCACCGATATGCACATAAACACTCATTGTATTTTAGTCCAATATCACCTATACATTTGTTTGTTATCCACCATCACCATATATAGACATCGCCCTATGTTTTCTCCATTACCCTTGTGTGAAGGATGTGAACCACGATTCAAATGGCACAATGTTTCAATCTATTTACAGAAAATTAGATCATAGCCATTACATTACATTCATTTAAATTGACCTCCTAGCCAAATGGACCTTAAGTTATTATCTCCACATTCCCTTACAATTCAGAATTGTCAGGTAACCAGAATTTGCAAAACAAGACATTGGATCAAAGTCACGTTACCAAGTCAAGCTTATTGCCCAAAACAGATTAGTGCAATGAACACAGACCTTTTTCATGACTCTGGCTAGTAAGTATGGCTGCATTCACCTCACTTGCTGTCTTTAGACGTTGAGATATGTCAAGAAGCTCACCAACAGGACAGTTTGAGACATCTTCAAAGGCAAGGAGTGCAACAGTCCTCTCTAACTCTTCCAAAAAGCTTTGCTAATAAGAGTAAAAACGTTGGGCAAGTATAAGTATCAAGACTATTAAACAGGAACATGAAACAGAATTTTCCATCATGATAAAAAATGTTTAACATTTAGCATTATTTTCAATAGGCAAACAAAGTAAATTATCAGTGCAGAAAAGCGTGTGTTAAATGAATGAAACCAAACAAAAAGTCAATGGATGAAATTTACATTCTCCTCCCCCCTTGGTGCAAGTTCCTCCTGGGCAAATTCTAAAGCCTCCTCTACTTTTCCATTCCTGATTAGTTCTATCAGTCGTTGCTGTTGGAGATGGAAAAACAATTGGGGGTTTGTATCCAGTATCTGCACAGAATACAAGATCCAGAATCAGTTTTAAGAAATTGTCAAGAACACAAAAAGATGCACAGTATTACAAGATCCATTATCATCTTTAAAGAGGTAACATCGTATTCAGGCAATCAAGAAACTTTTTACAACCAGAAATGAGAGATGAATGCTTGTTTACATTACATAGTCAGGGAAATAAAAAATTTCCTCATCCACAGAAAAAAAATATTTCAAAGCAGTATATACAAAGTAATACTTTTTCATTCAAGAAAAAGGACATCAAGCAGTAACAGTGAATACAAGACAATGAGTTTTTCCTCGAGCTAGAAATTTCTTCCTTCAAACTCTCCCTCCCTCCCACGCACACACTCTCTCTCACACACAGATGGAACCAACCAAAACCCAAAAAGAGAAAATGGCAGCCCACCTCTGGATTCAAGTCATTTACTTTCTCAATTGCATCCTCCACATTACCACTTTGCACAGCCTTCTTAACAGCCATGCGATCAGTAATGGTTGCAAGATCTATATCTGCTAAATATCTATAAGGAGAAAACAGCAGGATATTGAAGACAGCATGGCTTCTAGTGAACAAAACAAGGAATTCAATAAGCATGAGGAAAATAAACAGTTATTTAAGGATACGTTCAGTTCCAGACTCCATTCGGAATTTTTCAGCAGCTTCAACATAACCCTCCGTGACCAGAAAATTCATCACCAATTTATTCATGTCTTCTTTCCTAATTTTCACGTCATTGAGTTTCTTCTCCCACTCTTCTCTTGTTATTACCTTCTTTGATGTAGCCTGAGTACAACAAGGTTTTTCTTATTAAAAAAACACAATATTATGGCATCAAATTGTTGATTCAAGAATTTTCACGCAATATGCCTGTCAACAGTTGGCAATTAGTTTAAATGTATTATACTTCCAGCAGGAAGACTGATTGCAACTCCAAAAAGATTATCATCCTTCGTTATATCATTTTGTAATAATGAGCAAGTACAGAGTCATAACATCACAAATCCCAAATTATCACCTTCCGCCTGTTCCATCAAAAAATTAAGGTTTGACTACAAATAGTTATCGGCAACTCTAGAAATTTACCTCTTCATTTTATTTGAGGTCAATTTCATCTCGTAGGAAAAATTGACACACGTAAAATATAGATGAAGTCTAAAGTCTAACCAATCTTTCTGAAATTATTTATAAAATATAACTGTTAGATGGCATCATGTACAGCTATTTAACCTGATGATGGAACTCTTTTGAACCATGGCAATATCTTCGATGAGGTCGTATATAAATAAGTTAAGCATGGATTGATATAAAGTAAAACAAGAGGGGGAATGAAATACCATTGCCTCAGATTCTGCAAGCTGACGAATCACAATCCAGAACAGTGACATCAGCTCACCTGCTTAATACCCATGGAATCCCAAGCAGATCTTCCTGCAAATCCGGATGAACGGTAAGTTGCAGTTCGTCAATCCATAATGGGACAACATCAATAATTCGAAATCAAAACTATTACATTACCAAAAATAGAATCCTTCATATTAATCAAACACCTACACTAAACGAATCCAGCCTAAAACCCTAATTACAAAAGGGGAAAATATTTCCGCAGGTGATCCATACAGTAAAGAAGTTGAGTGATATTTACCGTAATATATTTTCCAGGAGATTGTTGCGAATATTTTCCCGGGAAGTGGCACCAGAGAATGGAGTCTTGACTTGCACTGCTAAAAGCGGCGGTTAACAACGCACAACTGCGGTTCGGTGCCCAGTGTTCCGGCGATGTCCTCTGGTTCGTACGGAATGTAATCTTGAGAAGTTCTTGGACTTCCGCTATCGGGCGATATTTGGAGGTTCGGTTCGTATTCACCTCATTTCTCTTCGGGTTCCTCGACCGAGCCGGGGCGAGCGCTAGTTATTAAATTGAGGCCCAGCCCAAAGTTAGAACAAAAAACAAGTACCGTTTTCTTTTTTGGAGCATTGCAAATCCAATGGGTTGTTCTAGGGTCATGGGGATATGTAATGTTCCAAACTGCCTTCTTATATACTATTGATGGAGATGGAAAAAGACTTTTAATGAAGAATATTAGTTATGTAACATATTTTTCAATGCTTATGTTTTTTTTTTGCAAGGAATTAAATCCTTAACTTCTTCTATTGACGTGTCATCTTATCTTTATCATTTTAGCTAACATAAGATATCGTTTATAAAATAGGGTGTTTGGATGAGCTTTTATAAATCGGGTTTATTATATAAGTCTGATTTACGTAAATCGAGATAAATCTCCTCCACATATTTACCTCGTAGACCGTAAAAGTACCTCATAGACCGTAAAAGCTACCTCATAGATTGTAAAAGTTACTTCGTATTCCGTAAATCACAATTCATAAGCACTTATGAAGCTTCCATAAGCTAATCCAAACGAGCTTATAATAGAAGAGCTAACTGTGGGTTAAATTTAGTCTAAAATATAATATTTCAATTTATTTATCTCCATATTTATTATTTTTTTCTCAGAGGAATTTACTTAATCTATGATATAATATATAAGTATATTATTTTTATGTTATGCAAATATATTGCAGCAAAATTATGTTACACTTGTTTAGAGTAACTAATTTATTTTATTTATTTAATCTGCTAAAATTAGTTAGATATGCATGTCAGAGAGCATCGTATATTCAACATTGATGCGGAGCATTTTAATTGAAGAGAATGATGGGAAGTAAATTAGGTTATTTGGAATAGTAATTGGAAGTTCTATAAGTGCTTTTCAATTGTGATTTACGGTATACGAGGTAGCTTTTACGGTCTACGAGGTGCTTTTACGGTCTATGAGGTAAATATATAGAGGAGATTTATCTCGATTTATGTGAATCGGGCTTATATAATAAACCCGATTAACTTAAGTGAATCCAAACAAACTACTGTTGATGTGATATTTAGGATTGGTCTCCCCCCGGGGGGCCCTTTTTTAATCTATAAGTAGTATTGGTCTTTCTGTCTATGTATGACTTAGTTTTAAAGTAATGCTACCAGAAATCACAAGTAATGTTTGCCTCACATATAGTAAGTCATCCACTGCAATATGATATAATTTAAAGCGTCAAGGTTCAATTTTATCTATAAATATTTTTTAAAAGAGTTATTAGTATTATAAATATTTTTCGTGTAAAAAATACCCATAAACTTTTAAAACTAGATCGATAATGTCAATCCCGTTAATTTTGTTTGACGGCGTTAGTTTTTTATTCATGTGGATCATACTTATTTTTTAACGAAAAACTAACACCATCAAGCAAAGTTAACGGCATTGGCATTATCGATCTACTTTTTAAAGTTCATGGGTATTTTTGCATCCAAAAAATGTTTACGATGCTGGTAACTCTTTCAGGAAATATTCATGGGTAAAATTGCACCTTCGCCCTAACTTAAACAATAATTATTGAGAAGACGACAGAAAAATATCATTAAGATTGATAAAAGATAAATAAGTATGTTGAAAATGGACTGATTTAGAAATTGAACAAATACCTCATGTACAACTTTAATATCGTTATTATCAACTTATATATCTATATTAAAAACTTTAGCTTGAGAAATTCAAAAAAATATTAGCCGCAAGAGTTTCGGTGAAAGTTATTAAGAAATATTTAACAAATAACCCTTTTACAACTTTAGTATTTTTATTAACAACTTAGATATCCATATTGATAACTTTTGTTTGAGAAATTCAAAAAAAAATATAACATTATGCTGCTTACAACTTTAGTATCGCTACTAACAACTCAAGTATCTATATTAACAAATTTTTCTTAAGAAATTTTAAAAAATATATTAGGTTGCTAAAACACTGGCAACGGCAGCCACTGCCAATCATTGGCGTGGGAACTCCGACGGTAGGCAAGGGTTTTGGGGGTTTTTTATTAAAAAAATTATGGGTAGTTAGGTAATTTATCAAATTTTGCAACATTTTAAAATTCTAAATCAATCTCTTTACAATTATTGAAATTCAACATATTTATTTATCTTTTACCAATTTTGATGATATTTTTCTATCATTTTTTCATTCATCTTTTATGAATATCAATATAAAATGGAAAACTCATAGCAATTTTTTAAAGGAGAATTGTTAAAAAATACCTTGCAAGCAAATTAATTGTTAATTGCTACCATTGCACACGGGGGGTGATATGTTGCACACAGGTGGATGATATGTTGCACACGAAGGATGATATTTTGCACACGAGGAATGATGTTTGCACTTTTACAGGGATGTTTTTTGCACACGTGGAAAATGATTGCACATGACGGATGCTTGCTTACACATTAGTACCATTTAGCAATTAATTTACTTAGAAAATATTTTTCAACCATTTTCCCTTTTTTAAATCACACGGCCTAGTTTAACTTATATCTACAGTTTTGAGAATAAAAAATCAGACCAAGGACCATTTTTTTTCCCAAGTAGTAAAGAATAACATACTATGCTCGGTTTTAAATATGGTGCAGTGTTGGAATTTAGAAACAATAATTCCATGAGTTATGAATAAGAAGTAGGTTGGAAGAAAAGAGGGAAAAGGAAGGAGAAAATAGTGTGTGGATAAAAGTCCCACATTGGACAAATGAAGAGAATTAAGAGTGTATATAAGGCTCAAATTCTCACCTCTAAAATGGGCCCTTGGGCCAATCCACTTTTGTGGAGGAGTGAGGACATACATGAACCTTGGTCCACCACACACGCGCGCGCCGCCGCCGTCCGTCCGGCCGGCTCGGCTCGGTTCGGTTCGGTCGCGCGTGTGTGAGATTTAAAAATAATTTTTTATTAAATTATTTTTTAATTTGTCCGAATAATCGTGTTTAATTCCTTCTTAACCCTTCGTGATTTCCCAAATAGTGCGAATGTGTGTGACCGAATGACCGAACCAGCGTATGGTGCGTCTTCTGGAGCGTCCGGTTGCTATGTTCTGATGTGTCTGTTCGTACGACACACCGGTTCGCCAACAAAGAGTCACCATTCGCTTCTTTTCACTTCGTTCCGGTATGTCTATTCGCACGACGCACTGGTTCGCCTCAAGAGACAAGTCCATCTGATCAATTTCCTTCAACTATAAATAGGACGTGCTAGTGACAGGAAAAAACACTCTCAATCTCGAAACACTCCTCTCTTCTCATATACTGCATAGTGCATTCTGCAATCATCTCTACCTGTGCGGTTCTTTAAGCAATATCATTGTGTTCGTCCGGGCTTCAGACTGATAGTGCCATCATCCTGAAGACGCAATCCGTTCTATCCTGGGAGACAATTGTTCGAGAACCTTGGGCATCCGTATAGAGGGAACAAATTGTCTTAAGGAGACAACGTACGTTGGGCTCGGATTTTTCTAAAGTTCATTATTATTATTATTTTCGGCAGTCTTGTAAGTTCTTATACAGTATACATAATTGTTCTGTGTTTATAAATTACGCCATCTTAGTTATACAGATTCTTATTGAATTTTCTACTTTATAAGTACTCGGGAACAACAATCTTAAGACAATTTGTAATTGCTTTGTTCTATTGGCATTGGAATCAGTTAAAGTTAATTCATATCATTGGTGTCTAGGAAAGTGATTTAATTTAGTGGTTATTTAATTAGTCACCGTTGCAACAGCACGGAGAGACTCCCACTTCATTCACACTTACCTGGCCAATTGATATAATCAACAAAGCTGGTTTCATGTACTAGTAGAAACGTGATTGTAGCTTTTCACTTGATTGTGTTGAATCTGTGTTTAGTATCTTTAATTTTGATTATTATATTGTTCTTAGATTAATCTGTGTGATTAATCAAAGTTTCTGTTTGAGTAACAGAAATGGCAAGTTCGAGTACAAACTTGATGAACCCAATTGGTTCTGCTCCAATGCATGGTGAGAAACCTGAAAAGTTCAATGGGAATGATTTCAAGAGATGGCAACAGAAAATGTTTTTCTACTTAACTACCTTGAACTTGGCACGGTTTATTACTGAAGAAGCTCCGAAATTGGAAGAAGGACAACCATTAGACAAGGAAAAGGTTGCTGCAATTGATGCTTGGAAGCATTCTGATTTCCTATGCAGAAATTATATTCTCAATGGTCTAGACAATACGTTATATACTGTATATAGTACTTTGGAGACAACCAAAGAATTATGGGAAAGTCTAGACAAGAAGTACAAAACTGAAGATGCTGGCTTAAAGAAATTTATAGTTGGCAGATTTTTGGACTTCAAAATGCTTGACTCTAAATCTGTGGTAAGTCAAGTTGAAGAACTTCAATTGATTGTGCATGAAATTCACGCCGAAGGGATGTCTCTTAGTGAGTCTTTCCAAGTTGCTGCATTTATAGAAAAATTGCCACCATCTTGGAGGGATTTCAAGAATTATCTCAAACATAAGCGCAAGGAGATGTCACTTGAAGATCTAATTATAAGATTGAGAATAGAAGAAGATAACAAGATTTCTGAAAAGAAATTTGGCAGCAATCCTATAGTTTCAAAGGCTAATATTGTTGAAGATGGTCCAAAGCCCAAGAAACGGAAACGCTCTAATGAGGGATCATCAAAGCAAGCCCAAAACAAAGGCCATAAATTCAAAGGTAATTGTTATAACTGTGGGAAGCCTGGCCATCGTGCTAAGGATTGTAAGAAGGCAAAGGACCACAAAAAGAAGAAGAACAGTCAAGCCAACATTGTTGAAACTACTACTGATATGATTGAAAACATGAATCTTTCGGCTGTTGTGATGCAATGTAACTTGGTTGGAAATACTAAGGAGTGGTGGGTGGACACTGGTGCCACTAGGCATGTGTGTGCCAACAGATGGATGTTCTCTTCTTACACCCCTGCGGAAAAAGATGAACAACTTTATATGGGTAATTCTTCTACTTCAAAGGTGGAAGGTGTTGGTAAGGTGGCCTTAAAGATGACTTCTGGAAAAGTCGTGACACTTAATAATGTGCTTCATGTGCCTGATATTCGTAAGAATTTAGTGTCCGGATCCCTCTTAATCAAGAATGGCTTTAAGCTTGTATTTGTTTCTGATAAGTTTGTACTTTCTAAGAATGATATGTATGTAGGAAAATGTTACCTTAGTGAGGGCCTGTTCAAACTTAATGTAATGACTGTAACCAATGATGGTGTTATCAATAATAATATTGCTTCTGTTTATGTGCTTGAGTCTTCTAATTTATGGCATCAAAGATTAGGACATGTTAATTTTAGATCAATTAAAAGTTTAATTCATTCAGACTTATTGCCTAAAGTTGATTGTTCAAATCATGATAAATGTCAAGTATGCATTGAATCAAAATTTTCTAAGTTACCGTTTCCTCCTGTTGAAAGATCAACTGAATTACTAGATTTAATACATACTGATATATGTGATATGAAATCTGTACCATCTAGGGGTAACAAAAAATATTTTATTACATTTATTGATGATTGTAGTAGATATTGTTATGTGTATTTGCTTAATAGTAAAGACGAGGCTATTATTGCCTTTAAACAATATAAAAATGAAGTTGAAACTCAACTTAATAAGAAAATTAAAGTAGTAAGGAGCGATCGTGGGGGAGAATATGATGGCCCTTTCGAAGAATTCTGTATAGAATCTGGTATTATACACCAGACGACTGCTCCTTATGCTCCGCAATCAAATGGGATTGCAGAAAGGAAAAATCGGACATTGAAAGAAATGATGAATGCAATGTTGATTACGTCCGGTTTACCACAGAATTTATGGGGGGAAGCCATTTTAACGGCTAATTTTCTTATTAACAGAGTGCCCCACAAAAGGATACAAAGCATACCTTATGAAATATGGAAAGGAAAGAAACCTTCCTTGAAATATTTAAAAGTGTGGGGGTGCTTGGCTAAGGTTGCAATTCCTAAACCCAAAAGGTTGAGAATTGGACCTAAGACAGTGGACTGTGTGTTCATTGGCTATGCACTTAATAGTAGTGCATATAGGTTTTTGGTTTATAAGTCCGATGTATCAGATGTCTGTGTTAATACAGTTATTGAGTCAAGGGATGCTACGTTCTTTGAGAATATATTTCCGTATAACAAGGGAAATGAGGCAAGTGATCGTAATAATGACAATACAGTGATACCATGGGATGCTACTACTAATGAGGGTTCTGTTGAAGAGGAACCTAGACGTAGTAAAAGGCAAAGGATCGCCACATCCTTTGGGCCTGATTTTCTGACTTTTTTGTTAGAAAATGAGCCTCGAACATATGAAGAGGCTATGGGCTCTCCTGAAGCACCATTCTGGGAAGAGGCTATCAATAGTGAAGTTGAATCCATTCTGTCAAACCATACCTGGGAGTTGGTTGACCTTCCTCCTGGCAATAAGCCTCTAGGAACTAAGTGGGTCTTTAAAAAGAAGATGAAAGCGGATGGCACTATTGATAAGTACAAAGCTAGGTTGGTAGTAAAAGGCTACAGACAACGTGAAGGCCTAGACTACTTTGATACCTATTCACCTGTTACAAGGATTACATCCATTAGGATGTTAATTGCATTAGCAGCATTGAATGGGTTAGAAATACATCAAATGGATGTGAAGACAGCCTTCTTGAATGGTGTTTTAGAAGAAGAAATCTATATAGAACAACCTGAGGGATTTGTTGTCTCAGGACAAGAACGGAAAGTATGTCGATTGATAAAGTCCCTTTATGGACTTAAGCAAGCCCCGAAACAATGGCATGCGAAATTCGATGAAGTTATGTTATCAAATGGCTTTAGCATTAATGAATGTGACAAATGTGTCTATATTCGAAATACTGCAAATGGGTTTGCAATAGTCTGTCTTTATGTAGATGACATGTTGATAATGGGTAGTAATAATCAAATGATTAAAGCTACTAAGCGATTACTTACAAGTAAGTTCGACATGAAAGATATGGGTCTAGCAGATGTTATTTTGGGAATTAAAATCTATAGAACATCTGAAGGGTTGGCTTTGTCTCAAGCACATTATATTAATAAAATTCTAGAGAAATTCAAGAGTTTAAACATAGTTCCTGTGAAGAACCCTATAGACTCTAGTTTTCGTTTGTTGAGAAATACTAGCAAAGCTGTAAAACAAAAAGAATATGCTCAAGTGCTAGGCAGTCTTATGTATGTTATGAACTGCACTAGACCTGATATTGCCTACGCTGTAAGCATGTTGAGTCGCTTTACTAGTAATCCAAATGAGTATCATTGGAAAGCTATGGTAAGAGTTTTGGGTTACTTAAAGCACACTCAAAATTTTGCTTTGCATTACGAGAAGTATCCTGCAGTGCTAGAAGGGTATTGTGATGCAAATTGGATCACCAGCTCTAATGACACAAGATCCACAAGTGGATATGTTTTCACCCTTGGTGGGGGTGCTGTGTCTTGGAAGTCATCCAAACAGACTTGTATTGCAAGATCAACTATGGAAGCAGAATTTATTGCTTTAGATAAAGCTGGTGAGGAAGCTGAGTGGATTCGTAATTTTCTTGAAGACACTCCTAGTTGGCCAAAGCCGGTACCGGCAGTGTGTATACACAGTGATAGTCAAGCAGCTATTGGTAGGGCCAAGAATGTCATGTATAATGGTAAGTCTAGACATATACGTCGTAGACATGATACCGTTAGACAATTACTCTCTAATGGAATCATCTCAATTGATTATGTGAAATCAAAAGAGAATATAGCGGATCCATTGACTAAAGGAATTCCTAGAGAGTTAATTAGAAATTTGTCGAAAGGAATGGGTTTAAGGCCGATAAATTGTTGATCATTGCGGTAACTCTACTTAGATGAGTGGAGATCCCACAAACTAGGTTCAAAGAGACAACTAAGTAATGATAGACTGTAAACACTGTGGAGTTTTATACTCATACTCATTCCTATGACAAAACAGTGCATATATATTAGGGTAAGCATTTAGACTTTTAATGGTTTCTTAATCTGATGTGTTCAGATGATGTATATTGACTTACATCGCAAGGAATCACCTATGTGAGTGTGAAGTGGGGCCGCTTCTACGAGAATTTAAAACGGCCAATTCTCTAGAACACTCGCAGAACCAGGCAGGTGTCCAGGGCCAAAATGGGCACAACATGAGAACCAATGATGCTAGATGAGCAATTGTGTGACTCCTATTGTCTTGTTATACATTAAAGGTTGACGGTTCAAGATAACACGTCCACCGATTGACCGAGTATATCCGATAGGTTTTTACTAGAGAAGGTTCAAAGGTGACCCCTACCTATCTCGATGCAGTTGCTTCTCATAGAGGAATCGTACTTTGCATACATGTTCATTTGCATTTGATCATTATGGACTAACTTCTTATCCATGTGGGGGATTGTTGGAATTTAGAAACAATAATTCCATGAGTTATGAATAAGAAGTAGGTTGGAAGAAAAGAGGGAAAAGGAAGGAGAAAATAGTGTGTGGATAAAAGTCCCACATTGGACAAATGAAGAGAATTAAGAGTGTATATAAGGCTCAAATTCTCACCTCTAAAATGGGCCCTTGGGCCAATCCACTTTTGTGGAGGAGTGAGGACATACATGAACCTTGGTCCACCACACACGCCCGCGCCGCCGCCGTCCGTCCGGCCGGCTCGGCTCGGTTCGGTTCGGTCGCGCGTGTGTGAGATTTAAAAATAATTTTTTATTAAATTATTTTTTAATTTGTCCGAATAATCGTGTTTAATTCCTTCTTAACCCTTCGTGATTTCCCAAATAGTGCGAATGTGTGTGACCGAATGACCGAACCAGCGTATGGTGCGTCTTCTGGAGCGTCCGGTTGCTATGTTCTGATGTGTCTGTTCGTACGACACACCGGTTCGCCAACAAAGAGTCACCATTCGCTTCTTTTCACTTCGTTCCGGTATGTCTATTCGCACGACGCACTGGTTCGCCTCAAGAGACAAGTCCATCTGATCAATTTCCTTCAACTATAAATAGGACGTGCTAGTGACAGGAAAAAACACTCTCAATCTCGAAACACTCCTCTCTTCTCATATACTGCATAGTGCATTCTGCAATCATCTCTACCTGTGCGGTTCTTTAAGCAATATCATTGTGTTCGTCCGGGCTTCAGACTGATAGTGCCATCATCCTGAAGACGCAATCCGTTCTATCCTGGGAGACAATTGTTCGAGAACCTTGGGCATCCGTATAGAGGGAACAAATTGTCTTAAGGAGACAACGTACGTTGGGCTCGGATTTTTCTAAAGTTCATTATTATTATTATTTTCGGCAGTCTTGTAAGTTCTTATACAGTATACATAATTGTTCTGTGTTTATAAATTACGCCATCTTAGTTATACAGATTCTTATTGAATTTTCTACTTTATAAGTACTCGGGAACAACATGCAGTTGTCGTGTATGTTTGGGTTAATGGAAAAAATTATTTTTTGTTGTGATTTACAGTGTATAAAGTAAGTATGTGAGATGGGTTTTATCTCAATTTGTGTAAAAATATGCACAAAGCATTTTGATAATTTAAAATGCTTTTTATCATTAAATACATTTTTAATTCTTAAAATTCATTTCTTTGATCAGGGCATGAGAGATGGATTTCGGGTTCACAAGAAGGAATGTCGGCCATTAGCCAGGGTGAATTTTTTCTTAAAAAAACACAATTTGTTTTTGTTACAGATTTGATTATCTTAAATTATCTGATTGGCCAATTAAGATAGGCATGAGGCATTCTTGCCTTATTTAGATATCGGATGGAGTATCCTATTTTTGACCAGAGAATATATATGTATTAAGTTAAATATGTTTTTTATGTTTTGTGCAGATTTAGAGTTGCTTGAGCTTCTATGATGTTGGTTTTTCGTTTATAAAAAAAGCTTTACACATTTTGTTTTTCTCCCTGTATAATGATATCAATTCTTCTATTTATACGTTTTTTTAAACTGCCAGGGTATGTAAGATTTGGTGTATATAAAATTACATGAATGTCCAAATGTTTATGTGAAAGTATAATTTTACCCATAAAATATATACATAAAAAAGCAACATCACTTAGATCTAAGCATATAAAAGACCGAGACCGATGAAGATGAAGAGTAAATGACATTAGATCATTAAACATGTATGGTTAACAAATATAAGCACAAGCTTGTTTGGATGAGCATTCAAAATATTTATAAGTGTTTATACACATAAGTTGAGATAACACTTATCTCATATATTTAATTTGCATATTGTAAATCACGATTGAAAAACTGTTTTTAGGGGTTGTCTGGTATGAGGGATTTGGAGGGGAAGGGACATTTTTATGACTTATATTTAAAAAAATTGAACAAGT
The DNA here is from genome assembly GCA_037074505.1 of Albizia julibrissin. NCBI lineage: Eukaryota > Viridiplantae > Streptophyta > Magnoliopsida > Fabales > Fabaceae > Albizia > Albizia julibrissin. The sequence continues at coordinate 40,151,076 of CM073479.1, forward strand.
GGGGTTGTAAGTTTTTAGTTAATTTTCTTACTTTTTTATATTACATATTATCTTTATTAAAATTTTATAACCCCACTTCTCCAATTTTTTAAAATCTAACTCATAAAAATTTTTCCTCACCTCCCTTCCCTTCCCCTCCTATCAAACAAATTTTTAAATACTTCAATCGTTATATAAATGAGTTTAAAGTATGAGGTAGAAGAAGGTGGTAGACAAATTCCGTACGATGATGCGCCCCTTCATACGTTACAATCAACATTTTGGGGGTCATCTCAAGCTCACTTCGCATGCTTTCTTGTTAAGCAATCTCTCACAATATTGCACCTGTAATGCCCACCGTAATGCCAACAAATAATTAAATCAGAATTCATACAGAATTTTATTCGATAAGTTAAATTGTGAGAGTTGGAGATTCATATCTATCTTTGATAAATTCAACTTGTTTGCAATGATGCTAGAAAGAAATGGATAAGGGATTAATACCATAAGCAGGGTTAGCCACTGATAATCTTGTTTATATATTTCATTATGCGTATTCAATGGTTTTTCATATGTATATTTTTGTTGTTGTTGTTAAATTTAGGTGATATTGCTTCTTTTTTATACTTATAGGGTGATATTGTTCCCACAACCCAAAAAGAAAATTTAGTTACGACCGTAGGGAATTATGTGTGACATAAGATCAGACTTGATAGACATGCGTTTGACTACCAATAGAGTTTGATAACATTCCTTATATTTTAACACTTCTAGGTAGGATGGTAATGAATTTACCAAACTTCCAAATATCCACAATTTCAAGATGAATACTTTCATGACAAAATTGGAAGTTAACCCAAAATTTAATTCCTCTCCGATTCTTAATATAAGGTATATTTGGAGGAGTTGATTTTGATTTTAAATACAATATATTTTTCATACTTATCAATGTTTTTCAATTTACCCTCCATTTATAATAATCAATAAAGGGAATCAAGAAATGAATTAAGGAAGATAACAAAATATTTTATAAATTATATGTTATATTAATCAATTTAACTAATTTTTTTAATATAATTAAATTAAATAAATATATTTTATATTAAAAATTACAAGGAGTAATATTAATACTTCCTCCATCCCTATTTATAATATCTTTTTTTTAAATAAACTTGTCCCTTTTTATAAGATCCCATTTGACTTTGTCTCAATAATAAATACACTTTTATCCTTATTCTTTCACATCATTTATTTACCATACATTTTTTTTTCTTTTCTCATTATTACTCTTTCTCATCTTTACTCATTTATAAATAAGAGCATCTTTAAAAAAAATATATTTTTTATATATTTATTATTTTTAACTATTTTATAGAATCCACTATTCAATTGAAATGATAGACTTTATACATAGATAGAATGGATTTAACTTTCCTCCTTTTCTTATTAGATTAAGATCTCAACTATGTAGATTTAATATATTATAAAAATAAAAATAATTTATTATAAAATTTTTATAATAATAATATTTTTATAATAAAAAAACCTAGACTAATTAAGATCTTAATATATGATAGTTTAAATTAAAAAAAAAAAGGAAAAAAGAGAATAAGGGAATTGGATACAGATAGAAGAGGGAGAATGAGTTAAAAGAAAGATAACAAAAATGGTTCACGAGCATATTTTGGGGTTTGGATATGAAAGAGGGAAGAGTCAGAATAACAAAAAGTAGTGAAAGTGCCGACATGACCTGGAAATATTACTCAATAGTAGCGTCACGGCCGCTTTCACACGCACTTTCCCCGTTCACATATTCCAAAAAAGAAAGTTATTTAAAAAGAGGTAAAGGCCAACCAAAAATGAAAAATATGACGACGAAAGTTCCCGGCCTTCGTAAAGTGTTCGTTTCCAACCAATTCCCACTCACTTTCCCATCAGCGTCCCCCCCAATCCTTCACGTAACCTCCCCGTGATTCCCGTCTTCCCTATCCTTTTCTTTTCCATCGAATCCTAACCCCTCCCTTTCATTTTCAATCTTTCTCACCACTGTTGCTTCAAAAATTCATTCAAATCCAACCTAATTTTTTCTCAAAATTACCAAACTCACACCGATTAATTACGATTTTCCCTGATCGTCCGTACGTCTCGCGCTTTTCTTCTCCGGCGCAGAAGCTTCTCCTTCCGCGACGGTTCAATTAAGATCCGTTCATGGTTCGCTCGATATTTGTTGGTCCAGATCTGCAGAAAATGTGTCCTCCATGGCTGGGAGCTTCTATTTCGTCTTCCATCCCCTCCCTCTTCCTTCTCGTCTCTGCTGCATAAGATCTGTGCTTCAACTTCTTGTTTCTTTTCTTACTTTTTGAAAGAACCTGATTGATTAATTTAATGCTCTGGATCTGGTGCGACGGAGAAGATGACGATGTGTTCACGGAGGGAGTTTGTTTTTAGGGGCATTCCGGAATCTTCTGTGGTCAAATCAAACTCGCCCCCGTACAGAAGTATTTATGCATGGGATAGAAATAACTGAATTATATAAATAAAAAATTCGTTTAAAACTTTAAATTGATTAAAAATATTAAATTAATAAAAATGTAAAAAAAAAAAAAAAGTTTATGAGAGATAATTATTACAGTGATTTATAGTCTCAAACTCTTATTATAACAAGGTATGTCTAAATCTAACTATTTCTTTTTTTTGGTCAAAATCAATCTACCTATTTCATCCAAGCTAAAAAAGCGGTCAAGTCATTAACTTTCTAAGAATGGAATAAAATTTCAATTTTGTAGAGGCACATTTTGTGCTCATTATTTTCATAAGCATAATGTGCCTATCCTTCATTGTGTATAGTAATTTAATTTTTATATTTTAAATAATTTTATTTTAATACATGTAAAATATAAAAAAGATAAACTTATAACCAGGCCTTCACTTACAAAAAAATAATTTATCATTTAAAAAAATCACATGTTAACAATTTTAAATTTGCACCGTTCGATTATACTTGAATGGTGTAAAGCTGATGAAAAAAAAGACTGGTCTAAATCTTACCATATCCATAATACTCTTTTTTTTTTTTTTCATAGTATCATATCCATATTACTGAATGATAACCTTTTATCCATATATAAATGAGGAATTTCCAAAGTTATATTAGATTCGCCGTGATTTTTAATGACTCTACTTAATTAATATCATATCAAACGAATATAATAAAGATTATTCATCATTTCTATAAAAGGGACCTTACAATTAAAAATCAGATGAAGTAACATATAGTTGATAAGAGTAAAAATAAAAAGATTAGTTAAAATTTCAAATATCCTTTAAATCGATCTGATAAATAAGATCCTGTCTACCCAGAATTTATACCTTATATAGAGAATCAAAGGGAGTATCTTCGAATAGTACAGTATATACTTATATAGGAAGATCTCATCTTTTAAAATTTTATCTTATTATTTAAATTAATAAGATTATGATAGGATCAGCAAAGGCAGGCGCCGATAGGTGGCGTGAAGAGGCACGACACCCCCTGGTTTTCATTGGGCAGCTTCCAAAATAGTAATAAAGCTAAACGTGATAACTGAAAAGGACCCGCACTTCGATAAAACGACATCGTACAGGCCTCTCTTTCTCCGTCCCGCGCGCAATAACTTGAAATCCAAGATTGCAATTTGCAATATCCCCAATCATATATAAAAAAAGGGTCAGACTTCGTTGTTAACCTACGCACCCCCTCCCTACCAATCCAAACCCTATTTAAACCTACGCCAACACATTCTTCACGGTCCACGACTTTGTCCTCTCTAGCTTTTACGGTTTACCTCTTCAATACGGGAGGCGAAAGTCGCATCACGAACCTTCTAAGAAACCGGCGTTGAGATTTCCGTTTCTCTGTCGTTTTGGGCCCCCGAAATTTCCCTCTATGCGAATGAGATTGGAACTGTCGCTGCTGCTTTTGTACCGGTGGAATCGGAACGGTCAAGCTTTACTTTAGGGGCTGCTCTTTTGTGTTTTGCTTTTTTTCTTTTGGAGGTTTGAAAGAGGGTTAGGGTTTTCTGTTCGGACGGAATTTGAGTTTCTTTCTCCCGTTGTTTTTGATGGCGGACGAGGGGTTCGATTTCTCGGAACTGCTTGACGGAGATGCTGATGCTGATGATAAGTTGTGTATAGATCTTGACACCGTTTTGAATGTCCTTGATGAGGATTGTGATCCTTCGGAGGTAGGGCTTCGAATTGGTTTGTCACTTTCATTGGAACAGACTGGATTGTGTGATTGGTTATCGGTGCTTTGATTGGGTGTTCATTATTTGTAATTAAGTCCGAAGAATTCAAAATTCTATTGCTTTGAGATGGGATTAATGAGAATTCGGATTGAGACGCAGCCTGGTAGGGGTATTCAACCGTATAAAGTGTCATGTAGATATGTAATTACTTCCCACAGAATTCTTAAAACTAGGCTTCAGTATTCTTTGCTGCATACCAGTCTGTACATATACTCGTTGGTTTCGGGATGCCTCTTTTATAACGTGTTCTACTGAGTCGCATCAACTTATAATTTATTGTTTGATTATTCTTACTGATTTTTGCTTTAAGTCGTGTGATTTTTATGCACGATTCTTTTGTAATTTTTGGCACTGAGTAGAACTTGTGTTATCTTCAGAATCTTCCCGTTTTAAAGTAAAGCAACTTCACTAACGCAAAACCCATAAAAAGCAAAGGTTTTACATGACAAATAACACCTCTTTGGAAACTAATTAGAAATAAAAGGGTGATTTTTCTATAGAATCTAACTTCTGTAATATAACAAATTGAACTAAAATTAGAACAAATGTAATGGTGGTTGACAATGAAAGATTACTTAATTAGTTATTACTTGTGATTTCCTGTCTAGCAGGGATGGAATAGAGTGTTTAGCTCGGACATGCCTTTGGCATGTTGGCATTAGACAAAATTTTGATAGCTGTTTGTTTACCTTATTTTGATGAGATTAGATTTTCTTAATCCAAAATTAATAACTTGCCTGTTTCTATACTGCTAGTTAAACTCTTTGGTAAATGCCTGCTGATTTTGTTGTGCTTCCATGCACTAAAATTGGAACATCCTGAGTTCAATTGCTCTGCCCCTACCTACCATTTTATTATAATTCTTCATTCTTTGATTTCCTGTGGTCGAGTTGCTTCGGAATTGGAAATCATAGCTTAGGTTGCTTAATGTCCTTGTATGAAATAAGATTTCTCGGTGCCAATAGCTTCTGTAATAATTTTATGCACATTACATTGCAGAGTAGTCTGGAGGGTTTTTCGTTAAAAAATGTCTCACCTGGCGAATCCAGCAACCATGATAATTTTCAGCTTCAAAGTGGTATGTGGATTTAAATGTCTTTTTGGCCCTGTCTGTTTTTGTATTGCTCATCAAATTTATTGGTTAGTTAATATCTTTGGTTAGTGCTGTATCTTGAAATTAATATATGATTGCTTGTAATCACATTAGGTTGCTTCTCTTTCTTATTTATTAGGCCTCTACAATAGGGTCCCTGGTGTTCTGCATTCTGAATTTTATTTTGTGGGTTCAGTCCTAAGCTCTTCTCTGCCAGTTTGTGCACAATCTTTGGTCTGGAACTCAATTGGTTTATTCTACTTTTCAGGAAATTCTATTCTTTGCTGTGATAATGAAAATCAAGGACCTCCTTCACAGACTTGCTCATCCTCTCATGCTGTCCCTGATGGTTTTCAACAGCTGGATCGTCTAGATGGAAGTAACAAAATTTGCTACACAGAAAGGGAAGGTACTTTGGGATTTGAGATGCTTGCCCAATCTTCGGAACCTAGTGTCCCTGAGCCACATTTCAAAAATATATCAGTTTGTGGGGATAATTTGAATTTGAATCCTCTCTGGAAGGAAAAAAATGAGAGCCAGCTCAAGCATGTGGGAGATGATGTTAAATCTGAACGTATGTGTAATTTTCAATGTGGTTTGGGGTTTTAAATTTTGACCATCGTTTGATTTAAAGTTGGGTCCTATCTGATTTTATTTTCTACTTGCAGATGCTTCATACAGTCCTATGATCGAGAATGGTGATGTAAGTTTTGAACAATATCGAGCTTTTGATGAGGATATGGGTGAAGGAGTTTCTGGGCAACTTGAAACTGATTCGTGTACATCTTTTGAAATGCCATTCATGGATGCTAATGGCGGTTCACATTTTGCAACATCAACCAATTCTACTATTTTCCAAGGCTCCAATGCTCGTGGTGATTCTCGTGACTACTTTTCATGCTTTCATGGTTACAAGGGCACAGATGATAGACTTCTAGCTTCTTATTTACCTAATGTTTTTGGCTCTCAATTTTGGCCAAATCAAGAAGTTCTTGATAATGTGAAGGGTGAAAATGTGGAATATGTGGCTGATGCCTCACATGTGAGTAGTAACATGCATTCCAGTTCTACTGGTGGGATTTCATTTCAAGATAATCAATTTATATCTGCAGATAGTGAATTTTCTTCATTTTTACATGGTGATGCTTCATACTTTCCATGCGAAGACCAAGTCGTTTGTGTCAAAGGCGGAAGAGATGAACCAATTGCACCTTACCAGAGCACTGTTTATGGAGATTACTCGGACTTTAATGGAGGCCAAGAGATGAATCAATTAAATGGAGGCCTAGAGATGAATCAGTTAAATGGAGGCCTGGAGATGAATCAGTTAAATAGTGCTTTTCCTTCCATGGGAAGTCATATTTTTAATTTGTTAGAGTGTGAGGATAAAGATGCTGATATATTATCCCACATGCATCATCATCAAGAGATTATTGATGGTACTAACTTCAAATTTCCAAGAGACACTCCTGATTTGAATAGACAAGCCTTAGACATATCTTTGCTGAATGCCCAAGCATCAATTAGCACTGAGAAGAAGTTTGGTTATGTTAAAAATGGAGGGGAGGAAAACATGATTCAATGTAGGAATTTTGATTACCACATCTCAAAAGCTGGCCCTGAATTGGTTCACAGAAGTTTTTTAGAGAAATCCCATGTTGAGGATGATGACTCTGATGTCTGTGTGATTGAAAGCATTAGTCATCCTGCACCGAAAAATGTATCAGCAGACCATCAGAATTCTCATACAATATCACATCACTCTGCATATGGTGATTCACAACCTTACATGTCACGGAGCACAAGGCTGAAGGCCTGTGATGAGCAAAATGTATTACGAGTTGCTCTACAAGTAAGCATTTTTACTTTTGGGATTATCCTTACTCATTGTGCAGTGCTCATAACTTGTTAGTATTAGTATTTAATGTGGTGATCATGACTTCGAATTTTCTCTTTATGATATTAATGTTTTTTCATGAAAGAGATGAAATAATGGATATAGGTTGCAATTTATACCATGCTTTATGTCATTGACACATCATATTAAGTTTACCTGATAAGATAATAATTTATACTCGCTTTTTTCAAAAAGAAAAAAATCTTGCTACTTTGAAAATTTCTGTGCAAAACTGTTTCAAACAGTTTTCAAAATGCTAATGTTCACAATTTTTATTGGGATCATAGTGTCGTTGTATTTTATTGTACAAATTCAATTTTGCATTTGTGCTTGTAATCATTATTATTTTTTGAATATGTCATGACGGGTGAATTTAAAAGCTGTCTCAATTTCTGTAGAAAGATAACTTTTGAACTTGGTGGGAATCTCTCGAATTAATGACTTTGAACCAAGGTTACCTTGATCACATATATCAGAACCTTAATTTGGTTAACAGTATATGATTTCCTGACTGAGTTAACAAGCTTGTTTTCTGTATTTATACTTGGCCACTTGCTATCTTCCATATGTAATTCTGTACGCTTGTGTGAGTACAACATTTGGTACTCATAAGCATTTGACATGTCTTGTCCTGTTCATGTTGCCTTGTGTGAAGGTTTCCATGCTTCCTCTAATGTCAAGTTTAATAGACTTGTATGTTTACCCTAACAAGGAAAAGTTGTCTGCAATTGAAAATGAGTGAATAAATTCTGATGTTCATTGCAGGATTTATCTCAGCCAAAGTCAGAAGCTTTACCCCCAGATGGATTGATGGCTGTTCCTCTATTAAGACATCAGGTTGCTTTGAAAATCTTTTCCCCTCTTTTTGATATGGCCCTTCCTTTATGAATGTTTTTTTCATGCTTGCTCTGTAGCAACTTTAATCCTGAAACGAAGTTGAACCAGGGTCTGGATCTGATCTAACCAATAATGTTATCTACTAAATGATTGAATCATCTCTATATTACTGTCATAGCGTTTTTTGGCTCAGCTAATGTGAGTTTGATCACTCCCTTGTAAAGATGGGAAGTATCAAAGTTGTTATCTATCACTTTCACTGCCATGGGTTGTGATTTCATTTTGTAATATTTTGTATATTTTTTTTTATGTAAACATAATTCATATGTATCAGAAACCAATATAATTTTTGTTCCTGGGTTTAAATATTGTTGTTAACAAATGAAAAATCTCAGATATGTTTTTCAAAGTAATGCCTAATTCAGATTCCTGACCTTCTCCTTTATAAATTTGACCTTCTATCCCTGGATGTTTTGGTGACTTGTTTAATTTGTAATTCATGTGTTGTTTGACTAATTGTAGTTGTTGTTCACTTGTTCTGTTCAGAGAATTGCTTTGTCATGGATGGTTCAAAAGGAAACATCAAGTTTTTACTGCTCAGGGGGAATCCTTGCAGATGATCAGGTAAGAGCTCTGTATGCAATTTCCTCATCTTTATTGTTTGCCTAAAAATCCTTTTTCTTGTAGGGACTTGGAAAAACAGTGTCGACTATTTCTTTGATACTGAAGGAAAGACCTCCAAAACTAACAGCTTGCCACAATACACAAAAGGGTGAATTAGAAACTTTGAATCTGGAGGTCGATGATGATGTTCTTGCTGAGGGTGGTGGAGTGAAGGAAGACAAACCTAGTGTAAGTCCAATTGAAAGCAAGAACTTGGTGCAAACAAAGGGAAGGCCATCTGCAGGAACACTTATTGTTTGTCCCACTAGTGTGCTAAGGCAATGGGCTGAAGAGTTGAAAAACAAGGTAACCAGCAAAGCAAATCTCTCTGTGCTAGTGTACCATGGAAGCAATCGAACCAAAGATCCATATGTGCTGGCCAAGTATGATGTTGTTGTGACAACTTATTCAATTGTCAGCATGGAGGTACCTAAGCAGCCTCTGGTTGACAAAGATGAAGAGAAAGGAAATTCTGAAGTTCATGCTGGTCTACCGCCTAGTAAGAAAAGGAAATGCCCTCCTTCTAGTAGAAGTGGCAAGAAGAGATTAGACTCTGCCTTGCTTGAGGCTTCTGCCCGCCCTTTAGCTAAGGTGGCATGGTTTAGAGTTGTCTTGGATGAGGCCCAGAGTATAAAAAATTTCAGAACTCAAGTTGCAAGGGCCTGCTGGGGTCTTCGTGCGAAGCGAAGATGGTGCTTGTCTGGGACTCCCATCCAGAATGCTATTGATGATCTTTATAGTTATTTTAGATTTCTCAGATATGACCCTTATGCTGTATATAATACATTCCTTTCTTCTATTAAGATCCCAATAAACAGAAATCCAAACAAAGGGTATAGAAAGCTACAAGCTGTCTTAAAGACCATAATGTTACGCAGGACAAAAGGTTAGATCCAAGAACTTCACTACTACTAGGCCATATGCACTGTTTTCACTTAGTCTGTTCTCTTAGTCCTATTGTAGAGTCTACTTTTCTATTTAATATGGTATTTACTTATGAAATTTATATTTTATGCTCTGAATCTGATAGGAAGTAATTCAGGCATATGCCTAATTATAAGTTTAGAGTGTTGATTCTGGAGTTGGGATATAGGATTCTGTAGTATACATGAACAACTTATATATTTTTCTTCAATTTCAAGTGAATAATAAGAGTCCATCACCCTAAGCTACAGCATGTTACATGAACTCAATTAACGTTATGATCATTGCTGGCTTAGTTTGAAATATGCTTCTAACTCTATCATGGTTATCATTTTCTAGGCACACTTCTTGATGGGGAACCTATTATTACACTGCCACCTAAACATGTGAAGCTGAAAATGGTGGATTTTTCAAGAGAGGAGCGTGATTTCTATTCCAGACTGGAAGCTGATTCTCGTGCACAATTTCAGGTTTGATCAGTTTTGAGACAGATTTTGATTGGCATGGATAATCCTCTTATTTGTGTGCACGTGTGCTTGTTTTCTTCTTTTTTTTGTGGTGATTTTTCTTTTTATTCCCCCCCCCAATCTAAAAGGAAGCTATTAATACCTAACAATATGCCAATGGTTGCATATTTTGGTTGTAAGCTATCTTAATTTGCATTTTTGGCATGTCATGTCAGGAATATGCTAATGCTGGAACTGTCAAGGAAAATTATGTCAACATTCTGTTGATGCTTTTACGCCTTAGACAAGCTTGTGATCATCCTCTGCTTGTTAAGCGCTACAATTCTAACACTTTATGGAGATCTTCAATTGATATTGCAAATAAGCTTCCCTGGGAAAAGCGAACATCACTTCTGAAATGTTTGGAGGCCTCCTTGTCTCTTTGTGGCATCTGTAATGTACGTATTGACCATCATTTTGCACACACCACATAGATTATTCAGTTGTATTTGTTTACTAATATGACTCATTCAGCCTCTATCTTTGCTTGCATATAATTTTGTTGGATTTGTGGTTAATAATCTATCCAAAGATTTGGTTTTCAATTGAGCACAATGGCTCGACCCACCTAGTGGGACAAGGCTTTGTCGTTGTTGTGATGGTTACCATCTTATCTTTTTGACCAAATATATATTAAAAACTAGTGCTTTTGCATCCTTCTCTTACCATTTCTTCTCCAACAGGATTCTCCTGAAGATGCAGTTGTTTCTGCTTGCGGTCATGTTTTTTGTAACCAGTGCATTTCTGAACAGCTAACTGGTGATGACAATCAGTGCCCTACTACAAATTGCAAAGCTCAATTGAATATGTCTTCAGTGTTTTCCAGTGCCACATTGAGCTGTTCTCTTTCTGATCAGGCTAGTAATAGTTTGGTTGGTTGCTCTGGTTCTGAAGTGGAGGGTTATGGGCCCTGTTCTCAGAGTCTGTCATCTGATTCTTCAAAAATTAAGGCTGCTCTTGAGGTATTGAACTCATTGTGTAAGCCACAGGTTAATGCATCAATAAATATTTCAATGCAGATTAATTCTGATGAACATAGTGACTGCCATGGGAATTCCTCTGATTGCAACAAGGTGAAATCCTTGAGGGATTTTCCTGAGAGCCAAAAAGTGTCGGATGGAAGTTCTAATGATTCGATTGTTGGAGAGAAAGCTATTGTATTTTCTCAGTGGACAAGGATGTTAGATTTGCTGGAAGCATGTCTTAAGAATTCTTCAATTCAGTATAGGAGGCTTGATGGCACAATGTCAGTTGTTGCTAGGGATAAAGCTGTTAAAGATTTTAATACTCTCCCGGAGGTTTGTGAAATCTTAGTTGCCTTGATTGCATGATTTGAGTTCTACATCTCCCATGTCATATTTATTAGGAGTGACATGGATAAAATGAGTGATTAGCATCAATTCTTTGCTACCGTTATGATTGTGAACTTTTGCACTTTTTCTGGCAGGTAACAGTTATGATTATGTCTTTGAAAGCCGCCAGTCTTGGCCTCAACATGGTAGCTGCCTGCCATGTACTTTTACTTGATCTATGGTGGAATCCAACAACAGAAGATCAAGCAATTGATAGGGCGCATCGAATTGGGCAGACTCGGCCTGTAACTGTTTTACGGTTGACTGTGAGAGATACGGTTGAAGATCGTATTTTAGCACTACAGGTATTGGAAGAATTTTTTAATTTTTAATTACTTAATCCATCAATAATCAACATACATATTTAAAACATATTCTTTTATCATTGTTTACTATTCAATTTGAGTTCTGTAGTTCCTTCCCTTCATTCCCACTTTTTCTAACTCCTTTTCGTAAACATCAAAGAAAGTTTTCAGACCCTCCTTGCACTGCAAGTGGTGGTTCTATTTTATGTAATTAGAAGAAAGTCTTTGTTTTAAAGTAGAACTTCGATATTTAGATGGCGCCACTCAACCTGGGCGCATATTTTGAGTAGAAAAGATTTAGGGCATGCATAGTGTGCAGAATGGAATAAAATGGGAAAAATGATTTTGTGGATGATATTGTGCTTTGTATGTCAGCTACCGTTGAATAATGATAACTTGGGTGTAACATATAGATATTATATCTCCTGATTTTTATACAGGAGAAATGAATACCTTTCTCTTGTTGGGACATTAACATGTGCATAAGAAGGAATAGGAGAAGACTTGCGACTTGTAAAGATTATTTTGCTTAAGAAAAGATACTAGCGTTCCATCTCGATCCATAGTTGAACCCACCCTGCTCCCCCGTGCTACCCTCTTTAGGATTTGCTTATTTGGTCGTTTTGGGAGATATAAGGCTACTAGGCTAGGGTTAACAAGGAAGATCGGTTTGTGTGGTATGAGTTGGACCACTTTCTGATTCTGTGTCACTTGTTTAAAAATTGTCATCTAGTCCGTTGACTCAAAAGTGTGGATTTTACAAGTTGCTTATGTTAAAAAACTATTTGATGTACCTTGCAGCAAAAGAAGCGGAAGATGGTTGCATCTGCGTTTGGAGAAGATGAAACTGGCGGTCGTCAAAGTCGCCTCACAGTGGATGATTTAAAATACTTGTTCATGATGTGATTAGGCACATACATTCGTACAGATACAAATTTGTTTTTGGATTTTTTTTCCCCAAAAGGGGGTAGGCTGCTGGTGGCTGCAGAAGTCAGGAAACATCAAACAGGACATTTGCTAACCAATACTGACAGTAACCGTAGAGATTCTGGTGACGATTGACAAGAAGATTTTAATGTACTGCCAGTATAGTTTGGTTGAGATGATTCATTCTTTTACCTGGAAATTTTGGTTTAGTCTCTTATATTTGTATAGGATGGAGAGTAGGAGCAGTTGCAGACAGGAAGGTTGATAGATTCTCAGATTTTTCTTGTAAATAATAGAAGGATTATTTTTCCTCATAATGAAGTCTACTAGCTCTTGCATGTTTAAAGTTTTTATTTATTTATTTATTTAAAGGGATAATTATAGTCACTATCCCAAGGTAAGCCCGACCAAGCCTGATAGTAATTGAAATATTTGAAAGTAGTTTTTTTAACTATGATTTATGGTATATGAGATAAGTATGTAAGAAGAGTGTTATCTCGATTTATACGTATAAGTACTTTTAGGATTACGGATTGTGATCCCAAACATAAAAAATATAATTATAAGATAGAGTTGATTTTTTATAGAGATTAAAAAAATTAATTAAATTATTTTAAAATATTTATATTTATCATTTTTTTAAAAAATTATTTTGTTTAATTTAAAAACTGATATATAATTTAAGTATATAATATTATTAAATAATTTATTTAATCTTTTTAATTTTTTTTAAAAAATTATCTTATATTTATAAGTCGATAACTATTTATAGAGGAGTTTACATGTAACCAGGATTTAAATTTTGAATCCCATACTTGGTGGGTGTGGCCATCAATTAAAATATTATCATAAAACATCAAGTTTATTGAAGTACTATTTATAAAAGAGAACTCAACTGGGTCTGCACGCGGTGCTCATCTTTAGCGTGGCATATCATCCCCCAATTTTAGGATGGAGACATTTTTTTAATATATTTGTATTTATTTAGATTAAATTATATATTATACCCTAAAATATTTTTACTATTGGATATTTTAAATTAATTAATTTATAATCCTACATTCAGAAATATTTTTCCTGTAACATCATCATCCTAAAATATTTTTCCAGTAGCACTTAATATCTAAAATATTTTTTTAACGCCCAATATCTTAACCTAATAATTTTTAATGTATGGAGTACTTTAAAAAAAAAAAAAAACCTTTTAAGGGGATGAGCATTCCCTGCTCATCTTTTAGATGAGCAGGGAATGTGGATTCTACATAATTTAGTATGATATATATCCAGCAGCTTCAAAATGTGAATTTTTAAGATTTTTTTGGGATCAGAAATGTGATAAAAATACTTCTTAAAGAAACAATCTATTGAAATCGTGAGTGTCAAGATGCATTTTTAGATGACAAATTAATTAATAAATTATATAACCCTAATTTCAAAATGTTTGTTCATGTATTTTTTCCCCTCGTAAATTTCTTTACTGGATTTGGGACCAAAAGAATTTCTTTCTCGGATCGTTTCATTATATATATTTTTTTATTTGATTTAATTAGACTAATACAGCTAGGAAAAATAGTTAATTTGAAATTGCGCTCCACATAATACTAGTATAAAAGTTCGTTCAATTCAATGTATTGAATGTTTTTTTGGGGACCAAAACTCAGTGCATGGATCCAAACACTACATTCCATAAGCACCCTTGGACATCGTGATTCGTTAACCTGCGAACACGAAAAACCCGAAATTAATACTCTTTCTCAAGAATAACGAAACCAAAGTCTCATGATTCTGCTGGTCCACCGGCCAGCAAAACTCAGAACATATTGCAGAAACGTGAACCGATTCCCCCTGACACACCATTCCGATGCTAATTGCAAAAGCTTAATTCAAAGTGGAGTTCCAATATACATATCTGCCGTCGTTAATCATTTCATCACAGGCAAAAAAGAACCAATAATGAGATTACCCACAGAGGAATCAGTCAAAAATAAAAACAACTGATCAATCATTCGAATAACCCATCTTTATTAATCCATTGTTGTGGTTTTGTCGCATCTATCATTCAGCCACGACACAATGTCATTACGAACAATTTCAACATTCTCATCAGTCTCCCCAAACAGTAAAGAATGCATCATCCCTTCGTACACCTTGATGCTCTTATCTTCACTCTTAGCCACTTTATACAATTCTCGACTCACATTTGGGTCTGTTACAACATCTGCACTTCCATGTACCACAATAAATGGAATCTTCACATCAGACAACCTTTGACTCAAATAATCAGTCACCCTCAAAAGCTCCGCCACTGTCCCTAATCTGGGTTTTCCCCTGTACCTCATCGGATTCATCTCTCCGATGACTTTCTTGTGATCTACTTTCACAGACTTGTACAAGAGATCAGGGGCAGGAACAATAGCCCAAGTGGGAAAAAATCTCGCAAGAAAAGTAAGAATCTGAGGGATCGGCCATCTGGGTCTGACCTTATCGGAGATTTTGCACATGGGTGCGACCAATATCGCGCCGTCGAACCCTTTTGGATCGGCGAAATGGATGAGGAGGCAGATCGCGCCACCCATGGATTCGCCGAAGAGGAAACAGGGCAGGCCCTGAAAGTTCGGGTCTTGCTTGACGGAACCGAAGAAGGAGAGGCAATCCTGAACGACGAGATCGACGTTGGGGACGAAGGCCTTGAGGCCTTGAGATCGGCCATGGCCTTGGAGGTCGAGAGCGAAACAAGCGAAACCCATCTGAGCGAGGAATATTGAGGTGGCTTGGAAGGTCCAGCTGATGTCGTTGCCGTAACCGTGAACCATGAGGACGACGGCGCGTGGGGGGGTGAGAGGGAGCCATGAGCGCGTGAAGAGGGAGAGGCCTCTGGGAGTGGTGAAGGATGAGGAAGACGATGAGATTTTCTGTTGATCGTAGAAATCTTGCTCAGGAGTGAAGCCCCAGTAGTGAGGGTAAGATTGAAGAAGATTTTGACGTTCCTCCATTGTCGTTGAAGGGCGTGGAAGCTATCGGCTATGTCCCGCTATCCTGTTTCTGTGCCAGATTGCGTCCACAAATCGTGTGTGGGACTTGGATTCTTGCCTTGCGACATTTGTACTGAGTCGACGCGTCCAAGTTTCCTTCGACTCAGGCTTATCACTCACTTAACTTGTAATACTATGCGTTTTTTTAACAGAGTGTACTAGTTTAGAGATACAAAGAAGTGGGGAGAATAGCGTTTCCGTGCCAATGCTTGTTTGGAATAGCGGTTGAAAATTTCATAAGTGCTTATGAATTGTAATTTACGGAATATGAAGTAACTTTTACGGTCTACGAGGTAGCTTTTACGGTCTACGAGGTGCTTTCACGGTCTACGAGATAAATATGTGGAAGAGATTTATCTCGATTTACGTGAATCGGACTTATATAATAAGTCCGATTCAAATAAATGATAACAAACAAACACCAAATAATATATTGTCAATTAGGATTTTATGATATTATTTCTCTTTATTAGGATTTAAACGATAGTTTTCCCATTTCTCTCCAACAATACAAAGAAGTCATTTTATTATAGGAGAATGACAGGAAAAAAAATCTTAAAATTGTAAAATTTTAAATAAGGTATTTCTTTTAAAAAAAATTATGAATTGTTTATCAAATCTCCTCGTTACTTTATTAATTTTTTATAATAAATTTGATTTAGGATTTTATAATTTTAACGTTCTTTTTCTATCATTTTCTTTTTTACTACTTACTAATCTGACATTTTATTTTCTTCACACAATAAATTGGAATAGTTCACACTTCCTGTTTAAAAAAAGTGTCAAATGGGTAAATTGGTTTTCGGAAGGAGGACGACTTTATATTTCTAAACTCATTTCCTGTACGAATGATTTTGAATATAGTATTTTAATAATTAATTTTCATAGTCCAGCATTCTAGTAAAAAAGCGGTTTCTTGTGTCAATTTGGTACAAGACTGACAGGGAAATTGCCTTAGCTTGAATTTTTTATGCCAGCGCCATAACTTGAATATTTCATGTAAAAAAAAAAAAAGCTTGGTTCCAGAAATAGCAGCGCTGTTAGATTTGAGATTGCAGCATTCAAATGGGCTAAAAAATTATTTGGATGATTGGTTTTGGATATTAGTGTTATAGGCCCAAGCCCAAAAAGAGCCTGCATTTAGGAGCTAAATATATAATGAACGTGATATATTTTTTTATGGGACGTGATGCAGAACATGGTATACCTAAAATTGTGCATGTATATTTCTTACTAGGACCCACATTTTCTAAAACACATGGGAAAAATTGGAGAATTTCAAGTAAAAACTGTGGAGCTCAATGTACAAGATTTTGATGCCAATAATAAAGCCTACCTTTTTTCTGAGTGAAATTAAACAAGTTTTAAAACATAACATGCAAGCTCTAAATATTATCATCTATGATCTTTAATATAAGACTCAATCGACTAATTTAAATAGATTAATGAAATTAGTTATGTTAGTTATATGTTGGTTTTCTTAAAATGTCATTTTTTATCATGACGACATGTGATAGAAACTCCTTAATTTATGGAATCAATAAGGATACTTTATAGAGAAATTACAAATTTAGGAGATAAAATGTATTGAGGTCATATATGTAGATCTAAATTCAATTTCAAACTATTTCTTATATTAAAGATTAAAGGTAGTACTTTATTATTCAGTCCTCTCTGGACCTGGCTTGTGGGTAGAAGATTCTTAAATAAAAGCTAATAAAAAGGTTAAGGTGGATCTGGGCTTCCCCAATCTTAGTAGCAGGAGAAGCAGTCTTAGCCATCGTATGAACTTAAAAGCGCATGTTTGTTTAAACTTTTTAAAAGTGTTTTTATGATTTATGAGATAAATATGTGAGAGGATTTTTTTCTCAGCTTATAAAGGACATGTTTGGATCAGCTGTGTGAACAAAAATAAGCCCGATTGCTGAACATAAGCCCGATGGTTGCTGTGATTTTATTTTTCTATGTTTGGGTAGATGATATTTCGAACGGGCTTAAGAGAAAACTGAAAACTGTGAAGCCCAGAGTTTTCAAAATGCACATTGGATCCTTTCTCTCTCTCTCTCGTTACACAATAGCCTCCCATGTGAATGCCTGACACCACCTGCAACAACAGCAGCAATTTCTCTCTCCGAATCTCTGTCTTTTTCCCTCTGCAGCAGCGAGCATTCATTCTTCAATTGCCAAACTGCCTTTGCATTCATTCATCTAAGCTGAAGTTTTCTTTCATAGGAGCTCGTATTTGAAAGCGCCGGCGACGACATTAAGTTCTGTGAAAGCGCTGGATACTTGAAAGCGCCGGCGACGTTAGGAATGCAACTGAGACTGAGCAAGCGCTGGCGAAGCTCTCTGTTCAGTAATCGTTCGTCCACCTCCGTCGGCCTCATCAACTGAGACTGAGCAACTTCCGGCGACTGAGCAACTTCCGGCGGTGCCTCCGTGATAACCTTCAACTGATATTATCTTCTGCCATTTCTGGGCGAATTTAAAGCTCATTGTTGGTGATGAAGCCAGTCTAGTGTGCACTGTGTTGATCCTTTGACAAAGTTGAACGCCGGTGTACTCGCGAGAGCTGGTAAGCATTGTTCAACTCACCAATTTGTTCAACTCCAGTTGTAGTTTTTTTGTCTTTTATTTGCCAACGTTTGGAATTGTATTTTACAGCAAGCCAAAAGTGAAATATAAGGCAGTGAATATCAATAAATTCATCTACGAATATGTTTATCGATCCAATCAAAGCAACAATATTAATAACAAAAATTCTACATGCTTTAGGCCTTTTTTAAAAATTAAAAAAAATTCTTCACGCATATTAATTTAACAATTTTAAAAAAAAATTCCAACCCCTCCCAAGGGAAAAAAAACATATATAAAACCAAAATTGTGGTATTTGAATTGAAACATCTTATTTTCAAAGACTTAATTTTTTTTTGTTCAAATAACTAAATTTGAGGTGTTTTATGTTAGATATTTTAATATATACTAATTATTATCAGTTATTATTATTTAGGTAATTAATTAAAATATCTTAAGTCCGGTAATTATTTAGGTGCTTCTGCCCAACCTTGTTCTAGCTATGTTTTTTGTCCTTCACAATTTGGTGTATGCTACATTGCGTTTTTGCTGCTCATGTGTGTACTTGTGTTTATGTGTTAGCAACACTTAGGTTTCTCGAGAAGGGAAAAAGTAAATGTGTTCTTCGTTTACCTCATTGTTCATTGTCTGTATGGGTATAGCTGTTTTAGTTACATAGCAAACAAATGCTCTCGTTTGTCTTTTGTTATACCGCGTAATAGTTTAGTCACACAGACATATTTAGGTCAATTATCCTTCAATTTTGTGGTTAGAAATATGAATGACAAAGCGGCCTGGGACAATGACTCCACGGAGGTTTTTATACATGCTATGATTGAGCAAATTTATGCCAAAGAACGACGTGGTTTGTCGTTCTCAAAGAAGGGGTGGGAAGCAATTGTGTCTACGTTCAACACCCGGACAGGTTACGGGTATGACAGGAAACAATTGAAAAACAAATTTGACATCCTTCGGAAGGATCTACGGGCATGGGAAATGTTGCTTAATGAGACAGGCTTAGGAGTAGATCCTCATACTAGGGCAATCGACGCAACCGATCAGTGGTGGAAACAGAAATGTCGCGTAAGTTATCTTCGTTTAACTACCTTATAGAACAGGTGAAGAAACTACCGTTTAAAATTATTTGGTTGTTATTTTTGTTTACTTATTTGATTGCAGGAGAATCCAGCTTATAGGAAGTTCCGCAAAGCACCGTTGAAGTTTGAGACAGAACTAAGGATCATATACAAAGATGCGTACGCTACTGGGGGTAGAAGTTATTGTCCAGGGGGCCGGCCCTCACAGACGGATGACATGGAACCGGAAGATGTCTACCGCCCTGCAATGGACGAAAAAGAAGGGTCCGGGGATAGTGAGGATGACTCATTTGGTCAACAACCGGTACCGAGCACCGGAGTCACGGATGACATGGCCGGCATGGGGGTCACTTCCCAGAGCGGTGCATCTGGCCCTGCTGACTCAGGAGGCTCAGGCAAGAGGAAGCGGGTGGTTCGTCAGAATCAAAAAAAGAAGCTGAAGGCGCCTCCATCCTCTCGAATTGCAGATGCATTCAGTATCATCGCTGATGCTACGAGGGATAGAGCCGCTGCTGTGAGTGTTAGCGACGAGCGGAGCATTGATAGTGTTATTTCGAACCTCCTTTCCCTAGATCAAGTTAACGAGGATCCCGCATTCCGATTGCAGTGCATTGAGCTTCTGTCTGACTGCAAGAGTAAACGCGACACTTTTGCTTCGTTGTATCCTGGGAAGAAGGAGTTGTTGGTGGACTGGTTGCGTTTTACCGTAGCCCGTTACTTCGGCTAGCTTTTTATCACTACGGGCGTCCATGTTGAACGATTTATGTCTGTTTAATTAATTCAAAACTTGTATGAATAGGTTGTTGAAACTTGTCTGCGTAGTCGTTAATATATGTATTTTATTGCCACTGTCATCCATGTTTGAATATTTAAAACTTGTCTGATTAGTAGTTCATGCGAGTATTTTATGACGTGCAAATATGTTTAGTCTTGCCTAAGTTTGCCCAATATGTACAGGTTTGCCGTTTTTGAATTATAACTAGATGGAAGAAGAAGATGATGACTCCCGCTTGGAAGCCCTATTGGATGAACAATTAACGGAGTGTGCAGAACTTACCTCATTGTTGTGCTTGTATTGGATGCCGTTCATTTGCAAACAACCGCGTCGAACAAGTCAACGCACTGGCCATTTATGGGTGCAGGAGATTTTGTCAGACACAACCGGACGTTGTCACGAGATGTTTAGAGTTGACACCCACGTGTTTTATCTCTTGTGCGATAAATTAATGGAACACGACCTACGAAATTCGACACACGTGGGTGTTGAAGAAATGGTTGCCATGTTTTTGGTAACAGTTGGACACGGAATGGGAAATAGGCTAGTGCAAGAACTCTTCCAACATTCAGGGGAAACTGTAAGCCGCCATTTGCACAGGGTTCTTAATGCCTGCTTGCGTTTGGCCGAGGAAAATATAAAGCCTATGGATCCTCAATTTCATGAATGCCACCCACATATCTCTGGCGATTCACGATATCACCCATACTTTAAGGATGCAATAGGAGCTATAGATGGAACCCATATAAGGTGTGCCATTAGTGGTCCTGACCGGGTTAAGTACATTGGGAGAAAGGGCTATCCGTCACAAAATGTGATGGCAGTATGTGATTGGGATATGTGTTTCACATTCGTGTTGGCAGGCTGGGAAGGATCTGCACACGACGCTCGTGTGTTTCACGCTGCTGTGTCAAATGCGGCCATGAATTTCCCTCATCCACCTTCAGGTAACATATGGTACCAAAGATTTAACCCAAATTTATTCGTTGTTTACTTTCATTTTGCTAACATTTCTACAATTCATTATGGTTTTGGCAGGAAAATATTATTTGGTTGACGCTGGATATCCGACGCGAGAAGGGTATCTTGGCCCCTACAAACGTGAGCGTTACCATGTGCCGGAGTTTAGAAGTCAACCAGTATTTCAAAATGACAATGAGACGTTTAATTTCTTCCACTCAAGTCTGCGATCTACAATAGAAAGGACTTTCGGAGTTTGGAAGAATAGATTTGCTATTTTGGAAAAAATGCGAAAATACAACTACGACACCCAGGTCCGCTTAGTTTGTGCGACTATGGCCATACACAATTTTATTCGCAGAAATGTCTCATGTGACGTTGACTTTAACGGACTTGATAATGAGAATATGGGTCAAGATGCCGATACTAATGTGGATGATGATGTTTCGTGCGCCTATAATGTTGGGACATCTACAACTACAATTAATGAAATTCGGGACAAGATTAGGGATGAAATTGCACGGAATTTATAATTGTATTTATTATGTTATTAGCTGTCAAAATTTATGTATGTTGGAAAAACCTTTGTCTCAATCTACGTTTCTTTTTATTGTTCGAACTCATTATTTTTTTCCCCATTACGCAATAGCGATTGGAAGCTACAGAAGTGATTTTCAACATTGATTCATAGAGTACGAGGTAGCTTTTACGGTCAATGAGGTCAATTTTACAGTTTACGAGGGAAATATGTGGATTAGTTTTGTCTCGATTTACGTGATCGCATAAGTCATGCCAAACACCCCCAAACTTGACCTTTCTAAAAGCACTTGTACGTTTTTCAATCCAAACATAAATCACAATACACAATCGCACTTAAACCAATCGCACTTTTCTATAAGCCCGATTGTTATAAGTCATTTTATCTACCGCTATTCCAAACAAGCACAAAAAAAGGCTTTTGAAAATATGGTTTTGAGGGTTTTCTAAGCATACACTTATATTAAGGAAGAAAAAGTGGTCATATTGCCAATATTATTATATTAAAAGCCTGTAATTTCCACAGCAAGAGGAAATAAGTTGGTTAATATACTATATACATAGTTGATTTTATTGATATTAATATAATAACTAGATATATGAAGCTCTCATGCAACGCCATGTTTATAATTTATGAATAAGTGGCACTTATCATAGATTCATAAGAAAAATGTATTTGTCCAGTTCACAATAAAGTCTAATTCGAGCTGCAACAGATTAAAGAAAATAGTTTAGCTCATTAAGGAATAAGGATGTGAAAAAATTGTTTAGTAGTAATACATTTCAAAATCATCTTTATTAAAAGTCAGAAGCTGCATTAATTATTCATGATGTGTAATTATAGTATGTAAGGATAAAATTATAGGAAAGCAAAAAAAAAAAAAAAAAAAACTCTATATATTATAAAAGATCGAAGAAAAAAGGTTTAGAGACACCTCACACTATCCGAACGGTTGATACTTGATAGGGTTGAGAGACTGTTGCTTCGGATTGTTGAAACTTCTTTAGAGATTATAAAGTTTCATAAAAAAATACTAGTATTTTTTATCGAATAAATAAATGTTTGAAATAAAAACCACATATAAAAACTTATATATACATTAATCTAGGACAAAATAAGCAGCCTCACACCCTCCTAAATCTCAAGAGTGCACTGATTAATGATTAAGAGAGGTGAAAACATTATACACTTTGATGAAAATAAGCAATTTGACATCAACTTTAATTTTCCTTAAATCTTACAATCAAAGAATCAAAAAGAGCAGAATCCAAATCCACAATATCTTCCAATCTCTATGTCTGCGTCTTTTGTTGACTATTGATGATGAATGTTAACTACAAGCTTCTAGAGCTTTTTATTTGAGTTACACCACCTTAATGCAAAATAATATATCAGTGACTGAAAGATCAATATCTCAACAAAAAGCTTCAAATATGCGTATGTATTTTAAGTTTGGAAAAATTTCTCATAAGTCCTTATTTAAAAATTTATTTGTAAAATGAGACTTAAGACAAGGTAAAGGTGTAAAGCCCTTTAGTGGAAATAATTGTGATAGGATAAAGATAAAATTGCTCTTAGTTAAAATATTCCCTTTGTGCAATGATCTCCCTAGGAATCAAATATTTATCATAAAACAATTCTCCCCCACCCACATTGATTTCACATAAAACTCTCAACGAAGTTTAGCTTGAATAATCATGAAAATAAATCATCTTCTTCAAACATGGTATAATTCAATCTCTCTCTCTCTCTATATATATATATTCTATCTAGCTGAAGGTCATTAGAAACAACCTCTTTAATTGTGAGGGTAAGGCTGTGTGTATTTATCTTTCTCAGACCCCACTTAATGGGAGCCTTATGTACTGTGCCACCTTTTTTTTATCTTGTTGAAGGTCAAATGATCTCTTATTACCCTTATACATGTGTACTATTTAGTGATCATTCCTTTTGAGAAAGATCTCTTAAAGTCTAAGAATTAATGGAGTAATTATGATTGGGTAAAATTATTGACAGTTTTAATTAAACTGGTTCAGTATAATATAATTCTTTTGAATATATATTAGGTTGGATATGTGGCATATTCTTGTGTGTTCAACCTCTCTCAACCTGTAATGGAAAAAAGGAAGAATTTGATTAGGTTGTAGTCTGAAGCGCAATCAATTACAAGTATAAATTATATATAAAGCTGCTAATACAAATCAAATGAAAATGATAATGTGAACTTAAGGCTTATCTGATAATTAATGTATATCGCCCACTATGTGTGTGTGAGTGTGTGTCTCTCTCTCTGTGGTCAATGCAGATATCCTCACGCACAGTTGGTGCCACATTCATTCATATATAATTCTCTGACTTTCTTTTGTGTTTCAGATGGGTCAGACAACCACTCAAAAAAAGACATCCCAACACAAAATATAATATTATTCTTATTTTCCCTGGATTTTATGTCGTAATCTTAATTAGCAGTGCTCATGTACCTACCTTCTCATGAAGCAGTTAATTAACTGGTTGATTACATATTTGCCGTTGGAATATATAACATTATTCTTTAGATTGATACGTTAATTATATAGATACGCCACCTCGTGACTTGTAAGAAACAACCGCGCGCGCGCGCGTATATATATATATATATATATATATATCTAATTTTTAAATTTCTGAATTGTTTAGTTTGAAGAGATGACTAACATGAGCTAGCTTCATTAATTAGAAAGATGAAGTAGGTATATATAGTTTCAATTTGTAGGTATAATCGAAC
This sequence comes from Albizia julibrissin, assembly GCA_037074505.1. NCBI lineage: Eukaryota > Viridiplantae > Streptophyta > Magnoliopsida > Fabales > Fabaceae > Albizia > Albizia julibrissin. Next base: position 40,175,585 of record CM073479.1, read on the forward strand.
TCGAGACCTTATATTTAAATAGCCAAAAATCCTTTCACCAGGACTAATGCTTATTGGTTGAATAAGAGGCTACTTTAGAGTTTACAATAATTGCTGGCTTTTTTTAATAAGTAACAGAATTTTTGTATATAATAAGGTTCAATGTGCGTGGTTGGCTATAGCCAATAATGAAATAAGTATTTTATGCACTGCCTTATAATCGGAAGCACTAGTTAATCAATCAGTGAGAGGAGGTGGTTCTTGCTTGTTTTGAATTAATTATATAATATAAGCTCTTGAGTAAACAGCCAAACATATAAAATTAAACACGATGAGAATATATTTTTTTTTTTAATTTATTTTTGGTGAGACATCATGAGTATTATCTTGTTAATAATCTCTCTCAAGATAATGAGAGCAAGTGATAAATATTTTTCAATTAGATTAACTTTTTGTATTGAGCTGATTAATTAATTATTAATTAAGTCTAAAAAATATGTACAAAAATTTAATTTCTTTAACATATATATGGAAGGTAATTAAAAAAAAAATCTGCAACATATTAAAAGTACAAAAAGCATCAAAATGACGCCTACTAAAAAATTTAATTAAAATCATCAAGAAAAATTATATATATAATTTAAATTTATTAAAATAATTGAAAAATCTATTAGAATGAGCATAATATAGATATCATATATAACTCATAGTATTTATAAAAATCCTTCCATGTTATTTATTAATTAGGTGCTTATCATAATTATTAGCAGACTTTTGAAATCAAATCTTTATAGGTATCATACTAGTCAACATTTATGGGCAATATAATCAACAAGTTTCATCACCTAATTCTAGCACACTATATACATGAACTTATTCCCAAAATGCATGGCCTCGATTAACTTCCAAATAAATTCTGATTAATTTGACACTGATTTGACAGAAGCTAAGTTTTTTCTAGGTAAAATGATCCTAACTCTATCTCATACTAGAAAGTGCGCTTTATCCTTCGAGTTTGGCTATAATTAGAGGGACTGATAAGTTGTTAAACCTCTGAAAACTTCATAAATATGGAAGAAATTAAAAGTGGAGGAGACAAAGAAGATGAAGCTAATCAATCAATCTCAAAATCAAAACCTGATTATTACTGTTCTAGCTTAGACATGAGAAAAGCCAAGACTCTCCGACCCTATCTTTTTTATAAATCCAGTTTGACCAAATCCCATACAATAAGAAATGAAAGTTAAGACATTTAATAATTTGTCTTAAATTGATTAACATTTCCTAGCTTGCCCTATTTAAAATAAGTATTGAAAAGAGATGTTATTGATACATTTTTTCTCACCTATTCAACAAGGATAAAATTGGAAAACAATCATTAATGACTCTCAGGGTAGACATATATATTTAGGGAAATTTTTTTTTGATAAACTAGATTTATAATAAAGACCAGAGTGGTATGTTCTTTGAGAAAATTATGAAAACGTGTCTCCTTCTAGACGAGTTTAATTGCTCATAAAAGGTTGAAATTTAATTTAGATAATATTATAATGAGGTCGTGATTTATAATATACAAGACGAATTATTACATTGTATTTTTCTCCAATCATGCTTAGTGGTGCTGAATCATAAGAAAAATTAGATAGAAAAGTTATTAATACATACTAAAGAAATATATATAGGTGGGCATCTATTTGGCCAATTATTGTGCTAGGTTTGAATTAAGCTGATGTTTTATTGGGGACATTCTGTCGGGTTTACTTAGAAAGCATATACATGAATCTAATCAGTATGATTCAAATAAAAATATTAACATTGTATTGCCTAGCTGGTGTTTGTGAATGGTATTTTTGAAAGACACCAAGTGTGTTTGGTTGATGCTTACAAATTTGAGTTGGCAAAAAATAATGTTTACAAATTTGGAGCTTATTAATTTGGCCTTGGTTTTTAGAGATAAATGAGTTGCTTATTTTGTTTTCTTATATTTGTAAATTTAGTCTTACATCTGAATTGAATAAAAAAATTCATTTAAACTTACTATAAAAAAGCGATCTATCTATTCAAACAATAAAATGAAAGATGGGTCAAACCCTAAAATGATATTGATAAAAGATCTTTATGTATTGCACAAAAGTTGCTTCTTCATGTATTATAGGGTTCTTTATGAAATTTAACTTGATAAAAAAAAAGCGTGAACCAATGACCACATGTAAGAATCAAGATAGTCACGCGTAAGATTATTCTAAATGTCTCTTATCAGAATAAGTTCCGCAATGATTTTTTTAATAAAAAAATTAATAATTTATTTCGTGACCTAGAAACAGAAAGATATACTTTTAGAAAGTGAATTATTATTCAGATGGGAAAAGGGAAAAAGGAAGGAAAAATTAGTCTGAGAAAGAATAATTACAAGATAATGGTCTCCACTCATTGCACTACATAGCTCTCTTGAAGGAATATCTCCTCTAAGAATTTGTATTTTTTAAAATAAATCATATATATGTATATGAAATTTTAAAATTTTAAAAATCATATATATATAATTAGAAAACCGATGATGACTTCCATCCCATTCCATATAGCTATATATACGTGTATAGAGAGAGAGAGAGAGAGAGTTGTATCTATCGTTGTGATCCATGATACATATATTGAAAACATGAATTGATAATTATTAATTAACTGGTCCAATATTTGCGAGAGCAATTATATGGGGTTGAAGAGTCATAACGCACAAGGTTCGCCACAAAACTCAACCTTTCCACTTTGTGATGATGAGATTCTTTAATTATAATTAAATAAAAGAAAGACAAGAAAGCAATAGTTAACTCTCTGTTTGTTTTGACATATTTAATTTTTTCATGGGAAACAATCAATTTAATTTGGAATATATACTATGTACATTGCACTGTCCATTCAACAGCAGAATATGGTCAAATAATGCACCAAAGATACATTATATAGCATGCCCCTTATTTGTCTTTTCTTACAAAGCTCTGTTCATAATATAATAATTTTGAATGGTATGTGTGTGTGTAGTTACAATACATGATTCTCATCACAAAGTGCGTTTTTGATTCATTGACGTTGCAGAAATTTCTTATCCATTGGCTAAATCATGACCTACCTACTCCTACTTGACCTATACGGTTCGCATGGTTTTGCCGATGAGACTAAATGCACAAAACCAATAAATTTCAAAGTTCAAACAATACATTTAACATATATCGTATTGTCTTTTGGTTAGTCTGTATATATGTAAATATATATAACTGCCTATCATAGCCAGCTTTAATTTCTCAGGATATACACTGTTATGAGTCCCACATTGACATCGGAAAGTTTCACAAATAAAGTGAGATTTATGAATTCAAGAGGTTTTTTCTTATAAGATAGTCTTTTGGATTGAACTTGTGATAATCACATTAGTATTCTCATTAAAAGACGTCCAACTAAAGAAAGCTACTTGGGGAAGGTTCCCCATAGGGGCTATGTGGATGAGGGTTTTCTCTCGAGGGGATGCATTATAACAAACTAAGTCCTACATAGGTGAGTTTTCTCGAAAAAGATACTTTATAAGATCTTGGGTTCCCCAACTTTAATAACTAACTTTTGAAGTGTGGAACTGTCGAGACCTTCCCGCTCGAAAGGTGCAATTGATCCGCTCGAAGGGTGCAGTTGATTTTTTTTCTTATGGATATATGCAAATCCAATATAATCTAATAAATGATTAGCCCCCAACTTTGCTTGACTTTAAGTAACAGGGCTAGAGATCGATGTTGTCCAGACACTAATCCTACACTGAGTTTCATTTAATAAAGGCAAGCAACTATAATTACATTTATATTAAAATTATAAGATTCTGACGTCCTCGCTAAGTATGAGAAATATTTAAGGATTAATATAACTTTTGGTCCCCGAAGTTTGATCCGATTTTGGTTTTGATCTCTCAAGTTTGAAATTGGTGATTTTGGTCCCTCAAGTTTGAAATTTGTGGTTTTAGTCCTTCAACTTTGAAAAGAACTTGATATATTATCCTAAATTTGAGGGACCAACAGTTATAAACGGAGTAAACTTGAGAGACCAAAACCAAAATCGGGTCACACTTTAGGGACCAAAAGTTATATTAATCCAATATTTAACTAAAAAAAAACTAGCTTATGTAATAATAGATATAAATAAATAGAATTTAAATAGTTGTGTGTATTCTGCCTTTTTATTTATTGATATATTGATTGTCACCCTCTGGTATATATGATCCAAAACTAGATGTTCCCCACTAAAATAATATACGCCTTTTTTTTTTTCTTACCTCTTTTGTTAAAACCATTAATTATGCAGTAACCTTATTTAGAACATGTAGTAAGTTCAAATTAATTTTGATTTTTTAGAATTCTTCTTCACTTTGTAACCTGTAATGAAAATGAGATCTCAAAAAATTGCTGGCAGAAGGAGGAAAAGAAGTTTCTACAGTGTTACGTTTTGCTTGTGTAGTGAGAAGGCAAGAGTTATTAGGGCATATAGGAATTAGATTTTTTTAAAAAAATTTATCAAAAATTTAACACAGTTGGGTATGCTAAAACAAAATAAGCTGGTTCGAGTCGTATTATAGGACACTCTATAAGAGTTTTTCCATCACAATAGGTATAATAAGATGCGACATTTCTTCATAATTAGACGAACCCATTCCGCAAAAAGACAGGGTAGCAGAACAACATAAATATAAAACAACAAACTCAACAAAGTAGAGAAGCGGAAGAGGAGGAGAGTGCTTGAAAGATCAAGAGCGATTTGCTCTGAAGTGTATACAAGAGGCATCTCCTTATATTTCTCCTTATACAATATATTTATATCTCTCCAAAAATTAAAAGAGAAGAGGTATAACAATGCTTCTGAAAGAGAACTCAGACATTTGCTGAAATTGTATAATATATGCCCCTAAAGCTAATAATAGAACCCATAAATTCCCTCTCTCTATCCTAGTGACCAGTTTGTCCATCATATATTATTATATATGCTGTTTCCTACACCATAGAATTAACTTGAAAAAAAAAAGTGAAGAATATTTTGAAAATCTTTTGAGGGAATTGATTAAAGAGAAAAAAAGAATAAAACTGAGAAACAAAAAGATGGATGACGAAATATAAGCACTTTGCAGGAAACAGAATATTAATTTAATTATTGAATTGTTTTTTTCAAGATCTTTCTACCTCATCTATCCCTTTATTCTCTTACAAACTCTGTTCCAAATCTTTTCAAATATTTCCCATAACAAAAAAGGAAAACACTCCATCTATTCTCATTGTCCATATCTGATCTTCTCCTCAGGACTTATTATACGGATGGTTCCAATTTTTTGTTTAGTTTAAATCTGTGGATATAGCACACTGTCATATCATATATTCGAAAAACTAGCAATTAAATTCTATTACGTGGAATTCTTATCTGATCTCTGCGAAGTCTAAAGAATAAAACAATAAAGGAGAAGGGAGGAAGAAGAAGAGGACAATCAATCATATCAAATTTAGTCCGAATAACTTTTTGATTTCTCTTATGCACTGGATGGATAAAAGTTGAACCAAATGTGTACAAAAGAATAATTTCATCGAACACAAAAGAAGTTAAAACGTTTCCAAAAATCATCATATAATTTATTCATGTGATTACACCTTTCACTTTCAACCACCCAAAGTTGTCACTATTGGAAGTGCTACTCACTGTTCAAGCTCATGCAGGAAAATGGTCTATAAGCTACCTAACATGCATCACAGACGTCATAGCATTTTGATTCGCCAAGAGAGAGCGGGGAACAGTTTCAGTGCTCAATCAAATTGAATTTTTTTTACTTTTATTTGTTTTAAATTATTTTAATATGCATTAAATCTAATATAAAGTTAATGTCATAACTATCAATTTTTTTAAAAAATAATTTTTTATTTAAAAATATTTGAAAAATATTAAGTCTGAACTGAACTATTGAAATTCTATTTGATGAACAATGTAGATCTCACTATATTGAATAGTTTTTGGTACTCATCACTGTGATTAGCACTGAGACTGGTTCCGGGGGAGAGTTGCCAGGTAGGACTCTTATCCTAATCTACTTTTTCAAGTTTTCTACCCACGATGGGGTACAGTGGAAGCAAATTTTCAGTATAAAAAGGTGCATGCAGGTCTCTAGTTTTCCCATCCAGTAACATCCAAGCGTCTCTGTCTCTGATCTGATCTTTTTTAACTCGTATTTATAAGGATATTGTATTAAAAATGAAAATTTTCTGCAGATTGGCTCTTGTCCTTGTGCTATTATTATGTGCGAAGTCCGTTGTATCGTCTTCGAGACACAGGCAATATTATAGGAAGCTGAGTTCTGGGGATAGTAATAATGAAGATCTTGTCACTAACTTACCTGGTCAGCCTCATGCAGATTTCAAGCACTTTGCTGGCTATGTCACAGTCAATGAAACTAATGGAAGAGCACTCTTTTACTGGTTTTATGAGGCCATCACCAATCCTCAAGATAAACCCTTAGTGCTTTGGCTTAATGGAGGTAAGCATATATATATTGGGTAGTACTACATAAATATTTATTTTTATTTTGGTTCTCCAAGTTTCAAATCATAGGTTTTGGTCCCTCAATCTTTATTTCGTTTTAAACATTGGTCTTTACAACTCAATAAAAGCCTAGACCATGTTTGTCCTATAAGGATTAAAACCAATGATTTTAAATACGAAGGACCAAAATTAAAATAAGGGCAAACTTAAACAACCAACCCTTTTCTTTTTCTTCAGATTTGGATCTTCTCTTGTAATGTCATAGTTGTGTGAAGAAAGAGATAAGTATATCTCTCTCTGTGAATCGAGAGGCCGGTGAGAGTTAGAATCTGAATAGTTTTGAAGTAAAGCTAATAAAACAAATGAAAATGAAATGAGAAAGCCAAGTTTGTAACTGTTATCTTCCTTTTCATATATGTAGTCTGAAACAGTTCAAAGGTTGTTGATATGATTTCATTATCTCTGCTTTTCTTAATTTTGTGTGTGTGTTGTTGGCTAAGGTGACAAGATGTGTTTTTGTTGCAGGACCTGGGTGTTCTTCAGTGGGATATGGAGCAACACAGGAGATTGGTCCTTTTTTAGTGGACACTAATGGCCAGGGTCTTAAATATAATAACTTCTCGTGGAACAGAGGTATATACGTGACTTTTAAGGACCACACACACGCACACTCATTACTTTCTGGTGCAAACCTATCTCACTACTTTCTATATGAAATATAAACTTCTCTAATGATGCTGAACCACATTAATCATGGTGTATATATGTAGTGCTCCATTATTATTTGTCCCCATAACATTTGTTAATGTTGTGTGTGATGATGCAGAAGCCAATGTTTTGTTCGTGGAATCTCCTATTGCGGTTGGCTTTTCCTACTCAAACACAACCAGTGATTATGAACATATTGGAGATGACTTCACAGGTTTATTATAATCACTTATAACCTTAATTAATATTATTACATATTTACTGATTATATATTTTGTTTTTTTATTAATAAAGGCTGCTTTTTCATTTTTTTTTTGGTAACAGCCAACGATGCTTACAATTTCCTCCACAAGTGGTTCCTCAAGTTTCCATCTTACAGAACTAGGACATTTTACATAGCAGGAGAGAGTTATGCAGGTTTATATATTCATCTAAAGATCTTGAAACTTTAAACTATGACAATCTTGTTTCTTAGTTTGATTTATCTAAGACTATTTGATGATAATATGGAATATCCGTATGGATATATTTTCAGGGAAGTATGTACCTGAGCTTGCTGAGCTCATCGTTGACAGTAACAAGGACCCTTCACTTCATATTGATCTTAAGGGTATCCTGGTATGGTCCTACATAATTTAATAAACAAGCATTCTCTAGCTATAAAAATTTATTATTAACACAAGCCTAAAAACATAAGGAATCGTTCTTTACCAATAATATCGACACGCAAGTCTGTCGTTTTATTAGTTCCTATATATAAATGCAGGTATTTTTGAATATTATATATCTATCACACACATCAAATCCCACTAACACAAAATTCTCCACATCTCATTGTTTCCTCTCAAGAGAAAAAAGAAGTAAATAATCCAATTCTCTATCAACAAGTTTAAACCGCTGAAAGCAAATATTCCTTTTCCAAAACTTTTATGTTTGTCAACATGATAACTAACACTTGAATTAAAAGAAAAAAATTTGTTTTTTTGGGCAGCTGGGAAATCCAGAAACATCTGATGCTGAGGACTGGAAGGGAATTGTGGATTATGCGTGGAGCCACGCAGTGATATCGGATGAAACATACCTGACAATAAGAGAAAGCTGTGACTTCAAAAGCAATGATCCATGGAAGAACCAAACTTGTTGTGATTCTGTGGATGAAGTGTTCTCTCAGTACGGCAAGATTGATATCTATAGCATCTATACCTCTGTCTGCTTTGCCTCTACTGCTCGCTCCAATATTGATCAATCTCAGTCTCTACAAGGCCGACGCGTCATGAAATATAAACGTTCTTCCAAAATGGTCAGTATAAGAAACCCAGACACCCATCATTAATATAAAATTTATTTATCTAATTTAATTAGATTAAAGAAGTTTGTTAAGTTAATTAATATCACCTGCATTTTTTAAAACACCCTAGTCATATTTTTTAATTTTTTTCTTCCTTTCCTTTTTTAATTATTGTTAATTATTATTGAAGGAAAATTAATAGAGATAAATTAAGAGAAAAAGGACAGGCCATAGTAGATATACACAGCCTTACATACTCATATAATCAGAGAGACTGTTTATAAGATTTGAACCCGTAACATATGGCAGCAACCTTATCACTACTCCAAGGCACACCCTATATATTAGAAAAAAAAGTTGACAAATAAAAAAAATATTTATTATATCTAGAACCAACATCGGCTTCTCTCAAATATGTACTATATAAAGCACATGAGGGGAGTATTAGTTATAACAAAGTTGTAATCAATTTATGTATTCGTTTTAAGGATGTTTTACTGATGTAATGGATTTGGTTGAGCAGATGCCGAGGATTATGGGTGGTTATGATCCATGTTTGGACGATTATGCGAGAGCTTTCTATAACAGGCCAGATGTTCAGAAAGCTCTTCATGCCAGTGATGGTCACAGTCTTAAGAATTGGAGTATTTGCAAGTAATTAATATATATCACCCTTTTTGGCCGATGGCTTATAATTAAATAATGAACCTCTCAGATCAGTAAATAAAAATTACATGTACCACTCTGACATATTGCAGCGACAAGATGTTCAACGATTGGGGAGATTCAAAGCCATCCATGATCCCAATTTACAAGAAGCTTATTTCGGCAGGACTTAGAATCTGGGTTTACAGGTAACTAATATTAATTAATTACTGTCTAAATTAAAAGTGGTTTTACTGTTGATGGTTGATAAATATTAAATTACATATACGGTACAGTGGAGACACAGATGGGAGAGTGCCAGTACTGTCCACAAGATACAGCTTAAGCACTCTGAATTTGCGAATCACCAAGCCATGGAGACCATGGTATCACGAGAACGAGGTGAAATATAGTTTAATTAACCTTAAAAAGCATGTTACTATATATATATATAATAATGTTTTTCTTTTTTATATATACACATTAGTGAATTATGTATATTGTGATTGGAATAAATGAACAGGTAAGTGGGTGGTTTCAAGAGTACGAGGGGCTGACTTTTGCGACGTTTAGAGGAGCAGGACATGCAGTGCCTTGCTTCAAACCAAGCAATTCACTCGCACTCTTCTCTTCTTTTCTTCTCGGACAATCACCACCTTCTACTAAATAAATAAGAGACTCAAAAATGTTTCATATTATATATATATATGGTTTTGTAACTTCTTCATATATATGAAGAAGATTTTGGCCCAATTGTTTAAGTACGTACTACGTAGCACTAGCATGCTATAGTACGTAGGACGTGTTGTGTATCCTATATATGAAGAGCGACAAAATCAAATATAATGAATAAGAGTTATGTGTGTCCCCGAAAAATCATTATGTCTTAATTGTTGTTATTTTCTTGGAGAAAAAAAAAGGGGTCATGCAGCCTATACGGTAAATTAAGGAAGAATGACAATTGAAGATGATATATATCAATTTAAGGGGAAAAAAAAGTAAATGATCAAGGTTCTTATATTTAGTGTCTGAAAATACTCTGAGTATGATTGTTTTTCGTAGGAAGATACCTGTATTTTCAACCAAAAAAAAATATGGAGCCACATTTTAGCAAATAAAAATTTTGAATTTAAAATTTAATATTATTTTTAAGAAAAAATGTAAAACGTAACATGTATGGAGCCAAGTGCCCATACACACGCACTTGTACTTTTACATATGAACCGCTGTATATGCAGCACGCGAACATCAACTTTTCGGCTTTTGGCACATGCCAATATATAATTATGTATTTACCTAAAAATTCCTTAATTTAATATTTCACTCTCCCTAAGGAGTCAGAAATGTCCAATGCAGACCCATTGAAGTTGCTAGGCTGAAGTGTATGAAAAAAGAATCTAAGTTAAAAATAAGAAAAAAAAAATGAAAAATTGCATAAACAGACCATCCGTTACACGCAACTAGTTTTCTTTGACCCCAGAGCTGACTCTGATAAGGCCACGTGCTCATTAACCATTGGACAAAGTATTGTCCTGCAGTTTGATAGGCGCGATACTGTTTTTTCTCCCCTAAAATTTCATGTATATTTATTGTTTTTCTTGATATATTTTATATAATAAATTAACTTTATCACTATCATGGAAACTCTTAAAATTTTAAATTATTTTTTTAACTTCTATTAAGTGAAAATACTCCCTCTTGTTCTTAATATAAAATATATTTGTGGAGTTGATTTTTATCCTAAATATAACATTAATTTTTTATATTTGTCAATATTTTCCTAATTTACCCTTATTGATGATCCCTTAACAATAACCAAGGAGGATAATGAAAGAGGGAATTAAGAAAGATGACTAGGGTGTTTTAGAAAATACATGTCATATTAATTAACTTAACTAATTTCCTTAATCTAATCAAATTAAGTAATATATTTTATATTAAGGATTAGAGGAGTAATGTATAATCATTGAGTGTTTTTAATTTTAAAAAGTATCACTTTTTTAATTTATCATTGCATTATTAATTATAGGGTGAATGTGTAAAATCACTCATGAACTGTTACCAAAAGTGTGTCCAGCACTATATACACTTTGGAGATGCAAGAATATCTATGAAAATCCAAAATGAGAGTAAAAATGCTAGCACTATCAAATTTAAATATTTTTACACTTCCAAAATATATATGGGCTAAACACATTTTTAATAAAAGTTTATAGGTATTCTTTCTCCTTAACCCTTAATTATATAAGAAGAATATTTTTAGATTTATGAAAGTAATTATATTTTCGTTGGTTAATGAAATGAATTTTATAATTTTTTTCTAGTGTTTTTTTCCTTACCAAAGCTAAAACCCAGCCTGGTCACTTCTTAGTTGCTACAATCCAATCCCAACGAACATTCATCAAACTAGATTTGAAGCACCTTCACAAATGTGTCAATGTTTGTATGGGCCAAGAATAGAGAGCTAGCGTTGCGGGTTCGAGACTGTGCACTCAGAAGAACAGAGAGCCCGATATGTAAACAATGCGGCCTTGATATTTGTATATAATTTTGATGAAAATAAGTACTCCGGTCCTATTTATATAAACATTCTCTTTGATCGCGTAAAACGAATTGGTAGTTAAAAATAATAAATATGTTAAAAATATTATATATATATTTTTTCATATATACCTCTATTTATGAAAACAAAGAGAGAATGTATAAAATACATGGGATATAGTAAAATACATTTTTCTAATATTTTGTTGACTTCATTCACTTAACGAATTCTCTTTCTCTCTTTCTTTTTCCTGAATATAACTCTTGGTATGTGTAATAATTAATTATAAATAATATGTATTTAATAAAGGTAAAATAAGAAGAAATAGCTTATATTTTCAAATAGAAAGTGAAAGTTAATTATAAAAGGAATCAGCTCTATGAGAGGCAAAATATAGGATGAGAGGGAGTAACAGTTGGCAAACATAATTATAATAATACTGTAATGCATGGCTAAAAAAATTCACAATACAGAGTCTCACGTTTTCACGAATACATACATACATATATACCTATGTAGGTACTAAATATATTTATAAGAACTAACAAGACAGATAAATATAGACACTCGTATAGACAAACAAACATGCAATAATGTCATTGTGGGCCCTTTCTATATGAAACCTCCCACAATTTTTGGCGTCATCCCATATTTTGTATTTCTCAACTCAGACTGAGGAACTTAAACAGCAGCGACATTAATTAAGCAGTCAAGCTTAAAGCACCGTTTGAGGTTGGAGTTTATTGTTGCCTGTTTCGTGTTTAGCCCTGCATGAACGGCATCATTATTAACCTTGAGGTTGAGGTGCTTCTTCGAGCTTCTTTTACTCAAAGGAAGATAGATTGCTTTGTTAATATTTTCAAGCAGGTCTGTGTTCGAGTCATAGCGATTGCTTGAGTTGAAGAACATCTGAAAAGCTTTCAGGCATGAGAGATTAAAGTGCTTTCTAGTTTTAGGCCAACCACACATTTCATCCATTAAAACATGCTCCATGAACTCTTTCTTCTTGTTCCCAATCATCTCTCTCACAAAAGTTATTGAATCTTCCCTATCAAATTTATCAGAACTGAGTTCATTTTCCCTTCTGCCTTTTCCTTCTGAACGTAAAAGTAACAATGTGTTTAATTAGGTTCCATTAACATACTTAAAATGGCTAGGTACAAGATTATGTGTGCATAAAATTATTACCTGGTAGCTTTGTATGTGTCATTCAATAAACGACAAACAACCATAAGTAATCTTGTTATGGTATCATAATGGGGTGGCCTGAGCTAATCATTAGGTAAGCTGGGCTTGAGAATGCAGGAAGCAGGAAGAACCAATGTATGTACGGCAATGGAGATCATGCCAATGTTAATATAATCATCAATGGAGGGTGTTGTCAATTTCTGCTCCACTTTGCTTCTTCCAGCCACGAACTAAATGTTTCGTACCACTTCACATATTTAATTGATTAACAAAATGGGAAATGTTAGTTTTTGCAAGACTTTTGTTCGTTCCTTGAACGTGTATATATCCAAATGCGTTCTTATTAACTGCTTGTTTTATTGGAAATCATCACGTACGTTAATATATAACTTTATTGTGAGATTTATACTCATAATATTGATACTTTCCATTGAGGGCTACCAAAAAAAAAAAAAAAAAGCAAGAGGTCAAGTAAAATGTTGGATGTGGAGCCGAGAATGTTGACTTTCAAAATATTGTTATATACTCTTCTAATCCTATATGTAAATACTTTCAATATGTTTCAGACAGATATTAAGAAAAATCTTAAACCTTATTGACTTTTCATAAAATTCAATATTTTTTTAATTTTATCTTTATTTAATATATATTATGCCCAATGATAACAAAATCAATATAATAATAAATAAAAGATAAAATTATATATTCATATAAAATTTCTTCTCTTTACTTTATAAATAAGACTAAAAATTTTCTTTTTTCTCTACCTTATTTATAGGATTAGAGAAGCATGAGTCTCACGTCTAGAAAACCTCAGGGAAAAAAGTGGGTCCATAAGTTCAAGAGCTCTAACTCTCATTATGCTAATCTTTTGAAAGATTTTCTTGTTTAAGTTGTGCTAATTAATATATCACGAGCAGGGTACATGCCATAAATGTTAATAAATGGTAGTTGAGACTTTGAGGTTTAATTTTAATTTTCAAAGCTTTGAATGTGCTGCATTAGATATGTACAGTGTCTATACCCTATACTATCGAAAAACCAGAGATAGTTTTAAGAACGCGAGGGTCAGGTCCAAAAAAAAAAAAAAAACAGAAGACAAAGGAATACTAGTCCGATCCACAATCTAAATTATTTTCTCCTGATTTGATTTGGTGTTGGAAGGGCCGGATCTCTTAGAAGTACAAGAATAAGAGATAAAGAAGAAAATAGTATACAATATCTTCAAGGTGTGGACAACATTTTCTTTTAGGCTTAATTTGTCTCACCTATACATATTTTATAGGATGCAGTTTAGATTGATGGGTGAATTTCCTGCCGGATACAATAAAGACCCTTGAGTATTGATTGCACTTCCAACACTAAAACCAAGACAACAATGACTTTTACAAAGTGATAATTTGACTTTATCTTTGTGTGCACTCAATGACAGATGTAATGAGTTTCATCTCTTCTTATTGTGTGATTTTTGATGTGTATTCTACATGTAACAAATGAAGTGATGATGTAAGGTATTTATAAATCGTAAAATGATACCTTGAAGTGGTATTTTTTGAAGCAACACTTCTTCAATAAAAGTTATAACCACACATGTTAAATTTATGACCTAACATAACTTTAATAATCAATGATTATTTAAAATAACTCTTCCATGAAGGGTTACACCTAGTATGTAAGGTTTTCTTAAAAACCAACACAACCTTTCACCAAGAATTTTTGGTCATAACCTTTCATACATGTCTCCATGGACTAAAGCGACACAACCTTGGTAACCTTTATTATAAACTCCCTACACAACCCTTAACATAAATTTCTTAATTTATAAGGATACAACTTTTCAACAAACACATCTTTTCATTTTAAAATATTCCAACATTTGGTACAAAAATATAAGTCTATTTACCAAATTATATCTATAACAAAGTGGAATCTTGTTGTGCAAATTTTTTCTGGAGTTCAAACAGTGACAAAAGGAAAGTTCATCTCCTAAGAAGGGATATCCTATTCCAATAATAAGTGGAAAGAGGAGGGTTAGGGTCAAGACCTATCAAGATTGTTTATCAAGCTTTATTAGCTAAGCAAGTATGGAGAGTAATTTTTTCAGATCCTTCCTCTCTGTTAGCAAATACCTTAAAAGTTAAATACATTAATCTTAAGTTTTATTGATAAATTCCAAATTTATATATTTTATCTTACCTTTTTCATTTATTTTGGGGACTCTTTTAGGCTAATTTGGATTTATTAGATAATATTTAGATTTTTAGGTAATTTTAGAAAATAATATAAATTTGAATTAATTATGAGATTATTGAGCTTCAATTGTTAATATTTTGATTGCTTATCTTGTGATTGAATATTATTTCCAAATATATGATAGATCACGATCTTATTTAATTCTTGCAGGTTAAGGAAAAGCATATTAGGAAATTCTATGGTGCAAAATTATTTTTGGAAGTTTAAAGAAGATTTAATGGTTGAGTTTGAATGGGCCAATTCAATTCTAATGGATTCAAATCTTATACCCTAAGCTTTCTCATTCTCCTATAAAAATACCTAACCGCTACAAGATTACACACGCTCTCCATTAAGAGCCCATACTCACTTTTCCATGGAGTTAGGAAGATGATCATAGAAGCTTGAGCTAGCTTGGGAGACAACTTGGGAAGAGCATGAAGGAAGCTGGAGCCTAGGACTTACACATAAAGACCACAAGAGATTGTCTTTCCTTTTATCTATTTGTTTCAAGACTTAAGATTGTTTAGTTTTAAATGATTTTGAGTTGTATTAATTGAGAACAATCTAGTTTTAGGTTGTAGACATATCTCTATTTTGAATTGGATTTATATTCTGGATTGATTTGTGCTAAAACAATTGCTGGAATTTTTATTTGCAAACCTTTGGATTGTCAATTGAATTATTAATTGATTTATCATTAGTAACTTAATTGTTAATTTGGTTTATCCTCTTAATTGTTTAATTAGATTGGCTAATTGTCTAGTTGTTTAATTAGATAATTGTAAACATGATTTCCAAAATTATTTGAAATTAATTGGGATTGGTTTTTGATGGGTTTAAATGTTTAATTAACTAGCTCTTATTTCATTATGAGTTTTTTAGTGGAGTAAGTGTTATTGAGCTTAAGGGTTTCCCATACTTCAATTAGGTGATTAAATTTATTAATACCTCTTTTTTATTGATCTCCCTTTGGTTTAATTAATTAATTTGGGCTAAGAAAGCTAACTCCATGTAAATCTTGAGTTGTCTCCTTCACCGTACCAGAAGTAAACCTTCATTATTTTTTCTTATTTGATTTTCTTAGCTATTAGTTGATTTCTTCTTCTTAGGATATTAATTCCCCCTTTTACAAAACCCCCCCAAAAATTGCAATTGCATTCATTTATGTTAGTTTCATTCTCATATAGGTTTTAGAGTCATTTGTATTTTGCAACTAGGTAGTAGAGTCTTGCATTTTAGTTTAGATCCATTATCACCTAAATTCAATCCTATAGAAATCCCCACATATTGCTCCTTGGGAAAATGACCTAGGTTGCCACTACATTGCATTATTAGTTAGTTCTAGTTTAATTGATTTCTTTAGCGACAGAAGCAGACATCAATTTTGGCGTCGTTGCTGAGGAGCAATAGTTAGTCTAGGTTTGAGGTTTTAGGTGATTTCTTGGACATTCGTTTATTGCATAACTCAATCTTATCTTTAAAAAAATTTTGAACTTGATCCTATGATGGCTTGGAATGCTTCACCATATGAAAATTTTTCTTATACTTTTATATCTTATGATTATGACTATGGTGTTAAGCATATGTATGATCTATATTCAAGTGCATGTAATCCTGGATGACATGATCACTCAAATCTAGGATATATCAATCAAACTGTACCAATTCATGATGAGGACTCCAGGTTATATAACAATATAGATTTATGATGAAAATCATTCTGGAAGGGGAAGTGGAGCGGTGTTAACCACATGAAATTCCTGTCAAATTGGCACACTTACCTTTAGTTTTTCATACATTTTGGGTGAATTAATAGATAAATGATGATAAATGTACAAAGGTAATGTACTCAGGGGGACATTTGTGATAAAAAGATATAAATTATCTGTTTAAGTCCCAAAATTTTAGTAAAATTACATCAACACCATTTTTATAGATTTCATTGCTTTGATAGGTTAACATTTGAGCCACAAAGGAGTCATTGGAGGCACAAATAGATGATTAAAAAGTGGAAAATGAGCTAAGGAACTCAAAGCACCAAGAAAAAGCAAAGAAAAGGAAGAAGGAAGGCTAAAAAGCTTTATCAACGGCCAAGCCTTTATAAGGATTTTGGCCGTGGCTTGGTCTAAGGCCAAACACCTCCAGAAACTTTTTGGCCATAACCAAGACATTTTTTTCCGCAGCCAAGAGCTTCTAGAGACATTTTGGCCGTGGCCAAGGTTCAAAAATAGTAGCTACACATTTTGATGATAGAAGGGTTTCCAGGACCTATAAATACGAAAGCAACGCATCAGAGCCTCATTCTGGATCTTAGAGGCTCTGTGGAACAATGCTCTACTAGGGTTTGAGGCTTGGAGGTGGAGATTGAGCTAGATGTTGAAGATTTAAAGAGATTTGAGCTTCTCCTCTTGGTTTTTCCTCTCGTTCTGTTGTATTTCCCTTATGTTCTGCTTTGTATTTGATGTATCGCCTGTTTCTCATGGGTTTTATGAACATGTGTAGTTAGAGCCTTGTTATTGGGATTGTTTTGAACCCTTGTATGGATTAAGTACTCATTCCTTTTTATATTTATATTGAATGATTGGTTTATGTTGATTTCACTCTGCACTTAATGCTCCTTATTGATTGGCCACCAATGAGGTTATTAGGTTCACTTGGTTGACGCCTGAGAGGGTTAGATTGAGTGTATAACCTGAGTTTAATCGTGTGAGAATCTAAAATTCATGAGAAGAATGGATGGTTTTGTTGATGAAGTAGAGATACACTCATTGACCTCACATAACCATATAGGTTCTGCAATATAAATATGGGCTTAATTATTTAGTTAAGAGATTAATGAACTAATTAAGCTAAACACCTATTTGGAGACTTGAGTGAGCATTTATAGGTAAATTAGTAACCTTGGTTAACATAATCCATAATTAAAAGCTTTTGTTGTGAGGATTTGAATGAGTACTTTTGAAATGCAAGGGGGATAAATAATCCTAACTCCCACTGCATCCTTTTAAGTCCATGAATCATTTGTTTATATTTTCCTTTTAGTTTATAAATTTGTTTTTCCTCCACCCGTGATAATTGTGCAACTCGAATTAGGCGAAATGGTGATAATCGTTACATGATCGGTGTTTGGAACCAAATCCTCGTAGGAATGATACTTTACTTATCACTTTATTACTTGGCTTGACCCGTGTACTTGCTGATTATTGTGGACAAGCAGAGACAACAAATTCAAGCTCTACATACTCAAATTGAGGAGTTGTCAAATGCAATTGTCAATTTTTAGAATGAAGATTAGAAGTTCAAAGTGAATTTTCATGTAGTAATATACTTTCACCTTCTAATAATTTATTCCCTTTTTCTTTTACTACTTCAAATGATAGGATAATTGGTACATTAGCTGAGTATACATGCATTGATGTTGTTTCTGAATTAATTAGTTCTATTGACTTAAACTATTTTGAATATTCTAATACATGCATTGATACTTCTTCTAATGCCTTCAATCCTATGAATTCTATTAATTTAGATGATGAAGACGATGAAGAAATTATTGTTGAATCCCCCAACAATATTGATTTTAAAAATACCTCGCTTAACACTAATCATGATGATATTTTAAATGATAAAAATAATATCTCTATTGATGCTATTGATACCAATAATGCTCTTGACATGACCATTGTTAGTCGGGATACTATTGAGGATAAGTGTGGGGAAGTCTTTGATTTGGATATGCATTTTAATCATAAGAGCATATTGCATCATGATGTTTCACATGTGGAACTTGTCTTGAGTGATGATTTGAGCAAGCATAATGAAACCATTTTGAATGATCACTTGATTAACTCTTTAGAGAATTTGATTCTTACTGAGGAGAGTCATATTGATTTTATGGGTTGTTCAAAGTATATGAAAGTTCCAACACTTTCTATTGATCAATTTCTTTTAGGATTTTCCTTTATTCTTGATAAATCCAATTTTATTGATTATATCTATGTGGGATGAGATATTGCTTGGTGCTATGATTTT
The DNA here is from genome assembly GCA_037074505.1 of Albizia julibrissin. Lineage (NCBI taxonomy): Eukaryota > Viridiplantae > Streptophyta > Magnoliopsida > Fabales > Fabaceae > Albizia > Albizia julibrissin. The sequence continues at coordinate 40,194,751 of CM073479.1, forward strand.
ATGCAGGCACATGGATTGATTCCTCCCATCCAAACACCTTCTATACTTGAGCTGAAACGTTATCTGTGGATCTTAAAAATGGAGATGTTTGTTACGATGTGTAGATGGTTTCTTAAAAAGTGTAAGTGTATACTGTTGTAAGAAAGTAATATAGAGATGAGTAGAGTATCGTTCCTACGATAATTGATCACTAAGTACCAAAATTGATAATTTTAGTTCTATTTAGTCGATCGATTAGTTGGTAATTAAGATTACAAAATAAATATAAATGCAATTGATATGAAAACAAATATGAGAAAAAGCCATAGATATCAAATTTCACTTAGCAAATTCCGGATTGAATCACCTATATATTCTAGTCCAATTTATTTCACATGATTGATAGTCAAGTTTCCCTAATTTAATTACTAGCATTTTCCAAGGTCAAGCAATTCTCTAATTAATTGCTAATATAATATATCTCTATATGAATTAAAATAATTAATTATGCATTAAGATTTATAGAACTTATTAAGACTACATAATCCATATGAATATATTCCTATTTCATATGCAAATTATGGTTTTAACTATAGGATCTATACATATGCATCTCCTTCCGGTCTCAACATACATATTGAAATCATTCAAAAGATGGCCAGTCAATTGAAAGCATTAAGAACAATAATTAAAACTCAATCATGAAGGAAAAATTAGAACTAGATTTAATAAGTTAAGATTCAATCTGTCATTAGTAAGCTATGTCATCACCCTAGTAAAATAAAAATTTAGCTCATGATAAAATTAAAAACAAAACCAAAATAAATTGAAAACTTCATAAACATTGCATAAAACTTGATTATTAAATTCTACTACATAAAGATACAACTACAAGATACATGAAAATGGAAAAATCTAGTGTAACATCCTTATTTTTAAGATAAGTATAAATTTGGTAGTAATTTTTTTTTTAAAAAAGGGGTTTCTTATTAATTTTTTTTAAAATTAAATAATATATATATATATATATATATATATATATATATATATATAGACAATAAAAATAAAAATAAAAAATGTCAAAGGGTGGCCCCGAACTTGACTAATAAAATGGAGGGAGGAAGCCCCCTTTCTTTACAAAAATGAAATGAAATGAAATGGTAGGTGGAACACGCCACCTACCACTAAATGGGGTATTATAACTATGGAAGTGGCTTCGGTCCAATGCATTGGACGTCCACTGCACTCCTTTTCATTAAAACTGTGTTGTTTTGGCGCAAAACAGTGCAGGAAGTTTATTTTTTTAAAAAAAATAGTATGCAACATTCTGATGTATTTTTTTCAGTACCAGTCAGTTTCCTAAAATATTTTTTTAAGATCCTAAAATAATTTTTAGTATTATTCAGTATCCTAAAATATGTTAAAAAATACTATCCAACATCCTAAAATATTTTTTTTAATACCAGTGAGTTTCCTAAAATAATTTTTCAAGATCTTAAATAAAATTAGTTTAGGTGCACTAAAAATAGTTTAAAGTACTGACTATTACTAAAAAAATAGTTCAAGATATTGAATAATACTGAAAAAATATTTTAGGAAATTGACTAGTACTGAAAAAATACATCAGGATGTTGCATACTATTTTTCAAAAAAAAACCTCATGCATTGTTTTGCGCCAAAACGACACAGTTTTAATGAAAAGGAGTGCAGCGTACGTCCAATGCATTGGACCGAAGTCGCTTCCGTACCCCTATACTTCCTTCCTTTCGTTTCAGATGAAGTGGAGTAGATTTTAGAAAGAGGGAGTATAAAGTCCCAGTTTTTGCAATTTTAGAGATTCATAAGGTACTCAACTCTCTTTTAGTCACAAAACTTCTTTTTATAAAAAATGTTCTAAATAAGTTTCTCTTTCCTATGGTAGTAATTTTCTGCTAGTTAGAGAGTATTTTGAGGATATAATTTTAGGTAAGTTTTGAGTTTTATTAATATATGACTATAGAAATGTAAAGAATAATTAATAATTAATTTTAATTTTTTTAGATTTATTATTTGGTTGTTATGTGATTTTATAATTAATTTATTTTATAAAAGGATATAAATTAATTTCTATAGGATGTTTTACCGATTAAGAATTTGACTAAATAATTTATTTGGATTATTGGAGGTATTATTGAGGTTTTAATCGGTTTATTTTTGTTAGATTTAAGCTATGTAAAAATATGAGTTATGACATAATAATTAAAGGGTTAAGGTGCAAAAATAGTAATGAACTATTTTTCAAAGTGCACCTATCACAACTAACTATTTTAGGGTGCAAAACTAGACATTATAAATTTTTAGAGTGCAAAAGTAGACATTATGAATTTTTTTTGGAGCAAAAATAGTAATTTTTGCATCCCAAAATAGATAACGAAATTGCTATTTTTGCTCCAAAAAATTCATAATATCTACTTTTGCACCCTAAAAATTCATAATGTCTAGTTTTGCACCATAAAATAGTTAGTTGTATTTGGTGCACTTTAGAAAATAGTTCTTTGCTAAATCTGCACCTTAACCCATAATTAAATTAGAGTTTGATATGATTTTAATTATGTGGAGATTTGAGGAGTTGTTTAATAATTGGATTATACCCATATAAATTAGGAAAAATATATTTAATTGGTCTGAAAGGTTGATATTGATGATTTTATGACTATAGGTATATTAAAGGTGAAACTTTAATTTATAAAATTAAGTGGTTGACATGATAAAATAGTATAAAGGTTATTTAAGGATTTTAATGAGTGATTTGAGTTCATGAGAAATGATTTATGACTAAAGATTTTAAGAAAATTGAAATAATTGAGGATAATGGTTGTAAAAGAAATTGGGTTGGTAGGATTTAAATTACGTAAATTATTTATTTTATTGTTACTTGTGGTTAATTGGTATCTACATTGATAATGTAGAATTTTCTTGTGATTGGTGATTGCTCGGGTTTTACTATTCAACTAAGGTTAAGCTTGTAATTGAGGTAACCAGGCTTATGCATCTCCATTTGAGGTCTCATGAAGAGAAATATCCAACACATGATTTAGTGCTTGCAGCTATCATTTTTGCGTTAAAGATCTAGAGGCATTACCTATATGGGTCTTAATTCGAAATCTTCAGTGACTATAAGACATTGAAGTATCTCGTGGATCAGAAAGAGTTGAACAACCGACAGAGGAGGTGGATGAAGTTCTTGAAAGATTATGACTATGAGTTGAAGTATCATCCTATAAAATCCTTTCCTTACTTTCATAATATTAACTATGCTCTGTCAAAGACTAATCATAATAGAGATAAAATCTCACAAAATATTAAATATTATAATATCCAATCCATGATACGATAATCCAAAGTATGCAGTCAAATCAGAGTTTACAAGATGTAGGCCCTATGAGTGACAATATACATCAATTCAACACATAATAAACCACAAGAAGCCATAGAGATATATCTATGCCTCAAGAGCTCCTCCCAATATTCCAACACGGAAACTATCACCTGAAAATGTTAAATCGACAGGGTGAGACAAAATCCTCAGTAACCAGCTTTCCAATTCATTACACATGCTGACATCACTACCAAAAAAACAGGTAATTTCTGACAGAATAAAGGCTTTTTGCCATGGAATTTCGTCGCAAACCATTTTGCGACAGAATTTTTGACGAAAAAAATTCTATCAGAAATAGTGCTGTCGCAAATTGATTTGCCATGAAATATGACTTTCCATCTCAAATTGCAACAGATTTTCTGACGGAAATTTCCTCGCAATTTGCTACGGAATTTTCCATTGCAATTTACAAAGGACTTTGCGACAGAACAAATGCTGTCACAAATTGTGAGGGAATTTGCCACGGAAAGTTCTGTCGCAATTTGCGACGAAACTTTCTGTGGTAAATTTGCCTACGCCATTTTTCAACGGCCACCACCACTCGGCAGCCGCTACGTGTACTCACTGCCTCTGACCGCTTATATCTTGGTCAATAGCCGCGTGTCCCGATCAACTGCCATGTGTCGCCCTCTGTCGCCCGCCACGTGTCGATAGCACAAATTGGTTGTGCATTTTGTGACCAGGTTGGGATTCAAAGCCATGACCTCTCACATGCGTACCAATGCCTTTGCCAGTTGAGCTAAGAAGAACCTGTGTGATTTAAATGCAAAATCACACACACACATATTATTAAACATCACAATTTAGTTTCTTTATTTTTTTACGTAAATATTATATATAAATTTTTATTATTAATATCCTTTTTTATTTATTTTTTATTTTATTTTATTTTTATTATATTTATAAAATTTTTATTTTTATTTGTATATAATATATTATCGAATATATATATATATATATATATATATATATATATATATATATATATATATATATATATATATATATATATAATAATTTCAATAATAAATATGAATTAATAATTTTTTTACTTATATTATAATTTAATAATAATTTAAATTATAATATAATTAATATATAATAAATATATTAATCATTAATTAAATAAATCATAATAAAAAAATTTAAAAATAATAAATACATATTTGCTACGGAATTTCCCACGGAAAAATTCTGTCGTAAATTATGAGACAGACTTTTTTCGTGGGAAAGGATTTGCGATGGACTTGTTTTATGGGAAATTCTGTCGCAAATTCCGTTAGAAATTCTTGTTTGGGACGGAATTTCCATGGGAAATTCTGTCAGAAAATTTCTGACAGAATTTGGACGAGTTTTTATCGGGAATGGACAGTTTTTTTGTAGTGCATGTGTTCAGAGGTGTCAAGTAGAACATTTTATATAATAAAGTATTAAAAATACAATATCATAGTTTTGTACACAAATCTCATACAATAAATTATATAATATTATATCTCAAATCTCATATCACAATTCCCAAGTTCCTCCCATCAATCCAACCGAACCGCCTTATTTCTGCCGACTAGACCCATGGGCTAAGTTACTATCCATGTTACTGGCCACTCAAAGAGCTCTTCGCTCACATGATGAGGATTGGTTAAAATCCACAGAGCATGTTTCCGGACCATTGGTCTTTCCCCTCATTGAACTAGTGGGTGTCGCAGTCCCTCATTGAACTTGTGGGGCAATCCCTTATTGAACTGGTGAGACAATAGAAAGCCAACCATCATGCACCAATGGAGGCTATACCACGTGGTAAATAATTTTCTCCATTTCAACACAATCATCCAAATATGTATCAATAAATAGATTAAATGAGAATTTCTCAAAATTTACATACTCATATGAGGATATTCAAAATATACAAATATATTTTACAATTTAAATCACAAGGTTCCACAAAACAAGTTTATAACAAAATACTCCTCAATAATACTCATTGAATATGATTTTCAATCTCATAATCATTTTACAAAATATTCACAAACCCACACCAATACACATAATAAGTGAAAAGTGGTTACCTCTCGTCAAAGCTAATTATTATCACACTGTTCCAAATCTAAGAGCTCAAACACATGCCAAAATTAATCTATTACAATCAATTTACTACCCGTTAATAACTTTCCAAAACTCCACATAATCAACATTATAACTTATTTACAAATTTTAATAATAATATACTATAAAAACTGAAAATAACAATTTGGGGTTTAAATTTTAAAAATGACCGTTTAGTCCTTCAAATATCATAAATGACAGTTTAGTCCTTTGAATTTCTTAAATAACAGTTTGGTCCTAAAAATTTCAAAATTAAACTAACAAAAATTTCAATAATATCTCCATTAACTCAAATAAATTATTTAATCTAAATTTAATCGGTTTAAAAGTCCAAAATAGCCTTATTTATAAATTGATTATATAGAAAATTCATTATAAAATATTATACCAACTAAATAATAAAAATAAACTGATAAAAATTCATTATTAATCATCCTCTATGTTCCTACAATCATATACTGATAAAACTTAAATTTTGCCCAAAATCCTAATCTTAAAATTTTCTCTAATCAACACAAAATTACTATCATAAGAAAGATAAAATTATTTAGAATATTTTTTATGAAATTTTTTTTGTGATTTTGAGTATTTTATTGATATCTAAAGATATAAAAATACTTCTATTAGAGCCTCACTGTATATATATATATATATATATATATATATATATATATATTTATTTATTTATTTATTTATTTAAAAAAAATATTTTAACGAAATCCTTCTCTTCTTTTTATCCCAAAAATATTACTATAAATTAATAATTATTTATAAATTATAATTATATCCTAAAAATAAAAATAAGGATGTTACACATCCCATGAAGGCGAATGTAGTTGCAGATGCTTTGAGTCGGAAGTCAGTACACATATTTTATATATGTGTGACTGAGCATAACCTCTTAAAAAGATTATCAGAAGTTTATCTTGAACCAAAATCAGAGGTGATTATGGGTACAATACTCAAAAATTTTGAATTTTATGGTGATTTAAGAAAGGCTCAAATGGAAAACAGTCGTTTGCTAAGAATCAGAGAAGAGTTAGAGAATGGTGAAGTACCTGATTATGATATTGGAGATACATGTATAGTGAGGTATAAGAAAAGGATATGTGTCCTGGACAACAAGGAAATAAAAAAGAAGATTCTTGAGGAAGCTTATCAAAGCAAGTATACCATTCATCCAGGAATCACTAAGATGTATCGAGATCTAAAGTAAGGGTATTGGTGGCCTAAGATGAAGCGTGATGTGACAAACTTTGTACTAAAGTGTCTAACTTGTCAAAAGGTGAAGATTGAGCATCCAAAGCCTCCAGGGCTACTTTAACCTTTAAAGATTCCCTAGTGAAAGTGAGACATCATTTCTATGGATTTTATTGTGGGATTGCCTGAGACTGTAGCACATCATAACGTCATATAGGTCATTGTAGACAAATTAATAAAATCGGCTCATTTCCTACTGATCCTTATGGGATATAGCTTGGAAAGGCTAGGTGGATTGCATTGTGAGGTTGCATGGTATGCCCACAGAGATTGTGTTAGATCGTGATCTAAGATTCACATCAAACTTTTAGAGGGCATTACAGGAGGCTATGTGAACTAGGTTGAAGTATAGTACAACTTATCATCCATATACCGATGGACAGACAGAGAACAATTCAGACCCTTAAGGATATGTTGAGGGCTTGTGCCATTGAGTTATTTGGTAGTTGGGATCATCACCTGCATTTGGTAGAATTTGCTTACAATAATAGCTATTACTTAAGTATTCAGATGGCACTTTTTAAGGCATTATACGTCAGAAAGTATAAATCGCCTCTCTATTAGACTGAATTGAGCGAGAGAACCGTGATTGGACTGGACATGGCAGATGAAACTATAAAGAAGATTAAGATGATTCACCAAAAGTTGTTGACCGCTCAGAGCAGATAAAAGAGTTATGCGGATAGGCGGCATAGACCTTTGGAATTTGGAGTAGGTGATCACGTGTTCCTTAAGTTACTCCGATGACTGGTATTAGTAGATCTATTAAAGTCAAAAAGTTGACTCCTCAATTTATTGGACCATACGAAACTCTGGAATGAATTGGAGCAGTTGCTTATCGAATTGCATTGCAGCCGCACTTGTCGAGTGTACACAACGTGTTCCATATGTCACAGCTTAAGAAATATTATTCGGATCCTTTCCATGTGATTGAGCCTGAAGAAGTTGAATTGAAGGAGAATTTGACCTATACATCTAAGCCAAAGAGGATCTTAGATGTGAAAGAAAAAACAACTACGAAATAGAACAATCCGACTCCTAAAAGTCTTCTGGAAGGGTATGTCTCCCAAAGATGCCATCGGGGAAACCGAAGAACGGATGCGGTGTGATTTTCCTAACTTATTTACCTAAGTATGTTCCTATGTTTTAAGAGTGTGGATATTTATGTTTGTGTTGTGTTGTAATTGAATATGTGATGTTATGATTATGTTAGTGTTGGTGACTTGTGTTTTATTGTGCTTGGAGTGCCATTGATATTGTGAAGACTTTGCTTTGACTTTAATGTTGTGTCTGAATCGTGTGTTGTAAATTATCACATTTTTAGGGTGTTATGAATTTTGGGGACAAAATTTCATTCAGATAGAGAGAATTGTAATATTCTTATTTTTAAGATAAGTATAAATTTGGTAGTAATTTTTTTTAAAAAAGGGGTTTTTGATTAAAATGTTTTTTTAAAATAAATAAATAAATTACACACATACACACACAATAAAAATAAAAAAAAAATGTCATTCGGCGCCACCTTTGACTAATAAAAGGGGGGAGGAACCTCCCCTTTCTTAAAAAAATAAAATGAAATGGTAGGTGTAACACGCCACCTACCACATAATGGGGGTATTATAAATACCCTCATACTTCCTTCCCTTCATTTCAGACGAAGTATAGCAGATTTTGGAAAGGGAGAGTATAAAGTCCCAGTTTTTACAGTTTTAGAGATTAATAAGGTACTCAAACTCTCTTTTAGTCAAGAAACTTCTTTTATGAAAATTGTTCTAAATAATTTTCTCTTTCCTATGATAGTAATTTTCTGCTATTTAGAGAGTATTTTAGGATATAATTTTAGGTAAGTTTTGAGTTTTATCAATATATGACTATAGAAATGTAGAGAATAATTAATAGTTAATTATAATCGGTTTAGATTTATTATTTGGTTGTTATGTGATTTTATAATTAATTTCTTTTATAAAAAAGGATATAAATTAATTTCTATAGGGTGTTTTTGTTGGAAATTGTGCCTTAGGGGAAATCATTGTACTTTGAACATTATTATTCAATGAATTTATCCATTTAGTTATCACATTATTCACATGTTCACTATGATAACTGTATCATTGGATAAATCATAATGATTGTCCTAAATGTCCCTGGTTGGTCATCTATGTGGGAGCAAAGATGAAATAAGATCAATATGACTTTGACAAAGTATAGAGATATAAATCAAAGTCTTAGGCGCACTTGTAGGAGTACAAGATGCTGGACCGACCCACTATGAGAAAGCTGCATGGATCAAGTCATAAGCTTATCTCATATATAACCATGTCACTGTACCCTTTGACCTGAGATCATTATGAATTCCTAGATGAGAGTTGCTAAGATTTGACCTAGTCAGAAATCGCCTTTGACTAGGTGATAATAAAGGCTACAATAAGGCTTGGTGGTTTTCATGCAGAGGAATATGAATGATCAAGATGAAATTTGTCCCTCACATTAGTAGAGAGATATTACTCAACCCCTTGACGAGTAAATCTGAGAAATGTATGATCATACTATGTTAGAAATGAATTTCCATTTTGATAGTCAGACTACTCAAGGATCGAAAAAGTAATGGTCAATACTAGGAGGACGACATTTCCATGCCTTATCCTTAACCAAAATATCGTGTGCCAAAAGAGACGTAATATAGTTATATAACATGTTTTATTGTATTATCGATCCTTATATGAATATGAATTGGATAGTCGTAATGTCTTACTGAAGGCCGCTTACGACTTATGGGCTAGTACAGTTATTGGCCCACTGCCAACTTCGTAAGGGCCTACAGGGTCACACACAAGAATAGCTCAACAGATATTGGCCCACTCCCATAGAAATTGGATTGAAGTGTCAAATCTTGTGAGAAGGAAAATGAAGGCTATGGATTCTTGATGAGAGAATGAAGGGTGTGTTGTTTGGCTATGGTGAAGACAGAAGTGGAATGGCGAAGGTGAAGAGCGTATTTTTTTTGGGTGAATGGCAGCAATAATAAAAAAACCGAACCGGACAGGCCGGTCGGACCGGAAAACCGGTCGACCGGCTATCAGCCCGGTCCGGTTCACTAAAAAACCGGTCAAAGAGTCAACCCGGTCAAAACCGGGTTGACTCGCTCAAACCGGTAGCGACCCGGCCAACCCGGCGGGTCTCGCGGGTTGGCCGGGTCGTCCTTTTTTTTTTCCTACGCCCCAAAACGACGTCGTTTTGGGGCTATTGGGTTGGGTGATCTACTTTTGACCCGACCCGACCCGTTTCCCCAATCCCCCCCTCAGCTCGCGAACTCAGCACTCAGCAATCAACATCGTCTCATCTCAGGTTTCACTTTTCAGTTTCAGCGTCATCGATCTCCCTCTCCCCCATTCGTCCGACCTCACCGAATCTAAGCTGAGAATCAGAAACAGCTCACCGAATCCCACAGTTCCGATCCCTGATTTGATTTCAGCTCACGATTCTGAGTTTCCGACATCAAAGAACCAGCTGCGAACTTCGAAGTCGGCGAAGTCGAACAAGAACCAGGCTTTCAGCGTGTTTCATCGTCTTCCTTCTTCTTTCGGTATGATCTATGATGATTGATTACATTGTTGCTTAACCAGGCTTTTAGTACATTGAATGAGATATATTTTGCTGGAAAAAACAAGCTTGTGATTGCTTTTAGTACATTGAATGACATTCTTTACCTAAAAGGAAAAAAAATATCTTCAGGTTATTTGGTATTCTGGAATGACCGAATGATTACATTTGGCGTGCGTGCTTGGTGAGGGAATTCAAGTTGTAGTCTTACTGTCTTAGTGTCTTACACAGAGTCACAGACACACACGTAGGGTCTCTTTTCAAGCGTTGTCCATGTTTAATCTGAGTCACTGATATTTTAATTTCAAATTTCTGGCATCGAAATGTTCTCATCCTCTGCACGGCACTTGATGGGCAAATGACTGACTAATCTCTGTCGTACTGATTCTTGGCATTTCAACTCCTGCCCAGTGAACCCATAAAACAATCATTCTCTTTTATAATGGATTCGGCTTTCCTCCCTTGTAAATAATTTCAACTCCTCCTCTAAGAAAAATTAAAGACGATATATTTGATTATGTTTCCATGGCACAAGCTAATTAAGTGTGAATATTCATATATGGCTTCTTCCCAGACTTTGTTTTCCTTTGACTCTCGGATTGGTGCTAATTAATTTGTTATAGGTTTTGTGGATAGTCGTCAGTGGTCTGTGCAATATTATAATAAGTTAATACTAACTAAATATGGAGTACTACTGTAGCCAAAAGTGATTAGAGAAGTGAATTCAAAGCACGGTCAAATAAGAACAACAATTAAATGATTTAAATCCTCACACCATATATTCATATGTCTGTGATTTCTCATGTTTTCAAACTCATCTCAATTTTAAACTACTTATATGATGAGTGTACAAGTACAACTGATGATTTATTTGTTGCTATTTACTTTCTCCAAGGATGGATATATCGAGTTCCGGAAATGAGAATGTCACCCCTCCTACTCCCTCTTCCAATGTCAATTCTAATCCTATTGATAATGCTACTTCCACAACCTCATTACGTGGCAAAACTGACCCAGCATGGGCACATGTTTCCTACAAGAAAGAAGGGACACAAAATGTATTCACATGTCTTTACTGTGGTAATAGCTATAGAGGAGGTGGCATAAACAGGCTGAAGCAACATCTGGCTGGTGTTGTAGGTCAAATTGCTTCTTGTAAAAAAGTTCCAGCTGATGTGCGTTATCGAATGACAGAGTCTTTAAAAGAACATGCAAAGAAAAAGGAAATTGAGAATATAAGAGATGAGGGAGTTGAAGAAGAGGAGGTTAATAGTGAAACTAAAAAGAGGAAACATCCTAGTATAGTAGATAAATATTTTCCTCCTAGGACAACTTCTGGAGCTCAACCAACCATAAAGAGTGTCTTAGCATCGAAAGAAGCACAACACAATGTGAAGATGCTTATTGCTGAATGGGCCATAGTGAACTGCATTCCATTTAAAGCACTAGAGTGCCCTTTATTTCAAAAAGCTGTGGATGGAATGTGTTCTATAGGGCCTGGGTTTAAAGCCCCTAGTGCTTATGATTTTAAAACCAACTTGTTGAGAGAATGGAAAAAGGAATGTCAATTACTCGTTGACGGGCATAAAGAGATATGGCAGAAAAAAGGTTGCACACTTATGGCGGATGGATGGACTGATGTGAGGCAACGAACTTTAATAAACTTTTTAGTTTACTCTACCCATGGAATGGTGTTTGTTAAGTCTGTTGATGCATCAGATTTAGTCAAAGATGCAAAGACTTTATTCACTTTGTTTTGTGAAGTGATTGAGTGGGTTGGTTCCAACAATATTGTTCATGTGGTGACTGACAATGTTGCCAATTACGTAGCATGTGGAAGGTTAATCAAGGAGAAATATAAAAATATTTATTGGTCTCCTTGTGCTGCTCATTGTCTAAATCTTGTATTGAAAGACATTTCAAGCATGCCTCATGTGTCAGACATTGCAGCAAAGGCATCAAAGATAACAGTGTTTGCTTACAATCACATGATATTCTTGTCTTGGCTGAGGAAAAGGCAGGGTTGGAAAGAAATTGTGCGTCCTGGTGCTACAAGATTTGCAACTACCTTTATTACATTGCATAGCATATATATGCATAAGCATGACTTGCAAGCTCTTGTTGTTGATAAACACTTTGTGGACCATAAGCTATCTAGGACTACTCCCGGAAAAATTTTTAGTGCAATCATATTAGATAGCCGGTTTTGGAATGAATGCTACCAAATTGTGAAGATTGTCACTCCTCTAATAAAATTGCTGAGAATTGTTGACTCAGATGAGAAGCCTTCATTGCCATATGTTTATGAAGGCATGCAAAGGGCAAAAAGTGGAATTAAGGAGATGTTCAAGAGGAATAAAGATCTCTACAAGCCTTACACAAGTATCATTAAAATGAGATGGGATAAACATTTGAAGACTGATCTCCATGCAGCTTCCTATTTGTTGAACCCAGCATTCGTATATGGTCCAAATTTTGTTCATAAGGGAGGGCTAATGCAAGCTTTGATTGATGTGGTAGAAGCTAACTCAAATGAAAATGTTGATTGCTTCAAGATAATGAAGCAAGTCACATTGTATCTTGAAGGAAAAGAATCTTTCAGCCGAGAGACATGTAAACAAGGAGCTCAAAGACTAGATCCTTGTAAGTAACTAAGTATTTATCTTTATTGTTTAGGGTTTAATTGACATATTAATTGATTGCAATTAATATTTTGTACATGTTTTATTTTGTAGATGAATGGTGGATGTATTATGGCTATTCAGTACAAGAATTGCAACATGTTGCAATTCGTATTCTTAGCCAAACATCTGCTTCTTCTGGTTGCGAAAGAAATTGGAGTTTATTTGAGCGTATCCATACAAAAAGAAGAAATAGATTGGAGCATCAAAGGCTGAATGATTTAGTTTACACTAATTATAACTTGCGATTAAAGCATAGGTAACTTTAAATATTATAAAAAATTTTGTTCTTCACTATAAAATAGATGTATTTAAAAGTTTTAATTGAAATTATATGTCATTGAAATTTGAAGGGCTGATTTGAAGAAAAAGCAGACAAGTTATGATCCTATTGATTATGAGTCTATTGATGAGGTCGATTTTTGGGTGACTGAAGAAGATCCCATTCCAGAATTTAATAATGAAGATGTAGAAAATATTGAAGGACTTCTTGGTAGTGAAGACATTGCACATTCTTCTACCGTGGATAGGGTTAATGAAGGTTTATATGTGCTGTTAATATTCTCTTACTAATTTATTATTCATCCATATAATTATATGTTACATATAATCATTGATATTATTGTCATGTATATGCGTAGGTGACGAAGATATGGACGTTCCTGATCCCCCAGCTTTACCTGATGATATTGTTACCTCTTACCCTCTACCCAATCTACCTCCTAATGATTCACCTCAAATAGATCCCCTTGATGAGTTGTAGAGCTTCATGATTTAATTCGGTATTTTTTGACTATTCTGATGTTGGTTCCTGCCTCTTGGTTGTTTGATGAATGCTAATTGACATTGTAATGTTTTAACTATATTTTGATGTTAATTATGGATTTTGATTCAACTTTGAAGAACTAACTTATTGTTAGTAATGACTTTTAAATTATGAAATTGAATTATGGTTATTTTATTATTGTCAATTAAATTATAATATTTTAGTATGACCGGTTCGACCACCGGTCCAACCCCGGTTGAACCACTGACCCTTAAACCAGTGCCGTGACCGGTTCATTGACCGGTCCGGTTTTTTGTTCCTTGAATGGCAGAGGAGCAATAGAAAACAAAGAAGGCCGGCGGTGAAGGACAAAAGAGTAGTGGGGGGGGGGAGAGAAACTTTCGGCAGTGGTGAAGCACAACGTCGACGGTGGTGGTGGGTGAAACCCTTCGAACCTCCTCTAGTACAACTCTGGTTCTTCAGTGTCGCCAAATCGCAACACTGTGGTGGTGGGAAATCGGAGGAAGGCCGGTGGTGATGAACGACGCTGTGGTCTCTGTGTCTTTTTCTCTCTCGATGAAGAAGCTCCACCGTGCTCATCTCTGTAATCTCCGTCAAGAATGGTGAAGGGAAGGTTGAAGGAAGACGAAGCTCGCTGGCGGCCATGGTGGTGAGTGACGCCGCCAGTGAGAAAGAAGAAGATGCAAGTGTGGAGGTGATGAAGAAGAATAAGCTTTTCTCCCAAAACTCGATTTGGTGCTCTGCTCGTCTGCGGCGCTCTCTGGTTGTAGTATCGGGTCTGTGTGCCGAGGAAGAAGAGCTTTTTCTGTCCTTGCGTTTTGACCAGGGACTAAACTGAAAATATTTAAAAGTTCGTGAAGGGATTAAAATGAAAAATTTAACACTTTTGTGGGATTAAACTGATAATTTTGAAAATTTAGGCCCTTTTCTTCATATACTTGCAATTTCCAGAATTTCTGGGAATTTTCTATAATTGTTCCTAGTCCTAATAAATATTAATTCTAACCTCAATTGACATTCTCCACATTCTTTAATTTTTTTCTAAAACACCTACAATACAAGATTAAGCATAAGGTAGCATAAAAAATTTAAGAAATTATTTATATGAATAATTAAAAAATTACAATCATTTTGCCCCTAATTACATTTAATTCAATATAAATCTCCCTAACTCAAATTAGTATTTAATGTCCTAGGAAATGCATTAAAAATATCAAATTAATCATAAAAAAGGCATATCAAAATATGTTTTAATCATTATCATTTTTATTAATATTATTTTGGGCTTGTATCAGGGTTATTAAACCCGGACCGGCTGGTAAATTGGTTTAGTCCGATCCACTATGTTTTAAAAAAAATCAATTTTTTTTAAATTTTTCTTTAAAATTTCATATTAATTAATCTAAAATATTTAATTTCTTCCTATTTTAGCTCCACTTGACTCACTAATCTTTAATCCAATATCCCAACTCATTGAATGGTTTAGAACCTTCGTTTGCATAAAAAAAAAAAAAAAAGAGTATATGTCTCATCATTGTATTAATAAAATATAAAAAGGGTGGGTCCATTATTCGGCTCATCAACCCTCTAGAAGTGGGTCAGGTTAAGAAAATGTCAACGCACTCATCCAAATATCCAAGATAGAATTCGGATCCTAGTGGGCCATCCATTTTGGGATGGGCTACCCCATTTTCAATTCCTAGCCTAATGTGGACTTCTTTTCTTATTAAAAAAAAAAAAAGCTTGAAAGTTTGAAAATGTAAGAGATGTACCCACAAGTTTAAAATTGGGCAGGTATATTTCCCACTATAGGCTAGCTTTTGTTCACGACAAGTGAAAAGGAGGGTTTGAAGTCAAGGATGTGCAGCTCGATGATGAAAAATAAAGTCTACTTAGTTACTACATCCTCAATTAATTATTTACTTAGCATGAAAAGAAGTGTAAACATGACATTTCACATTTGCTTTGATATTGTATTCCTTTCCTTTTGGCTAGTCGCAGTATCCGAGTGGGGCGTTGAAGATTGACTAAGCTGGTAAAGAGTGAAGGTGGGTATATAATCACCTCAAAAAGAAAAGAATTAAAAAAAGAAGAAAATGACCCCAACACAATATATATGATTGCGTGCTTAAGATACAATATTATACCACTAGGTAGAGTTGGCTCTGCCTTCAAAATAGAAACACAATTCCGTAAAATGTCCTATATGATATTCAAATATTTTTAAAAAACAGAAATGATAAATGATTACAAGATGTGATTTTTTTAGAGGGAATTACTGGAAGGTCTCGAGTAAGTAAGGAACTTAATTATCAAGAAATCACAATGATAAGTGAGGTATTGTAATTAATTTTTTATTATGAAATTTGTTATTACGTGTTTTTCAGTAGTCATTGGGATTTCTTGATAATTAAATTCTTTAATTTCTTGAGAATTTATAGTAATTCTCCCAGTTTTTTATTTATTCATATATTTTATTATCATCTTTTCAAATATATAAATACATGCGCGGTATAAATATTTTGAAAAAATGTGACCATATTACAAAATTATATGAGAAGCTTATCATTAGAGTGCTTACGATGCATTACATGGAAAAAAAATTATATATTATCAATTTTATGAGAAAACCAAAGAGTATGGGATTTTGTGGAAGAAATAAAATAAAAAAATGGGAACTGAAAATAAAGTGAAGGCATATGAAAAAGGCGATACTACTATTTTATTAAGCCATTTTGGAATAACAAAGAATTCTTATTGATATTTGCACTATCAGTAATAGGGCTTAACAACCTTCGTTATCGAGTGATGAGCTTTGAATTGATTTTGTTTTTTTCCCCCAGAAATTTAATTTGTATCACAGTATACTAATTTTTTTCAAAAGTTTTGTTACTACTTTATGATTGGACAATTCAATAACTAAAAAGAATTTCTAACATCAAAAGATCTGACCCTTGGGGAAATGAAGCTATAACAGTTATTTTGCAAAATAAATGGGAACAGATAGCAAATACGAATAATTAATTTCCATAACAGAACCTTTTGTCTTTTGTTGACTATTGATACTTGAAAGTATTTTGGCGACAAAACCCGCTGTTTCTTGTTGCCAGTCAACTTTTTTATTTACCACATTTTATTACCAAAGTATTCAGATTAACTAACTCTCACTTATTAATATAAGTTAGTTAATTTATTAATTATAAGTTAAATTTTAAATTTTGTTTTTATTCATAAATGGTTTCAAAAGTCAGCATGTATAAATTCTTTTTGTTTATTATAATTAAAGGTGTTCAACATTTTTCCATCCCGATGCCAAACAAATTGGAATAGAAAAAATTCGGAATCGGGAAAAATTATTTGGGATCGAGATCGGGAATAAGACTTCCCGATCCCGAATATAACACAACACACACACTTTTTTTTTTTAATATTTAAGAAGGCAAAGACCAAATGTAAAAGAAAATGTGAAATCCCTAACTCCCTCAAGATAATATCTATCATTTTAGTTTATTCAGTTAATTTCATTTATTATTTAATAAATAATTCTAATTTTTTGTTTTTGTCCTTATGCTTTTTGTAGCTGAATCGATAACTTTAAGCATATATTGTACTAATTACATATTTGTATTGGACTAATTTAGTACAATATGATATTAGAGAAATTATATAATTCTACTAGCTAAAGGAAACACAACAAAAAATTCAATATAGGGAATTTTTTTTACAAAAATATCCCGTCAGAATTGGAGATTCTCGAAATCGGGAATAAAAATCATTCATGAATCCTTCTCGAGATTGGGAATGGGAATGAGATTTCCTGATCTCATCTTGTCCCGAGAATACCCCTAATTGCAATTAATAGGAGAAAAATTGTAAAAATCGCATTTATACCCTAAAATTGGACTTATAATAAAAATTAAAATTTTTAGTTAACATGGACTTATAAATAGGATCATGAGTACTGACTAATGTGACCTACTTCTAAGTAAATTTTCTGAGTAAATATTTTGAGTCATCACAACCAGCCAAATAACTAATTTACATACATTATTAATTGAAAAAATGATTTAAGTTAGTTTTTTTTACAACCTTTTGGGCAGCCAGTGTCTGACACTTTTTTTAGATTCTATTATCAGGTATTTAAGTAACTGATGAATCCGAGTCAAGTCTTTGTGACCAGAATGCCTCTCTTCAAGGGTTTTGTTAAACAAAGTGGGATTTGAACTCAATTCGCCTACTTTATATCTAGCTAGTCTACCACCAGAACAAGTATCTTTGAGTAGTGAAGTTTGTTATTTATGAGTAATTAATAAGCACTATTTATTTGAGACTCTTCCTCCGGGTAGCATTTGAACATAAAGACACTGTATTAAACTATCAAGGGTTTGTATTTTGTAATGGAGATACCAACTTTGCCAATATTTATAGATGTTAATTACAACCAGTTTTTTGAGTCATAAAATTTGCCCCGTTGCTAATAATAATTAGTCAATGGAACCAAATTCAACTAAAATTTCCTCCATAATTGTAAGTGGTTGGAAACTATAGTCTAATGTGTAATCAATTAAAACGATAATGTGAATATGATGAAAGGCTTATCTGATTTTGCCACTACATATATAAGCGGTCAATGCAGATCCTAATGCACAGTTAGTCCCACGTTCATTGGTCTCTCTATCTATCATTGTTTGTGTTTAAAAAATATGGGTGACAAAACGATGAATTATAAGCCAGTAAATAAATAAATATAATCTCATATGACCAATTGCTCAGAAGACTCATGAGAAAGCCAAAATTCGATGTTTCATGTGGCAAAATGAAAACGTGTCTTAATTGCTCATGTATGTGATGTATATCCTTTTAGGGTCTTGTCCTATTTATAAGTTATTTTTGGTATATTTTATTGGAACTAAAAAAAAACTCAAACCCTATTAATTCTATCTTAAAATTTATTAGTTTTTTAATTTTACTATTATTTAATATATACTATAATATCCTAGTAATAAATCAACATAATAATAAATGAAGGATAAAATTGTATATTCATGATAAAAATTTAATGATGTAACTTATAAATATGAAAAATTAAAATATTCTCTCTCTACCTTATAAATAGGACTAGAAGAAAACTCTTTTATATTAAACTCCAAGAAAAAAGTTTGAAATCATTTTAACATGGAAGAATTACTATGAGATCCTAAAAAAGAGATTTAATAACCAAAAAATACAAATACAAATGAGTGGCATAACCTTGCTCTAATTTCCTACACTCGAACTTAAATGTTTATTCCTTAGTAGTTATTGGACTTGTATTAGATTAAATCCTTTCATTGGGACCTTGCAGTAATTTCTCTTTTAATAATATTATAATTAAAATGAAGTAATGATGGATAAACCTATCTACTTAACACATACTTCCTCTGATTCAAAATATAAGAGTCAAACTTATAAGGGGGTTTTTTTTTATAAGACCACTTTTTTGTCTCTGCATTTAATGTTTTTTCCCCAAATTTGTCACATTGTCTCTTATCATTCTTCTCCCCTACATTCTCTTTCTTCCTTTTTTTTCATTTGTTATCTCTCTTATTTATTCCCTTAATAAATAAAGATATACTGGGAAAAGAAAGTAAGTGCTTGTTTGAGATCACTTTTGGGATCCTCAAAAGTGTTTATTCACATAAGTCGAGACAAAACTTCTCTACATACTTACCTCGTACACCGTAAATCACAATTGAAAAGATAATTTTGAAGACTTCAATCACCATTTCAAACAAACACTTATATCTTACATATTTATTATTTTTAACTAATTTTAACTAACTCCTTGATAAATGTAAAGTAGGTATTTGGCTTTTATATTTTGAAGAAGCAAAAGTATTATACTTTTCTGATCCTATTTATAAAATACTTGTAATCAAGAAAAACCTTAAATCTTATTAACTTTGATATGCCTTACAATTTAACAACTTTCTAGATTTGCACTTATTTAATATACACCATACCTTATGAGAACAAGTCTAGACAAAAATAAATAAATGATAAAATTGTATATTCATATGAAAAATTTAATTATGTAACTTATAAATAAAAGACCCCTAATCTCTCTGCACTAATAAACTAATAAATAGGACCCAAATAGCAATTAATTGCTGGGATGATATAAAATAAGTTTTTCTATGCTTTGCAAGACAAAACTCTTTTATAGTCTCATTTATAAGGTACTTTCAACACGTTTCACATAGAGTAAGAAAAACTTTAAACTTCGTTAACTCTATCTTAAATTTCAAGAACTTTCCAATTTTACTCTCATTTAAGTACATACTTTCAAGAAAATAATAATCTACACAATAATAAATAAAATAAAATATAAAATTATACATTCATGCATAAAATATCTTGTCCTATAAAGAGGACTAAAAAATATATTCTTTCTCTAGTTTATAAATATGATCAGTGGAGTACATCACAATATATTCTTTCTCTACTTTATTTGTCATGCTTTGATCATCATTTTACAATTCACTGCACAATTAAACATTTTTTGTCATTTTTACACTTGGCGACTAATTATTGTGTGGTTTATGGCATAAGCTAGTCTAAAAACAATCTTAAATTTAATAAAGGCTATTTAGTAAAATTACATGACTCAATAAATTATTTCATTGTATATTACTTATTTTTATTCTAATTATATATATGGCAAAGTTAACTAACTTTACGATTTTTAAAGAATGGTAGTTGATAGTTTATATCATTAAATTTATAAAAACAATAAGGGTCTGTTTGGTTCGACGGAGGGGAGGAGAGAGGAGCGATTTTAATGGAGGGGAGGAAAGGGAAGATATTTTCATATTACCTCGTTTGGATTGATGAGAGGGGAGGGGAGGGGAGGTGAATGATTTTAATGTTATCTTGTTTGGTTTGGGAGGAAAAATATTTTAATTTGGATAATTTTACCCTTTTATTTAATTTTTTAAAAATTATGTACAATGTTTAATAAAATATATTATAAATATAAAATTATAATTTAATAATTATAAAAATTGAATAAATATAACTATAATATACTAATAAATATCTAAAATTATATTACATGTTTTTACGTATCATATATATATATAAATGGCCAAGGGTATTTTTGTCCAATAAAAAAAAATTTAACCTTCCCTCCAAATTCTCCCAATTTGGTGGGTGGGGGGGGGGAGGTTTTGAGGGGAGGGGAGGGGAAATTTCACATCTTACCAATTAAGGGGAGAGGACCAAAATCCCTCCACTCCCCTCCCCTCCCCTCAAATCAAACAGACCTTAAGTGACTTTTAATTTCAAAGAGATTTTTTTTGAACTTGTCCTTGTAATGTCTCTTTGTTCAAATTTGCTTATGAATAATATTTAATTCTAACTTTTACCTATAAGGAAGAAGTAAAATATCAGAGGTCCTTTTTTCAGCTAAAAAAAATTGAAGATAAGAATCGCAATTTACACTTCAAAGTTTTTCCCCTTATTTCTTTTCATGTTCTTGCCGCTTTAAGTTTTTTTTTTTTTTACGAGCCCTCTGTAAGATTATATCATAGTGGTATTATATTATATTTTATTACATTATGTTATGTGTTTTATATATGTTCAATAAAATATTTAAATAAACGCATTGATATTGAAAAAATATTTATCTATTAAACAAAAAATGCTTCTTAATTTATTTTAAGGATCTTTAGGAAATTAATTCAAAAGTAGATAAATACTCGAGACAGTCTCGCGTAAGGTTATTCTCAATGTCATTTATCAGAATAAGTTGAACAAAGATTTTTTTTTTGAATTTTCTAAAAAATATTTACTTACATTCAAATTAGAATTAAAGACTATTTTTAGATGGGAAAAGAAAAAAGTAAAGTGAGAAATTGGTCAGAAAAAGAATAATGTCAAGATAATGATCACCACTAATTGAAGTACCTGTTGTCTCTCTTGATAAGAGCAATATCTCATCTTAGAATTTGAATGTCTTTCTTTTTTTAGAATAAGTTTTTTAAATGCCACATTTCCATAAATACATAAATCAGTCATAGCAAGAGAATTCTATTTAGACTAGCTTGAAGCACCACGCGAAGATATTTCTGAAGTTAAATTAAAATTAAAATTGCATCCGTCCCATTATGTGTGTGTGAGAGAGAGAGAGAGAGAGAGAGAGAGAGAGAGAGAGAGAGAGAGAGAGAGAGAGAGAGAGAGAGAGAGAGAGAGAGAGAGAGAGAGAGAGAGAGAGAGAGAGAGAGAGAGAGAGAGAGTAACATCCCAAAATTTATTAAAAGGTTAAATTCCCAAAAAGAAAATTAAATGGTGCTATAAATTAATCTTGAGAATTAAATGCCTATTTTCCTGAAAATTCGAAGAATAATAGTTCATGGTCATAATTTGGTTTGGAACTCTTTGAAAAATTATTTTAAGGCTTCATAAAGTTAATTAAAGAAGAGAATCCTTAAAAATTGTTAAGGAATAATGTATGGAAGTTAGATAATAAGCTAAATTATGGAAAGAATCTTAAATTAGACAAAGAGAAAAAAAATTAATGCATAGTGTGTGTAATTAATAGGATAAAAATATACATATATATATTATATTAAAATAAAACACACACACCCTTTCCTTTGCTTCATATGAGACACACGCACACACATTCAATTAATTAAATAAACGCACTCCCTCTCCATACTTCTTTCATATCTCATATGTACACACACACTCGTTAATTAATTAATTAAACACCGATGTGTCACACACACACTTTCATTTTTTTTAAAACATCATTTCACCTCTCCATTACTTCACTTTCGGTAGCCAAAGAAAAGAAAAGAGAGAGTGAGTGAGAGAGCAAGAGAAACATAATAGAGAAAAAGAGAAACATAAAAGTGATAGGTGTCATTAGAGGAAGGAAGAAGTGACTACAAATTTCACATATAATTCCATATCTTTATATAGATGAGTTTCCTTCCCATATTTTTAACTATTTCTAGTTGATTTGAGGTTGTTTTGGATGATTGCTATAAGTCTAGAATTTTAGAAATTAAGAGGAGATATTGTTCGGTTAGTTTCTCTAAAATCATTTTGATTGTAAAATAAATTTCGTTAGCCAAATATAGTCCAAAAATTATGAAAATTTTTATAATTAAAATATACATGATAAGCTTTAAATTGATATATAATATGTATCATTTGGGTTTGTAAGTAGTGAGATATGAATTTTTAAATTTAGATGATGAATCTTGAACATTTTCTGGTATAGATGGGGTTTGACGAAATTTTGGAAATTTTGTTTCTGTAATTTCTATATGGTAATATTTTTCCCTAAAAATATAATTAAATATGATAATATAGGATTTTGAACCATTCCATTTGAAGTTCTACAGATTTAGTTATGAATTTTAGAAGTTAAGCTATTAAAACAAGAAAGATTTTCTGGCAGTATGAAAAAATGTTAAAAATGGGAATTATTTATGAATAAGTGTTAATGGAACGTATTTTTATATTGAACTAGACTTATTAATTGACACATAGAATTTGGAACCACCTTAATTGGATATTCCTAGATCAAGATATGAATTTTCAAAGATTATTGAAAATTCTAACAGATTTGTGTAATAATGCAAAATAATAAGTAAGGGTATTTTTGTAATAATTGGGACTCTATGGGTCTAGTTAAATACTTAGAGTTGGCATGAGTCCATTAAATACCCAATGGTCCTAATGTATTAACTATAATAATAACCTACCAAAGTATCTTGAAATACTAAATATTTGGAACAAATAATAATTCGCCGGTCTGTGAATAATAAATTATATAATTTGACATTTGTCCGAGACGCCTAAGAGACTGAGAACAGAAACCAAATTTGAAAAGACTGTCAGGTAGTACCTTATCTCTTATATCATATGTGATGTCATGTATGTGTACCATATCATCTATATATGTGCGAGACAGATTGTCCATAGGCAGTAAAACCCGTAAGTACAAGTTGCACCGAGAGTTACCCGGGGGCGTCTTGAG
This sequence comes from Albizia julibrissin, assembly GCA_037074505.1. NCBI lineage: Eukaryota > Viridiplantae > Streptophyta > Magnoliopsida > Fabales > Fabaceae > Albizia > Albizia julibrissin. Next base: position 40,218,609 of record CM073479.1, read on the forward strand.
CCAGGTAGGCTTGAGGCAGAAAGCCCGTGACTGTACCTTGTATGGGGCAGAGGCCCTAGGCAGCCAGATTGTGAATCTCAAGTGCTGTGAGTTTGTGATAAGGGACCAGTTAGGCCCTTTTATGTGCTGCATTCCAGTAAGTTGAACTATTTGATGATTTGTTTTACATGCTTAGTCTTTGCATATTATATGAGTGATCTGTGTACTACTGAGATTCTTTTGAATCTCACCGCTTTTTCAACAAATGATATACAACAAAGGCGTCCAGCTTCAAGGGCAAGAAGGTAATATAGACGGACGAATAAAAGGCGAATTAATTATGGACTATCTGGTTATCATTTTATTTTGGTTGACTGTAAAATATTTATAAGTAGTAGTGGTAGCGATAGTAGTACTAGTACCCACGATGCAGACTATATAAGTTATAATCAGTAAGTTAGACTTTCGATAACGCACTGATATCCAAAAGCCCATAAGTTAACTACCACTATGCGAACTATGGATAGAAAATCCTCTGCATTTTAAACAAATGATTTTAAAACTGATGGGGATAATGAATTTACAAACTAAAATGAGACCACACATATTTATTTTTAATTTTTTTTGAAAACCCCACACAAATATAAGTTGAACTCTGCCTTAAAACTAGAACTTTTAATTATTATGGTCTCATATTTAAAATTATTATACATTCAAACTCATCTAAAAACTTTAAAAATTAAGTTATTAGAGAGAGAGAGAGAGAGAACATTAAGAAAAAAAAATATGGAATTCTTATCTATATATATTGTAAATAACACAGATCGATTGCTCCAATATATGTGAGAGCACTTAAAAGGGTCATGGATTCAAGTTGAATAGTCAAAACGCACAAGGTTCGCCACAAAACTCCACCTTTCCACTTTGCGATGATGAGATTCTTTAATTAATTAATTAATTAAAAAGAAAGGCAAGAAAGCAATACTTGACTCTTTAATTTTTTTTGACATATATTTTTAGGGTAAACAATCAAATTAAGTAGGAAGATGCTACCTCCAAACCTTAAAATAAGAGTTAGTGGACTATTTTCTTAAAGAAATTAAAGAATCTAAATAAATGATTTAATTATAGTATATATTTTATATCATTAGATTATATATCAATTTATAAGTCAAACAAATTAGTTTTAGAGAAAAATAATAAATATATATACTTTTAAATAATTTATTTAGCTTCTTTAATCTCTCCATGAAAAAATTAACTGACTCTTATCCTCTGGATTAAAAAAAAGGATATATTTCCATTCCTCTCTCCATACAACAGTTGAATATGGCCTTCAAATGACCCAAAATATTGCATACACTGTTAACTTATTTATCTTTTTCTCTTTTTCCCCCCTAAGGGAAAACCGGTGAGACAGTTCCTGTACTATATATATCAAGGTTATTAAACCTAGACCGATCAGAGAATCGATCGAGGTATTAGATTAAGGGTTAGTGGGTCAGACCGGAGTTAAACCGGAACTAACCCGGGACAAAACCGGTGATAAATGAAAATTTTAGGCTTATTAATATAAAATTATAATTTTTTTTTTTAAAAATCGATTTTGTAAAAAAAAAAAAAGGTAGACCGGTTCACTATCCGGACCAGACCGGTTTCCTGCCCGGGTCGCCGGTTTCCTGGCCGGTCCGGATTTAATAACCATGATATATATATATATAATTTAATGATATATAATACGTATTTTGATTAAGTAATTTATTTAATTTTCTTAATTTTTTTTAAAAAAATCAATTAATTTTTATATTAAAAACCAAAAAATATAATATATATATATATATATATATATTTTTTTTTTTTTCCATTGCACTAACCATTCAACAGTTGAATATGTCCTTGAAATGCGCCAAAGATATTGCATACACTGTTAACTTATTTGTCTTTTTCTCTTTCCCCCATTAGGGAAAATAGGTAAGAAGTCTTTGTTCAGAAATTTTATTAGTTATAAGAGTCTAAATTGAAGTGTAGGTACCTTCTTAGAATGAAATCTTGCATAATACTAAAATTTTGTGTGTATAAAAATATATTCTTTTAACCAATAAAATATTCAAACACGAAGTTTTCACCAATCTCCTCTAAATTATAGGAAGTTTCTCTAAATTAATAATAAATTGATTAATGACATGGGGTTATTCAAAATTAGATTACTTTAATCAAAATTGTTCCCATAAGCATTCTCACATCATTTGTACAAAGTGAGTTTAAACTTGTTGAGAGAATGAGGATATATTTTTCTTGGCAAGTGCCTTTTCGTTTATTAATATTGTAAAAAGTTTTTAAACCACTGAGTTTGTTCATAATCAGCCTCATATTATTAAAGAAAAAGAGATCGTTTCTAAAGACTAGTTTGAGCTTTTTGAACTTATAAACATTTCCGTGCGAGGCTTCATGATGTCGATGCGGCCGGGACTTATACATAACAAAGATAATGCACAAAATAATTATACTTTTAAAATAGTACTTTTTTTATAATAATAATAATAATAATAATAATAATTAAAACTAATTAATACTCTCTCTGATTCTAAATATAAAATAAAATTAATTTTTTTGAAGATATTAAAAATATTAATTAAATTACTTTAAAATATTTATATTTAAAAAAATATATTTACCATTTCTTTTGATTGACGTGCGTGCGTGCGTAGATAGAGCTGCGCCTAGCTTTGCTTTCCTATGATTCACAGTATCATGAAACAACATAACAACAACATTTACAATCAAAAGGCTGATTTTTTATGTATATCAGCAAAACATTATTAGTCCCCCAACTTCACTTTAAGGGACAACTAGAGATGGACGAATTCACAATTCAGGCACTTGTCTATATATTGTGTTCCATTTTGCAAAAGTAGCTAGCAAACTAATTTTTTGTATTATACTATTAAATTATAAGATTTTGACGTCCTTACTATTCAAGGGAAATTAAATTAAATATTTACGTGTGTGTGTCTCCCTCTCTATATGTATGTATATGTACATTTACATCTTTAAGATTGACCCAAACCCACACGCAAACTTGAGAAATTTCATAACTAACATCTATATCTTGAACCATTAAAGCAGTTTAAAATTTTGCATCCGAAAAAAAGAATTCAAAAAACATGATTGACTCTGTGCTGTAGAAGTTGTTTTAGGATCCTATTCCTAAAATAGAACATATAAATTCTCTCTCCTTCTCGCATCGACCAGCTTGTCCATCATAATGATACTCTGTTTCCTACACCATAGAATGAAACTGCAAAATAAAAAAGGTACAGAATATTTTCAAAATCATCTGACGGAATTGATTGCGGAATATAATAATAAGAATAAAACAGAAATAAAAGATGGATGACTATATACATGTTATAAGAGAACAAAATATTAATTTACATTATGAAATACTCATCATAGATTTAATATGGATTTTTTTAATTTTTTAAGGCCTTCTTATTGTTCTCTTATAAATTATACTATCTCCAATTATTAATATAAGATCTGGTTTATAATATAAATTACACTACAATTAAAATTTTATATTAAGAATTGGTTACCATTTCACATCTTATCAAATGTTTCCCATAAAAAATGAACTGTCCACAACTTCTCAGGACTTGAAATATGGGTGGTTCTAAATTTTTGTTTAGTTTCAAAATGCAAACGGTTGTGGGAGCACCATTATATTCAAATACTTTAAAAAAAAATTAGTAATTCTATCAATACACAGTTGATCTAATAATGTAAGGCTCCGTTTGATTTTTTTAAAATCTCGAGTTTGAATTTTAGAGAAGTCATTTATGTTAGGAGAGAAAATGACAAATCTTAAATTAGATATCAGATGATAATATTAAAAAAAACTAATAATTCATTTTTCAGGTTATATTCAAAAACTTACTAAGATTTGTATAGGTCTCACGATTGGAAGAAAATTTACAAAGATATTTATAAATTAAGTTACCCAATAATAAATCCAGGTTGTGTGTGTAGGTCGTTCTTATCCAAGCCTAAACGAATCTGCAGCGGCATAGGGATTAGGGAGAGGACAATCAATCACATCATATTCAGTCCGAATAATTAACTTTAAATTTCTCCCCACTGAACAGAGGGTCTACCAAATGTGATGATAGTTTGTTTTTTATGAAAATTATAATAAGGTCTTAAATAAAAAAAATAAAAAAATAGTTATTTAAAATCATAAAATAAAAAAATAATTTTAAAGAGTTGTTAATAGAGGCTTCTCAAGTTTTCAATGAAAAATATTTAGAATTATCAATAAAATTATTTTTTTATTTTATGATTTTAAAGGATCATTTTTTTATTTTTCTTTTTGTTTGAAGCCTTATTGTAATTTTCCTTTTTTTTTTCCATATTGAACACAAAAGTGAAACTTTTCCTAAAATCATTTTATATTTCTCCATGTGATAACACAATTCAACCACCCATGTTGTCACAATTGGAAAACTCCACCACCTATCTTGTTCATGCAGGAAATGATCTAGAAGTGACCTAACAATTCATGACAGATAGTCATATATAGCATTTTGAACAAAAATGTGTGTGAGAGAGAGAAAGTTGCCAGGTAGGACTCTTATCCTAATCTGCTTTTATAAATCTACTATTTCTGAAACTAAATCCACAACGGGGTACAGTGGAAGCAAATTTTCAGTATAAAAAGGGCACGAATGCCTCTAGTTTTTTGCATCAAACTAAATACAAGTGTCCCTTCTGAAATTTGTACTATGGATATTGTATTAAAAATGAAAATTTTCTGCAGATTTGCTCTTGTACTTGTGCCATTATTATGTGCGAAGCCCGTTGCATGTTTGAGAAACAAGCAATATCATGGTGGGAGGAAAATGGGTTCTGGGGATAATAACGAGGATCTTGTCACCAGCTTACCTGGTCAGCCTCATGCAGATTTCAACCACTTTGCTGGCTATGTCACAGTGAACGAAACTAATGGAAGAGCACTCTTTTACTGGTTTTATGAGGCAATCGACAATCCTCAGGAGAAACCCTTAGTGCTTTGGCTTAATGGAGGTAAGCATATATACATATGCATACACATACGTAGACACACACACACCTACATGAAGCTGCTGGGAGGTAGCACCTCATTAAATCATTTTTTCCTGACTAGTTCTCTGTAATGTCAGTCCCGCGAATAAAGCGATAACCATATCTCTCTTTTTGGGACAATCATGTCACAAGAATCAGTTTCAATGCTCTTCATATTCACGTGGCTGTGATGAGATCTGCATTATATTCTTTAAATATAATTTCAATAGTCTAGATTTAATGTTATCAACTAATGGTTTTTAAATAAAAAATATTTTTTTGAAAAAGTGGTAATTAGGGGATGATTTTATTTTAAATTCTGTACACATTAAAATATTTTTTTAAAAAATATATAAAAATAAAAAAAATTTGGACAATCCGTATTAGATATGCTGGATGACCCAAATTTCGGTATTTATTACTCTTGATGAGTAGTGATGAGCACTGAAACTGTATCCTCATGTCACATTAGATTATACAAATTATGTGTGGCTTAACAATTGGAGTTGTGTCTCTGGAGAATGGAGTTGGAATTAGAGTTAGAGCCAAACTATAAGAAACCAAATTAAGAACAAAGTTTAACAGTTATATGACTCTTGTTAGGTTCCTTTTCATCTAAAATGGTTCAAATATTGCTGACTCATTACTTAGTTGCTTTTCAGATGTGTGTTGTTGGCTAAGGTGACAAGATGCTTTTTTGTTGCAGGACCTGGGTGCTCTTCTGTGGGATATGGAGCAACACAAGAGATTGGTCCTTTTTTAGTGGACACTAATGGCCAGGGTCTTAAAGATAATAACTTCTCATGGAACAGAGGTATATATGATGACTTGTGAGGACCACACACACATATATACACAACACATCACAACTCACACTTTCTGGTGCAAACCCATCTCTCTACTTAGCTTTCCATGTAAAATTCTGGTGATGATGCACCAACGTTAATCATTGTTTGTATATAGTGCTCCATTATTTGTCCCCACACAACAATTAATAATATTATTGGTGGTGCTGAGTATTCTTGACGTTTGTGATGATGCAGAAGCCAACATTTTATTCGTGGAATCTCCAGTCGGTGTCGGCTTTTCCTACTCAAACACAACCAGTGATTATGAACATCTTGGAGATGACTTCACAGGTTATAAATCAATTAACCTTAACATCATTAATTGCATATTTAGTGCCAGCCATTAATTAATTAACCTCTTTTAATAAAGGTTGCTATTTCATTTGTCTGTGACAGGTAACGATGCTTACAATTTTCTGCACAAGTGGTTCCTCAAGTTTCCTTCTTACAGAACTAGGACATTTTACATAGCAGGAGAGAGTTATGCAGGTATATACATATTTTTACCTACATTAATTAAGATCTTCAAAACACAACAATCTTGTTTCTTAAGTTTGATATATGTAGATTATTTGATAAACAAATATATCTTCAGGAAAGTATGTACCTGAGCTTGCTGAGCTCATCGTTGATAGGAACATGGACCCTTCGCTTCATATCAATCTTAAGGGTATCCTGGTACGGTCCTCAATAATTTGAAAAGTATTCTCTTTCTAGCCAGGTGCTAGCTAGATATAGGTACCAGTTGCTGAGCTTGTCAGATCTGAACTGTCTAAATTTAAGTATTTTTTAATTGATGATTTTATTAAAAATTATGTTTTCAGAAAAAGATAATTATAAGATTATCTTTATTTTACATTATTTATATATTAAAAGAATCATTTTTAAAAAAAATAAAAATAAAAGCTCAGATCTAAATGGTTCTGCTCTGAAAAGCTCATTGTGCCTATATAGAGCTTCCTTAAATAACATAAGCTAACTTTTAAAAGAATATGTTACTTATACTTGCACATGCATATCTGTTAGTTTAGTTCCAATAGATGTAGGTTACCTATTACACACATCCTATCCCACTAAACAGTGCAAGGCAAATAAAAATTTCCACATTTTACCATTATTTCCTTTCAAGAAAAAAAACTTACACGTGTCAGAATAATATTGACAGCTGGGTAATCCAGAAACATCTGATGCGGAGGATTGGATGGGTATAGTGGATTATGCTTGGAGCCACGCGGTGATATCAGATGAATTACATAGAGAAATAAGAGAAAGTTGTGACTTTAAAAGCAGTGATCCATGGAAAAACCAAACATGTTGTGATGCTGTTGATGAATTGCTTGCACAGTACCACAAGATTGATATGTATAGTCTCTACACACCTGTCTGCTTCGCCTCTACTGCTTCAAGTTCCAATAATAATCAATATTATGTGCAAGGTTTCATGAGTTATAAACGCACGGTGAAAATGGTTAGTGAAAAATATCACCTTTTTTCTAACCCAGCTTCTATTTCTTCTCTTTATATATATATATATCTGTCTAGAGATTATTACTTGTCAGATCAAAAGCTTGTGCACTAGTTTTAAAAGGTCTAGTGGATTTGGTTGAGCAGATGCCTAGGATAATGGGTGGTTTTGATCCTTGTTTGGATGATTACGCCACAGCTTTCTACAACAGACCAGATGTTCAGAAGGCTCTTCATGTTAGCAATGGTCATAGCATTAAGAATTGGAGTATTTGCAAGTATTCCTCTAATAATATTCACTTTCCCTTTGCCATGCTATTATCATTTAGTAAATATAATATGATACTGTGATAATTATTACATGCAGCTACAATGTATTCTACCACTGGAAAGATTCAAAGCCATCTGTTATCCCAATTTACAAGAAGCTTATTTCGTCAGGACTGAGAATCTGGGTTTACAGGTAACTAATCAATTACTGTCTAATGTGGTGTTTAGTGTTTAGAGTTTATATATATATATATATATATATATATATATATATATAGAGCATATATTGGTCCCACTCCCAGACAATAACTTAGGAATATATTGACTGTTTTCTATATTTCATGGATCAAATTCTATGTTACAGTGGAGACACAGATGGGAGAGTGCCAGTACTGTCCACTAGATACAGCTTAAGGGCTCTGAATTTGAGTATCACCAAGACATGGAGACCATGGTATCACGATAATGAGGTAGTTAAACTTAAGAATATGGAGTAATTATATCACCATATAATTAATGTTATTCATATATATATATATATTCCCTCTGTTATTATATATAAGATTCAGTTGATTTTTTTTTAGAGATGTTGAGAAAGCTAAATATATTACTTAATTATAATATATGTTGTGTATCATAGACTAATTAGTTTAGAAAAAAAATGAAAAATATAGATACTTCAAAATAAGGGAACATGATAAAAAAAGAACATGAAAATTGCAAAATCAATAAGATATTTCCTATAAAATGAGTTATAAATTACTTATCAAGTGTAATTATTACCTTATCAATTCTAGGCAACAAATCTGATTTGATATTTTCAAATTTTCAAGTTCTTTTTTTTTTTTGGTCATTTTCCCTTAAAATAATTTATTTAGCTTTTTTAATCTCTAAAAAAAATTAACTGGTTTTTATATTTAGGATCCGATGTAGTATTTTATTTAAGAATAGTAATTAATTAAGTAATTGAGGTGGGCTTGTTTGTGGGTTGGAACAGGTAAGTGGATGGTTTCAAGAATACGAGGGGCTCACTTTTGCAACGTTTAGAGGAGCAGGACATGATGTGCCCAGTTTCAAACCAAGCAATTCACTTGCATTCTTCTCCTCCTTTCTGCTCGGACAGTCCCCACCAGAAACTAAATAAGACCTAACGCTCATCCATATATATATATATATAGTGGATGGCTATATACTAGATTTGTAACCTCGTATAAGAAGATTTTCGCCCTTAATTATATAGCACTAGTCTGTTCTATATATATATATATATACAGGGAGCGCATCAAAATCAGATGATATATATAAGAGAGTCAAGTGTTCCTAAGTCTGTCTTATTTGATCGTCTTTTATCTTATAGGAAAGTAACTTCAAAAGAAATTCCATGATAATAAAGAGACAATTAAGAGCTGCGAATATAATATATCTAAAATGATTAATTAATTATAAAGGTATAAAAAATTTAATTTTTTTCTAATAAATGCAAAGCGTGGACTCAACATAATTCGATCGCAATATTGACTGAGCATGGAATTAAATTGGATTCAATTGTAATTGAACAATTCTTTACAAGGAAAAAGAAAGAAGTAGAGAGGAAGGGGGCTGGGGTTGGGGCTGGGGCTGGGGAGATGTAGTTTGAATCTTGGAGATAAACAGGAATAAAAAAAGTCAAGGCATGTCAGGCTTTAGCCAAATAGGCCTGAATACGTAACAATGGCCTAAGGTCTGAATTTGAGCCTTAAGTCATAGCTTGTATACAAGCGTTTTTTAGACTTAGTTCTAAGTATTCAAAAAGCTTGATATGACTTGAAACCGTTTTAAAGGACTATTTACAATGTAAGTTTTTTAAAAAGCCTCATTTGGCTTTGAGCCTCTAAAACCTTCGCAAATGTTTGTACCAAACAAAAAAAGTATACATAAACATTGGTTTTTAAAAGCCGTTCCTAAAAAAAAAGACAAATGAAATACTCCCCTGCTCCTTAATATACCTCATTGAAAAGTTGATGATTTTGATTTTAAATATAAAATATATCTTCTATATATATTTATCATTTTTTTCTAAACTACTCTCTATTAATACTTACTCTAACAAGGTGGTGAATTCTTCACTAGCAACAATAGTTGGAACCAAAGACTATCCAAAATAAGGGTATTTTTGGAGAAACATGACATATTTATTATAATGAACTAACTTAACTTCTTTAATTTTACATAGGCCTTATATTACATTAATGACTGGAGTAGTATTATATTTATATATGTATGTACTCATTCTCATGAAATCAAACACAACTAACAATCATGATTATTACATTTATGTTGCTACTACTTGGCTAAAATGCACAATATAGGCTATATATCCTCATAACTAGATAAAATATACGCTCCCACACCTTACCTCAAATATAATCTACAAATCAACTTTGACTTGGGACAGAAAAAATAACAACGCACTTCTCAAGCACACATATGCATATGCTGATATTCAAGTACACAAATTTATGCAAGATATGGACACCCACACGATAATAGACACAATCAATATCTGAAAGATTCCAATCTTCTATATGAAGCCTCCCACAACTTTTGGTGTCATCCCAAATATTCCGTTTCTTAAGGTATACAGAGGAACTTGGTTAGTAGCAGCAACACTTAAGGACTTAGATTTAGAGCACCATTTGAGGTTGGAGTTTAGTATTGTTGCGTATTTCTTGTTTAGCCCTGAAGGAACAGTTCTAACGTTAAAACCCTTCTTCAACTTTGTGCTCAAAGGAAGATAGATTGCTTTGTTAATATCTTGGAGTAGATCTGTGTTTGAGTCATAGCGATTGCTTGAGTTGAAGAACATCTGAAAAGCTTTCAAGCATGACAGATGAAATTGCTTGGTAGTTTTAGGCCAATCACACATTTCATCCACTAGAACATGCTCTATGAACTCTTTCTTGTGTTTCCCAATTATCTCTCTCAAAAAAGCTATCGAATCTTCCATATCCACCTCAGGATTCTCGATCAAGTTTATCAGAACAGAGTTGACTTTCCCTTCTGGCTTTTCCTTCTGTACGTAAAGTAACAATTTGTTAAGGTTCCAAGAACACAAGGCCAAGTAGAATTCTATAGATTAAGTGTTCATAAAATTATTACCTGGTAGCTTTGTATGTCATTCAATAAACGACAAATAACCATAAGCAACCTTGTTATGGTTTCATAATGGGGTGGCCTGAGCTTGTGATTAGGTAAGCTGGGCGTGAGAAAGCAGGAAGCTGGAAGAACCAAGGTGTGTACGGCAATGGAGATCATGCCAATCTTAATATAATCATCAATGGAGGGTGTTTGTCCATTTCTGCTCCACTTTGCTTCTTCCAGCCACGAATTAAATGTTTCGTACCACTTCGCCATATTTGATTGATTAACAAAATGGGATATATGTTAGTTTTCGCTCGTGGATTGTGTTCAAATCTGAAGGATTTCTAGTAATAAAATAACCATTAATCTAAATAGTCTAACAAATTGATCAGCTGGATAATCAAACTTTGGGTTAAAGTATAATTTTGTCTTAAAAGTTTTTGTTAAGTAGTATTAATGTTACCCTTGAAGTTTTCTTAAATTCAATATTACATGGGAAGTGTTAAAATAGAGCAACGTTTTTCTTTACCGTTGAAAAGTTAATGGTTAATGTCAATTTTTTTAACACGTTATTTTCTTAATGATATAGAACAACATTGCTATGTTTTGAAACTTTGGAGACTTTATTAGCAAATTTTCACATTAACCCTTAAATTTTTAATTGACTCATTGATCATCTAACTTACAAGATCTCGCAGGCTACTGGTTATATCAGCTCCTTCTTGTTGACGATATCTTTGGGCAGTTTCATTCACGAGATCATCGAGAGCATCGAATATTACCTTGCTGTGGCTGCTTAAGCCCCCACTATCCCATCTATAATGTATTAAATCAGATAAAGAAGAAATAACACTTTTTTGTGGTCAAAACTGATAGTTATGGTCTTAAAAAAAAGACTTGACTTTTAATTAGGTATAATTACCGTGCAATTACATCTATGAGGTGTTGCAGTTCAGGAAGAGAAGCTTTCATGTCAAAGAAATCATCAGCAACAGTGATGACGATGGCACTTTTTGCGACCAACATTCTCACATAAGAGTCATGGGGTAGGGATGTGGTGGAGGCAGCGACAGCGTAGTAACAATATATGGTTTTCTCTCTGCCAAATCCCATACTTGTCAACCCCAACTCTTCTGACCACCTATATCAATTACATACCGATTAGTGCTAAGTGAAGATGAAATTCATCAGTCAAAGATATTTTTCTAGACTCAAATTGTGAACATGATAGAGGTTGTTAATTTTATTAGAATATCCTCGATGCAGCAGTAAGGTTGCTATCATGTGACTTAGAGGTCACATGTTTAAATCCTAAAAATAGCATTTTTGCTCCCAAGGATAAGGCTGCTTACATATTTCTTCTTCATACCCCACCACCTGATAGATATTGGGCCACCCTTTATATTAAGAGAGTCACACATCAATTAGTTGGACATTGAATTGAAGGTATATAAAGTTGAGTTAGGTGGTATCAACTAAGTCAAAGCATTTTCATAGAAATTCAAATATGATTGCCCTGAGTCATTTTAATAAACTTGACAAACCTCTTGAGTTCCTTCAACTCGTTTTTGTAAACAGACTGCCTAAACTCATAGTTTTTCACAGCAAGTTGTAGCAGTTCGTCGTTGCAGAGGTATGATATCCTGCTTGCACAAGTGAATTTCCAGTTATGTTTGTTAGTGTATTAAGTTTGAAATTATAAGTTACTTTAACTAGCTGAATTAAAGTGCAATAGTTAAAGCAGAAATAAGCACATACCTATTAAATGAGGTCTTTCCATTCCACAGAGCATTGGCTTCCTTTTCTTCTATAAACATTCGATGTTCCAAATGATCGAGGCGAGCAAGCCATGGAAGATTCAACTCATGCTCAATCTACAAGGCAAACGAAATAAAGAAAGTGCCAATAGTCAATGTCTTTTCTAAGAAACATAATATTCTTGACTTCGTAGAATTTAATTGGGGAGTTGATATCAGTACTAAATGTAGAACTGTTAAAATGTTTATCAATTTTTTTTTGAAATTAACCTTATTCTTATATTCTTTCAACAATAATTAAATATGAGATGAAGGGAGAAAATTAAAGAAGATAATTAAATATATCATATTAACTAATTTAACTAACATATTTAATCTTACTAAATTAATTAATTATGTCTTATATTGAAAATGACATAGTACATACAATGAGTACAAATAGGCAGATATGTGAACCGTACGCATCTCACCAAAATATACAATGAGATGCAGGTGGTCCAAAAATCTTGTATTTTAAAGTTAAAATAATGTTTACTTTATAAGTTGACAGTGATAGGACCTCATATAATAGGTAAAGTTGACAGTTTGACCTGTGATTTATTTTAAAGCTAATAAAATATTGTTTCTTTCATAAATTAAAAATATGGTAGTGAAAATTGGGCTGATCATTAATAAATTGATCAAGAAAGTAGTTCAAATCTAATGGTTTAACCGTAGTTAAACCAATTATCAACGCAATAATGGTTAAAATAGTGTAGTGTAATTAAAGTATACAAAGAATAACAAAAATATTATAGATTGCTATGTTTTAAAGAAAATTAAAAACAATTTCTTTGACCAGTCCAAAACTTTTAACTAGACTTAACCCTTTTTAATAGCATGTTTAATAGTGAAAAGACCTCATGTAATAGGCAACGTTAAAATATTGTCTTTTCTGTATTCTTTATTTATGGTAACGTGGACACAGTTTAATTGACCTGTGGTTGGAGGCCTCTATCAGCAGAAGTCATTTTCTCAAGTAGTTTCCTAGCAAAGGACCTTGCTTCCTCAAGTTGATATTCTCCACAAAACATAAAGTCTGTGGCTTTGTACACATTCATCATTGTACTTGTGAAATACTCAGGATATTTCTCCACATGACCTATGATCTCTTTGTCATGTAAAAACCAGCAAAAGCTCACTGCAGTAATTATTATATTAGGTGTAAAAAAGGAAATTAAAAAGTAATTACAGAATAAAACCTTCTGATAGATGGAGGTCAATTAGTCAGTAATAATTCACCATATATCATCAAAATATTCAATCTATTATGATTAATGACATACTTGGCGATACTTTATATCCGTGCATCCGCAGAAGCTGAAATGCCAGAGAGTCTTTGTGAAGCTGTGATGCAATCATATTGTATGGTTTTGCCCACGATTTTCGATCTACGATATTCCTGTAAATCAATTCAAATCAAATAGGAATATTATTATTGGTTATATATATGTTCCCAATGGTAGCCACAATATATATCTTATTCATCTTGGATATGGGATTTTAATTTACCCGTTAATTTGAGCCAAGGTCTCTTCCATCTCTTCTACAAAATACTGAGCCAACCCTAACTTTTCAATTTGGTTCACTATGCACAGCTTTATGAGGTCCTCATCCATGGGGTATATTTGTGGAACTGTACCAGTTAAATACAATTATTTGTAAAGATAGAGAAGAAATATAATAGCAAGTTGGTTTGGTTATTAATTACGAAAAATTGATAATAATAACTGTGTGAACCTCCACTGGGGCATCTTTGAGCTAAAGACTGCAAATAAATGAGGCACTCTTGTTTTCCAGTAACCATAAATGCTTTTGCTGTAGCAGAAGGTGATTGAAATAATGAGCCATCACTACTCAAATTGCTTGATATATCTTCTGTGCTTATCGCAAATGATAGAGGCAAAGCTTCAAGATATGATAACAATGGAGGATAACAATGCTGTCCCACAAGTCCATCCCTGTATTTTCATTCAATTATAAGTTTCTCTTTAGTGAAGTCTTCCAATTAAGGGGGAAAACTTATATAAAAAGATGCGCGTGTGTATCATGAAACCATATACGACAATAATAATTACTTGTTAAGAAACTTTTGACGACAGCTAAAAATGTACGATACCGTCTCCCTCACTGATTCTGGGAAGACGTCTCGTAAACCATTTGACTCTGCAAGTTCAACCATGGCCGGTAGAACAATGGCAAACTGACGATGAGGACAGTGGTTTTTCACATCCTTCAGTAGCTTCTCAGCATTTGCTTCAATAAATGACAATCCTGAAATTGGTGATCGAGAAGCCGTATTTATATTTTTTTCAAATCCTAATTTAACTGAAATATTCAAAATTGCTGACCAACAAAATCCAAATCCACGGTCGGATTGAATTCACAACCCTTTTAGTCATAAGACAACTTCTTTACAAATTGGATCAACCTTTACTGACATGATACTACCTCTTATCCTTAATATAAAAGCTTGTTGTGGTTAGATTTAGTGTTAAATATAAAATTTCAATCCACTTTGTTTCATAAATTTATAATTTTTTTTAAAGTATCCCTATTAATTATAGACATTAAGGAGTTTTTATCTAAAGGTAATGATGATGAAAGATGGTATTTTAAAAAAAACTAACTGATATTTATTACAAATAACTAAAATAACTAATTTTCTTAATCTACTCAAATAAGTCAATTAGTACTTATATTGATAGTATTATTATTTTTTAACTAAAAGATATTTGGAGGAGACAAGATAATATCAATCTATTCAATATAAGCGCGCGCAAACACATGTTACCCATCTAATATTTAAAATAGTACAGTAGAAAAGAATATGGATGAGCAAAAAAATGATTGGGATACCTTTCTCTATAAAGAGTAACTCAGTGTTCCACATTTTGAGGGCAACAATGGAAGCAAGAGTTGCAGGAAGGGCTTCAATGGTAGGGTTGCCGAAAGCATCACACTCTCCCCAAAATCCTTGTTCCTTCTGATTATTTATCAGCCAGTTCAAGCAATTCTCGAACATGGGCTTCAAATTTTGATCAGATTCAGCAGAACAAGAATCAGGGATCATAGCTAACCATGCGGTGTCATACGCAGAGGTACTCACAAAAGAATAGGGATCAACGTTTCGTGAGAACATCATTCCCTTAATCTTTTGGGCCCCGCGTGTTATAGAACATAAAGTGGAATCCATTATTTGAAATCAATAAATGAAAGATGGAAGAAGAAATCGATTTGGATTGCAATTAAGTGGCTTGTTGCTATAAGTTCATGAAGCAAAACTAGTGTATTTATAGTGCCTTGCGTGAAAGATTCTGGTTAGAGTTTACGTACAGTGCCTCGTAGTTTACGTTAGCAATCTGATGCTTTGACGTAGACTAGATTGTTCTACCCTAGATTTGTAACTTGGAAAAACGCCAACTTATATATTGCGGCTGGGAGAAATTTCAGACGAAATTTCCAAGAAAAGTTCATCTTTTTTTTATCACGCCGCAACATGATATCTACTCCAATTATTATAACTTGTGGTTAGGGTGGTCTAAGCTAGTCACATAGGCTTGTTTCCCCCACTTGGCTTATCATTCATCATGAAGTCATCAAACGTGAAGTGTAATTGTGATTATGTTGCAAATTATATTATTTGGTATTTTTTTTGGTAACTTATTTCTATATCAACTAAAAATAGTGTTGATTTAATTTTTTTTTTCTTTTAAGAAATATGTGGGTTGGCAAAATTCAGTCCACAGGCTAAGTCTCCTCGGTTGGCTGGATTGAGAAAATTATAGCCCCACCAAAATAAGAAAGAAATACTACAAATGGTTTAATTCATTAAGCAGGGTTGAGTCTGCATATTTCCTATATCAAAGAAATTAAGTTTTTTTTTAAAAAATCAATAAAAAAATAATTTTTTTCTCATTATAAAAGTAAATTATTTTTATTATAATTTTTTTAGCTATGTTCATTCTTATTAATTAAAGAGAAGAGAAACAAAATTATATTGTTAATTATTTTTCCTAAAAAAAGAGTAAAAGGTTAAAGTGAAATGTGAAAACTGCAAAGGAAAGAAAAGTAATGGTGTATCAGGGGCAAAAGATAAACTTGTTGGAAGGAAGAGGGAAAGGGATCATCCACTTAGGGTTAAGCAAGTAGCCCAGCAATTGCCCATTTTAACTCGCTCAAGAAAGACCCACAATAAGATGACTTAAATGGGCAAGCTTGTATACTAAATGAGACAGGCCATGAGATCACTCCCAGGCTGTCCCTGCCCGCCCATAGTTAGTGCGTGTGTGTGAATTTAGGCAAAGGAGCCCATATTAATTTAATTATATCTCACATATGTGAGATAATATATATATATATATATATATATATATATATATATATATATATATATATATATATATATATATATATCATATACGATATAGGGTGAAGTCAAAGTTGTTTTGGAAGCAATTTTTTCTTATACGATATAGTGTGAAGTCAAGTTGAAGCATATTAGGAATCTCTTGCATCACTTATATGATAGCTTCATTACATGCAATGAAGCATTTGGATCTTAATCTAAGTCAATCTTACAGAAAGTGGATTGTAGTGTTTTATGCTGGAAATGTTCTAGTTTCAAAGGTTGAAACTGAAATATCCTTGTTTGCCATAGATCACACATTTAAAAAGTTTTTATCCAATGCAAGGACTGTGACTAAGAGGGCTGAGCAACTTTTAGAGGTGGATTAATATCTTCAAGCTAATTTAATTGAATACTATGAACCAAAGCTTGACCTTTTGGCATAGTGGAAAATGATTGCTTCTAAGTGTAAATATTTAAATTTGTTTGCACATGATTTGTTGGCTGAATCAATCTCTACAGTGTCTTCAGAATCTACTTTTAATATTGAGGGTCATATACTAGATACTTTTAGAAACTCCTTATCTTCAAAGATGACCGGACACTCATATGTACTCAAAATTGGCTACACACAAGTCCTCTTAAATTGAAGGAGGTTGATGTTGATAATTTTGTGCATGTCATTTTATATGTGGCTTCAATGAGGAATGATGAGGATTATGATGCTTTATTATTAGTGTTTTTTGTAATTTATATTAAGAAATCGGTGGCAACAATATAGTAGAAGTGTAGCTTGGATTTTTTTAAAGAAAATAAAATATCAGGTTGCTCACGCTCATTCAAACCCACACGGGTTTGACCTAACCCATTTGACATAGGTTGTAATGGGCATTTGACAAGTATGGGCTAGCCCGTGCCCATTAAGAAATAAATGGGTGGGGTAATCATTGGCCAGTCATTCAACCCATTGCACATCTCTATCCTAAAACTCTCTTTTTCTTGCTACCATCTCCTTTCTTAATTTGGGTGCAAACGGTGTTGTTTAAACTTTAGTAGAGGGAAATGAAGAGAGTAAGAAATTGAGAGAACTATCGTCCCTCCAAGGTCAGGGCATGTTTGTAATCTCAAAGAGTACTTTTAGAAATACTTACAGATCGTTCACCTACAAGGTTTTTATATCGATGAAATTTGAACTCACAATCTTGTGATTATAAGCCAACTCTTTTACCAATTAGATCAATTTTTATTAACATATTCAAGTTTTTATTGAAAAAAGGGCTCATATTTAATATCCACACACAAGCTAAGACTCTCTCATCAATAAAGGGATACACACATATGTGCACTAGAAAAAAAAATTGGTTTAATTTCAGAGCCCTTTAGAAATTTAAATTCGGATTTCGTTGCCAAAGCAAAACATGCTTCAGTTGGTCTCAAGGCTTGTGATGTTAAGTTAAATATGCACCAAAAAAATATGTAGCAGGATGGTGAAATTTAAAGCCCTCAACATCTCGCTTCCAAGTCTCTTCCATTTTATTTCAATTATATTTATATATCTCAGAATCAAAAATATATTTGTCTTCGTTTGTTGCCACTTTTTTCCCTGTACCAGTATGAGTTTTGCCTTTGTCTTTTACCTTTATGCTTAGTTATGAATGAAATTATCCAGTTAGTTGCATTCTAGTATATTTTTCATACAATATATGACATTAGTATTAAGAAATCAATTTTTAATATTTATAATTTATGAATAGTATATATCTTACCCTGATTTGTGTTTTTATTTACCAATTATAAAATATACATTTGGAAGTTTGCGTTAACACACTACATTGAATTAAAAAAAACACACACACACACTACTACGTGCAAACATTAATCTTGCAAATTAAAGGACATTATTAAAGCATTCCCTACTGTACTCTTCTTGTGTAGATGCAATCAAAATATCTGCCAGCCGTTTCTGCAACAATATATTTATTTAGCAACAAAGTAACTTCTTTCTTTGACGTATTCACACAAGAGACATAAATAATAAGTGAGTGAAGAAACATTATGAAACTAGCTTGAAGCTTGGGTGAATGACTTAATTATCAACTATCTCATTTAAATTTATAACTCATTTTTAATGTAACTGATAAATGAATGGTTTTATTTTGAGTGTGTTTGTACAAAATGAGGTTGATAGCTTCAGTGGAGTCGCTGTGTATATTGACAAGAGAAAAATTCTATTACAAGAGTTGAGTCCTTAATGACTAAGAGTTTGAGCTCGCAGTGTTAGGATGACAGCTAACATATTTGATAAAACCTTTAATATAATATTCAATCTTTATCATTTTAATTTTAGTTTTTATAATAGGAAACTATAGGGTCATTGGTCACTCAAGGGGTAAAATGATTAAGATCCTTATTAAATTATGAGGAATAACACATTTAAAACCAAATAAATTTGAGGGACCAAAACTTATTAAAAACTATTGGGATGCAAATTTTATTCGCATTACAAATTAGAGTTGCACGATTTTTTTGTAGGAAAATGATATCAAGGTCCTAATTATAAAAAAATAATATTAAAAAAATTTCATAACTTATTAATAATAAATAAAAAAATAACTATTAATAAATAAAAGAACTACCTCATGACATACACAAATATACCAACAAGTCCGAATAAATTGCATTTACCAACTAACCCTTCAATGATATACACCAATATGGATAATAATCTTGTCACATCATTTTGCCCCCAGCGGAATAGTTGTACATGAATGGTGTCGGTCAACAGGTCCACCGACTTTATCCGTAGGGAAAGAATCCGCACACAAGAGAAAGTTTCCCACCGATGGGAGAAAATGTTTGTGGGAGAGCTATTCTTGATTGATTAGATCAGATAATATTTGAATCTGAAACTGTGATTTGGCTAAATACAATAATAATAATAATTATGATTTTCATTATATAAAATTTAATAAATAAAAGTTTTTATAACCTTTTGGATCACCAGTATCCAACACTCTTTTCAGATCTATACCTGAGCAATTTGATAACCCGAATCCAAATTTTATAACTAAAATGCCTCTCACTAAAGGTTTCTTTTTAAAATAAAGTGGGATTCAAACTTAGTTTATCTCCTATATAGTCTAGATGGATACTAGCAGACCAAGTATCTATAAATGAATTACATTACTGTGATTTGTAAACAGTACAGAGGTAAAAAAGAGTAACATGAATGAGTACACGAAGTACAAATAAACAATAATGACTGGAAAATAGGGGTGGTAATGTGACGCTAGTGGATAATGCATGGTGACGTTGATAATTGTAGAAGTTTTTATTTTATTTTATTGGGGTGAAGGTCAAAATTGGTCCCAAAAGTTGTAAAAAAAATATATTAATTTTGCCTTGAAATTTTTTTTAAAGCAATATCGCTTCAGGAGTTTTTAAATGATAGCAATTTCACCCTGACTATATTCATGTTAAATTTAATTATTAATTGATCAAATATACTGATCTAATAAGTCTACGCGTCATCCACATCATTTTTATTAAAATACAAATTTGCTTTGAACTTTTTTACTCAAGAGTAATGTTGGCCCAAAAACTTTTTGAGTTCAATATTGCCCTAGAAGTTTCCAAAGTATAGCAATGTAGCCTTAACGAACTATCATAAATGTTAACTTTGACTGTTAGTTGACCAAATATGTTAAAGCTATCAACTTGAACGATATTGAAGAAGACGCTACAGATGGAAGAGGAGCTTACGTTCACTAGAGAGTAATAAATAAAAAGATTCAATTACCATATTCAATACACACTATAAGCAATATTACTGAGAACAGGGGCACTGGTAACCTTCATCGCCATACCCTATCGATGTCAAGATAAACATGTATCTCTTCAATTTTCTCTTTATCATACAAGATATTTTCACCTCTTTGATTTTCTCCAATCATTCATATGAGTGCCTTTCCCAAAAAAAAAAATCCTTAATTTATAAATGTAACTTAAAAAGAATAAAGTAGATGACATATAGACTATTTGGATAAATATATTTGGTCAACTAATAAGTAAATTTAGATCACAGCTGAGACAAAATTGCTACGATTTATAAACTTTCGGGATAAAATTAAGATTTTTTGATAATTTTAGAGACAAATATGGATCTTAACCCCCTTTTCTTTTTTGGGTGAAATACAATAGTAGTAGATTTGTAAATAGCACATATCTGCTTTCTCAAACTAAAAATCATTCACGCTTTAAAATCTAAGATTTTGGAAATGAGCAAAATAGAAATTGTGAAATTTAAGTTTAATAGATCTCAACTACGTGTGTGTATGAAACAATCAAGCATAATAAATCTTAGTTTCTCTGAAAATAAACACAAATTATTACCAAAAGAATAATTCCTCCAAAATTAAGGGAGCCTGAGATTAAAAGTGTTTTGTTGTCACAAGTAATTTTTTTTTTTTGCACCAGTCGTAAGGGAACCGGTGCCGAATACGCAATAAGGGACATTTTTGTAAATAATTCATGACTTCTTTTTAATTTTTAGATCGGTTATTATTGAAACTGGTGTAAAAAATGTGCATTATTAGTGTCATTTTCATAAATAAGTTGTAGCTTTTTTTATTAAAAAAATTGTCCATAAATACTTCATTGGAAACTTATTTACTAAATGAGACATTTGTGTACAAGAAATCTTCTCGTGTGTAAAAGATTTTCTCTTGTGTTCAAACAATCTTCCATGTGTTCAATATATATTTCTTATGTGACATTCTCTTGTGTTTAAACAATCTTCTTCTATATATAAAAGTTCTTCTCTTAAATGATTTCACATCCCATTTGATAAATAAGTTTCTAACGAGGTATTTATGAATAATTTTTCATTTTTCATTTTCTACTTAACAGGTAACGGATGTAGAGAGTATAATCTTTCCCTTTCTCAAAAATTACTGCTTATAATAATAAAATCAAATAACCAATAAACTGTTGGTTAAAGCGGCATCACCCCATTAAGGAGGACAAATATTCAAATTTCAAAAAGAATATTTATTAAGAAAGATGAAAACTATTTACACTTTAAATCTTTATATGAAAACCATTGATGAAATAAGAAAAAAAAAATCAAATGATAAAGTAATAATAGTCACTGATTAATCACATGGATTTGTTTGCCTCCCGAGGGATCTTATGGGCAAATTTTCATTTTTAATTTTCTACATATCGGGTACCGGATGTAGAGAGTATAATTTTTCCCATTCTCAAAAATCACTATTTATAATAATAAAATCAAATAACTAATAAACTATTGGTTAAAGCGGCCTCATCTAAATAAAGAAAACACATATTCAAATTTTAAAAATATATTGATTAGAAAAGATGAAAATAATTTATATTCAAAATCTTTATATAAAAACCATTGATGAAATAAGAAAAATCAAATGATAAAGTAATAATAGTCACTAATTAATCACAAGGATTTGTTTGCCTCCTAGGGATCTTATCATTCATCGTGAAATAATAAAACCTTAATTATTATTATTATAAATTAGTTCCATAAGCTTCCCCTTGATGGACTGGATTCAGAAAATTCTAGATAGCCCCACCACAAATACATGTCCTCCCTCTAAACTCGGCCCCCATATATTACGGACTCTAGGGTTGGCCACTGTTGGAATCACATCTATGGTTGCATTCACACACAAGCCTGCCACTGTTATTGACTTATTGTCACAACAACTTTCCTACATTCACACACTCACGATTGTACCTACGAGTAAAACACGGTCGACTTAATGAGTTGTTAGCCAGCGAATTTGAGAACAATAATGTTTATTATAGTTGGATGTTGTCGGATTTGGATTCTCTTTTCTTTCCTTTACTATCATTTTCTCTCTTTTTATTTAATTTAATCTGGATGATTGGATTAAGATATCAACGGTTCAGATTTAATATATTATAAAAATATAATAATAATAATATTTTATAATAATAAATATTATTTTTATAATAAAAAATCTAGACAATTGATATCTTAATCCAATAGTTCAGATTAAAAAAAATAAAATAAAAAAAAAGAAGGAAATCTAAATCCTGATTTTGCGGCCTTTTAATTTATTGCTAGCCGCATACCATATAAATGGATTTCATCGATTCACGTTGTCACGTATGATCAATTTGCGCCCTTTGATTAGTAGTCCCACCACGTTTTACACAATTCTATTTGGGTACAAAGTACAGACATTAATATTTTCGAAAAAGACATATCACCTACCCTGTCTTTTTCAACTAATTTAATTATATAGATTAATAATTGAGAAAATGATAGAAAAAAATCTTTAAAATTATAAAATTCCGAGTTAGGTCTATTAACAAAAATTGATAAGAAAATGATAAGACTTGATAAGTAATTCACAACTCATTTTTTGAGAACATACCTAATTTAGGATTTTACAATTTCAAACAAATTTTTATATCATTTTCTCTTAATTGTGTGTGTGTGTGTTTTTGTTTTTTTTTTTTTGGGGTGGGTCGCTGAAATATATAGATAGTTATGAAGTTTGTCCTCAAATGAAAAAATAAGCTGCATATTTGTGTCCTTAAACATACCCTACGTTCTCACGCCCTGACTTGATCCCATTATTTTTCTAAGCTAGAGTTTATTTATTTATTTATTAGATCGTATTCTAATTTCTTTGTTCTTGATCAAGCAAAAGTGGAGAAACACCTATAAGGCATTCCCTACGGTCATAAATTTCTTTATCGAAGACAATAATTTTTAGATGTCCTTTAATTTGTTTTGATATTTCCAACCGTTCTATTTACAAAAGCGTGATAACCAAATTACATAGTTTAAGAAAGTGATTAAAATTAATTAAAAATAATAAGTATGTATAAACTAAACTTTTTTTTTAAGTATGCACTTATTTATAAAAGGGATAATGATAAAAGAGAGAAAAAATAAATATATGTGTTATCAACCTTTTAATTAATAACCTTTTAATTAATATAATATATATGATGAGGGGCAAAAATAAAAAAAATTTATTAAATATTTAGATAACTTTTGTTGGGCACCTTTAAAAAGATCAAGACAAATTAAATTTTAAGTTTTTTTATAAAAAAGGATAAGAGGGAGTATATTAGAAGAATATGAGAGAATCAAATCCAATAAATCCTTGGTAAATGAAGTGCATGTGCATGTGCATGTGCGTGTGAAGAGCCACGTTTCATTAGAAGTTCAACTCGACTTTTTTTTTTTTTTTTAAATACATGAAAAGTTTAAGTATGTCTTCAAGTTTAAAAAGTGTTTACAGATCCCCACACCAATAAGGTAGTCACATTGCGAGATATAAATACACAATCTTACTAGTTATGAGCTAAATCTTTTTACCAATTAGACCAATAACAGTGTCTTAAAGATCTCAAAGTAAACGTTGGTAAAGTTAAAAAGAGATAAACATATGTGGTGTAAGGATAGATTGAAAGAGGAAAATAAAACGAAAGTACATGGCCTCAACATTTTAAGCTCGTTTCTCTTTGAAATTTATTTTAAAAAAAATTGTTTAAAAGTTGTATAAGACCCACACTTTAAAAAATATCTTCATAAGTCATAACACCGGTCAACTGAAGGTGCAACAATAATTATCTTAAAGAAATTAATATAAATTACTCAACGTAAGAAAACTTCGTTTGTTTAATGTAGGGTCAAAATGCAATTTTAGCAATAAAATTTTGTCTGAGGCGCGTCTGACACAAATAAATTTTAGGATGGGTAAAAATAACAATAAAAAATTAAAAATAGTATAAATTTAATAAAATTATTAAATTTGACCTAACACCGTTAATAGTTTTCTTTTCTTATAATTTAACGATTTTATTAAATTTATACTATTTTTAATAATTCGTTGTTATTTTTTTTTCTTTTAAAATTTATTTATCCCACAGGTCACTTCACTCGAATAAACTTTGATTCTTAACCCTTTAATATATACACACATAAGGTATATATATCATGCGATTTTTTATTTGTCAGTTTTGATGCAGACCAGCCCACCACAATACAGATGACCTGAACCCAGGCTCTATTTCATCTCAGGCCCAGTTATACGTGGTTGGGAAGGGACTTCAAATCTTCAAACCCAGGGAGCTCTTACTCTCATGAAAGCCTAAGGCCCTGTTTGGTATGAGGCATTGTGGGGTAGGGACATGGATTTGATTAGGGATTGAGTCAAAATATATCGTTTGGTATGAGGGACTACAGATAACTAGGGATTGGGAGTACCACGAAAGTGGGATTGCTGCAAAGCCACCTCCCCCTGGTATAGTGTTTTCAATCCCTGGACTGCAAAATTGTAGAGACAAAAATATCCTTAATTAAAATATTTTTTGGACAAAAATAACCCCTAATTTTAACCAAGAATCCATTACTCTCACATAATCATAGGGTTTTGAAACCTGGACCGAACCGACCGGTTCGGACCGGGAACCGGCCAATCACCGTAAAACCAATCCGGTCCGAAAACTAGTCCAATCCACCATTTTTTAAAAAAGTTAATTTTTTTATTTTTTTTAGAATTTCATATTAGTAAGCCTAAAATATTCAATTTTTCACCTATTTGGCCCCGATTTAGCTCCGATTTGACTCCGATCTAATCTACTGACCCTTAACCGAGTACCCTGACCGATTCAACGACCGGTTCGGGTTTCAAAACATTGCATAATCACTCTCTCTGTTTTTTTTCTCGCTAATGACATAATTAGTGACTATTTATTAAATAAGATTAATGAAATTATTCTCTCCAACTATTACTTCGTACCAAACATATTTTTAAAGCATCAATCCCAGTCCCAGTCCCAGTCCTAATCTCAATCCCAGTCCCAGTTCCAATCCATCAAAATTCAGTGACACGTACCAAACTAAGCCTAAAGTACCCGATCTTGACTTTTGCCCCCTCAATCATGTTTTTAGGTTCTAAAAATCATTCCTAACATAATTAATACTCTCTTATATCTTTAATATAAGGTATATTTATTTAATTTAATTAGATTAAATAAGTTTGTTAAATTAGGTAATATGACATATATTTTCAAAAACATCTTAGTCATATTCTTTAATTTCATCATTTCCCTCTCCTCCATGATTATTATTGAGGGATTATTAATAAGGATAAATTAGGAAAAAATTGATAAATATAAAAAAAATATCTTATATTTAGAACCAAAATTAATTGTTCAAATATATATTATATTAAGAATAAGAGGGAGTATAATTATATAGAGTTAATATCTTTGTTGGTCTTTACAGTTTGATCAAATTTTAATTTTGATCCTTATAATTTCAAATAACGGGTTTTAATTCTCATAGTTTCATAAGAATTTGGCTTGAGTTTAACAGTGTTAGCCTTAATTAACATCGCTAAGTACATTGACAACAAACAAAACATGTTAAAAGTATAAAGACTATGGAGATAAGAATCTAAACTTGTGAAACTAAAGTTTTAATTGGTCCCCATGCTTAGGCATGTTTGAATGAGTGTTAAAAAAGCACGTTTACATGAGTTGACACAAAACTTCTCTTACATATTTACCCCATACACCATAAATCACGTTGAAATAGCAGCTTCTACCGCTAATTCAAACATACACTTACTGGCATTAGCTCAAGTTAACACTGTTAAACTAATACCAAATAAAATTATAAGGATTAAAAACAACAATTTAAAAAAATACAGACCAATACTAAATTTTGATTAAACTATAAGGATCAATAATGAAATTATTAACTTTGAATGTATAATTTCCATCTATTTCTTCAATATTTCAATTTTCTACGTGGACACACACATGATTGCTAGACACATGCAATATGTGAAAGATTCCAATTTTCTATATGAAGCCCCCCACAACTTTTGGTGCCATGCCAAATATTCCGTTTCTTAAGGCATACTGAGGAACTTGGATTTTAGCAGCAACACTTAAGGACTTAGATTTAGAGCACCATTTAAGGTTGGAGTTTAATATTGTTCCATATTACTTGTTTAGCCCTGAAGGAACAGTTCCAACGATGAAGCGCTTCTTCAACTTTTGTGCTCAAAGGAAGATAGACTGCTTTGTCAACATCTTCAAGCAGGTCTGTGTTTGAGTCATAGCTATTGCTTGAGTTGAAGAACATCTGAAAGACCTTCAAGCATGAGAGATGAAATTGCTTTCTAGTTTTAGGCCAATCACACATTTCATCCATTAGAACATGCTCCATGAACTCTTTCTTTTGTTTCCCAATCATCTCTCTCACAAAAGCTATCGAATCTTCCAAGTTCACCTCAGGATTCTCGATCAAGTTTATCAGAACTGAGTTCACTTTCCCTTCTGCCTTTTCCTTCTGTACGTTAAGTAATCAACAATGTGTTAAGGTTCCAAGGACACGCTTAATTAAAAATGGCTAAGTACAATTGTAATGCAAACAGATTATGTGTGCATAAAAAAATTACCAGGTAGCTTTGTATGTCATTCAATAGACGACAGATTACCATGAGTGATCTTGTTATGGTTTCATACTGAGGTGGCTTGAGCATGTCATTGGGTAAGCTGGGCTTCAGAAAACAGGAAGCTGGAAGAACCAAGGTGTGTACGGCAATGGAAATCATGCCAATCTTAATATAGTAATCAATGGAGGGTGTTTGTCCATTTCTGCTCCACTTTGCTTCTTCCAGCCACGAACTAAATGTTTCGTACCACTTTACCATATTTGATTAATTAACAAAATGGGATATGTTCGTTTTTGCTCGTGGATTCATCAGCTGGATAATTGAACTTTTCAAATTAATTGACTCATTGATCCAATTAACTTACAAGATCTCGGAGGCTAGTGGTTATATCAGCTCCTTGTTGTTGACGATATCTTTGAGCAGTTTCACTCACAAGATCATCAACAGCATCAAATATTACCTTGCTGTGGCTGCTTAAGCCCCCACTATCCCATCTATAAAGTATTTAATCAGTAAAAAAGAACACTTTTTTTTGTCACAACTGATAGTTATGGTCTCCAAAAACAGTTGATGGCTTTTAATCAAGGGTTAAGCTGCTTTACTGAGGAGAGGATTTGTCCCGAAAATTTTAAAACATAATACTATTAAAAATTTAATGTTGATTACTAAAAAATTGTTGTTCAACGTTAATTTTTAAAAAATAAAGGATAATATTGCTCCACTTTACTACTTTTAGAGCAATATTGAACCTGTAAGAACTTTTATAAAGTAATATTATTTCTCAGTGAAAACTTTTAACATGAATTTTCAGCTTAACCCTTTAATTAATTAGGTTTACCTTTCTATTGCATCTATGAGGAGTTGGAGCTCGGGAAGAGAAGCTTCCATGTCGAAGAAATCATCAGCAACAGTGATGATGATGGCACTTTTTGCAACCAACATTTTGACATGAGCCTGTTTGGGAATTCAGTGGAGAAGTAGCTTTTTTTTTAATGGGACTTTTATAGAAGCCCAATTGAAAAAAAACTAGATTGAAAATGTGATTTGTGTTTGGATTAGCGGTGGGAGAAATGACTTTTTTTTAACCTTGAACATGTTTGGATTAACGTTTGAAAAACCCGTTTAGATAGGAAATGACTGAAAAAAGTATAAACCTTGTTGGATACTACATATATATTGTTATAATTGATGTTAAAAAATATAAATATATTTTTTAAAAATAAAAAATTCAATGAAAAAGTTCAAAAGCCCATTGATAGAAGCTCAAAAGCTAAAAAAATGAGCTTAAGGAAAAAAAACTCTTTTTTTATTAAAAGCCCATTATAAGCTAATGATTTTCCAAACACTTATCATGTGTTCTAATAGACTTTTGATATCCAAATGATCTTTTTTTCTTGTCTAATGTGTTTCTAAACACACCCAGAGTCATGAGGTAGGGATGTAGTGGTGCCAGCAACATCGTAGTAACAGTATGTAGTTTTCTCTCTCCCAAATCCCATATTTGTCAACCCCAATTCTTCTTGCCACATATATATACGAATTAGTGATAACTAAGTGAGGATGGAATTCATTAATTTCACCGGTTCAAGATATTTCTACTTTTTGACTCATATTGTAAAAACAACCTAATTTTAATGCTCATCACCTTATTAAATATAGACAGTCTAAATCTAATTTGAACGGTCTAAATTTAATAATTTTAAACTGATAATTTTTAAATTTAGAAATCATGTTTTTGAAACAATAAAGTTAAGAAGTTATCTTTATTTGAAATTTTAATGTCCATTAAAATATTTTTTATAAATATAAAGATAAAACAAATTAAATCTCAACTACCTAGATCTGATGAGTTTGGTGCTCATCACTTTGACAAACTTCTTGAATTCCTTCAACTCATTTTTGTAAACAAACTGTCTAAACTCATAGTTTTCCACAAGTTGTAGCTGTTCGTCGTTGCAGAGCCATGATATCTTGCAAGGGAATTTTTCAGTTACCATTGTTAGTATATAAAGTTAGAAATTATAAGTTACACTAATTTGTTCAATTAGGTGAATTAAATTACAAATTTAAGGGATAAATAAGCACATAATACCTATTATATGAGGTCTTTCTGTAACACCTTAATTTTCAAAGTCTTTAGATGAGTTTGAATGTATAATGATTTCAAACTTGAGACCATGACAATTAAAAGTTCTAATTTTTAAAGCAGAGTTCAATCTTGTATTTATGTAGGGTTTTCATTTTTTTTTAAAATAAATATGTGTGGTCTCATTTTATTTTATAAATTCATTATCCTCATCAGTTTCAAAATCATTTATTTAAAATGCAGAGCATTTTCTATCCATAGCACGCATAATGAAGATTAACTTATGGGCTTTTGGATACCAGAGTGTTACCAAAAGTCTAGCGTACCGATTACAACTTATATAGTCTGCGTCGTGGGTACTAGTACTACTATCGCTACTACTACTACTTATAAATATTTTAGAGTCATTCAAAATAAAATGATAACCAAACAGTCCATAATTAATTAACCTTTTCTTCGTCTGTCTATATTACCTTCTTACCCTTGGAGTTGGACACCTTTATTATATATCATTTGTTGAAAAAGGGGTGAGATTCAAAAGAATCTTAGTAGTACACAGATCACTCATATATATACAAATACTAAGCATGTAAAACAAATAATCAAACCGTACAACTTACAAGAATGCAGCACATAAAAGGGTATAACCGGTTCCTTATCACAGACTCATAGCGCTTGAGATTCACAATCTAGCTGCCCAGGGCCTCTGCCTCATATAAGGTACAGTCACAGGCTTTCTGTCTCAAGCCTACCTGGCTCAAGACGCCCCCGAGTAACTCTCAGTGCAACTTGTACTTATGGGTCTTACTGCCTATGGACTATCTGTCCCGCACTTATACAGATGATACGGTACACATACATGGCATCACATGTGATATAAGAGATAAGATACTACTTGACAGCCTTTCCAAATTTGGTTCGTGTTCTCAGTCTCTTAGGCGTCCCGGGCAAATGTCAAATCCTATAATTTATAATTCACGGACGGACGAATTATTATTTGTTCCAAATATTTAGTATTTCAAGACACTTTGGTAGGCTATCATTATAGTTAATACATTAGGACCATTGGGTATTTAATGGGCTCATACTAACTCTAAGTATTTAACTTGACCCATAGAGTCCCAATTATTTAAAAAATACCGTTACTTTTTATTTTTGCACTGTTACTCAATTTTGGCAGAATTTTCAATAATATTTAAAAATTCATATTTTGACCTAGGAATATCCAATTAAGGTGGTTCCAAATTCTATGTGTCACTTATTAAGTCTATTTTAAGATAAAAATATGTTCCACTTCTACTTTTCCATGAATCATTCCTAGTTTTAATGTTTTCCTATACTGCCATAAAATCTTTCCAGTTTTAATAGCTTCACTTCTACAATTTATAACTAAATCTCTAAAACTCCAAATGGAATGGTTAAAAATCCTATATGATAATCTTTAAATATATTTTCAGGAAAAATATTATCATATAGAAATTACATTAACAAAATTTCCAGAATTTCTTCAAACCCCATTTATGCCAGAAAATGTTCCAGATTCATCATCTAAATTTAAGAATTCATATCTCACTATTTAAAAATCCAAATGATACATATTATATATCAAATTAAAGATTAGGATGTCTACTTTCATTCTAAAACATTTTATAATTTTTGGATTAGGTTTAACCACAAAAATTTATTTTATAACCAACCTGATTTCAGAGAAACTAACCAAATAGTAACTCCTCTTAGTTTCTAAAAAAAATTCCAACAGCTATAAATCCTTATTAACAACCCAAATCAACTGAATAATAATAGAAAAAGAGATATAGAAGACTCACTTAAATAATATTCAAGGCTTGCCTATAGTGAAATGCTTCTCCTTCTTCCTCTTCCCGGTAACTATTCTCACCTTCTTCTTTCTAGCTTCACTCAACTCACTCACGTACCTCTCTCTATCTCTATATATTTTTCTGTTTCTCAAATTCTTCTTTGTGTCATGGAAAAATAAAACTGAGGAAATGAGGAGTGTGTAGATGTGTTGCCGTGGATTTGAGAGAGTGGGAGGTGATGAATATTTTATTAAATATGTGTATGTGTGAGACACATGAGATAGGTGTGTGTTTATTTAATTGAATAAATGTGTGTGCGTGAGTGTCATGAGAAGCATGGAAGGATGTGTGCTTTATTTTAATGTTTGTGTGTGTGTGTGTTTTTTTATTTCAATATTATATATATATATATATATATATATATATATATGTATGTATGTATGTATGTATGTATGTATATGTATATATATGTATGTATGTATATGTATATATATGTATATGTATATTTTTAGCCTGTTAATTACACATATAATGTCGTAATTTTTTCTTGTATCTAATTTAAGATCTCATATATTTCATAGGTTCTATAATTTGACTTACTATCTAATTCACATAAATTAATCCTCAACAATTTTTTTAAAGATTCTCTTCTTTAATTAACTATATGAAGCCTTAAAATAATTTCCCAGAGAGTCCTAAGCCAAATTATGACAATTAATTGTTATTCCTTAAATTTTTTAGGAAAATAGGCTTTCAATTCCTAAAATTAATCTCTAACACCATTTAATAAATTTTGGGATATTACACTTTCCATTCCATAGAGCATTGACTTCATTTTCTTCTATAAACATTCGATGTTCCAAATGATTGAGGCGAGCAAGCCATGGAAGATTCAACTCATGCTCAATCTACAAGGCAAACGAAATAAGGAAAGTGCCAATAGTCAATGTCTTTTCTAAGAAACACAATACTCCTCCTTTATTTAATATATATTTAGAAAGTTGATTTTGATCTTAAATATAAGACATGATTTTTATATTTGTCAATCATTTTCCAATTTACCCCTAATAATGCTCCCTAGTACTCCCTACGGTCCTATTTATAAACAACTTTCTCTCTTATGGGGCTAGTCTCTTTTATAAGTAACTTTTATTTTGTGTCTGAAAATATAAACTCATTTTTCCTATTTTACCTTTATTAAATAAATATTATTTTTAATTAATTAACACACACACCAAGAGTTATATTTATAAGAGAGAGAGAACTCACTAGGTGAATAAGTTAACAAAGCATTGGAAAAAATATTTTACTATCTCTCACACTTTTTATATATTTTCTCTCTATTTTTATAAATAGGGGCATATATGGAAAAAACATGACATTTTTGACATACTTATTACTTTTAACTATCAGTTCGTTTTGCGAAATGAAGGAAAAAATTGCTTATAAATTGGATTGGAGGGAGTAATAATCAAGGAAGAGATAGAATGTGGGAATTAAAAAAGATGAATATGATGTTTTAAAAAATACATGTCATATTAACTAGGATAATTAACTCCCTCTTTTAATTTAGTTAAATTAGATAAATATATCATATATTAAGAGTTAGAGTACATATACAATGAGTACCAATAGCCAGCGATGTGAGGCGTACACATGTCACCAAGATCATCCTGATGAGATTGAGATGTAGTGGTCCAGAAATCTTGTATTCTTAAGTTAGAATATTGTTTAGTTTATAACTTGACAGTGATAGGACCTCATATAATTATATATAGGTAATATTGGCAGTTTGAACTGGGATTTACTCCATTATAAATTAAAATATTGTTTATTACTTAAGTTGATAAACATGTTATTGAAAATTGGGTCGGTCATTATTAAACTAATCAAGGAAGTAGTTACAGGCAGTGGTTTAACCGTAGTTAAATCGAGGGTTAATCTAAGAATGATCAAAATAATATAATATTATTAAAAAATATTTATAAATAACCTAGAAGACAGTAAATACTTAAATAAAAAAGACATTAATCCTCAAATAAATATAACATTCATGTATAAATCACGTATAATCTAACAAAACATACTTCTTAAAAAAAATGATGGACACTTATTTTTTTTAAAAAAAAAAATCAAAACGACATCATTTTTGGGTCAACAAGGGAAAAAAATATAAAATCGGACTGACCAACCCACGCAAAATTATTGACTAAACTCACCAGGAGACTAGCTCGCTTGCTGGCTAGTCTACCGCCCAACCCAGGTTAAGTTTTAATATCATGATTGATAGTGACAAGACCTCATGTAACAGGCAACGTTAAAATATCGTCTTTTTTTTTTTTTTTTCAATCATGATATTCTTTATTTATGGAAACGTGGACAGTTTAATTGACCTGTGGTTGCTGGGCTCTATCAGCAGAAGTCATTTTCTCAAGTAGTTTCCCAGCAAAGGACCTTGCTTCCTCAAGTTGATATTCTCCACAAAACATATAAAATTCGTGGCCCTATACACATTTAACGTTGCACTTGTGAAATATTCTGCGTGTCTCTCCACATAACCTCGCACCGCTTTGTCCCGTAAAAACCAGCAAAAGCTTACTGCAGTAATTATTATTAGGTGTTAAAAAGGAATTAACAAGTAATAAGTAATGACAAAATAAAACCCTTTGAGATGGAGGTCAAGTAGTCAGTAATTAACCATATATCATAAAAATAATCAATCCATTATCTATTATAAATACTGACATACCTGGCGATACTTTATATTCTTGCATCCGCAGATGCTGAAATGCCAGAGCGTCTTTGTGAAGCTGTGATGCAATCATATTGTATGGTTTTACCCACAATTTTCGATCTACGAAATTCCTGTAAATCAAATAGGAACATTTACGATCAGTTATATAGCCAGAATAATTAATATATACCTTATTGATCTTGAAGATGGGGTTTATTATTTTACCCGTTAATTTGAGCCAAGGCCTCTTCGATCTCTTGTACAAAATACTGAGACAGGCCTAACTTTTCTATTTGATTTACCATGCACAGCTTTACAAGGTCCTCATCCATGGGATATGCTTGTGGAACTGTACGTACCAGTACACTTATCTATAAAGATATAAAATAAATATATAGTACTACTTATACAGGAGTAATGGCAAGTCGGTTCGGTTATTAAATATTAAAAAATAATAATAACTGTGAACCTCCATTGGGGCATCTTTGAGCTAAATACTGCAAATAAACGAGGCACCCTTGCTTTCCAGTAACCATAAATGCTTTTACTGTGACAGAAGGTGATAGGAATAATGAGCCATCATCACTCAAGTTGTTTGATATATCTTGTGTGCTTATAGCAAATGATGGAGGCAAAGCTTCCAGATAGGATAACAATGGAGGGTAATGATGTCCCACTAGCCTCTCCCTGTATTTTCATTCAATTGTAACTTTCTCTTTAGTGAATTTCTTCCAAATAAGAAAAAACTTATAAAAATATGCCTGCGTTTGTATGGACTATATGAAATCATATACGATAATAAGTACTTAGCTTGTCAAGAAACTTTTGCCGACGGCTAAAAATGTACGATACTGTCTCGCTCACTGATTCTGGGAAGACGACTAGCTTGCAAACCATTTGTCTCTGCAAGTTCAACCATGGCAGGTAGAACAATGGCAAACCAATGAGGACAATGGTTTTTCACATCCTTCAGTAGCTCCTCGCCATTTGATTCGATAAATGACAATCATGAATTCGGAGAGAAGCCATATTTTATTATCAGATCCTAATTAATTAACTGAAATATTCAATCAACATTAGGCCATGCTTTCAAACTTAAAGAGCGCTTAGATACTTATAAATCACCAACCAACAAAATAGTCAAATTAGCAATGGAATTGAAACTCACAGCCTTGTTAGTTATAAGGCCAACTTCGTTACCAACTGCATCAACCTTTATTAACTTGATATCTACCCCAGGTCCTTAATATAAAGCTAATTAGTGTTAGATTTAGTTTTAAATATAAGATCTCAATTTTGCCTCCCAAATTTATAATTTTTTTTTCCAAAGTAAATATTAAGAAATTTCTATCTAAAGGTAGTTATGATGAAAGATTGTATTTTAGAAAAAGTAACCTATATTTATTACAAATAACTAGCATAAATAATTTCCTTAATCAACTAAAATTATTTAATTATTTCTTATATTAAGGATAGAACGTAGTATTATTATTTTAACTAAAAGATATTTGGAGGATACAAGATAATATCAATCTATTCAATAGAAACACACACATTTCGCCAAAAATAGACCCTCACACTCTCTCACACACACGCACATATTACCCATCTAATATTTAAAAGAGTAGAGTAGAAAAGAATATGGATCAACTAAAAAAAACAAAAGATTAGGATACCTTTCTCTATAACAAGTGGCTCAGTGTTCCACATTTTGAGGGCAACAATGGAAGCAAGAGTTGCAGAAGGGCTTCAATGGTGGGGTTGCCGAATGTATCACACTCTCCCCAAAACCCTTGTTCTTTCTGATTATTTATCAGCCAGTTCAAGCAATTCATCATGTAAGCTTGTTCCTCCCACTTATCATTCATCATGAAGTCATAAAATATGAATTATAATTGTGATTATGTTGCAAATTATATTATTTGGTATTGTTTTTGTTTAATTTATTTCTATATCAACTGTGATGACTGTAGATATATAGTAAATTTCGGTTTAAAATAGTAGTGTTGATTTAATTTTTTTATTTTTCTTTTAAGAAATATGTGGGTTGGCAAAATTAAGTCCACAAGCTCTGTCTCATTGGTTGGCTGGATTGAGTAAATTCTAGCCCCGCCAAAATAAGAAAGAAATACTACAAGTCAATTAGGTTTAATTCATTAACTAGGGTTGAATATAGTGAAAAGAAGGGTTAATTTCTCATAATGGGATTGACTATAATTCAAAATTTGTTCAAGTGAGTTGGGTACTTAGGCTGCATGGGGTGTCTCCATTTCTTACTCTCTCCATTTACTTCTACTAAGTTTAACTTCTCTCTTCCTTCCCAATACATTGAAGGAGGCATGAATACATTGAAGGGGGCATGTATTTTATGCTTTGGTAACTTCCTAAAAAATTTTAACTAAGGATTACAATATAGGGTACAATCCTGCATCGTATCTTGAACAACCTTTTATTAATTACTTAGAAATTAAGTGTAAAGATTGACATAAAACAAGTTAATAAGGAATTTTGATCTTTTTATCTAACAATTAAATTACAATTAAACTAAAATGCTTTAAAAACTAATATTTTTGGATTTTTTTGGAATAAAAGTGGAATGGTATTGAAATTGGTTTTGAAAAGTATAATTAAGCCTCCTAGAACAATGAATTTCATCAATCATTACTTCAAAAGATAATGTGAGTGTGCTAATTTGATAAATTTACTCAAAAGATCATTTGAGCTAGGTTAATTAATTCCTCTACACCGGGTAGAAATTAATCATCTAACCGAAACCCAATTTAAATACTAGCAATTGAAATTAACAATGTATAAGAACCAAGTAACCAAGAATTCTTGCATTACAAGCATAATATATTCATAACAATTTCAAGCACGAGCTTAAACAAGTCATTACATAAAAAATTGCTACTAATTAAATTCAAAGTGTCAAGTACAAAGTTAAAACCAAATACACATCTAGTCTCAATAATTATATGGAACCCCAATACAAAACTTCAATCCAATATACTAATTAAACTCTAAACCTAAAATTTAATTAATACTAAAGATTAAATATAAAAACTAGATAGCCCTTGAAACTCCAAGTTCAAGAATCAATTCATTACTCTAGAAGAAAAGTTTCAGCCACAGTTAGCCTCCGTCACAGCTTTCACAATTGAATTAAGAGTACCAGCCATGAGGAAAAAGATACAAAATATGGGATTAACGAAGGAAGATGGAAGATTAATGGGTGGCATTGGAAAAGAGATAGAGAAAGCCACGGCCGGGTGGAAGGGAAGAGAGCTCGCTGCCTGTGATGAATGCAGGTGACGATGGTGACGAAAATGGAAGAAGACAACAGCTTTGGAGTTGTTAGACGAAGATGTTGATGGAGTATGTGAGGCGAATGGTGAAGGTGAGGCGTGAGGGAGTTCCTTGGAGGCCGAGAATCAGATCTGGAACTGCTCTCTCTCCTTTCCTTAAGCTCGTGGCTGAAGAAGACGAAGGTAATGGGGGACAGTGATGGAAGGAAGCTTGCGGGCGACCGTGAAGGTGAACGTTGCACCCGGCGAGGAAGAAGAAAGGCGAAGGTGAATGGTCAAGCTCCCTCTAGTCTGTTCGCGGCTCTGTTCTCAATCCCCCGGTCCAGCTTTCTTCTCCGAACTAAGTGACTGTTTGGAACGCAATGGAAAATTGATTTTTTTTAAATGTGGTTTTTGTTAGAAGCCAAATAGAAAAAAAATCATATTATTAATATGATTTATATTTGGATTGGCGGTGAGAGAAGTGACTTTTTTTTTAAAGCTGTGTTAGTGATCTTATAAAAAAAAACTATTTTTTCACCTAAACCCCATTAAACTCCAATAGATTCCCAAACACTCATAAATAAGTCAAATGAGTTTATACATTGTAAATGAGCTTTTTTTTTTTTTTTAATCCAAATGGGATCCCAAATAGACTCTAAATTTGCTGTCAGAAACGCTGTAGTTTCGACTAGACTGAACTGTCATTTTGAAATTTTGTGGTACCAAACTGTTATTTCTGAAATTTGAGCCCCAAACTACCATTTTCAATTTTAATCCAATTTTTCAAGCACTTATAATTAAAAATAATTAAACCAACATTAAATATTTTCAGAAAAATTAATGATTAAGAGTATTTCAATTATTTTGACAATTTTACCCTTTTTAATTCTAATTTAACGTACTTACCCTTAATATCTTTTTATCATAAATAAAGTATTTTAAACTCAATTAATATGACAAAATATCTAAATAAAATGTAAAAATATATAATAAAATTAGAGATTTGTCATATGTCTTTTTCCCTTACAGTAACTAGGCTGATACACCATCACTTTCCTTTCCTTTCTAGTTTCTCACATTTCACCTCGACTCCTAAGTTTTAACTCTTTTTTTTATAAAAATAGTCGACAATATGATTCTGTTTCCCTTCTCTTTAATAAGAACGAACGTAGCTAAAAATTTATAATAAAAATAATTTATTTTTATAATAAGAAGCAAAGTTATATTTTTTTATTTTTCATAAAAAATTAACTTAATTTCTTTGATATAGGAAATAAGTATGAGAAAAAAAAAAAGGTTCTGGTCCACCTACTCATTTTATATATCAAAGAAATTACGTTAAATTTGTATGAAAAATAATAAAAATAAAAATTTGTTTCTTACTATAAAAATAAATTATTTTTATTGCAATTTTTTAGCTATGTTCGTTATTATTAAAGATAAGAGAAACAAAATTATATTGTTAATTATTTTTCATAAAAAACGAGTTAAAAGGTCTCAAATAAGTAAGGAGCTTAATTACCAAGAAGTCTTAATGTCAAATGAGATGTTGTCATTAATTTTTTACTATGAAACTTGTTATTGCATGTTTCTCGGTAGTCATTGCCTCATTGGGACTTCTTGATACTTAAATATTTCCTTGTGACTTTATAATAATTCTCCTAGTTTTTTATTTATTCATATATTTTGTTATCATCTTTTCAAATATATAAACACATGTGCGGTAGAAATATTTTGAAAAAATGTGACCATATTGCAAAATTATATGACAAGCTTATTATTAGAGTGCTTCCGATGCATTACATGGAAAAATTTATATATTACCAATTTTATGAGAAAACCAAAGAGTATGGCATTTTTTGGAAGAAATAAAATAAAAACGGGAACTGAAATAAAGTGAAGGCATAGGAAAAAGGCTGTACTACTATTTTATTAAGCCATTTTGGAATAACAAAGAATTCTTATTGATATTTGGTATAAGTAATAGGGCTTAACAAGCTTCGTTATAGAGTTATGAGCTTTGAATTGATTTTTTTTTTCATAAATTTAATTTGTATCACAGTATACTATTTTTTCTAAAATTTTTGTTACTACTTTATTATTGGACAATTCAATAACTAAAAAGAATTTCTAACATCAAAAGATCTGACCCTTGGGGCAATGAAGCTATAACAGTTATTTTGCAAGATAAATGGGAACAGATAGCAAATACGAATAATTAATGTCCATAACGGAACCTTTTGTCTCTTGTTGACTATTGATACTTTATAGTCTTTTGGTGACAAAACCCGCCGTCTCTTGTTGACCATTGACTTTTTTATTACATTTTATTAACTATCACTCTACATTAATCAACTCTCACATATCAATATGAGTTAGTTAACTCATTAATTATAAGTTAAATTTTATTTTTTTTATTTATGAATGGTTATAAAAGTCAACATGAATAAATTCTTTTTGTTTATTGTAATTAATATAAGAAAAATTGTAAAAATCGCATTTATACCTTAAAATTGGACTTATAATAAGAACCAAAATTTTTAATCACAATGAATTTATAAATAGGATAAGAGTAGTAGTGAATAGTGGCTAATGTGAGCTACTTCTAAGTAAATTTTCTAAGTAAATATTTTGAGTCATCACAACCAGCCAAATAACTAATTTACATACATTATTAATTGAAAAAATGATTTAAGTTAGTATTTTTTATAACCTCTTGGGCAGCCATCCGACACTTTTTTTAGATTCTATTACCAGGTATTCAAGTAACTGATGAATCCAAGTAGAGTCTTTGTGATCAGGATGCCTCTCCCAAGGATCTTTTTGAATAAGGTGGGATTTAAACTTAGTTCGCCTACTTTGTATCTAGCTAGTCTACCACTATACCAAGTATCTTTGAGTATTTATCTTTGTTATTTATGAGTAATTAATATGCACTATTTATTTGAGACTCTTCCTCTGGGTAGCATTTGAACATAGGACACAGTATTCGACTATCAAGGGTTTGTATTTTGTAATGGAGATACCAACTTTGCCAATATCTATAGATGTTAATCATAAGCAGTTTTTTGAGTCATAAAATTTGCTCCGTTGTTAATAATAATTAGTCAATGGAACCAAATTCAAATAAAATTTCCTCCATAATTGTAAGTGGTTGGAAACTATAGTCTAATGTGTAATCAATTAAAATGATAATGTGAATATGATGAAAGGCTCATCTGATTTTGCCACTACATATATAAGTGATCAATGCAGATCCTAATGCACAGTTAGTCCCACGTTCATTGATCTCTCTCTCTATCTATCATTGTTTGTGTTTAAAAAATATGGGTTAGACAAAAAGATGAATTATAAGCCAATAAATCAATAAATCTCATATGACCAATTGCTCAGAAGACTCCTGAGAAAGCCAAAATTCAATGTTTCATGTGGCAAAATGAAAACGTGCCTCCTTGTGGTTCAAGTTAATTGCTCATATATGTGATATATCCTTTTAGGGTCTTGTCCTATTTATAAGTTATTTTTAATATATTTTACCGGAACTAAAAAAAACCTTAAACCACATTAACTCTTTTAAAATTTATCAAATTTTCAATTTTACCCTTATTTAATATATACTATACTATCCTAGTAATAAATCAATATACTAATAAATAAAGGGTAAAATTATACATTCATGAGAAAATTTAATGATGTGACTTATAAATATGACAAAATAAAATATTCTCTCTCTACCTTATAAATAGGACTAGAAGAGAACTCTTTATTAAGCTCCAACAAAAAAGTTCAAATTCATTTTAATATAGAAGAATGATTATGAGTTCTTAAGGAAGAGATTTAATAACCAAAAAATACAAACAACAAATGAGTGGCATAAACTTGCTCTAATTTCCTACACTAGAATTTAAATGTTTATTTCTTAGTAGTTATTGGACTTATAGGTGATTAAATCTCTTTATTGGGATCTTATAATAATTTCTCTTTTAATATTACAATTAAAATGAAGCAATGATCGATGAGTCTATCTACTTAACACATACTTCCTCTAGTTCAAAATATTAGAGCTAAACTTGTGAGGGGGTTTGTTTGTTTGTTTGTTTGTTTTTTATAAGATCCACTTTGCTTTACTTCTGCATTTAATGCTTTTTTTCCCCAAAATTGCCGCATTCTCTCTTATCATTCTTCTCCCCTACATTCTCTTTCTTCCTTTTTCCCATTTGTTATCTCTCTTATTTATTTCCTTAAAAAATAAGGATATATTGGGAAAAGAAAGTAAATATCTTGCATATTTATTATTTTTAACAACTTTTAACTAACTTCTTGATAAATGTAATTTGCTCGTTTGGATGAGCGGTGTAATAAGCCCGATTTATGTAAATCGAGATAAATCTCCTCCACATATTTACCTCGTAGACTGTAAAAGCTACCTCGTAGACCGTAAAAGCTACTTCGTATTCCATGAATCACGATTTATAAGCACTTATGGAGTTTCTATAAGCTAATCCAAACGAGCTATTTGACTCTTATATTTTGAAGAAGAGGGAGTATTATACTTTTCTGATCTTATTTATAAAGTACTTATAATATGTTAAATCGTAATCAGGAAAAACTTTAAATCTTATTAACTATGCCTTATAATTTAACAACTTTATAATTTTACACTTATTTAATATACACCATACCTCATGAGAACAAGTCTATACAAAAATAAATGAATGATAAAATTGTACATTCATATAAAAAGTTTAATGATGTAACTTATAAATAAAAGACGCCTTATCTCTCTGCACTAATAAACTAATAAATAGGACCCAATTATAGCAATTAATTGCTGGGATTACACTCCCTCTGGATCTATTTATAAGCAACTTTCTTTTTGATTGGGCAAAACAAACTGGTAGTTAAAAGCAATAAATGTGTCAAAAATGTCATATTTTTTTTTCATATATACCCATATTTTTGAAAACAGAGAGAATGTATAAAAAAGTATGAGAGATAGTAAAATATATTTTTCCATCACTTTATTGACTTCATTCACTTAATGAGTTCTCCCCTCCCACCCTCTCTCTCTTCTGAATATAACTCTTGGTGTGTGTGATAATTAATTATAAATAATATGTATTTAATAAGGATAAAATAGAAAAAAAAGAGCTTACATTTTCAGACACAAAGTTAAAGTCGCTTATAAAAAAAGATCATCTATATGAGAGAGAAAGTTATTTATAAATAGGACCGGAGGGAGTACTTTCTCTAATCCTAAATATAAAATATAGTTGACTTTTTTATAGATATTAAAAAAATTAATTAAATTACGTGAAAATATTTATATTTGCGCAACATATTTATAGCTGCGCCTAGCTTTGCTTTCCTATGATTCACAGTATCATGAAACAACACAACAACAACATTTACAATCAAAAGGCTGATTTTTTATGTATATCTGCAAAACATTATTAGTCCCCCCAACTTCACTTTAAGGGACAACCTAGAGATGGACGAATTCAGGCACTTGTCTATATATTGCGTTCCATTTTTCAAAGGTAGCTAGCAAACTAATTTTTTGTATTATACTATTAAATTATAAGATTCTGACGTCCTTGCTATTCAAGGGAAATTAAATTAAATATTTACCTGTGTGTGTGTCTCCTTGCTATTCAAGGGAAATTAAATTAAATATTTACGTGTGTGTGTCTTCCTCTCTATATGTATGTATATGTATATTTACATCTTTAAGACTGACCCAAACATAACACCCACACGTAAACTTGAGAAATTTTATAACTAACATCTATATTTTGAACCATTAAAGCAGTTCAAAATTTTGCATCCGAAAAAAGGAATTCAAAAAACATGATTGACTCTGAGCTGTAGAAGTTGTTTTAGGATCCCATTCCTAATAATAGAACATACAAATTCTCCCTCCCTCCCTCCCTCTCCTTCTCGCATCGACCAGCTTGTCCATCATAATGATACGATGTT
This sequence comes from Albizia julibrissin, assembly GCA_037074505.1. Taxonomy (NCBI): domain Eukaryota; kingdom Viridiplantae; phylum Streptophyta; class Magnoliopsida; order Fabales; family Fabaceae; genus Albizia; species Albizia julibrissin. The sequence continues at coordinate 40,261,924 of CM073479.1, forward strand.
TCCTACACCATAGAATGAAACTGCAAAATAAGAAAGGTACAGAATATTTTCAAAATCATCTGACGGAATTGATTGCGGAATATAATAATAAGAATAAAACAGAAATAAAAGATGGATGGCGATATACATGCTGTAAGAGAACAAAATATTAATTTACATTATGAAGTACTCATCATAGATTTAATACGGACTTTTTTTTAATTTTTTTCAAGGCCTTCTTATTGTTCTCTTATAAATTATACTATTTCCAATTCCTAATATAGGATTTGGTTTATAATATAAATTGCACTACAATCAAAATTTTATATTAAGGATTGTGTAGTATTTTACATCTTATCAAATGTTTCCCATAAAAAATGAACTTTCCACAACGTCTCAGGACTTGAAATATGGGTGGTTCTAAATTTTTGTTTAGTTTCAAAACGCATAATGTTGTGGGAGAACCATTATATTCAAATACTTAAAAAAATATAATAATTCTATCAATATAGTTGATCTAATGATGTAAAGTTCCGCTTGATCTCTCTAGAGTTTCGAGTTTGAGTTTCGTTTGAGTTTCAGATGAATCATTTGTGTAAGATGAAAAAGTCACAAACCTTATATTAGATATCGAATGATAATATTAAAAAAAAAACAGAATAATTTCTTTGTTAGGTTATATTCAAGAATTTACTAACATTTGTATAGTTCTTATCCAAGCCTAAACGAATCTGGAGCGGCATAGGGATTAGGGAGAGGACAATCAATCACATCATATTCAGTCCGAATAATTAACTTTAAATTTCTCCCCACTGAACAAAGGGTCAACCAAATGTGTAAACGGACCCGGTTTCCTATTTATTAAAATAATAAGCAGAAAGAGCTATTTAGATATAGATAGTTTAGATTTAATTTTTTTAAATTAATAATTTTTAAATAAAAAAATTATTTTTTTAAAAATATTAATTAAAATATTATCTTTATTTTAGATTTTTTACCTATTAAAATAATTTTTTTAAGAAAAATAAAAAGTAAAAAAAATTAAATCTGAACGGTCTAGATCTGATAGCTCTCCCTACTCATCATTTTGATGAATAGGGAACCGGATCCATGTGTAAACATGATCCTTTGTTTTTTTTCCACAAAAGTGAAACTTTTCCAAAAATCATTATATATTTATTCATGTGATAACACAATTCAACCACCCATGTTGTCACAATTGGAAAACTCCACTACCTATCTTGTTCATGAAGGAAATGATCTAGAAGTGACCTAACAATTCATGACAGATAGTCATATATAGCATTTTGAACAAAAATGCGCGTGAGAGAGAGAGAGAATTGCCAGGTAGGACTCTTATCCTAATCTACTTTCATAAATCTACTATTTCTGAAACTAAATCCACAACGGGGTACAGTGGAAGCAAATTTTCAGTATAAAAAGGGCACGAATGCCTCTAGTTTTTTGCATCAAACTAAATCCAAGTGTCCCTTCTGAAACTTGTACTATGGATATTGTATTAAAAATGAAAATTTTCTGCAGATTTGCTCTTGTACTTGTGCCATTATTATGTGCGAAGCCTGTTGCATGTTTGAGAAACAAGCAATATCATGGTGGGAAGAAAATGGGTTCTGGGGATAATAACGAGGATCTTGTCACCAGCTTACCAGGTCAGCCTCATGCAGATTTCAAGCACTTTGCTGGCTATGTCACAGTGAACGAAACTAATGGAAGAGCACTCTTTTACTGGTTTTATGAGGCCATCAACAATCCTCGGATAGACCCTTAGGTCACGTTTGATATCATGAAAGTGGGAGGGTGAAAAGTGAAAGTGGAGATGGAACCCATATTTTGTGTGTTTGGTAGTATTGAAGGTACTTCTTTAGAAAAATGACTTCCACCATCCTACCTAAGAAATTTGTTCCGCTTCCATAGAAGTAGAATTTTGTTGACTATTATGCCCTCTCATTGTAACACCCTACTTTTGTACCGTACAAAACAGTTGAAAACATGACTTGATGTCACATGAGAGACCAAAAGCAGTTCTTAATCCATTTGGGATCCCAACTTCACTACAGGGTCCGATCCTATAGTTAAGTGGGTTTTTAAAAGATATTTCAAAACATTTTAGTTGTGGTCTCATTTTCATTTTTCAAATTGTTTTAATTCATTCGAGTCTATTTCCATTTCTTAATATCAGAGTACTTACTGAAGTTCTTAGCGGATAATCAGAATAAGTTCGCTACTAAAAGGGTCCACCTAGTATTGTCACCCGGTTCTAGATAACTTACATCGGTTACATACAACCTTCCAGGTTTACAGTTGGTGTATTCTTACCACCATGAGTACTAAGTTTACTAAAATACCATTTAGTATTATATACAGATCCAAAAGTTAGACAACCAACCGAAGATAAATTCTAAGTCTTCATTTCTACCCGTCCGTGACTATCTTCTTCCCATGAGAACTACTTGCCCGTGCTGCAGGTTAGTTATTGGAAAAAGGGTGAGATTCAAAAGAATCCCAATAGTAACAAATAACACTCATATAAAATGCATACGAAGAAACATGCCATAACAACCACCACATACCAGACAATTCAATATTCATTCAACATTCAGAGATATGTTTATTCAATAAATAATTCTATTCAAGGACGTACCGTCCCTTCCCACAGCGCTGGGTATTCTATTGGGCCAAAGCCCTTCTCATCTGAATGCTTAAAGGGCAATTCGGCCCGATTCATGTTCACAGTTCAAGTATGTATAATGGCAATAATATGCATGAAGCAGGATACATAGAATATGAGAGAGAAGTTACTACCTTAACCTTTCCAATATTCTGAGGTGTTACCACTTCTTTGGTCGTCCCGGACAGATATCGAATCCTATATTTGGGAATTCATGAATGGACGGGTTATTACTTAGCCCAATACATTTATAAATTACTCTTTAATATTGGTTATCATTAGGGTTATTGTGGTAACTTTACCAAGTCAACCAATGAGTTAAAATGGTCAAATTATCACAAGGGACTAATTTCTACCCTTGGTGTACAAAGAAATTACAATATGCCATTACATTTTGTAATTTTCGCATAGGCACAAATGCTGGCAGATTTAATCCACTAACTTTAAAAATTCATATCTCTTTGCAAAAATGTCCAATTGGAATGGTTCTAAAGCCTATTTGACCCTTATTAAGTCTAGTTTCATGTAAAAATACTTCACTTAGCCAATTGGACGCAAAGAAATCCATAATTTCCAGTAATTGGACATTGTTCCAGAATTCTTCGGTTTTACATGACCAAACTTCAAAAATGTGTAACTCCCAGCATACAAATCCAATTAATACTTATGACCTATCCAATTAAAGGTCTATGTATATACTTTCAGATTGGAAAGTTTCATAATTTTTGTACAAGATTTACCCCTTGAATTATCACGCACAACATCTACTGTTACACAGGGCAGATTACATAACATGTTCATGCACACTTCCAAAATTTCCAAATTGATATAGGAACATCCAAAATTCATGAACACTTGTATACCTACACAATTTTGCCTTATAAAGCCAATGGAAGCATCAAAATTATCAAATTCCAACTCTTTCACCACGTCATACACAGGGCAGAAATGTGACAAATAAGCCAACAATTACCCAACTTGCAATTTAAGTCTCATACTAGTTTTATAAGCCTTCCAAACATCATAAAACACCATGAACACAACCAAAATACCATGAATCTTCATAATCATAACTTGACCAAAAAAACAGGGGAGATTTCACATGGGAAAAATCATCAACCAACCAACACAATCTATAGATCAAAATGAAGCTAAAGCTCACCTCTTGCTCCTCCTTAGGTTCTTTCTTTGTTTCTTGAACTTGTGCTTTTGCAAGATGGCCAAAAACACCTCCTCTAGAAATTCTAAAACCATAGAGTTGAAGCTCTTAGAGAGGAGAACAACTTTTATGAAGGGTGTTTGAGCTATAGAAGATGTCTACTAGGTGAAAATCAAAGAGGAAGATCTCACCTTAACCTTGTTCTTCTCTTTCTCTTTCCTCTTGAACTTGGCCGACTTTGGAGTTGTGTGAGGGAGTAGAATATGATCTAAATAATCCACTTCAGCCCCTTTATTTCTGTTGGACGTAAGTGTTTTAAGAAAATATCAAGAGAACAAGCCAAGTGTCAACTTCCTATGGTTTCTTGCAAAATTGGTTGGTTAATTGCCAACCATAGTCAAGTTTACCTTGGTTAATCCTCTTGCCTTTCATTTTCCTCTTTTTGAACGTAAATGGCTGCCCCAAAATGATGTTCATTTAATTATCCAAGTTCTCTTCCAATTCATTTGTGTCTTGGTCAAAATTTCCAAGTTGCAAGTTTCCACATGTTAATCTTTAATTGGTCAAGAATTTTCTTCTTGAATCAATGTTGACCAACAAGTATATATGTATATTCCCTTTGCTTTTCTATGCCACCGAAAATGTAAAGAAGAAGGAGGGAAATAATAGCTTCTTGCATCTTCAACCATTGTTTAGTCTTTGTTGAAATTGTTGACTTTTCCCAACTTTGATTTTTCCATGGTAATAATACTCCAAATTGGACTTATTAATTACCAACTAGCCATTTTCCATTTTTAAATTCCTATTTGAACAAAATGATTGGGAATATTAGGAGAAAAATATTTTTTTCTTGTTTTATGGCAAAATTACCATTTTGCCCTTACGTTTTATGATTTATCGAAATAAATCATTTCTTACTCCTTTCCTTTGGTTTGGCCTAATTTTTGACACTTGTATAAGGCCATTAATTTCTTGGGATAATTATTTCATTAATTTCACTATCCATTAGTACACTTAGTCCTTGAGTACTTTTTGGGATATTACAATTCTCCCCCCGTTCATTAAATTTCGTCCTCGAAATTTGTTACACATCTTGAGGCATAAACTCCAGGTAACGCCTTTTCATGTCTTCTTCTGCTTCCCAGGTTGCTTCCCTTGGGGAGAGTATCTTCCAGACCACTTTCACAAATGGAATGCTTCGGTTTCTGAGCCGTTTTTCTTGTCGATCAATGATTTGTTCCGGCTCTACCACAAAAGTGGAATTCTCTTGCACATCAATATCTTCGTATTCGATAATGTGCTCGGGGTCTGGTTGGTACTTCTTCAATTGTGAGACATGGAATACGTCATGGAGTCTGCTCAAGTTCGGGGGCATGGCTATTTTGTATGCCACTGGTCCTATTTTTGCAAGAATTTCAAATGGACCAATGTAGCGTGGGCTAAGCTTCCTTCTTTTAATTGCTCTACCGATTCCAGTAACTGGAGATACTTTCAGAAATATATGATCACCAACTTCAAATTCTAGAGGTCTTCTCCTTTTATCAGCATAGCTTTTCTGTCTACTCTGTGCTGCTAGGAGCCTCTTTCTTATAATCTTAATCTGTTCTGTGGTCTGATCAACTAGATCTGGCCCATACAACCTTCTCTCAGATAATTCTGTCCAGCAAAGGGGTGTTTGACACTTCCTCCCATACAATGCTTCATACGGTGCCATCTGGATGCTCGTATGATAGGTGTTGTTATAAGCAAATTCTGCGAGTGGAAGGAAATGATCTCAATTCCCCTTGAAGTCTAATACCCACGCCCGTAACATATCTTCCAGCATCTGTATGGTTCTTTCTGTCCGTCCGTCCGTTTGGGGATGATAAGATGTACTGAATCTTAACTTTGTGCCCAGAGCTTCATATAGAGCGGTCCAGAACCTAGATGTAAATCAAGGATCTCTATTAGAAATAATACTCTTTGGTATACCATGGAGTCTAATTATCTCCCTTATATAGATTTCTGCTAACTTCTCCGGAGAATAACTAGCATTGATGGGGAGAAAATGTGCCGACTTGGTAAGACGGTCGACAATTACCCAAATCGCATCATGGTTTCGGATTCTGGGTAACCCCACTACCAAATCCATGGTAACGTTCTCCCACTTCCATTCAGGAATTTCTGGGCTTTGAAGAAGTCCTGGTGGTCGTTGATGTTCGATCTTCACTTTCTGGCAGGTGAGACATCGAGCCACGTATTTGGTTACGTCACTCTTTAGTCCTAGCCACCAATATTCAGACTTCAAATTTTGATACATTTTGACCACTCCTGGATGAAGTGTATATATGCTCTTATGTACCTTATCCAGAATTTTTCGCCTCAGATCAGCTTGTGGAGGTACATATATTCGCTTCTTATACCGGACCAATCCGCTAGGCGAAAGATCATGATCATGAGTTTTACCCCGTGTGATCATATCTCGAATAGATGTGGCATGTTCATCTTTCATCTGAGCTTCTTTAATTTCTGTTCTCAGATTGTTTTCCTCCTGGCTAATACTAAAGTTAGCAATAAAGACTTCATTGGGCATGTTCATATTCATGAATACTTGGTTTGACAAGTTCAGGTCTCGAAATTCTTCTAGCAATTTCTGTTCTTGTACCATCATATATGCCACCTGTATCGCTTTTCTACTTAGAGCATCTGCAACGACATTTGCTTTCCCTGGATGATATTTAATCTCCAGGTTATAATCTTTCAGCAACTCTATCCATCTACGCTGTCTCATATTCAATTCTTTCTGTTCATGAAGATACTTGAGACTCTTATGGTCACAGTATAATTCTATAGTGGTACCATACAGGTAATGCCGCCATATCTTCAAAGCAAAGACGATTGCTGCAAGTTCCAAATCATGAATGGGGTAATTCAATTCATGAGGCTTCAGCTGTCGCGAGGCGTACGCTACTACTCTTCCCTGTTGCATCAGGACACATCCCAATCCCTGTTTACTAGCATCGCTATACACCACGTAGGTTTCACTAGGATTTGGGATAATCAATACCGGTGCGGATGTTAACCTCTCCCTCAGCTGTATGAAGCTCTTCTCACATTTCTCATCCCACACAAATGATTGGTTCTTTCTCGTGAGCTTTGTCAATGGTAAGGCAATTCGGGAAAAATTCAGTATAAACCTGCGATAGTACCCAGCAAGACCCAGAAAACTGCGTATCTCAGCCACAGTTTCTGGTCTCTTCCAGTTCAGCACTGCTTCTACTTTGCTAGAATCTACAGAAACCCCTTCTTGTGAGATAACATGGCCCAAGAATTTGACCTCTGTAAGCCAAAACTCACATTTACTCAATTTGGCGTAGAGTTGCTTTTCTCTCAGAATATTCAATACTATTCTCAGATGATTCTCATGCTCTTCTCTACTCTTTGAGTATATCAGAATGTCATCGATGAAGACTACCACGAACTGATCTAGGTATTGACGAAAGATCCGGTTCATGTAGTCCATAAACACGGCAGGTGCATTGGTTAGACCAAACGGCATCACCAAGAATTCATAGTGCCCATATCTGGTTCTAAAGGCTGTTTTCGAAACATCCTCTGCTTTGACTCGCAGCTGATGATAGCCTGATCTCAGATCAATCTTAGAGAATATACTAGAACCAGACAACTGATCAAGTAGATCATCAATCCTAGGGAGTGGATATTTATTCTTGATGGTTACCTTGTTCAGCTCTCGGTAATCGATGCATAACCACAGGCTTCCATCTTTCTTCTTAACAAATAATACTGGAGCTCCCTATGGTGAAACACTGGGTCGTATGAACCCTTTCTCCAGTAGTTCCTCTATTTGCTTCTTTAATTCCGCCATTTCATTCGGTGCCATTCTATAAGGTGCTTTGGATATCGATCCAGCTCCTGGCATAATTTCAATAGCAAATTCGACTTCCCGTTCTGGAGGCAATCCACTAATGTCTTCTGGAAATACCTCAGGAAATTCATTTACTATCGATATATTCTCAAGTATGGTTTCCACTTCTGTCTGCACGGAGAAAAATACCATATATCCTTGGCATCCTCTTTCCAGACATTTCTCAGCTTCAGCTACTGAGAGGAAATTCAAGTTCACACTTGTATTCCTATTCTTTTGCGGATCAGGATACACAAGCCTTCTATTACCGCAGTCCAATAGCACATTGTTTGCCGTCAGCCAATTCAAACCCAATATGACTTCAAGATTATGAAGTGGCAGACAAATTAAATCTACCGTAGACTCATGTCCCATAACATTTACAATACAATTCAAACATGCATCAGTAGTAATTGTCTTGCCACCAACAGGCGTTGAGACAATCAAATCATACGGCAGTTTATGGGTACTCAGTCTTAAGCGTCTAGTACAATCACATGCAATGAAAGAATGAATAGCACCCGAGTCAAACAATGCTTGCAAAGTATTACCATAGAGGAGGATAGTACCTTGGATCATTTCTGGGGACTTTCGGGCCTCCTCATGGGTCATAGCAAAAATTCTGCCTTGATTTCGGGGTCTGGGCTCCGCTGGTCGGTGTGGATAATCTTTGATAAAGTGTCCAGGCTTCTTACAAGCATGACAAATCAGTTGCCCATCACAAGACCTACCATGGTGTGTCCTACCGTATCGAGAACAGGGTTGCAGTGTTTGGGGGCCTTGGTAGCCTTTCTTCTCCACTTTGAAGGATTTCTTATTGTCTTCTTGGGGTTTGAACCCTTGCCATTTCCTCTTCTGAGAAGAGTTCCCTCGACTTGCCTCACTGCGGCTGTTGGCATTCTTCATCGCATGCAAGTCTTTAAGATTATTCTCAGTGATCCGACATTCCTCCACTGCCTTGTTGAATTCGTCGAACTGTCGTGAGACCAACCTGTCCTTGATCTCATACTTTAATCCCCTTATCAGCATGTCTGAACTCCATTGCTCACTATCTTGGTTGCTGGCGTAGGAAGAATATCGAGATAGACGAATGAATCGAGCCAAGTAGTCATCAAAGGTCTCCTCACTGCCCTGTTGAATTGCTAAGAACTCTGATTCCTTAGCAATCCTGACCGACCTAGGGAAATACTTATCATTAAATTTTTCTTGGAACACTTCCCAAGTGATAGGAATGTTCCGAGCTTGTAAAATCATTTCTGTGTTCTTCCACCATCTATGTGCATCCCCTTGCAACATGTATATTACCATTGGTGCCTTTTTCTCAGTAGGGCACTCCAGTACTCGGAAGATCTTTTCCAACCTCAGCATCCAATTCTCAGCATCTTCTGGGTTAAACCTTCCCTTGAATACTGAAAACTGGTGTTTATTGAGTTCAGTAATCCAGTACTGTAGTGTCTCTCTAGCAGGTGGTATCTGGTTATTTTGAGGTACGTGAGGCTGGGGTACATGAGGCTGGCCCTCAGGCTGTGGCAGTTCCTCCTCTGATTCACTCTCTTCATTTTCGCTTTCTTCCTGATCACTATCTTCAGTTTCAGAATGTACCCTATCTTCATTTTGTTTGGTCTTTACTTCCTGAAGCTCTTTTCGAAGTTCCAGTATCATAGCCTGTTGTTCTCTCAACATGCCTAGTACTTTTTGTATAGGATCAGGTGGGTTCTGGGGCACTTCTAACCCTATTTCAATCTCTGGGTTTACTCGTCTTTTTCTCGGGCGAACCATGATTTCTTTTCACTATCACAGAGAAAAGATTGTACCATTAATATCATACTGCTATGTATGTACATATATATATATTCCTTATACCTAAGTATCCATGTCAAGAAAGGAACATACATGTATGAGTTTGAATAGTTATATACATAACAACAGTGGCTTTACATTTACATTCATAACTCAGGATTGGAGGTAGAATCATAAACCACTTAATCTCTGGAGCCCTAAAGCTAGTCATGGAGCCGTTACCATGTACTACCTTTCCTACCCCTGGGTTACTATCCAAGAGTATACCTACTTAACATAATTCTAACTTAAAGCCAGAAACTTCTGCTCTGATACCAAAAATGTAACACCCTACTTTTGTACCGTACAAAACAGTTGAAAACATGACTTGATGTCACATGAGAGACCAAAAGCAGTTCTTAATCCATTTGGGATCCCAACTTCACTACAGGGTCCGATCCTATAGTTAAGTGGGTTTTTAAAAGATATTTCAAAACATTTTAGTTGTGGTCTCATTTTCATTTTTCAAATTGTTTTAATTCATTCGAGTCTATTTCCATTTCTTAATATCAGAGTACTTATTGAAGTTCTTAGCGGATAATCAGAATAAGTTCGCTACTAAAAGGGTCCACCTAGTATTGTCACCCGGTTCTAGATAACTTACATCGGTTACATACAACCTTCCAGGTTTACAGTTGGTGTATTCTTACCACCATGAGTACTAAGTTTACTAAAATACCATTTAGTATTATATACAGATCCAAAAGTTAGATAACCAACCGAAGATAAATTCTAAGTCTTCATTTCTACCCGTCCGTGACTATCTTCTTCCCATGAGAACTACTTGCCCGTGCTGCAGGTTAGTTATTGGAAAAAGGGTGAGATTCAAAAGAATCCCAATAGTAACAAATAACACTCATATAAAATGCATACGAAGAAACATGCCATAACAACCACCACATACCAGACAATTCAATATTCATTCAACATTCAGAGATATGTTTATTCAATAAATAATTCTATTCAAGGACGTACCGTCCCTTCCCACAGCGCTGGGTATTCTATTGGGCCAAAGCCCTTCTCATCTGAATGCTTAAAGGGCAATTCGGCCCGATTCATGTTCACAGTTCAAGTATGTATAATGGCAATAATATGCATGAAGCAGGATACATAGAATATGAGAGAGAAGTTACTACCTTAACCTTTCCAATATTCTGAGGTGTTACCACTTCTTTGGTCGTCCCGGACAGATATCGAATCCTATATTTGGGAATTCATGAATGGACGGGTTATTACTTAGCCCAATACATTTATAAATTACTCTTTAATATTGGTTATCATTAGGGTTATTGTGGTAACTTTACCAAGTCAACCAATGAGTTAAAATGGTCAAATTATCACAAGGGACTAATTTCTACCCTTGGTGTACAAAGAAATTACAATATGCCATTACATTTTGTAATTTTCGCATAGGCACAAATGCTGGCAGATTTAATCCACTAACTTTAAAAATTCATATCTCTTTGCAAAAATGTCCAATTGGAATGGTTCTAAAGCCTATTTGACCCTTATTAAGTCTAGTTTCATGTAAAAATACTTCACTTAGCCAATTGGACGCAAAGAAATCCATAATTTCCAGTAATTGGACATTGTTCCAGAATTCTTCGGTTTTACATGACCAAACTTCAAAAATGTGTAACTCCCAGCATACAAATCCAATTAATACTTATGACCTATCCAATTAAAGGTCTATGTATATACTTTCAGATTGGAAAGTTTCATAATTTTTGTACAAGATTTACCCCTTGAATTATCACGCACAACATCTACTGTTACACAGGGCAGATTACATAACATGTTCATGCACACTTCCAAAATTTCCAAATTGATATAGGAACATCCAAAATTCATGAACACTTGTATACCTACACAATTTTGCCTTATAAAGCCAATGGAAGCATCAAAATTATCAAATTCCAACTCTTTCACCACGTCATACACAGGGCAGAAATGTGACAAATAAGCCAACAATTACCCAACTTGCAATTTAAGTCTCATACTAGTTTTATAAGCCTTCCAAACATCATAAAACACCATGAACACAACCAAAATACCATGAATCTTCATAATCATAACTTGACCAAAAAAACAGGGGAGATTTCACATGGGAAAAATCATCAACCAACCAACACAATCTATAGATCAAAATGAAGCTAAAGCTCACCTCTTGCTCCTCCTTAGGTTCTTTCTTTGTTTCTTGAACTTGTGCTTTTGCAAGATGGCCAAAAACACCTCCTCTAGAAATTCTAAAACCATAGAGTTGAAGCTCTTAGAGAGGAGAACAACTTTTATGAAGGGTGTTTGAGCTATAGAAGATGTCTACTAGGTGAAAATCAAAGAGGAAGATCTCACCTTAACCTTGTTCTTCTCTTTCTCTTTCCTCTTGAACTTGGCCGACTTTGGAGTTGTGTGAGGGAGTAGAATATGATCTAAATAATCCACTTCAGCCCCTTTATTTCTGTTGGACGTAAGTGTTTTAAGAAAATATCAAGAGAACAAGCCAAGTGTCAACTTCCTATGGTTTCTTGCAAAATTGGTTGGTTAATTGCCAACCATAGTCAAGTTTACCTTGGTTAATCCTCTTGCCTTTCATTTTCCTCTTTTTGAACGTAAATGGCTGCCCCAAAATGATGTTCATTTAATTATCCAAGTTCTCTTCCAATTCATTTGTGTCTTGGTCAAAATTTCCAAGTTGCAAGTTTCCACATGTTAATCTTTAATTGGTCAAGAATTTTCTTCTTGAATCAATGTTGACCAACAAGTATATATGTATATTCCCTTTGCTTTTCTATGCCACCGAAAATGTAAAGAAGAAGGAGGGAAATAATAGCTTCTTGCATCTTCAACCATTGTTTAGTCTTTGTTGAAATTGTTGACTTTTCCCAACTTTGATTTTTCCATGGTAATAATACTCCAAATTGGACTTATTAATTACCAACTAGCCATTTTCCATTTTTAAATTCCTATTTGAACAAAATGATTGGGAATATTAGGAGAAAAATATTTTTTTCTTGTTTTATGGCAAAATTACCATTTTGCCCTTACGTTTTATGATTTATCGAAATAAATCATTTCTTACTCCTTTCCTTTGGTTTGGCCTAATTTTTGACACTTGTATAAGGCCATTAATTTCTTGGGATAATTATTTCATTAATTTCACTATCCATTAGTACACTTAGTCCTTGAGTACTTTTTGGGATATTACAATTCTCCCCCCGTTCATTAAATTTCGTCCTCGAAATTTGTTACACATCTTGAGGCATAAACTCCAGGTAACGCCTTTTCATGTCTTCTTCTGCTTCCCAGGTTGCTTCCCTTGGGGAGAGTATCTTCCAGACCACTTTCACAAATGGAATGCTTCGGTTTCTGAGCCGTTTTTCTTGTCGATCAATGATTTGTTCCGGCTCTACCACAAAAGTGGAATTCTCTTGCACATCAATATCTTCGTATTCGATAATGTGCTCGGGGTCTGGTTGGTACTTCTTCAATTGTGAGACATGGAATACGTCATGGAGTCTGCTCAAGTTCGGGGGCATGGCTATTTTGTATGCCACTGGTCCTATTTTTGCAAGAATTTCAAATGGACCAATGTAGCGTGGGCTAAGCTTCCTTCTTTTAATTGCTCTACCGATTCCAGTAACTGGAGATACTTTCAGAAATATATGATCACCAACTTCAAATTCTAGAGGTCTTCTCCTTTTATCAGCATAGCTTTTCTGTCTACTCTGTGCTGCTAGGAGCCTCTTTCTTATAATCTTAATCTGTTCTGTGGTCTGATCAACTAGATCTGGCCCATACAACCTTCTCTCAGATAATTCTGTCCAGCAAAGGGGTGTTTGACACTTCCTCCCATACAATGCTTCATACGGTGCCATCTGGATGCTCGTATGATAGGTGTTGTTATAAGCAAATTCTGCGAGTGGAAGGAAATGATCTCAATTCCCCTTGAAGTCTAATACCCACGCCCGTAACATATCTTCCAGCATCTGTATGGTTCTTTCTGTCCGTCCGTCCGTTTGGGGATGATAAGATGTACTGAATCTTAACTTTGTGCCCAGAGCTTCATATAGAGCGGTCCAGAACCTAGATGTAAATCAAGGATCTCTATTAGAAATAATACTCTTTGGTATACCATGGAGTCTAATTATCTCCCTTATATAGATTTCTGCTAACTTCTCCGGAGAATAACTAGCATTGATGGGGAGAAAATGTGCCGACTTGGTAAGACGGTCGACAATTACCCAAATCGCATCATGGTTTCGGATTCTGGGTAACCCCACTACCAAATCCATGGTAACGTTCTCCCACTTCCATTCAGGAATTTCTGGGCTTTGAAGAAGTCCTGGTGGTCGTTGATGTTCGATCTTCACTTTCTGGCAGGTGAGACATCGAGCCACGTATTTGGTTACGTCACTCTTTAGTCCTAGCCACCAATATTCAGACTTCAAATTTTGATACATTTTGACCACTCCTGGATGAAGTGTATATATGCTCTTATGTACCTTATCCAGAATTTTTCGCCTCAGATCAGCTTGTGGAGGTACATATATTCGCTTCTTATACCGGACCAATCCGCTAGGCGAAAGATCATGATCATGAGTTTTACCCCGTGTGATCATATCTCGAATAGATGTGGCATGTTCATCTTTCATCTGAGCTTCTTTAATTTCTGTTCTCAGATTGTTTTCCTCCTGGCTAATACTAAAGTTAGCAATAAAGACTTCATTGGGCATGTTCATATTCATGAATACTTGGTTTGACAAGTTCAGGTCTCGAAATTCTTCTAGCAATTTCTGTTCTTGTACCATCATATATGCCACCTGTATCGCTTTTCTACTTAGAGCATCTGCAACGACATTTGCTTTCCCTGGATGATATTTAATCTCCAGGTTATAATCTTTCAGCAACTCTATCCATCTACGCTGTCTCATATTCAATTCTTTCTGTTCATGAAGATACTTGAGACTCTTATGGTCACAGTATAATTCTATAGTGGTACCATACAGGTAATGCCGCCATATCTTCAAAGCAAAGACGATTGCTGCAAGTTCCAAATCATGAATGGGGTAATTCAATTCATGAGGCTTCAGCTGTCGCGAGGCGTACGCTACTACTCTTCCCTGTTGCATCAGGACACATCCCAATCCCTGTTTACTAGCATCGCTATACACCACGTAGGTTTCACTAGGATTTGGGATAATCAATACCGGTGCGGATGTTAACCTCTCCCTCAGCTGTATGAAGCTCTTCTCACATTTCTCATCCCACACAAATGATTGGTTCTTTCTCGTGAGCTTTGTCAATGGTAAGGCAATTCGGGAAAAATTCAGTATAAACCTGCGATAGTACCCAGCAAGACCCAGAAAACTGCGTATCTCAGCCACAGTTTCTGGTCTCTTCCAGTTCAGCACTGCTTCTACTTTGCTAGAATCTACAGAAACCCCTTCTTGTGAGATAACATGGCCCAAGAATTTGACCTCTGTAAGCCAAAACTCACATTTACTCAATTTGGCGTAGAGTTGCTTTTCTCTCAGAATATTCAATACTATTCTCAGATGATTCTCATGCTCTTCTCTACTCTTTGAGTATATCAGAATGTCATCGATGAAGACTACCACGAACTGATCTAGGTATTGACGAAAGATCCGGTTCATGTAGTCCATAAACACGGCAGGTGCATTGGTTAGACCAAACGGCATCACCAAGAATTCATAGTGCCCATATCTGGTTCTAAAGGCTGTTTTCGAAACATCCTCTGCTTTGACTCGCAGCTGATGATAGCCTGATCTCAGATCAATCTTAGAGAATATACTAGAACCAGACAACTGATCAAGTAGATCATCAATCCTAGGGAGTGGATATTTATTCTTGATGGTTACCTTGTTCAGCTCTCGGTAATCGATGCATAACCACAGGCTTCCATCTTTCTTCTTAACAAATAATACTGGAGCTCCCTATGGTGAAACACTGGGTCGTATGAACCCTTTCTCCAGTAGTTCCTCTATTTGCTTCTTTAATTCCGCCATTTCATTCGGTGCCATTCTATAAGGTGCTTTGGATATCGATCCAGCTCCTGGCATAATTTCAATAGCAAATTCGACTTCCCGTTCTGGAGGCAATCCACTAATGTCTTCTGGAAATACCTCAGGAAATTCATTTACTATCGATATATTCTCAAGTATGGTTTCCACTTCTGTCTGCACGGAGAAAAATACCATATATCCTTGGCATCCTCTTTCCAGACATTTCTCAGCTTCAGCTACTGAGAGGAAATTCAAGTTCACACTTGTATTCCTATTCTTTTGCGGATCAGGATACACAAGCCTTCTATTACCGCAGTCCAATAGCACATTGTTTGCCGTCAGCCAATTCAAACCCAATATGACTTCAAGATTATGAAGTGGCAGACAAATTAAATCTACCGTAGACTCATGTCCCATAACATTTACAATACAATTCAAACATGCATCAGTAGTAATTGTCTTGCCACCAACAGGCGTTGAGACAATCAAATCATACGGCAGTTTATGGGTACTCAGTCTTAAGCGTCTAGTACAATCACATGCAATGAAAGAATGAATAGCACCCGAGTCAAACAATGCTTGCAAAGTATTACCATAGAGGAGGATAGTACCTTGGATCATTTCTGGGGACTTTCGGGCCTCCTCATGGGTCATAGCAAAAATTCTGCCTTGATTTCGGGGTCTGGGCTCCGCTGGTCGGTGTGGATAATCTTTGATAAAGTGTCCAGGCTTCTTACAAGCATGACAAATCAGTTGCCCATCACAAGACCTACCATGGTGTGTCCTACCGTATCGAGAACAGGGTTGCAGTGTTTGGGGGCCTTGGTAGCCTTTCTTCTCCACTTTGAAGGATTTCTTATTGTCTTCTTGGGGTTTGAACCCTTGCCATTTCCTCTTCTGAGAAGAGTTCCCTCGACTTGCCTCACTGCGGCTGTTGGCATTCTTCATCGCATGCAAGTCTTTAAGATTATTCTCAGTGATCCGACATTCCTCCACTGCCTTGTTGAATTCGTCGAACTGTCGTGAGACCAACCTGTCCTTGATCTCATACTTTAATCCCCTTATCAGCATGTCTGAACTCCATTGCTCACTATCTTGGTTGCTGGCGTAGGAAGAATATCGAGATAGACGAATGAATCGAGCCAAGTAGTCATCAAAGGTCTCCTCACTGCCCTGTTGAATTGCTAAGAACTCTGATTCCTTAGCAATCCTGACCGACCTAGGGAAATACTTATCATTAAATTTTTCTTGGAACACTTCCCAAGTGATAGGAATGTTCCGAGCTTGTAAAATCATTTCTGTGTTCTTCCACCATCTATGTGCATCCCCTTGCAACATGTATATTACCATTGGTGCCTTTTTCTCAGTAGGGCACTCCAGTACTCGGAAGATCTTTTCCAACCTCAGCATCCAATTCTCAGCATCTTCTGGGTTAAACCTTCCCTTGAATACTGAAAACTGGTGTTTATTGAGTTCAGTAATCCAGTACTGTAGTGTCTCTCTAGCAGGTGGTATCTGGTTATTTTGAGGTACGTGAGGCTGGGGTACATGAGGCTGGCCCTCAGGCTGTGGCAGTTCCTCCTCTGATTCACTCTCTTCATTTTCGCTTTCTTCCTGATCACTATCTTCAGTTTCAGAATGTACCCTATCTTCATTTTGTTTGGTCTTTACTTCCTGAAGCTCTTTTCGAAGTTCCAGTATCATAGCCTGTTGTTCTCTCAACATGCCTAGTACTTTTTGTATAGGATCAGGTGGGTTCTGGGGCACTTCTAACCCTATTTCAATCTCTGGGTTTACTCGTCTTTTTCTCGGGCGAACCATGATTTCTTTTCACTATCACAGAGAAAAGATTGTACCATTAATATCATACTGCTATGTATGTACATATATATATATTCCTTATACCTAAGTATCCATGTCAAGAAAGGAACATACATGTATGAGTTTGAATAGTTATATACATAACAACAGTGGCTTTACATTTACATTCATAACTCAGGATTGGAGGTAGAATCATAAACCACTTAATCTCTGGAGCCCTAAAGCTAGTCATGGAGCCGTTACCATGTACTACCTTTCCTACCCCTGGGTTACTATCCAAGAGTATACCTACTTAACATAATTCTAACTTAAAGCCAGAAACTTCTGCTCTGATACCAAAAATGTAACACCCTACTTTTGTACCGTACAAAACAGTTGAAAACATGACTTGATGTCACATGAGAGACCAAAAGCAGTTCTTAATCCATTTGGGATCCCAACTTCACTACAGGGTCCGATCCTATAGTTAAGTGGGTTTTTAAAAGATATTTCAAAACATTTTAGTTGTGGTCTCATTTTCATTTTTCAAATTGTTTTAATTCATTCGAGTCTATTTCCATTTCTTAATATCAGAGTACTTATTGAAGTTCTTAGCGGATAATCAGAATAAGTTCGCTACTAAAAGGGTCCACCTAGTATTGTCACCCGGTTCTAGATAACTTACATCGGTTACATACAACCTTCCAGGTTTACAGTTGGTGTATTCTTACCACCATGAGTACTAAGTTTACTAAAATACCATTTAGTATTATATACAGATCCAAAAGTTAGATAACCAACCGAAGATAAATTCTAAGTCTTCATTTCTACCCGTCCGTGACTATCTTCTTCCCATGAGAACTACTTGCCCGTGCTGCAGGTTAGTTATTGGAAAAAGGGTGAGATTCAAAAGAATCCCAATAGTAACAAATAACACTCATATAAAATGCATACGAAGAAACATGCCATAACAACCACCACATACCAGACAATTCAATATTCATTCAACATTCAGAGATATGTTTATTCAATAAATAATTCTATTCAAGGACGTACCGTCCCTTCCCACAGCGCTGGGTATTCTATTGGGCCAAAGCCCTTCTCATCTGAATGCTTAAAGGGCAATTCGGCCCGATTCATGTTCACAGTTCAAGTATGTATAATGGCAATAATATGCATGAAGCAGGATACATAGAATATGAGAGAGAAGTTACTACCTTAACCTTTCCAATATTCTGAGGTGTTACCACTTCTTTGGTCGTCCCGGACAGATATCGAATCCTATATTTGGGAATTCATGAATGGACGGGTTATTACTTAGCCCAATACATTTATAAATTACTCTTTAATATTGGTTATCATTAGGGTTATTGTGGTAACTTTACCAAGTCAACCAATGAGTTAAAATGGTCAAATTATCACAAGGGACTAATTTCTACCCTTGGTGTACAAAGAAATTACAATATGCCATTACATTTTGTAATTTTCGCATAGGCACAAATGCTGGCAGATTTAATCCACTAACTTTAAAAATTCATATCTCTTTGCAAAAATGTCCAATTGGAATGGTTCTAAAGCCTATTTGACCCTTATTAAGTCTAGTTTCATGTAAAAATACTTCACTTAGCCAATTGGACGCAAAGAAATCCATAATTTCCAGTAATTGGACATTGTTCCAGAATTCTTCGGTTTTACATGACCAAACTTCAAAAATGTGTAACTCCCAGCATACAAATCCAATTAATACTTATGACCTATCCAATTAAAGGTCTATGTATATACTTTCAGATTGGAAAGTTTCATAATTTTTGTACAAGATTTACCCCTTGAATTATCACGCACAACATCTACTGTTACACAGGGCAGATTACATAACATGTTCATGCACACTTCCAAAATTTCCAAATTGATATAGGAACATCCAAAATTCATGAACACTTGTATACCTACACAATTTTGCCTTATAAAGCCAATGGAAGCATCAAAATTATCAAATTCCAACTCTTTCACCACGTCATACACAGGGCAGAAATGTGACAAATAAGCCAACAATTACCCAACTTGCAATTTAAGTCTCATACTAGTTTTATAAGCCTTCCAAACATCATAAAACACCATGAACACAACCAAAATACCATGAATCTTCATAATCATAACTTGACCAAAAAAACAGGGGAGATTTCACATGGGAAAAATCATCAACCAACCAACACAATCTATAGATCAAAATGAAGCTAAAGCTCACCTCTTGCTCCTCCTTAGGTTCTTTCTTTGTTTCTTGAACTTGTGCTTTTGCAAGATGGCCAAAAACACCTCCTCTAGAAATTCTAAAACCATAGAGTTGAAGCTCTTAGAGAGGAGAACAACTTTTATGAAGGGTGTTTGAGCTATAGAAGATGTCTACTAGGTGAAAATCAAAGAGGAAGATCTCACCTTAACCTTGTTCTTCTCTTTCTCTTTCCTCTTGAACTTGGCCGACTTTGGAGTTGTGTGAGGGAGTAGAATATGATCTAAATAATCCACTTCAGCCCCTTTATTTCTGTTGGACGTAAGTGTTTTAAGAAAATATCAAGAGAACAAGCCAAGTGTCAACTTCCTATGGTTTCTTGCAAAATTGGTTGGTTAATTGCCAACCATAGTCAAGTTTACCTTGGTTAATCCTCTTGCCTTTCATTTTCCTCTTTTTGACCGTAAATGGCTGCCCCAAAATGATGTTCATTTAATTATCCAAGTTCTCTTCCAATTCATTTGTGTCTTGGTCAAAATTTCCAAGTTGCAAGTTTCCACATGTTAATCTTTAATTGGTCAAGAATTTTCTTCTTGAATCAATGTTGACCAACAAGTATATATGTATATTCCCTTTGCTTTTCTATGCCACCGAAAATGTAAAGAAGAAGGAGGGAAATAATAGCTTCTTGCATCTTCAACCATTGTTTAGTCTTTGTTGAAATTGTTGACTTTTCCCAACTTTGATTTTTCCATGGTAATAATACTCCAAATTGGACTTATTAATTACCAACTAGCCATTTTCCATTTTTAAATTCCTATTTGAACAAAATGATTGGGAATATTAGGAGAAAAATATTTTTTTCTTGTTTTATGGCAAAATTACCATTTTGCCCTTACGTTTTATGATTTATCGAAATAAATCATTTCTTACTCCTTTCCTTTGGTTTGGCCTAATTTTTGACACTTGTATAAGGCCATTAATTTCTTGGGATAATTCTTTCATTAATTTTACTATCGATTAGTACACTTAGTCCTTGAGTACTTTTTGGGATATTACACTCATGTTTTATCAAATTCCAAGTTTTGCTAGTCTTGCTTCCTTCCTTTCTCTTCAACCTTACAATCGACACTGAAACTTGTTTTCTTCAACCTCAGTCATCTCATTTTTTTTCAGTCCCACCATCATCTTCAACCTCTTGCTTCAAAGAATCAATCTGTGCATAGTTTTCTCCACGCCGTTGAACCTGCCCCACGCTATCGGAAAGCCGTCGAAACTTGTAGGTCGTAGAAGAGAGGGAGAGCTTGAGAGGGGGGAGAGAGACCACCGGCGCTTCATCCACCACCTTCATCCTCTGCTTCATTTGCGTTGGTGGCACTCTCATTACCATTACCGCCGTCAACACCTCTTGAAACAGAGAAGACACACAGACCTGAGACAGAGCACCAACGAGACCACCATCACTTTCTTCCCTCTTCACCGGCGATCATTACTGCCACCACTGTCATCCGTCTTGTAGGAGGGAGAGCTTGAAAACCACCGTCAACTTCCTCTGTTCACCAACCACTCACAATTTCTATATCTCTCTACCTTCGACCTCTCCCTCAAAACCACCATCAGCTTCACGATTAGTTCTCCCTTGCTTTCAACGTCATCTCCATTTCCAACTCACTCTTTCCGGCCCCCATTTGCGGTGACCTTCTTCCTCGCCTTTCTTCACTACTGTTCCTTCAACATCAACCTCTCTACTACTCTCTCATTTCTTTCCAGATTTACTATCCCTTCCTCCATCGGAAATCACTAGCTCTCTTGATTGTTTTTGATGATGATTGAGTTTTGATTCCCGGTCCTGTGATCTGTCTTTGGAGGGTAATTTAGTATTTATATATTTTAAATACATATTTTAATTAAACATTATATCTCACTTCTATAGTCATACCAAACATACTTTTAACCCCACTTCCACTTCCACCTCTACCTTTACTTCAATTTTCACTTCTACTTCTATCAAAAACTCTTCTATGATACCAAACGGGGCATTAGTGCTTTGGCTTAATGGAGGTAAGCATATACATATGCGCCCGTGCACACATACATGAAGCTGCTGGGAGGTAGCACCTCATTAAATCATTTTTTCCTGACGTAGTTTTGGATCCTAGTTCTCCGTAATGTCAGTCCCGCGAATAAAGCGATAACCATATTTCTCTTTTTGTGACAATCATGTCACAAGAATCAGTTTCAATGCTCATCATATTCACGTGGCTGTGATGAGATCTGCATTCTTTAAATATAATTTCAATAGTCTAGATTTAAGGTTTTCAACTAATGGTTTTTAAATAAAAAATATTTTTCTTGAAAAAGTGGTAATTATGGGATTACCTTTATTTTAAATTCTGTACACATTAAAATATATTTTTAAAAAAAAATATAAAAAAAATCTGGACAATCCATATTAGATATGTTGGATGTAACACCCCATTTCTAATCACCAATATTCCTCCTATGTAATGAATACATGTAATGGAACAAAATGGTGAATTGTGGTGTGCAATAATTTACGAAAAATTCTAATTGTCGGTTACACACAACTCGGCCAAGTAAGGACACAAAGGAGCAAATAATGTCCACTTAAAGGCCTAACATTGTAACCAAAATTTGAGTATAAAATGACATAAATAATGGCTTCCTTCAAGTGTAAAAAAATGATTTATTTCGGTAAATCATAAAATGTAGGGGCAAAACGGTAATTTTGCCATAAAGTGGAAAATAATTATTTTTTTTCCTAATATTCCCAATAATTATAGTTAAATGGGAATTAGAAAGTGAAAAATGGCTACTTGGTAATTATTAATTCCATTTTGAAATATTATTACCAAAGGAAAATCAAGGCTTGAAAAAGAAGTCAAAAAGCAAAAGCTTAAGAATTTAGTCAATGACTTGTGAGATGGTATTATGGGATAATCCAAGATCAATATTTCTCTCTCAATTCTTATCTAATTTCAGTAGAGATAATGGAGGGAAGATAGATGAGATGGATGGCCAAGATTGAATGGGATAAAAGTCAAGCTCTTGACCAATGAGGAATTGCCACAAGAAAAGCCATTTGATGATTCATTTAATCATCAATTCTCCATCTTCTTCATCCATCATTCCTGTGCAATTGATCAAAACAGAAAAAGAAAGAAGGCTAAACGTGCAAGAGCAAGAAGCAAGAGAAGAGCTAGGGTTATCCAAAAATCAAGGTAAGAACCATAAATACTTGAAGATTTTGCTTGCAAATCATGTAGGAACCTCTACTAATCTCTTCTCCTCTTTAAATATCATGATTAGCAAGGTTAATCAGAGGTTTAGAGAGAGAGGGCTGATACATTTTGGAGAGATAAATCACAAGAAATCAAGAGGTAATCACCAAAACTTAATCCTCTTGTCTTGTATCAAGTTGTTGGTGTTGTTGGTGGTGGTATTTGCTATGTTTTCTCTTGTTTTGCAATTCTGGGATGAAGCATAATCATGGGTAAATGCTGCCCAAATTCACTCTAAATATGCTCATTTAGTGTTTAAATAGCTAATCATGTGATTAGAAGTAGAAAGAAAGTGATTAAGCAAGAGAAAACAAAGAAACAAGAAGTTACTCCTTAAAACCTTAACTTTATGTTCTGTGGGTGACGTGAAGATGGAGTAGGAATTTGGTAATTTTGATGATTCCATTGGTTTTAGAAGGAAAAATTGTGTAGGTATGCAAGTGTTCATGATTTTTGGATGGTTGTATGCCAATTTGGAAATTATTGAAGTTGGTATGTACATATGTTGGTTCTGCCCTGTCTGGAGCAGTGGCAGTGTGTGTGATGTTTTGTTAACCAAATCTTATCCAAAACTTCTGAAACTTTTCAGAATTAAATTATAGATATAGAGCTTTAATTTGATAGGTAGTTTGTAATTTTTGGACAAGTGTATTGGGAGATATGAATTTTTGAAGTTATGCCCTGTTTTCTGGAATGCTATCTGGATCAGTAATGTTTGATGAATTACTGGGAATTATATGGTTACATTGAGAAAACCTAAATATTTTTTTTATAAACATTACATTTAAATAGATTCATTTTGGCTTTGGAATTAGTCAAATTGAATTTTTTTAGAATTAATTATGAATTTCCAAAGTTGGCTGACCAAGTTGTCAGTTTTTAGAAAACAGTGAAATTGCATTGTACAAGTTGTATTGTGCAGAACCTGTTGTAACTGCATTAAATAACTAGTAGCATACCATTTAAAGGTGATAATACTACAAGTAATAACCAATTACTTGTAACTTTAATGATGATAGGAATTGGATATAGCCCGAGCCAAAATCCAAAAGTAGGACAAACGTGCGAGTTTGGAAAAGATTCAGGTAGTAACTTCTTCTTGCATATCTTATGTGATTATTTATATGTTTAAAGTCATTCTCTGTAACATGAGCTAGTGTCCTAGACACACAAATTTGCCAAGTTGTGGTCAAGGACTCAACAGAGGCGCTAAGTCGACCAAGGGCAAACATGTAGTTTGACCTTGGGCAAATGTACACATATCGTTTGATCATCTTACATGACATGACATTGCATATCCATTTTCACATTCTATATGTTTGTAAGCATGTTACTACTGAGATTCCCTCGAATCTCATTCTTTTTCCAAAATACAAAACCTTACAGCTGAAGCAAGTGGCTCGAAAGGCAAGGCGATGGCTCCTGGTGATTAGAGACCCAGAGCTCTCTGTTGCTGCAATAGTTATTTATGATTACACTTTTTTGCTGCTTATGAATGCTTTGTACCTTTGTGTATATTTTCAAACCCTACGGGGATTCTCCTGTAATGTAAACTTGTACTTAATATCAGTATTATTTCCGCTGTTTTTGTATGCCTTGTGAACTTTATGCTTGTCACTCTGTGAATATCGAAATGTTAAGGGGTTTGACATTGGATGATCCAAATTTCAATATTCATTACTCTTTGATGAGTAGTGATGAGCACTGAAACTGTATCCTCATGTCACATTAGATTATAAAAATTATGTGTGGCTTAACAATTGGAGTTGTGTTAACATCATGAAATCCCTGTCAGAATGGCATATTTACCTTTAGTTTTGCATACATTTTCAGTAAATTTATAGATAATTGATTATAAATGTGCAAAAGTAATGTGCCCGGGGGTATTGATGGTAAAAATGTGTAATTTCTCTGTTTAAGCCCTATAATTACATTAAAATTACATCAACACTGTTTTTATAGATTTCATTGTGTTGATAGGTAATATTAGAGTCATAAAGGAGTCATTGGATGCACCAAAGGATGATTAAGAAGTGTGAATGGAGCTAAGGAAGTCAAAGCATCATGGAAGAGCAAGAAAAGGATGAAGAATGCCAAAAAACTTCATATGGAAGCTTGGCCGCGGCTAACATCATTAAGGATGTTTGGCCGCAGCCAACAAACTTTGGCTGAGGCCAAAGATGTGCCAGAAACTTTTTGGCCGCGGCCAAACATCTTCCATAAAGATTTTGGCCGGGGCCAACATTCTTCTTGACTGCGGCCAACGCCCGAATTCTGCAGCTACACGTTTTGATTCAGAACGGATTTTTAGGGCATATAAATACCAAAACCTTGAAGAAGAGACTCATTCTGGACCTGGGAGGTACCGTGGAGACAATGCTCTGTTAGGGTTTGGAGCTTGGAGGTGGAGATTGTGATAGATGTTGAAGATTTGAAGAGATTTGAGCTTCTCCTCTTGGTTTTTCCTCTCCTTCTGCTGTCTTTCCTCTTTGTTCTTCTTTGTAACTGATTTATGCCCTGTTTCTTCTGGGTTTTATGAACATGTATAGCTAGAGTTTTATTGTTTGGATTGTTTAGAACCCTTGTAAGGATTAAGTACTCATTTCTTCTTTATATTTATGTTGAATGATTGATATATGTTGATTTTACTCTATTCTTAATGCTCTTTGTTGATTGATCACCAATGAGGTTGTTGGGTTCACTTGGTTGATGCTTGAGAGAGCTAGATTGAGTGTAGAACTTAGGTTTAATCGTGTGGAAACTTGAAATCCATAAGAGGGATGGATGGTTTTGTTAATGAGGTAGAGATACACTTATTGACCTCACATAGCCACATAGGTCTTGCAATGTAGGTTGGGTTTAATCCTTCAATTAAAAGATTAATGAACCAATTAAGCTAAACACCTATTTGGAGACCTGAGAGAGCACTTATGGGTAAATTAGTGACCTTGATTAGCATAATCCATCATTAAGAGCTGTTATTGTGGGGTTTTGAATGAGTAACTATAAAATGCAAGGGGGATAAACAATCCTAACTTCCACTGCATCTTTCTTAGTCCATGAATCACTTGTTTATATTTTACTTTTAGTTTATAATTCTGTTTTACCTCCACTGTGATAATTGCCTAACTCAAATTAGGCGAAAGTGCGATAGTCACTACTTAACCAGGTTTTGGAACCAAATCCTCGTGGGAACGATATCTTACTCATCACTTTATTACTTAGCGCGACCCGTGCACTTACGGATTTGCGGACAAGTTGTGTCTCTGGAGATTGGAGTTGGAATTAGAGTTAGAGCCAAACTATAAGAAACCAAATTAAGAACAAAGTTTAACAGTTATATGACTCTTGTTAGGTTCCTTTTCATCTAAAATGGTTCAAATATTGCTTTTCAGATGTGTGTTATTGGCTAAGGTGACAACATGCTTTTTTGTTGCAGGACCTGGATGCTCTTCTGTGGGATATGGAGCAACACAAGAGATTGGTCCTTTTTTAGTGGACACTAATGGCCAGGGTCTTAAATACAATAACTTCTCATGGAACAGAGGTATATATGATGACTTGTGAGGACCACACACATATATATACACAACACATCACAACTCACACTTTCTGGTGCAAACCCATCTCTCTACTTTCCATGTAAAATTCTGATGATGATGCACCAACGTTAATCATTGTTTGTATATAGTGCTCCATTATTTGTCCCCACACAACAATTAATACTATTATTGGTGGTGATGAGTATTCTTGACGTTTGTGATGATGCAGAAGCCAACATTTTATTCGCGGAATCTCCAGTCGGTGTCGGCTTTTCCTACTCAAACACAACCAGCGATTATGAACATCTTGGAGATGACTTCACAGGTTATAAATCAATTAAACTTAACATCATTAATTGCATATTTAGTGCCAGCTATTAATTAATTAACCTCTTTTAAAAAAGGTTGCTAATTCATTTGTTTGTGACAGCTAACGATGCTTACAATTTTCTGCGCAAGTGGTTCCTCAAGTTTCCTTCTTACAGAACTAGGACATTTTACATAGCAGGAGAGAGTTATGCAGGTATATACATATTTTTACCTACATTAATTAAGATCTTCAAAACACAACAATCTTGTTTCTTAAGTTTGATATATGTAGATTATTTGATAAACGAATATATCTTCAGGGAAAGTATGTACCTGAGCTTGCTGAGCTCATCGTTGATAGGAGCATGGACCCTTCGCTTCATATCAATCTTAAGGGTATCCTGGTACGGTCCTACATAATTTGAAAAGTATTCTCAAGAAGGTGCTAGCTAAATATAGGTACTAGTTTTGATGCACCCTGAACTTATCATATCTGAACTGTCCAAATTTAAGTATTCTTCAATTGATGATTTTTTTAAAAATTATGTTTTCAGAAAAAAGATAATAAAGATAATTATAAAATTATCTTTATTTTAGATTCTGTATATATTAAAAGAATCATTTTTTTAAAAAATAAAAATAAAAGTTCAAATCTAGATCATCTAGATCAAATTTGGACGGTTTTGATCTGAAAAGCTTATTGTGCCCATAGGTGGTTCCCTAAATAACATAAGCTACCTTTTAAAAAGAATATGTTCCTTATACTTGTACATGCATATCTGTTAGTTTAGTTCCAATATATGTAGGTTTTGACTATTATACCTATTACACACATCCTATCCAACTAAATAGTGCAAGGCAAATAAAAATTTCCACATTTTACCATTATTTCCTTTGAAGAAAAAAACTTACACGTGTCAGAATAATATTGACAGCTGGGTAATCCAGAAACATCTGATGTGGACGATTGGATGGGTATAGTGGATTATGCTTGGAGCCACGCGGTGATATCAGATGAATTACATAGAGAAATAAGAGAAAGTTGTGACTTCAAAAGCAGTGATCTATGGAAAAACCAAACATGTTGTGATGCTGTTGATGAATTGCTTGCACAGTGCCACAAGATTGATATGTATAGTCTCTACACACCTGTCGGCTTCGCCTCTACTGCTTCAAGTTCCAATAATAATCAATATTCTGTGCAAGGTTTCTAACCCAGCTTCTATTTCTTCTCTTTATATATATATATATATATATATATATATATATCTGTCTAGAGATTATTACTTGTCAGATCAAAAGCTTGTGCGCTAGTTTTAAAAGGTCTAGTGGATTTGGTTGAGCAGATGCCTAGGATAATGGGTGGTTTTGATCCTTGTTTGGATGATTACGCCACAGCTTTCTATAACAGACCAGATGTTCAGAAGGCTCTTCATGTTAGCAATGGTCATAGCATTAAGAATTGGAGTATTTGCAAGTATTCCTCTAATAATATTCACTTTCCCTTTGCCATGCTATTATCATTTAGTAAATATAATATGATATTGTGATAATTATTACATGCAGCTACCATATATTCTACCACTGGAAAGATTCAAAGCCATCTGTTATCCCAATTTACAAGAAGCTTATTTCGGCAGGACTTAGAATCTGGGTTTACAGGTAACTAATCAATTACTGTCTAATGTGGTGTTTAGAGTTTAGAGTTTATATATATATATATAGCATATATTGGTCCCACTCCCAGACAATAACTTAGGAATATTGACTGTTTTCTATATTTCATGGATCAAATTCTATGTTACAGTGGAGACACAGATGGGAGAGTGCCAGTACTGTCCACTAGATACAGCTTAAGGGCTCTGAATTTGAGTATCACAAAGACATGGTATCACGATAATGAGGCAGTTAAACTGAAGAATATGGAGTAATTATATCACCATATAATTAACGTTATTCATATATATATATATATATATATATATTTCCTCTGCTTTTAAACATAAGATTCAGTTCACTTTTTCTAAGAGAGGTTAAGAAAGCTAAATATATTACTTAATTATAGTATATGTTGTATATCATAGATTAATTAGTTTGGAAAAAAAAATAAAAAATATAGATACTATAAGATAAGGGAAAATGATAGAAAAAGAACATGAAAATTGCAAAATCAATCAGATATTACCTATAAAATGAGTTATGAAATACTTATCAAGTGTAGTTATTACCTTATCAATTCTAGACAACAAATCTGATTTGGTATTTTCAAATTTTCAGGTTCTTTTTTTGTCATTTCTCTTAAAATAATTTATTTAATTTCTTTAATCTCTCTAAAAAAACCAACTGGGTTTTATATTTAGGACCCGAGTAGTATTTTATTTAAGAGTAGTAATTAATTAAGTAATTGAGGTGGGCTTGTTTGTGGGTTGGAACAGGTACGTGGGTGGTTTCAAGAATACGAGGCGCTTACTTTTGCAACGTTTAGAGGAGCAGGACATGATGCGCCCAGTTTCAAACCAAGCAATTCACTTGCATTCTTCTCCTCCTTTCTGCTCGGACAGTCCCCACCAGAAACTAAATAAGACCTAACGCTCATCCATAAATATATATATAGTGGATAAGAGAGTCAAGTGTTCCTAAGTCTGTCTTATTTGATCATCTTTTATCTTATAGGAAAGTAATTTCAAAAGAAATTCCATGATAATAAAGAGAAAATTAAGAGCTGCGAATAAATCTAGATATAAACAATTGAATTTTTTTCTAAAAAATGCAAAGCGTGGACTCAACATAATTCGATCGCAATATTGACTGAGCATGGAATTTAAGTGGTTTCAATTGTAATTGAACAATTCTTTACAAGGAAGAAGAAAGAAGTAGAGAGGAAGGGGGACTGGGGCCGGGGCTGGGGAGATGAAATTTGAATCTTGGAGATAAACAGGGATAAGAAAAAGTCAAGGCATGCCAGGCTTTAGCCAAATAGGCCTCAACATGAAACGATGGCCTAATTAAGCTCTCAGTTTGATATAAGTCTTCAAAAAGCCTGATATAACTTGAAACCATTTTAAAGGGTAAGGCTATTTACAATGTAAGTATTTAAAAAGCCCTCATATTTGGCTTTGAGCCTCTAAAACCTTCGTAAATGTTTGTACCAAACAAAGAAAGTATACATAAACATTGGATTTTAATAGCCGTTTCCCAAAAAAAGACAAATGAAACATTCCCCTTGTCCTTAATATACCTCATTGGAGAGTTGATGATTTTGATTCAAAATCTAAGATATATCTTCCATATTTATCATTTTCTCCCAAACTACTCTCTATTAATACTTACTCTAACAAGGTGGTGAATTCTTCACTAATAGTTGGAACCAAAGACTATCCAAAATAAGGGTATTTTTGGAGAAACATGGCATATTTATTATAATGAATTAACTTAACTTCTTTAATTTAATCAAATTAGTTAAATAGGTCTTATATTACATTAATGACTAGAGTAGTATTATATGTATGTATGTATGTATGTATGTGTATGTATGTATATATGTATATGTATATTGTATGTATGTATGTGTATGTGTATGTGTATGTATTCATTCATTCATTCTCATGAAATCAAACACAACTAACAATCATGATTATTACATTTATGTTGCTACTACTTGGCTAAAATGCACAATATAGGCGATATATCCTCATAACTAGATAAAATATACGCTCCCACACCATACCTCAAATATAATCTACAAATCAACTTTGACTTGGTACAGAAAAAATAACAACGCACTTCTCAAGCACACATATGCATATGCTGATATTCAAGTACACAAATTTATGCAAGATATGGACACCCACACGATAATAGACACAATCAATATCTGAAAGATTCCAATCTTCTATATGAAGCCTCCCACAACTTTTGGTGTCATCCCAAATATTCCGTTTCTTAAGGTATACAGAGGAACTTGGTTAGTAGCAGCAACACTTAAGGACTTAGATTTAGAGCACCATTTGAGGTTGGAGTTTAGTATTGTTGCGTGTTTCTTGTTTAGCCCTGAAGGAACAGTTCCAACGTTAAAACCCTTCTTCAACTTTGTGCTCAAAGGAAGATAGATTGCTTTGTTAATATCTTGGAGTAGATCTGTGTTTGAGTCATAGCGATTGCTTGAGTTGAAGAACATCTGAAAAGCTTTCAAGCATGACAGATGAAATTGCTTGGTAGTTTTAGGCCAATCACACATTTCATCCATTAGAACATGCTCTATGAACTCTTTCTTGTGTTTCCCAATTATCTCTCTCAAAAAAGCTATCGAATCTTCCATATCCACCTCAGGATTCTCGATCAAGTTTATCAGAACAGAGTTGACTTTCCCTTCTGGCTTTTCCTTCTGTACGTAAAGCAACAATTTGTTAAGGTTCCAAGAACACAAGGCCAAGAAGAATTCTATAGATTAAGTGTTCATAAAATTATTACCTGGTAGCCTTGTATGTCATTCAATAAACGACAAATAACCATAAGCAACCTTGTTATGGTTTCATAATGGGGTGGCCTGAGCTTGTGATTAGGTAAGCTGGGCGTGAGAAAGCAGGAAGATGGAAGAACCAAGGTGTGTACGGCAATGGAGATCATGCCAATCTTAATATAATCATCAATGGAGGGTGTTTGTCCATTTCTGCTCCACTTTGCTTCTTCCAGCCACGAATTAAATGTTTCGTACCACTTCGCCATATTTGATTGATTAACAAAATGGGATATATGTTAGTTTTCGCTCGTGGATTGTGTTCAAATCTGAAGGATTTCTAGTAATAAAATAACCATTAATCTAAATAGTCTAACAAATTGATCAGCTGGATAATCAAACTTTGGGTTAAGGTATAATTTTGTCTTGAAAGTTTTTATTAAGGAGTATTAATGTTACCCTTGAAGTTTTCTTAAATTCAATATTACATGGGAAGTGTTAAAATAGAGCAACGTTTTTTTTTACCGTTGAAAAGTTAATAGTTAATGTCAATTTTTTTAACACATTATTTTCTTAATGATATAGGACAACATTATTATATTTTGAAACTTTCAAGGTGAAATTAAACCTGAAAAAACTTCACAGGAAAATTTGTACATTAACCCTTAAATTTTTAATTGACTCATTGATCATCTAACTTACAAGATCTCGCAGGCTACTGGTTATATCAGCTCCTTGTTGTTGACGATATCTTTGGGCAGTTTCACTCACAAGATCATCGAGAGCATCGAATATTACCTTGCTGTGGCTGCTTAAGCCCCCACTGTCCCATCTATAATGTATTAAATCAGATAAAGAAGAAATAACACTTTTTTGTGGTCAAAACTGATAGTTATGGTCTCAAAAAAAAGACTTGACTTTTAATTAGGTATAATTACCGTGCTATTGCATCTATGAGGTGTTGCAGTTCAGGAAGAGAAGCTTTCATGTCAAAGAAATCATCAGCAACAGTGATGACGATGCCACTTTTTGCGACCAACATTCTCACATAAGAGTCATGGGGTAGGGATGTGGTGGAGGCAGCGACAGCGTAGTAACAATATATGGTTTTCTCTCTGCCAAATCCCATACTTGTCAAGCCCAACTCTTCTGACCACCTATATCAATTACATACCGATTAGTGCTAAGTGAAGATGAAATTCATCAGTCAAAGATATTTTTCTAGACTCAAATTGTGAACATGATAGAGGTTTTTAATTTTATTAGAATATCCTTGATGCAGCAGTAAGGTTGCTATCATGTCAGTTGAAAGTCACAGGTTCAAATCCTGAAAATAGCATTTTTGCCCCCAAAGATAAGGCTGCTTACATATTTCTTCTTCATTCCCCACCACCTGATAGAAGACTCATGTATTGGGCCACCCTTTATATTAAGAGAGTCACACATCAATTATTTGGACAGGTATATAATGTTGAGTTAGGTGGTATCAACTAAGTCAAAGCATTTTCATAGAAATTCAAATATGATTGCCCTGAGTCATTTTAATAAACTTGACAAACCTCTTGAGTTCCTTCAACTCGTTTTTGTAAACAGACTGCCTAAACTCATAGTTTTTCACAGCAAGTAGTTGTAGCAGTTCGTCGTTGCAGAGGTATGATATCCTGCTTGCACAAGTGAATTTCCAGTTATCTTTGTTAGTGTATTATGTTTGAAATTATAAGTTACTTTAACTAGCTGAATTAAAGTGCAATAGTTAAAGCAGAAATAAGCACATACCTATTAAATGAGGTCTTTCCATTCCACAGAGCATTGGCTTCCTTTTCTTCTATAAACATTCGATGTTCCAAATGATCGAGGCGAGCAAGCCATGGAAGATTCAACTCATGCTCAATCTACAAGGCAAACGAAATAAAGAAAGTGCCAATAGTCAATGTCTTTTCTAAGAAACATAATATTGTTGACTTCGTAGAATTTAATTGGAGAGTTGATATTAGTACTAAATATAAGAACTGTTAAAATGTTTATCAATTTTTTTTTCAAAATTAACCCTATTCTTATATTCTTTGAACAATAATTAAATACGAGATGGAGGGAGAAAATTAAAGAAGATAATTAAATATATCATATTAACTAATTTAATTAATATATTTAATCTTATTAAATTAATTAATTATATGTTATATTAAAAATCACATAGTACATACAATGAGTACAATGAGTACAAATAGGCAGATATGTGAACCGTACGCATCTCACCAAAATCATACAATGAGATGCAGGTGGTCCAAAAATCTTGTATTTTTAAGTTAAAATAATGTTTATTTTATAAGTTGACAGTGATAGGACCTCATATAATAGGTAAAGTTGACAGTTTGACCTGTGATTTATTTTAAAGCTAATAAAATATTGTTTCTTTCATAAATTGAAAATATGGTAGTGAAAATTGGGCTGGTCATTATTAAATTGATCAAGAAAGTAGTTTAAATCTAGTGGTTTAAACGTAGTTAAACCAATTATCAACGCAATAATGGTTAAAATAGTGTAGTGTAATTAAAGTATACAAAGAATAACAAAAATATTATAAATTGCTATGTTTTAAAGAAAATTAAAAACAATTTCTTTGACCAGTCCAAAACTTTTAAATATACTTAACCCTTTTTAATAGCATGTTTAATAGTCAAAAGACCTCATGTAATAGGCAACGTTAAAATATTGTCTTTTCTGTCTATCTTGGTATTCTTTATTTATGGTAACGTGGACACAGTTTAATTGACCTGTGGTTGGAGGCCTCTATCAGCAGAAGTCATTTTCTCAAGTAGTTTCCTAGCAAAGGACCTTGCTTCCTCAAGTTGATATTCTCCACAAAACATAAAGTCTGTGGCTTTGTACACATTCATCATTGTACTTGTGAAATACTCAGGATATTTCTCCACATGACCTCGGATCTCTTTGTCATGTAAAAACCAGCAAAAGCTCACTGCAGTAATTATTATATTAGGTGTAAAAAAAGGAAATTAAAAAGTAATTACAGAATAATACCTTCTGATAGATGGAGGTCAATTAGTAATAATTTACCATATATCATCAAAATAATCAATCTATTATGATTAATGACATACTTGGCGATACTTTATATCCGTGCATCCGCAGAAGCTGAAATGCCAGAGAGTCTTTGTGAAGCTGTGATGCAATCATATTGCATGGTTTTGCCCACGATTTTCGATCTACGATATTCCTGTAAATCAATTCAAATCAAATAGGAATATTATTATTGGTTATATATATGTTCCCAATGGTAGCCACAATATATATCTTATTCATCTTGGATATGGGATTTTAATTTACCCGTTAAGTTGAGCCAAGGTCTCTTCCATCTCTTCTACAAAATACTGAGCCAACCCTAACTTTTCTATTTGGTTCACTATGCACAGCTTTATAAGGTCCTCATCCATGGGGTATGTTTGTGGAACTGCACCAGTTAAATACAATTATTTGTAAAGATAGAGAAGAAACATAATAGCAAGTTGGTTTGGTTATTAATTATGAAAAATTGATAATAATAACTGTGTGAACCTCCATTGAGGCATCTTTGAGCCAAAGACTGTAAATAAATAAGACACTCTTGTTTTCCAGTAAGCATAAATGCTTTTGCTGTAGCAGAAGGTGATTGGAATAATGAGCCATCACCACCCAAATTGCTTGATATATCTTCTGTGCTTATCGCAAATGATGGAGGCAAAGCTTCAAGATATGATAACAATGGAGGATAACAATGCTGTCCCACAAGTCCCTCCCTGTATTTTCATTCAATTATAAGTTTCGCTTTAGTGAAGTCTTCCAATTAAGGAAGGAAAAAAAAAATTTGGATAAAAAGATGCGTGTGTGTATCATGAAACCATATACGACAATAATAATTACTTGTTAAGAAACTTTTGACGACAGCAAAAAATGTACGATACTGTCTCGCTCACTGATTCTGGGAAGACGTCTCGTAAACCATTTGACTCTGCAAGTTCAACCATGGCCGGTAGAACAATGGCAAACTGACGATGAGGACAGTGGTTTTTCACATCCTTCAGTAGCTTCTCAGCATTTGCTTCAATAAATGACAATCCTGAAATCGGTGATCGAGAAGCCGTATTTATATTTTTGTCAAATCCTAATTTAACTGAAATATTCGAGTTTAGGTACTTATAAATCACTAACCAACAAAATCGTCAAATTGGCAGTAGGATTTAAATTCATAATTTTTTTAGTTATAAGGCAACTTTTTTATCAACCAAATCAACCTTTATTGTCATGATGTTGTCTCATAAATTTATAATTTTTTCTCAAAATATCCCTATGAATTTAATACATTAATGAGTTTCTATCTAAAGGTAATGATGATGAAAGATGATATTTTAGAAAAAATAATTTATATTTATTATAAATAACTAACATGACTAATTTTCTTAATCTATCTAAATAAGTCAACAAGTTCATATATTAAGGACTAAAGATAGTATTATCTTTTTTTTAACTAAAAGATATTTTGAGGATACAAGATAATATCAATCTATTCAATATAAGCGCGCGCGCAAACACATATTACCCGTCTAATATTTAAAATAGTATAGCAGAAAAGAATATGGATGAGCAAAAAAAATGATTGGGATACCTTTGTCTATAACAAGTGGCTCAGTGTTCCACATTTTGAGGGCAACAATGGAAGCAAGAGTTGCAGGAAGGGCTTCAATGGTAGGGTTTCCGAAAGCATCACACTCTCCCCAAAATCCTTGCTCCTTCTGATTATTTATCAGCCAGTTCAAGCAATTCTCGAACATGGGCTTCAAATTTTGATCAGATTCATCAGAACAAGAATCAGGGATCATAGCTAACCATGCGGTGTCATACGCAGAGGGACTCACAAAAGAATAGGGATCAACGTTTGGTGAGAACATCATTCCCTTAATCTTTTGGGCCCAGCGTGTTATAGAACATAAAGTGGAATCCATTATTTGCAATCAATAAATGAAAGATGGAAGAAGAAATCGATTTGGATTGCAATTAAGTGGCTTGTTGCTATAAGTTCATGAAGCAAAACTAGTGTATTTATAGTGCCTTGCATGAAAGTTGCTGGTTAGGGTTTAAGTACATTGCCTCGTGTTTTACGTTAGCAATCTGACGTAATATTGATGCGACTTACTTTGACGAAGACTAAATTGTTCTACCCTACACTTATAACTTGGAAACGCCAACTAAGAGTAGTAACTTTGAAACTTTGGCGTACAACGAGAGGTTTAAGCGTAACATGAGAAAACTAGTTAGCATGCTAGTTTAGATGAAAACAAATAATTGATGCAAGAAATAATTTTTCAAAATACCTTATATTTGAGACAAAAACCTTAAAGAACGTCGTCAATTTAAGGACCACAACTGGAAGCCTACAAGAAAGACTCATAAACTCTAGTGTGTACTCGAAGACCATATATTGCGGCTGGGAGAAATTTCAGAAGAAATTTCCAAGATAATTTCATCTTTTTTTGATCAAGCGGCAACTTGCATGATATCTAGCCCCACCAAAATAAGAAAGAAATACTACAAGTCGATTTGGTTTAATTCATTAAGCAGGGTTAAGTCTGCTAATTTCATATATCAAAGAAATTAAGTTATTTTTTTTATGAAAAATTAATAAGAACATAAATTTTTTGTTATTATAAAAATAAATTATTTTTATTATAAATTTTTAGCTATGTTCATTCTTATTAATTAAAGAGAAGAGAAACAAAATCATATTGTTAATTATTTTTCCTAAAAACCGAGTAAAAAGTTGAGATGAAATGTGGAAACTGGAAAGGAAAGAAAAGTACTGGTATAACAGGGGAAAAAACAAACTTGGAAGGGAGAGGGAAGGGGTCATCCATGATTGAATCATATTTTTATATGCTTTTTTATGATTAATTTGAGGAATTTAATGTATTTCATAAGCATTATTGAATTATTAAGCACTAATTTGAGTTAGGGACATTTATATTGAATTAAGTATAATTAGGGGCAAAATTATCATAATTTGATGGGGCAAAAATGCACACATCGTTAACTGATACAAACTTCTGTTTTGCGGAACCTACATTATTATTTTTAATGATTATTTAATATTTAAAAAAACTCTCTACCCCATCTCTCTTCCCCACCCCTCTTCCTCTGATCTTCTGTAAGACCCTCGCCACTCCGACAATTCACTCTTTATCGCTTTCAAAAACTCTCCACCAAGTGTTAGGCTTCTAGTGTGCATTCAATGAAAGTACCAATGTGATTATCACAAGTTGTTAAACTCTTATAAATTGATAATATTCCAGCACATTTTCTTCTCTTTTTACTTATGGGTTTAAAGTGTGCATAGAAAGAAATGTATAGAAGAAAATGTGCATATCAAAGTCTCATACAAAAATCAAAGATATTATAGTTACATCCTACATAGTTTTTTATTTAATTGAGAATTTATAAATCCTCCCTCTTTTGTAGGAGGATGGAGACAGTTTTGAAGCCCTATAAGAACCCAAAAACAAGAAAATAAAGCATTGGAAAGTTAGAAAGAACTTGTACAACTTGCCTCAGCAACTTGACTAACTGGCCATGGCCAGCAATCCCTGTATGCTTTCTGTGTAAATGGCCTTGGTAAGTTGACATGCTTGCCGTGGCAAGTCATCCCTATTTGTTCTCTGTGTAACTAGCCGTGGCGAGTTGACAGACTTGCCGTAGCAAGTCAAGAATTTAAAGAGAAATTGGCTCTCTGTGTAACTGACTATGGCATGTTGACACAACTTGCCGTAGCAAGTCCTGAAAAGTACAGTTGCGCATTTTAATTTTAGAAGCGGAAAAACACTGCTTAATCTAGAAGGAGGCGCCGAAAAACACATTCTCTGCATGGGGAAACATTGGAGCAAGCAAGGGAGAGCTTGGGAAATGAGAACTTTGAAGATTTAGAGCATTGGATTGGAATTTTAAGGAAGATTGAGGCAACAATCTTGGGTTTTTATTATTCTTATTCCTTTTTCTTTCATTTGCTGATATGGGTTATATTGTTGAGCTGAAATTTTGGCATGTAAAGACCATGAGTAGCTAGACACTTTCATTTAGGATTACTTTAACCTATTGTATGGATTTAAACTACTAGATTATCTTGCTTTTATTGGTTAATTAGTATATATGATTATTTTTCTTTATACTTAATGCTATCTTGTGCTTGATCACAACATGAATAGAGTAGTTCAATTGGAAAATGTTTGAGAGAGCTATTTTGATTGTAGAACTTAGGAAAAATCATGTTAGACCTGAAGTTTAGAGATTAAATGGATGATTTGTTGTTAGAATAGAGATATATCTAACAGCCTAGCATAGTCTATTGAAGGATTGCCTTGGAAAGATGGTTTTCATTAATTATAAACAAGAGATTGCATATTTTTAATGAAGATTAAAAATCAATCTTGACTTAAGAGAGCTTGATTGATGATTTTAGAACCTTCAACTAGCATATAGACTCATTTAGCCAACATAAGTGGTTAATTATATAGTTTTATGAAATACAATGGAAAAGAAGTAATCCTAAGCGTATAACTTATTGAAGACAAACCCAATTTCCCAGTTTTTCATTGTTTGCTTTATTGTTTTTCATAAAAAATAGATCTTTATTTACCTTGATCAAATTCAAATGATTCAATTCAACCTAATTAAGAACATAGTTGCATTAGTTAGCTCGTTTTTGTCATAGTCCACGTGGGAACAATATTTACTTATCACTCTATTACTTGATGAGATCCGTATACTTGCGATAGCTAACACAAGCCCAAGGGAGAGTCCATCTCAAAAGACTAGCCTATTGAGATGGAGAGCCCCTTGAACTTATAAACCCCCCTCTACTTGTGAGATTTCTCGATGTGGGACTCATAACACTATGCAACAGTTTTTTCATTTGAATTCAAATAATCAAACTCTTAAAGATATTTGGGGACAGGTGATGGAACATTGATGAGTGATTTGCGGTTAGTGACTTTAAGGCTTCTTTTTTTTATATGTTCTATTAGCTTGACTAAATGAAGAATTAGAGTTTTTCTCTAAAGGACTAGGCTTAAATTGGCAAAGAAACGTGAAGTGAAGAGAAATGATGCTCCATGGAGAGATTGAGAGTGACGAATAGTGAATCATCGGAGTAGGAATGGTCTTACAGGAGATCAGAGGAAGAGGGGTGGAGAAGAAAGAGAGGAGGGGTTGAGAGTTTTTTTTTAAAAAATAATAATATGGGTCCCATAAAAAAGAAGTTTGTACCAATTAACGGTGTGTACATTTTTGCACCATTTTGAGAAGTTCATGGGCACTCTTACACTCAAAAAAAGTTTATGGTGTTAGGTGCACTTTTGAAAAAAGGTCATAGATATTTTTGCACCTCAAAAAATAATAATGTGGGTCCCACAAAATAAACGTTTGTACTAATTAATAGTGTTGGCATTTTTGCCTTATTTTGAGAAGTTCATGGGCATTTTTGCACCTAAAAAAAGTTTATGGTGTTGGGTGCACTTTTAAGAAAAGTTCGTGGGTATTTTTGTACTGTAACCATTTTTTTAATCATTCTTCATTGTCATCCCTAAAAAGAATGTGTGGAGAAAATGGTAGTGTTGAGTATATGATTGTGTACAAAAATTATATTTAAATTAAATGATAATAAAGTGTAACTTATAAAAATGCACCTAACTAGTGGGTAAGAAGTTTTCAAAATTGGCGGGCTAGAATGACTCACTTTTGTTGCCGATGTTATCACTATCCCCCATGTCATAAAGGTCTCGAAGTTTTAAGTGAACCACCATATTCCAATCCACATGCCACTCGTCCTCGGCATAATAAACCTGGTGTGCCTTTGAGGCAAGAATATATAGTTCATCATCTTTAGATTTATTACCAATGCGAATTGTTTAGGAGAAATTTATTGATGTGATGCCTAATTTGTTAGTTGTGAGTCCCTGAGAAGTTATCATTATCGTATTTACCCATAAACACTTGAAAAGTGTCACGGTAAAGTGGCCTTGGTAATTTAGTTCGATGATATATCAACAAGCTTTTCATAATAAGGGGCACCTTCAAATTGTATGTTACCGTAATTGCTACTCGCATAACTCCTTATCCTAAAGGTGCATAAACACCCGATTTTTGGGTTAGCAATCATTGATCTTATGAAACCATACAAAACTTGAAACCATTGACATTGTATGTTATAAACCTTATTGCATGGTCAAGCGCGCCGATTGTGAGAGCTTTAAAATCTGGTAAGCATGGATTGTGGTCATTTAGTATCCAGTGTGCAAACCAACTTAGGAATTCTCTGTGGACATTTTTATAAATTTCGGAGGATGTTTATGTATGGATCCTGAGTTGACACTTCATATGACTTCTAAATTCCCTACAGTTAATCATGAGAAGTGATCATGAAATGTAAGTGAAAGGTAAGGAAATATATAGAATAACATATCAATGTACAATTCTTACTGAAGGAATGGATCAACTTGACTACAATTAATCAAGACATATCTATGTGCTTGAAACTTCTCAATTGTAGTTAGTTTGAAGTTCTCACTTCCTCTAACTGGTTTACCAACAAGAGGGATTAACAACCTCTTAATTATAGCTCAGGTTTAGGATAATCATCTACATGAGGCGGTCAACTGAAAGACGTCTCAATGTCATCAAAGTATCTTGAACAAAATTACAGAACCTCATTCCCTATATAACCTTCAGCTATAGAACATTCTTGTAATACCCTATTTCATATTCCTTACCCTTAGAGTGAATTTTAAGAAAAAATTTCATTTATCTTCATGCATTAGATATAATTACCATGCCCTTATAACAAATATCAAAATCTATAGGAGCTCTGAAGCCCCTGGCCTACAAATCTCAGACAGCCAGAACTGTAAGTCCAAAATCCATCATATAATAATTCATAAGCTATAATAATGCATTTCTATGAAAACCTTAGGCCTCAGGTCGTCTACTGCTAAAATCTAGATAAAGGACTACTCAGAGTTCAATATAATAATGAATTTAAAATGCAAATCCTAACAGTGGCAATAAATGGAATCAAACAAATATATTACGACTACTAATAGTTGTAGTCTTAGGCCTCAGGTGCCTTCCCATTTACGTCGCCCCTCAAGCTCTCACTTGAGAAGTGTGAGAAATAACGGGATGAGACCACTGTCTTAGTAACATAATCACCACCCAACTTAGATACCCATACCACTCGTGGAGTGTCAGGTGGCACTAATATAAAGACATATTAAACATATATAATAAGCAGGCATAATAAGCAGGAGTGTAATGTTATCGATTCATATGCCTCAGGTAACATTTATTCATAACATAACATACCGTGTGTCACAAAATATCATAGTGTAATGATTACTCTTTATCTTTCATTAACCCCTAATCATCATTATATCCTCCTTATTTCCTTCGATTGAACCCATAGGCTAAGTACATTCTATGTTACTGGTTACTCTCACAAGCTCTCCACAAAGTGTAATGTAGACCAGCCAAAGTACTACATAGCACACAAGGGATTATGGGTTCCTTCAGTAGGGTTATTGTCCTCGGGAATACTGCTCCGGCCCAGGAAATACTACCCTGAAGCCCCTGGAGTGTTGTATCAACGAATAATGCCTTGTAAAATAGACGCCAGCTAATGATGCACAATAATCAAACTAGCAGCTTGTCACGTGGTATTCAGTTTTTTTTTACAAATCATAACCTAATCACTAGCTCTATTGTTTATATCATATTATTCTCAAGGGGTTTCCATATGTTCTCATGTTCTTATGCTCATGCATGTAAATCAATGTCATAAACTTAACTCTCATCATATGCATGTATCAAGTATACTTTCATAATATATCAAAAGATCACATGTTTGCATATTAAACACATACGGATAAATCATACAATAGTATCATGGTCATCATAACATGGAAATAACTTTTTACCCTTATTGGGCCATTCGCCTCAGCAAATGTTTCCCTCGCTGGGGCGAGCCTACATCAAACTTGCTTTGACAGGAATGTTGTTTGCCGAAATAAGGCATAAGTAATAGCCATATGAAATTCAGCTCAGTTCACACATACAGGCCTCTAGTTGTCTCTAATTATCACACATACCAATATATCCAATCTTAGGGTTCATACAAAGGTCCCACAAGGTAATTTTAGTCTTAAAATTATAGGGTTCATACTAGCTATACTCAATGTAGGCTTATAGAGTTTTCGAAAAAAAGCAGTATTGATAACTAAGATAGATAGGACCACGTTACTTGGTATTCTCTAAGTTGCAACTAAGAAAAGTTCTTATCACAAAGCTTAAACTCAACTATAGAGTAACAAGAAACTTAATTAAAACAAAATTTTTTAGCAACACTAGATGTTCATAATTTTACCTCCATTCAGTTGCTCAGAATTTCCTACGAGTAGAAAACGTTATATGAGAACTATATTAGATTTGAGAATTGGGATCATTGAAGTGTTAGAATAGCCTTATCTAACATTTCTATTATCTCAGTTTGGGATTCCAACTTTTAGAACCCCGTTTTCTAAAAAAGTCCTAAATTTATGACAGAATTCCTATTTTTCGAATGACAGATTTAGTGCATGATAAATTTCTCTTATCTTAGGCATTCAATCATTGATCCCACTGTTGAAATTTTTGAAAGGGATGTGTTGAACCTTCTCAAAAAATTCCATGACGATCCAATGGTGGACACAGTTGTAAATATCGATTCTTTCTTTTAGGGTTTGTTTTCCACGTCCCAAAATGCTGATTGTGTTTCTTGCTTTGTAATGCTTAAACGGAAATTCCAATGGCTAATCTAACAATTGAATATGATGAGTTGGATGTCTTGGATGAGCTCACCAAATTTCAACCCAACCCAATGGTTAATAAAAGAGAAAATAACATTTTACCAAGACTGCCTGAGGTGTATGCGAAAATGGAATTGTTGCACCTTAAAGCCAACTTATCACTCTTATATAGAGGCTCCGAGGTTTCCCTCTTCTCTTTATTTAGTCGATGTGGGACTTTCTATTCCCCTTTTATTTAATTATTTATGACTTACCACTAAGGATTTCCTTCATAATATTTCCTAAGTCCTATGAATCAAAATTTAGGATGTTACACTTCTGGCCACACCTTATTCTTTACGTAAGCTTTCAATACCCAATAAATCTATAAATTTAAAAACAAAAAAATGTTAATAACTTTTGAATTGTGCTGCTAGCAAATTTAGAATTTAATGCTTATGGACATATATAAAATAAGTACATCTATATAGGATACACTCATCGATATTGAACTGGGTCAGCTAGCCTTGTTTCATGAACAAGATGGACTGTCAGGTGAACCATCACAGTGAAAAAAGATGGAGCAAATATTATCTCCAAATGACAAAGCATAAGAATGATTTTGTATTACAATATGTTTATACTTTAAATAATTATTTATATTTGATTCAGTATATTAAATTAGTCACCTTTACAGCCTCATCCCACGCTAGATCCTTCGGCCTTGGGGGAATCTTCTTCCAATTCTTGAAGTGGATTAGGAACCAGATCCCTTTCCCGCCCAACTCGTTCGAATAGCAATTGAGTAGATGACTGTCATTCTCAATCGGCTGGTCCATGACCTCATTCCACAGAAGTATTAACATAGCCCTGAGCCTAGCTTATTTAGAGCGGCCATATCTGGCCTCCTGGTGTTCATGTTCCCCTACTTATCTACACAATTGATCAAAAATTTTAATTAACTTTAATTTCACATTTAAACCACTTTAATTAAATATTAACTTTATTAAAATAATTCTTTACATTGAACCTATACCTCAAACCCAATCGACTGTGAAAACGATCGTCGTGGGTTATTCTAGTCCCCAGCCTCCTCGTGGTCTAGGAACCACTCTGCCTTGCTCAAAGAAAAATTGATATCAAATTCCCCTTGATCCTCATAGTCGCTCACACTAATATTAGGCCCCTTCGATTGAATAGGCACCTCTGGTAGGGCCAACGCAGTAGTAGCTCTTGTTGTGACAAGGTCGACCGTTGTAGTGGCACAAGGACATGTAGACCTCTGGGGTGCCCTTGACTCCAACTACTGCCCCTGCAAGATAGGTCCTCTGGGGGGACGCTCATCCACCGGCTTCCCTTTCCCCTTGTCTCTCTCAGAAGACATTATAACTAAAATTATTAACCAATTAAAAATAAATTACAATCACACCTAACCAATATTTATAAAAAAATTATAATAATAACAACCAACATTATAAATAATGTAACATTACAGTATTATAATAATATAATTACAAATAACATTAAAAAAATCAATATCTTCTAAAACTTAATTAAAAACACATATACAAAAGAGGTTTAAAAAATAACAGATTACACATGATAAAAATAGGCTTAAAAACTCATAAATATTAACAAAATATATTTAAATAACAATTAAATTACCATAAACAAATCTTCGTTTTAA
The DNA here is from genome assembly GCA_037074505.1 of Albizia julibrissin. Lineage (NCBI taxonomy): Eukaryota > Viridiplantae > Streptophyta > Magnoliopsida > Fabales > Fabaceae > Albizia > Albizia julibrissin. The sequence goes on from CM073479.1 coordinate 40,306,698, forward strand.
AAATGAGTTATAAATTTAAATGAGATTAGTTGATAATTAAGTCATTCACGCATGCTTCAAGCTAGTTTCATAATTTTTCTTCACTTACTATTTGTCTCTTAATGTGAATATGTTAAAGAAGTCACGTTGTTCATAAATAAATATGTTGTTGCGGAAACGGCTGGCAGATATTTTGATTGCATCTACCCGCGAAGAGTACAGGTGGGGCATGCTTTAATAATGTGCTTCAATTTGCAACATTAATGTTTGTACGTAGTAGTGTGTTAACGCAAACTTCCAAATGTATATTTTATAACTGGTAAATAAAAACACAAATCAGGACAAGATATATACTATTAATAAATTATAAATATTAAAAATTGATTTCTTAATACTAACGTCATATATTATATGAAAAATTTACTAAAATGCAACCAACCGAAAATTTTCATTCATAACTAAGCATAAAGGCAAAACTCATACTGGTACAGGGGAAAAAATGGCAACAAACGAAGACAAATATATTTTTGATTCTGAGATATATAAATATAATTTTGTATAATAGAAATAAAATGAATTATATGAAGGAATAATTGAAATAAAATGGAAGAGATTTGGAAGTGAGATTTTGAGGGCGTTTAATTTCACCATCCTGCTACATATTTTTTTTTGTACATATTTAACTTAACATCACAATCCTTGAGACCAACTGAAGCATGTTTTTCTTTGGCAACGAAATCCGAATAAATTCCTAAAGTGCTTTGGAATTAATTTTTTTTTCTAGTGTACGTATGTGTGTATCCCTTTATTGACGAGAGAGTCTTGTGTTTAACGTGGCTATTAAATGTGAGAATTTTTTTAAATAAAAAATTGAATATGTTAATAAAGATTGATTTAATTGATAAAAGAGTTGACTTATTCCTTTGATTCTTAATATAAGACATAGTTGATTTTTTTAAAGAGATTAAGAAAACTTAATAAATTATTTTAAACTATTGATATTTATCTTTTTAGCTTAATATAAATATCTACTGTTAAATATGATATGAATCACAATCAAAAAATTATTTGAGATATATGTGGGGGCGGCTATAGTGATGGATGAAGGTTTAGTTGATCGATTAGTTGGTGGTAGAGAATATAAAATAAAAATGATTAAATATGAATGTAACTAATATGAAGACAAATAAGAGAAAAATGCCCTAGGGATCAGATTTCACTTAGCAAATTTCGGATTGAATCACCTATCTATTCTAATCCAATTTATTCCACATGATTAATAGTCGAGTTTTATTAATTTAATTACTAGCCTCTTCTAAGGTCAAGCAATTCTATAATTAATTGCTAATCTATTATATTCCTATATGAATCTAAGCAATTAATCATGCATTAAGATTTATGGAACTCATTAAGACTACACAACCCATATGAATATATTTCTATCTCATATGCAAATTATGGTTTTAATTATAAGATCCATACACATGCATCTCCTTCTGGTCTCAACATACATATTGAAATCATTCAAAAGGTGACTAGTCAATTGAAAGCATTAAGAACAATATTTAAAATTCAATCATGAAGAAAAAATTAAAACTAGATTTAATAAGTTAAGATTCAATCCGTCATTAGTAAGCTACGTCATCACCCTAGGAAAAGGAAAATTTACCTCATGATGAAATTAAAAATAAAACCAACATAAATTGAAAACATCATAAACATTGCATAAAAATTAATTATTAAAGTTTAAAACATAAAGATACAACTACAAGATGTATGAAAATGGAAAATCTAGCCTTCCATATAGGAGGTAAAACCTTCTATATAGGTGGCAACATATACCATCCATAAAGGAGGATTACATAGACCTTCCATATAGGAGGTAAAATCATCCATGTAGGAGGCATGCAAAAAGTGATAAAATGTATGAAATAAATTCTAAGATAGAAGCTCTCTCTCTCTCTCTCTCTCTACTTCTTCTCTCTTCCTTCCTCCTCATTTTAGGATGCCTAAGACCTCTATTCATAGGCTTGAACTAGGGTGCTACAGTGAATTGCTACAGTAAACTCATTGTAAAACAGTAAATGTGTCTGCTACAGTAAAACTCATTGTGAACAATAATCTGCGATAGTTCCCCGTATATGCTACAGTGACCATATGAACAGTATACGTACAAACAATGAACTGCTATAGTAACCATCCTTTAAATACCTTCTCAATATCTTCTTAATATGGTGTTGTATAGGGCTGTCAGAAGAAAATCATTATTTATTTATCAATTACACCCAAATTCATTACATTAAGCTCAAATATCGTCCATAAAATCATCATATAAGGGAAAATAAATATGAGAATATTTTACTTATCACTTATGTGAATTGTGTTCCATTTAATGCATTAACTTATCCCTTACTTCAAAAAGCTACTGATGCTGCTATAGGAGTACAGAGTTAGCATATTGAGATATCGTAAAAAAAGAATGTCAACTTGTAATGATACGCATTGAGCTAAATGGAAAGAAAATGGTTGCATACTCATGGCTGATGATTGGACAGATGTTAGACAATAAACTTTGATTAATTTCTTAGTAATTTCTTAGTCTATTTAGTACATAGCATGGTTTTTGTGAAATATATTGATGCTTCAGATTTAGTTAAAGATGCCAATATATTATTCTCATTGTTTATAAAAGTAATTGAGTAGGTTGGTCATGAAAATATAGTCAATGTTGTGATTGACAATGCTGCTAACTATGTAGCATGTGGTAGATTGATTAAAGAAAAATATAAAACTATTTATTGGTCACTTTGTGTAGCTCATGTTTGAATTTGATTTTGAAAGACATTGTTTTATGCCTCGTGTATCATACCTTGCAAAGAAGGCATCCAAAATCACTGTATTTGCATATAACCATCTGGTCTTCTTGTCATGATTAAGAAAAAGACCTAGTTGAAAGGAAATTGTGCGTCCTGGTGCAATAAGATTTGCCACCACATTCATCACCCTTCATAGCATATATTTGCACAAATATGACTTATAGGCTTTGATTATTATTGAGCATTTTTTGCAACACATGTTAGCAACCCCTGAAGCTGGGAAAAATTTCAATACAATCATTCTAGATAGTTGGTTCTAGAACGATTGCTTTTAAGTTATGAGACTTGTGTCTCCATTAATAAGATTATTGAGGATTGTTGATTCGGATGAGAAGCCTTCAATGCCTTATGTTTATGAAGGTATGAAGAGGGCTAAAAATGTAAAGGAACAATACATGCCTTACACAAATATCATTCAAAGTCATTGGGATAACATTTGAAAAAATGAACTTCATGCAGCAGCATATTTGTTGAATCCTACATTCTTGTATAATCCTAACTTTGTTAGAAAACATCAATGTTTGGTAGTTGTGATCAATTTGTTTGAGGTATACTCACCTGATAATGTTGATTACTATGTTACAATGATGAAGCAAATTAGTGTATACCGTGAACGTAAAGAATCCTTTGCTAAAGTTTCATGTGAAAAAACAGCCCATAAACTAGTCTCTCGTAAGTATATCAAATTTCATATTTAAAAGCACATATTGAGATATTAATACATACTAAATGTCTTTTATTTTATTTTGCATATGAGTGGTGGTTGTACTATAGGGGTTCAATACCAGAATTACAAAAAATTGCTATACATGTTCTTAGTCAAACTTTTTTTTTCTTCTGGCTGTGAAAGAAATTGGAGCTTGCTTGAGTATATCCATAGTGAAAAAAGAAATAGATTGGAGTAATAAAGGCTTGATGACTTGGGTTTCACTAACTATAATATGATATTAAAGTTTAGGTAAACTTCTTCTTATCCATGCCTTTTGATTGCTTGTTTTATAATTTATAGTTTTACTACATATAGTAATACATTTCATTAATGTTGGTCTTCTATCATGTTGACATTATAGGAATCAATTGAAGAAGAAGAAAAATAATTATGATTTCATTGATTATGAATCAATTGATAAACTAGATTTTTAGGTGCTTGAAGAAGATCCAACTCTTGAATTTGATGATGTAGAAGTGACAAATCTTTAACTTCAACAAATGGCGAGGGATTTTGGAGGTTTCTAACTATCTTTTCTAATCGACATTAAAGAAAAAGGATTACCATGTTCAATACACACTAAGCAAGATTAAGAACATGCCACTAGTAACCCTTCGTCGACGTACCCTAGTGATGTCAAGATAAACATGTATCTCTTCGACTTTCACTTTATTGGACAAGATATTTTCACCTCTTTGATTTTCTTTAATCATTCAGATAGGGTGCCTTTTCCCAAAAAAAATCCTTATTTATAAATCTAACTTGGGAAAAATGAAGTGGATGACATATAAACTATCAGGTTAAGTATATTGGGTTAACTAACAAGTAAACTTGGATCACATCCGAGGTGAAATTGCTATGATTTGGAAACTTATCAGGCAACATAGCTCTTGAATGAAAACTTTTGGGGCAACTTTGCATCTAAATAAAAAAAAATGATGTGGATGTCATGTGAATTGTCATCTTAGCAAATTTGGTTATCTAACAAAAAAAACTTAATATGGATAATGGACAAGGCGAAATTGCTAGGATTTGAAACTTTTAAGGTAAAATTGAGGTTTTTTTGACAATTTTCGGGACAAAAATATACCTTAAACCCTTTTTTGGGTGAAATACAATAGTAGTAGATTTGTAAATAGTACATATGTGCTTTCTCAAACCAAAAATCATTCACGTTTTAAAATCTAAGATTTTGGAAAAGAGCAAAATAGAATTGTGAAATTTAAGTTTAATAGATCTCAAGGCCCCCTATGTGTGTGTCTATTGTAATACCTTATTTTCTAAAGCCTTTAGATTAGTTTAAATATATAATGGTTTTAAATTTGAGACCAAAATAATTTAAAGTCTCAATTTAAGAATAGTTTAATCTTATATTTGTATAGGATTTTCAAAAACTTTTTAAAATAAATATGTATGGTCTAAATTTTAATTTGTAAATTCATTATCTTTATCAGTTTCAAAATCATTTATTTAAAAGAACGAGCATTTTCTATCTATAGTTCGCGTCGTGATGGTTAATTTATGGGTTTCTGGATACCAATACGTTATCGAAAGTCTAGCGTACGGATTACAACGTATACAGTCTGCATCGCGAGTACTAGTACTACCATCGCTACTACTACTACTACTACTTATAAATATTTTACAGTCATCCAAAATAAAATGATAACCAACAGTCCATAATTTATTTGCCTCTTCTTCGTCCGTCTATATTACCTTCTTGCCCTTAGAGCTGGACGCCTTTGCTGTATATTATTTGTTGAAAAAGGGGTGAGATTCAAAAGAATCTCAATAGTACACAGATCACTCATATAATATGCAAATACTAAGCATGTAAAACAAATCATCAAACAGCACAACTTACAGAAATGCAGCACATAAAAGGGCCTAACCGGTCCCTTATCTCATACCCACAGCACTTGAGATTCACAATCTGGCTGCCCAGGGCCTCTGCCCCATGCAAGGTACAGTCACGGGCTTTCTGCCTCAAACCTACCTGGCTTAAGACTCCCCCGGGTAACTCCCGGTGCAACTTGTACTTACGGGTCTTACCGCCTATGGACTATCTGTCCCATACATATACAGATGATATGGTACACATACATGGCATCACATATGATATAAGAGATAAGGTACTACCTGACAGTCTTTCCAAATTTGGTTCCTGTTCTCAGTCTCTTAGGCGTCTCGGGAAAATGTCAAATCCTATAATTTATAATTTACGAACGGGCGAATTATTACTTATTCCAAAATAATTTAAGACACTTTGGTAGGTTATCATTATAGCTAATACCTTAAACCCAATAGGTATTTAATGGACTCATACCAACTCTAGTATTTAACTTGACCCTTAGAGTCTTAATTATTTCAAAAATACCCTTACTTTTTATTTTTTCACTATTACTCAATTCTGTCAGAATTTTCAATAATCTTTGAAAATTCATATCTTGGCCTAGAAATACCCAATTAAGGTGGTTCCAAATTCTATGTGTCACTTATAAAGTCTATTTTAATAAAAAAATACGTTTAACTACCACCTATCCATGAATAATTCTTAGTTTTAAATTTTTCTCGCCCTGCCAGAAAATCTTTCCAGTTTCAATAGCTTAATTTCTAAAATTCATAACTAAATATCTAGAACTCCAAATGGGATGTTTCAAAATCATATATGTTTCTATTTAAGTATAGTTTTATGAAAAAATATTACCATTTAGATATTATAGTCACAAAATTTCCATAATTTCGTCAAACCCCATCTGTACCAGAAAACGTTCCAGATTCATCATCTAACTTTAAAAATTCATATCTCACTATTTATAAACCCAAATGATACATATTATATATCAAATTAAAGATTAAGATGTATACTGTCCTTCTGGAAACTTTCATAATTTTTGGACTAGTTTTGGTTACCGAAATTTATTTTACAACCAATATGATTTCAGAGAAACTAACCGAACAGTAACTCCTCTTATTTTCTAAAAATTCTAGACTTATATATAATCATCCAAAAATCAAAACCACATGTATTCCCACATAATTTTTCGTGTAGAATTGATTGGAAACCTCAAATTTGACAAATTATCATTCCTTCTTCATGCACTATTTTTCCCAAAACAAAACCTCACAAGTCAACAATTCATTATACTAGGTTCTTATGCTTCCCAAATTACCCAAAAATAGTCTTAAATTAACTAGAAAGAGTTAAGAATATGGGAAGGAAACTCACCTATATTAGGATATGGAGTTGTATGTAGAACTTGTAATCACTTCTTCCTTCCTCTGGTAGCACTGATCCTCTTACTTATCTCTCTTTCTCTATTATGTGTCTCTTACTCTCTCACTTTTTCACTCACTCTCTCTTTCTTTCCTTTTTGGATAATGGCTGAAGAGAATAGAAAAATTTGTGAAGTGTGTGTTGTGTGTTACGTATAATTAAGAGAATGAGAGAGAGTGTGTTTTTTTAATAATTAAAAATGTGTATGTGTGTGCCATGTGTGTAGTGTGTGTGTGTTATTTAATTAAATAGTTGTGTGTGCATGGATTGCATGTGAAGTGTGGGAAGTGGGTGTGTGTGTTTTAATTATTATTATATATATATAGGTATATTTTTATCCTATTAATTACACACACTAGGTCTTTATTTTTCCCTTTGTCTAATTTAAGATTCCTTATATTTCATAGGTTTCATAATTTGGCTTACTATCTAACTCCCATAAATTAATCCTTAGCCTTTGAATAAATTTTGGGATGTTACAATTCTCCCCCCGAAAAATAAATTTCATCCCCGAAATTTGTTACACTTCTTGAGATATAAACTCCGGGTAACATTTCTTCAGGTCCTCTTCAACTTCCCAAGTTGCTTCCCTTGGAGACAGTCCCTTCCACACTACCTTCACGAATGGTATGCTTCGATGTCTGAGTTGTTTTTCTTGTCTGTCAATGATTTGTTCTGGCTCAGCCTCATATGTGAGATCATCTCGCATATCCACATCCTCATATTCCATAATATGTTCAGGGTCTGGTTGGTACTTTTCAACTGTGAGACATGAAACACATCGTGCAGTCTACTCAAGTTTGGGGGTAAGGCTATTCGATATGCTACTGGCCCAATTCTTGCCAATATTTCAAATGGACCAATGTAACGTGGGCTAAGCTTTTTCCTTTTGATTGCCCTACCGATTCCGGTAACAGGAGATACCTTCAAAAATACATGATCTCCCACTTCAAACTCGAGATCTTCTCCTTTTATCAGCATAGCTTTTCTGTCTGCTTTGCGCTGCTAGGAGCCTCTTTTTGATAGTCCTGATTTGCTCTGTGGTTTGATCTACCAGATCTGGCCCATATAGTCTTCGTTCATTCAATTCTGTCCAGCATAGGGGTGATTGACACTTTCTACCATACAATGCTTCATAAGGAGCCATTTGAATACTCGCATGATAGCTATTATTATAAGCGAATTCAGCAAGTGGAAGGAAAATGATCCCAACTTCCCTTGAAATCTAATACACATGCTCTTAACATATCTTCCAGTGTCTGTATGGTTCTTTCTGACTGTCCATCCGTCTGTGGATGATAGGCCGTACTGAATTTCAGCTTCGTACCTAGAGCTTGATGTAGAGCTTTCCAGAATCTTGATGTAAATCTGGGATCTCGATCAGAGATAATGCTTTTCAGTGTACCATGGAGTTTGATTATCTCCCGTATATATATTTCCGCTAACTTCTCTGGGGAATATCTAGCATTAATGGGTATGAAATGTGCCGTCTTGGTGAAACGGTCGACAATTACCCAAATGGCATCATAGTTTCTAATTTTGGGTAAACCCATCACTAGATCCATAGTGACACTTTCCCACTTCCATTCTGGAATTTCTGGACTTTGTAGAAGTCCTAGTGGTCTCTGATGTTCAATCTTCACCTTCTGACAAGTGAGACATTGGGCCACATACTTGGTCACATCGTTTTTTAGCCCTGGCCACTAGTACATGGATTTCAAATTGTGATACATCTTAATCATTCCTGGGTGAAGGGTGTAATGACTCTTGTGTGCCTCATCCAGGATTTTCCGCCTCTAATCAGTCTTTGGTGGTACATATATTCACTGTTTGTATCTGATCAATCCACTTGGCGAAAGATCATAATCCTGGGTTTCACCTTTTTCAATCATCCCTTGGATCAACTGGGCTCGTTCATCTTGCATTTGAGCTTCTTCAATTTCTGCTCTCAGATTGCTTTCTTCCTGACTAACACTAAAATTAGCTAGGAGTACTTCATTCGGTTTGTTTGCATTCAGAAATACTTGATTTGTCAAGTTTAGATCCCTGAATTCCTCTAACAATTTCTGTTCTCGGACCATCATGACTGCTACTTGCACCGCTTTTCTACTCAAGGCATCAGCCACAACATTTGCCTTTCCTGGATGATATTTAATCTCTAGATTATAATTTTTTAACAACTCCATCCAGCGACGTTGTCTCATATTCAATTCTTTTTGATCATGTAGATACTTGAGGCTCTTGTGGTCACAGTACAACTCTACAGTACTACCATACAGGTAGTGTCGCCATATTTTCAATGCAAACACGATTGCCGGAAGCTCCAAATCATGAGTGAGATAGTTCTTCTCGTGAGGCTTCAGCTGTCGAGAGGCATACGCCACCACTCTGCCTTGCTGCATAAGGACACATCACAATCCCTGCTTACTAGCATCACTGTAAACCACATAGGGCTCACTGGGATCTGGAATAATCAGTACTGGTGCAGATGTTAACCTCTCCTTCAGCTCCATGAAGTTCCTCTCACATTTGTCATCCCACACATATGTTTGATTCTTTCTCGTGAGCTTTGTCAACGGCATGGCGATCCTAGAGAAATTTTGAATAAATCTCCGGTAATAACCAGCAAGACCCATAAAACTACGTATCTCTGTTATAGTTTCTGGCCTCTTCCAGTTTAGTACTGCCTCTACCTTACTAGGATCCACAGAGACTCCTTCTTGTGAAATTACATGGCCCAGAAATTTAACTTCTGAGAGCCAGAATTCACATTTACTCAGTTTGGCAAAGAGTTTCTTTTCTCTCAGAATTCTCAGCACTATTCTCAAATGCTCTTCATGTTCCTCTTTACTCTTAGAGTATATTAGGATGTCGTCAATAAAGACTACCACGAACTGATCCAGATATTGACGAAAAATTCGGTTCATGTAATCCATAAACACAGCAGGTGCGTTGGTTAGTCCGAAAGGCATCACCAAGAACTCATAGTGTCCATATCTGGTTCTAAAAGCTGTCTTCGGCACATCTTCAGCTCTTACTCGCAGCTGATGGTAGCCCGATCTCAGATCAATCTTTGAGAATACGCTAGAACCAGATAGTTGATCGAGAAGATCATCAATCCTGGGGAGTGGATATTTGTTCTTGACGGTCACCTTATTCAGCTCTCGATAATCAATACATAAACGTAGGCTCCCGTCCTTCTTCTTCACAAACAATACTAGAGCTCCCCATGGTGAAACACTAGGGCGTATAAATCCTTTCTCTAGTAATTCTTCAATTTGCTTCTTCAGTTTTTCCATTTCATTTGGTGCCATTCGGTAAGGAGCTTTGGAAATAGATCTGGTACCCGGCATAATCTCAATGGCGAACTCAACTTCCCTTTCTGGAGGTAATCCACTAATGTCTTCTGGAAATACCTCAGGAAATTCATTCACTACAGGTATACTCTCAATCATTACATCTGATTCTGCCTGAACTGAGAATAATATCAGATACCCCTGACACCTTTTTCTCAAACACTTCTCAGCTTCAGTTACGGAGAGAAAATTCAGGTTAATGCTAGCATCGTTGCCTTTATGTGGTTCAAGATATTCAATTCTCTTGTTACCACAATCCAGCAACACATTATTCGCCGTTAGCCAGTCAATGCCTAGAATAACTTCCAGTTTGTGGAGTGGTAGATAGATCAAATCTATCACTGACTCCCGCCCAACTACATTTATAATACAATTCAAACAAGCATCTGAAGTAATAGATCTAGCACCCATCGATGTAGATACAACCAGATCATACGGTAATTTATGCACATTTAGCCCTAACTCTTTAGCACACTCAGAGGAAATAAACGAATGACTAGCACCAGAATCAAATAAGGCTTGTAATGTGGTACCATTAAGAAGGATTGTACCTTGGATCATCTCTGGAGATTTCTGGGCCTCCTCGTGGGTCATTGCAAATACTCTCCCTTGAGTCTTAGGCCTGGGCTCTACTGTCCGCTGTTTACATTCACTAGCAAAGTGACCCGGTTGATGACAGATGTAACAGATTATCTGTCTATCACACGTTCTTCCAGGATGCACCTTACCACATCGAGAACATGTTGGAGCTGTAAAGGATCCCTGATTTCCACGGTTATCTGGCCTGTAAGGTCTCTTATCATTTCCCTTGAATGATGATCCCTGACCCTTCCGTTTCTGAGGAAAACTTCCCCGACTAGGTCCACTATGGTTGTTGGTATTCTTAGCTGGATTTCGATCTCGCAGGTTATACTCTGTGATCCGGCATTCTTCTACTGCTTTGTTAAAATTTTCGAATTTTCGGGCGGCTAACCGATCTTTCAGGTAACGCTTCAACCCTCTGATCAGTAGATCTGAGCTCCACTGCTCACCTTCTTTGTTTCGCATGTAAGAGGAGTAACGGGACAAGCGAGTGAATCGAGAGAGATATTCATCGAAAGTCTCCTCTTCACCCTGTCGGATAGATAAGAACTCTGTCTCTTTTTCGATTCTCACAGATCTGGGGAAGTACTTTTCATTAAACTTCTCCTGGAATAGCTCCCAAGTCACAGGAATATTCTGGGTTCGCAACATTATAGCTATATTCCTCCACCATTGGTCTGCATCCCCCTCTAGTTTGTACACCGCTAGTCGTGCCTTTATCTCAGAAGAACACTCCAATATTTCAAAAATTTTCTCCAGCCTGATTATCCAGTTTTCAGCTTCTTGAGGATCAAATTTCCCGTTGAATAATGAGGATTGGTGTTTACCAAACTCTGTAACCCAATACTGTATGTTTCGTTCCTCACGGACTGGTCCCCCATGAGATTCTTGATTCGGTGTTATTGGTGGTTGTGACTCCTTAGGTTGGGTCGATTCTTCCTCATTCTCTGTTTCCTTTTGAATTGTTTCATTATTTACTGAATGCCCCCTATCTTCATTCTGCTTAGCTTTTACTTCCTGGAGTTCTTCCCTAAGTTCTTGTATCATGGCTCGCTGTTCAGTAAGCATGCCAAGCATTTGTTGCATAAGATCAGGTCTAGCATTTGGTTCCATATTATCATTTTCGTCTCTACCTCTACATCGGCCTCTGCCACGGCCTCTTCCGCTGGCTCTACCACCTCTTATAATTGCCATCTTTATATTTCACTATATTAAAATGAGAGAAAAAAAATAAATTTCATATAGTCATATATCAGCATATTATTCTGATAATGCCAGAACCTTATGCTCTGATACCAAAAATGTAATACCTTATTTTCTAAAGCCTTTAGATTAGTTTAAATATATAATGGTTTTAAATTTGAGACCAAAATAATTTAAAGTCCCAATTTAAGAATAGTTTAATCTTATATTTGTATAGGATTTTCAAAAACTTTTTAAAATAAATATGTATGGTCTAAATTTTAATTTGTAAATTCATTATCTTTATCAGTTTCAAAATCATTTATTTAAAAGAACGAGCATTTTCTATCTATAGTTCGCGTCGTGATGGTTAATTTATGGGTTTCTGGATACCAATACGTTATCGAAAGTCTAGCGTACGGATTACAACGTATACAGTCTGCATCGCGAGTACTAGTACTACCATCGCTACTACTACTACTACTACTTATAAATATTTTACAGTCATCCAAAATAAAATGATAACCAACAGTCCATAATTTATTTGCCTCTTCTTCGTCCGTCTATATTACCTTCTTGCCCTTAGAGCTGGACGCCTTTGCTGTATATTATTTGTTGAAAAAGGGGTGAGATTCAAAAGAATCTCAATAGTACACAGATCACTCATATAATATGCAAATACTAAGCATGTAAAACAAATCATCAAACAGCACAACTTACAGAAATGCATCACATAAAAGGGCCTAACCGGTCCCTTATCTCATACCCACAGCACTTGAGATTCACAATCTGGCTGCCCAGGGCCTCTGCCCCATGCAAGGTACAGTCACGGGCTTTCTGCCTCAAACCTACCTGGCTTAAGACGCCCCCGGGTAACTCCCGGTGCAACTTGTACTTACGGGTCTTACCGCCTATGGACTATCTGTCCCATACATATACAGATGATATGGTACACATACATGGCATCACATATGATATAAGAGATAAGGTACTACCTGACAGTCTTTCCAAATTTGGTTCCTGTTCTCAGTCTCTTAGGCGTCTCGGGCAAATGTCAAATCCTATAATTTATAATTTACGGACGGGCGAATTATTACTTATTCCAAAATAATTTAAGATACTTTGGTAGGTTATCATTATAGCTAATACCTTAAACCCAATAGGTATTTAATGGACTCATACCAACTCTAGTATTTAACTTGACCCTTAGAGTCCTAATTATTTCAAAAATACCCTTACTTTTTATTTTTTCACTATTACTCAATTCTGTCAGAATTTTCAATAATATTTGAAAATTCATATCTTGGCCTAGAAATACCCAATTAAGGTGGTTCCAAATTCTATGTGTCACTTATGAAGTCTATTTTAATAGAAAAATACGTTTAACTACCACCTATCCATGAATAATTCCCAGTTTTAAATTTTTCTCGCCCTACCAGAAAATCTTTCCAGTTTCAATAGCTTAACTTCTAAAATTCATAACTAAATATCTAGAACTCCAAATGGGATGTTTCAAAATCATATATGTTTCTATTTAAGTATAGTTTTATGAAAAAATATTACCATTTAGATATTATAGTCACAAAATTTCCATAATTTCGTCAAACCCACATGTTTCAAATTTTTGGTTACCATGGACTAGGTTTGGTTACCGAAATTTATTTTACAACCAATATGATTTCAGAGAAACTAACCGAACAGTAACTCCTCTTATTTTCTAAAAATTCTAGACTTATATATAATCATCCAAAAATCAAAACCACATGTATTCCCACATAATTTTTCGTGTAGAATTGATTGGAAACCTCAAATTTGACAAATTATCATTCCTTCTTCATGCACTATTTTTCCCAAAACAAAACCTCACAAGTCAACAATTCATTATACTAGGTTCTTATGCTTCCCAAATTACCCAAAAATAGTCTTAAATTAACTAGAAAGAGTTAAGAATATGGGAAGGAAACTCACCTATATTAGGATATGGAGTTGTATGTAGAACTTGTAATCACTTCTTCCTTCCTCTGGTAGCACTGATCCTCTTACTTATCTCTCTTTCTCTATTATGTGTCTCTTACTCTCTCACTTTTTCACTCACTCTCTCTTTCTTTCCTTTTTGGATAATGGCTGAAGAGAATAGAAAAATTTGTGAAGTGTGTGTTGTGTGTTACGTATAATTAAGAGAATGAGAGAGAGTGTGTTTTTTTAATAATTAAAAATGTGTATGTGTGTGCCATGTGTGTAGTGTGTGTGTGTTATTTAATTAAATAGTTGTGTGTGCATGGATTGCATGTGAAGTGTGGGAAGTGGGTGTGTGTGTTTTAATTATTATTATATATATATAGGTATATTTTTATCCTATTAATTACACACACTAGGTCTTTATTTTTCCCTTTGTCTAATTTAAGATTCCTTATATTTCATAGGTTTCATAATTTGACTTACTATCTAACTCCCATAAATTAATCCTTAGCCTTTGAATAAATTTTGGGATGTTACATCTATGAAACAATCAAGCATAATAAATCTTAGTTTCTCTGAACATAAACACAAGTTAATACCAAAAGAAGAATTCCTCCAAAATTAAGGGAGCTCAAGAGTAAAAGTGTTTTGTAGTCAACAGTAAAAAAAAGTTTTTTTTTTTTTGGCGCCAGTCGTAAGGGAACTAGTGCAGAATACGTTACAATAGGGACAATTTTGTAAATAAGTCATAACTTTTTTTTTGCTTTTTAGATCAGTTATTATTGAAACTGATGCGAAAAGTGTGTATTAGTGTCATTTTCATAAATAATTCGTAGCTTTTTTTTTTTCTGCATAAGGGTGTAGAGAGTATATTTTTTCCCTTTGTCAAAAATCACTACTTATAATAATAAAATCAAATAACTAATAAGTTATTGGTTAAAACAGCCTCACCCTAATAAAGAATAAAGAAGATATAAGTTTAAATTTTAAGAAGTATATTTATTATGAGAGATGAAAACATTTTACACTCTAAACATTGATAGGAAACCATTGATGAAACAAAGAAAAAAAATCAAATGATAAAGTAATAATAGTCACTAATTAATCACATGGATTTGTTTTCCGCCCTAGGATCTTATCATTCATGATGAAATAATAAAACTTAATTATTATCATTATAAATTAGGTCCATAAGCTTCCCCTTAATGGACTGGATTCAGAAAATTCTAGATAGCCCCACCACAAAATCATGTCGTCCCTCCCAAACTCGGCCCCCATATATTATGGACTCTAGGGTTGGCCACAGTTGGAATCACATCTATGCATGGTTGCATTCACACACAAGCCTGCCGCTATTATTGTCATAACAACTTTCCTACATTCACACACTCACGAGTGTGCCTACGAGTAAAACGAAGAGCTTGTTTTTATTAAGGCTGTCCAATTCATGGTTTTAATACAGACTCGTAATAAGAACGTAGACTCGGATCACGAATTCAAGCCGGGACCTCAAAAGGCTAGTATGAGTTTAACAGTGGGTAGGGTTGTATATGAATCTCGGTAACTTGGTGAATCCGGTCCAGCCCAAATCTACCTGGTCCAATCTAAAAAAAGAAAAAAAGAGTCTGATGAAATTCATGCCAGACCGGGTTTAGCCCGAATACTAGGTAAGACCAGGTTCTGGGTAAGTACTCTGGATTGATTAGCCCGGTCTTACCTGATGATATTGATTTGTTTTTAATATAAAAATGCAGGAGAAAATCAATATTAATTATACCCATTGTCCCATGTCATTAATTTATTATATCGATGGTCCCACACCTCTTCCTTCCTCCTTTATCCTTCGTCCTTTTTTCATTCCTTCTTCCATTCAACTCACAAATGGCGCCTCCTTCTTCTTCCTTCCTCCTTCCTCCTTCCTCCTTCAAGATTCGACGCCGGCCTCCTCCTTCCTCCTTCTTCCATTCAAGATCTGGCACCTCCACCGTCTTCTTTCTTCAGTTACGATTCGACGCCTCTATTTTTAGCCTCTCTTCTTCAACGTTTTTAACTCCTCTGATTTCTACCCCCAATTTGATTATTTGCTTCAAGACTTCTAAAATAAAGCACAAGACATGACCACTAACCCGATCCGGTCCTGCCCAATCTGCCCAACCCTGGCGGGTTGTCCACTAGGCTGGACCGGGCTTTGGGTTAGGATAACCAGTCCGAAAATTAAGCCAAACTAGACTACGAGTTAATACCATATCTGACCCGGTCTGATCCATGTACAACCCTAATAGTGGGTTTCACGATTTTGAGCTATATAAACGATAAAACACGGTTGCTTTACTGAGTTGTTAGCCGGCGAATTTGAGAACAATAATGTTTATTATAGTTGGATGTTCTTGTCTGATTTTGCCGCCTTTTATTGCTAGCCGCATACCATATAAATGGATTTCATCGATTCACGTTGTCACGTGTGATCAGTTTGCGCCCTTTGATTAGTACTCCCACCACGTTTTATACGATTCTATTTGGCTACAAAGTACAGACATTAATATTTTCGAAAAAGACATAATTAAAGAATGCCCCACTGATGTTATCTTTGTGGCCGTGTGACTTATCACCTACCCTGTCCTTTTTAACTAATTTAATTATATAGATTAATAATTGAGAAAATATGAAAAAAAAATTAAAATAATAAGATCCTGAATCAGATTTGTTAATAAGAGTTGATAAGATAATGATGAGATTTGATAAGTAATTTATAACTTATTTTTTGAGAACATACCTAATTTAAGATTTTACAATTTCAAATTTTTTTTTGTCATCTTCCCTTAATTGTGTGTGTGTGTTTTGGGGGGGGGGGGGGGGGATGGAAACATATAGATAGTTATGAAGCTTTTCCTCAAATGAAAAAATAAGCTGCATATTTGTGTCCTTAAACATACTCTAGGTTCTCACGGCCTGACTTGATTTCATTGATAAATTCTAAATTATATTATATATTTTTACATTTTATTTGTATATTTTGTCATATTAATTGGGTTTAAAATGCCTTCTTTGTGGTTAATTAAGATTAAGAGTAAATATATTAAATTAGGACTAAAAAGGGTAAAATTGTCAAAATAATAGAAATACTCTTAATCATTGATTTTTCTGAGAATATTTGTTGTTGGTTTTATTTTTTTAATTATAGGTATTTAAAAAATTGGATTAAAATTGAAAATGACAGTTTGGGGCACAAATTTTAAAAATAACAGTTTAGTCCCACAAATTTATAAAATGCCAGTTTGGTCCACGAACTCAACACAGCGTTTTGACAGCATTTAGGCCTGATTCAGAGAGACGGAGAAAGAGAGAATTCAGAACAGAGCGCCGCGAACGAAGCCGGGACCATCTTCATCACTTTCCTTCATCTTCATACACTTCACCAAGGTCGCCGGCTCCGTCCCATCCTCCATTAACGCCGGTGACCTTCTTCCTTCACTCTCTACCATCGTCTTCCTTCCACCTGCCTTCCTCAGTTCTGCATAGATCCGAGTTTCAGCGTGAAGGGGCGAGATTCAGAAACAGAGAGGCGATAGAAAGAACGAGGGAGAGGAGCCGCAAGCTTCAGCTCACATCACCACACCATCAACCTATTTCCTCCGCCACTTTCTCAATCACACACCACCATCATCTGTCACAACCATTGCGAGAGAGAGAGAGCCGTGATGGCCTCCTTATATTCTCACTCTCACTGTTAATTCACCAATTTCATCGCCATCAATTTTCTGTCCAGTCCGTGGCTACTTTCCTCTGTTCACCGTGCTTCATCATTGATTTAGGTTGTTTTGGAATAGCGATTTGAACCTCGAAAAGTCTTTTCAATTGTAATCTACGGTATATGAGATAGTTTTTATGGTTTATAAAGTAAATCTGTGAAAAAAAATTTTCTCGATTTACACAATTCGGGTTTATATAAAAGTATAAGTTAAACCAAACATCCCATAGTCATCACCACCAGACACATCAGCTCCATATATTTGTTTGCATGACTGAAATATTAATATTGTTGGGAGATGCTACCATGACAAACTACAGTGGCTAAATTTCTTAAACTTTGAAGATGAAAGTTAAGGGTTTAAGTTCTAAATACTATAAAGGAGAGTTTTATGTTTTAATCTATTTGTTTAGTTTTGTAATTATGATTTTCTGTTTTAGAGATTGTATTTATGTTGTTAAACATTTGTTACTTGGTTAAGTATTTAGTTTGGATTAATTTATGATTTGGATTAGTTGATGTTAAATTTTGTGCTCATCAATATATGTGGTTACATATATGTTTAAGTGTAATTTCATTGATTCTCTATTGTTTTACATGGTATTGTTTAGATATTGAGTTGATTTTGAAGTTGCATTGAACTAATTGCATCAATTAATTTAAATCACACATTAAGAGTGCTTAATAGCATCTCTGGAGTAGGGGTTCATCTTTTTTGATCCTAGACTCATCGGTTGACGGGGTTTGATATTTTAGAAAACTTAATGATTTCATAAATTGCATACAAAGTAGTTTTTAATAGTGTTTTAAGAAATGATTATTTTCTAGGTTTAGGAATAATCATTGATTAATGCATCAGACTCAACAGTGCTTGAGGTTTGATATTTTGAGGGACTTTAGTTGCAATTGCTAGTGTTTTGTATTGAGTTTCGGTTAGAGGGGTTAAACATTTCCCGATGTGGAAGTGTTTAATCAATCTAACTTAAACTAGCTCAAATGGTCTTTTGGGCATTTTTGACTAAGCTAGTAAATTAAACTCTCATTATCATTATATGAACTATTTATGATTGCTCTTGCAAGCCATTTTCAAGAGTTTCATTTCACCTATCATTTTATATCCAAAAAAAAGATATCAAAACCATTGTAATTTAGGACCTTTAATATTTTCATATAGTTGTAGTTTCAAAAGACTAAATTTTCCCCTTTTTATTGTTTCATATCAATCATTACACTTAATTTTTAGGTAATTAATAAAAAGCTCCTTAAAAGACGGTCCGAGATCACACCCTATATTACAATCCTTAATTATTCTTAAAGATATTATCAAGGCATAAAACACATGCCTCCTTCACCCGTTATGTTTCTAAGCTAGAGTTTATTTATTTATTTTTTAGATCGTATTCTAATTTCTTTGTTATGGATCAAGCAAAAGTTGAGCAACACCTATAAGGCATTCCCCATGGTCATAAATTTCTTTATCCAAGACAATAATTTTAGAAGTTTACAAAAGCCCGATAACCGAATTATATAGTTTAAAAAAATGGTTAAAATTAATTAAAAATAATAAATATGTATGAAATAAATTATTTTTTCAAGTATGAACTTATTTATAAAGGGATAGTGGTAAGAGAGAGAAATAGTAAATATAAGTATTATCAACCTTTTAATTAATATAATATATATGATGAGGGGCAGAAATGTTTAGATAGCTTTTGTTGGGTCCCTTTAAAAAGGATTAAGATAATTTAAATTTTAGATTTTTATAAAAAAGGATAAGAGGGAGTATATTAGATGAACATGAGAGAATCAAATCCAATAAATTAAACCTTTGATAAATGAAGTGCATGTGCATGTGAAGAGCCATTTTCATTAGAAGTTCAACTTGACTTCTTTTTTTTTTAATACATGAAAAGTTTAGGTATGCATCCGGATTCAAAGAGTACTTATAAAGGTACTTAAAGATTCCCATTAACAAGGTAGTCACATCATGAGATTTGACTGCACAATCTTAATGGTTATAAGCTAAATCTCTTTACTAATTGGACCAACCTCTATTTATTGACTTGACTTCAATAACACTAGATATATGACAACCACAATGTCTTAAAATTCTCAAAGTAAACGTTGGTGAAGTTAAAAAGAGATAAACATATGTGGTGTATGGATAAATTGAAAGAGGAAAATAAAACGAAAGTGCTTGGCCTCAACATTTTAAGCTCGTTTCTCTTTGAAATTTATTTTAAAAAAAAATTGGTTAAAAGTTTTATAAGACCCACACTTTAAAAAATATCTTCAGAAGTCATAACACCGGTCGACTGCAGGTGCAACAATAATTATCTTAAAGAAAATAATATAAATTACTCAACGTAAGAAAAACTCATGTGTTTAATATAGGGTTAATATACAATTTTAATAATAAAATTTTGTCTGAGGGGCATCTGACACAAATAAATTTTAAAAGAGGTAAAAATAATATTGAACAACTAAAAATAGTGTAAATTTAACAAAACCGTTAAATTTGACCTAACGAAATTAAAGGTTTTCTTCTCTTATAATTTAACGTCATTAAGTCAAATTTAATGGTTTTGTTAAATTTGCATCTTTTTTAATTGTTCGTTGTTATTTTTTCTCCTTCCAAAATTTATTTATACCCCACACCCCTCAGATAAAACTTTATTACTAAAATTATATTTTAACCCTTTAATATAAACACACATAAGGTGTATATATATATATATATATATATATATATATATCATACGATTTTTTATTTGTCAGTTTTGATGCAGAGCAGCCCACCACAATATAGATGACCTGAACCCAGGCCTTATCTCATCTCTGGCCCAGTTATACGTGGTTGTGGAGCTCTAACTCTTGTGAAAGCTGAAAGTACCCAATCTTGACTTTTGCCCCTTCAATCATATTTTTGGGTTCTAAAAATAAAGGAACAAAAAATTAGACTGGTTAATGAATCGGTTACGATATAAGTTCAAGGGTCAATGGTTCAATCGGGGTCGTACCAGTGGTTGGACTGGTCATATTAAAATATTATAATTTATTAGTGGTAATATATATATTAATATATTTTTAAACTTCTATAGATAAAAATGAAGATTTTTAGAAAAAAATGCTTAAAATTTATTAGTATTAGTTATTGTGCCTGTATTTATGTAATGATATCTTATTTTCTATAATTAATTAATTATTATATCCCAAAATCTTCTTTTTTTTTAGATTTGTTCTTTCTTTACTTATTTTTCTCTTCATTTTGGTCTTCAAACTTTCATTTTTTCCTAAAAAATAGTGCGAGATAATAGTTAGAGGAATAAAAAAATGTATTTTTTTAAAAAAAAAAAGTGGACCGATTCGACCGCCGGTTTGGACCGGTTATGACCGGTTCGCCGGTTTTTTATCCCAACCAAACCGAACCACCGATTTTCCGGTCCGTTCCGGTTTTTTGCACAGTGCTAAAAATCATCTCAAACATAATCAATGTTCCTTCATATCTTTAATATAAGTCATATTTATCTAATTTAATTAGATTAAATAAGTTTGTTAAATTAATTAATATAACATGTATTTTCTAAAACATCCTAGTCATATTCTTTAATTCCACAATTCTTTCTCTTCCTTGATCATTATTAAGGGAACATTAATAGAGATAAATGAGGAAAAAAATTGACAAATATAAAAAATTAATCTTATCTTTAGAACCAAAATTAACTGCTCAAATATATATTATATTAAGAATCGGATGGAGTATAATTCTATAGAGTTAATATCTTTGTTGGTCTTTACAGTTTGATCAAATTTTAGTTTTGATCCTTATAGTTTCAAATAACGGGTTTTAGTTCTTATAGTTTCTTAAGAATTTGGCTTGAGTTTAACAGTATTAGCGTTAATTAACATCGCTAAGTACATTGGCAACAAACAAAACATGTTAAAAGTATAAAGACTATGGGGATAAGAATCTAAACTTGTGAAACTAAAGTTTTAATTGGTCCCCATACTTAGGCATGTTTGAATTAGTGTTAAAAAAATAAGTTCATGTGAGTCAAGATAAAATTCCTCTCACATACTTACCACATACACCATAAATCACATTGAAATAGAAGCTTCTACCGCTAATACCCAAACATACATTTACTGGCATTAATTAGCTCAAGTTAACATTGTGAAACTCATACCAAATGAAATTACAAGAATTAAAAACCACAATTTGAAATAATAGAGACCAATACTAAATTTTGACTAAACTAAAAGGACCAATAATGAATTTATTAACTTTGAATATATAATTTCCATCTGTTTCCTCAATATTTCAATTTTCTACGTGGACACACACATGATAGGTAGACACATGCAATATGTGAAAGATTCCAATTTTCTATATGAAGGCCCCCACAACTTTTGGTGCCATGCCAAATATTCCGTTTCTTAAGGCATACTGAGGAACTTGGACTTTAGCAGCAACACTTAAGGACTTAGATTTAGAGCACCATTTGAGGTTGGAGTTTAATATTGTTCCATATTTCTTGTTTTGCCCTGAAGGAACAGTTCCAACGTTGAAGCGCTTCTTCAACTTTGTGCACAAAGGAATATAGACTCTTTGTCGATATCTTCATGCAAGCAGGAGAGATGAAATTGCTTTCTAGTTTTAGGCCAATCACACATTTCATCCATTAGAACATGCTCCATGAACTGTTTCTTGTGTTTCCCAATCATCTCTCTCACAAAAGCTATCGAATCTTCCAAGTTCACCTCAGGATTCTCGATCAAGTTTATCAGAACTGAGTTCACTTTCCCTTCTGCCTTTTCCTTCTGTACGTTAAGTAATCAACAATGTGTTAAGGTTCCAAGGACACGCTTAATTAAAAATGGCTAAGTACAATTGTAATGCAGACAGATTATGTGTGCATAAAAAAATTACCAGGTAGCTTTGTATGTCATTCAATAGACGACAGATTACCATGAGTGATCTTGTTATGGTTTCATACTGAGGTGGCTTGAGCATGTCATTGGGTAAGCTGGGCTTCAGAAAACAGGAAGCTGGAAGAACCAAGGTGTGTACGGCAATGGAAATCATGCCAATCTTAATATAGTCATCAATGGAGGGTGTTTGTCCATTTCTACTCCACTTTGCTTCTTCCAGCCACGAACTAAATGTTTCGTACCACTTCACCATATTTGATTAATTAACAAAAATGTTCGTTTTTGCTCGGGGATTCATCAGCTGGATGATTGAACTTTTCAAATTAATTGACTCATTGATCCAATTAACTTACAAGATCTCGGAGGCTAGTGGTTATATCAGCTCCTTGTTGTTGACGATATCTTTGAGCAGTTTCACTCACAAGATCATCAACAGCATCAAATATTACCTTGCTGTGGCTGCTTAAGCCCCCACTATCCCATCTATAAAGTATTTAATCAGTGAAAAAGAACACTTTTTTTTATGTCACAACTGATAGTTATGGTCTCCAAAAACACTTGATGACTTTTAATTAAGGGTTAAATTGTAAATTTATTTAGGAAGTATTCGCTGAGGAGTAATGTTGCCCTAAAAGTTTTTTTAAATTTAATGTCACCCTGAAAATTTTAAAACATAACAATCTTACTTCATAATGTTAAAAAATTAATGTTAATCGTTAAAAAATTTGATATTGATTGTTAACTTTAACAGTAAATGGTTAAATTACTCCACTTTATTATTTTGTACAGTAACATTAAACTTATAAAAACTTTCAAAAACTTTCAGACCAACATTGTTTCTAAGTGAAAACTTGCAAAGAAAGCTTTCGCCTTCACCCTTTAATTAATTAGGTTTACCTTGCTATTGCATCTACGAGGAGTTGGAGTTCAGGAAGAGAAGCTTCCATGTCGAAGAAATCATCATCAACAGTGATGATGATGGCACTTTTTGCGACCAACATTCTGACATAAGAGTCATGGGGTAGGGATGTGATGGTGGCAGCAACAGCGTAGTAACAGTATGTAGTTTTCTCTCTCCCAAATCCCATACTTGTCACCCTAACTCTTCTGACCACCTATATATACGAATTAGTGCTAACTAAGTGACGATGGAATTAATTAATTTCATCAGTTCAAGATATTTCTACTTTCTAGACTTAAATTATAAAAACAACTTAGTTTTAGTGCTCATCACCTTATCAGATATAAATCGTTTAAATCTAATTTGGATGATCTAAATTTAATAATTTTGAACTAATAATTTTTAAAAATTAGAAATCATGTTTTTGAAATAATAATAATTAAGAAATTATCTTTATTTGAAATTCTAATGTCCATTAAAATATTTTTTTATAAAGATAAAGATAAAATAAATTAAATCTAAACTATCCAAATTTGATGAGTTTGGTGCTCATCACTTTGAGAAACCTCTTGAGTTCCTTCAACTCTTTTTTGTAAACAGACTTCCTAAACTCATAGTTTTTCACAGCAAGTTGTAGCAGTTCGTCATTGCAGAGCCACGATATCCTGCAAGCGAATTTTTCAGTTACCATTGTTAGTATATAAAGTTAGAAATTATAAGTTACATTAATTTGTTCAATTAGGTGAATTAAATTACAAATTTAAGGGATAAATAAGCACATAATACCTATTATATGAGGTCTTTCCATTCCACAGAGCATTGGCTTCATTTTCTTCTATAAACATTCGATGTTCCAAATGATTGAGGCGAGCAAGCCATGGAAGATTCAACTCATGCCCAATCTACAAGGCAAATGAAATAAGGAAAGTGCGAATAGTCAATGTCTTTTATAAGGAACATAATACTTCTCTGGTACTTAATATAAGACATATTTTGAGAGTTGATCTTGATCCTAAATATAAAATATAGTTTTTATATTTGTCAATATTTTCTTAATTTATCCCTAATGATGCTCCCCTATTAATAATCAAGGAGGAGGGAGAATGAGAGAATTAAAGAAGATGAGTAGGGTGTTTTAAAAAATACTTGTCATATTAACTAGTATAACTAACTTTATTAATTTAATCAAATTAGGTAAATATATCCTATATTAAATATTAGAAAATTACATATACAATGAGCACGAATAGGCAGCGATGTGCGGCGTACACATGTTACTAAGATCATCCAGATGAGATGTAGTGGTCCAGAATTCTTGTATTCTTAAGTTAGAATATTGTTTAGTTTATAACTTGACAGTGATAGGACCTCATATAATTATATATAGGTAATGTTGGCAGTTTGAACTGGGATTTACTCCATTATAAATTAAAATATTGTTTATTTCATAAGTTGATAAACATGTTATTGAAAATTGGGTCGGTATTATTAAACTAATCAAGGAAGTAGTTACAGGCAGTGGTTTAACCGTAGTTAAATCGAGGGTTAATCTAATAATGATCAAAATAATATAATATTATTAAAAAATATTTATATATAACCTAGAAGACAGTAAATACTTAAATAAAAAAGAAATTAATCCTCAAATAAATATAACATTCATGTATAAATCACTAATAATCTAACAAAACATACTTCTTAAAATAAAAATATGATGGACACTTATTTTTTAAAAATAAAAAAATCAAAACGACATGATTTTTGGGTCAACAAGGGAAAAAAATATAAAATCGGACTGACCAACCCATGCAAAATTATTGACTAAACTCACCAGGAGACTAACTCGCTTGCTGGCTAGTCTACCGCCCAACCCAGGTTAAGTTTTAATATCATGATTGATAGTGACAAGACCTCATGTAACAGGCAACGTTAAAATATCGCCTTTTTTTTTTCTGTCAATCATGATATTCTTTATTTATGGAAACGTGGACAGTTTAATTGACCTGTGGTTGCTGGGCTCTATCAGCAGAAGTCATTTTCTCAAGTCGTTTCCCAGCAAAGAACCTTGCTTCCTCAAGTTGATATTCTCCACAAAACATAACATTCGTGGCCCTATAGACATTTATCATTGCACTTGTGAAATATTCTGTGTAACACCCAACTTACATACCTCTTAATTACCTACACGGAAATATTTATTATTATTTTGTTAAGGGTAATTACTTATTCACAACTTATTCTTACTGAATATCAGAGTTAATTCCTCTTCTGAGTGATCCGGATTACGGCTTAATTCAAATTTGATAGTATTCTTACAACCAAATATTCTCTGTGCGTAAATAATGATACACACAGTAATCTAAACATAATTCGGTCTTCAGTTCTTCGTCTTCTTTCCTTCTTGTTCTTCTTCAAGCATTCTTCTCTTTCTTGTACTCGTACCTATATGGTTGGTGGGGGAGGGTGAGATTCGAGAGAATCTCAGTAGCAAACATACAGAAAATGCATGTAAGATGAATGCTAGTGCATGATATGCTTCCCTTACATAGGCTCATGTTCACATAATGATATTCTGCATGCTCAATGTTTCGTACAACATACTTATGGCCATAGTAAAAATAGAAACAGAGCTTCATTCATTCATACATGCTTCACATAATCAAGCAAGGCAAAACAGCAAATCAATACACAGCATAAACATCACATACATACAAGTAAGTAAGTTTACTACTTTTTGGACTTTGCCTCCTCCTCTTGTACTTCGATCTTCCAACCATAGTTTCTTCTTTGTCACTTTATAGCCCTAGATAAGTAATGACATTATTAGAGCCATGAAAAGTGAATGCCCAATGGGCTATATTAGCCCTAAAGGCTTACTTTCACCCTTGGAGTTCATACTAATTACATTTAGTCACTTTCTTTCTCAAATTCGCATGGTAGCCAAAAGCTGTCAGCATTTGGACCAAACTTTGAAAAATCATAATTAATTTTATAGAACTCCAATTGGAGTGGTTCAAAGTCTTATTTGAAGATATTTCAGTATAATTTCGCATAAAAATCCTCAATTCGGGTTATAACAGCCACAACATTTCCAGAATTTCTCCAAATATAACATGTTCCAGATTTCATTCCAGAAACAGGACACAACTTTAAAAATTCATATCTCCCAATGTACTTGTCCAAAAATTACAAAATACCTATCAAATTAAAGCTTAGGATGTCTAATTTAATTTTGGAAAGTTTCAGAATTTTTGGACAAGGTTTACCTTATGAAAAATCTCGCACAATTTCACTGTTCCTGACAGGACAGATTCAACAACATGTACTCTTTACTTCCAAAAATTCCCAATTTATATACAAGCATCCAAAAATCATGAACACTTGCATACCTACACAATTTTGCCTCCTAAATCCAATGGAAGCATAAAAATTACAAAATTCATACTTCTTCATCACGTTCTGTTCAGACCAGAAAATTAGGATTTTCCACAACAATTCAGAAATTCAGAAATTTATCCAACAACTTGGTCTAATATCATCATAAATCATCCTCTAACCATAAATACATGATTAAACCTCAAAAAATACCCCTTGGACCGAAAATGAACAGTACCTACCCTTACAAAAACTCATCCAAACAACAAACCAATCGGTTCAAAAGGAAGCTTACGCTTACCTCTATGCATATTCGCAGTCGGTTCGGAAATCCGGCAGTACTCCGGGGAGGGAGACGGCACCAAACACCTCCAATCAAAAATACGAAACTGCAGAAATGAAGCTTAGGATGAGTAGAAGAAGGTTTGTGAAGAGTACTTTGAGAGAAAACGCCGATTTGGTAGAGTTTCGGCGGATTGAAGTTCTTGGAAAACACTATTCACTCTTCATCTCTCCTCCACCATTTCTCAACGTTTTTCCATCATTTTTATGAATATTTGGGGCATCTTGGACGAAAATATAAGGCCAAGAAAGGGTCTTGAAAAATTATGCCACGTGTCGCGATGTTACGGTGCCATTTGTTCGGTATTCCACTGATTCGGTGACACGTGTCACTTCTTTTTTCTAAAGTGGGTCCCACATTTTTTCTTGGGCCTTTAGCCATCCAAAATGTCAGAAGAAGTAAGGTTCTAATGATTTTCCCCGGCTCCCCTGCTCAGTGTTCGAGAAAGTTGTCAGTGACCTGACCGGAGACCAGTAAATTCCCCTGACTTATGTGCTAGGTGTCACACTCTGGTGGTGACAACTCAAAAGGTAAGATTACTTTTTCATCATGAGAGGACAAGTGTCATGATCTCATTTAGCCAACATAAAAGTTATGTCATGATTACTTACTTTATTAAAGTTACTTTAATAAAGTTACTTTATCGGTGTCTACTCAGAATTCTACTCGGGACTTACTCGGGATTGCATCACGCATATCGAAGCCCGTCAAATGACACCAGGTCGAAGTGTGTATGTGTGTGGGCCCCTCATGACGCCACATACCGGTATCCACTTTGCAAAACGTAGGTGACATATATACACCTTGAAAATGGCATGTGCACACCTACACCGGCCTATTTCACCCGACTAATCGGTCCCTTATGTCATGACATAGTTGGGTGGCGTCTTTCTACCAACCCAATGACATTATATATATGTTCTGTGCACATCTGCACCGACATTTTAATCATACTGTCTACAGATACCAAACCCTTTGCCCAATAAGGCTCAAATCTCATAGCCCCTGAGAATCTTTCTGTATGTCATAATTTCTGGGACTCTTACTAAAATGGACTTGGTAATCTACTTTATTCAGACTTATTCTCAGGCCTTTAATCCTAAAATTTAGAATATTACATTTTGCGTGTCTCTCCACATAACCTCGCACCGCTTTGTCCCGTAAAAACCAGCAAAAGCTTACTGCAGTAATTATTATTAGGTGTTAAAAAGGAATTAACAAGTAATAAGTAATGACAAAATAAAACCTTTTGAGATGGAGGTCATCAATTAGTCAGTAATTAACCCACAATTTTCGATCTACGAAATTCCTGTAAATCAAATAGAAACATTTACGATCAGTTATATAGCCAGAATTAATATATACCTTATTGATCTTGAAGATGGGGTTATTATTTTACCCGTCAATTTGAGCCAAGGTCTCTTCGATCTCTTGTACAAAATACTGAGCCAGGCCTAACTTTTCTATTTGATTCACCATGCACAGCTTTACAAGGTCCTCATCCATGGGATATGCTTGTGGAACTGTACGTACCAGTACACTTATGTATAAAGATATAAAATAAATATATAGTACTACTTATATAGGAGTAATAGCAAGTCGGTTCGGTTATTAAATATTAAAAAATAATAATAACTGTGAACCTCCATTGGGGCATCTTTGAGCTAAATACTGCAAATAAACGAGGCACGCTTGCTTTCCAGTAACCATAAATGCTTTTGCTGTGGCAGAAGGTGATTGGAATAATGAGCCATCATCACTCAAGTTGTTTGATATTTCTTGTGTGCTTATAGGAAATGATGGAGGCAAAGCTTCCAGATAGGATAACAATGGAGGGTAATGATGTCCCACTAGCCTCTCCCTGTATTTTCATTCAATTGTAACTTTCTCTTTAGTGAATTTCTTCCAAATAAGAAAAAACTTGTAAAAAGATGCGTGCGTGTGTATGGACTATATGAAATCATATACGATAATAAGTACTTGTCAAGAAACTTTTGCCGACGGCTAAAAATGTACGATACTGTCTCGCTCCCTGATTCTGGGAAGACGACTTGCAAACCATTTGTCTCTGCAAGTTCAACCATGGCAGGTAGAACAATGACAAACCAATGAGGACTATGGTTTTTCACATCCTTCAGTAGCTCCTCGCCATTTGATTTGATAAATGACAATCCTGAAATCGGAGAGAAGCCATATTTTATTGCCAGATCCTAATTAATTAACTGAAATATTCAATCAAGATCAAGCCATTCTTTCAAATGTAAAGGTGCTTAGGTATTTATAAATCACCGATCAACAAAATTGTTAGTAATGAGATTTAAACTTACAACCTTGTTAGTTATAAGCCAACTTCGTTATTAACTGCATCAACCTTTATTAACCTGATATTACCTATGGTCCTTAATATAAAAGCTAGTTGGTGTTAGATTTAGTCTTAAATATAATATCTCAATTTTGCCTCTCAAATTTATAATTTTTTCCCCAAAGTAGACATTAAGAAGTTTCTATGTAACAGTAGTCATGATGAAATATTGTATTTTAGAAAAATCAACCTATATTTATTATAAATAACTAGCATAAATAATTTCCTTAATCAACTGAAATTATTCAATTATTTCTTATATTAAAGACAGAATATAATATTATTATTTTAACTAAAATATATTTGGAGGATACAAGATAATATCAATCTATTCAATATAAACACACACACACACATTTCGCCAAAAATAGACCCTCACTCTCTCTCTCTCTCTCACATATTACCCATCTAATATTTAAAAGAGTAGAGTAGAAAAGAATATGGATCAACAAAAAAAAAAAAAAAAGATTAGGATACCTTTCTCTATAACAAGTGGCTCAGTGTTCCACATTTTGAGGGCAACAATGGAAGCAAGAGTTGCACGAAGGGCTTCAATGGTGGGGTTGCCGAATGTATCACACTCTCCCCAAAACCCTTGTTCTTTCTGATTATTTATCAGCCAGTTCAAGCAATTCATGAACATAGGCTTTAAATTTTGATCAGAATCATCAGAACAAGAATCAGGGATCATAGCTAACCATGCAGTGTCATACGCAGAAGGACTCACAAAAGAATAGGGATCAACGTTTGGTGAGAACATCATTCCCTTAATCTTTTGGACTTTGCTTTTGATGGAGCTTAAAGTGGAATCCATTACTTAATTTGAAATCAATAAATGAAAGATGGAAGAAGAAAGCAATTTGGATTATTGCAAGTGGCGGGTTGCTATAAGTTCATGAAGAAAGCAATTTATATAGTGCCTTGCATGAAAGTTACTGATTACGGTTTGCGTACGTTGCCTCGTGTTTTACGTTAGCAATCTGACGTGTAATTGATGCGACTTGCTTACGTTAACAAATAATTAATGCAAGAAATAATTTTTC
This sequence comes from Albizia julibrissin, assembly GCA_037074505.1. Taxonomy (NCBI): domain Eukaryota; kingdom Viridiplantae; phylum Streptophyta; class Magnoliopsida; order Fabales; family Fabaceae; genus Albizia; species Albizia julibrissin. The sequence goes on from CM073479.1 coordinate 40,337,322, forward strand.
GAAGTATAGCGGCTCATCTCGAGTGTGTACTCAGACTATATTGCGGCTGGGAGAAATTTCAGACGAAAATTCCAAGATAATAAAGTTCATCTGTTTTTTATCACGTGGCAACATGATATCTAATCCAATTATACGGAAGCAAAATAAATAGAAATTGAAGAAATTAATGTATAACTTGCGTGTGGACAATGAAGTTTATTAAAGATAAGAGAAACAAAATTCTTTTGTTAATTATTTTTCATAAAAAACGAGTTAAAACTTGAAAGTTGAGGTGAAATGTGGAAAACTGGAAAGGAAAGGATGGTGATGGTGTATCTATCTTGACTGAAACATATTTTTATAGACTTTTTTATGATTAATTTAGGGAATATAAGCTATTATTGTATAATTAAGCATTAATTTGAATTGAGAACATTTGTATTGAATTAAATATAATTAGGGGTAAAATGGTCATATTTTGTTAATCATTAATGCAAATGATTTCTTGAAATTTATACTACCTTATACTTAATCTTGCATTGTAGGTGTTTTGAAAGAAAATTGGAGAATGTAGAAAATGTTAATTTGGGTTAGAATTAATATTATTAACAATGGGAAAATGACATAAAGAACCCTATAGTTTCTAAAAATTTCCAGTCAATGAGGAAAAGAGACCAGATAAAATTACATACCATCCCTTTTTGGAAATTTCAGCTCAGCCCCAAAAACATTTTAAAAGTGTCTGTAGTCCCTCCACGAACTTTTGAATCTTTTCAATGTAGTCTCTGATCAGAACCGCCAGTTTCCAAGCTTCTTCCTCGACACTTTCAGACACAGCGCCGCGGAAGTTCAAAAAATCATCGACCTTCACCTTCTTCTTCAAGCTTTCACCTCCATCTTCATCCTCCTACACCTCACCTTCCTCCAACGACTTCCCATCACCATTCTTTCTTGGTCGCTGGCGACCTTCGCTTCCTTCACCGTCGCCGGCGACCTTCCCTTTCACCATTATCGACGGTGACAGCTGCTAGAGCTTCAGAGCTTGAGAAGACGGTCGAGGCCGAAACTTGGAGACCAAAACAGAGGGCCGTGAGTTGGAGAACCGGATCGCACCATCACCTTCACCACCGTTCGCCGTCGCCGGAAATCGCTGCTTCCTCCATTTTTTTCCGGCAGCCTTCTTTCCTCTTCTCCGTGGATCACCACTATCACTCCCTCTCCGTCCAAAGCCTCCTCAACATCTCTGATCACTCACATCATCGTTGATTCCTTCTCTCTTCCTCCTCCATCATAGATCCATTTTTTTGTCTCTCCTCCACCATCACATACCACCACAGCGCCGTCGCTGGTGTCCTTTCCTCCTTCAACTTTCATGGCAGCAATGGAATTTCGGTTGGTGATAGTTTCTGAAGCTCCAATGAGAGGCCAGCCTCCAACTCGGTGTGTTTGATTTGAGGGTGAGAAATAGAGGGTATATTGAGGGTGTTTGTGATAGCTTTTTTGAATCGGGTTTATTATATAAGCCCGATTTACGTAAATCGAGATAAATCTCCTCCACATATTTATCTCGTAGACCGTGAAAGCACTTCGTAGACCGTAAAAGCACCTCGTAGACCGTAAAAACTACCTCGTAGACCGTAAATTACAATTCATAAGCACTTATAAAATTTTTATAAGCCATTCCAAACAGCCTCATTATCTTATTTAATTTATCAGAAAAATGGGAGGGGAGGGGATCCGAGGGAGAGAAGGGAATTTAATTCAAAATTTTCTTTCTCCTTATATCCCCTCCAACCTAAACACAAAGGATTGGAGATTTGGCTTAAGTTCAAAAGCTTCAATAACAATAACAAGTTTTTCTTAGTTGTTTTATGAATTTTCTATTATTATTGTAATTCCTAACTATATTTTAAGATAGTTTTAGTAGGATTTTGTTATAAGTTATTTAGATTCCATATTATTAAACTAAGATTGCTTATATTATGTTTGGATTAGAATTGTAACGGCACGGCGTCTCCCGTCTCCCACTCGGGGTCCCTAGGGTCCCTAGCGGTGCCGGACTGGGTCACCCCACCTCACTGAGGTCTTTTCCCAGCCAGGAACTGTCCCTTCCCCACGGGGATTTAATACGCCTCCCCAGGGCTCGAAGGCTCAACCTGGGGGTAAGTACGAGCCTTAAGAGCAACCTGGTAGCCACTTGCACCGCGGCGAAAGTGGCTACCAGGTTGCTCTTAAGGCTCGTACTTACCCCCAGGTTGAGCCTTCGAGCCCTGGGGAGGCGTATTAAATCCCCGTGGGGAAGGGACAGTTCCTGGCTGGGAAAAGACCTCAGTGAGGTGGGGTGACCCAGTCCGGCACCGCTAGGGACCCTAGGGACCCCGAGTGGGAGACGGGAGACGCCGTGCCGTTACATAAAAAGGCGCCTTTTTATGTAACGGCACGGCGTCTCCCGTCTCCCACTCGGGGTCCCTAGGGTCCCTAGCGGTGCCGGACTGGGGCTTCACCCCAGCCAGAGCTTCATCCTGCCCCCAGCAGGATTATCCCCCCCCATAAGGGGACCTCCCCAGGCCTCGAACGCTCAACCTGGGGGTAAGTAGAGCCTTAAGAGGAACCTGGTAACCACTTGCACCGCGGTGCAAGTGGCTACCAGGTTCCTCTTAAGGCTCTACTTACCCCCAGGTTGAGCGTTCGAGGCCTGGGGAGGTCCCCTTATGGGGGGGGATAATCCTGCTGGGGGCAGGATGAAGCTCTGGCTGGGGTGAAGCCCCAGTCCGGCACCGCTAGGGACCCTAGGAACCCCGAGTGGGAGACGGGAGACGCCGTGCCGTTACATTATTGTGTTTGGATGATTTTCAATTATGTATTTCCTATTAATTCAATGAGATTAATTATGCTTGTTATGTGATTATTAGTTTATGTAGTTGATTTAAACTAATTTGAGTATCATGATTGTGCATTCATATTAAATAAAAAATTACATTAATTCAATCTATTTGGTACATCAAATGATTCTTGAATAATATTTCTAAGTAATAGCTATGAATGCGATTATAGGAGTAGTTATTGATTATGAGTATTACACCCAGTATGATTGATTACTTGAAGGTTTTAATTAAGACATGATGGAGTTTAAACTCTCATATCATTTATCAAATACAGATAAATCATTAAACCAATTTCTCAAAAAAAATTATCATTCATATTTTCGAACTACATTCCATACCACTCATTATTTAAAAATACAAAAAATAATAGCTTTAATTTTTTTATATTTGTATATCTTGAGGGATCAAAAATATATTTGTCTTCGTTTGTTGCGATTTTTTTCTGTACCCGTATGACTTTTGCTTTTGTCTTTTACCTTTTAGGCTTAGTTACGAATGAAAATTTTCGGTTGGTTGCATTTAAGTAAATTTTTCATATAATACATTACATCAGTATTAATAAAGAAAAATTGTTTAAAAATACCTCATTAAAAATTTATTTGATAAATGAGACATTTACGTATAAATAATTTTCTTATGTGTAAAAAATCTTCCCTTGTGTTTAAAAAATCTTCCATATATTTAATATATTTTCTCTATGTATGTGCATATAATATTCCTCTATGTGTAAAAAAATTTCTCTAGATCCCATGTAGTACATAAGTTTCCAATAAGATTTTTATAAGTAATTCTCCCTATTAATAAATCAATTTTAATATTTATAATTTGTGAATAGTTCATAACTTGTCGTGAGTTGTGTTTTTATTTACCAATTATAAAATATACATTTAGAAGTTTAAGTTAAGAGAAAATTTCACTGTACCCATTTGTAGTTATTTAATATCAAATAACTCTCAAAATTTTATGAAATTTTATTGCACTCCAAGACTAAACTAAAATTAAAATTTGTGGGTGAAAAGACAATTGTGCTTTTATTTTACAAGTCAAATACGATTATTTACAAGATACATATGAGAATTTATAAGTTAAATATGCTTATTTACAAAACAAACAAATAAAATTATAAAACCATTTTTCCCATATATAAGACAATGAGCATATTCATAATACATGTTATTTACAAGACATGTGGGAATTTTCAAATTAAATATATGTATTTTCAAGACAAATACAAGAATTTATAAAATTATCTCAGTTATGTATAAAATAGGAGTATAAATATTTTTTCAGTCCAAAAACTTAATTTCGGTTTAATCCTAAAGGTGCAGTGCACCGAAGTTTCGGAAGAGTTTGGGAAGAGGGCTTGGAGTGAAATGCCCCCCTACCTTAACACACTGCTACGTACAAACATTAATATTGCAAATTAAAAGGACATTAAAGCATGCCCTATACCGTACTCTTCAATATGTGTGGATGCAATCAAAATATCTGCCAGCCGTTTTTGCACCAATAAACTTATTTAGTAACAACAACTTCTTTCCGCAAAGTCACACAAGAGACAAATAGTTGGTAAGTGAAGAAAAATTATGAAACTAGCTTGAAGCATGCGTGAGAAGGACTTAATTATCAACTACTCACTTTAAAATTTATAACTCATTTTTAATGTGACTGACAAATGAATGGTTTCATTTTGAGGGGTTTGTACAAAGTGGGGTTGATAGCTTCATTGGAGTCGCAGTGTAAATTGACATGAGAAAAATTCTATTACCAATAAAGGTTTAGTTCTAATGACTAAGTGTCTGTTTGCATTAATGATAAAAGTTATTTTTCTCACATGATTTACAGTATAAAAAGTAAATTTATAAGAAAAATTTTGTTTCAACTTTCGTGAATATAATTTTTCACCATTTTTTCAAATAAGCCCTAAAAGTTTGAGCTGGCAGTGTTAGGATGGCCTCTAAGATGTTTGATAAAATGGTTAATATATATAATATTTAGTATTTATAATTTACCCTTATTTTAATATTGATTCTATAATTTTAAAGCATAAAGGTTTTGGATTCTCAAGAAATAAAATGGTCAATGATCTTATTAAATTACGGGGATTAACATTTTAAAAGAAAATAAACTTAAGAGATTAAGGGTTTGTTTGTGAATGTGTTCCAAGGGAGGCTACTATGCGTTCAGCCCCAAAAATCACGGTGCTGTAACGCGGATGTGTTTGGGAATACGTTGAAGATCACTGTGCTTCTTGCATCAACGCTACATCTGGGAGAAGCCAACATTTTGAGTTTCTAACTTAAAGTCACCTCAGACCCTTCATTCATTGCGTAATCAGAAGAGCGTTGGAGCATAAATTATTTATCTTCTTCCTCTCATCAAAACCCAACTTCCTCTGTGATATGTGGTTACCTCCACACTCCACACTCTACACTTGCGTCTTCTTCTTTTTGGCCGACGGCGTCATTCATCACCAAGGCCGCCAGCAAGCTTCGTCTTAATTCCTCCGTTCACCAACAAGCACAGCCGACGGAAACTCTGTCTTCACCATAGGAAAAAAAAAAGAACCAGAGGACTGGGAAGGAGAGGTGACCGAAGTAGAAAGAAGCTACAACCACCATTTCGTCATCTGATTATCGTCGAACACCGCTACTTCTACTAAACAACCCATTGAGCTGCAGTCTATTACTGTTACCATCGGTAGCCAGAGCTGGGAGGCCGAAATGGTGGGGAGAGAAAGAAAGCTTAGAGGCGCGATTCAAACTAAAACCACTACCATCTTGACCATCATTCAGGACCACAGACCTTCATCTTCACTATCGCCGAAAATCACTGTCGAATCTCAGCGCCTCACCACAGACGTTCTTCTTCCACTTCTCTTTCCTCGCTAAATTCAACAGACTCATTCATAATTCCTACTCTTCTCAACATATGCAATGGCTGGTTGGTTTGTGGAGTTAGTTCAATATAAATTTAAAGATATGTGTGGCTAATTTGACTGTTGCTTGGTGATGGAGAGTTGTGCTTGAGTTGAGTTAAACGGACTATACATACAGGAGAGTTTTCATGTGATTCTATTAATCTAGAATTATATATTTAGATTGTGTAGTCTTAGAAATTATTGTAGATTATCCAATTATGATCTACTCTATGTATGATATTCTAATTGAAATATATATTTATCCTTTTTTAATTAAGTACTTTAATGTATTTTCCTTCTTTTTCAATAATTATTGAACTTTTTTTTATTTTAAAAAGTTTTATTTATATTTTTTCATATTAATTATAATAATATATACAAACAATATATATATCTATGTGTGTAGCATTCAATAAGGTTTATGTCATTTTCAGTCATTTTTCATCTAAATGGGTTTTTCAACGATAATCCAAATAGATTCAAGGTTAAAAAAAATCACTTCTCATACCGCCAATTTAAACACAAATCACATTTATAATCTAATTTTTTTTTAATATGATTTCTGTAAAATTTAAATTAAAGTAAATGTTATTTTTTTATAAGAACTAATTACTCTTTAGATGAACTTATAATAAGAACTAATTTTTTTAATTAAACTTATAAGGAGAAATTCTTATATGAATCCGATTTACTACATCATTTATGGTCTAACCAATTAAAATGCAGCACCTCATAAGTTGACTTGGCACATTTTAAATATTAGCTGGTATACTAATAAAGTTAAAAGATTTCATAAGATTTACTTTTTCATTTCCCAAGCTCCTAAGATTAATATTAGTTATGAAATATTTTAATTTTATTAACATGCTAACTAATATTTATGAGGTGTCAAATCAGCTCATGAGTTGGTTTATTATACTTGATTAGATCACAAATGACGTACAAACCAGGTTCATACAAGAATTTCTCATTTATAAGTTCAGTTTGGGGGGAAAATTTAGTTCGTATTATAAGTCCATCTAGAGAGTAATTAATTTAGTTCTTTAGGGACAAATTTGTACCTTTATAAAAATGGCGTGGATGACATGTGGACTATCAACTCAGGATATTTGGTCAAATAACGATCAAAATTAACTGAGATAATGACCAAGGCAAAATTACTCCCTTTTTGACACTTTCAAGAAAAAATTACCCCTGGGCGAAAACTTTCGGGCTTAACCCTAAAATATATTCATATCGTCATAATGTAGAAGATGGACAACTAATTTACATAAATTAGTTTAGTTATATATGTATATGCGCTTATTTTTCTTTTTCTTTTTTTATGTAGATATATGCTTATTTTTCTAAAATACCCCATAATCATTTGCATTAAAAATTCTGAAAACTCTCTTCATAAGAGTCATTAACAGGGGTAAGTTTTTTAAAAAAATTATAAATTTATGAAAAAAAAAGTGGATTAAATTGTACATGATTGAATTATTAAGAATACTTTATTCTATTTGAAGGATTTTAACTCAAGGTGAGACTCTCTTTATATTTCACCCAACTTGAAATTAACCTGATTTTGTTTGACATGAAAGTTACCTGATTTTTTTTTTAACCATGACCGGAAATTTACCTGATTAAAAAAAATCTTCAGTAAAAAATGTCATATTTTAATTGTATTGACTATTAAGAATATTGATACAAATGTTATTGGAATTTCAAGAATTAATTAGATAATACCGTATATATTAACAACAATAAATAACCATAACCCCTAATTATATTTAGTACTCATAATTATGAACTGAAAAACGTCTCCAATCACTCTTTGAAATATTCATCATGGCAATTAAACTTTTGAAATAATTGTATCAGAAGTTTATAACGGATAATAGATTAATTATATTTATTGTTGTTAATTGTTATTGTGGTAAAAAAGCTGGATCGAGGCTCAAATGTTGTTGCACGGGAATACACTGTGTGTATATCTTTATAAGGTCCTTGTATTGTAAGCAATGTTTTAAAAGTCGGACTGGACGTTGAGCCGGAAAGGTAAGCGGGTCATGGTTCAACCGGTTGAAACGGTTGAACCATTCGGTCGGACCGGTGATGTAATAATTAAATTAAATTATATATATATATATATATATATATATATATATATATATATATATATAAATTAATCTCTAGTCTAATTTCATAGGAAGTTAATAAAGTCACAAAATACCATCTAAAGAAGAACATTAAGTCAATTATCAACCTAACAAAATATACCAACAATAATGATTTTATGACTTATTAAATATTGACGGCTCTTGATTGATTTAAGCATAAGTCTATTGAAATGCATTTAGATTATACCACTCTGATCCTATTTATAAGTCCTTACCAAAAAAATTGGTTCTATTTATAAGTTCAGTTTCAGTGTAATAAATGAGATTATGACAATTTTACCCATATTTATTATACAAATGAATAAATAATTTAAAGATAGATAGAGAAAAAAGAGTTAAATGAGGGCATAGTTGTAAATTTACCCCATAATCATTGAGTTAACTATATCTCCTTTGTATGTGATATTTAGTTAAAAGTGACTTATAAATAGGACTAAAGTGGTAAATGTTATCATCTTCTTGAGAAAATTATCCAAAATTAAGACATTTAACTCTAATTTCAGTGCTTTCAATTTCATCATTAGCTTGAGGATGAACCTCATTGGCTTTTCTTCAAAAGCATCTTTATAAAATTATTTGTAATAAACCAAATTATTAAAATTAGTAACATATAATATAAATAAAATAAAGTAATATGTCTAGAATTTATATGCCATGTTTTAATTTTTTTTTTACAGCATCAAATTTTTTTAAAAAAAATTGTAGCAAAATTTTTTTTTCATATTTTTTATTGGACCGGACGGTTTTTGAAAAACCGGTCCGGTTTCCGGCTCAAAAACGGTTAAATTACGGTCCAAAACAGATCCCTCAAAAAAAGGTCCAACGTATAAATCCGGCCCGCCTCAATGACCGGCCGACGGTCCAACCGGTCCGACCGTCCGGTCCGGTCCGGCTCTGTAAACAGTGATTGTAAGTCCATATACTATATTTTAAATATTTTTTAAAGAAAAGAAGAAATTAAAATAAGTACATAATATATCATTAAAATATATAAAATGTTATAAAAATAAATGATATTATTTCTCTTTAAAGTCAAATGGGAGAATCCAAATTGAATCCAACCGAACTACCAAAATTTAAATGTAATCCTACACTTTAAATAAGTTATTTATTAGGCTAACAAGGCTAATTAGAGATTTTTGAATGTTGTTAAAGGATCAAAACACTCTCATATAGCTAAAAAGCAAAATTGAAGGCAATCAAATCACAATTATTTTGGTTTTGATTATATGTAAATTTAGTATACAATCCAAATATATTTTAACAATATATTCCAAAACTCAATTAAAGGAGTTCTGGTAAAAAAAAATTCAAAGGAAAAAATGATTTGTGAATCTTATATATATGTTTTGAAAAATAAATCGTTTTACCCTTTACCTTAATTAAAATGATTAATGATATGTTCATAATTTCAGTTATATCGTGGGAGAGTTGAATTCGTGCTTGCATCAAGGAATTGTCAGATTTCAATCTAGGTTGTTTTGAAAATGACCATACTTATTTGTATTATTGTCAGACTTGGCTTTGTTATAGATACTCCCTCACACCTTCCCTTGTAAAACATCGCCACAGCATGTATCAAACTAAGCGATGTTGGGCAAATTTTTGGCTGGGAATGCAGAGGATTAGGTTGGTAGCTTTTCTACCTTTGATCAACCACTACCATACTATAAGAAGGTAGTGGATGATGAAAAGTAATTAGCAAACAGGGCTAAAGATAGGGGAAATAAAAACAAATGTACAAATTGGGAAAATCTCAATTAAATTTAGTTAAGATAGTCAAAACAGAAATATTTGGGATTTGTTTGCCTGTAAGGTTTTTTAAACTATAAAGAGGCATTTTGGTCTTTTGATCATATTCAGAAATTTCTAATTAAGCCTTTTGGCATGATTAAGAATTTATTTAAAATGTTGGCTTAAATTTAGATTTTAATATTTCAACTAAATTTAATTGGGGTTCTTCGAAGTCAAATACACATGATGTATTATTATTAATTGGAAAAAAAACTTGATTATCAAATTCATGTTTGGTAAGGAATTTAGGGTGAGTCATTGTTGAAAATTTATAAACGATGTGGGGGAATCAACTTTTGGGCCATCATCAATTAAACCTGTTCCATTTTATAGTTGAATATTTGGTAGAATATTATTCACCCCACTTGATTAAGTTACATATGATGGATTAAGTTTCCTTAATGAAATGTTAACAATTAATAACAACTCCACACAAAAGCTTTGATGTGGCAGAAAATGAATAATGAATCATACATTCATATACCTAACCCAACCTCATTATTAAGTTTTAGTACTCTATCAATATATATAATATTTTGTGCTTTCTTTTCTATATATCTTACTAATTATTTTCTCATAGTTGAGTGTTCATTAGTGCCTTACTTAAAGTTGCTTTTTGCGTTTAAATTTTCTATTTTTTTGGGTTAAGTACTCAATACACAACACTCAAATTTAGGAGTCTCTCTTTGGAGGTAAACAAATAAAAATAAATTAGCATATCTTCTTCTATGGGTGAGTGGCAAGCACTACAAAAAGAATAGCGGATTAATGACGGAATTTCCGTTACTAATCAACTTAGCGATAGAAATTAGCGACAGAACCATATTAGCGACAGAATTTGTTTGGTCGATAAAAAGACCATTACTAATTGATTAGTAATGAAATTTTGAATTCCTTCGCTAATTAGAGACGCAATTGACTAATTAGCGACGGAAAATTCCGTCCTTAATCCATCGCTAAATATTTTTTATATATAATTTAAATTGTCACATGTGCCACATGTCTACACCATGACCCTCCACATGTCCCTTGCCGGCGGCCACCACGTGTACCAGTCAACCACCGCCACGTGTCACCCTCCACTGCGCGCCATGTGTCCAAGTCACAAATTGGTTTCATTTTGCGACCAAGTTAGGATTCGAAGCAATGACCTCTCACGCGTGTGCTAGTGCCTTTGCCAGTTGAACTAAGAAGAACCTGTGAAAGGTAAATGCAAAATCATGTATATATAGACACACACACACACTCTCTCACACATACATGTGTGTGTGTGTGTGTTTCGCTTGCAAACAAAAAAAGAAATACAAAATTTAATATATTATTGAATATTTCAATTTATTTTTCTTATTTTATTTTATGTAAATATTATACCTAAATTTTTATTATTAATATCTTTTTTTATTTATTTTATTTTATATTTTATCTTTTTTTTGTATTTATAAAATTTTCATTTTATTTTTATATAATATATTATTAAAAATTCAAATATATTATATTATAATTTTAATTTAAAAAATAAATATGAATTAATAATTTTTATTTATTATTTTAATATTATATTATTAATTTAAAATTTAAAAAATAAATATGAATTAATAATTTTTATTTATTATTTTAATATTATATTATTAATTTAAAATTTAAATTATTTAAAAATTTTATAATTTTGGAAAAAATATAATTATTAAAAAATGTAGCTATTAGAGACGGAAATTTTGTCCCTAATTAGCGACATAATGAAATTCCGTCACTAATCCGTTTTAAATTTAGTGACGGAAAAACTTCGTCTCTAAATTTCATCGCTAATTTGTAGTAACAAAAATTAATGAAGGAATTTAGTAACGGAATGTAATTTCATCACAAATTTAGCGACGGAAAAATTATGTCTCTAAATTCCATTGCTAATTTTTAGTGACGAAAATTAGTGACGGAATTACTAATCCTTCGTAAATTTAGTGACGGAAAAATTTCGTCGCTAATTTTAGTGACGAAATTTTTGAGAGATTAGGGATGGATTAGCAATGGAATGAAATTCTGTCGCTAAATTACGTCGCTAATCCGCCATTTTTTTGTAGTGAAGGTCAAGTGTGAGAGAGAGAGAGAGAGTCACTTGAAAGCGTTCATATTAACACAAGATATGAGAGTGGCTTTTCAGAATTAGGAGCTTTCTAAATTTCAACTTGTATTATTTAATATAGAATTCACAATCGTTATCTCGATGAGTATATGATCATATATACTATCCATGCAACCAACTTAAGATTTAAAAAGACTTTAACTGCTAATATTGAATGCCATCATGCATGTAATGTCCCTCTCCTTGTGAGAGCGTTTTCCCTCTCCATGTGAGAGTTTTGTAAGGTTCTTAAGTGACCTTACCGGCTTTTTTATTTGATCGAAGATTGGCCTTATTGTTCCCTTGTCTTATTTTCCTTTTCCCTTCTTTTTCTTCTCTTCTTCCTCTCTTCAGTTTTCCTTTGTGTGTGTGCGTGTTCATAAGGTGTATGAGGTATAGAGATTGGGCAATGCAATCGCAAAAAAAAAAAGCAAAAGGAAGTGGTTTTAAATATGGAAAAGAAGTCAGATCATAAGGGTGGAGCGTTAGTGGGAAGACTTATGACAATAAAAAATCTCAATAAGAATATGGTGGTGTTAGTGATTAGAAAGGGTTAGATGATGAACGAGGAAGTGGAGGTTCATGATTTTGATAGATCCTAACTTGTATTCTTATTCATGTTTGGTAAACTAGAGGATTTCTAACGCATTCTCAAGGGGCAGCCCTGGTCTATATAGGGTCATCTTTTAAGCCTTCAAATATGGGAAGATTATATGATCCTTCGGGAAGTTGACTTCCATATGTCTCCCTTCTGGGTACAATTTCATGGATTTCTATTAGAAGCGTTTGATCAGTCTAATGCTATTACATTGGGCAATGCAGTCAGGAGGACACTGATGTTTGAAGACCCAGAGGTTAACGGTAATGTTACTCATAGTTATGTTTGTGTGAGAATTCTGGTAAATCTTGATTATCCACTTGTGATTGGTTTTAGGTTTCGAGACGAGACAAGGACCAAGTTTGGGTTACAATCCAGCATGAGCATTTACAAAGTTTTGTTATAAATATGGATGACTAGGCTATTATGGTAAAAGTTGTAAGGAGGAAATGGTGGTAGATAAAGATGAAGAGGATGAGAGTGCGTATGGTGGGTGGTTGGGCACTACTAGTGTAAGGACCATTGAGGATGTGCTAGTTTTTCATGATCCAGATTGGTTGGAGGCGAAGTTCTTTGAGAAGAGGTTTCTAGTGAATACTCACACTAGGAATCGGCCGTTGGAGGGTAGCATAGGTAATTTTGGAAACAAAAAAATTGACAGATGGGAGTAGTTATGGCAATAGAGAAAAATTTGGGAAAGAAATTATGGGTTTTAATATCTATGATAACAGCAGCATGAATCACGGCACTAAAGGAGGGATTTTGAAGGTAGTTGCTAAAAGTGCAAAAAGTATGGGATGCTCCAAAGATGGCAAGTTAATACAAATATGCTACCAAATAATTTCAGTTCCTTTGTTCATACAGGTGGGCCTCATGACAAACTTGTTATTAGAGCCTAACTGTCTAAGTTAATTTCTAGCCCAGTGTCTGGTTTAAAGGATAATGTAGTGGGATAGGAGACATCTCAAAAGTATAATGTTGAGTTTCTAAAGGACCTTAGGGCCTGTTAGTACAGGGAACATATGAGGAAGAAAAAGAAAGGAAGGGAATATTAAGAGGGAACTTAAAAAGTGAGCTGTTTGGTAGACATGGGAATGGAACATACGTTGAGGGAAAATAAATTGTTTGGTTGGAAGAAAAGGATTTGGGTTAAATAGGAAGGAGAGGAAAAATGACCATAATACCCTTAACATCAATTAAAAGGGAGTCACCTTTTTTGAGTGGCATCGCAAACAAAAAAGGGAAAGTAGGGTCAGCCGAAGTATGCCTGTATTACGAAAGAAGGTAAATCGAAGGAGGTATGGATGGGATCTTCGACAGCGACTACCAGAATGGCGGATAGAGGTAAGAAGGAAGACGGAGATGGCGCAAATGAAGGCAACATCAACACATTGTTTAGCACATATAGTTTGGAAAGGAGGATGAAGGGGGAAATATGATATTTTTGTAAGTGTTACTAATGTGGGTGATTTTTTTTTAAAGGTAGGAAAGAGTGAACATGTGGACAAGTGAAGAAGAGAGCACACTTGTGGAATTGTTAGTGAAGATAAGAAAAGCAGGATATAACATGACCAAATCTGTGTGGTTTACAGTTAATCTAATGCATTTAGAGAGGAAGCTGGAGGAGAGGTTGCCAGGGTGTGGGTTGAAGGGGAAGATTGATATTCGGAAGTGAATTAGGAGGCTAAAAGAAGATTGGATGATAGTGTGTCACATGTTAAATGTAGAAAATATGAATGGTTTTAGTTGGGACAGTGTGAATTGTTGTATGATGGCAGATGAAAATGTGTGGCATGCATACATGCAAGTAAGATAGTTTATTATTCTGAAGAACATTGATGAACAAAAATTTGTAATGGTTAGTTAGATATTTATGGTTTTTCTTTACAGGTTGATAAGAGGGCTGCTAAATTCAAGGCCAAAGATTTCCCACACTTTGAAAATCTATGCTATGCTTAGAGAGAGTAAAAGAAGAGAGGATGATTATGAAGATGTTGGAAGTTTAGAGAAAGATGGGAGATGAATTGAGGACCCTGAACAAACCCTATTACTCTATTCTGTAGGAAGTAGAACAATGTGAAATTGATATTGTCTTGTAAGCTTGCTAAAAATGGCAATGTCTTGTATGTAATTGTAATTGCAATTGCTTGTAAGGAATGGAAAAGGTTGTGAAAGTGTCAGCTGGAATTGAATGAAACGAACAATTTTCCTAATGTTTAGATTTTCATATGCAAACTCTGTTTTATGGTGATACTGACAGCAAATTAAAGTGAACTGTATTTGACGTATCATTTGGGACAGCAAATTAACTCTCTTATTGGAATAAGTTATGAATAAGAAGTCAGCATAAGCTCTAAAGATCAGGGGACAATAGGAAATATAAACAACAGCGACAATAGTTGTTGCATTTGTGGACAAAAATAATGAAACATGAACCAGGGAATTATGGAGGCACTATGAAGAATGTGCAGAAAACTAGCGTCACTTGTAAACATTGTCATTGATAATACAATTTGAAAGGCACACATACATATATAGATTGCTAATGATCTAAAAATAGTTGATTCTCGAATTATGTTTTGATGATAACAAATCCTAAAAAACAATGAGGACTTTATGATTCAAATCACTTGAATAAATTTCTAGACATTTAAGTGAAAGAACGATTTTTGAATCAAAACTTAAATTAACAAAGTTACTTACTTCCAATGATCTAAGATGATCACTCGAGTGACAAGTAATGCACTCGAGTGATGATCCTAACTTTCAATAATTTTGTAAGTCACTCGCTGAAAACTAAGAAGTGATGCAAAATCACTCGAGTGACTAAGTCAGCACTTGAGTGATCATTCCTCACTTACAGGAACTCAACAAGTCACTCGCAATATTTTTTGAAAGTTATAACTCTCTACTCGAGTTCATCAGTTGACACTCGAGTTGTGAACAATCTTCAAACTGATGTACTCAAGTTCTGGAGAAGTACTCGAGTTCTGACCAAAGTGAATTCGAGTCCAGGAAGTTTTGCACTGAGAGTTTCTTCCTGAGAGTTTTGGTGTTATGAAGACCAGGTAGAGAACTCGAGTTTCCAATGAGAAATTGAGTTTTGGACAGAAGTGTTGGTGTCAAATCACAAGTCACTCGCATTGGTTTTGCAAGTTTAAACAAATCTCACTCTAGTGAGTAAGTTGTCACTCGAGTATGACAAGCAATATGATATATAATAATTGATGTCAACACAACATAATATGAGAAGTAAGTTCAAAAGGATAAGAAGTTAAAATTTGAACTAAATAGGCAAGTTCGAATTCACATAATAAGTGCACATACATGAAAAGCAATAACAAACAGGCAAACAGATGTCTTTGCTGAAGCATTACAAAATAAAGAACAAAATCAAAAGTAATCTATCCCCAATTCTTCCTCCTCCTCTTAGTTGGGGACCTCTTAGGAGCAGACCTTGTCCGGGATGGTGAGCAAGAACCAGGGAGGTTGATAGGGATGAACATGGGGGAAGAAGATGTTTGACGTGGAAGAGGAAAGGGTGAGGAAGCTGAGAACAAATAGACCATATTCTCAGCAATAGGGCCAAACTTGAAATGATCTGGTGGAATGAATCGCAATGGCTAAGGCCCAACTATTGGTCTAGAAGGCGCATGAGGAGGGTTCACAGCTTCAGGGAGAGGCACGATTGACAGTGGGGTTACTGAATCACAATGTTGTGTCTTAGTAGGGGTGTTTGCTTCAGGCACATAGTCTTGAGGAGGAACCTCAGTAAAGGGGGATTGTGGGGATGAATGTGGAGAAAAGTGAGCAGTGTCATCTACATTGCGACCTTATTCATTAGGTTAACATTTCTGGCCTGATGGATTGTCATGCGCAGGGGAAGCAGATTTATTTCCAGTATGTATAAAAGGCCCTGGCTGATCATGTCCTGATCTCTTGAAGGAAGAAAATTCCTTGAACTCAGTAGAATAGAGGTGAATGAAGTCTCTGAGGTCCTTAAAATCAAGTGCAAGCTCTGATATGCGTGAGTCCATGTGTCCAATATGTGCACCGAAAGCCTCAAACTTCTCTTTCACATAATTATCCACTTTAAGTATAAGTTCTTCGAGATGGCCAAACCTTGCCTCCATATGTGCTTGAAACTTGATCAGACTTTGGTCCACAAGTTCGCCAATGGTTTCTACCATTGTTGCAACTACTTCAGTAGGAGTTGATCCAACAATAGGGGAAGAAGTACTAACTACATCTTAGGGAGGTCGACTGTGTTCAACTTTTTTAGGCTCAGTTGCTGCTTTGGAACTCTGTTTTCCCCTATAGGTATTTGCATTCAGTGCAATGCCTTTTCATTAAATTCCTCAATCCATATTAGTGCTTCCACATCCTCTAAATACCAAACTTTATTCTGTTGAGTGGGACAAGTAAGGGATATGGAAATTCTAAGTTCTTCTTTCCTAGCGTTACATCCCTTAATATTGTGTCCACAATTCTCTTGGCCATATGAAAAGGCTTCCCCTTGATCATATAGGTAAGGATATGTTTGTCCTCAGGGGTAAGTGAAGTGTAGTGCTTTCCTTTGTTCACAAAATTCCTACTATATAAGTAATATAGGACCCAAAACCTATGAGAATGATGCTTTGGTCTACATATAGAACTATTATCAGTCAAGTTTTTCCCCTTAAGTAGTGTCCTGTCAATCTGTTATGCTGAGAAGTTGGTGTCAGTAGACTATAGGCTCTTTATACCTAACTAATTCAGAATTTTGTCCTCATTTATTTCTATAGTTTGCCTTCTAACACATGTTGTCACAACTCCATTTAAAGACATTTTCATATGAGAATAAAAAACCTTAACCACAGATTCAGAGTAAGGCAAGGGCAACTCCAAAATTTCTTGGAAAGGCTTTAGTATTGATCCCAAATCAAAGTTATAGTTAGTGTCAAATGTTTCCACTTTGATCCTACTCATTTTACAGAATTTCTAACCAACTAATCTTATGTCGTATTCTTCCAATGCAGATTTGTTGAAATCATCCTTTTCCCGTGGTGTAATTGCTAGCCTCTATTTCAAGCGCAACTTCTTATACAACTTTGCTCTGATCTCATCAAGAACCACATTATTGTCCTCCTTATTCCGGGTTCCCGACGATGCCTATTCTTCAGACCCTCCACTTTTGCCTTCATACTCAGAGGCTTCATTACTATCAGTTGAACTCTGGTTCTCATCCATGAGTGTTTTGCCCTTCTTAATTTGCTCTGACTTCTACCTCTTTGACTATCTAGATGACTCCGCTGATAAGTCCTCATCCTCCTCCTCCAAGTGTCTCTTTCTCTCACCGCTCATTTTATCCTTGGCTTTCATCATCTCTTCCCTTTGTTTCTTCTTCGCTTCATTTGCTAGATTATCGCGCTTCCACTTAGTTGCCGCCTTGTAGTCATCATACCAATTCCCTTCTTTGGTTTTATACTTTGATCATCCTGACCATTTGCAACAACAAAGTTGTGCCCTGTGCTTTCTGAAGTTGTAAACATCTTTCATGGTGATCCCTATTTCCTGTAGACGCTCCTCTGTCATTTTCACTCTCGCCATTTCCATTTTTTGGAGAATAATGACACAAATAGATGACAATGATGAAACTGGGTTTTAGGTCAGTTCTGAAATCATAAAATGTGAAGGGGCGTATGTATTAATCAAATGCCCTTAAATTCCAACCACCACTCATCTGATGACATTAGGCAAACTAATTTTTAAATTTCAAATTTCAAATGTTTTAACTATCAACTAAGGCATGTTGCAAAGGTTCGAACCTTGAACCCAAGTTTAAACTTCTGTATAAAGTGTGAGGGACACCAGCAAAGGCAGAATAATATGGAAATTTGAACTAACATGTGGAATTTGAACTTCATGCCTTATAATATTATATAATTGCAACTAATGCTCAGAAAGTGCAGTTGCTTATAAACCTGTGAGAATGACAAGACCCTTATGGGAAACTGATATTACATTAATGTAAAGAAGTAGATGAAGATCAATGTGATGAAAACAAAGTTGTTGCACTTGCATATGACATATGTTGTTTAACGTTTACAACTTAGCCTATATTACATGTTTCAGTAACATATGTACATATAGGGATTTGATAGATTTTTGATCCACAATATACAAGCAAAATATACAAGACCATAAACTGGTTACAAACTTTACCACGTGTTCACAGTTGCATTGACCCTTACTGAACATGTTGAAAGTTTTCAGACTATTTCTATGTTTAATGCCACGTTTCCAAAACATGGTGACACATGTGTCTAATCCCTATATTAAACCAAAATACCATGGACCCAACATTAACTGGCAGGAAAGTACTACTTTCCTAGTAAACTACGGATCCATGAGGATTTGAACATTGCAGGAATCTTGGTAAAGGCATTCAAAAGTTGCTCGGATGCTAGTATCTTGATATGAGCTGCATTTCTCTCAGTTAATGTCAAACCTTCAGCCTCAAGAAGTTCCATGAACAGGTCAGAACCTTTTGCATCTAGGTCAGCTTGCCTTTCCTGACCTGACATTTGATTCCCTATTTTTCAAACACACTCATGATGGTTTTATCTAATGAGATAACAGTCTCTCTCAAGACCTCAATAATCACCTCAGAATTGTTCAGTTGCCGCTTCTTTTTGGGGACATAATGAGGCATCATTGATGTGGTTTGTGGTAGGTGCAGTTTCACCCGTTGTCTGTGAGAAGTCCACATCAACAACAATAGTTTGGGGCAATTCAGGAAGGTCATCATCTTCAAGATTGACTTTATGTTCCATTCTACCAGGTGATTTTCCTTCTTCCCAAATAGCCATGTTCCTAGCCCACACAAAGCACAAACTCTCAAAGTTGGGAAAGGACTTGTTCCGAAACTATCCTGCCTTGGGATGAACCTGAAAGTGAAGGAAATGAGGTTTCCCCATACGTATTCCATATGAAATTTAATACACTAAAAATGCTCAACAAGTACACATACCTTTACATACCCATCCTACACCTCTCTCTCTCTCTACAGTGACAAATTTTATCTCCGGATCCTAAACACAGCCAGAGGTATTGGTGCCATAAATCATATCATAAGTCGCTTGCTATAGACGTTTCAAGGTCTTAATTCTTGAGGTTATATAAGGACATGCTTTAATCCCATGTCTAGACAACTTCTCTTCCATCATTACCTGCAGAGCATTAGCAAATCCAGGCTTGAAACCATTGTCTGCCATTAACTTCTGCTCCATCTTTGGAATAATAATGAAATCTACGAGCACCTTATCCTCCTTGGAAGACCACATTTTAATCTTTGACTTATTTCCCTCTTAACTGTACTCCATCTATAAAAAAACTCAGTTATAAAGAAAAGTTTTTAACGTAACTTAACTCCAACAAGAAAGTATACATAAAGATATCAGGCATCAAGTTGCACTTTAATTTAATTCAAATGCACATAAGAAAACTTGTTCCATACACACAATCATAGCAAAGGCATTGTGCTTAAATTTTAACCATTTGTCTATATCATAATCAATGATCCCTATGAGCCACATAGGCAGCAAACATGTCATTTTCCAGATGAGGGTGTTCTCAATTGTTGTAGGTGCTGGTTCAAAAGACTCAAGCTGTGCATCAAGAAGATCTTGAATATTCTCCCGATAAATTAGATTATGTAGCAAACGATATGCCACGATATATCTTTTCTGAATCTTCACCAAATAAAATGATGCACTCCTCAGTATTGTCTGACGTAACTTCAGTATCTCGAAGTACCTTTCTATGATGTTACGGGCTGACGAATGCCGCATATTGAAGCACTCATGAGGAGTTTGGGGTTGATATCCTTGTCTCCACTTATTAAGGCGGTACCTTTGCTATATTTAAGGCACCAAAAATCCTTGGCAATTCATGTACCTCACATCAACCAAGTAGTACTTTCCTACCCAAACCAATAATGCCAATTAAACGATAAATGCTCATGACTTGCTCCTGACTTAAACATATCATACAAAATTACTAATTAATACAACTATAACACTCATACCTTATGGTACTCTTAGCCCATGTCACCTCCTTATAGCATCTCTCAACACCCTCCCATCCGGAGTTGACCCCTCCCAACCAGGCAATACATAAATGAATTGCCCATTTGGTGAGCATACACCTAGAACATTGGTTGTCACCTCTCCTTTTCTATTTTGGTACTGGCTCTTGTGTTCTGTAGAGACTTGTACACATATGTGCGTACCATCTAACGCACCAAGGCAGCCCTAAAAACACAAACAAATTTAACAACCCTTCAGTTAACCATTTCATATTTACATCCTTAATAATTACAAATGATGACAAAATAACATAAGTTATATACCTTTAACCACTTCCAACGATGATCATTTGAGTCCTCTAGAATGGGCTCTGATCTTTTCAAAAGCAATGATTGCAGTCTAATAGTTACATTCAAAACAACTTTAAAGTATCTACTAATCGTTTCCACCGACCTACCAAACTCAAACTGAATGACTCTGCTCTTCACATGATGGCCCAATATGTGAAGGAACATTGCCACTTGCTCATCAACTAACATATGTTTCGTTGGTCTCAATCCACCAATTGTATCTAGCATGTGACACAATTTATCAAAAGTTGTCGATACATCCTAATTTAGTTGAAGTAAGTTGTATCACAACTATATATCATTGCCCTCAAATTTGCTCACTTCGCATGAAAATCTAATTTAAATTACCAATCCGGTACGTGCCTTGGTCTACCTCCTCCCCCAATAACTATCATAGTTAAAATCAACCTCCTCACTGCTAGAAGCAAAGCTAAGTACCCAGCCAACATGGTAAACATTTGATTTGATTGTGGCTCCATACCTATATGATTTTTCCCACACTGGTTCCCTTTACATTATAAGCTACTAACTCCTCTTTCTAACGCACGTGAAATACATTTAAACAAATCTCATTTAAATGCCAACCAAAATAATTACACCCCCACTCCTCACATAATAAACACAACACATGATTATGTTACTCAACAAGTGTAAAATCATTCTAGTTTCAATTGTGTTTGTTTGTCTTTCACTTCTTGCATCACGAGTGTTCATTCCACACTAACCTACAGCCAAAAAATGTGTAACTACATTCACATATTAAGCATTTTTGATAATGATAACTACGTCAAATGAAAACCTACTTGCAAGACAACAAACAAAGCATACCATCAATTAACAAGCAAGCAATGTTTTCTTTTTTCATATATGTTGACTCCACAATACTCAAAGAACAATGAAAACAATTTAACACTACATACTTGAAATCAAATAACACATAAACCAAACCTCCCTTTGCATTCTGTCTGTCTGTATGGAGGTTCAACACTCAGCGCAGACAGGGGAAAAAACATACCCACTACACTCCAGGACAACAGAACAAAATGCCATTCATTAATTACCTCGATTGGAAGTTCTATTTCACAGGCCGTTGGATAATTTCCTTTTGCACAGAAGCTTTCGTCACATTCCCCACACTCTTCACCAACGCCTTCAGCTTGTTGCAGGTTGGGCTTTTTTAATGACTTTTATCTATGTTTTTTGGGGCATTTTATCCCACATTTCATCTATCTCGGGAACCTGTTCAAGTCCACGCCACTTTTAGTGGGAAGTCACTTTCCCATGTTTAAAGGAATATCACAGGTGGTGGGAATCTGAGTTGATGGAACTTTTTTACGCCAAATGTGTTTTCAGCTACGAAACTTTGTCATCATCCCTTTCCCTCCATACCTTTCCATGTAACAAATAGTTCCTTAGTGTGAACCATTCTGAGACTATTCCTTCACGTAATCTATTACCTTTGTTCATGGTGGTTTTGGGTTTGCAATATATTACCCTTAAATGGCCCCATAAAGATGACATTTTCCCTGGTAAGATTAAGCCGAGACAATGCCTGAACTTTAAGGAAAATAGATTGTCGGTACTTCATGATATTTAGGGTTAAGAAATTCAGAAGAACTCTAATCAGAGTATCCAAATCTTGAAACAGCAGCTCTGTAATGGTAAGAAGCAGGGAGTTTGGCTTGTGCACAGTACTTCTACAAGGCAGTAGGAAATTGATTTCCTAGATAGCTGGTTCAAGAATAATGACAAAAGTGATGAAGGTATGAACAATTCCTTCTCTGAGAACGCCGGTGATTGGATGGGACCAACCACCAGTGCACAATAAATCTATTAGCTTGAAACTGTCAAGGACTTGGGGCTACCTTAACAGTTCAAAATCTCAAAGCGGAATGCTTAAATAATAAGACCCAATTGGTCTTTCTCATGGAAACAAAGCAAAAATATCGAGTTGTGAGGAAGGCTATGAGGAAATGTGGTTTTAAAGAAGATTAGGTTGCGGAACCAGTTGGTCGAGGAGGAGGCTTGGCACTCTGGTAGTCGGAAGATATTATAGTTAATATCTTGTTTTCTTCACCTCATATAATTCATACCAGCTTATTGTCTTCAGCATTTGAAACCCCTGCGTATGCTACCTTCATACATAGACCCACTGATGAAAGGAAGTAGAATCAATGTTGGCAAGAGGTTGTTCGAATAGGGTATGGCGTTAGTTAACAGTCATAGCATGCCTCGGTGACTTGAGTGATATAGCCTGTCCGTTTGAAAAAAGTTGGGGGGGGGGGAACCCGAAAGCTTAGCGTAAAATTATTAATTTTCAGAATTTCATCTCAGATTGTTCTCTTTTGGGTTATAACAGGTATGGTTTTACCTAGTGTAATAAAAGAAAAGGCCACACAATGATATGGGAAAGACTAGACAGAGACTTAGGGATCATTGTGAGAATAGTTCCTTTGCTCCAGGTGTTTCATATTGATCCTATTAGCTCTTATCATCATCTCCTCCTGATTAATTTCTATTTCAAGCGAAAGAAGCGCTCTTAGCCATTTTGATTTGAGAGCTTATGAGCTTCTCATTTTACTTTTAACCAGACCATTAAAGCAAGATGGGCCGTACACTCTATAAGTTATGATACTAATATTATTTCCTTTTGTTCTCAATTGAATACATGTAGGGAAATTCTTGTTTCATTGGAGCAGGAAAGATTTCCCCAATAATATTAAGAAATTAAGAAACTCAAGGTAGATTTAGTGGATTGTAGCCAAGGTTCCTGTACTGTTGATAATATTGTGAAAGCTAATACTATATTGGCGGAAACTGAGGAAACATTTGCTAGAGAAGAACAAAACTGGTGGCAGCGATCTCTGATTGATTGGTTAAGCTGGAGACAAGAACTTAAAATTCTTCTATTTATCGGTTATTAAAAGAAGGTAGCAGAATAGCATCTTGTGTATTAAAAATGATGAAGGCCTATGGTTATCTAAGAAAAGAGATATTGCTAGTAACATTTCTAATCTCTTCCTTCCTTTGGAGCTGTGTTCATTTGCAAAGGTGTTGAGTTATATAGAGCCTATTATCACGGATAAAATGAATGAAGGTTTATTAGCACCTATCTCTATAGATGAAATCAGAATTGTAGTGTTTAGTTTAGGAGGTTCAAAGCACCATCATGACGGTTTATTAGGTAAATTTTACTAATCTGCTTATTGTAAGATGATTCTTGACTTTTTTGTGGTAATTCTGTGTTAAATTTTATAAATGCTACGAACATGACCCTGATCCCTACAGTCCTAAAAACTGAACATGTGTCACAATTTCGTTCAATTTGGCTATGTAATTTCTCATATGAGTTTATTTCTAAAATTATAGCTAATTAGATTAGACCTTTTCTGGATCATTGCATCTCCCCGAATCAAAGTGCCTTTGTACATGGTAGAATGATTCATGATAATATTATTATTGCCAATAAAGTATATCATTATCTTCAAAGAAAGAAAACCAGGGGAAAGTATGAATTCACTTTGAAAATGGATATGAGTAAAGCCTATAACCAAGTAGAATAGGATTTTCTTGAACAAGTCTTCTTGAAGTTTGTTTTTTTCTTTGAATTGGTCAATCTTATAATGAAATATGTGATGCCTATTAGTCTGAATTTGTGTATATCAGGGGAGACGATCTCTTCGTTTGTGCTGGGCAGAGGACTTCGTCAGGGGGAACCTCTCTCGCCTTATTTAATTATACTAGTAGTTGCAAAGGTTCTATTCATCATGATCATTAAAAATCAATAGCGGGGAGTACTCAAAGGTATTAAACTTAGCATTACATGCCCGAACTCTCTCAGAGCTTCTTTACTGATGATGCATTATTTTTTATGAATGCTAAAGAGAGTAATTGTATCAATTTGGCTCACCTTCTTCCTTGTATTGTTCTGCCTCAGGCCAATCTACAAATTTAGATAAATCCAGTATTTTTCTTCTCAACAAACACACCGGTGGTGGTGAAGAATAGAGTTTGTCAGATTCTTGGAATATTGGCAACGAAGGATCCAAGCAAGTATCTGGGTATCCCAAGCATTTGGGGTGGACCAAATATCAAGCCCTCTCATACATCTATGAATGAGTAAGATCAAAGATACATGGATAGAGTAGATCTACACTTTCATATGCTACATGATGGCATGATCAAGTCTATGATTAATGCTCTCCCAATTTATCCTATGAACTGCTTTAAATTGCCAGTATATTGTAAAGAGTTGAATAGTTTAATTGAAAATTTCTGGTGGGCTAGTGGCTCTGGGGGGAATAAAACCCATTGGAGGTCATGAGAGTATCTAACTGAGGCTAAATGGCTAAATCTGAAGGTGGCTTGGGCTTTCGTGATTTTACTATTATGAATAATGCGTTGTTGGCAAAAATAGCATTGCGAGTTATGAACAATCTGAATTCTTTATGGGTTCGGGTACCGAAAAGTATGTATTTCCCCAAGGCTAAATTTATTAATGTAAAAAAAGGGCCAAGGGCCTCTTGGTGTTGGTCGAGTGTAGTGGATAGACATGATTTTCTCAAAAAGGACTTGTTGTGGGATATTGATGATGGTCGAGATATCTAAATTTGGGATGATGATTGGGTCTCTAATACTATATTTCCTGAGGCTCTAGCTGTTAATAAGATCTGATAATGAGCAACCTTATTGTAAAAGGACAATGAAATCTTAACCCTATCTGTAGTTATGTCTCAACAAATATTTTGGTTGCTATTTCTGAAATTCCGTTGGCAAATAATGGGAGGGAAGATAAACTTATTTGGATCCCTACTGCAAATGGAGAACACTCAGTTAAGATGGGTTATAAGGTTGAGAAGAAACGTTCAAAAAAAGTAGTTCGTACATATTGTGTCCTGTATGTAGAACATAGGAAGTAGATATGGAGCTTGGATGTTATTCTGCGTGTCCAACACTTTGTATGGAATGCCATGGCTACCAATCTTGCTCTTTTTAGATGCAAGAGATCCCCAATTTCCATGTGTTCAATCTGTAATGGTGATGATGAAACCATTGAGCACCTTTTTTTTTCTTTGCCCATGGACTAAGTTTGTATAGTTTGGCTACAATCTTGGCTTTATGCTCAAAGAAAATCAGGTATGCAATTTTAAAGCTTGAAGGATGAATATTTCAAATAAAATTCTCCAACTTGAGAGGCATGAATTATCCTTAGTATGCTTGCTGCTTTGGTTTATATGGAAGCATAAAAATGGGAAAGTGTTTGATAATGAAACTCCCAACCCATCGTTGGTCATTAAATCTGCCATAAAATTGAATAATGAATTTTGGAATAAATCCCCTCAAACCTCAGCTAGTAATGTCATATCCCAATCTACTGGAAGAGGCGCTCGTTAGACACACTCCCCGAAAGGTATTCTAAAGATCAATAGTAACGGTGCTTTTAAAACATCATATCTGGAAGTTGATATCGGTATTATCTGTCGTAATGATCTTGGCTCCTTTTGTTGGGGTTTTGTGGACAAGGTTAAATCTATATCATTTTTCATGACTGAAGCCTTGGCCTTGAAGAGAGCTTTAATGCTAGCTATTGACATGGGATAGTCATCTTCGAGACCAATTCTCATATGCTGCTCAATTGTGTGAAGTTGAAACAACCAGATCGCTATGAGTGGAGGAGTTAAAGCATTGTACAAGATGTTATTAATATCCTTAAGTCTAGAGTTGGGTTCTCTCTAATCTTTTCCTTCAAGGAAGGTAATGTTGCAGCCGATCATCTTCCAGATGTTGCTTGTAAAGGAGTGTACCCTATCAAGTGGGTTTTAGAGCCATCACTATCTTTATCTACTATTCTAACTTCAGACGTTCAGGAGGTTGATAATCCCTTTGATGAGGCTTCATGACTTGGGAGCTGATGTTTTCTGGTTGATGTTGCTATTTTTCTGGTTTGTTGTTTCCTTTCTAGATTTCAAACTTTCAGTTGCTTTTGATTTCTTCACATTTCCCATATAAGCTTCATTTCTGAAATAATACTAGATGTACCATTTGACCAAAAAAATAAAATAAATTACTCATTGATTGGAGTTGATGTTTTAAAATCTATAAGCAATTATTTACGCATGTAACATTGAGGACGTTATAACTACTCAGCAAGATGCATGCTAATCACAAATATCAATTGTGTGCATTTAAATTTCAAATATGCACACATCTTTGATAACAATTTAATTAATTAATTTAATCAACAAAATGTGACTATAAATAATCATCATAGATAAATTATTCACACTATTTTATGCATCCAAATTAAATCTAATATATGCACATCTTATTGGAATGATTAATTTGATCAAAATAATATACTAGTAATATCCTGAATATCCTTTATATGATCAATTAATAAATATATCTAGATAAAATCTGAATAAACAATAAGATATAATATTATTATATTAATAAAATATTTAACATTCTCTCACTTAACCCATAACTTAATGTCATTTGGTCAGTCAAGGTTCATTTAAGCAATACTATAAGAATCACAGCAATAAATCCTCTTTAATTAAGTATTACCTCATATGCATCACAAGTAATACCCTCACTTAATGGGTCAAAAACTTAATGAATAAACCAGGAATGTTTATTTGGTTCGAATTTAAATGTTTGCTAATATCTTGTAATTTAGGTACCAGAAATTGAGACAGTAAACTCAATATGAATTTTATCACTTAACAATGCCTCATTTAGATCCCTAAATATGATCCATCCCTGATAAGATATTTGATCATTTGATTTATCT
This sequence comes from Albizia julibrissin, assembly GCA_037074505.1. Lineage (NCBI taxonomy): Eukaryota > Viridiplantae > Streptophyta > Magnoliopsida > Fabales > Fabaceae > Albizia > Albizia julibrissin. The sequence continues at coordinate 40,364,991 of CM073479.1, forward strand.
AAAAGCATACTCTTGATTAAAGGATCTATACTTTATGTGTTCATGACCCATTGGCCCTATGATCATGTAACACTTTTAATTGATTCAAATTAATTTAATAATTCCAAAATCCTTTAATGAAATTCCTTAAATGGAAATCTTCCAACTTACCTCTAAGAATAACTAGGTATCAATGGTGGAACTAAGTAATCAATAACTACTTAGAAATCTTATACCCCTCTATGATGCAACTTTTTTAGCAAGTATAAAGATGTATCATAATGTTAACTCTTTTATAGTTAAGGTATCTTACAAAACTAAACAAACTAATCATTCTACTACATATAAAGTATGAAACTTAATGTATATTTGGTAATGTACCACATAATTTGTAGCTTTTCAGTTGTTATTCAAGCAAGAATATGCTTAACAATTCTCTTAAAATTCTTTTGCAATAGCACTACCCATTTATGCACATATTTAAGCAAGCCCACACCTTGGAAATTGAATTAGAAGGAATAAAATGATATTAGAGACATATGGACAATCTAATCAAATTCTCATGATAGATGTTACTCATAACAACTACTATTATCCATAAATGTTCAAATGCTTGTGTTTGTAGGTTACTTATAATATTCTCAAATATTTTGAGGATAATCTCTTTATGTATTCTAAAAGGATACCAAACATAATCTAGTCATATCACAACTTTAAACAATGGTGACTTAGTCACTTGTAACACCTTAAGTCAAAATGCACAAGCTATAAATGAATCATCATTTTGTACAATATAAATTATTTAACTCCTACTAATCTAGTGATATAAATAAGACTTATGATATTCTCAACAATGTCATGTATGTTGCATTATGATACCTTAATTATCACCATTGTGAGACTTGTTCATGACAAAATGAACTCTCAATTTTCCTAACTAAATTCTCTTCATTATGTATGACTATCTCTACTAATCCACATATATCTCTCCTTATGTCCAAAATGGAAAGATACCATTAACACCCCAACTCAAGACAGACAAGAAGCATCATGAGAATATGGAATGAATTATACATAAATAAAAGAGGAAATATGTAATATCCCAAATTTTGGGACTAGAGGCATAAGATTAAGCCTGGATTAAGTGGACTGCTAGACCTTGGTTTAGCAAATGTCCCTATGAGGTATGTTTAAATTCCCCAAAATTCCTTTATATAATTGGATATTAAAATGAATTATATTGGTGAGCTAAAGAGCTCGGGAAATAACAAAATGAAGTGATTGAAAGTCACACATAATATAGTAAAGTGGAACACAAAGTAATTTTGTCACCGATGAAATTTCCAATGTGGCAGTGGTGATTGTGTGATCTTTTTTAATGGGTAAATGATGGTAAAAAGTTATAAAAATTTCCAGAATGAAAGTAGACTTATCAAGATTTAATTTAATAGGTCATATAAGTCATTTGGAGTTGTACACAAAGAGAAATGAATTTTTGAAATTAGCCCAGAGAAATTAACTATTTTCTGGGGCAGCATTCAAAGATTAAAATTTTGGAAAGAGTGAGCTTCTAATTGACTAAATTTTATATTTTTCCTTAAAATTAGACTCAATAAGGGTCGCATAGCCTTTTGAATCACTCCAATTGAAAATTTGTACAATTAGATATGAATTTTCAAAGTTAATGAAAAATCTGCAAAATTTGGTATTTTATGCGAAAATTCATTATTTGGGCCAATGAGCTTATAACACGTGGCAAAGACCTTTAATCCTCAATTAAATCATCATCTTCTTCATTCCTCAGCCATTTTCACGGAAAAATCTGAAAGAAGAGAGAGAAAGAGTGCAGGATAAAATGGAGGGAGAGGAGAGAGAAAATTCTTTCCTCTGAAACACTGCCGAATCGGCGTCCTCTCTCAAAGTACCCTTCAGGAAACTTCTTCTACTCATCGCGAGCTACCTTTCTATGGTTTTGGATTTTCATTTGGAGTTGGTTGGCACCGTCTCACCGGCCAGGGTGTTGCCGGAATTCTGAACCGTTTGCGGAAATGGGTAGAGGTAAGCGTAAGCTTCATTTTTAACCGATTGATTTGTTGTTTGGATGAGTAAATTGGAAGTGGGGTACTGTTTATGTCTGGTTTTAAAGGATGTTTTAATAGATAAATGATGTCTAATGAGTGTCTAAATAGCTAATCATTTGATTAGGAGTAGCAATGAAGTGATTAGGCAAGAGAAAACGAGAAAACAACAAATTCTTCCTGAGAATATGATTTTCTGCCCTGTACTGTGACGTGGGAAAGAGTAGAAATTTGATGATTTTGATGCTTCCATTGGCTTTATGAGGCAAAATTGTGTAGGTATACAAGTGTTCATGATTTTTGGATGCTTGTGTATGAATTTAAGAATTTATGAAATTGGGTTGTTCATGTTGTTGATTCTATCTTATTTGAACAGTGACTTTGTTTGAGATGTTTCATATGGTAAATCTTGTCAAAAAATTCTGATATTTTTCAGGATTAAATTAGACATGTGGAGCTTTAATTTGGTAGGTAGCTTGTAATTTTTGGATAAATATAGTAGGAGATATGAATTGTTGAAGATATACCCTGTTTTCTGGAAAGAAACCTGAAACAATGTGGTTGGGCGAAATTCTGGGAATTTTGTGGTTGTGGTGGCCAAAATTTAGTATTTTTATGTGAAATTATATTCAAATATCTTCACATAAGAATTGGAACCACTCAATTTGGAGTTTTCTAGAATTAATGGTGAATTTTCAAAGTTAATCTTGTTAACTGAAATTCTGAAAGAGAGATTAGAAAGGGGAAATTCCATGCTAAAGTGTTCACATATAGCTAATGGCTATATGTTCCTTTGAAAATAGACCTAAAGAGGTTGAATAGAACATTCAATCATGGCTCTAATAATGTGATTGGTTATATAGGGCCATGAAGTGACAAAAAAAAAAAGAAGCAATAACTGGTGGATCAAGGGACAAGAAGAGAAGGACATAAAGTCCAAGAGACAGGTTGAAGGGTGCAGAGAGATATCCACGAAGGATTGCAGAGGTGAGGTGAAGAGTGTAGTGTGAAACGCTACTATTTGTATTTGGTGTAAAAAGTTGCATTAGCTTTGTGGTTATATATTTGATGTATACGTATATGAATGTATAAATGATGAGTTTAGCAGAGAAAGGCCTTAATAGAAGAGCTCTTAGTTTATTTAAAGTAAAACGCTCGCATACTCTGATTGTAATGAAACTAAGAGCCGGTGATGTATTAGTGACGTAGTGAATATTGTGGAAATGTGTTTAAAGTTTTCTACCCTTTGGAAAACCCTCTCAGCCTTAGGTTCAAATCCTGAGTTGAGAGCGAGAATTTATGAACGTTATTGAACGTTGGGTAGTTCCTGCTTCCACAATCGATCTCACTACTCATTTATGCTCAGTTAGAGCATTGGAAAGTAGGGTGTCACAAAATACCTCACTAATCAATTCCTTCTTCATAGAGAAGTTATAGCAAACAACTTTATTTATATTACTTAATGTTGCATACTAGCAACTTTACAAATACACTTATGTTGTTTGTTTATATTACATTTATTATGAATTAATACCTTCATATGGAATTTATGGTCACTCTCAATGTTTATGTTCTAGTCAAATTTCCTTAAGTATATTACATAGTCACCTTAAATTGCTAAATTTTAATCACCATTGGTCTCAACTCAATCCGTTGATAGATAAATTGAAGTTGCACAAATAGAGTATCACCCATCAATTAATGATAATATTTCTAATTTCAAGCATGACCAATTGATAATCTCATAACTTCATTAAATTTTACATTTACCTCAACAAGGTGAGTGCCATGTAAAACTAATATTCTTCTATAATTATAGGTGTCAATCCTTTATATGTGATCATTCTCAATGATTTTGATCACTCCCTCTAATTTTATCATTCCTAAATAAGCTTAGCATTTCATAAATACTACATAACTTGTAAAAAGAAATGGACAACTCATTTAAATTTGTAAGACTTCTCTGCATCTTTATCAAAACATGCAATCTTAGCCTCTCAAAAAAAATTTCGTCCACACTCTTTCTTTTATGAGACATTTCTAATCAAAAGTACATTTTAAATCAAGCTTTTGATCTTTGAAATTTCAAAAGGATTTAAACATAAATTTTATTGGAATCTCATCAAAACTATACATAATTGTCTTTAGTGTGTCATTTAAGTGAAACCTGTATCATACAACATGTTTATTAACATTATGTTTCTTCTTGCAAAAATACCACCTACATTAAATGAATTCAAGTATAAAGAAACTTAACATATATTGATCCGTTTATTAGATTAATTTCCCAATTTTTCTTCATATACTTCTAAGGAACCAAATGACACCACTTAATTATAAAAACAAATAGTATTTGGATATTGTGAAAAGTCACCTATAAGGAGAGATGGATTATTTTACCAATTTAGAACATAAATAAATAAAAAATAGAATAATGGTACGTGTTCTCTAACTAACCATGATCATTCAAGTTCTTTCAAGTGGTGTGATGGTCTATATGTTCCTTAATGTAAACCATATAATAACTAGAGTTAATAAGGTTAAGAGATCTTCAAATCTCACTCTTTATAAAACCCTTTAACCCTTTTAATGGAAATATTTTATAATTTCCTTCACCACCTAACTTTAAGAGATCCTTCTCATAATAAGTTTAAAATTTATGAGATTTCAAATGTACCAATAACAAAAGTATATATATTAGCGCCTCAAATCAAACCTTTAACTATAGACATATTATCCTTTATATACCATTACTTTATGGCTTTTGTTGGTAGCTTGATAGTTCTAATTTAGAATCTCATTATCTCCCAAATTTTGAGCTAAACCTTTATATATGCAATTTCAATGAATATTTAATATCCATGAAAAATGTATAATGACAAATCTCTACTTTTATTATATATTTTCATATTTTATTTAAGGATTTTTTTCATATTAATTGAGTTTTAAATGCTTTAATTGTGTAAATAGATATTGAGAGTAAATGCATTAAATTAGAATTAAAGATGCAAAATTATCAAAATAAATACAACAAGCACTTACTTCCCCGCACGTTGCGCATGGAGCATTATGTCCAGCATCATTTTTTTAATTTCTCATGCATTAAATATTCATCAAATTAATCATCCTTCACAACATAACCTTTGAAATATATACTATCATGATAACAAACAAACAGTTTAGAAAGTAAGTTAAGATTAATGGCACATAACCAACAAATACAACAAACATGTATTGACAAAAAATCCTGACATGTTCGACAAACATTTAATTAATTAACACTGAGCACTCAAGTATTGTAATTAGTAAGTATGCAGGGTCATCTTTATGACAAAGTGGATGCAGGAACACGTGAAGGGCCTTATGACAAAGCAACGAAAGCCTGAAATAGGAAAAAGATGTGACATAATTTTTCTCAACAACCTACATTAAATAACATTAGAATGAAACATTTATGGGAACACGTACCTTGATGGAGAAAAGCAATTTGATAAAAGATTAGGGAAGCGTAGCTGTAACTCTAATCAGTAAGGTAGGGGATGCAAGTGTAAAAAGGAAGAAAATGAAATAAGAAGTTTGATAAATATTGAAAAAGAAGTTGCCTTCCCAATGTCATGACATATGGTACCTTTCATAACTTGAAACCAAATATTGAAAAAAAAAAAAAGTAGCCTTCCTGATCATCTTCACTAGAAAAAGACACTAATTTTAGCTTTGGCACTATATCACAAAGAAGGAAGCTTCCCAATGTCATGAGATCGTAAAAGGGGGAAAAGACTCTCATTTTAGCTTTGACATATATCTATATCATTTTAGCTTTGACATATATCTATATGAAGATGACCATGACTAATATCATATAATCACTAGTACAAATTAACCTTTTTAGACCGCATCATTTAGACCGGTTATTGCGGATAAGGTCTAAAAAAAATGACCGGTGGCAGTTTCGTAATTATAAAGAATTTTTTAGACCGGTTCTTAAAATAACCGGTCTAAAAGATATTATTTAGACCGGTTATAACTAATAACCGGTCTTAAAAGTAAAAAATATGTAATTTTTTTTAATTCCGCATCTTTTAGACCGGTTGTCACTAATAACCGGTCTAAAAGATAAAAATTTTTAGACCGGTTGTTATTAACAACGGTCTAAAAGATGCGGAATTAAAAAAATTAAATTTTTTTTACTTTTAAGACCGGTTATTAGTTATAACCGGTCTAAAAGATAAAACTTTTTAAACCGGTTGTTAATAATAACCAGTCTAAAAGACGCGGAATTAAAAAAATTAAATAGTTTTTATTTTTAAGACCGGTTATTAGTTATAACCGGTCTAAAAGGTGAACTTTTTAAGACCGGTTTTGTTAAATAACCGGTCTTAAAAGTCCGCCATAATATTTAAAATCCTTTCTCGCGGCTTTAGCTGGCGCCTAATTTCAAATTTGAAATCTGATATTTATCAAGCTTTTTGTAAACCCCCCCTATGTCGCGGCAACTCCTCCATCCCACATCGCTCCTCCATCCTTAACCATCTCCGCCGTCAAACGCAGAGGTACGATGGAATCCATTACCGTAAGGCTCAACTTTTCTTCCCTCCAATTGGTTTAAGGTAAGTGTTTTACTTAATTAGTTTTATACATACTTCATATTAGCTACCGTCATATACTTTAGATCGATTTCTATTACAAAATTTTATACTCATATTTGCTGCAGGCTTACGATTGCGACATTTGAGAGAGTTTATAAATTGGATTCTTCATTAGTAGGGGCCAAGGTTAGTATTTGCTTCTGTCATTTTCCCTGTTTCTAAATATTTATTCTCCGAAAAAATTTCTTAAATACAAAGTTATCTTCCAACTTATGATCTAATTACTTTCTTTTCTAACTCATTTTCTGATATTATTTCATATTATTGAGCCATTCGCAACTCATTATGTATTTGCTTTGGGTGTTGCAGGATTCCTAAGATATGTTCATTGGGTTCTTCATGTATGACTTCACCAGGATATATTCGTGACAAGTAATTATAAGTATGGCCTTAAAAACATGCTTTCAGAATATGTACAAATTAAGTATAATAACATAATTAATGGACTAAAAAATTTAAAAAAGACACTTTTTAGACCGGTTATTTAAATAACCGGTCTTAAAAGTCACATTTTTTAGACCGGTTCTCCAAATAACCGGTCTTAAAAGTACTTTTAAGACCGGTTATTTAAATAACCGGTCTAAAAACTCATATTTTTTAGACCGGTTGTTGGAACAACCGGTCTAAAAAGTGTTTTTTAGACCGGTTGCATAACCGGTCTAAAAAGTATCATATTTTTAAGACCGGCTGTATCAAGACCTCATCAAAAACCGGTCTAAAAAATCATTTTTACCCGGTCTAAAAAATCATTTTTCTACCCGTGAATTAGGTATGCCCTTAGCTTGAAGCAAGAAATGAAGATAAAAATTAAGTAACATTAAAGAAGTATATTTAAATGGGGAACCCAGCTGAAGACGCCAAAACGTCAACAAAGTATATTTAAAAGTAAAGCATTGAGTGAAACTTGGTGGTGTTGAGAGAATCATACAAACATTAAAGGCATCAAAAGAGAAGGAAGCTCAGTCAAATTAGTAACAGAAGCTAACCAAACCTATAAACATTTGATTTGCTAAATCCACATTTAAGCTATATTAGAAACAAAGGAAATTGTATGAAAGGAATGATTAAGAGGAATAAGTGGGACTTAAAGAAGCTAACTACAATGATAAGAAGTACATAGAGATTTAATGTGGCTTGATATTTTTCATTGGTAACAGTGAATATGATACATCTGGGTCTGCATTGTAATGGTAATAAAATCCCCAAGATGTATAAAGAGTGCAAAAACAGCTTTTTCCTTCGTCCAAAGCAAAAAGAACCTTAAATATACAAAAGAACAACTGCTATAAAAAGTTTATTGAAAAAAGTAAAATCCAATATACAAAAAGATGGTCAACTATCCCAGGGGTTAATTGATCAAATCAATCAACAAATTCCAACTGTTTCATGGAAATGGCTATGCAATTACATTGGATGAAAAAGCAACTGTAACATATAGCATTGTGAGAAAATGTTAAACCACTAGACAAAAGGTTATACCAATTGTTACGAATAAAAGGAACAAGGAAACAAAACTTGAAATATGATTAACCACTGGACAAAATGTTAAACCACTGTGGAACATCATGAGGAGAAGATCAAGATAATCACCAACCATTATATAAAACATAATTGAACTTAGTTAGGGATTGAAAAGCAGGACAACTTGGAAAAAAAGTTTAAACGCAAAGACATAAGTGAGTTTATTCCATTTTCGGAACAGCGCGTGTAAGAGGTTCTTACCCAACGGCCTATACTCCATTTTCTTCCAACATCAGAATGACTTCCTTGCTATACAAACCGGCAGAGTGGCCCAAACCAGGTTCAACGATTGCCTTCAAGATACCACACACATCTGCTCATAGAAATGGATCAGTGAATGGTGGTATAGTTGTTCATAGTGAACAAAAAAATTTCAAAAATATAAATCATAGACATACTGATTAATCCCCAGCTAATGTTGAGACCTCTAAGAATGTGAGGCACAGTACGGAGGGCGAAACCATATTTTGGAAGTTTCGCTGAAGTGAATGCCACTATGCTTGTAGGAAGGAGCTTGATGTATAGTTTAACTAGACTCCCTTTACCACTTCGGCATACCAAGAAATTAGATATACTGTAGCATTTGTCCTCGCCAAACATAAGACTGAGTCGCTCAATGACTGGTTGTTCATCTATGACAGCTATTTTATGGGTCATCTACGGAAGGATAAAAAATGGTGACAATTATAAATTTAGAACTCACAAACACGTAAGCCAAAGACGAAGAAGAACATGCATGGACAGAACATATATGAGGGATCTCATCGACTGGTCGAAGAGGACAAGCAGAACCGCTATTAACTCCCTTATTGGGCAAGGTTGTCTAAGAGAATAGCGAACCACCTCTTTCATTATGATCGTATCAACCTTGACAACAACAAAACCGTCCCAGGGGCCTTCACGCAAATAAGGAAGTGGAATAACTTCGTTTGAGCTGCCTATTTCTTCACTATGTTGTCCAACCTAAAGATAGTTAAAGATTTTTTAGGAAGGGATGCGAGAGTTGCTATGTGTGTGCAATGGGGAAACAGGGGTGGGATTTATAACAAGGAGGATATCATAAGTGGGTTCCATTAATACATTACCAACCAAATAAAAGAAATTAATAGCACAACTACCTCCAAAGTAGAATGAAAAATACCCTTTATTTTCATGGGACAAAACAATGTTAGAGACACAATAAATGTACAAAATAAGAGGGACTATGTTATTACCGCAACTCCAATGGGGCGTTGAACGAAACCTTTCCCATCGTTTGACTGAGGCCATTTATGGCGACCTGGAGAAGAAGGGATTGTCATTAATACAGGTTGAAAAGCAACAATTTTTTATGTATGTAACATGAAGTTACCTCTGACCATGCTTCTTGCAAGCCTGCAAATGACATCGGGTCTTTTGAAATAAACATATCCACCAACTCGCGTAGTGGCCCTCATTTCTTGTAGGTTCTATATGGTGACGACGGACATTGAACAAGAAAAGGAATAAAACAAACTGGACAAAAGCTGGAGCTGCGAGCATTCAGAAAATGAAGGCAATGTTAGATGATATGAAAATTTCCCCCATCAATGTGTTATGGCCGGGAAGGGAAAAAGTAGATTTTGAAATTTAAGAATCTATCCTAAATGGAGCCTTTGAGCGTACAAGAGGCGTAGCTCTGGAATAGATTTTGACATGTCCACGCAGTTTAGCATTGATTTGGACGAGAATCGAGGGACAACAGGAATTAATCTGCACCGTTAAATCCTTATGAACAGTGTTTTTGTGAGAGGAGCCGTTTTTGAGCTGATGGCCTGGTGGAATAGTATTCTTATGGATATTAATACTCTTAATCATTGATTTTAAGAATATTTAATATTGGTCTAATTGGTTTTTAATTGTAAATGTTTGAAAAAATTGGATTTAAAATGGAAAATGACAGTCAGGGGTTGAATTTCAGAAATTCCATTTTGGTACCATAAATTTCGAAAATGTCAGTTTAGTCAAGATAATTCGGAAAATTCCATTTCAGTCCAAACCAAAACTCAGCGTTTTGTCTATTTCCCTTAGGTCTGAACAGATACGGAGCTGGGGGGAATTACGCTGGAGAAATATAAAGAGAACAGAGTAGCGCCGCAGCAATAGAGACCATCGTATCTGGTTTCCCTCCTTCCTCTCTCGCAGGCGGCACCACTCCTTCCTCCATTGCCGCCAGCGAGCTTCAACCGTTCATTTCACCAGAGAAAGAGAGAGCTGTGAGGCGCGAGTTTGGAGAAGGGAGGCGAGGATGAGCTGAAAAGCAGAAACGAGTGTCGGCGGTTTGGAGACTGACCTTACATACACCATTACTGCACCATTATCGTCACCTGATCATCATCATCTACAACACCATACCTCATCCACTTCCGTATCTTTCACCATCCATTCATCTCATCACCATTCCATCGAGAAACTACCGCCGCCTTACCATCATTGCCGACCATCATTGCTTTACTCTGTTCTGTACAGTCGAGAAGGGAGAGAGCTGAGTTGGGGAATTTTTGCCACGACGCCATACCTCCTATACTCTTTCCTTCACCGACCAGACCTCCATCACCATCATCTCCACCATCATCGCTCGTCATCGTTACTGCACCTTCATCAGCGTCATCTCTTCAGCCTTCATCTTTCTCCACCGTCATCTTACTTTCATCTTCAACCACCGCCATTTTCCTTGTTGTCTTACTTGGCTGGATATCCAGAAACGTGAGAGCTACAGATCAGAAACAGCACCACTAAGCAAGCTTCATAACCACCGCCTTCCATCATCATTGCTACTCCTCCTCACCAGCTCCATCTTCATCGTTCCATCAAATCAGATTCGCAGAAACAGAGTTGTGGGACTGTAGCCGTGACTTGCTCTGTATTCATTAAATATACCCATTTGTCATTTAATTAACAATTGAGATGGCTGAAGTTTCCAATGTGTGTGGTGAGGCTGTTTTGATGGTTGGCAATGACTAATTCTCTAAATTTATTGTGGTAGGAGGTAATGGTAAACTTAGAGTTTTAATAGTGGAGTTTTGTCTTTTTTATTTCTCTAATTTTATGTTGTAATCGTGATTCTTAGGTTTTAGGATGAATTTTATAATGTTGGATTGATTTATTTGGATTTATTTAGAGATTGGAAGTGACTTTAACGCATTTGATATTATATTTAATTAGCTTAATTATCATTTCTTTATGCTGGTTAGTCATTGAATTGATTATTTTGTGAACATTTTGTGCTAATTTCAAGGTGACTTGATTAGTGGATCAATAGTTCTCTGTTGGCATTGTTTAATTAAATATGAATTAATTAATTGTATTTAGTATTGGGTTTTAACATCATTAATCTTGATTTTCATATGGGTGGCCATTATTAAATTAATATTAATGAAAAAATCAAGTGGTAATGCAAGGTAGCTCGGTTATTGGATTAAATGTTAAATATGATTTTTAAATTCATTTAATTGCTAGAGTGTTTAATCAACCTAATTTAGAGATATTAATATACAAGGTGGCTTTGTATTAATCAATTTGACTTAGGCCTAGTCTAAGGGGTAGCCCTTAGAGACATTTTTGGACTAGCATGATTAAATCTCCCATAATTATTTTAAGTGGGGATTGTTTGCGCCATTGCTATGAGGGATTGTTCATTCCATTGTTGAACTATTTGCCTCTCTTATTTCATTAATTTCCATTACATTCCATTTTTATTCTAAAAATCCAAAAATATTTGTTTTTAAATCATTTTAGTTTAATTGTAATTTAGTTGTTAGATAAAAAACTAAAAAAAATCATTTTTATATCAATCGTTGCACTTAGTTTCTAGATAATTAATTAAAAGCTCTTTGTGAGACGATCCGAGATTATACCCTTTATTGCAATCCTTGGTTATTTTTTAAGAGGTTACCAAGACACAAAGCTGACAACGCCTCACTTCATATAATGACTCATATTGATGAAAAAATAAATTAAAGATCCCTTCCCCCCAAATTAATGGAGATATCTCATCCCATTATAATTCATAAAGAATCATTTTATAATCAACACATAATGTAATAATATTTATGAGAATTTCTAAATCCGTCCTTCAGCCCATAAATAATCCTTGAATATGCTCTATCATTTATATACCCATGTCAACCAGCTCTTAATTGAAACTGATGCATTGAGACAATTAAATTAGATCTCATAACATTATCTCATGCTAGTATTAATATGTACAAGAACCTTCTTAATGTCAAGTTTATGAAGAAGTTACTTTTATCTCCTTCTAAGTTTAATAATTGTTCCTAATAAATTTTGTTATACTAAACAATTAAATAGATAACAATCATGCTTGGAAAACATTTTAGCCAACATATGTATTTGAAAAGTTACATTATAAGTAAGTTTTAATAAATAAATGAGATTAAACATTTAAATTAGTGAAACATAAAAATTTATAATCATAAAATTAAATAACTTTGTAATATGGTAATCAATTTAACAACATGACAAAAAATTAAATTATATATTAAATTAATTATTTTTTTAATTTTAGATAAAGATATGTAATTAAAATATTATTAAGTACTCATCATGTCCTTAATATAAGACATATTGACCTAATTTAATTAGATTATGAAAGTTGGTTAAGTTAGTTAATATGATATATATTTTCTAAAATACTCTAATCATCACCTTCCTTAATTCCCTTATTCCCTCTCCTCCTTGATCATTGTTGAGGATGCATCAACAAGGATAAATTAGGAAAAAAATTAACATATGTGAAAACTTTATTTTATATTTAGGAATAAGATCAATTCCTCAAATATGTATTATATTAAGGACGGGATGAAGTACTATTTATGTCAAGAAGGGGTATTTTGATCAAATTGACAGGTCAATACTGATGAAAGTTAAATATTAAAATTGGAAGAGAAGTTTATGTAATATATATTTTAATTTTAAATGATGTCCATCAATATAGATTTTTAAAATGAAGGGGCGGTCTTTATAGTTCAGAATAAATAAAGGGGCTGTTCATGTATTTTACACTATTATTTAATGCATTTCTATTATTAACGTTGTGAAGAGCGACTTTGCCGCCTTTAGTAGTCCCACCATATTTATACATTGCTATTTGAAATCCACTGCTACTCTTCCCAACCTCGATGACTCTTCCATCCCATTTTCATCCCCTCCCCTTTGTATCTTCAAATACACACACACACGCACATCATAAGCACCCTCTCATTGATTCTGTTTTCAATACCCTCGAAAAGTCAGACTTTTGTTTGAGCACCCAAAGTAATTACTTTGTTTTTGTCTCATTGTGTTGATTAACCAAAAAAGTTGGTGGGCTGCGCCAGTAGATTAACACAGGAAGGACTATCTGGAAAGTTGCTAAGCTAATATAGCTTTAGAGAAAAAATAATATATATATATTATTTTTTTGAATTCTAAATTTTTAGCAACTTTCCAGATAGTGTGACATCCTAATCAAATAATATATATATATATATATATATATATATATATATTAAGTTGGTAGGTGCATTCCGGCGTCTACCAACAATGGCCCCCTTATCATAAAAAATAAAAATAAATAAAAATTATTTGTTTTAGTGCCATGGGGTCAAAGCATGAAGAGGAAGGGGAGGGGTATTATAAATACCCCTCAGCCACGTGAAGTGTTTCGTGAAAAGAAGAGAGGGTGAGGTTCTGATAAGAGTATTTTTTGTTATTTGAGGATCAATAAGGTACGTAAACTCTCTTCTAATCACAAAGTTTCATTTATGAAATATATTCTAAATAATTTTTTCTTTTCTATGATAGTAATTTTATGCTGGTTATAGAATATTTTGGGGATATGATTTTAGGCAAGTTTTGAGTTTTATCAATATAAGACTGTAGAAAAGTAAAGAATAATTAATAATTAATTTTAACCGATTTAGATTTATTATTTGGTTGTTATGTGATTTTATAATTAATTTATTTTATAAATATGATATAACTTAATTTCCATAGGGTGTTTTTACAGATCAAAATTTGTTCAAATAATTTATTTGGATTATTGAAGGTATTATTGAAGTTTTAATCGATTTATTTTTGTTAGATCTGAGCTCTATGGAAAATATGAGTTATGATTTAATATTTAAATTGGAATTTGATATGATTTTAATTATGTAGAGATTTGAGGAGTTGTTTAATAATTGGATTATGCCCATATAAATTATGAAAAAGAGATCTAATTATTTAAAAAGTTAATATTGAGGATTTTTTAATTATAGGTATGTTAAAGGTTATTTAAGGATTTTAATGAGTGCTTTAGGTTTATTAGGAATGATCTATGATTAAGGATTTTTAAGGAAATTGGAATAATTGAGGATAATAGTTGTAGAGAAAATTGAGTTGTAGGAGTTAAATTATGTAAATTAATTATTTTTATTGTTATTTGTGGTTAATTGGTATCTACATTGATAATGTAGAGTTTTATTGTGATCGGTGATTGCACGGGTTTTACTATCCAAATTAAGTTTAAGCTTGGAATCAAGGTAACCAGGGTTAATTTATTTTGCATGCTTGCTTTGGACTGTAAGGTGTTTTATAAACCTTACTTTTATCTATATTACTTGTATGTGTTTTGTAAGATTATATTTATATCTGAATATGAATTTATTTCAGTTAAGCAGTGTATTTTTCAATTTACATATGTAAGTAAAAAATTTTATTAAATTGTTACTGTTGTGATGGATATGTTGTTTGAGATGAAATGTTGTATAAAAATTTAGAATTCTCATAATTGTTTTCGAAAGCTGTATTAATTTATTATTTTTATATTACGGCATATGTTGGGTTGTGTGGAAGAGATATGGTGAATTGTGTGCCCATCGGCTCTTTCAATCCTGGCCCGGATTTAGAGTTGAGTGTTTTGGGCGGACACCTCCATGTTATGGTATATTGGTGGTAGCATGAGAGGGGGTAGTATTCTTGATGTGACTAGCTAACCTTTGGCCGGGTATACTAGCACTGATAGGATGTACAAGTCCAGAAGAGATAAGGAGGAGCAAGATGGATGAATGGGGATGATTTTATTCATTGATTATATTATGTTAAGTTTTGAATTATGAGAATATTATTATTGTTATTATGTCAGTTAAACTTGATTCTCTGACTTACAATCCTTCCCTGCATATTTTGTAGGGAGAATTGCTAAAAAAAACCTTGCAAACAAATTAATTGCTCATTGCTACTATTGCACACGGTGGGTAGTATGTTGCACACGGGCGGATGATATGTTGCACACGAAGGATGATATTTTGCACACAAGGGATGGTGTTTGCACTTTCGCAGGGATGTTTTTTGCACATATGAATGCTGATTGCACATGATGGATGCTTGCTTGTACATTGGTACCATTTAGCAATTAATTTGTTTAGATGGTATTTTTTAACCATTTTCCCTATTTTGTAAATTGATTTTGGTTATTGAGACTTTATGTCTCACCCCGTCATTATAAATATTTTTTCAAGCGAGACCTTTAATCTGGCTAGAGGCCAAGGGAAGCAACCAAAGGCATAAACATTAATAATTTTGTAGGCCTCTTTTGATATTGATGTTGTGTTAATTTCTATATTATCATTATAGGGCCCTCATGTTTATGGAATGCTACATTGTTTTAACTGTTGAGTAATTATGTTGAGATAAATATTTAACTATTGTTAGGCCTGAGGCCTTATGTTGCGTACTATGATATTTTGATGGACCCACAACTACAGTTGTATTGGAAATTGTTTTGTGTGACGTTTTAAGACTTGTGGGTTAATTGTGATGTGAAATCAGAATAATAAATATCTCTGTAATGAGTTTGTGGGCGAATTTGTGCCCTAAACTCCTATATGTTTTGAGATAGTTTGTGAACAAGTTTGTGTCATAAACTCTATTATGTATTAAAAAAAATTATTGATTTTATATAATTGTATTGAATAATACTTGTTATAAGAAAAATGTCGTTTCAATTAAAGAGGAAATAGACTAAACATTTAGGGGCACTGAAGTAAATTAATAAGGTTCATAAATCCCTAATTAATCATTTTAGCCTAACTAAAAATTTATTGAAAGTGTAGGCTTTAATCTTCATTTTGATATTTTAGCAGGATTTAATTATCCCATTTCATATCATGGGTCCGAAAATATAAAATTTCTTTGTCAAAAACAATAATTTTTTTAGATGTCCTTTAATTTGTTTTGATACTTCCCAACTAACTAAATATATTGGAAGTTTTTAAAATAAACGTCGGTGAAGTTATAAAGAGATAGTAAGGCTAAATGTTAAAAGAGAAAAAATAGGTAGTGTATGCCTCTTTTTCTTTTTCTTCTTAAAATATATATTTACCTTTAAATCAAGAAATGGATTATTTAAATTTAATATTTTTTAAAATTATTATTATAGTGTTTTATAAATTAATTTTTTTATTAATTTTTTTTTCAATTATGAATTGTGTATATTATGTTTTAATAGTTTAAGTTTATTTATGTATATTTAAAATAAAAGGGAGAGCGGCAAAGGAAAGAAAATATTTGTTATAAATGATTAAAAAATTGTAATTATTTATAATGATGAAAATTTTAAAAAATAGTTTTCTTATTACTAAATTACCCTCAACTAAACCTAAAAACTGAGATTTTTTTTTTTGGTACAAAAAAAGTCCACTTCAAGACCCTACGTGGGAAAAGATTTGGAAAATGCCGTACCTCGACCTGTCGTTCACTCATTTGTCTTGATACCGTCGGCGTCTACTTACGAATGCATCTGAAACATAAATAGGGATTGAGTATTGGTAATCAATCCTTATGGTCAACCTCATATTCTTTAGGTTGCACAAACTAGAATATCTATAATTATACTATTATACAATATATTGCTAGGCGCAGATGATCAAGAGAGAATATTTTGGAAGATAATATTTATCATTGCAAACTAAAATATCTATGGATACTCTATTAGGCAACGTGATCGGGCAATATTTTGGAAGAGAGACGACAAGGTGGGGTATAACTGAGACTGAAACGTTCATAGGCACAGATAACATTAGTTTGTTTGTCCGGGTTTGACTTATTTTATAAATTCGATTTATATAAATTGAGACAAAACTTTTCTATATATTTATCTCGTAAACCGTAAAAGTTACTTCGTATTCTATGAATCACGATTTATAAGTACTTATGGAGCTTCTATAAGCTATTCCAAACATACCAGAGAGACGACAAGGTTAGGTTAATGTCATAATAATAATAAAATATTTTTATTTTTTGTCTTTCTAAATAATTATAAATTTTTTACATCCTTTATAATAAATATTTTCTTTCCTTAGTCCTTCTCCCTAATTCTCCCAATATTGAATCTTCTCCCTAATTCTCCCAATATTGAATCTGGACCATCTATTTTTTTTAAATATGAAGGTGAAGATGAGTTCCTGAGAAGAAAATGAGCAAAATGATTTTTAGAGAATCTAAACCCAGCTGCACATTTTACCATCATAATTACTCTTTTAACTTTATTTAAAAATTTTGATTAAAATTTTTATAAGACCCCCCATTTAAAAAATATTTTCATCACACCACCTGATGGTGCAACAATAATTCTCTTCAAGAAAAGTCCTTAATATAAGGGAAAATCTTTATAAAAAAAATACTGTTAAAATAGATAAAAGACAAACAAGGGGGCTAATATCTATAATTCTAAATCAGACATCACAAAGGAATATGAGATTTTCAAATCTTTCTAAAGGATGAATGAGTAAATCTAGCAATGAATAATTTCGTGAGGAGCATCCATAAGACTTATATATTTTCGGGTGCAAAATTAGTCATAAACTATTTATGCGGTGCAAGAGTAGACATAAACTATTTATTTGGGAGCAGATATACAACGCCATTAAAAAACATTTAACCACCGTTACTTTTTGTACTGTGGATCCCACCAGTCTTTTCTTTTTCTATTATTTTATATTTTTTAATGAAAAATATCATTTAGACCCCATAAAAACAATTTCATGTCAGATAACCTCCAAAAGATTCTGAAATTTCACTGCACCCCTTGGGTACAGTGAAATTTCATATCTTTTGGGTTACAGTGACTCAAGAGGTGCAGTGAAATTTTAGAATTGTTTTTGGGGTTATCTGAAATGAAATTGTTTCTATGGGGTCTAAATGATATTTTTTTCATTAAAAAAATATTAAAAGAATAGAGAGAGAGAAGACTGGTAGAACCTACGGTGCAAAAAATAACAGCGGTTAAGTGTTTTTAACGACGTGGTTATATCTGCTCCCAAATAAATAGTTTATGGCTATTTTTGCACCCAAAAATAGATAAGTCTTATGAATGCTCCTCATGAAATTGTTCATTGCTAGATTTGCACATTCGCCCTCTTTCCAAATGATCAATTTTCTCCTAAGTAAGTTTTGAAGTCACACATGTCATACCTTATTAACAACTTAAATATAAATAATAACAATAGGGGTGTTCAAAACTCAGGATGGGACTGAGATACCCCAATCTCAGTTCTCGGTCCCAATTTTTGGCTGGGATGCAATTTACGAGAAATCCTAGTTTTTTTAAAAAAAATAAATTTAAAGAATATCATTATATTAGTTAAATTCTTAATATTCTATCATTTGAAGTGATTATGTAACAACAAACAAGACCATAATAATTACACAAATTGATCTATAATTGAATAATAACATTTTTATTTTTATCATCGTCATGTTCTTCTTCGCTATTATCTTTATAAATTATATAGTTATGATTAATTATATACACTGTTTAACCCCAACTAAAGATGTAATACAAATCTTATCAAATGATAACTTAATCTATGAGGTAACAAATACAAAAATAAAAGAATAACTTAATTTATAAGGTAACAAAAATGAGACCAGAACTAGTCTCGGAACCACAAGTCCCGTACCAATCCAGATCCCAGCCGAGACAGGAAATTCTTAGGATCAAAATGTTTGGGACCAAGATGAGACAATTGGGACCGGGATATTTTGAACACCCCTAAATAACAACTTCTGAATCAGAAATAATAACTTTGATATACATATTGATTATTTAACCTCTACTAAGGCGTAAATAACAATTTAGGTATAGATAATAACAACTTCAATATACATATTGACTACTTGACTTTCCTAAATCCCAACTAGCTTGAAGGTAACATTTTGAAGTCACACATGTCAGGCATCATTAAGAACTTAGGTATAGATAATAACAACTTCAAAATCTCAAATATATTGTTTCACTTTATTTTTCAAAACTTACCCAGGAGCAAATTGGTTAATTGGAAAGATTTGGAAATCCCATATTCTTTCTTGAGGTATGACTTAGAATTTCAGATATTGACTTCCCTTATTTATCTTTTTCTATTTTAACAGTATTTTTCTAAAATTTTCCCATAATTTAAATTACTCAACGTCACAAAACCCCTTGTGTGTTTAATGCACACACAAACATAAGATATATATATAACTAACGGGAGTTGGATCTAGTGAAAATGGTTAGTCTCTTATAACTTGGAAAACCAAGGTTTCTAACCTCCACTCAGAGGATACCCATGCTTAGTAAAATATATATATATATGTATGTATAATGAGATTTTTTTTTGGGGATAACGTGCGACTTTTTTATTGTTTGTTTTGACATAGAGTAGCCCATCACAATACGGATCACCTTAACCCAGGCCCATAGGGGCCCATAAATAGAGGGCTATTTCATCTCCTGGCTCAGTTATACGGTTGGAGAGACTTCCCATCTTCAGTTGCGTCGTCTGTACTTATATACCAAAAAAAAAAAAAAAGAATGCATTAGTTCACCAAGAAAAAAATGAATGTGTCAAAAAACTTTTATAAATTTTTACAATTAATATATCAAACATATGGTTTCGCCTCCTATTTTTTTTTAAAAAAATATCATTATGCACAATTTTTATTGTATAATTGTATAGGTCATAATTTTTTTTAAGATATTGAACTTGATAAATATTAAAAATATTAATTTTAAACAAACCAATTTGGACCCCCGGGTATGGAACTGCAGGCAAGGTTGGAGGATTATTTAGACAACAGATAATATCAAACGTATATAAATATTTTTGTAAAATTATTATAAAAGAGATGGCATAGACAAAAGATATTAAATAACATACTCTCATTAGAATTCTCAAACTTGTAATATTTGATCCCGAATTTTGAATTTCTTAGATGCGTTCATAGTCAAGAGAAGATCCCGAAGAGTGGTATTTAAAATCAATATATGTGAAATAATTCCAAATGAAAGCGTTCCATGAAAATGACTCTCAATAGAAAGCAATTTTGTTTTTGATTCTAGAAGAGGTTAAGTGCTTATCAATTAAAGGAGTAGTCTGATCTAACTAATTAATTAGGTTTAAGTCAAGTCTTATTATCTTAATGATGATGAGTCAGCCTGCAGGCAATTAAAACCATTTCTGAGGGACCTCTCACTCTCACTTCTTGTCTCTGCTTATGTAATAGATTATGCCCTAATCTCATCATCGATCAATATAATTCTACACACAGATGTATATGTATATATACATATGTAATACATATATATACATTTGGGAAAATTCCAGAAAAATACATTGGAATATAGAAAAAGACATATCATAACTCTAAAATTATAAAATCTCATATCAGTATGGTGTTAGTACAGTGGAGGAATATGAGATTATGAAATATCGGTGAAAAGATGCCCCTGCCCTTTAACCATTCGTTTTGTTCTTCTTTTCTCTCAGTTTAGAATAACAACATATATCTATTTATTAGCGACACCATATTTTATATTAACAACTCCACTTTTTTCTTTCACAATTTCGTATTTCAAAATCCAACACATGCCCAGGGATAAATTTGAAATTCACAAGTTTCAGGGGCCAATAACAACACATATATCTTTATTAGCTACATCATATTTTACATTAACAACTCTACTTTCTTCTTTCATAATTTCGTATCTCAAAAACCAACACATGACCAAGAATAAGTTTGAAATTCACAAGTTTCAGGGGTCAATAACAACATATGTCTATTTATTAACAATATCATACATTAACAACTTCACTTTCTTTTTTCACAACTTCGTATCTCAAAAACCAACACATGCTCATGGATAAGTTTGAAAATTTTTAGGGGCTAATAACAACATCTGTCTCTATATTAACAATACCGTATTTTACATTAACAACTTTACTTTATTCTTTCACAACTTCGTATCTCAAAAACCAACACATGCCAGGGATAAGTTTGAAATTAATAAATTTCATGGGTCAATAACAAAATCTATCTCTATATTAACTACACCATATTTTACATTCACAACTTCACTTTTTTATTTTATAACTTCGTATCTCAAAAATCAACACATCCTAGGGATAAGTTTGAAATTCACAAGTTTCAAAAGCCAATAACAACACCTGTTTTTATATTAACAACATCATATTTAACATCAACTTCACTTTCTCGTTTTACAACTTCGTATCTCAATTTCAAACTTATCCCTGTGAATGTACTGGTTTTTGAGATACGGAGTTGTAAAAGAAGAAAGTGGAGTTAGTATAAAATATAGTATTATTAATAAAGAGACATGTGGTGTTATTCCGAGTTGAGAGAAAGGGAGAAGAAGATGAAGGGCTTAAGGGCAAGGGCGTCTTTTTGCCGAGATTTCATAATCACATATCCCTTCACTGTACTGACACCATATTGATATGAGATTTTGTAATTTTACTATTCTAATTTATCCTTTTATATATTTCAGCATGTTTTTCTAGAATTTTCCCTATACATTTGGCAAAAAAAAGTAATACATATATGTACATACATAGATACGCATATATATATATATATACATATATACATATATATATATATATGCGCGCGCGCGTGTAATCTCCATCTATTTCATCTGTATTTCTTCATGTGTCCTAATCAGCACATAGTTTCATAATGCTCAACTTGGCCTCTCCTTACCACAATGACTACCTGTGAAATTTTCAGACTTTTCAAGTTCCGTACCTAATTGTTTATTCTTCATATCCATTTGATTTTATTAAGTTCTAAGCTTTACCAAAGCCAAAAACAAAAAGGTTCTAAGCTTTAGAAAAATTAAACACACACAGAGCATACACAATAAGTATGGATTTCATTCAATGAATAAGATATATATCATGGATTTATTATTTAACAGTCAAGTGTGAATAAATTTAGATTGATATAAAAAGAAAAGAAGAAATCAACAGGCATTAGTCTTAATGAAGAGGGTATAACTACTTTAGCACGATGTCTCAAGTTTAAATCTATGTGAATAAAAAAAATGTATTTAATTAGGAGAGTTATTCCTAATCGGATCCAACAATACTTTAAATATGACTCAGTCATATAACCATATATATAAAAAAATTGTTCACTTTGATTTTAACTATAATACTTCAATTCACTTATTTTACTAAGTTTATAATTTTTCCAAAAACTAGCTACCCATATTGATTATATATGTCTACGGAGGTTTTTATCCATGGGATGATGGCTAAATGGGGTATTTTAACAAAATTAACACACATTAATTATAAATAACTAATTTTTTTAAAATATATAAATTAATTATCTAACTTATATATTTAAGAGAATGATGTGTAAATAACCATGATAATAATAAATAACAATGAGTTACATGAAAGAAACTGATTTAGAAGCAAAGGATAAATTGAGAGGGTAGTTTGGTAGGAGCCAATAATTTGGCGATACATCAGAGAGAAGCACTTGATTTTCAACGAAGAAGATAAGACGAAAACAACATTGGTGCTTTCTCACGAGCCAATGAGATGTCGATACATGAAAGCTAATCATACAAACTTTCTCATTATAAAATCTAAACGCCTAATCCTAATTAACGTGCTTTCATATTTATAATAATCAAAACTCTTATTATTATGATTCCCAATTACTAATCATGCGTCATTTACATAGAAAGGTGAGGCACTAATTAATTCCCCCACTAATAATATTCTCCTCTTGTTTCTGTCTTTTATTCTAATATATATCATTCTTTTCATCTCATACATATTTCATTCACACCTAATACCATGTCATCTTTTTGCTATTCATTTTTATTTTTTATTATAAAACCATACCCCCCGCAATAACTTTGCATAAAAAAGAAGCTTTAATTTATTGACATTTTTAATCTTCGTCGTCAACCATCGACCATTATTAGTTTGAACTAATTAATACTAATTTTGTAGAGGTTATGATTTGAATAATATAGTTGAATTTTAAATGAGAGCAAGCTTTTAACATGATTTCATTTTTGGCCTTGTCTTGGGGAGCTCCATCGATATGATATGTAGCTAGCATTTTGGTCTTGGACGTAAAGTTCATTTTCTTTCTTCTTCTAATATATATATATATATATATATATATATATATATATTCAATTATTTGAGTGATTCAAATATTTTTTTAAAAAAATTAAAATCTCATGAAACATCGTTATAAAATGAGGCTTTTAAAAAACATTAGAAAATAATTAATCTTAATAAATATTAACACAGTGTTGTTTTTTTATTTGAAATTGTTAAATATTATAATTAATTTTTAAATTGCAACACTCACATCCAAAATATGTAAGCATATTTCTCAAAATTGATATGGTGGCATCCGTACAAGTAGAGCCATGTAAAGATTCCCTCTTATGCAAATTTGATTCCAATTTTATACATTTTAAGATCTTTAATTAAGAAAGAGCTTTCAGTTTCATCTTCATTTTACTCTGAAATTTATTTATAGTCAAAATCTCATGCTACTTTATACATGCAATTGACATTTTTATGAAATTTGACAATATTGTTGCTTCCACAAACATCCATCAAAGTGTCGTAGCACAAGGATTTAATATTGTACGATTTTAGCTACTTAACTAATTTAAAAAAATTAAAAAAATTATTTAATTATAAAAAATATGACCTGATGTCCTTAAAATAACCATATATATAACATTATATTATATATTATTTTATAAATAAAATAAATTAATTTAAAAAAATATAAATATATTAAAGATACAAAAAATAATTTTATATTTAAAATCAATATCAAACTCATAACTAACTCCTATATAATCAAGACGGAACGGTATATATATATGGAAATTTGTCTGCTCGCTCACTCATCGTTTCTTTTCCATCTCTCTTTTCTCATTATAAGAAAAGCTTATGTTTATATGTATAAAACCTTAGTGCCACAATCATTTTCAAGTAGAGATGACTTTGATTAATAATTATTATGAACAAAAACAGAAACATTAGGCAAACCATAAATTCCTTATTTCAAACAAATTAAAGTAATTAATAGAAAATAAAAACAAAAAAATACTATTTAAACTTCAAAATCTCAAATAACTGATTTTCTCTATTAAAAATAAGTAGTTAATTGTTATACTCTTATAGTTAATGTCAATACTTTTATAAGTAACCAGACTGATTTAGTGTTTTGAAATTAAAGTGATATTTTTTTATCTTTTTTCTTAATTAAAATATGAATTATAGGTATATATATCCTACACACAAATATATATTTCCCTACACACACACACGTTCCTTTCTTTTTCTTCCCACTTTGCCATATTATATTGTTTAATAACTATATATAAGCTTATATTATATTACATAGAGAGAGAGAGATGTCTCTTATGCTTGTATGTCATCATATGGTTCACAGTGAAAAGATCAGAGGAAGTGATTATTCATGAATATACCCTACATTAATGGCGGCTACCTTAAATGAGAAGCACATTATGAGGTCCAATTCATGCTTGGAAGCTGAAACTGCTGCCTCAAAACGCCGTCACCGACAGAGCCAAGAAACGTCGTCGTATTCTGATGATGAGGAGGAAGCTGGCTTAGCAGAGAAATGAACGAGCTGTTCTCATCGGCCGAGGTAGTACTCATCCCCCCACTGTTTAGATCACCGTGGAATCTCTTGCTTGACGAAGACGACCCCGACGGTGACCCCACCGTCTCGTTCCAAAACGCCGATGCCAGGGGTCGTTTCACTGCCTTGGATGAGTTTGACGATAGCAAGTGATGATGATGATGATGATCATGAGATTCTTCACCACCACCGCAGCCTCCTCCGTCGCCGCCGCCGATTCCCAGAATTCCGTCGAACAAGTTGTCATCATTATTCCCAATTCCATTAGCCATTGATAAACTTGAGATTGTGGGAATCATAGCCTCCATACAAATCTCCCTCTCCTGCTCCATTAATGGCTGCCTTTGTAAACTAGTATTCATATTACTGTTGCTTTTCTTGTATATTCGACACAAAACCCAGTTATCAAGCTACAAAAAAAAAACCAGGACAATCCAGAAAATCAGAAATCCTCTTCAGAAAAAAAAAAAAGCAAATTCAAATACATATATCTAACGAAAGACCCTGTGGGCTAATGATATAGATGTTCCTCGTGGGAGGTCACATGTGGTTTTTAACTCAAGCGTTAGTGCCTACACTTATAACTCAAAAAATAAATAAATAAAACACACACACACACACATATATATATTGTACCCTTAAGGAGTTTTTCTTGGTGAATTGTGAGGCTGGATCGGAAGCCAGAGGAGGAGGCTTAGGGATAGAATTATTATAAGAATTGTTGTCAATGAGTCTATATTCATGCATGATCCAGTTGGTTTTAACGCCTTTTGGAGGTTTTCCGCCGTAGAAAACCAGGGCTTTCTTCACGCCGACTTTGTGGTTTCGGCCGTCCGACGACAATATCGGCTTGTCTGTTCCGGTGGCTTTCCAATATCCCGAAGTGGCTGCCCTGTTTGGCCTGGCTCCATTTGGATACTTGCGATCTCTCGGGCTGAAGAAGTACCACTCTTGCTCCCCAAACGCTGCCTTACCTGTAATAATTAAAACCCAGAAACACAAAGAGAAATCCAGAAATTAATTATGAGTATGGAAGGAAATTAAACAAGAGAAAGAGAAAATACTACTTGGAAGCTCCCAGGGATCGAACTTGTAGAGATCGACGTCGGCGATAATGGCGACGGGAAGTGGAGCAGAGGCCGCTTTTCGCTTCAAGTAGTGAACGACGAGCTCTTCGTCGGTGGGATGAAATCGGAATCCAGGAGGAAGCTGAGGATTCTGATACCCTGAACACGAATCGGTACTATCCATGACCATAAGCTCACCAATCTACATATATAATCTGTCTCTCTCTCTCATGCACACACAAATACTCTTCTTTTTCAATTCTTTTTTCTTTTTTCTCTCTGTCTAATTGAAAATTGATGGCCCTGTGAGTGAGAGAGAAGAGTTGAGGGAGGAGGTTGGGGGCTTGATAAATGGAGAGGGGGAATGTGACACGTGGGAAGAAGGAGGGAGGATCATGTGACACGTGTTAGTTGGGACCACACGGGAACAAGGAGAATGAGGATGGAGTGGGGCCCGGGGATTGGGGGAGAGTTTGAGACTTGTGAGTGTAATTTTATTTTGGAACTGCCCAATACGCTTTTTTGATGTCACGCTTTTCACACACTCACATATTTCTGGCTCACACACACAACGCGCTTACGCCACAAAACGGAGAGCGCACTCAATTTGTTTTTTTTTTTTAATTAAAAACTTCCACAATTTGCAATTTTGCATGTCACTTCTCAAAAGTTCATGGAAGTTAAAGATAGATCCAACAACTGAAAAACGCATACAAAAGGAAAAAAATTACTAATAAAATATCTGCTTGGAACTCAAATCATTATATATCTATGATGATCTGATCCTTAATTATTTCCTGAATTAATTTTAATTTATTAAGAGAATGCAGAAAAATTGATAGGATGACACAACAACATAAAATTAGTCTAATGATATAAAATCTTGTTAGATCCTTCTGGATCACAAGTTCAAGTCTTAAAACAAACATTTATATTAAAAGAAATAACTTAAAAAATAACATATAAAAAAAACAGAGAGAGAGGGGGGGGATGGCACATGCGCACGCGTGCTCTTCTTTAGCTTGATCTGCAAAGTTCAAGACTTTGTTTTACCCATATTTGTCTTTATTTGTGGGGTTATATACATGGTTTTTAATGACATAAACCTAATAGTATAAATTAAGATCTCATACACACACACATATATGGTAGAGTTTGTTCTCATACATGTATTGATATACATATATATGTTAGAGTTTGTTCTTATATTTAACCATTATATACGGATAATTTGGATGGAGTGGAATAAGATTATGTGAAAATTTTCATTGTATATAATTCTCTTCTATCGTTTCTGTGAGAGACCACAAAAACTAGTAATTAAATTGTTAGTGTGTTTCAGAATATTATAAAACCTCTCAAGCTTAACTTTTTTTCCCCATATCAGATTCCTTGGATTGGTAGGTAGCCAGAGCATTATATTATATCAAATAATTAATGATTTTAATTAAATCCCATTTCTTAATGCTTGGACATGATGAAACTATGATTTTTCTTGAACACGAGAGGAAATAAAACCATAATATAAATACTTATATCCTGATATACACATACATGAAAAATTCAAGTTTAATCTCCTCTATCTAGTTCATCTCGTTTTCTTCCCCCCCCCCCAAAAAAAAAAATACAATTAATGTTTTCCTTAGTGCTTACTATAAGTCTCAGGGAATTTTTTATAATAAGATGCTGAGGCCTAATATATATATATATATATATATATATATATATATATATATAAAGATGCATGTAAAATAATTCAGAGGAACTTGAAGAAAAATACGACTTGAAGATGTTAGTGCATTTGTAACTAATCATCCACGTTAAATGGTTTTAAAATTCGATGCAAATTTACAAATACTTTGAACGTGTTTTGTAGTCGTAAGAGAAAATTATATTTAAATTTATTTGAAATGTCGAAATCTAAATTTAGGCATACACTTTTATTAAATCCCTAATCAGATCAAGATGCCTTATTAAAATTTTTTGAATTAATTGATTTTATCAATATGTCCTGCTATTTTCTCTCATTCTTCCGTTTTTGTCTCATTCTTCTTTTTATTAATAAAACATCTATCTCAGTCTGATTCATCTCCTCTCCCCATCATGAAATTATTCCCCGATTCACCAACAGTGAGCCCATAAGAAAGAATTCTATGTTGTTTTCGAATTTTTTTTAAAAAAGGCCATCCCGATAACTCGTCAATCATGGGCTTAGTCATTATTTACTTTCAATCACATTACTGTGGAATTATAAAATTTAATCATTATTCGTAATAAAATCAATTTCTCTTATACTTTTTGATGATTTCCCAAGATCTGCAGATGCTTTTATGAAATGTGTTGGCGCTTTTAATCATTTACCAACTTGAGTCTAGATATTAGGATTAAAGAAAAATTCCCATAACTTAATCCCTTAATTTTCTTTGTTGACTTTATTTCTTCTCTTTTTTAATTTTCTTGCTCAAAAATCTTAGTTTGCCTTACCCTTTAATTTTTTTAGATGATTCATGATATGATTGGAGGAGGGCCATTATGATCTTTTAACAATATTTAAAAATCTCTAATAAGGTCTTGATTAGAAATTTATTAAAAATGTAGGCGTGAATGTGGATTTAGGTATTTTAAATAAATTTAAATGGAGTTCTCCCTAACTGTAACGACTCCATACATACATACATATATACATACATATATATTAAACGTAAATTCAGTGTATATGCGCGTGTGTGTATTATTAACAATAATTTCATAATATTTTAAGAAGGATGCTAATTGAAGAAGCCTAATTAATTGGCAATTAATTAATTTTTCCCTGAAAATGGAATGATGAGGAGCAAAAGTTGACAGGATTACTTCGTGCTTCTTCTTGTCTTCTATGAAGAGATTTGCAATTAGTACTCACTATGGTTTAATCTCCAATTAGTGCCCAACCACTCTGCCATCAAAGCAATAATTAATATATATCATCTAATTAACTTTTATATTTAATATGCTATATATTCAACCTTTTTTTTTCCTTTTTTGTTTTCTGTATTTAGATGAATATCTGTCAAAACACAATATATTTGTGTATTCTTAAATCTATTATGCTTACAAATTAACTTAGGTTCTGAAACGAATATTATATGAAAAAAGTTGTTGAATTTGTTGATCATCATGAGCCCTTCGGGCTTTAGCTCTTTCCAATAAAATAAAATTGTAAAATTTATTTTTAAAAAAATGGTATAGAAAACATGTGGGATTATGTATTATTTTGGCTCGTCAAGCTTTTTTTGAATAGGTAATTCTAGTACTTTCAAAGTGGGATCTGAATCTACATATCTTTGGATCGAATTTAACAGGGAAAAAACAGAGTGAACAGTTCCTTAATTCGTATACAGAATTATTATATCCTCCTCCTCATTCCTCAACAATATTATTGATCCATCATGTTCCATTTCTTCTTCTATTGAATAAAAACATATATCAGATCAGATTCTCCAATAATTTACTTTCATTTTCCCCTAATTTCTTTTTTCTCTCTAATTTCATCGGCAAGGATTTCGATAGTCACAAAATGCATCATGACCTATGAATTTGGCTATGACCATAATTTTTGTTAGTTTGACACATCAATTCTAATGGGTCGTAAGCTACCTCTTATCTCACATACTCACCAAAAGCACAATTATAACACATGCACCAAATGTGCACCCACATGCTTAAAAGCCTAATAATATTGCAAATAGTTTTGACTTCTATTTATATATATAACATAAAATATATAAAAAAAGGCTTAACAATTACATATTATATCATAATTAATTATAAGGAGAAATATCAGTCTCACCCCATGATATACATAACATCCAAATGTTTCAAACAAATTACTAAACGACCTAGTAATAGTTTATGAAAATTATAATTTTTCTGTTATAATTAATACTCCTATTCCTAAATCCTAGTAATAATTTCCTTAAAATTCTTACAAAATTAAACAGTAATTTAGTCTTATATTTTAAATTTTTTTTATTCGAATTGTGTAAGATTGGATTTTTAAATACAAGTTGTGCATCAACAAAATACTAAAAGGAGAGGCCATATATTTTACCATTAATGTATTATATTAATATGTAGATGGACAAATTGGCTTTGCACTCCAGCTAGCTAGCTATGATGACATGCCTTAATATTAACTTAACCTCGTACCAAATCTCTTTTAAGTAGTGATGTTAACACATCATTGGCCACATGGGGTATCCATAATCTGTACCACTTGTCCACTTTAGACTCGTTTATTAATAGGTACACTAATACTTATATTAGCTTAATTTCTTGTCTATATTATTGACCATTTGAATTATTAAATTTCTTTATCTTGATACTAATGCTAGAAAGATCTGAGATATATTATTACTTCTAAATGATATACTCCTCCCATCCTTAATATAACACATATTTTAGGAGTTAATTTTAGTGTTAAATATAATATAAGATATAGTTTTCATATTTATTAATATTTTCATAATTTATCCTTATTGATATTCCCTCAACAATGATCAAGGAGGAAAGGAAATGATGGAATTAAGGGTCGTTTGGTATGAGGGGAAGGGAGGGGAGGGGAGGAGAATGGGGGGATTTTACTCCCCGTCTCTTATTTGGATAACTAAAAATTTTAGGAGGGGAGGGATAATTTTCTCCCTCCCCTCCCCTCCTAACCCTCCCCTCCAAAAGTAGGGGAATTTGGAGGGAAATGTTAATGTTTGAACTCAAATTAGTTAATATGTCCATGCCATTTTAAAATATTCTCACAATACTCTTCTCATTATTTAATTACAAAATTATAATTTTATATAGTAAATGTCATTTATAATTATATTTATTTAATTTTTATAATTATAAAATTATAATTTTATGTATTAAATTCCTTATATAATTATATTTTATTAAATATGTTAGAAAGTTATTAATTACAAATTAAATGAAATAAGAGCAAAATTGTCCATATAAAAATATTTCTCCTCCCCTTCCCTTCTATACCAAACATGATACTATTAAAATCTCTCCCCTCCTCTCTCTTTTTGTCAACCCAAATAAGGTAAAACAAAATCCCTCTCAATCCCTCCCCCTCCATCGAGCCAAACATAGCCTAAGAAAAATGACTAGGGTGTTTTAGAAAATATATGTCATATTAACTAACTCAATTAACTTCTTTAATCTAATCAAATTAGGTAAATATATTTTATATTAAAGACGGAAGGAGTATTAACATAATTAGTAGGGGGGCCTTAATTGTGATTGTTGACAAAAAAACTCCGGTGACACCATGTGCTATGTAATCTTATATAGCCTTAATGACAAGATAAAATTAGGCTGACTGCCTACTTTGAAAAAGAGTGATATATACTTTCTTTGACAGCATTTCAAAACCTATCTAACATGTGTCTTTCTTCACCATTTTCTCTATATTCAAAAGCCCTTCTAACCTTTAACTGATAATGGACAAGTTCTTATCTGTCACTATATGTATAGCCATTAATGGGGTACTCTTGAAAACAACCAACAAGAACTCAAGAGCTAATAAAGGCCTTTTCAGATTGGAATATTGCATGTTCTGTTGTTCAGAAGAATTTCCTTGAAAGAGTTCATGAAAATCGGTTTCTCTCATCTTTTCAGTCACCACACTCAAATCTGTCAAACCTATCATGGCCAAAACATTTGTATATTTATCACCATATGGTACTCGGGACAGTTTTTTAATATAGATTCACTCACTAATCTATAATATTTAGAGATAGAATTGTACAACTTCAACTGCAGACACCAATATTACTTACTCTCCAGAATCCTCTTCATCATTTATATTTTGGGGTTAATAATCTGAGTCTTTCTGGAAATCCAGTATAATACTAAAACTTCTGGACTCACTGCTTTGCTATTGAAACAATGAAGAAAGAGTTGAGATCATAATTCACACCACTGGGCCCTCCACAAGGGCAAGTGTTGCTATATATTCTTGAACTGAGACCCTGTAGCAAGAGCTTGAAGCAGTAATAGCTGGGTGATATGTTCTTTATCCAAACAAAAACCAAAGGCATGTTCTGAACATATAGAAGCCATTATTGGCAAGAACAAATTAATAGGGTCATCGAAACTGATCCAACTGTTGCAGCAGCACTCTCATTATTATGAAACAGTGCACCAATAGCTAGTCCAAGACCTTGTGCCACCAATACATAGAGAATAGCTACACACAGCTAGAGTGTGGAAGAAGATTATATATAGCAGTCACTTTTAGCCCTCCCATCCAATAAGTAACAGTGATCAAAGTTCCTGGGAGGGAGAGGTAAAGATGGAATGAGCCATAGGGTAGAATCCAGAGAACTGGGTATAAAAGAATAGCAGTGAGACCTGCACTATAAGAACAGATTTAATATATGTCAAACTACTTTACTGATGCAATATTATGCAAGCACAGTGAACTAGATCTTGTATGACTCTTTTGGCTATAGTTTCTAGATGTTGTTTTAGGAGACAAAAATGTTGTGGTGTGCAATATGTGGAAAGGGGTTGCATCATCAGAATATACCTGACCTGAAACAAGAGAAATGAACAAGATTTGGTAGATTTTGAGGACTGAAAATGACTCATGCTTTCTAATTCCTTGAATCTTCTTACTAGTAATACAGTGAACTGCTGCCACCAAGTTGTGCAGCATTGGCTATATCTGTTATCTATTGAACTCTCTCTTGAAATTGAACCACTGAATCTTGAAGTTCCATCTTCAACTGGGGGCTAAGGTTGACCTAAAAAAAGCAGATAACAATGCTTGTTTTACATGTCTTGTATTCTCGTTAGGATTCCCCAAAAATATGCCTTGGAAGTTATAAATAATAATTTTAGATAGCCACGGAAGCTTTCCCTTGACAAAATTCTTGAACTAGCAAAGACTAAGTTTAATTTCAATGTTCATTGCCCCAAGTAATCCACTTCAATAAAACCTATCTCTTTACGTTATGTTTAAATGTTCATTCATGATTGACTTGGTCATCTGTTAAAAAAAACATCCTTCCATGTTAAAAATTTGAAATACTAATATGCTTACTATTTGCTAGATCAAGCAAGAAATCTGAAGGATTTATGGCAAAGGTTGGAACACATCAAATGTTGGAGAAGTAATTCATCACATAACAGTAAAAGGTTCTGAAACATGTAAAAGAGCTTGCTAGAAGGCAGGTGGATAGTCATAACAATGGTCCTACCACATTTTACTAACTCACATGTGCACAGAGCTAACACAATTCTATTGGTTGTAGTTGAGGCAAGAGACCTGAAGTAGGCTCATCAACCAGCAAGAGACTTTGATTAATTAGTCAAAAGATCTTGAGCTAAAATTACCCTCTTCCATTCTCCACCTGAAACACCTCTTAAAGATTGCCCTCCCTTTATATTGTCCTTACAGTGGGTCAGGTCAAGCTCTTCCATAATAATGGCCTCAACATAAGAGACTCTCTTCTTTGGAGAGATTATTCGGAAAGCGAAGAAACACGGTAAAAACAAGAGTCTCACTGACTGTTAGATGAGGGTAGAAGACATCATTCTGAGAAACATAACCCATGCATTGCTTCACTTGTTGAACATGCTTTTTCCTTTCCTGATCTTGGTTTTGTACATGACATCTTTAAGCTTCAAAAGAAAAGAGAGAGAGATTCCAGAGCATTAAAGGATGAACAGTTTAGTTGAGAGAAACCTTGAGAGTAACAGTTGGTTAGCTTTTACATATATTTTCCCAGTTTTGTACTTGTGATTCAGAGTTCAGTATCTCACTAGCCATTTCCTGTAACTGCATTGCAGAGTGTTAGAATTTTGCTGCATTATTATGTTCTTGTTAAGTTTCATATGTTGGAATAATCTAACAATAAAGATCCTAAATATATTGCATAAATTTCATAAACGAGAGCAGCAGCAGAAGACAAGATTTGATGAAATACCTCTAACCATAGTGATTTTACATGTAGCATCTCACAACCTAGACATTGTAGAGAATAAGAAAGAGCTAGAATTAGAATAAAATATAATAGGTTAGGGCTTCTTTTAATAAGAAGATGAGACACAGTGATGGTCTATAAATAGCCGTCACCAGTCAAGAAACCCCTAAAGAGCAAGTAAATGGGTTTTCCACGTTCAACATACTACTTTAACACCCAGCCTAGGCTATTGATAGCCTTCGATCAAGGATTGTAATAATTTTACCAGCGAGTCAGGTAACTTTAAACCAAATTTCTATCCAAATCACTTTATGGGATGTAATCATGAGATATTTTATCCAAAATATATTAAACTGATAATATTTAAAATAATCTACTAATATTCAGAATAACTTCATAATATCTAGAATATTCATTTGATCAAATAAAAAATATATATCCAGATATAATCTGAATAAACAAAGAGGTAAAATATTATCTTTTTAATAAAATATTTAATATTCTCCCACTTGGCTCGCAACCTAATGTCATTTGATGAGTATGGTTCATTTAAGCAATACTATAGGAATCATAGCGATAAGTCTTCTTTAATTGAGTATTACCTTCCATACATCACAAGTAGTACCTTTACTTAATGGGCCAAAACATAATGAATAAACCCAGAATATTTATTCGGTTCCAACTTAAATGTTTGCTAAAAAATCTTATAATTTAGGTACTAATAATTAAGACAACAAACTACAACATGAATTTCATCACTTAATAATGTCTCATCTAGATAACTAAATGTGATCTATCTTTGATGAGATGCTTGATCCTTTTGATTTCTAAAAAAGTATGCTCTTCATTAAAGGGATATATGCTTTATATGTTTATATCCCATTTGACTCTATAGTCATACAACACTCTTACTTAGTTTGAATTAATTTAATAATTCCAAAACCCTTTGATGAAATTTCTTAATTGGCAATCTCGTAACTTGCTTGCAAAAATGACTAGGTCAAGCAATCTATAGTGGAACTAAGCAATCAGTGACTACTTAGTAATCTTATACCCCTCCATGATGCAACTTGTTCAACAAGTATAAAGATGTATCATAATGTTAACTCTTTTATAGTTAACGCATCTTAAAAAACTAAACAAGCTAATCATTCTACAATATATAGAGGCTGTTTGGATTAGCTTATGGAAGCTCTATAAGTGCTTATGAATTATAATTTACGGAATACGAAGCAACTTTTATGATCTACGAGGTAGCTTTTACGGTCTACGAGGTGTTTTTATGGTTTACGAGATAAATATGTGAAGGAGATTTATCTCGATTTACGTGAATCGAGCTTTTATAATAAGCTTGATCCAAAAAAGCTGTCACAAACAGCCTCAAAGTATGAAACTTAATGTACATTTAATAATGTACCACATGACTTGTAACTCTACAGTTATTATTCAAGCAAAAATATGCTTGACAATCCTCCTAAAATTCTTTTATAATGGCATTGCCGATTTGTGCACACATTTAAGCAGGCCTACACCTTAAAAATTAAATTAGAAGGAATAAGATAATATTAGAGACATATGGACAATCTAATCATATTCTTATAATAGATGCTACTCACAACATCCACCATTATCCATGAATGTTCAAATGATTGTGATTATATGCTACTTATGATACTCTCAAATATTATGAGAATAATCTCTTTAGGTATTCTAAAATATTACCACACCTAACTTAGTCATATCACAACTTTGAACGATAGTGACTTAGTTATTTGTAATATCTTAAGTCAAACCGCAAAATTTATAAATGAATCATCACTATGTACAATATAGATGACTCAACTCCCACTACTAAAACTTATGATGTTCTCAATATGGTCATGTATGTAATCACATCATGATGCCTTAACTATCACTATTGTGAGATTTGCTTATGACAAAATGAACTCTTAATTTTGTTGACAAAATTCTCTTTATTATTTGTGTGACCATTTCTACTAATTCACATATATATCTCTCCTTATGTCCGAAATGGAAAGATACCAATAATATCCCAAATCAAGATAAACATTTAACTACCATGAAAATATGGAAAGAATTATATATGAATATAGGAGAAAATACCTCACTAAATCAATTCTCTTTTCATAGAGAAGTTATAACAAACGACTTTATTTGTATTACTTAATGTTGCATACTAGCAACTTTACAAATAAACTTATGTTGTTGCTTATCTTATTGTATCATAAATCAATGTCTTCATTTAGAATTTATGATCACTCTCAATATTGATGTTCTAGTCATATTTCCTGAAGTACATCACATAGTAACTATGAATTGTTAAATTTTAATCACCATTGGTTTCAACTGAATCCATTGATTAGATTGAAGCCTAATAAGGAGAGTGCCATGTAAAATCAATCTTCTACCATTAAAAGTGGAAATCCTCCATATGTGATCACTCTCAATGGGTTTGATCACTCCCACTAATTTTGACATCCCTAAATAATTTGACATTTCAAAATATTACATAAAACTGAAAAATAAAATGGACAATTCACTTAAATTCCTAAAACATCTCTGCATTTTCACCAAAATATGCAGTTTCAGAATATTTTCCTTCCACACTTTTCTGTTTATAAGATAATTCTATGCAAAAGTATATTTTAAACCGAGCTTTCAACCTTTAAGATTTCAAAAAGATTTAAGCAACAAAAATTTGTTGAAATCTCATCAAAATATATATAATTGTCTTTAGTGTGTACTTAAGAGGAAAACCGTATCATCCATTATGTTTCTTTTTACAATAATTCTACCTGTATTAGGTGAGTCTAAGTATGAAAAAACTTTACATATAGACTAAGTTCTAGTCCACAAATGAAGTATTTATTATATCATCCATCTCTTCCAACTAATTTCACTATATTAATCCGTTTATTAAATTAACCACCAATTTTACTTTATATAATTCAAATATGTCAATTGACACTACTCAATTATAAAGTAAATAGCATTTAGGTATTGTGAAATGTTAACTATAAGGAGAAATGAATTATTTCACTAATTAGAATATAATTTATGGCAAGTATATATCCATTACTGCTTCCAATCAAGTCTTTTAACTATAAACATATTATTCTCTATATACCTATTACTTTATGGCTTTGGAGTTGGTAGCTTTATAGCTCTAATTTATAATCTCATTCTTTTCTAAATATGAACAAAACTTACATATGCCCACTTTCAATGAATACCTAAGATCGATGCATGTACTCATGAAAAAGAGTAATGGCTTATGAGATAATAAATTAAGTATCTCTTTCACTAAATTAATGGAGACATCTCACCTTATTATGGAGAGTCACTTTATAGTAAACAAAACAATGTAACAACAATTATGAGAATTTCTAAATCCGTCCTTTTAGCCTATAAGAAACCCTTAACTTTGCTCTATCCTTATGTACTGGTGATAACTAGCTCTTAATTGAGATTAATTTAATGAGACAACTACATCTCATAATATTATCTTACCTCTCATGCTAGTATCGTTGAGTACTAGAACTTTCTTGATGCCAAGTCTAATAAAGAAGTTGCATTTCATTTCTTTCTAGGCTCAACAATTATGTCTAACAAATTCTATCAAACTAAACAATTAAATATAAAAATCATACTATAAGGTCAAAGTAAAACCTAATCATGCTTACAAAAACAACTTATAAGAGGCAAAGAAAAAACCATCACAAACAAGTGTATATTTACAAATGTAAATCATGCAATTATAAATCCGCATCACTAAGGTCTACCTGTGAGTACAGACATTAGTATAGCATGAATTTATCTCGGATTGATGAATCTAGAATGCAGTTATATTTTCTAATACTTGTAGGCTACTTAGAAAATATAATGACATTCTATTCCACCCTAATTAAATATCGAGTTATAATTATCTACCTGTAGGTAAAGACTAATTATAATCTTATATTTAATTACAATTGATATTCTAAAATGCAATATGTGATTAAAAATGTGCATGCAACAAGATCAAATATGTTGTGGCCACTCCTTAGGAAACAAAGTATGCTAATCATGAATATCATATGCATTTAAAACATAAATATACACAAATAATCTAATGAGAATTTAAGCACTTAGTTTAATCAACAAGAGTGATTAAACCACTAAAATTCTCCCACTTTGATTAAATTAATTAATCACTAATTGGAGTTGATGTTTTAAAATTCATAAGCGATTATTTACTCATATAATATTGAAGATGCTATGGCTAGTCTGCAAGATGCATGCCAATTACAAATAACAACTATATGCATTTAAATTCTAAATATGTATAAATCTTTAATGAGAATTTTATTGATTAATTTAACCAACAAAATATGACTAAATAATCATCATAGATAAATTCTCACATTATTTTATGCATCCAAATTAAATCTAATATATTCACATCTTAATGGAGGGATCAACTAATTAATTTGATCAACAAAAATTAAATTAATGACCCTCCCACTATTTTATGCATCCAAAAAATTGTTTAAGAAATTAATTTCAGCATATTTCAACTCAAATATAATTTTACAAAATTCAAACGGTTGAAGAATTGTTTAAAATTAATTACATAAATATTGAGGTAATTAAATGATATATCAAAATAAATTTTGCAAAATTACCCTAATGCAAAAATAGCCAAAATTTATTTTTCCATATTTAAACAATTGAAATGGCACATAAAAAGAGACATTCAAATATTTGATCAAATAAGTGGCTCATAGAGATAATGTTCTCAAATGAAACCTAAGAATAATTTTCAAAATAAAAACTTGAAGTCTAAGATAATTTCTGAAAAAACAAATGGCTCACAAATAACACAAACCTAAAGATTGAGCTCAAACATGAATAGACTTAAATAAAACCCAACGACGATTTTCAGAAATAATAAAATAAATATTTAGGCATAGAAAATAAACCCAACGAATTTCAGAATTATTGAAAAAATTATAATCCCCCCCCCCCCATTATATTAGAGACCTCATTTGCTCATGTATATAATTGTACTTTAGTTTTTTTTAACTCCAAAAGCAAAGTTCTTCAATTTGATTCTTGGGTAATTCTTCATATAATTATAGTTTGTAAACACTTTGCCGATGTTATCTTTTCCATTATTATTGCCAATGACGTCCCAAGCCAAATTTTTCGCTGTCCAGTTTTTTGTTTGGGATTAACATTTTTCAATTGGATTTTTGGCTTGGTAAAAGAGTAGTAATTGAGTGCATATGATTCCCCATTTGCTTCTGGGAATTCTGCCATTAAAATCGTCGGAAAACGTGCCTGAAGTTGCCGGAAAAAAAATCACCTGAAGTTGCAGGTCCGGCAGATGTGAAAGAGGTACAAGGTGGGTCGCAAATCGGGTCCTAGGGATCCGAATGGGTTGAGAAAGGTGACCATTTTGTTGGGGCTGGACTTGCGTTAAGGGCCTGTGGATCTCTAGGTTTACATGTTTTCGGCTTAGTTGTTTTTATGCTTTATTTTGTGTTGATCTGGGCCTATCCTTTTGGGTTTTGGTTTTCCACTGTTTAATTGTACTACTTCTGTTTAAAACAAGCTGGATTTGCACATTAGGCTCACGTCTTGGGTTTTTTGTTTTATTTTTTCATTTGGGCCGAGTGAAGCTTTCGGCTTTTGGTAAAATTATATAATTTATTTATGTTATAGTTTATGGCCTACAGTTTATTTTATTTTAATAGTGATGTTTTGGGATTCTAGTTCTGATATCACATGTTGGAATAATTTAATAATATAGATTCTAAATATATTGCATAAATTTTATAAACGAGAGCAGTAATGGAAGATTTGATAAAATACATTTAACCATAGTAATTCTACATATAGTATCTCACAACCTGAAAATTGTAGGAATAAAAAAGAGTTATAATTAGAATAGAATATAATAGGTTAGGCCTTCTTCTAACTGGAAGATTATGCACAGTGATGGTCTGTAAATAGCCGTCACCCGTCAGGGAATCCATAAGGAGCAAGTAATTGGGTTTTCCACGTTCAACGTACTGCTCTAACATCTAGTCTAGGCTATTTATAGCCTCCTATCAAGACTTGTAACAATTTTATCGGCAAGGAAGGTAACCCTAAACCAAATCTCTATCCAAATCACTTTACGGAACATAATCAAGAGATATTTTACCCAAAA
This sequence comes from Albizia julibrissin, assembly GCA_037074505.1. Taxonomy (NCBI): domain Eukaryota; kingdom Viridiplantae; phylum Streptophyta; class Magnoliopsida; order Fabales; family Fabaceae; genus Albizia; species Albizia julibrissin. Next base: position 40,405,464 of record CM073479.1, read on the forward strand.
TATATTAAACTGATAATATTTAAAGTAATATGCTAATATTCAGAATAAATTCATAATTTCTAAAATATTCATTTGTTCAAAATAATTAACTAGTATATCCTTTATATGATCAAATAATAAATATATATCTAGATATAATCTGAATAAATAAAAAAATAAAATATTATATTTTTAATAAAATATCAAACATCATCAACTCTTTTATGAGCTATCTTCACTTGGTTCCAAGCATTGTGGCAAAAGTAGAGGAAGAAAAATGATAATTCATTTATTGGTGAATTTTCAAACTTCATATCTTTCCATTATCAGCAGTTATGCTCTGCATTATTGAAGAGGCCTTCACGTCTCATACTTTCAAGAGAGTAAGGGAAAAATGAAAGAAGAAAACCCCCAATGCTTTGCTCGATTACTAATTTATGCTTTAGAATTTTCCCCCCCATCTTCTTAATATTTGCGTTGCTTTAATAGTTATTGATGATTAACAGTCAATAACGTTTAGTTTTATTGTTGACAAAAGTGCATATCTACTTATCTAATTTTATACAAATTTTCAGGTTGATCTATTAGTTTTATCAAGTATATTTTCAACCATTTTGATCCTAACACTAATATTCGTCCCAAATAATAGCTTTTTTTTTGGGCTGATCACTGTTATTTTCAAATATTAGATTTAATATGTCAGCATTTACAAATGTTTTAAAATTTTAATATCGGTATTTACTTAAATAAAACTAACAGCATTAAAGTTATTAGATCCTAAAAAGAACTTTATAAAATTAAGACAACAAAATAAAATCCTATGTGAAGTTAAACAAAGAATCATACACTCTTGCCATTATTATTTCTTAACGGAAGATATTGGAATATTTTTATTTAAAATTATTTTATTCAGTTTTTTTTTTTCCTGAAAGTATATTTGTGTTTCACGAGTTACAAGAGTCACAAATGAGGAAAAGATAGATGGGCTAATTCAGCAGATCGCAATCATTCTGCCCACTTTATTTCCTGCGAATCTATAAAGATGGGGAAAAATAATTATTTTAAAAAAGGAAATAATAAAGGGTTAAACTTTATTATAATAAGTAGTATAAATGTTCTAGGTTGAAGTCAAAGGGTCAAATATATAGGAGAGACCGACAGAGATTTGCCTGTTGACAACTTTTTATATTGGTCAAAGGAGTCCAGGCACGTTTTGGAAGGAATTAAATTAATTAGAGAATGGACCATCTCATAGAAACCAAACAAAAAACACGGTTTGGGCCCGACTTGGGCCTTTACCTAATCAAACACAGACCGAAGCCGTTTACAGGGTCTTCCGCCGCGGGTTGTTACTTGCGCCTCAATTTTACATCTCTAATTTTTCTTTCCTCCATTTTTCATTTTCTTTTAACTTGTTCTCTTCTCTCTGTGATTAAAATTAGAGTGGGTCTCAAATTAACAGGTTTGGGTCTAATAAGAGAGGCTAATAATTTATAATGTGACAAACGAATATTCGAATCTCTGTTAAGAAAGATACTTATATTTAATGTCTAATAGTATATCAAATATGATTGTCTCGAATATAAGAATATATACATATGCAAAGAAAAAAAAATTAGTGGGGTTCAAATTATTACTGTTGTTTTTTTACCTTGTCCACAATGTATTGCATGATGATTTGTTAAAATTTTATTTATAAAGAAACATCTTTCATATATTAGTTAAATTGCATTTAACGATCTAGTGTATTTTTTCTTTAATAGCACTCAATATAAAAATAATTTGTGGAGTAACCTTTAAAAAAATTTTCATTAACAAATTCATTTTTACTTTATGGACAACATTACACCACAAATCATTTTAAGATGCTAAGTAGTACCCAAAAAATATTGTAGGGCCCATAATTCAGCTTAACCCTATGTATACAATATGAAGCAAAAGGAATTATTCAAAATACATTGATGATTTTTTTTTATTTTTGAAAAATAAGAAAGTGTTTATTATAGTTATTCGATCATCAAAATGAATTTTACATATATAATGTGAAGCAAATGGAATTGTTCAAGATACATCTGATGATTTTTTTTTTCTTTTGGACATATAAGCAAGTGTTTATTATAGTTATTTGATCATCAAAATGAATTTAATTTCCAAAATGCGATAACTAATGTTTATTCTAGTTCTTTTTGTAAAGAACAATTTCTCTTACAAGGGTGATGTTTAATATAAAGAACAAATCTCTTTAGTCTAAAATTTTAAACTATTCTTTCTATTTTTAGTCCTATTAAATATATGCAACTCATTATCTTTTTACAATAAATTTTCACTTGTTATTTTTCATGTACTCTCTTTATAAATAAGAGTATAAAGAAAAATGCATATCTTACATATTTATTATATTGCCTTTAATTAACATTTTGAATTATATAATTTTGATAGTTATTACTTATAAAAAAAAAGAGTAAGTACTTATTTTTTAATGTACTATTAAAAAAATCGTTATCTTTGAAAAATACAAAATAAATAAATACTTGTAGCGTTCATCTGTTTTTAATTTTGGAGCACTTTTTAATGAGATATTGCTGATGTGCAAAGCTTGCAAATTCAATGGTCAAAAATTGAAATTGTTGCAGTGGGCAACATTCTTTTTATTTCTTTTTTTTGTTGTTGTAAATTTACTGAATATTTTTGTCCGGAATCTTCCATCTTGATGGTTAGTGAGAGACCAATAAAACTATTTCTTGAAATCAATGACTGAGTCGTACGAACAAGCCCCACCGTGAAACATATGTCAACACATCTTATTCTTGTGGCGATAGATAAAGCTCTAAACATGAGACAAAATTTCATTTGATATTTATATGAATTCTTTTGTATTTTTAATTTAGAGTTCTTAACATAAAGTTTTTCAAAATATCTAAACAAACAAGTATGGTTTCACACATGTAGGCCGATAAGCATACACCAAAGCATGAGATGTTGGGGCAAATTTAAAAAAGCTGTAGAACGTATGAGAGAAAATTACATTTAATTGAGAGGCTAGTTTAATTTAGTGATACTTATATTAATTTTTTTAAAGAAAAATCATGTCATTGTATATGAATTTTTTTTTAAAAAGTAGTTCTTAGATGATTTAAATATAATTTTCAATTTAACATATGTAAATACAAAGATTTTTTAAATTAGGGTTCGTAACTGTAACAATTTTTCAAAACATTTGAACAAACAAAAATGGTTTCACATATGTAGGCCGTCGAGCCTACATCAAATCAGGCATAAGCACGAGATGCCTAAAAAAGTTCGCAGCTTTTCAAAACTTTGAAGCCTTATTAATTATTACAGTCAATAGTGTAACAGTATAATAATGGCGAAAATAGTAGTAAACTCTTGAAATTAATTTGATGGATTATTAATGCTTTAATGATAAGTTCTCTAAACTTGAGGGACCCTTTGAGGTCCTTTTGTAGTCAGAATTACTAAATTAATTAACAACCACACGTAAGTCTCTCCCTCTGTTTTTTTTTTTTGGGCCTGCTCTGCTGTTACAGAATTATTTTTATCACGTATTCAAAAGAAAAGAAAATTCTGAGAAATTCACTTAACATTTGAATGCCAAGCTATCGTACATACAGGAATATAACTTTGAATATTGAATGAAAATTCACACACACACACACACATTATTCTTACACACACACATATATATGGCCAAGGCCATAGAGAGGGGTCAAGTTTGAAGCTTGAACACGAGACTATGGATTGTCACGAAGACAGTAAATTATAAAATAATGGAAACTAATTAAGGATTAATTTGTCAAGAATATTACGAATAACATCGAAACACATGCAGTAATAATGTTGAAGGAAACTGTAATAAATTAAGATACTTTATAACAAAAGGCCAAATATTCTCTTTGAAAACGTCTCTCTCATGCATAAAACCGAATTCTTTTGGTCAGTTTTGACTGAATCGTGGGGGAAGAACAGTATGAGGAAGATCCTTGTTAGTTCTGATTAGTCTATGTTTTAGTAAAAGACGTACGCTTTTGTATTACACATACACATATAAAGAAACATTATAAAATATATAAAGCAAACAGGGGGATCGTTATAAAATTGATTTTTTTTTTATTTGATACGAGGTATATCCAAACTATTTTGGACTTGATATTAATCTCTTTTGAGATTTAGAACGTGAAAGGTTTTCGTTTCTATCAATAAATGTGTGTTTTGAAACTCAAACTTATATTATCTATCTGACGGAGTGATGCCGTTTACAATTTTAACGAATAATTTATTAGTAAAATTGCTTTTGTTTTTTTATCGTTAATAAAATTGACAAAAGGAGATAAAAAAAATAATTGAGATCAAACTTCTCATCATTATGATGTGCGTTTCTTATTCTATTTATTAAAAATAATACCCCTCCGTCCTTATTTACTTATTCTTAATTGAATTTTCATTTTGTCCCTAATTACATGTCATGTTCCAAATTTTAAGAAACGCTTTTTTTTACTTATTTTTAATAATATCCCTATTAGACAGAGGACATGATGGAAATATTTAAAATTTAAAATAATGTGATATTAAATAGAGGGTAACACTATGAATAAATAATTCTTATACAAATATACATTTTTCTTTCTTCTTGGTCTCTATGTTCCCCTATGAGGACAAGTAAATAAGAATGGAGAAAATACTTAGCCATAGCATGTGAAATCAATGTATAATATGAGTTAAACAACTTACCCAGAATATGGATGACAAAAATATCTAGAAATTAATGGTTTTTTCCCAGACTAATGTTGATTAATTATCTTTGTGTGAAAATTATTTATATTTGATGTTGATATGCTACAAAAATTTATAATTAGAAATTGCATTATGCCAAAAATATCAAATTATTACTTAATTACAATTATAATTAATTAAACTTCTAGTTCTTTTGGGGGCTTGATTCATGTGCAAAGGGAACAGATTGGTTAAGAGGATGAAATAAAGCAACGGCCAAAAAAATAAAGGCATTCAGAAAAGTAAAATAAACGATGTATTAGAACTTAACAAAGCATAAACAACGACATGAACCTAATTAATCAACTAATCAATTATTAGTAGCATGTGCTTGTCCGCGTAAACCTAGAAAACTTAAAAACATATTATTTATTTACTACAAAAAGAAAAGTGAATCAAAAAGGTTAATTATATTTTTCCCTGAAGAGATCGATGGGGAATAATAATTTCTAACAACAAATTATTTTTACAAATTAGTAATAATAACCAAATACTCTTCTTTTTTCAATAAGAATCTTTTATTGTAATTTTTTAAGAAAATAAACCTAATAGTCATATATCCTGTCTCTCGTTGATCTTCAAACTTCATAACAAAAATATAATAAACTCTAGAAGATGGAGGTTACCCCACTTTTACTTTAATCACTATCGCTGATTATTAATTAAATGCCTAATTAAGGTAAGTTCTTAATAATTTACGATTGTGTCGAGGATGCATGTGGGCCCCCAGTGGGACAAGTGTGACTTTTTGGTTATTTCAGATTTGGTCCACAAAGCAATCATAAAAAGATCAAAGGGTTTTGATTGAATTCAAGATCTTAATTGGTCTATTTGGGAAAACAAAAACAAAAAAGTAAACAAGTGCAATACGCCTTAACTAACAAAGACTAGAAGATGTTTCTAACAGATCTTAATGTGTTTTTGAATCTTAAATTGCCTTGAGAGAGACACATAGTGGTTAAAAATAAAATTGAAAATTAATCTTTAAATATTTCAATTTTAGTTAGATTGTAATTCAATTCTTCAATTTTGACTTAGTGTAACTTAATTCTTAAACTTTGACTCAATGTAACTCATAATTTTTATAGTTTTGATTTATTTGAAACTCAATAAGTGAATTTTAACTTACTGCAACTCAATTGTTATAGTTTTGCTTATTTAAAACTTTAGTCCCTATAAGCTTTATACAACATATGTTTATTTTATAAAATATAGAGACTAATATTTTAAATAGTTAAATTATAGAAACTGGGTTGAATTGAGTTAAAGTTTAGAGAAAATATATGTAACTAAACTAAAACTATAGGGATTCAATTACATTGTGAGTTGAAACTTATGATGGATTGAATTACAACTAAGTCAAAACTAAAAGATAAAAAATGTTAATTTTCTCAAATATAAATATATTGTTTTTCTCAATAGGTGAGCTAGGATGTCTTTATGATATTATATACATATAAACACGTACAAATACTAAAAGTATGTGTACAAATATTATATGCATGCCTGCATTATATTTCCTTCTTCTTGTTGTGATCATAATATATTTCTTATTTTCCTGGTTGTCATAAAAAATTAAGAGTCCATTTTATTTATGAACCTTAATTGAATTTACATATTAATTAATAATTTGTAGCAAAATAGGTAATATAAAATGCCTCTCATATGATTTATATGTGTGTGTGTGTATTTATATTACACATCAACGTATCAAACAAATAAGCTCAAAAAATTCTACTCTGATTATGAACTAGACGGATCCCTTGTATTATTACATATAACCTTAGAAGACAAGACACATTATTCACAACTTATGACTAATTTGAATTGGTTTTCTTAAATTAAAGTTTAGATTTGAAGTTGATGTTGATGAGTATAGTTTTAAGAAAGGAAAATTAGCGTAAAGGACCTACAGTAAAAAATACTTATTGGGAAGAATCATAAAAATTGTAATTATTTAAAAGGAATAAATACAAAAATATAAAATTTAAATTACTAAAATGCCCATAATAAAATCTTCTACATTCCCTTCTATATTCTCTCACACGTTATATTTTTAAAACTAATATAAAATTCTGAATTTCACTAAATTAAACAAATTTTTTTTCTTAATTTTAAAATTTTTATTATCTATGAAAAAATATTACACATTGTTTAATTTTGGAAAAATTATAATTTTATTTTTGAAATAACAAAAATTAATTAAAAACAAAAATTATATAATTTTCATAAAACTCAAGATCTTTTATAATTTATTATACATGTTAAACCAAGAAAGTTTTTATGATTTATTTTTATTTTAGAAGTAATTTATGTGAGTTAAAAAATTTATTTAATGTTAATAAAATAAAAAAAACTGATAATCTATTATATATTCTGAAAAGATTTGAAATGAGTTTTAGTTTTGTATTTTTATAAAAAGAGTTTAATTGATAGATAATATAAATAGGGTAACTTGATGATATATTGATTAATATGATATATTGATTATATGAATATGAAATTTGATAAAAAAAATTAAAAAAAGAGATATGATCGTGTCACATGATGGGCGGGTTTGGCTTCAATTTAGCTATGTTTTTTATTCTGAATAAGGAGATAATATAGGAGCTTTAGTTATCAGGGGCAATTTAATAATTTTAAATTTATAGTATGATGTTTGATTTTTTTAGATAATTACAATTTTTATGGTCTTTTGCAATAAATATTATTTTCTTCAGGTCCTTTATTTTAATTTTCCCTTCTAAGAAAGTACATATAAAAACATTACCAATATTATATGCAAGTCATTAAACTAATTCTTGGCCTCTCACATATACTAGAAAATTAAACTAATAAGAGAGATCAGATAAGAAATTGGAGAGTATTTTCTTAATTGTGTGGTCGGTCATGGATGAAGCATGAAACAGGAAAAAGATGACTCAGAAGCAGAAATGGTCAACCATAAACGTATATAACAAATTAAGCATTATTATTTTTAATTAGTGGGTATAGAACTGCGGTTTTTGTTTGCGCGTATTTTTTTTTTTAAAGTCCTTCTGTTCATGTGCTTCATAACCCTTCCCCCCCCCCCGGGGGTTTGATTTTGTTAATGCGTATAATTAAAAAGTTATTAATTAGTTATATAATATATGTGCACTATTCCATAATGAAGTTCCTGTAACTTCCCAATACCTTCTTGAAATTAAGTACGATTTACGCTAATACGATATTATATGACTATTCTCCTTTTGCTCTTTGTGGGCCATATGTCTTTCCACTTCGCTTTCATCTCTGCTTTAATTTTTTTAATGCTTCGGAACTAATTAAATTCAGCTTAACGCTGAAGATGCGAAATTTCCAACAACATAAAACTTCCAAAATTTATTTTTCTCGCACTTTTCGGCGGGTTTAATTCACGCCTTCATCGATCTATATATTTTCTTCTTCCTCCTTTTGAAATTTGGTCGCACACACAAAGATCTTATTCGGTGGTATCACAAACTTCATAGCTAATAGTTTAATCATGTGTGGGTGTATGTGAGAGAGACAAGAAGCAACCCAGAATTTACATGTAAATTAATATCGCAGCTTGTGATGAAGGATATGACATTTAATTCTTTGATTTTAATTTCCTGCATGCATGATTCTCTCTTAATTCCTGAAAAATTTCAAGGCTACTTTTTATACTCAAACATATTTTATATGAATTACACTTGGATATATATATATATATATATATATATATATATATATATATATATATATATATATATATATATATATTATAACTTAAAGTATGATGGTAATTACCTTATGTCTCTGTGTGTGTTTTTTGTTTTTAAGATTGTTTACATACACATACACTTTTCTGATAATATTTATATCGTAAAGAGATCAGTTTTTTGTCATATTTTAAAATCACATTATTGAATAAGGGGAAAGGGAAAATGGTTAAAAAATACCTTTTAAACAAATTAATTGATAAATGGTACCAATGTGCAAGCAAGCATCCATCATGTGCAATCAGCATCCATATGTGCAAAAAGCATCCCTGCGAAAGTGCAAACACTATCCCTTATATGCAAAATATCATCCGCCCGTGTGCAACATACCACCTACCGTGTGCAATGGTAGCAATGAACAATTAATTTGCTTGCAAGGTGTTTTTTAGCAATTCTCCCAAGGGGAAATTTGATCCCTGCGAATACGTGGAAGAAATATACCGATAGCATCTTTTTTTTAATGCCCATTATTGAATAAAGGAAAATTTAAAAAAGATAATCAATTTAAGACATTTAGTACTTCTATGACTTGTAAAAATTGGTCAAATTGGACTTATAATAAAGATCAAAGTGATATACTCCCCTTGTTCCTTTTATAAGAAACAATCGTCACACACACTCCATTTCTTTTGCTAAAAAACATTTAGAAAATATCTTATTTTTTATTTTTTACTTTCTCATTTTATCTTTGTTTAATTATCCTATTTAATGTCAATAAAATAAATTTCACAGCCCCCAAAGATATAATGCTTCTCCCATACTTATTTTCTTATTATCTCTCTTCTATAATCATCTTTATTACATTAATTTTCTTATTCTCTATCTTATTCCCTATATCATCATAAATAAAGGTATTTTAGTAAAAAAATGGTTACAATTTTGACACATTTATTGTTCTTAACCAACTTTTTGAATATCGAAATTCGGTTAAACGATTCTTATAAAAAGGAACGGAAGGAGTATTAAACAGAGGCATAAGTGGAGTAGTTATTAAATTTTAAGATACTCTAGAATTAATGGGATTTAAGGTTTTTCATGATTATGGAGAAACATATAGGAAGTGACCTCTAAATATGATCAGAAGAATATAATCTATAAAATAAGTGCTGATCTTGGCCGTTAAACTGATTACAGATATAATGAGTGAATTAATTTTGTTTTAGTTTGCTATATAGAGAAATGAACCTCACAATTTAGAATTTCAAATTTAATATCAATATGCTTTAATTTGCAGCCAAAAGATTTGGTTTCAATATTAGTCATGCTGCATAGCTATGATCAACACATGAATTAGTTGCAGAACGAAGTCACTGATTCAACAAAATATAGATTTACATAATGCATGCAAAATGATGAATGTGAGGCTAATTTTTTTTTTTTTTTACCAAAATGAATGAGGCTAATTGATGAATATAAAAATAGTAAAATCTGTAGTCTGAATCTAATAAATAAGAGACAAAATACAAACTGAATAAAAAAGGAAACGTAAATGAAATCAAAATTCATTAAATAATTTGAATGTGGTACATATAACGTACATTCCCCAGTATACAACTGAATAAGGAAAAAAGGGGGGAAAAGAGCACAACAATGTAACATCATGTGCTGAGATCTTTCTACGAAAATTTGATCAATAATAGAAAGTCTAACTGTAAACAACAAATTAAATAATTAATTTTTAACGGCCTAAAATAATAAATTAGCTAATTTAGGCCAAAAATAATGAGTAAGTAATGAATGAATGTTACATACAGGGAAATACAAGGGATATCCTCTGTGCTTTCAATCCCGTATATTCCCAAAGAATAACGAATTTGATTAAGTTATGTAATTAATGAATTAATTAATTTGTCACTCCTCGTCATGTGTTCTCTGTTCTGTTTGAATACAGTTACAGCTGCCTAACGGCGTCGTTTCCGTTCTTCTTCAACCTCGATCAAGTTAGTAATCACCGCTTCTGAAGCATCCTTCAGTAATTCCGACCAGTCCCTAAAAAAACATCAAAACAAAAACCCGAGTCAACACAATAACTCTCATTTAATGTGAATTAGAATTTTAAATTAATCTCAGAAAATGAAAAGAGAAAAAATGAACAAAGAGCTCGTACCCTGTGACAGGGTCAAAGGTTAATCCGACAGTGAATTTGGCTTCTTCAAGTGCGTATCGAAACCTCTGAAGCTCCTTCGCCGGACACGTACCATTGTCTCTGACCTGAAGCTGAGAGGGCTTAACGTCGAAGAAGATCGGAATCACTCGTTTCTTTGATTCCATGAGAAGAGCGAGCTCGTGGAGGCAGAAGTAAGAGTCGCAATACCGAGGGCTGAACACGGCGACCCCGACCTTACAGCCGAGAATGGCCTTGTCGATGTGATCAAAAAGCCGGTCACCGGGCTTCATGTTCATACTATCAAGGAAGGACGGGACACCCATGCCGGAGAGGTGGTGGTAGATCAATCCGGCGACGTTTTTCTTCGTGTCAATTCCACGGTGGTTTATAAAAACGTCAATCGCCGGACGTACGACGTTGCGGCAGAGCTTGGCAGGTAAACGCTGCATGGCTTCAGGCACAAGGGATTTGTATGAAGACGACGATGAAGTAACGTTGTAGGTAGGAGAATGAAGAGAGAGAGAGATGATGATCTATTGTGTGTTGTTGTTGTGAGAGGTGTTGTGAGGTGTTGTGAGTTTAGAGGGGGAAGGTAGAGAGGTATGGGAGGGAGGGAGAGAATATATAGGGGCAAAGGTTTGAGTTTTGAAGAAAGGAAATTACAAGGCAAAGTTGAAACAAAAAGAGTAAAAAGGTTTGAATTAATTGACTACTTTTCCTTTTTTTCTTTTATTGCCTTCGTTTTCTCTTTTCAAGTTAGAACTGTTCTTTGTCCCTCCTTCAAACACGTCTTCACTTGTCTTGCGCTGTTTTTTTTTTCCTTTTTTTAATTTTTTGGGGTTTATAATTTTCATATCTATATCTATGTAGCCACTTCTTCATGTTTTTGCTTCACGTTTTTCTGGAAATTTCAGAGGCTGCTTCCTGATCTATACCAACATCACAATCTCTCTCTCTCTCTCTCTCTACACACACACATCTTTTTTTTTTTTTTATGAACTTAAATTATATAGGTCTTATTCACCAACTTTCCATTTTTTTTTTCTGTTTTAGTTATGAGTTTTAGGGTTATCCGTTCATAAGTCTAAATTGACATCTATAAATTGAAAGGTCTATATGTATAGACACACAAGCATACACAACATCCTAGAAATACAAATAATTAAAAGTGGTTATAAGTGCATCAATAAGACTTATACATACATACATATATATACAGTGACATTATTTTTGTATATTACTATTATGTACAAGTGGTAGAGCTTCTCTCCACTCAAACAAGTTGCTGGGATTTGAATATTAACATTTTTGTATGCAGAAATCTAGCAGCTCAGGGGTCTATTCTTTGCCATCAGAATTGTAGGAGATAATAGTTTTTGCTGTCAATGACCTTTGTACCTTGTCAGAAACAATATTATCTCCTATCCTTAATAAAAGATCTCATTTATTAATTTATATTATAAATAAAATTTTACATTAAGTACTGGATGTAGTATATGAGAACCAATTATGTGGTTATATAACTGTATAATAAAGGATATGATGAGTATGGTGATAAGATGTATTGATGCTATATAGCATAAATGTTGCTTTGTATATCATCTCAATTTAATTTACCAAATGGATGTATAAATAAATGAGATCTAACTATGTGTGAGTATATTTGTCTAAATGTATTATTTATGCATATATTGTAAATTATATTTTTAATAAAAAAAAGAAAAGAAAAGAAAAGAAACCATTTACAATATATAAGTAAGCTCTTTTTTAAATGTTTTCTTTTATTTTCTTTTTTTATTAAAAATATACTTTACAATATATGCATAAATAATACATTTATAAGTAATAAATTTAATAGTAGTTTCGTGTTTCCCATATAATTTTTATTTATTTTGAAAATTTTCAAGAGCTTCATACTAAAGGATTCTAGAGAAACATATTCGATTTGGTCATGTGTGGCAACCAGATGAATTCCTGGGTAGTCATCATAAGTGACCGATCTTTTCTTTTAAAAAAAAAGTTATTAATTTCGAGTATCCATTATAAGTAAAAAATTTACGTCTATGTGAACTGAAAGGTCTATATGTTATGGAAACAAACAAGATGATCTGTGCATGTTGTAACATCCAAAAAATTTAAAATAAGGATTAATTTATAGAAATTAGATAGTAAACTAAATTATAGAACTTACAAAATTTAAGGAATCTTAAATTTGACAAAGGAAAAAATTAAGGCATAGTGTGTGTAATTAATAGGATAAAAATATACCTATATATATATATATATTTAAAAGCTTACCAACACAAGAGACAAACACACATAGCAGGTGGCATTCTCTATTGATGCATGAAGACACACGTACCATACAAACACTCACACCTACACTCTCATCAAAACAATAGTCACCTACTCTCCATTCTCTTCTCATTCGACTAGCGTACACACACCCTTATCACCTAATTAATCAGTAAATATAATACTCTCTTCCCTCTCCATTCAACGTTCATACAACAACTGAAACATAAAAGAAGAAACGTAGAAAAGAAAAACAAAGAAACAGAAAAAAAAGATAGAGAGAGACGTGAGTGAGAGAGTTGATCGGAGGAAGGAATAAGAAGCTTCAAATCCTATATGCAAGCCTATAATCTGATATAGGTGAGTTCTCTTCACATATTTCTAACAATTTCCATTAGATTAGAGGCTGTTTTCTGCTGGTTTGGGTGGCTGGAAGTAAGAAAATTCGCCGGAAAAATTGTTGTTACCGATCAGTTTCAAAACCAGCAATCATGTAACCATTTTACATCGGATTTTTGATCTCTTTTCTTCTGAAAACACGTCCCCAAACCCAAGGAACATGTTTAGGAGTGTGTAGAGTCAAAATATTTGATATTTGAGTCCAAAAGCATGGCTACATATCAATTTTATCAACTCTGTTTTGGTCGCCGGAATACAGAGTTTCTACCAAAAATTTTCAGAAGCTCAAACGGAGGCTACAGATGAATTTTTCATCTGATTCTTTTTTATATGAAAATTTTAGGATGTTTAGTATGAAATAGAATCAAGAAGAGCTCAATTTGGTGTCAAAACGAATAAGTTATTAATTTTTGAAGTTAGACTGTCAAAACTGACGTTTATCAGAGTCAGTCAGTTTCATATGGCTTTATGACCAACCAAATCACATCCATTATTTACGAAACTTTACAGGGAGGTATTATACATAACAAGCTTTAAAATGAGAGGTATAATGCATTATTTGAATATCTGTAGAGGAAGTTATTATTTTTGAAAGATGGGTTTAGAAACAGGTGCAATCCTGGATATCTAGATTCTAATAGTTGATTTCGTAGTGTTTTTGAATTATGTAATATTTCCCAATGGCCATGAAAATTTCCAGAATTTAAGTACATAGTCTTAGCTTTAAATTTATATATAGTTTGTATTAATTGGATTAGTATACTAATAGATATGAATTTTTGAAGTCAGTTTCTCTCAAACTATGTTTTTGGAAAACAGATTGGTTGTGTCGAAATTTTGGAAAACAAAACCTTAACCAAAAATTATGAAACTTTCCAGATATAAAGTAGACATTCAGAGATATAATTGATATGTGGATCACAATTTTTGGACGAATATATTAGGAGATACGGATTTTCAAAGTTGTACTATGTTTCTGGAGAGTAATCTGTAATAGGGGTATTTCGAGAAATTCTGGGAGTAATATGGTAAAACTGGGTAGATTTTGATATTGTTTCATGAAAATATATTTCAAGAGCTTCATGTAGGCTTTAGACCCAGTCAATTTCTATTTTTCTAGAATTAGTTATGATTTTTCAAAGTTAACTGAAAAATCTGCCAATTTGCTGAAGAATAGTAAAATTGCACTATGTAAAATTATATAGTGTATAAGCCACTGAAACTGAGATAATCAGTAGAATATGATTAAAGATAGTAGTAATACAAGTAATAACCAATTACTTGTTAATTTTAATTTATAGGAACTGGTAAAAGCCCGAGCCGAAGAAAAAGTTTTGGATAAACAGTTTGACTGAAAAAGGACCCAGGTAGTAATTCTTTCTCTCATATACTATGTGATTATTTATATGTTGTGTATGTCATTTTCTGTAACATGACAGTGCCTGTGGCACAACACGCGAATAAGTCAGGGTCTAAACATATCGTTTGACCATGGACACAAGTTTAGCCGGGGTTACAAACAATCGTTTGGCCTTGGACAGTATGCATACAACATGAGTTAGCATTTTACATATCATGGTGCATTGCATATTTATTTATCGCATTTTATATGATTGATTGTACATTACTACTGAGATTCATTCGAATCTCACCATTTTTCAACATCTAAAAATATTCCAGCAGAGGACAACGGCTCTAAGGGTAAAACCGTAATTACTGGCGGTTGAATGTCCGATCCTAGCTAAGAGTTACATCTGATTATCTTTAATTCCAAATTTTATTTATTTTGGATTCTGTATATATTTTCCAAATCCTATGGGATTTCATGTAATGTAAACAAGTGTTTATTATCAGTATATTTATGCTATTTGTGTATGCCATCCGAACTACGCATTTAGTACTCTGTGAATATCGAGATATTAAGGGATTTGACACATGTTAGTATGCATATACATCAAATAAAAAAACATAAAAGATTGTCTAATTAGTAAGAATTTAACCCATAATCTATAATATTGTGGATTCAAATCTCATTACCCATATAAATATATTGTTAATGGTTGATCCTTAGATACGTTTATAAGCACTCTCTATACATCTAGAGACATCTATTTTTAATGAGTGTTGTGGATGACTCCCAAATTTTGGTATTTTGGTTTGTTCAACAAAATGGGAGCGAAGATAAGTCATCTTTCTTTGCACATGTTTTTCTTTTTCACCTAACTACATGCCATTTCAAAATTTATTTTGATAAGTTTCTTCAGATATATTATTTGTTGTGGGGTAAGCATATATTAGAGAGTATTATGGATTTAAATTATGTAGTAGTACTGGTAACTTGAAATTTTTGTTCGTATAATTCTTACAATATATTTTAAATTTTGAGGCTTGCTTTAATTTTAGCAACATATTCAATTCACACAAATATTTTTTGTTTAAAATATATACTTTAATTTATATATTTGAGAATTTGAAAAAATAAAACACACTCATTTCTGCTAATTTATCGCATAAATCATAAGCATATTGCTTTTCTGTGTGTTTTTTCCTTGAGAAATGATAAAAAAAAATTTAAAATTACAAAATCTCAAATCAAATATTTCCCATAAAATGATTTATAGATTGCCTATCAAATCCTGTCATTACCTTATCAATTCTTAATAATAAGTATGATTTTTCAATTTAAAAGTTCTTTTTCATAATTTTCTTTTTTTAGCCTTTTGGGAATTTGAAAGTAGAGCCGGTAATACGGGCCCAACCCGCGAGCCCGCGAGGTTAAGACAGGGTTAGGGTTGGGAAAATCACAACCCGCAAAAATGCGGGCATGTGCGTGGCCCGCGGGTTATTGCTGGCCAGCCCGCGGGTTGGCGGGTTGGCCCGCAAAATTTTTTTATTTTATTTTATATATGCTAATTTTACAAAATCTATAATTTGTCCCTTCCCATTTTGGTACCTCTCAATCCAAATAGAAAAAATCTTAACCTTTTCACTTCTTCTTTAAACAAAATTATTATATATTGGTTGTTTGAGGATGATTTTATGTTTTTTATGTATAAACTTTGATAGATTTAATAACTTTATCTCTTGAATAATGGATTATATTTTTAAATATTTTTAAGGGGAATATTATTGCTAGGAAGATAAATTTAATAACTCACATATATGTATATTGTATTTTCGGCCTTCTTAAAAAAATATAAAAATTATTTTTTTTAAAAAATGCTGGCCCGCAACTCACACACTGCGGGTTAGGGTTGACATTTTACCAGCCCGCAAAAATGCAAGCCACATGAACCCGCACTGTACGGCCCGCGGGTTGATACGGACCTGCGGGTTGACCCGTTTTACCGCTCTATTTGAAAGTATCTTGCTATTTTATATTGGTGATTAGGTAGGGATTATCATCCTTTGCTCTAAATTAATCTCAAAAAGAGTGAAAGCTGAACCAATAGGACGACAACGACAGATATGTCACTACTCACGTGCTTTGACATTATCTTATGGAACTTCTTTAAATCAATGAATTCTTTTTTTTTTACCGAAATTTAAATACTAATCTATTAATTTTTTAAAATTATTTTCTTACTTTTTGATATACTATATAAATAAGCAGTTATTTTCAAATATTTTCATTTTTTAAAATTAGATTTTTTGTCCTACTATTAAAGTTATACTATCTGAATACAAATTTCTGATGCTATCAATTCCTATAGCCTCACTTTAAATTTAATTTTTAAGTAATTTAAATTTTTAAAAAAAAGAGTGAGAATGATTAACAGTAAATTACTCATTAACTTATGTATGATCAGTATATTATAAATGACATGCTTATGTTTACAGGAAAAGCAGTGAAAACTCTCTTTAAATATTGTATTGGGCAGAAAGACATGAATTTAATTAATGATATTTTCTATGTATAAAATTTGTAGTATTGTTACCCTTTATATATAAAAATATATCATGTCGGTCTTTTCATCAATAAAATTTCTGAACGAGAAATTTTTTTTACCAATTTTTCTTAGGTTCATTTAAAACTAAAATTATGAACTCAGCGTCAAGTTGCGCACAAATCTAAAAATACATAAAATTCAAAGTGCGAATTGGAGTTATAAATCAACAAAGCAATGGCAATATGATCATTATCGTTCTTTTATTTGATTAAAGGAGATAAACACTTTTCCTTCTGCCATGGCAGCAATTTAGACACGTTTCACAAGTATCCACCTTTATGTTTTTTTTTTTTTAACTTTTGGGTTTGAGATGGGCTGAACCAATTAATATTTAATTAAGGTTAGGGACGAGTTTGGAAAAATCAAATTTTTATAATTATATATAGTTTTAAGAAGGGTTAAGATGCAAGTTTAGCAACAGACTATTTCTTTATAGAAACTTAACACAATTAACTATTTTGGGATCAAAAGTAGACATAAGAGTATTTACAAGACAAATAAATAGATTACAAAAAATCAGGGAAGTAAAAAAAAATGATAAATATGGATATTTATAAGACAAATATGTAAATGATCAAAATTTTTGAACTCCCTGGATTTTCTTAAATCCCTTTACAAGATAAATACTGTCATTCATAAGACAAATAATAGAATTTATAAGACAAATATAGGCATTTATAAAACAAAAAATATTTTTATCTACTTTTGGACTCAACAAAAGATAATTGTGTTGGGTGCTTATAGCAAAATAGTTTATTGCTAAATTTGCACATTTGTCATTCTAAAAATATATTAAAATAATAGAGATAGAAGACTGGTGAGACCCAAGTGCAAAAAGTAACGGTAGTTAATCAAGGTTAATAACGTTGCCATATATGTTATCAAAAAATTGATTATGTCTATTTTTATACCTTAAAATAGTTAATTGTGTTGAGTACCCATATAAAAATATTTCATTACTAAATTGCACATTCACTCTTTTAGGAACAATGCAGCATTAATTTACCAAGAGGCCAACATAATTTTCAAAAAGCCCGATGGCATTAATAATAAATTGAAATAAAGTAATATCTTCTATTTTATTAGGCACATATATTTCTTTAAAATATGAACCTACAACTTTTTTAGATATATTCACAATATCCTCATTATCTAGCACAAAATAAATAAATAAAGGAGAAGGGGTACCGATCAAGAAAATTATGTAATTAAATCATGCACCAATTATATCTGTAGAGAATTTGAACTCTCACCCTTATAATTTTTTTTAAAAAAAAAAAACTGAAGAGAGTGACACACAAGTCACAACGTTAACGTGCTATAATTAATCTATAACTCATATATTTATATATGTTTTTTCATACATAGTGACAAGTGGTTTATTCTGGGGGGGGGGGAATTAAACAAATGGTTTATCATAACATCATAGAACATGGGACGAAATGCGCTCGAAAATATGGCTTCATCCGTCGTAAGTGACATGCATAACAGGAATTAATTTATTAGATATACACATATTCTACTTTGAGAGAGACTGAATAAGACGGTGGTTATAATAAATAAACAAATAATACACAATTAAACTTTGTGGGGACACATTTTTATGAAGCCGTAGCGTAATAAATTGAGTCAAAGAATATTCTCAGAATATAAACATTGAAAAAGAACGCAAACGATAACTAACTTCATTATTTTGTTGTGAGAACTCATCCTACGAACTAATTTTCCTTCTAGTTGGTAGTTTTAATAATTTGTTAACTTTTCCTGTATTAATAATGAAGTGACAGATGTTGGCTTATTCACATTGTTAATACTATTAATTAATCACGCCGTCATATATATTCAACCAAGTACCAACCATTTTATTTCATATATGAATGTATACATAATAAAGATGCAACTTTTAATTTTTTTTGCTTTCCTTTTTTTTTTATTCAGTGAATAATAATCCACAGGTTTTAATTTGCTTCTTTAGAGTTTTGACTCGTTAAACGTTTCCGATGTGGGCTTCTTTAGTGTGTTTTCTTGTCACATAACAAATATTCGCGGCAATAATTCCCTTTTTGCCATAGTTGACAAATATCTTAAGTTTAGATGCTTCTAACATACCATTACCACTCCGTTATTATTATAAGTGATTTTTAGAAGAAATTTTCAGTTCCAACTATAAATTACTTGGAGGTTTGTTGTTAAAGAAAACTCGTCAGATCTTTAATATAAGACATATTTAATGAGTTGATCTTAGTTCTAAATATAAAACAGTTTTCATATTTGTTAACATTTTTCTAATTTACCCAATACATATTTTATTAACTAACTTAACTAATTTTTTTAATATAATTAAATTAGATAAACATGTCTTATATTAAAAATCGGACATATATTTTTTTCCAATTGTATCTCTATTAAATATAATAAATGAGCAGATAGAGAAAGCAATGATGTGAGAAAAGTGTATAGCATATTATTTCAATACACGTTCTTTGAGAAGTGCAAACTTGAAAAGGTTTTTCCATTTAAAATATATTTAATAACTTATTCCTTGATTAATGAGAATTAGTTGAAAGTGACTTATGCATTGAAGTGGTAATATTTATTATAAAGCATCTTCTAGAAGGAAAGGGGGGAAGGAAACTTTTATGAATTAAATTTAAAAAAATGAAAAAATGGGGTTATATAATTTTAATAAAGGAAATATGTATGATGAAAGAATAAGAAAAATTAAATCCAACTAAAAAAAAAAATTATATCCCCTCCCCTCATATCAAACAGCCCTAGTTTGTTCCTCCACTAATTCCACCCAAATACAATGTAAGAGATTGACTACTTGTTAGTGTAATTAATTGAAGATACTTTGATGGATGATGTGTGATTATTTTACTGACAAGTTGAAACTACTCTGTTCCATGTGAATATTTAAGAAGTTGATTTTAGTTTTAAATATAAAACATCTTCCTTATATTTATTAATATTTTTTTAATTTATCCATGATATTCCCTCAACAATAATCAAAGAGAAAAGAGACAAAGGGAATTGAGAAAGTTAACTAGAGTATTTTATAAAATACATAGTATATTAAATAACTTCATTAATCTAATCACATTAAATAAATATGTCTTATATTAAAAATCGAAGAAAGTATATGAACTATATCAAAATTCTTATTACTTCATCCCGTCCTAACTATAAAAGCTAGCCAAGAGGTTTAATTTACTATTAAATATAATTACTCAACCCATTTTGTGTCTCCCAAATTTATAATTTTTGTTTTCTCAAAGTATCTTTATTATTGATTGCAAATATTATTAACATGGTTTCCATCAAAAAGTAATTCCAAAAGCCTTAAACCACCGGTACAAAAAACACTTTTAAGACCGGTTAAAAACGATATTTTAGACCGGTTCTGTATCAGGTCTTGATACAGCCGGTCTAAAAAGTATTAAACTTTGTAGACCGGTTAAAAAACCGGTCTTAAATATGAACTTTTAAAACCGGTTCTTCAACAACCGGTCTTAAAGTTTAACTAAGGAACAATTAGGGAAATTTCAGCATAAAAAAATAACAATTTAAGACCGGTTCTCTTAATAACCGGTCTTAAATATATATTTAAGACCGGTTATTAAGAGAACCGGTCTTAAAAGTTTACTTATTTATGACCGGTTCTATTAATAACCGGTCTTAAATATATATTTAAGACCGGTTATTCATAGAACCGGTTTTAAAGTTTACTTATTTAAGACCGGTTCTCTTAATAACCGGTCTTAAAATTTTGTTTTGTTTTTTTCGTTTTATTTGTTTCAATCTTATCCAGGCCAGTAAGCCATATTCAACAACATTCTCCCTGTCACATTACATACACATGCATATATGTATATATTGACAATCAGAAGCAGTAACAACAGCATTTTTATTTCCAGAAACTACCAATACACAATCCTCGACTCTCAACAATCAAAGAATGAACATTATGAAAAAAATCATTGAAAACAAACACATTCAATTCCAATGACTACCAATAACACATGATCAACTTATTCAATTCTCAGAAACAGTACAATATTTCTCATTATATGGAAAAAATTCGTAAGCTTTACAGAGAAATGAAAAAAATCTAAGTGGAGGAAAATTGACAATAGTGATCCCTGCCTGAATCAAAAGCCAACTAGTATCGTCAATATCCAAGTATTTGTCCTAAACAGAGATATAAACCAAGTTAGATATATATGAAAACCATAAGTATTATTAGAACAACATAAATCGGATTCAAAAACTTACTAATCTTGTAAAAGCTCATAAATGAATTCAGCACAACAATTGCGGATGAAATCAATATCTTCTTCAGGAAAGGGATCAGCAAGATCAAACATCTGTATGTGTAACACCGAAGCCAAACAAAACATTAACTTACTAACTTAAAAACAATAAAGTCATACAAAATATTTGAAATATACATTTATTACCTCCTCGGTAAAGTCAGTCGTGTCTAGGCTGATAATATTGTAAATCTGCCTCAAAATATAAAGACCACATAAGTTGGAGCCCGATGGTTGCCTACGGGTCTGAAAAAGAACATGATATCATCAAAGCAAGTATAAAAGCATAGCTTATGAAACGCATCTTAAAGAAAACAAATATGTACTAACCTTTGGCGTGATCCATGTAGGGTCTTTTAAGTCACGAACATGCCTACCACACTTAGCGTGTAGGAAAGTCCGCATAGCCCTATGATCAAAATCACAAAGATTACTTATTCTGCACACAAACTTTGCACACAAAAGGTAATAAAGCAAGAAAACTTACGAGTTCATGGTCTTCTTCAAGTCAGTCCCCGGTTTGAAGTGGAGGGAGCAGAGGAGGATCACTGTGTAACTAGCCTTACACAGAATAACCAATTGCCAATGATCCCTGAAAAAAAGAGATGAATGTTAAGCAAATATAAAGCATTATATGTGATGTTTCGGAATATAAATTTGATGTTTCTTACCCATGCACATAAGGAACCAAGAAACAGTCAGTTTCTGTTTCACTGAGCCTCTGTGATAAATATCTATGTCTGATGGCAGCAGTGGTCCCTTTCTCCGTGGCATGAGCTGGGCACATGAATCCAAATTTAGCGCTCTGCCCAGAGGAAACCAACCTACGATTCATGTACCTACAAAAATGGAAGCACACAAATTAAGGTTACATAGCGTAATTTTTAAGATATTTACTTCAAATTGAAGAAGATACTTACATCAAAAAAACCTGGACAATCGCAATCGTAAGATTTTGTCTAGGAGCGACCATGTACATTAAATCATCCCTCTCAAGATAGCATGCCGCCCCTGACGGTCCAACAACTGAATCTATAGGCCAATGTTTAGTCGGGAAAGATGTGTCAAATGCCATCAGAATCACTTGCTGCATCACATTCAGTGGTGGAGGCTGTGAAACTTCACGAGGGACGGGAGCTGGACTTGGGGCTCTGATCGGGGAATCCGCAGCTCCAAAAGAAACAAGGTTCTTCGGCCATGATATGAAAGTACCCAAGACATTGGCCACAATCTTGAACTCCTCAGAAGGGATAGGGACATGTGCGTCTGAGATAATAACCTCCTCAACTGACACCCTAACCTGATCATCTGTCATCTCGAGGTGGTGAACAGTTGATCCTAGGTTGTGCACACTCCCCCGTGCAACTAACCGTCTCAGAGGATCCTCAACATATAAATCACAAGGCTCAGCATCGTCCTTTCCAGGACCCTCTGATGACTGTCCCACATTGCAACAACTCCCTTTGGTGCTCTGCTTATGGCGATCGAGCGATTGTGCGTGGACAGGAGCGGTGTCTTGTCTTGTGCTCACCATGGCATATACCTCGTCCTTTATCTTGCTCAACCGGGCATCCAATAGTGCATCAAATGATGCTTCTGCCTCGGCCTTTGCTTCCGCCCTCGCAGTGGCCAACATACGCTCCAATTCGTCTCTCGTGACCACGTTGGAGGAGGAACTGCGTGAGGAGGATCTAAAGTAATCCTTTATACCCACCCCTCCTCCAACTCCCCTGACGCGGCCTGGATACTCACGTTTTCCAGTAGCAACCGTGAGAATGTCATTCCTCCCCTCGGACTTGAAGGTTCCCTCGGCTTTCTTTTTTTGAAGTTCCTCCTGTGAGATATACAAAAAACACACATGAGTAATGAAAAATGTTTATTAAACAGTTAATAAGAACAACGATACTTACAATTTTTTCACCGACTATACGAGACTGGTCGCTCGTATAGGATCCACCACACTTCCGGTGAGCATGCAACCACAACTCTTCACGCCGTATCGGAGATGGTGGAGATAGCAGAACAGAAGGATCGGATTGAGATGCTTCTTCCAATCTCCTCCGTTTGGCCGCCAACAAGTCTTTATCGGCCTTTGCGTATCCCCCACGAGACATTGTGTGGGGGCAATCATTCTTCCTGCCGCTCACTTATGCCTTTTGCCTTCTTGCCTGCGAATAGGAAATGGGAAAAAAAAGGTTACAAACAGTAAAGACAAAAGATAAGTAAATAAAGTACAAAATAAGTTATCTCACCAAAGCCTCTGGAGTAGTCCGAAGCCTAAAAAACTCCTGCCATGTTGCTTTATCGATGTACGAGTACTTGCTGCAAGGAGTAGGACGTGGCTTACCAGCTGGCACCTCGATATGCACGTAATTGTTCGCCAGACTCGTCTTGAACTTCCTCCAGCGCTCACAACAATATGTCATAGTCTTGTGATACAAGATCTCACTCTGAGGAACGTCGTAGGTGAGCTGTTATTCATGAATGAAAGGAGTTAGTGACAGTAATGAAACGAATTTGATAAAAGAAATATACAGATGGAATTTTATACCTGAATAGTGTCCCAAATATGCTGCTTCACATTTTTGTCGACATTCCTCCACTCCTCTATCAATATGCTAAGCTTATTCCGTACGAGGAGGCCGACAAAACTCCTAAAACGACTGGCATTCGGCCCGATCGGTTTCCAGTATTGATCGAACTGGATCAGTATCCTCTCCCCGGCAGACCGACTCAAGGAAACATCCCTCAACCGTGTGGCCGTCATGCCCCTCCTTCTAGGCTGGTGACTCGGCTCACCCGATGACTGCCCCTGATTAACACTCTGAGGCTCGCTGTGCTGAGCAGTACGGTGCACCTGATCCTCTGCTATAGGAGGCACCTGATCCTCGGCTGTAGGATGCACCTGATCCTCGGCTGTAGGATGCACCTGATTCTCGGCTGTAGGATGCACCGGATCCGTCATTGTACTGTTAAGACAAATTGTTGAGTTATTAAGTGACTTGCGTAATCTCAGCAAGTGAAGGGGAATCACTCAAGTGAATTGCCTATCACTCGAGTGATCATCTAAGATCACTGAAGGATGAATATCTTCTGATTCAAGTTTCTTTCTAAATTCATTTCTTTTGTCTCAAACATACTTTAAACTTTCAAAAATTTTCTTAACTCACTTGAATCACAAAGTATTCATTGTTTATCAAGATTAGTTATCATCAAAACATATTTGAGAACTAACACTTATGGGGTTCAACATAGTGTGGGGCTTGTGAGCTAAGTTTCTAATCAACCCTTAATTGTTTCTGTCCTGAGTCTCAGGTTATTGTTGTCACATCCCAAGAATTTAAGGGTGATAAGCAAGGAATGTGGATAAAAAAGTTGTTCTAGAGCACGCAGGTGATCCTTAACAGTTTTTTTTCCAACAAATTAACTTCCATTCCAGAAAAAGGAAGTCCAAGACAAGTCTTATTCAACGAAATACAATCTCCATGAAACAAAAACAGCTTACAGGAAAATAAAAATACAAAAAGCTAATACTCTCAGCCTGATTCAACATCAACATTACTATTATCATAATTCAAAATCTTTGGTAACTACATCGGAGGTCTTCAAACCCAATCATCCAGATAATACCCATTCAAAAAAGTTTTATATTAGCATTCATTATATTAACAGAGTTTTATATACCCAAGCAATCCAAACTGCTGCCAAATTACAATTGATTGATGGAGGCATAAGAAATAGAATGAAGAAGGGCTAGCCCTTTAGCCTTCAGCAAAAAGCACAGATTCCGCATGAACAATTCTAGAATCCAGCCATTATTAATATCCCGAACGATGAAAGAAATTGTAGCCATTATATTAACAGAGTTTTACCTGTTTGACGTAACTTGGACCGTGGCTTGAGGCACAGGAGGAGAGGGGCAGCAGTGGCTTCTTCGATGGTACTCACGGTGACTACTTCGCAGCAACGACAAGTACGAACGGAGAAGGAGGGAGTTTCAAACGCCGACAACAGAATATGGGAAAGAAGGTGGAAGCGGCGGCGGCAACTGGAAGGGTGGCAGGAGAATACGGCGGAATATCACCTACTGCGTTGGAAGTGAGCAGTTCGCAGCGGTGGAAACAAAGTGGGAAGTGAAACGTAAATGAGAAATGAACTTTCGCGGCCGTAGGTTTGAATTTCAGACTTTTAAGACCGGTTATTTAAATAACCGGTCTTAATAATTGCTTTTAAGACCGGTTATTTAAATAACCGGTCTTAATAATTACTTTTAAGACTGGTTATACAAATAACCGGTCTTAAATTATTGATATTTAAGACCGGTTTTTAAAATAACCGGTCTTAATAATAAAGTGATTTTTTAATTCATTTTAAGAATTTGTTTTTAAGACCGGTTATTTAAAAAACCGGTCTTAAATTATTGACTTTTAAGACTGGTTATTTAGACAACCGGTCTTAATCATATCGTGATTTTTTATTCATTTTAATAATTTGTTTTCAGACCGGTTGTTTAAATAACCGGTCTTAAATTATTGACTTTTAAGACCGGTTATTTAAACAACCGGTCTTAATATTTTTTTGAGACCGGTTTTTTGTATAAGCGGTCTAAATAAGATTTTTTTAGACCGGTTTTTTATAAAACCGGTCTAAAAAAGTGCTTTTAATTACGGAATTGCCACCGCGTGTTTCTTTTAGACCTTATCCGCAATAACCGGTCTAAATAATGTGGTCTAAAAATGCTATTTTGTACTAGTGAACCTTATTAACTCTTCTATAAAATTCAATAACTTTCCAACTTTATCTCTATTTAATATACATTATACTTTATGAGAACAAAGTCAATATAATAATAAATGAAGGATAAAATTATATATTCACATAAAAATTTGCTCTCTCTACCTTATAAATAAGATTAAAAAAAATTCTCTCTGCCTTATATATAAGACTAGAGGAATATATTTTAGAAAAATTAACATACATTTACTAAAAATAACTAATTTAACTAAATTTTTTAGTACCTTCAAATAAATTATCCAAGTGGGGAGTATTATATATTATTAATATCCATTGGCATATATACACATGCATGGTGACTGGTGAGATATTTTGTAGCTCTATCGTAATCAGATTTGAACACTAGGGCTGTGTCTTGGACATAAATTCCTCATTGTTTTGATCTACTATACGTGTCTTTGAGAGAGTTAATACATTTGAATTTGAAAGTCTTTGTCCCAAAAAATAAATAAAAAAAGAATTTGAAAGTCAGCCGACTGTTCAACATACTACACTTAAACTCACGTTAACTTCATTAATTATTATTGAACAGAATCCAAGCGGCCCATATTTAATTACTTTGTCATTGTAACTATCCCTTCATAACCAGCTAACACTTTTGGGTCCGTTTAATAGAGAAGATTATTATGTAAATATTTTTCTTGTTAATCTATGTCCTAGCTAATTAAGTAATAATCAAAGATTGCATATAGTTGTTTGTTTGACCGTCAAAATTGTGATATTTGAAATAATGAATGGAGTAATTTACAACTGCTAATTAATCTCGGTTGAAATCAAAGTCTTCGCTAAATCTTAGACCACCAATTATACCTATTGATCAAACCCTATGACTAGGGGTAAAATTAATTAAAATTTAGTTCCTCTACATTATTCTTTTGCGTTAACTGTACTCATTCCCATTTCTTATTACGACAACAGTTTTTTTTTTTATATAAAAAAGTTGAGAGTTATACACATATTTATATACACACTAGCTATGCCATGTTCTTTCGTTGTAGTAGTTTTGATTTTGTAGAGGTCACATGTTGAAGGTTAAGTCTAATGAATAGGCTTCATTCAAAATGTGACATTCGATCATTTGTAATTAATATAAGAGGCGTAATACAATGTGTACATGTATACGATGCGT
This sequence comes from Albizia julibrissin, assembly GCA_037074505.1. NCBI lineage: Eukaryota > Viridiplantae > Streptophyta > Magnoliopsida > Fabales > Fabaceae > Albizia > Albizia julibrissin. The sequence goes on from CM073479.1 coordinate 40,432,985, forward strand.
GGGGAGAAAGCAACGAAATAATCAAACTTTTCAAACTGCACGTCATACTATACGTACGAATTTTGCTTCCCACAAAAATTCAATCATCAATTCCTTACATATTTCAGTGCATGTAAGACTTCAAAATCCAAACCCATAAATGAAGAAGAAAGTGAAACACATGTCACATGGGGATTTAATTTTGGTGGGTGTTGGCTATTAAAGACAAACTTTGATATACGACAATTTTGGCGCATGCCTGGCCACTACATACTATGATTATTTATTTCATCGTCACAAACTCGTATATTATCTCAAGTCTAATTTAGACGAACCAAAAATATTTTTTTTTTTAAAAAAGAGGAAGACAAGAAAGAAAAAAGTTAACGATCTTGGTTTGCTTGATGATGAAGACATAATATTCAGAATTTTCTGTCGCGACGAAAAATCTAATCAACGAAGAAGACGAACAGCAAGAAATTTTATTATGACATAGAAAACATATCCATAGTTGATCTTTATCACATTTGAATAAAACTAGTCACATACTTGTGCATAATTTTATTTTCTTTTTACTTAATTATTCTCATTTGAATTTTTAAATATCTCGACGGAAAAAAAAGTAAATAATATTAATATTGAATAAATCATACTAATTAATTCTCATTGATTTAAAAATTACATCCCACGACCCTTTTATTTGAATATATATTATAAAAATATCTCTAATAAACTTTTTTTTGAAAAATATTAAATGGTATTGACAATATTAAGTTAATTAATGTCAAGTTTGAGTGTTATACAATATCACTATGTATCAAAAAAGTAATACTGTATTAGTATTACTACAATTATCAAAGTCATTGACTAATTCAATTTTTGGAAAAATATATACAGAGCAAAAAATAAATTTCATCCCCGTCGATAGTAAGTAAGTCAATATAAAAATAAGCTAGGTATAACTTTTGAAATAATAAAAACACGTATCAAATACAGGTCATCAAAATTAAAGGAAAACATTCATATGATACACATATATGTACATATTTCATGTGTGACAAATTCTAGATTGAAAATTTCAAAGTTCAGACTACTTGATAAAAAAGAAGATAACATTCGTTTATAGATATATAAATATATATACTATTTTTTCAATCTTTAAACTATTTTTTAGGAACATGGTCACCCTAAAATACCCATTAGAGCAATGTTCCCCATGGGCTAATAGATAAGAATTAGGCTTGACTAATTTGGGCTACATTATGTCAAGCCCAATAGTTTTAGATATTCTTAACCATCCGTTTGGGCTCATAATTTTCTTTATCTTTCTGAAGTGTAATATTAGAGAAAATGTGCAGGCCACATTAATATGACTCTGGCCCATTTTCACATGAAGATCATTAACTCATGTTGTAGATCTGTTCAAGGGAACAAAACGAGATATGTACACAGATTTGGTTGAGGTTAATAACGACCTCCTTTTGATAAAGTAAAAAATATATGTTCGAATATTAAGAAGCGTATTTATAGAGAAAAATAATTTTTTTTTGTGTTTTAAGCCTTAAATGAGGAAGCTCTTGATCAAATAAAAAAAATAAAAAACCTGTTTTTTTTATTAAGGGAAAAACAATTTGTAGATATCTGTGTTTTTCTTTAATTTTTAATTTAATACCTGTGTTTTTTTTCTCATAATTAAGTGCTTTATTTTTTCTTTGTTAGTATCGTTAAATTCTATGAAGGGGTTAATGATGCTAACAGAGTAAAGTTATTGGAACTAACCATATTAACAGAACAAAATTAATGATTTAATTAAAAAAACGTACAAGCAGAAAATTGAAAATCGAGGGAAAGTATAGGTGCAATAAACTGGTTTTTCCTTTTATTACATCTCAAAGCAATATTTGAAGCCCGAAAAATTATGCATGTATAATATATTCATATATTGGCAAATGGGGGTGGTTGTCGCCCACTCTTAATACTATTTCCCTTAATCTTTGAAAAAAAATATTTTTTTTTACTTGTAATGCTAAAAAATTTTTATTCAATACTTGTAAGAAATTATAAAATAAATTTTAGATTTCATATTTAATTTTCAATTTGGCCTGTAAATTATCAAGTCCCAGTTGTGTTGCTTTCATGATTTAAGAATTATAATGTAATTTCTTTTTATAAATGTTATATTTCTTATTTCATATGTAATGGTTAGTGATTAAGACTTCCAAAATAATATATAAAGCACAACCATATTAATTAAATAGGGGAAAACACAATAAGGTCACAAGGAAATTATTTAATCACCCTAAGGTCTAATAACAATTGAAAATTAAGCATGCAATGATAAGTTTCAGATTTTCAATACAATAAATGATATCAGGCTCACTACTACAGAAAACACTTTTAACGTTTTTTTATAGGGGAAGTCTATGTGAGCAACATAGTAAATAATGATAATAATGTCCTTAAAAAAAAGACGTCTAAAGTAGACTTTAGACGTCCCTTTTACAAAAAGGGAGGCCTAAAGTGGACAATGTAGACTTTTTTTTTTATGTTTAAGTTTATGGAAGTGTGTGTTTGTTTCATAGATCGGACATGCTTTATGCCCCTTCACATTATACCCTGACAAATTTTTGTATGCAGAGAAGTCATTTATCGTGGTGAAAATTATTACACGTAGCTTGAAGGACTCTTTCTTATATACATCAAACACATCTACGTCTTCCTCCCACAACTTTTTCAAGTCCTCAATCAAAGGTGCCAAGTAGACATCGATATTGTTCCCTGGTTGTTTTGGTCTAGAAATCATCATAGAAAATATTACATACTTGCGTTTCATATATAGCTAGGGAGGTAAGTTGTATATTACAAGGAGAAACGAACTATGTGTGCTAGTAAGAGTTTCATACGAATTAATTACATCTGTGCAAAGTCCAAGTCGAAGGTTTCTCGACTCGCTGCCAAATTGAGGAAAATTTCATCTATTTTCTTCAATTGTGAAGAGTTAGCTAGGTGCCGAATATATTTTTTATAAGATATTCTCTCATCAGAATGCCATATCAACTTCTTCGCTTTTGTTGCACTCACAAACAAATGCTTAAACCACGGTATTATTGGAAAAATACCACAATATCTTTGAAGGTTGCCTTTTAATTGTCCCTTCACCACAACCTCTGTCTTTCTTTACTTTGTATCGTAATGTTTTACACTTAGGACACTCACTAAGGTCTTCATACTCCTTTCTGTACATTATGTAGTCATTAGGGCAAGCGTGTATCTTTTTATACTCCATAGTCCATACCCACCGTAGATAAGATTTTCTTGGCCTCATACATACGGTTTGGAAGTACATTATCGTCTGAAAATATATCACACAACAATTCAAGCAGCAATGTGAAACTACTATCGGTTCACCTACAAGTTGCCTTTAAGTTGACTAAATGGAAGGTTCCTGTCAACCGTGTGTACTTACTCTCAGGGTACAAGGGTGTCTCTACATCACTCTGCAGGCTGTCATATTCATACGAATGCACAAAGGATTCTACCTCAACATTGTGAATCATTTTGTCCATTCTACCTTCATCTATGATATCCACAACTTTCTTCTTGTCTGACGGGAAATTAGTTACTTCCTTACCATGTCATATCCACCTTATGTATCAAAGATTTATTCCATCACAAAGTAGGTGATCCCTTATAATATCAATATCCCGTCGACTTTCATTTAAACAAGTGACACAAGGATAAAAATACATCCCATTTTTTTGACTCTTTTACTCCATTTTCATATTCTTTACTAGTTCTCAAAGCATTCATCCAACTATAATCCATTTTATTACCATCTAAGCCATTTCCAACAATACTCAAGTTTATAATAATTGTCAACGATGTGATTGCCTTTTACTATTTTTTTAAAAAAATTTAGCAGCATTTTACCTTAAAAGTGAGATATCCCAAAATTTCAATAACAAATCATTTCTGCTTAATTTAAACAAAACTAACTAACTGAGGCAATTCAGGACAATATCAGCAATTTAATCCAACAATTTACATGGAAGATCATTAATTGGGATATTGGCATATGGATAGCTGTTACATATCTATAGGTGAAGTATTTTTTAAAGATTAATAAATTGTGTGTGTGTGTTTGTATGTATAGGACCATTTTCTCTTTGAACCCGAAGGGATGGGAATATACTGAAAAGGAATGAGGCAATTTAGCAAGAAAGAAGCTAAAATAGTTGGAGTTGGAGGAACCATATTTAATTTTATGAAATTCATACGAAATTTTTATGATTTTTTGGTTTTTATATATATAATTTTAAAAAAATTGTATATAAAATTATTATTTTCATATCATATACTAAAATGTTGTCTAATTTCTTATGCATAATAATCAAACCTTAGCGCACAAATAATTATTCAAATTTTAAAGATTTCAATTAATTTATTCATTTATAAGTAAAAATAAAAATGTAAAATTAGTTCATTTTGACTTCATATATACGTATGTAAAGTTCCAATAAAGTCAAACAAAAGTTTCAAAAAAAAAAACAAATACGTGTGTAAAGTTCCAAACAAACATATATACGTGTGTAAAGTTCCAATAAAGCCAAACAAAAGTTCCAAACAAACTCATTGAGAAAGCTACTTAAATTCATAAGGTTGTCATAGCTAAACAAAAGTTCCAATAAAGCCAAACATATATTCAAATATGCATTGTATTTTTTAAAAAATAAAACTATTAAAACCATACCATGAGAGAGGGAGGAGGCCGACAGTGGAGGGAGATGGAGGAGTGATGGACCTACAATCGTGAAGGAGAGGGAGGGAGGCCGACGAGGGAGGAAGGACCAACAACGTCAAAGATCAAGGAGGGAGGACGGCGGCCAGCTAATGGTAGAGAGGGATAGAGGAGGACATCGGAGGATGGTGGTTAAAGAGTGACGGTAAGAGTGTGTGGGGGACGGTGAGGGAGAGAGAGTGAGGGATGGTGAGAGAGTATTGGGGACGATGAGAAAAAGAGAGTGAAAGATGCAGTGATATCAATAAAAAAAAGGGGTTTTGGCATCCCAAATTTGAATTTAGGACGTCAAAACTTAACAATCCCATGCTTTTGGCGTCCTAAATTGTTTTGGAACACCTAAAGTCCCACCATTTCTAGGGTATAGGCATCCCAAAATTATTTGGGACGCCTAAATCAGGCTTTAGGTGTCCCAAATTTTTTTGAGACGCCCAAAGTCCTACATTTTCCATGATATACGTGTTTCAAATAATTTTGGGACTCTTAAAATTCGGCTATTTCCCACCCAACGTCCCCAAAGTCCAGCATTTTGCCTCCTAAAGCATTCAAATTTGCATAAAGCTACCAAAATCCCCTCCCCCCAAATTTATAAAAGTGACACCTGCTTTGTTTTTTACTTCTATTTTTTTTAAAAAGGACGTCCTTTAGGGTAGTAGAATTTATATATATATTGTAGTAGCAGCTTATGATCCTCACTTATCATTTAGACCTTTTTGTTATTAAATCCCTTACTTAAGATCTCACAGTAATTCTCCATATTATATACATGTGTGGCTTTTGAATAAAGCCTACATATACTCCTTTAGCATAAATTAGTATATTACTTAAGGCCTTCACTATGATTATATATGTCAGGGCTGAGCATAAAATTTGATGGTCTAAGTAACCTGGTTTAGTTTGATGAAACCTAGTTAACTTGGACAGGAAAAAAAAACAAAGAAAGAAAAGAGAATGCAAAGTTGAAAATAGAAAACACATGCCAATGAGTTAACTTGGACAGAAGATGAAGACCAAGAGCAGCAAAATAAAACACGACAATAATGAACTTGAATCGCTTCGCGGATTCTTAGAAACTTGTATTCTTTGCCTTTAGTTAGCCAATAATGAAACACTTTTAGTGCTTTATCGTCCTCTGAACTGTTCATACGTCCTTAATTGAGTTAAGCAGAATTAATCTAGCCCAATTCAAATAGACAACCACTGAAACATCTGACCATGACCCATCCATAATTAATATTTAATATCAACAGACAAAAGACCACGACTAAGAAATTAAAGCCAGAGGTGGAATCGAACATGTTTGGAAAGTAAGAAGAAGAAGAAGAAGCCAAGTATTGTACGGCTAATGTTTATCACCGACTTAATTAGAGATAAAATCTCTTGTCCTTTTATTGTTAGTTACATAAATGAGCGAGTCGCTACATGGGAACACAAACTAAAGGGGTCAACCGTTACGGTTGATAGAGACAGGAAAACCTTTTTTATATATATAATATATCTGGTTTACAAAACTACGTACGATTAACATAATAGGATTTTATGTACCATATTTTGATTTGCACATAGTCAAGCTTTTTCTCTCAGTGTGGGAGGCGAAAGGTTGCAACTCATGTTTTCTCTCAGGGTGGGAGGTTTCTGTTTATTTGAGATTAGGTTTTCTCAAGTGAGTTCAATCTATTATATTTTTATAGGTAGTCGTATGATCATAGTTCCATTCTAGTAATATATTAAGATGTAAGGGAGACGAGGCTGAACTGGGAATCTAGAAATGAAGAGGGCAGGAATGGAGTTAGATGATTCCAACCCTAAGATTCGATGGAAAAATGAAGAACCAGATGAAGGAAGTCGTACAAAGTTAGTGGGTAGAGTTATCTTAAAAGTACGTGTAGGTTATGTTGGGATAAAGGAAAGTGTGATTGCTACATGGAAGGTTAAAGGGAAACTTGATATAGATGGAATTGGTTTTAATATGTTCTCTTTTAAGTTCAGTAACCAAGAGGAAGCAACTAGAGTTCTGGTGGAGAATCCGTGGATAGTGAAACATAATATGCTGACTTTGCAGAGAAGGAAACCATTTTTGTGTGATGAGGAACTACAACTATGTATGTTCTGGTTGCAGTTTCATAATATTCCTCCGGCGGCACAAATACATGAAAACTATCAACTGTTTGCAAGCAAAGTTGAAAAGGTTATTGCTATGGAGGACCCGGATGATGAATGTGTGAAAGCTAGAAATTTTGGCAGGGCCCGTATCGAGATGGAGGTAGAACGTCCTTTTGTTGCCGGTTTTTTGTTAAAAAGGCCTATGAACTGCGATCTAGTGTGGGTAAAAATCAAATATGAGAAACTTGCTCGATTCTGTTTTACGTGTGGAAGATTGGGCCATGAAAGTAAGAACTGTGAGGAAGAGGAATGGGAGAGAGGTGATGTTGATGGTGGTTTTGATTCATCTCTTTGTGCAGTGTCGGTAAGAAGTGGTCGAATGTTGCCGGTAATCAGAGAAGGTAAGAAGACAAATAGTTTCGAATTCATGAATGGGGAACGTGATCAAAGTAATTATGTCTATGGAAGTGAGAATATTGGAACATTCTCCAAGGAACGTGGAAAAGAAGTTAATTGGGTGAGTGGTGGGTCTTCGAGAGTTAAGGAAGTGGAGAATCTTGTGGGAAAAGAGGAAACAATTAAGAGCCACGTCACTTTAGAAGATGACCATATGCAATCTGTTGACTAAGCTCGGTTTTCTATGATAGAAAATATCTTATGAATTGTTCTCCTGAAATAAGGGCCTGCTTGGAGAAAATGGGGGAGTTGGGCCGAGAGGGTTTGAAAGTATATGACATACTTAACAATTTGGGCCCAAATCAGGTCTTAAGTGTTAAAAATGATATTGACCGAAAAGCATTTCTGGTGGAGCTTGCTAAAGAGCACTTTGAAAAAGAAAAGGGATCTCACACTATTATTTCTGTAGAGATACGACGCGATATTGGCATTCTAATTGAAAAAGTAGAGGCTGTAAATTTAAAGTGTGGAGCTGATGATTCCTGGGCATCTCCCTTATCTAAGAGAAGGAAAAGCTATGAAGATGACTCACCGAGTAGAGTGGCTGAGCGCATTCGACTGGAACATTAAAAGGTTGAAGAGCAGAATGCTATAATTGCTTCTTCTGAGGTTAGTACCTTTAATTTCCTTGGCCCAGTACAATTTGTGGAAGGAAAGAAGGATGAAGAGATTGTGGAAAATAGAAGACAAAAGAAAGCTGCGCGGAGGGCATTAGTTTCTATTTTTTCTAAATTTTTTTGTAAAGATAAGGAAAAAGAAGGGAATATTGATAAGGAAGGATTAACTTCAATTAGGGGAGTGTCGGGTGATCCCAATGAAGATGTTGAAAGGAGTGGTGGCTGGCCTGCTCCAGCCACTAGGGGTGGAAACAGGCCAGGCCAGGCCAGGCTTGTGCCTTAACAGGCCACTGGATGGCCTGAGCCTGGCCTGTGGCCTGTAACGGACTTTTTTTTCAGCCTGAGCCTGGCTTGGCCTGTGGCCTGTTAAGGAGGCCTGTAATTTAAAATAAAAATTAAACAGGCTAATAATCCACATGCTTCACAACAGGCCTGCTTCAAATAGGCCGAAAACAGACCTATTTCAAACAGGCCGAAAACAGGCCCAATTACATAAATTAATGATCCACTTGAGATGGGATTTGGTAATGGGAATTATGAGATTTAGAGTTAAGATGTGAGGTGTGTAGGAATATTTTTTAAAAATACTTTACAGGCTCAGGCCGGCCTAACAGGCCTAACAGTAAGCCTGAGTCTGGCTTTTTTAAGAAAACAGGCTTCGAGAGCTCTACCAGGGAACAAACAAGGTAGCAAATTGGGTTGTCAAGGCTTCAGCAAAGAGGTCGTGTCCTGTTGATTGGATCTCAAGAGCTCTACCAGATCTAAGGAAGTTATTGATGGATGATATTAACATGGATGTATTAGATACTGGATGATTTGGTTTCTGTTGTTTTGTATGTTTTATTGTTGATCTTATTGTTAGGTTGTAGACTATTTCAAGTTTAGTAATATATCAATGAAGTTATATTTGCAGGAAAAAAATAATGGGATTTTAATAAAACCACAATAACTATAATCCATCATTCTGTGGGCGTAGACTATTAATAACATTCTCATTTACATTCCCTAACTACTTCCCAAAATTATTATTAAACCATCATGGCTTTGAGAGATGGAGAATTGATTGCTCCATATTATATCATGCAAAAACTCAAATAACTCCATCAATCTGTCATATACTATGCTCTGGTCATATCTATAGGGCAGAAAAAATAAATTTTGTTGGTCATATTTATAAGACAGAGAGAGTATAAACTTTTCATATAAATGTATAATTTTACCTTTTATTTATTATTGTATTGACTTTGTTCTTAGGGTTATTGTAACATCCCAAAATTTATTCAAAAGTTAAATTCCCAAAAAGAAATTTTAATGATGCTAGGATTAATCTTAAGAATTAAATGCCTATTTCCCTGAAAATTCGAGGAACAACAGTTAATGATCATAATTTGGCTTGGGACTCTCTGAGAAATTATTTTAAGACTTCATTGAGTTAATTAAAGAAGAGAATCCTTAAAATTTTTAAGGATTAATTTATGGAGTTAGATAGTAAGCCAAATTATGGAAGCTATGAAATTTAAGGAATCTTAAATTAGACAAAGGGAAAAATTAAGGCCTAGTGAGGGTAATTAATAGGATAAGAATATAATTATATATTTAATATTAAAATAAAAGACACACCATTTCCATGCTTCATCCATGTCTCACGTACACACACACATTCGTTAAAAAAATGCCACCCTTAACCACATGGTACACACTTCACATATTTTTATTCCATTTAGTCAACACCCACACACTCACTTTTCTCTTTCATTCACATACTTCTTTTGCATTCTAAGTTCTGCTAAGACGCATGGAAGAATTTAAGAAACAGAAAAATATAGAGAAAAGAGAGAGTGAGTGAAAGACAGAGACATAAGAGTGATATGTGCCATTGGAGGAAGGAATAAGAGACTACAAATCCCAAATACAACTTTATATCCTAATATAGGTAAGTTTCATTCACATATTTTCAACTCTTTCTAGTTGATTTAAGGCTATTTTTGGGTAGTTTGAGAAATAAAAAAACATAGTATAGTGAATACATTGTGAAATAGTGAATTATTGTCTTGTGAGGTTCTGTTTTGGCCAAAATAGGGCATGAGGAAGGAATGAGAATTTTCAAAATTTGAGGTTTCCAATAAATTCTACATGAAAAATTATGTAGGAATACATGTGGTTTTGATTTTTCGATGATTGTGTATAAGTCTAGAATTTTTAGAAAATAAGAGGAGTTGTTGTTCGGTTAGTTTTTCTGGAATCATTTTGGTTGTATAATGAATTTCATTAGCCAAATCTAGTCCAAAAATTATGAACATTTCTAGAATTAAAATAGACATTATAAGCTTTAAATTTATATATAGTATGTATCATTTGGGTTTGTAAATAGTGAGACATGAATTTTTAAATTTAGATGATGAATCTTGAATGTTTTTTGGCATAAATGGGGTTTGACGAAATTCTGGAACTTTTGTGGCTGTAATTTCTATATGGTAATATTTTTCCTTAAACATAGACTTAAAGAGGATCATATAAGATTTTTAACCATTCCATTTGGAGTTCTATAGATTTAGTTATGAATTGTAGAAATTAAGCTATTAAAATGAGAAGATTTTCTGGAAGTATGGGAAAACTTTAAAACTGGGAATGATTCATGGATAATTGGAAGTGGAACGTATTTTTATTTTAAAATAGACTTAATAAGTGACACATAAAATTTGGAACGACCTTAATTAAATGTTCTTAGGTCAAGTTATGAATTTTTAAAGATTATTGAAAATTCTGCCGGACTTAGGGTAATAGTGCAAAAATAAAAAGTAAGAGTATTTCTGTAATAGTTGGAACTCTAAAGGTCAAGTTAAATATTTAGAGTTGGTGTAGGTCCATTAGACCTAATGTATTAACTATAATGATAACCTACCAAAGTATGTTGGATTTTGGAACAAGTAATAACTCGTCTGTCCGTAAATTATAAATTATAGGATTTGACATTTGCTTGGGACGCCCCAGAGACTGAGAACAGGGATTAAATTTGGAAAGGCCATCAGGTAGTACTTTATCTCTTATATCATATGTGATGCCATGTATGTGTACTATATCATTTGTATATGTGCGAGACAGATAGTCCATAGGCAGTAAGACCCGTAAGTACAAATTATACCAGGAGTTACCCGGGGGGCTTCTTGAGTCAGGTAGGCTTGAGACAGAAAGCCCATGACTGTACCTTGTATAGGCCAGAGGCCCTGGGTAGCCAGATTGTGAATCTTAAGCGTTGTGAGTCTGTGATAAGGGATCGGTTAGGCCCTTTAATGTGCTGCATTCCTGTAAGTTAAACTGTTTGATGATTTGTTTTACATGCTTAGTATTTGCATATTATATGAGTGATCTGTGTACTACTGAGATTCTTTTGAATCTCACCCCTTTTTCAACAAATGATATATAGCAAAGGCATCCAGCTCCAAGGGCAAGAAGGTAATATAGACAGACGAAGAAAAGACAAATTAATTATGGACTATTTGGTTATCATTTTATTTTGGATGACTGTAAAATATTTATAAGTAGTAGTAGTAGCAATAGTAGTACTAGTACCCGCGACACAGACTGTATAAGTTATAATCAATATGCTAGACTTTTGGTAACACTTTAGTATCCAAAAGCCCATAAGTTATTTGTCATTACGCGGGATATATATAGAAAATGCTCTATATTTTAAATAAATGATTTTGAAACTGATGAGGATAATGAATTTACAAACTAGAATGAGACCACACATATTTATTTCAAAAGGTTTTTGAAAACCTTACAAAAATATCATATTGAACTCTGCCTTAAAATTGGAGCTTTTAATTGTTATGGTCTCAAGTTTGAAATTATTATACATTCAAACTCATCTAAAGGCTTTTGAAATTAAGGTATTACAGGTATAATGTATATTAAATAGGGGTAAATTTAAAAATTTATTGAATTTAGGGTAGAACTAATAAAGTTAGTTTTTTTTCTATATGAAATATATTGGCAGTGAGTCATAAATAAATAGAATGAGAGGAGTATTAATGTAATATCATGCTACAATGTGCATCGAATCATGTTATATGCTTTTCTTTTCAATCCATGTGTGCATTGGAAAAATTGCCACTTTGAGATTAAATTGAGCTAGAACGGCCCTTATTTGTGTAGAATTCAAGATGATAATCATATTGATCATGCATATATAATTTATAAATAGCACACATTTCTACAACTTTCATTAATACTCCAAATTGATATGTTAATGTTTCCATCTCATTTTTTCCTTCATTTAATTCATGATTTATATTTTTTTTTCTAGTGATGAAAATATATCTATGAAATTATCTATTAATATTTTTTTTTTCAAATTATACTATCCACAAATCTAAATAAATATTATTTATGTTTTAGAACCTTGTGTTTAGTTGCACACACACAAACACATACATATATACACATGCAAACTTCAATAATCACTAGTGCAAAAAGCTAATTTAACTACATGATTTGACTTCAGTTACTTAAAGAACAGAAGCTATAATTTATGTGATATAATTTCGCTTCGGTTTTATGTGTATCTGATGCCATAATATATAATACGGTATCAGTTATTTAAAGAACAGAAGTAATAATTCACATGACATAAAATTTACTTCTATTTTAAGTATAACTGATGCCATAATGTAAAATATAGCATCGGTTGTATATTAAACGGATGTCGTAATTAAGATGATATAACAATAATAATTATGGAATCAGTTTAGTAAGCACCAAACACCATAATTAAAATAAAGTTTTGGAATTTAATTGTGCAATAAATAAATTTAAAATATAACATGTCATAATTGTAATTAAATACTATAAATAAAATTCTAAAAAATTAATTTTCCCTAAAATATAATATATTATAGTTTTATTATAAATGACTTTTCTTAAATGGGTCATTTATAACTTAAGATCAGAGATTAGTGAATTTCTTCTAACTACTGAAATAAACCTAATTAATTATAAAAAAATTGAATGATCAATTTATGGCTGAAACTTAACCTATAATTTATAATTTATTTACTGAATTTACTTATAACATCGGGTTTATAAGAATTCAAAGCCTTAATTATAAACCATATAACTTTAAAAAAATATTTTCCTCTAAAAAAAATATTTCCTTAATTTTAACTCCACACCCGACGCCCTAATTTTCAACAAAAACCTCCACTACTTTCCACAATGCTAACTTTGCGGCTTCTATCTATATGAATTTCGCTCCAGTTTCTTTCCCGTCACAAGTTCATTCATCACTAACGGGACTGAGCTTGCGCCTTCGGAATCGGGATTTAGGGCTTCCAGATTTGCCAAATTCTTCGTTCAGTTCACCTCACCATCATCATAAGCGACAGAATCAGCCTTAATCAAAGAATCGGCCCCTCTGTTTTATGCTTTGGATTTGATTGGATTGTGCACTACCAAGGTACTTGTCATTCATAGTATCGTCTGCGAAATTTCTTTTCTATATATGTAGATTTTGTGTTTTGTTTAAATTGCATAGAGATTGGATTTCTGATTAACAAATTATGATCTTAGTTGTAAATTTCATTTAAAGTTTTCAGAATCCCATGAGATGCTGTCTTCTTCACACTGATATGGCTTTTACTGAGATGAACCCACATTTAAACCGTATAAGGTTGATAATGGATTTGTTCATTTGTTTTCGGGCATGGCTAGATACCATTTACTTGTTGTCTAACAAGTCTGGACATGAATTTTATTAATTTGATTCGACCAATTTAAATATCAGCACATGAAGAATTATCACACACACACTCCATGGTGTCCTTATTGACCGAAGAATCCTGAGGTTTAGCCTGTAGCCGGGTAGGGAACTGTTGTAACTTAGGCTGGGTAAACTTAGGCTTAGGAAAGGAAAGAGTAGGACAAAACAGATTCAGGGCACGAACGAGAGGACATAAGAATTTACATGCAGCAGATGGGTGGCACACACTAAAGGTATGAAAGAACTTGCTTGCCTGGTTAATCTTTCATAAACAAGCCCAATTGACATATTGAGAAGGGCTTGAACAGACAGTGCTATTAGGAGTCCCACAAGTAGCGAAAACACTGAAGTTGTAGGGTCTTTGTCCTGCTCCACAGCACACCGTGAACCTCTCTCTGAATCCAAACTTAGCAGGGTTCTGCATTACAGTTCGGTAAGCATTATAGTAATCTGCATAGGCTATCGTGGCATGCAGGTACTGGTTCCTGAATTGTTGCAACTTGTCTTACAGTACAAGGTTGTGGGTGTAGCTTTTCTCATTAACGCTTTTCACGCATCCAAGGCTGTCCCTGTCGTCTTCAGGTTCCAGATATAGAGATAATGGCAGACACCCAGTTAGTGGCAAACCTTGGACAACAACTTAGCACCCCTACCTCTATAGCAATGCCTGCAAGAACACAACTTTATGTAACACTTCCTTAATCTAGACTCAAAATTGATTGTTCTTCGTTTATTCACACGGTCCCAAAGCTAAAGCATTGGAGATACTGAAAATAGAGATCTTTCTGATAGTATATGCGGATACTGTAGATCCAAGAGTGTAGGCATAATCAGTGATTCCAATCTCACCAAACCAAAACAGAGTATCATCAAAATCTTCTTTAACCTCTGATGAGTTTCCCTTACATCCTTGGCTATCAAGATATCTGTTGAACCAGAGAAGCTGGGTTTGAATGGGCTGTGGTGTTATGTTGTGTTTGTCCCTTCACAGTAACTGCAAAACTTGACAGAAATGAGAATATGGTTATGAGGATGATTTTAGAAGAAGAAGAAGAAGTCATCTCTGAATGCTTCATGTAGATCTTCAACTACTGAGGCCTTTATATAAAATGCTACTTGTATGATAGTATGAGTATGTTAACCTTTCTGTTTTTCACAAGAATTCGTTAAATATTAATAATAATACCTTTATTATGAAGTAGGTGGAGGACTGGGGGAAGACCGTCATGAACTATGTAAAGTTATTAAATTCATTGCAACAGATCAAATGAATAACAATTGAGCTTCTTTTTAAGTACTACTCCTACATATCACCATATATCAGATAGCTATTTTTTTGGAAGTAGGTAGGTGTTTTGAAAATATTTAGTTAATCACCAGTCATGTGGGTCTTGAAGAAGCCTGCATTTATATACACGAGCAAGGGAATATTATGAATTAGTTGAGGCCTTGAATTAGTGTGGCCCTACACAAACTATTTTTTTTAGAGATGAGTTGCTGTTTTGTTGTGAGGTGTGAGAAAATGCAGGCCGTGTGTTTTGGTGGTGGGAGTAAATAGGGAGGCATATTTAGTTGCAGTAATGTGAATGTCATTTATTGAAGCCAACTACCTCAAAAGCCCACAGCCTAGAATACTCAACGTACAACACAGATGATTGCTTGAGCAGTAGATCGCCCAGCTTTGAGTTGAAGTTGACCCATAATTAACCAGAAATTAATGTAAGATCATTCATGAGTCTGATATCAATGCTTAAGAATTCACATTGAGAGAGGAAAATCCACTTACCTTCTCTACGATTGTTGGTCCGAGCAAGCTTTAAAAGAAGGTACCCTGCATTCCCAAGTCTCTCCTCATACATCTGAACAAGCTCTTCATTTCCAACCCAGGATTCCTGTACGGAAAACATAAATTTCTTAGAAGGCGGTATATGGTGAAGAAAGAGCTGATAGCAGAAATAGATGTAATTTCAATATGTCTTCAGAATGAACTTAACCCTCTCCTAGTAGCAAAGAAAAAGGGGGAGAAATTGCTACCTGGAGGCATATAATGGCAGATGATTTATAAAGCAACCAGTCCAGAATCCTTTGGTTCCTGGCCAACCATAATGATCTACAGTTACTTCCCATAAGGCACTGATTCTGTTTAAAACCACGAGAATCAGGCAAAACAGAATAAGTAAAATCCTCCAGAACAAATAATCCCAAACATACATCACCGCTTAAGTACAGCTGGAATAATATCCTGGAATACTATGTAAGTCCTTTTGCATGAATGCATCACTTCTATTCCAACACTAGGGGGAGAGGGAGGGAGAGCAATACCTGACAAGTCATCCCTACATATATATTTCCACTACTGACTTTTGTGTCAAAATCTATTTTGAAAACAAAAAGAGAGAAATGGTATACTTTGCTTCACCAAACATCAGTACCTAGACCATGTTGAAATCCTTGAGTGGTTTTGCATGCATTGGTCACCACCACTTGACCCATATCTACTTCAACTTTTCAAATAAACTTCTTTATTTATTTATATATATTTTCTCATTGGTCTGTCACCATTCACCAACTTTGCCTTCTAGAATGCTAGCTTATATGTTTCACGCCCCTCAAAAATTGTTTTATGAGGTTTTGAATTTAATACCCATAACAATTGACCGACCTTGAGACCAACCAACAACTATAGCTTTCTCTTTTTTTCCTCTGATTATATTCTGTCTACTTTAACCATTTTTGTATTTCCTTAATTTATATAAAGTGGTTTGAACTCTTCTAATCTTATCATTTGTATATGCTCTTTGGTGTTAATTGATCCCCATATGTATATATATCACATTCACAAAAACACATAATTATTGTATCATTGGAATTATTATAGGATGCTGATATATTAAGCATTAAATAATTTATTGTGCTGAATCTACATTTCATTCATATTTTTGGTTTCCAACAAAACACATTCATTTTGTGGATATGCACTCCTTCCTACTTAATTTGTTGTGATGAATTTGTTTGATTAACCTGACATACAACCCATTTTTCAAATAGGTAATTATGTATCGTAGTTGGATTGACGCTTTAAGAACGAGTGATGAATACGAGTGTGGGGTGGATCAATTTTTAGAATTTGCAAAAAACAATGTCTCTAATAATAATGGATTGTTCTATTGTCCTTGTGTCAAGTGTTTGAATGGGTTACGAAAATCTGCTACAGAAATAAAAGATCACCTAATTTGTTTTGGGTTCTACAAAGCATATACACATTGGGTATTGCATGGTGAATCTAAAAAACGTAGTGTGTCCCAAATTGAGGAAGATCATATAAATTTAGATGATCGAATGGAAGATATGATCCATGACATTGGTGCTGAGGCTATTGAGCAATTACATAAAAACAATAGCTTGTCTGATGATGCCGAAAAGCCTCTATATCCTGGGTGTACAAAGTACACACGGTTAACAGCAGTGTTAAAGTTGGTCAACTTGAAAGCAAAAAATGGGTGGAGCAATGCAAGTTTCACAGAGTTGCTTAAACTATTGAAAGAAATGCTACCAGAAGGTAATGAACTTCTAGACCGTAACTATGAGGCAAAGAAGATATTGTGCCCAATGGGATTAGGGTATAAAAAAATACACGCTTGTCCTAATGACTGTGTATTATACAGAAAAGAATATGACAAGCTAGATGCTTGTCCAATATGTGGGACATCACGTTACAAAGTGAAAGAAATAGGGTGTGGTGATGTGATTACTAAGGGGCCTCCAGCAAAGGTGCTATGGTATCTTCCAATAATACCAAGGTTTAGACGTTTATTTGCTAATGAAAATGAGGCAAAAAAGTTAAGATGGCATGCTGAAGAGAAGAAAAATGACGAAATGCTCCGACATCCGGCTGATTCTCCTCAGTGGAAAGGAATAGATCAATTGTTTCCTAATTTTGGTAGTGAGCCCAGAAATCTTAGGCTTGGACTTTGTACAGATAGGATGAATCCTTATGGAAATCTTAGTAGTCAACATAGCTCCTGGCCTGTACTACTGGTTGTTTATAATTTACCTCCTTTCTTATGTATGAAACGTAAATACATTATGTTGTCATTGATGATTTCAGGCCCAAAACAACCAGGAAATGACATAGATGTTTACTTGGCACCATTGATTGAGGATTTGAAGATGATGTGGGAGGAAGGTGTGGATGTATTTGATGTATATAATCATGAGTCTTTTAAGCTAAGAGCCATGCTTTTTTGTACAATAAATGACTTCCCTGCATATGGAAACTTGTTTGGATATAGTGTTAAAGGGCATAAAGCATGCCCTATTTGTGAAGATAAAACATCCTACCAGCAACTACCATATGGAAAGAAGACAGTCTATCTTGGTCACCGAAGATTTCTCAAACCAGGACACCCTTATCGGAGACAAAAAAAGGCATTCAATGGCTTTCAAGAGAATGATGACCCTCTAGAACCACTTACTGCAAATCAAGTATATCAACGGGTGAAAGACATTAATGTGGTAATGGGTAAGAGCCAGAAGAAAGAAGCTAAAAAGAATCTATGGAAGAAGAGGTCTATCTTTTTTGATCTCCCTTATTGGCAAAGTCTTAAGGTAAAACACTGTATTGATGTTATGCATGTAGAAAAAAATGTATGTGAAAGTCTAATTGGAACACTACTAAACATAAAGGGAAAGACCAAGGATGGTAAGAAAGCAAGAATGGACTTAATTGAAATGGGCATACGAAAACACTTGGGTCCAAGAACTGATGGAAAGAGGACTTACATGCCCCCAGCCCATCATACTTTATCTAAAAGAGAGAGAGAAAGCTTTTGTAAGTGTATACATGGTATAAAAGTTCCGCAAGGTTACTCTTCAAATGTCAAAAAGCTTGTATAAATGAAAGATTTAAGATTAGTAGGCATGAAGTCTCATGATTACCACATTATGATGCAACAATTCTTACCAATAGCAGTTCGAGATATATTGGTGAAAAAGGTTAGAATGACTATTACAAGATTAAGTTCCTTCTTCAACGTTATATGTAGTAAAGTTATTGATCCTGAGAAATTAGATGAATTACAAAATGATGTTGTAATTACCTTATGCCAACTATAAATGTACTTTGTGCCATCATTTTTTTGATATCATGGTACATTTAATTGTGCATTTGGTGAGAGAGATAAAGTTGTGTGGTCCTGTTTATCTGCGTTGGATGTACCCATTTGAACGGTACATGAAAATTCTTAAAGGGTATGTGAAGAATCCACACAGGCCTGAAGCATCAATTGTTGAAAGATATGTTGCTGAGGAGGTTGTTGAGTTCTGTACTGAATATCTATCAGAAGTAAAACCAATAGGACTTCCTAAGTCTCGCCATGAGGGAATGAGAGTTGCAGGGCAAGGGACACGAGGTTTCAGTGTGAAGCCTATGTCTCATGACAAAGTGGAACAAGCACATCTATACATCTTAAACAACACTAATGAAGTTCAAGATTACTTATCCAAGCATCAAGAGGAATTAAGGGATCAAAATCCTAAAAAGGCAAATAGATGGTTGCTAACTGAGCACAACAAAGCTTTTTCACTCTGGTTTAAGGAAAGGGTTAAGCAAGATCGACAAAAGTCTAATGTTTCTGACACAATACGATGGTTAGCTGGTTGGCCTAATTTTAATGTCACAACTTGGACTGGATATGATATTAACGGGTATTCATTCTATACAAAAAATCAAGATGATAAGAGCATTGTGCAAAATAGTGGAGTCATGGTAGTAGCAGAATCAATGCATTATTCTAGTTCCAAAGATAAAAAACCTACATTGGCATCAATGCAGTATTTTGGCGTCATTGAAGAAATATGGGAAGTAGACTACTTTAAATTTAAGGTGCCAATTTTTAAATGTAAGTGGGTTGATAGTAATAATGGTGTTAAAATAGATAAGTCAGGCCTAATATTGGTGAATCTTAATAAGGTAGGTTATAAGGAGGAGCCTTTTATCATGGCGGTTCATGCAAAACAAGTTTTTTATGTCACTGACCCAGCAGATAAAAACTGGTCTGTGGTTCTACATGGCAAAAGTCTAATTTCTCATTATGAGAATGATAAATCAAGTTTTGATATTGGTGAGACTTCTCTTTTTATGTCATCCTTACCTCAATTGGATGAAGAAGATGATGTATATGGTGCAACTAGTGATTATGATAAAGAAGGTGATTTGTACGGCATAAGAACTGATCATGATGAAGGTTTATGAGAGAACTAATATTCTTTTGTATGTTCTTTCAAAATGCTTCCTTTTTATTTCATTTCCACTATAATTTAAAATGATTGTATTTTTGTTACTAATCTTATTCATGTTGTTATTTTAAAAGGAATACATGGAGAATCTATCTAGTACCGATAGCCAAAGAAAAAAGTCAAAAAGGGGTAGAAAAGGTGTCACACGACTTACTAGGTTAGCTCAAATAGATGGAGGCAAGAAGATTCATATTGACTTAGATAAGAGAGGGGAGCCAATTGATTGGAAAGAAGGGAACACATTTAGAAGTTATGTTGCACTTGTGGCACGCCAAAAAATTAGCATTTTGGAAGAAGAATGTGATAAAGTGAATGAAAAGGATAGAGATGAAGTTTGGGATACTATAAAGGTATCTTTCACTACATATCATATTTACTTTTTTATTTACCTACATTGTAAAGATATGTTATTACTAACTTAATTGTTTATATTCGTGTTTCTTTGCAGATTACTTATGACATACCTGAGACACCATTTTTAAAGGAAAAATGGCTATCATATGCAGGAGGGCGATGGAGGGACTTTAAGTCAAAACTTACAAAAATATATATATATAATGAGATGTATAATGAAGGTGACTGTGATGTCAATGGTGACACTAATTTTGAAAATCCTTGGGAGAAGTACCCATATATTGATGAGGAGACATGGTTAAAATTTGTTGAAAGTAGATATCATCCTAATTTTTTGGTATGTAAAAGAAGAATGTGATTTTGAGTTAGTATTTTTTAGAGTTTTATTTTTGACAAATACTTTCCATTCTTTTTAATAGGACAAAAGAAAAAAGGGCCAGGAGACACAGATGAAAAATCTCTAGCCCCATACCTTATTTCGTGGAGGGTATGCATTGCTTCAAAAGAAAATGATGGAGGAGAAGTGGAAAAATAAAAGACAAGCTGTAGGTGTAATAGATGATGGAGATGTTTCTCCTCCATCTCCTATTAAGCGTAGTCAAACATGGAAGAGAGCACGAATGAATAAAAAAGGAGAGTTCCTTACTAAGGAGGCTCAAGAAGTATCAAAAAAGATTGTAAGTATTTTATAATGAACAAATTTGTTATGTGGTCAAGGAACAATTTCTTAATTGCATTTGTTACTTTCTTGGTGTAGGATTCTCTAGAAGAGGCAACTGCTCAAGGAACTTTTGTTCCTACTGGTAGGAATGATATATTGGCCACAACATTGGGAAAGGAAGAGCACCCTGGCCGTGTTAGAGGGATGCCAAGAGGAGTAGGTATTAGGGAATACTTTGGACCACCTTCTTCTACCCGTGGCTCTGAAGGTGTACCACTACAGCAAGTGCAAATCTTGATTGAGGAAGCCGAAAAGAAAGCTGATATGCGAGTGTCAGCTTTAGAGCAAGAATTTCAAAAGAAGATTATGGAAATGCAATCAATGATGACATCTTTTGCGTCAGTGCATATGCAATCTCAAAATGCACAGCAATCTCCCATACCACTAAGCACAAAAGGTAGCTCTGTAGAGGAAGGAGTGTCATGTATACTTTATTTAGAGGATCCTGAAAGACGTTTAGTTGCATATGGAAAGGTATATAACTCTGCAACAATGATCCACCACCGGAAGATACTAGATTACCAGGTGAAGGTAGTGATTGAAAAAGCTGTAGACGCTAATGCCTTAGTGCCATTCCCTACTGAGGATGTAAAAACGGTAGGAGAAGCTAATCAAAATTTCATTCTTTGGCTCAGAAGGCTAGTTCATCAAGTTACAGCTGAGGTATGAATAACCTTGTCATTTTCCTTCATTCCCTAATTAAAATGGTATGCATTTATAATTTTTTTTCTTTACCTATTGATTTATTTATTAGGAACTACAATAATCAAATGATTCTTTCTATTCAAATTCTCAACAAGCAATTAGAACCACTGCCAAACCAAAGCAAAATGGCTTGAGACAGTTAGCTTCATTTGTTGTCGATATGGACAACTTCATTTTATCGAATGTGAGTAAGGAGATTGTAGGACACCCTTTTGAATTAAGGGTCTTCAAGCGTGATGTATTTGACCTCATCTCTTTTGATTGGTTGAATATATCAATTATTCAACTTTTTCTTAAGTAAGTATGCACTTTTATTTTTGAATTTAACATTTACATTTTTTGATTTCTTCACTAACTTATTTCCCATTTTCATAGGTATCTCCACAATCTCTGTAAAGAATTGGGTAAGATTGATAATTATGGATTCTTGTGCCCACATTCTATTCAATCGTCTGGAAACAATAATGTAAGTGAGAGAACGTCATATATTGGAAGGACAATTAAAGACGGGAATAAAAAGTGTTGGTTTGCACCATTTATAGAAGGGTATTTAATTCTAATTCATCTCTTAAGTAGAAACTTTCTTAACCACATAATATTAATATCAATTCATATTGTAGTAATCATTGGAGGCTCGCCGTTATTTGCCTACGTGAACGTACTATATATTGGTTATGTTCTTTACAATGGGCAGTGAGTGAAGATACAAAGTGGGTGTTTGAAATGTAAGTTTTCTGCAAAGCTCTATTTTATAATATTTGACTATATCATTTTCTTACAATTACTTGGTAATAGATCTTTGAAGATGCATTCTATGTTGGTGGGAAAGAATGGTCAAAGTGATATCAATTGGGTCTTTTTGAAGGTAAATACTTTAAAGTTAAACAATGGATTGCTAAATTGTATTATTGGTTTTCTGAATTTGATTGTTCTTGTTTGTGTACATTCAAGTGCTATAAACAACCAGAAGGTTTTGAGTGCGGATATTACGTGATGCGGTATATGTATGAAATCATCACTAAGGGCATCACTCACTCATTTAACAAGGTAATAATATTATATATAAATCATAATTTTAGTTTAGACTTTAGTTTTTCTCATAATATTGCTTACCTACAGATTTGTTGAATTTGCAGCATTTCCAAAGTTTGGAGTCATATTCTGATGCGCAAATAAGAGAGATATGCGACATTTGGTCTGAATACTTTCTACGTTCAACAAAATTAGAGTAGAATGACAAATTGTACATGGTTCTCTTTTATGACTTGATAATATTAGATATACACTTTTCTTTTGACTATTTATTTTTGTTATACATTGGTCATATGACTTGCATTGTGGTACATTGGCTCCATATGATAACAGTTTCTCAAATGGGGAGTTAATATAAGAATAGCTTTTTTTTTTAAAAAAATTATATTACAATTATGGCGTCGGTTTAGTGTTAAAGTGATGTGGTAATATATTCATTTACGGTGTCATATTTTGATCAACTGACTCCATAATATATTCATTTACAGCGTCATGTTTTGAGCAAGTGACGCCATAATAGATAATTTCCGCTACGTCTAATTCCGCTACACCCTATATGCTGTAGCCAAAATGCAATTTTAACTGATGCCAAATATAGCTTTTTACACTAGTGAATATTAAATTTCTGATAAATTGGTTGTCTTCGGAGTCTTAACTGAAAAAAAAAAATGTGTGTGTGTGTGTGAATCCTGTATTACATTGCATGAAATTTTAGAAATAAGCTACATTGTTCATAATTCATGAAACATCATTCCTATTAATTTTGTAGAAGCCACATTATTTGTAAGTTATAAATAATGTAACTTATTTCAAATTTCATACGAAGTATGAGGGACACTTTTACATGTACGTATTACGTACGTAGTCCATACATATAACTATATACAAACTATAACATTACAATTATTTTTGGCAGTACTAGTTTAATCATATCTCAAAATTATTTTGCGTATATAAGTAGATATAGATGTGCCCAATGATATAAAAATAAGCAAACACGTAGGCAACAAAATACAAGTGCTCTTCTTCTACAGCGTTTACGATAATTGTGGAGTACAATATTATTTAAAGAGTACTTGATAAGAAAACTTTTATTTGAGGACTACTCACAAGTAATTAAAATATTACACTTATGGTTTAAATGCTAAAGATAGCCCTGAACTAGCAGAAATTTGGCTACTTTAGCTTTAACCAGACATTAATTGTTAGTGAAAGCTTCTCATATATATATATAATCAAGACAAACTGAACTGTATCGAACTGATGCATTCATATATGAAAACAAGAATCGAAGCATTGCTAAGGTGAACCAAATTTTCTGATGAACTCATCATGCACTGCTTTCTTCATGCAATTTGCTCATCACTGCATTTGAAGCTTTACGTACCAGCTCTGACCAATCACTGAAATAATGAAATCAATCAACCCCACCATATCATCAAACTTCAACATATAGTAAATCTATTTTTTTGTTTCATTTGCAAATCAAAGAAGTTTTATGTTACTACAACGTTTACTTCTCCTTTCAATTGGAGTTTTAATATGAATGGTTGTTGTTTTCCTATTATTTGAAATGTTCACTATTGAGTGATTGGCTTGTCTACAAAACAAATCATCTACATGCTTGCTTTCGTCTCTCTTATTTAGGGTATGTTTGGATTGGGGGTTTGGGGGGGGGGGCATAGGGGAGAAGGTATATTAGGAAGGAAAATTTCTAAAAATTGTAAAAAAGTTTATTATTTTTTGGAGTTTTCTCTCACAATATTTTTTCTCCCTAATTTTCTCTTCATCCAAACATAGATTTAGTTTGGTCTATAGATGATTTATATGGGATATGATCTATAGAGAAATAAGCTAATACCTCTGATCTTAAATGTAAAACCTAATTTATAGTCCATATTGTACTACAAACTAGATCCTTCATTAATGACCGCGGATGAGAATATTGTTCACATGAACAATATAGATTTTTGTTATGCATACAGATCATTCCATTGCTTATGTTGTCAAAACAAAACAAAACAGTTCATCCCACAGTCTATTTGTTCATTGATAATTGGATAGGGGATAGACGTGAATAAATCTAAAAAGGTTAAGATATATCCAGCACTCTAAACTAATTTTCAAATAACACCCAATATCATCCTAAACTAATTTTTTGTTAATTTAGCACCTTGAAGTATTTTTCAATAGCATCCTAAACTAATTTTTAGGCTATTGAGTGCTATTGAAAAAATACTTAGAGGAGCTGGATGAACAAAAATTAGTTTATGATAGTGATAGTAGTATGCTGGATGTAACATAACACCAACTAAAACTAAAAGAGAAAGGGAAAGAAAATATACTCTTTCGAGGAATCGAAGGGCAGCCCCACAATGCTTTTAGCTTCTTCAATAGCCAAATTAAACCTCTTGAGATCTTTCTGTGAACAACTCAATATTCCACTGTCCACAATCCGAAGTTGCGACGGCTTCACATCATAGAAAATAGGAACGATTCGTTTCTTTGATTCCATGATGAGTGAGAGCTCATGGAGACAGTAATAGGAGTCACAATAACGAGGCGAAAACACAGCAACCCCAACATTACATCCTCGTATAGCCTTGTCAATAGTGTCCAACAACCTATCTCCTGGTCTCAGGTTTTCTGCGTCCAAGAACGGCTTGCATCCTTGCTGCGTCAGATGGTTGTACAACAAACGAACCACCGATCGTCTCGTATCGACCGTACGGTGGTTGATGAACACGTCGCATGCGGGCCTAGCAACGTTGTACCAAATTTTTGCATGCAATCCCATTATTTTCTTCAAACAAATTAAAAGCCTGTATGTGTGTGTCTAGCTACCTATATAGCTATAGCTACTGAACTAGGTTTGGTTTCTGTCTGCTGTTTTGTTAGCACGTATGGTTACTCATGCAACGTTATAAATATATAGGAATTTTGAGCTTTGAAACTGAGGGAAAACGACGAAAAAGTCAGACCTGGGAAGATACCTAGTACTTGGGAAAAACCGCCGTTCGTCTTTGAATATATGCTTTTCTTGATGTTAGGGTTGACTTGCTGGCTAGGAATATGTTGTTCTACAAACACGTGTAATTATTTTGTCAGTTCTACAAACGTTATATATATTTATGCGCACGTTTTTTGGCCAGATCGAACGCATGCATTCAAATATTAATTTGTTGCCAAATATGAATGTAATGTCAGTATATTATGCGCATAATAGTATATTAGAAATGCCAATTAATAGTTTAATTATCTCTTGACCAAAGTTATTTTCGTGGCTTATAGTGCTTCCAGCACTGTTAAGTAAGTTCTTCGTTGCTTCATTTTCGTTCTTGATGAAAACTATGCTGCTATAATGACTACTGACTAAGTGGTAATTCATCTTAAATATTTTGATGTTCAAGCCATGGTGATGGAATCTATTTATATGTAAGCTTTATTAGGTCCATAAAAGGTATCTTTTTTAAGATACCCAACAAGTTCATTATTTGTTTATCCATAAATTTCCTCAAATTTTAACTTTTAAGTTTTAATTGTATCCCCATTTAAAATAGAGTTATGGAATTGAAATGCACTTGTATTATCCTTTTTTTTTTTTTGGATTTTCAACTTGAATCAAAATAATTTACTGGCACTTTTACTGTATCGCTCATTGTTACTTCCTCAGTCCCTAAATATAAGTACTACTACAATTCTTATTATAGGCATTCAGAAAGGTGTTTGATCTGATTATTTTTATAAGAAATTTGATAGTTTTAGGGATTATTAATTTATTTCATATATATATATATATATATATATATATATAATATGAGTAACGCAAGATAGTAGAAATTAATATGATGTTAAAATTTAATGTCATTAACAGGATAATATTGGATATCATTTTAATTTTATAACAAATTTGATGCTTTTAACTGTTTTTATAATCAATAATTGTGAATTAGTTAGAAGCAATTCATATTTGAGACTAAAGTAGTGGTCTAAATTCTAACTCCCTCTATTCGTGCATATAAACTACAAATAACCGAATTAAAAAGTTGGTTAAAGACAATAAATGTATATATAGGCGGCCTAGTATACAAGACTCGTACTAGATGAAGTATAGGAGGGATAAATATACGCAACTTTACTCTCGTAAGTGAAGATGATGTTCTCAAGATCTAAACCCAAAATCTCCAAGTCATATGGCAGTAACCTTACTGTTATTATGAGACTCACACTCTCTCCGATTCTAAAATATACAGGTTAGAGCAAAATTAGTATAGAAATTGAAATCTCTTTTTAACTGGTTGATAGACAGCAAGTTTCAGGAAAAAAGGAGAAGGATTTTAAATTATACAACTACACATCTTATATTCCCTTTTAATGGCCACGAAAGCTAAGGTTCAATTAAAGGCAATAAATGTGTAGTAAATGTAATATTTTTTTTTTACAAATATACCCATATTTATGGAGAAAGTGAGAGAGAGAACGAATGAGAAAAGAAATGAGAGAGAATAAGTAGAAAAAATACAAGTGTATAATTAACTGTAGGTATAAATAAAAAATGAATTAAATTTTTAGACATACAAAGTGTGTAACTTATAAAAAAATAGCGCTATTATTCCAAAAGATTGTAACTTATTTAGGAAGGAGGGAGTACCTTCTTTTGTTCCTTAATACACTACAAGTTTTAATGCAAATTTCTAGGTATAATTAATATTTTTTTTATGTTCAGCCTATGTTTAAAAAAAATATTAAATGAAGGGTAAAAATGAAAAGAAAAAACAGTTTTTCTATAATTCATAGATTTTGGTACATCCTTGGTTTGTGTATTTTAAAATATTAGGACTTATATATTTATTGATTGAGGAAGTGTAGTTTATCTAATAAATGAAAATAGGTGGTTAATTATTGTCTTTGGAAAAAAGAGAGAGGCAATCTATAAGAGTATTTAATATCTGATGGTTGGTTTTATTTTATACGCAACAAAACGCGGTACATAATGATACATAGCTTATGACTCGATGAATTATATTGCTTCTATTTAAAATTGGTCTAATACCAATTTCCTTTTCTAAATTCTTCATTAGTCATATATCCGGACAACTAAAGATATAAGTGTTATAATAAGACAACAAAAGGTTCATTCCATTGTCAAGGAATTGGCTCATAAAACACAATGTCACAAACACAATGTCACAAGTTCAAATCCTATTATCAATGTGAGTTACATTTTTAGTGGGTAAATTGTAAGGACTATAAACATTTTTTTTTAAGTCTTGAAACATATCCTAACTCTATTGAGACCATTAGAACCCAAGTCACCTATACTTTTGATTTAATAACAAACAAACAGAAAGATAAGTGTAATGACAATATCACTTTTTAATAGTCAAAATTCAATACTTCATTTGTTTTAAATTATACATACGTACAACACATTTAAAGGGAATTAAAGTGGAGTCTAGGTTTGAAATTATGGATTCTTTTGGCCTGAGTTGAAATTATAGTTTGAAACCTTTAAGTTTCAATGATTCATTTGAGTTCACCCATTAAAAGTTATTAATTCATTAATAACTTGGTTGTAAGAGATATAAAAAGACCTCCTATATACGGTGGTTACACACATATTGTTCAAGTTAAGTCTCTACATCGTGTAGATGTTTGACGTATATTAAATACTAACATATACAACGTAACTCATAAGATAAAAAACGTGTTGATTATATTAAAAATGAAAGGTTACTTTAAGATATATGGAACGAATATATGTGTGTGTGTGTGTGTGTGAATCATTTGTCATTTGTTTTGATTGTGTAAAACGTGTTTGACGTATACTAACATAAAACTTAGAAAACTTGCTCATGATTACATTATAGGAACCGAAAGAATATTTTTCGATATTTGGAAATATAGAATTAGAAAGCTAGACACTTCCAAAAGACTGACAAAGAAACTATATATAAACATATATTCAAATAATTGGCCATTAGTTCTGTTTGTCTTAGTCCAAGTTCAAGCATATCTAAATTTTATGATAATCTGAACGGATGAGGAATTTTGTTAACAAACAAAGAATTGCGGCCAGTAATTGGTGCCAACCATCATTGAGACATAAATATGTCTCATTGTATATTGACAAAATAATTTGACGAAACCTAAGGCTAGGCTTCTCAACCATAGCTATAATTTCTTTTTCTTTTTCGATAAAAAGCTACAATTTCTTATGACAACCCCCCTCCCAAAACAAAAATAATTGTGATACACCCTAGCTATATTTATAGTATGTAACATCCCAAAATTTATTCAAAAGCTAAGGATTAATTTATGGGAGTTAGATAGTAAGCCAAATTATGGAAGCTATGAAATTTAAGGAATCTTAAATTAAACAAAGGGAAAAATAAAGACCTAGTGTGTGTAATTAATAGGATAAAAATATACCTATATATATAATAATAATTAAAACACACACACCCTCTTCCCACACATCACACACAATTCATATAATTAAATAACACACACACTACCCACATGGCACACACATACACATTTTTAATTAAAAAAAAACACACCCTCTCTCTCACTCTCTTAATCACACGGAAGCACACACACACACTTTGCATTCTCTTCAGCCAAAATCCAAAAAAGAAAGAAAAGAGTGAGTGAGTGAAAAAGAGAGAGAGCAAGAGACACATAATAGAAAAAGAGAGATACGTAAGAGTGATCGGTGCTACCAGATGAAGGAAGAAGTGATTACAAATTCTACATACAAGTCCATATCCTAATATAGGTGAGTTTCCTTCCCATATTCTTAACTCTTTCTAGTTGATTTGAGATTATTTTTGGGTAATTTGGGAAGCATAAGAACCTAGTATAATGAATTGTTGACTTGTGAGGTTTTGTTTTGGGAAAAATAGTGCATGAAGAAGGAATGAGAATTTGTCAAATTTGAGGTTTCCAATCAATTCTACACGAAAAATTATGTGGGAATACATGTGATTTTGATTTTTGGATGATTATATATAAGTCTAGAATTTTTAGAAAATAAGAGGAGTTGCTGTTCGGTTAGTTTCTCTGAAATCATATTGGTTGTAAAATAAATTTCGGTAACCAAACCTAGTCCGAAAATTATGAAAGTTTCCAGAAGGAAAGTAGACATCTTAAGCTTTAATTTATATATAATATGTATCATTTGGGTTTATAAATAGTGAGATATGAATTTTTAAATTTAGATGATGAATCTGGAACGTTTTATGGTACAAACGAGGTTTGACGAAATTATGGGAATTTTTTAGCTATAATTTATGAATGGTAATATTTTTCCATGAACATATATTTAAATATGATCATATAAGATTTTGAACCATCCCATTTGGAGTTCTAGATATTTAGTTATGAATTTTAGAAGTTAAGCTACTGAAACTGGAAAGATTTTCTGGCAGTGCAAAAAAAATTTAAAACTGGGAATTATTCATGGATAGGTGGTAGTTAAAAGTATTTTTATATTAAAATAGACTTCATAAGTGACACATATAATTTGGAACCACCTTAATTGGATATTTCTAGGCCAAGATATGAATTTTCAAAGATTATTGAAAATTCTGACAGAATTGAGTTATAGTGAAAAAAAATAAAAAGTAAGTGTATTTTTGAAATAATTGGGACTCTAAGGGTCAAATTAAATACTTAGATTGGTATGAGTCCATTAAATACCTATTGGAATTAAGGTATTAGCTATAATGATAACCTACCAAGGTGTCTTAAATTATTTTGGAATAAGTAATAATTCGTCCATCCGTAAATTATAAATTATAGGATTTGACATTTGCCCGGGACGCCTAAGAGACTGAGAACAGGAACCAAATTTGGAAAGACTGTCAGGTAGTACCTTATCTCTTATATCATATGTGATGCCATGTATGTGTACCATATCATCTGTATATGTGTGGGACAGATAGTCCATAGGCGGTAAGACCCGTAAGTACAAGTTACACCGGGAGTTACCCGGGGGCGTCTTGAGTCAGGTAGGCTTAAGGCAGAAAGCCCGTGACTGTACCTTGTATGGGGCAGAGGCCCTGGGCAGCCAGATTGTGAATCTCAAGCGCTGTGAGTATGAGATAAGGGACCGGTTAGGCCCTTTTATGTGCTGCATTTCTGTAAGTTGTGCTGTTTGATGATTTGTTTTACATGCTTAGTATTTGCATATTATATGAGTGATCTGTGTACTACTGAGATTCTTTTGAATCTCACCCCTTTTTCAACAAATAATATACAGCAAAGGCGTCCAGCTCTAAGGGCAAGAAGGTAATATAGACGGACAAAGAAGAGACAAATAAATTATGGATTGTTTGGTTATCATTTTATTTTGGATGACTATAAAATATTTATAAGTAGTAGTAGTAGTAGCGATAGTAATACTGGTACTCGCGACGCAGACTGTATAAGTTGTAATCCGTACGCTAGACTTTCGATAACGTATTGGTATCCAGAAACCAATAAGTTAACCATCACGATGCGAGCTATGGATAGAAAATGATCTGTATTTTAAATAAATGATTTTGAAACTGATAAAGATAATGAATTTACAAATTAAAATTTAGACCATACATATTTATTTTAAAAAGTTTTTGAAAATCCTATACAAATATAAGATTAAACTATTCTTAAATTGGGACTTTAAATTATTTTGGTCTCAAATTTAAAACCATTATATATTTAAACTAATCTAAAGGCTTTAGAAAATAAGGTATTACATAGTACAGTATATTGGAGGAAAGGTGGATCGGAAAATAAGTTCAAATAATCCAAATATTGTTTTTTAGGTGAAGCAACCGTGTCGGCTTATGTCTTGGTAACTTTTTCAAAATTAAATCAAAGATTACAATAAATGGTGTAATTTCAGATTGTATCTTAAGGAGCTCTTTATTAATTACCTAGCAATTAAATGTGATAATTGACATTAAACAATAAAAAAGATTTTAAACGTTTTATCTATCAACTATGTTGCAATAAAACTAAAATGCCTTAAAAACTAATATTTTTGGATTTATGGTATACAAATGGATAGAATGGAAATTGGTTTTGAAAATTATAATGGAAATCTCATAAATCAATGGATTTCATCTACCATTTGATTCAAAATATTTTTAAGAGTGTGCTAGTTTAACAAATTTGCCTAAAAAAATTTATGAGCTAATTTGAGTTAGGTGAATTAAATATTCCACTCCAGGTAAAACTTAATTTCCTTAATTGAAATCCAATTCATAACTTTAGCCAATGGAATCAACAATATGCAAGATACAAGTAACTAAAAACCATTGAATTACAAAAATAAAATATTCATAATAACTCCAAACATAAGTTTAACCAAGTCAATGTATAAAAAAGTGCTACTAATGAAGTTTAAAGTGTCAAATGCACAAAGTTAAAACCAAATACACACTAATCTCATCAACTGTATGGAACCCTAATGCACAATACCAATCCAACATATATATAAATCAAATTCTAAACCTAGAATTTAACAATACAATGGAAATAAAAAAGAAATTAAGTGCTAAACACTCCCCTTATTGTAACATCCCAAAAATTTAATGCAAGGATTAAATTATGGAAATTAGATAGTAAGCCAATTTATGGAACCTACAAAATTTAAGGAAACTTAAATTTGACAAAGGGAAAAATTAGGACCTAGTGTGTGTAATTTATAGGATAAAAATATACCTATATGTGTATAAAAACACACACACCCACACTTGACAACACACAACACGTACAGCCTCCTCATTTGCACAACACAAGCATGCACTCTCCTTCACGTATTTCTCTTCTTTCTTTCCTTTTCATTTGCCACACTTGGAGCATCATTAGCACACACACGTACGCATGACTCATTCTTTTCCTTTTCTCCCATTTGACCAAGCATGCAACGTGTTCCACATATATATTATCAAACTGCCCACTTCTTTATCTCTTCATCTTCATCTATCATCTATCATATGGAGAAAAACGAAAAGAAAAACAAGCACAGAAAAACACAGCAGAAACAAAACAGAAAACAGAGAAATAGAGAAACAGAAAACAAGAGAAGAGAGACATGAGTGAGAGGAAGAACAAGCTCCAAATCTCACACACAACATCATAAACGTGTTTAGGTAAGTTTCTTCTACTTTAACCTTGGATTTCCATTGGATTTGTGGTTGTTTTCTGGGTTGTTTTGCTGCTGGAATCAAGAGAAGTTACCAAAAACGTTTTGTTACCGTTCAGTTTCAAAAGCAGCAAGTTTGTGTCCGTTTTGCATGAGATTTTCGATTCCTTTTCTTCTGTAATCACGTCCCAAAACTCAAGGAACATGTTTAGGAGTATGTAGAGTCAAAATCTTTGAGATTAGAGTCCAAAAATCATGGTTGCATGTGAGTTTTATCAACTCTGTTTTGGTCGCCGGAAAACAGAGGTTTTATCGGAAACTTTCAGAAGCTCAAACGGAGGCTACAGATGAAGTTTTCATCTGGTTCTTTTTTATATGGAAATTTTAGGATGTGTAGTATGAAATAGAATCAAGAAGAGCTCAATTTGGTGTCAAAACGAATAAGTTATCAATTTTTGAAGTTAGACTGTCCAAAACTGATGTTCATCAGAGTCAGTCAGTTTCGTGTAGCTTTTTGACCAACCAAATCACGTCCATTATTTACACAACTTTACAGGGAGATAGTAGACATAACAAGCTTTAAAATGAGTGGTCGAATACATCATTTGGATATCTGTAGAGAGAGTTATGATTTTTGAAAGATGGGTTTAGAAACAGGTACAATCCAGAACGTCCAGACTCTAGTAGTTGATTTCGTGGTATTTTTGAATTATGTAATATTTTCCAATAGCCATGAAAATTTCCAGAATTGAAGTTCATAGTCTTAGCTTTAATTTGGTATATATTTTGTGTTAATTGGATTAGTATACTAAGAGATATGAATTTTTGAAGTCAGTTGTTCTCAAACTGTGTTTCTGGAAAACAGTTTGTTTGTGTCGAACTTTTGGAAAATCAAACCTTTCCGAAAAATTATGAAACTTTCCAGATTTAAAGTAGACGTCCATATCTTCAATTTGATGTGTAGAACATAATTTTTGGACAAGTATATTAGGAGATATAGATTTTCAAAGTCATGCTATGTTTCTGGAGACTAATCTGGAATAGGGGTATTTCGGGAAATTCTGGGAGTAATATGGTAAATCTGGGTAGATTTGGATATTTTTCCATGAAACTATATTTCAATAGCTTCATGTAGGCTTTAGACCCAGTCAATTTAGATTTTTCTAGAATTAGTTATGATTTTTCAAAGTTAACTGAAAAATCTGTCAATTTGTTGAAGAATAGTAAAATTACACTATGCAAAATTATATAGTGTATAAGCCACTGAAACTGAGATAATCAGAAGAATATGATTAAAGATAGTAGTAATACAAGTAATAACCAATTACTTGTTAATTTTAATTCATAGGAACTGGTAAAAGCCCGAGCCGAAGAAAAAGTTTTGGATAAACAGTTGGACTGGAAAAGGACCCAGGTAGTAATTCTTTCTCTCATGCAATATGTGATTATTTATATGATGTGTATTCCATTTTCTGTAACATGACAGTGCCTGTGGCACAACACGCGAATAAGCCAGGGTCTAAACATATCGTTTGACCATGGACACGAGTTTAGCCGGGGTTGCAAACAGTCGTTTGGCCTTGGACAGTATGCATACAACACGAGTTAGCATTTTGCATATCATGGTGCATTGCATATTTATTTATCGCATTTTATATGATTGATTGTACATTACTACTGAGATTCATTCGAATCTCACCCTTTTTCAACATCTAAAAATATTCCAGCAAAGGACAGCGGCTCTAAGGGCAAAACCGTAATTACTGGCGGATGAAGGTCCAGTCATAGTCAAGAGTTACATCTGATTATCTTTAGTTGTGAAATTTATTTCTTTTGTACTCTGTATGTATTTTTCAACCTAGATGAGGATTTTCTGTATTATCAGTGAGTACTTATTATCAGTATAGTTTCACTATTTCTGTTTGCCATCTGAACGACACATTTATTATATAGCGAATATCAGAATATTAAGGGGTTTGACAATTTTGGTATCAGAGCAGTGGTTCTGGCCACAGTGTGCGCAGTTCGGGCAACAGAATAATATACTGATATGCTTTATTATACAATGACATGAACAGCGAAGTGAATTACTTCGGCTGGTTCACAGTCAAGCCTTAGAGAAACAGTAAATACCTAGAGGGTAGTATAAAGATGACCCGAATTAGTTGGGTAAGGCCAGAGTGTGGGCCTTAACCTAGACTAGAATCACCAATAGGCTGACTAGTGTCAGACAGATAAGCTACAGAAAACTTGGTGGATCTCAGAGAGCAAATCACAGTGTATGAGTCCGAGTGCATGTATCGGCACTGATATGCAGTCCCTACATAATACTTTAATGCCCGGAGGCAGTAAACATGACTTTTATGATAAGGGCAGGCACGGGGTACTGGTGGTCGAAAGTATTTCGAACTGGTATTTATATTTTTGCACGAGTACACAAAAGTTAAGCGTGCTTAACCCAGGAAAATCTCAAGATGGGTGACCCCCTGGGAAGTTACATGAACATGTTATGTAACGTAAAAGAGCAAGAACATGTTGTACAGTAGCTCAGAGGTTATACATTGTTACAGGTTTTCCCTATCTATTGTAAACCTCTGTTATATGTTATTACAGGAGTACCTGTCTACCCAATATGTTGTGAAATGACTGATATACCCTTACGTTATGACGAAATAGAATATTAGAGTGGCACAATAGAAGCATAGTGAACCTATTCGCAATTCTTGAAAGTTGCAAGAGAGGTTGTCAGTTGCACCAGTGATTATCATCCCATATTACAATATGACCTGTGAGGTCGACAGTGACACAACACATGTGGTATACCGTATGACTATATGGTCCCAATAATGCAGCAATGAGGCAACCTTATCAGAGCATGTTATTCAACCCCATGATCAGAATGCACCCCTGACATGGCCAGATGAGAGTTCTGGTTGCACTGGTGAAAAGCACAAGTAACCCTATGGTCGGGAGGCGGTGCGTAAAACATGCGGCTGAGGCGGTGTGGCCAACAATGTTACATCCTGCGTGATGTACAGTGATATTACCCATGTAAACCTATGTGGTTTGCAGGAACATGACCAGTATGGTATACAGTGACACCACTTATGTAGCTTATAGTCACACAATTTGTATGAGTTTTGATGACTCATCTAAATAGAGATAGGGATGAGCCCTAGAGTAGTAGGGCATAATGGTGGCAATTACCTTTCAAACAGTATGATGTTAACAATTCTAGAATCAACTACCCCACTCATATGGTAAAGCTAGCAACAGTTAATTTTATTTGAGAGTATGAGACAATTACAGACAGGTTGATACCTGCTCTATAACATTTATATGACAAGTAAAGATATTACGATGTGACAAATAGGGATAAAGCAATCATTTTGGTCCGGAACAAAATCATTGCCTTGATCCTGAATAGTGCACACCGTACGGGAAGTAACGGTCAAATAGTCCTTTGACCCTGAACCCTGAGCAGATGGACATATTTCTAGACAGAGCTGGTTATAGACAAACAAGAGTAAAGACAGACATAGAAATAGTAAGTCTAGCGTACACAATTGTATTGGGCTGTAATGTCAAAATATTTAGAGTTGTGAAAATAGAACGGCATAAGCCGTATGGCTAAGTATATCACCCAGAGTCCCAATAAGGTAATGAGACTTAGAATCATTAGCGAACTATATGTCTTGAGATCATAAAACTTGTTGAACTTGTATTCCTCAGTTTAGCAAATTGTTAAGAAATCAAAGTATGCAAAATAGAAAACAAAGGCAATAAGACCCAAGGTACATGTTTGCATAGGGCAGTATCCCTGGGCAGTAAGATCCAACAAGCACTTTTTGCTATATAGAACAGTGACGAACATGTTGAAGAGTAAGCAACTCCATGCCAAGTTGAGCAAATGTAGGTTGTGGTTATCAGAAGTTAAATTTTTGAGCTATATGATCTTACAGCAAGGTGTCTCAGTAGATTCAAACAAGGTAGAAGCAGTACCGAACTGGAAGAGGCCAGAAACAGTATTTGAGATACACAATTTTTCTGGATCTTACAGGTTATTATAGGCGATTCATACAGAATTTCTCTAGAATAGCTTTGCCATTGACAAAGTTAACACGAAAAACTCAACCTTTTGTGTGGGACAACAGTTGTGAGAAGAGCTTCACAGAGCTGAAACAGAAATTAACAACAGTACCAGTGTTAACAATCCCAGATCCACAGTTGACCTTTGTTGTCTACACAGATGCCTGTGAGCATGGATTGGGATGTGTTCTGATGCAACATGGCCGAGTAGTGGCATATGCATCTCGTCAGCTGAAGCCTCACGAACAAAAATATCCTACACATGATCTTGAGTTAGCGGCAATTGTATTTGCACTAAAAATCTGGAGACATTATCTCTATGGGGTGACTGTAGAGTTGTACTGTGACCACAAGAGCTTAAAGTATTTATACGATCAGAAAGAGCTCAATATGCGGCAACGCAGGTGGATGGAGTTACTTAAAGACTATAATCTAGAGATCAAGTATCATCCAGGCAAGGCTAATGTAGTAGCAGATGCATTGAGCCGTAAAACAATACAGGTAGCAGCCCTTATGATTCATGAGCAAAGGCTGATTGAAGATTTTAGGGATCTTAATCTGTCTAACCAGATCATGACTAAAGGCAGCAATGTCAGTCAGACAGAGAATTATCTAAGAGCAGTTATAGAAGAAGCTCAGATACAAGATAAACATGCACAGTCTATTAGAGACAGAATTACAAACAGAGAAACTCAGGAACATGACTTGTCACCAAGTGGGTTAGTCAGATACAAGAAGCGAATATATGTTCCACCACAACCTGAGTTGAAAAGACAAATCATGGAAGAAGCACACAAGAGTAAATATACTCTGCATCCAGGAGCAACTAAGATGTACCACAATTTGAAATCCACATATTGGTGGCCAGGCATGAAAAAGGATGTAACAAGGTTTGTTGCTTGTTGCCTTACATGTCAGAAAGTCAAAGCTGAGCACCAACGACCTTCAGGACTACTGCAAAACCCTGCAATTCCTGAGTGGAAATGGGAGAGCATCACTATGGATTTTGTGACAGGACTACCAAAAGTCTAAAACCATGTTGCCATCTGGGTGATTGAAAATCGATTCACGAAGACAGCTCATTTCTCCCAATTAGCATTCACTATTCTTCCGATAAATTTGCAGGCATTTATATTAAAGAGATAGTACGTTTACATGGTACGCCAAAGAACATCATATCTGACAGAGATCCTCGGTTCACTTCCAAATTTTGGAAGGCGGTACACGAGGCTTTGGGTACTAAGCTCCGATTCAGTATGGCCTATCATCCTCAGACAGACGGACAAACTGAGAGAACAATTCAGACATTAGAAGATATGCTCAGAGCATGCGTGATTAATTTCAAAGGTAGTTGGGACCAATTCCTTCCTTTGGCGGAATTCGCATACAATAACAGCTATCATTCGAGCATTCAAATGGCTCCCTATGAAGCGTTGTATGGAAGGAAGTGCCAATCACCCTTATGCTGGGCAGAGTTATCCGAGAGGCAGATGTACGGCCCAGATATTGTTGATCAAACAACAGAGCAAATAAAGTTGATTAAGCAGAGGTTACTAGCTGCACAAAGTCGACAGAAGAGCTATGCTGACAAAAGGCGAAAACCTCTTGAGTTTCAAGTTGGAGACCACGTATTTATGAAGGTTTCGCCTACTATTGGCATTCGTAGGGCGTTAAAGGTGAAAAAGCTTAGCCCAAGATACATCAGTCCTTTCGAGATCTTGTCTAAGATTGAGCCAGTAGCGTATCAAATAGCTTTACCCCAAGTTTGAGTAGACTACATGATGTCTTCCACGTCTCATAGCTGAAGAAATATCAACCAGATCCAGAACATGTGATTGAATATGAAGAGGTTGACATGCGAGATGATTGAACGTATGAGGTCACACCAGACCGAATTATTGATCGACAGGAGAAACAACTAAGACATAGGAGTATTCCATTCATCAAAGTAGTATGGAAGAGGTTATCTCCCAGAGAAGCAACTTGGGAAGTTAAAGAAGACATAAAGAGACGATACCCATAATTTATGTCTTCATATATGTAACAAATTTCGAGGACGAAATTAATTTTACGGGGGGAGAATTGTAACATCCCAAAAATTTAATGCAAGGATTAAATTATGGAAATTAGATAGTAAGCCAATTTATGGAACCTACAAAATTTAAGGAAACTTAAATTTGACAAAGGGAAAAATTAGGACCTAGTGTGTGTAATTTATAGGATAAAAATATACCTATATGTGTATAAAAACACACACACCCACACTTGACAACACACAACACGTACAGCCTCCTCATTTGCACAACACAAGCATGCACTCTCCTTCACGTATTTCTCTTCTTTCTTTCCTTTTCATTTGCCACACTTGGAGCATCATTAGCACACACACGTACGCATGACTCATTCTTTTCCTTTTCTCCCATTTGACCAAGCATGCAACGTGTTCCACATATATATTATCAAACTGCCCACTTCTTTATCTCTTCATCTTCATCTATCATCTATCATATGGAGAAAAACGAAAAGAAAAACAAGCACAGAAAAACACAGCAGAAACAAAACAGAAAACAGAGAAATAGAGAAACAGAAAACAAGAGAAGAGAGACATGAGTGAGAGGAAGAACAAGCTCCAAATCTCACACACAACATCATAAACGTGTTTAGGTAAGTTTCTTCTACTTTAACCTTGGATTTCCATTGGATTTGTGGTTGTTTTCTGGGTTGTTTTGCTGCTGGAATCAAGAGAAGTTACCAAAAACGTTTTGTTACCGTTCAGTTTCAAAAGCAGCAAGTTTGTGTCCGTTTTGCATGAGATTTTCGATTCCTTTTCTTCTGTAATCACGTCCCAAAACTCAAGGAACATGTTTAGGAGTATGTAGAGTCAAAATCTTTGAGATTAGAGTCCAAAAATCATGGTTGCATGTGAGTTTTATCAACTCTGTTTTGGTCGCCGGAAAACAGAGGTTTTATCGGAAACTTTCAGAAGCTCAAACGGAGGCTACAGATGAAGTTTTCATCTGGTTCTTTTTTATATGGAAATTTTAGGATGTGTAGTATGAAATAGAATCAAGAAGAGCTCAATTTGGTGTCAAAACGAATAAGTTATCAATTTTTGAAGTTAGACTGTCCAAAACTGATGTTCATCAGAGTCAGTCAGTTTCGTGTAGCTTTTTGACCAACAAAATCACGTCCATTATTTACACAACTTTACAGGGAGATAGTAGACATAACAAGCTTTAAAATGAGTGGTCGAATACATCATTTGGATATCTGTAGAGAGAGTTATGATTTTTGAAAGATGGGTTTAGAAACAGGTACAATCCAGAACGTCCAGACTCTAGTAGTTGATTTCGTGGTATTTTTGAATTATGTAATATTTTCCAATAGCCATGAAAATTTCCAGAATTGAAGTTCATAGTCTTAGCTTTAATTTGGTATATATTTTGTGTTAATTGGATTAGTATACTAAGAGATATGAATTTTTGAAGTCAGTTGTTCTCAAACTGTGTTTCTGGAAAACAGTTTGTTTGTGTCGAACTTTTGGAAAATCAAACCTTTCCGAAAAATTATGAAACTTTCCAGATTTAAAGTAGACGTCCATATCTTCAATTTGATGTGTAGAACATAATTTTTGGACAAGTATATTAGGAGATATAGATTTTCAAAGTCATGCTATGTTTCTGGAGACTAATCTGGAATAGGGGTATTTCGGGAAATTCTGGGAGTAATATGGTAAATCTGGGTAGATTTGGATATTTTTCCATGAAACTATATTTCAATAGCTTCATGTAGGCTTTAGACCCAGTCAATTTAGATTTTTCTAGAATTAGTTATGATTTTTCAAAGTTAACTGAAAAATCTGTCAATTTGTTGAAGAATAGTAAAATTACACTATGCAAAATTATATAGTGTATAAGCCACTGAAACTGAGATAATCAGAAGAATATGATTAAAGATAGTAGTAATACAAGTAATAACCAATTACTTGTTAATTTTAATTCATAGGAACTGGTAAAAGCCCGAGCCGAAGAAAAAGTTTTGGATAAACAGTTGGACTGGAAAAGGACCCAGGTAGTAATTTTTTCTCTCATGCAATATGTGATTATTTATATGATGTGTATTCCATTTTCTGTAACATGACAGTGCCTGTGGCACAACACGCGAATAAGCCAGGGTCTAAACATATCGTTTGACCATGGACACGAGTTTAGCCGGGGTTGCAAACAGTCGTTTGGCCTTGGACAGTATGCATACAACACGAGTTAGCATTTTGCATATCATGGTGCATTGCATATTTATTTATCGCATTTTATATGATTGATTGTACATTACTACTGAGATTCATTCGAATCTCACCCTTTTTCAACATCTAAAAATATTCCAGCAAAGGACAGCGGCTCTAAGGGCAAAACCGTAATTACTGGCGGATGAAGGTCCAGTCATAGTCAAGAGTTACATCTGATTATCTTTAGTTGTGAAATTTATTTCTTTTGTACTCTGTATGTATTTTTCAACCTAGATGAGGATTTTCTGTATTATCAGTGAGTACTTATTATCAGTATAGTTTCACTATTTCTGTTTGCCATCTGAACGACACATTTATTATATAGCGAATATCAGAATATTAAGGGGTTTGACACTTATGAAGCTCCAAGCATTAAGACTCAAACCACTGCTCTATGAGTGAAGGATTTAGCCACAAACTACCATCTAAAGAATCAAACCTGATTTCTCAGGTCATAACGCAAATTTTGATCAGAAACTAAACTGCAAAATATAAAACTTCGTAGAGGGACTTAACTATAAATTTTAAAACATTTGTGGGATTAAACTATAATTTGATCCCAAACTTCTATTTTCAAATTCGGTCCAATTTCTTCAATTACCTACGATAAGAAACAATTAATTCAATATCAAATCTTCTCAAAAATTAATGATTAAGAGTAATTATATTTTTTATAATAACTTCTATTTTCAAATTTGATCCAATTTCTTCAAGTTCCTAAAATAAAAAACAATTAATCTAACATAAAATATTCTCAAAAATTAATGATTAAAAATAATTATATTTTTTATGAAAATTTTACTCTTTTTAGATATAATTTAATGTATTTATTCTTAATTTCAATTTATCACAAGAAAGGTATTTTAAGCTCAATAACTATGACAAATCTCCAAATAATGTATGAAAATATATAATAAAATAATAATTTATCATTGGGCCAACAATAATGATAATATAGTCTTTGTTTATCCTTATAGCTTGTTTGGGTTTTTATTTAATTCTTTGATAACATATTTTTTAGAATTCAATTTAAATTTTCAATATAAACTTAATTATCCTTGTAGCTGTTATTTTTCTTGGAAGGTTTGAAGATATTATTTTTAATGAAAAATCTATAATTACATATAAAAAGAAATCAAATTAAAATTTGAAAAATAAAATAATTTTGCTCATAAAAATAAAATATTATTTTAATTTTAAATAAGTTGACATTAAAATTTATTACTTCCTGACTTGTTATATGATCTAATTAACTTCATAAACTAAGAAAATTGATTAAATTAATTATTTTGTTGTTATTGTGCAAAAAATGTACACGACATTTTTTTAAATACTTCTCTTGAAAAGAGGGAGAAAGCTGCGAAATTAATTAGGATAATTTGAAAGGGGGGGGGGATTTCTAAGCAAGACAAATTCATTAACTAAATCTTACGTTTAGAAATAAAGTGACGAGTAGTTTATAAGTCGGCAATAACTTGAAGATTTGAAGCATTGACATTAAATTTAACTGCGACTTTTGCTGTCCTCGCCATAACGAACTGAAGAATCAATTTCTTCTGCCGTTTTGCCTTCGCCGCGTAAGTTACGCTATTAAACTCCATGATGATATTTTGTATAATGGAATAAGAATAATAGTTATACAATATTTTCTAAAAATGTGGTAATTAAATTAATCCCTGTCGACATGAAAGATTAATTAATTAACTGCGGCTTGACTTCCATTTTTAGGTTTTCACATAAGTTAGACTTGTTTAACCAAAATAGAAAATAGTTATCAATGCTGCAGCCTCCTACATACTGATTGGCTATCACTGCATATCTTATTTGCGCCCATAGTTTGGATCCTCTATATTTATATAAGAAAATATATATTATATTTAGCCAAAAAAGGATAGAGAGAACGGAGTAAATATTTTAAGATATAGATTCAATAAAATATCATAATCCCTTATCTATCCCTGTTTTGTTAGATTGTGTGTGTTTGAACCACTACCACTACCAATTCATTCCCGGGTTTGGTTTTCAATTCCTTATTATTTATAAAGGGAGATAATTTCAATAAAATTTATATCACAGTTCATAAATAATTACTGCAAAGATATTTTATTTTCTAATAATACCTCAGGACTTATTTATGAGAAATAAGAGATAATTAAAATCTAACCATAAATTATTTCTTATAAAATACGGGGAGGTATGTGATCGTTGCTTTATAAACGTTATTGGTGTAATCCTGATATCATTGCTTTAGAAACTTTCTTAATTACTAAATTCAACTTGCTTTTAAAGACTTGATGAAAATCTCCTTTGTAAGAGTCGGGTGTTTGTCTTTTCCAACGTTTCATTGTCAAAAAGGAACAAAGTTAGTATGGAAAATTTTATTGGGTTCTATGGATTTGACGTAATTTTAGTCAATTCTTAAAATTTTATGAAATTTCACTATATACCATAAATTAAAATGAAATTTAATTTTGTCGGTGAAAAAATAATGATACCCTTCTTTTATTTTTTTTAAAAGAGCATTTACAAGATAAATAAAGACATTCATAAGAGAAATAAAGGGATTCAAAACAACATAGGGAATTAAAAACATTTTGACAATTTATAAGACAAATATGAAAATTTATAAGATAAGTATGTGCATTTACAAGACAAATAAAGACATTTACAAAATAGATAAAAAGATTCAAAAGAACCTTAGAGAATTAAAAATATTTTGGCTATTTACAAAAAAAATATGAAAATTCGCAAGACAAAATAAAGTAAGGGTATCATTATTTTTTTACCCCAAAACTTAATTTTATTTTGACCAAAGGGAAAATTTCATTGAACCTAAGGATGTGATGTAATTTCAATCAACCCTCAAAACTTTTTGAAACTTCACTGCATCCCATAAGTCAAAATTAAATTTAATTTTGTTTGTGAAAAAAAAATGATACCCTTCTTTTATTTTTTTTAAAAGAGTATTTACAAGATAAATAAAGACATTTATAAGAGAAATAAAGGAATTCAAAACAATATAGGGAATTAAAAATATTTTTGCAATTTACAGGACAAGTATGTGCATTTATAAGATAAATAACAATATTTACAAAACAAATAAAAGTATTCAAAATAACCTAGAAAATTAAAAATATTTTAGCCATTTATAAGATAAATATGAGTATTTAAAAGATAATATACAAGACAAATAA
The DNA here is from genome assembly GCA_037074505.1 of Albizia julibrissin. Lineage (NCBI taxonomy): Eukaryota > Viridiplantae > Streptophyta > Magnoliopsida > Fabales > Fabaceae > Albizia > Albizia julibrissin. Next base: position 40,477,514 of record CM073479.1, read on the forward strand.
AATAAAGACATTATTGTTTTTTTATCTCAAAATTTAATATCATTTTAACCTAAAAGACAGTGAAATTTCAAAATTTTTTAAGATTAAATAAAATTATGTCACATTCTTGAGCCTGGATAAAATTTTCCCGAGTTAGTATGCTAAGGATGTTGACATGACCCGCTGATTTATTCAATTGGTGAAATGGAGTACACAAATACGTGTATACTCCGAACGGTTATTTATATATAACTCTGTCATTAATATGTTTGGATAGCTTTTATAAGTGTTTTTCAATTACGATCTACGGAATATAAAGTAGCTTTTACGATTTACGAGATAACTTTACGGTCTACGAAGTAAATATGTGGAGAAGATTATCTCGATTTAAGTAAATCAGGCTTATGTATAAACCCGATTGAACCAAAATGATTACTGTTATAGTTGTGATTACTGTTATGTTTAATATTAACAATCATAAATGCTCCCTCCGGATCAAAAGCCTTCCAAAAAAATTATTAATCCATAATATATTATTAATTATCATTTTTTAATTTATCTTTATTTATTAGTGACGTACATTGAATATTAAGAAAAATGATATGGATAACACATATTTGAAAAATCCTACAATAAAAAATTTATTGGTGAGAAAGCTGTGATAAATTTTAAATTTTTATAAACACAAGGTGCTGGTATTTTGAAAATTTTGTAAATATAATAGAATAGGTTATTCTTACTAATAAAATTTTCAATGAGATATTTTTTCCTACAATTTTCTCAATTTAATTAAGCACATGGTTTTTTTCTTAATACTAAGTATAGGTATCCTTCTCTTGAAGGCAAATTTTATTCGAGGCACTGTTGAGCACTAAATGTGAGTATTCCTTCCAACAATAATTCAAACTTTGATTCACTACGTTATGAAGAACTAACATCTTCCATTAGAGTAACCTGTTGGTTAATTAAACACATAGTTATCTGGACCTTTAATGGAAATTACAGCCTGTGCTTAAAATGCCATCCTAGAGGGGACGAGGCCCAAGGCAGAATTTCGCATTCCCAAATGGGCTCTGAAGCCCAACTTGCTTATAAATTTAGACTAAGAAAGGACACTGGTGGTTTGTTCACGGTTTTGAATTTGAATCCAAACAGCTGGAGGCTTCCACGAATGAGCAAGATTTTATATAATAAATTCAATCGATAAGAATGAACTTTAGCATTAAGTTGGTCCAATTAACAAAAAAGGTTAGCTCATCATAATCATAATATTGTAGGTCCAAATTCTACATGAGAACTTTGTTAAACTTTTGGTGTACCAAAAAGAAAAAAGAAAAAAAGGAATGAACTTTAGTAGGATCAACGCAGGCGGTGATCAAAAGAAGTTTGATTTAATTCTCATCAATGATCTGGTAAAACAAAATAGTAATTCTAATAGTGTGGTAAATTATCCGAAATTCTGAATGATCAATAATACATTTAAATTCTTAAACATTATCAGGTACTCTAACCTAATTTTCTCCCCTGTATACATAGAGTTAATCTGACAAAAAAATCATGTTTAGATGTTATGATCATAAAGAATAAGATCATTATCAACCACGGCTTTAAGTCTAACGACTGGCAAAAAACACCACACGAAAACGACAACCTATATAACCATTCGGAAGTTAAATTGATTGAGGGGAGAGAAGATTTTAATGAGTTTGGTTTGAAAAAGAAAACGAACAAGTGGGATTCTAAAATACTAATAGAGAGGTGTGAGAGCAAAGAGTAAGAAAAATCAAATAAAATTTTTAAATCGTACTTGTTCATATTTTTTTTTTAAATAAAACTGATTAAAATCTCCCCTCCCGTATATATAATATACAAGTGTACGTAGAAATAGATGAACAATGGAATGGATTTGCCATATATATGTGAAATTATGAAGGAGGTGCGTCATGCTGTATTGCTGTTTCTGTCTCAACCTCAAACAAGTTCATAAGCACAGCGTCCGACACATTCCTTAACAGCTCCGACCAATCCCTGAAACATCATCCATTTTCTCAACTTTTTATCATTAACTAATATCACACCTTAATTGCTTGGTTCTACAGTTTTCATTTTTAATTTGGTGCACAAAGAAGTTAGCATCATCCATTATTGTGGCATGTGCAATCATTATTCCTATATTTAGATGGGAAGAAAAATTAGAGTGGAAACAATACTAAGACGAAAAACTCTAAAAAATAATAGATGCATGTTTTTACTATTTTTAGAATTTTTCTCTTTTAGTATTCTCTTCCCTAATTTTTCTCTCACTTTTCCTTTCATCCAAACATAGTGTGAATCTTTTCACATTGGTAAGGCCATATATACGTAGATATAATATAGGAATAATGTACATTTAAGTGAAGTTACTAGCTTCTACCTTTGATTATTATACTACCTCTAATTTTAAACATAAGATCTTGCTCATATGGTAATATTTGGACCTATTGAGTTACTAATCAAACTAATGCACTGAGTTCCCAAGTCCCGAGACAAGAGACACTTACAAAATCAAAGGAAATTATTGGTGGACTAGGATTTAATATGAGTGTTGATAAGAGTGACTCCAGACAACTAAATAAATCTTGTACATACGTACTAGATAGTTAGGACACAGTGTGTGTCTCTGAGAACCAAAGATATGATTATGTTAGAAGAAAGTGATGAAGAATGTATACCCGTTTAAGGGATCGAAGTAGATTCCTCGGATACACTTAGCCTCTTCCAAAGCTGAACTAAACCTTCGAAGCTGTTCAAGACTGAATCTTTTAGTGGGCTTAACGTGAAGCTGCGAGGGCCTGATGTCGTAGAAAACAGGGACCATTCTTTTCTTGGACTCCACGAGAAGAGCAAGCTCGTTCAGACAAAATAAGGAATCACAGTAAGAAGGAGAGAGCACAGTGACCCCAACCTTACACTCTCCTATCGCCTTCTCTATATGATCCATCAACCTATCTCCTGCTCTCATATTCTCTGTGTCTAAGAAGCTTCTCACTCTTACCTTCCTCAGATTCTCGTACAACAACCCTACGATGGTTCTTGCTGTGTCCACCTTCCTGTGACTCAAGAACACGTCACATGCTTCTGTACATCGCGCAATTCTAGGGCACTGTTTGGCTACTAGTAATGGTCGCTTCATGGCTGCTTGACTCGCCATTATTGTTAGGGTTCGGTTTTTCTGGTTTTTTTTTTTTTTTTTGGGGGGGGGGGGATTCTCTGTTTCTGGTTTGTTTCTTAGTGTGGTGTGCAGTGCATTTATATACGTGTTTAAAGTTCACAAATGGACGTAAAAGAAACGTCTATTTTGTTTTCTTTCTTTTTCTGTGTAAATGTTGACCAATGACTAAATTGAATACCCTGCCCTTTATCTTTTTCAGTTTTTCCACATATTCTACGCACATGACAGAAAACTTCTCGATTAGACTAATGGTTGGGGTTTTGAGGTATCTAATGTGCCTCCCTCTAAAACTTTTTAATATGCCTTTGTAATGCCTCAACTTTTCAGATAATCCCTCCGATCTTTAATAAAACATATTTATCTGATTTGATTAAATTAATTAAGAAAGTTAGTTAATATATTAATATGACATGTATTTTCTAAAACACTTTATTTATGTTTTTTAATTCCCTCCTTCCCTGTTCACCTTGATTATTGTTAAGAAAATATCAATAGCAGTAAATCAAGAAAAGATTGACAAATATAAAAAATATGTCTTATACGAGTATTTAAGAATAAGATCAACACCTCAAATATGTTTTATATTAAGTATAGTTGGGAGTATTTTTCTTTTTTTTCTCCTTTTGATCATTAAATTCTATATAAAATGAATGGCATTTTGATATATATAAAATGTTGCAGTTTTAATTTATTTTTATGAATTTTAAATATCTTACGCTGTATGGGGGGTTACACTGCTGATCTTTGTGGACATTTTCATTCTCATCGAATATTCCGTCGGCCGCCGTCAAGTCAAAATGTTGGGTTTGTTCGCCACAATTACGTCTATAAAATTAACTACATCGATTGTGTCTATTCGAGGATCTCCAAAATTGGTTTTCTACGCATATAAGTATTATATATCTGCTTTTGAAATGTAAGTGGGGTCCATACTTTCTTTTTGTATATGTGTCTTCGTCTTTGTGGTGAACTGAACTTTAATTTGTTTTGTTTACATGTTTGTTGTATTACCACTTCAAACCATGAAAATGACGAATTGATATTACTATTTTCTTTTGATGTTACGTTCTAAAACTTTTATATTTTAAAGCATTGTCCCATGAAACTCAAAAGACTCATCTTGAAAAAGAACACGAGATCTTCATTTAAGATCCTCTATACTCTTTTAAAATCGAGGTGTCCAAATTTTATTTCATTTATTTTCATGCAAGTAAAGTATAAAATAAATATTATCTTTAAATAAGAAGAAATTATGTTAAGATGAAAATTAAAAGATAGTAAAAATTAAATCTTAAAATTGAAATTTGGATGTGGTTCAAAATTCATTTTTAAGGATGAACGCTAAATCTAAATCTCCTTATATTTTCATTTTCTCCACACACTCCCTGAGATTTGGAAAAACAATATATTTTCCTTGAATTTGATACTTTTTTTTGTCTCAAGTAAAAAGTAATTCACAGAGTTTTGCGTGCATTAATCTGAAAGAATCACAAAGGCTAAACCAAATCTATCCGCACTATTTTCATCCATATAATCTGCATATATAAATAAGTCAGATTCAGCTTTTTAGTAATTTCCTATTCATTATGTTGCTTTTCTTGCATTCAATTTCTTTTTTAAAAGCATTCCTGAATATAGCTTGTCTAGATATAAGTAATATAAAACTTCAATTAGTCCGTGTGACTATTTAATTTTGTGTGTGTGTGTGTGATACGACGACAAAATCATCAAGCCTAACCTCCGTCAACATAACCGCGTTAAGAATCTGCTAAAAAAATGTAACTTGTTTCATAGATATTGTGAGTATATATCTTTTTTTAACAGTATTATATGTTGGTCTTTAGATACGACTAGAAGTGGCCCACCGCAAAGAATTAGTCTCTAGGACCAGATTTTGCGTTCTTGTTGCTGAGACGTCTCTCTAATATAATATTAAACGTATTCTATCGTGTGTTAAAAATGAGTCACTTTATTTATAACTAACTTACAAATAGTATCACTTAACAAATTATATAAATTAAATATAGAATTTTGCTAGAGTCTGGCCACAGGATTTTGTGTTCTTAGTGCTAAATGGAGAATATGTCCTATTAAGTTTGGTACATGAACAAAATTGTTTATGACTAGTTTATGAATAGTATGACATGTTAAGGTAATATTTGTAAAGGTTAATGCAATTGTGAGTTATTATAATTTGATCGAATTTTTATTTTAGTCCCTCTAATTTCAAATCGTTGGTTTGATATTATAGCTTTATAAGGATTTAGCTTTAATTTAATAACTGATCCCTGTACTACTAACAAATTTTAGTTTTGGCTCTTACACTAAAATTAAAACAAATCTTTATGAATCTAAAAAGACCAAAATCAATAATTTGAAACCACATTAGCCAAAACAAAAATTCGATCAAACTCTAAAAGTACCCACGATATCAACTCTCTTTGTAACCTTACATCCTCGTATAGCTTTATCAATTGTGTCCAACAACCTATCTCCTGGTCTCAGGTTTTCTGCGTCCAAAAACGGCTTGAATCCTCGCTGCTTCAGATTGTCGTACAGCAATCGAACCACCGTACATCTCGTATCAACCGTACGATGGTTAATGAACACGTGGCATGCAGCAGCAGGCCCAGCAACGCTGTGCAATATTTTTGCGCTTATAATCCCATCTTCAAAACACAAAAGCCTCTGGGTCGTGCACGTCGAATTTGGTTTGGTTTTTGTGTCTCTAGTTTTGTAAGAATGTAGCACGCATGTGGAGAATACACACACACATATGTAGTGAACCTAGAAAAAGTAAAGCCTGTGGCTTTCTAGCTCTGATGAATATCTTGTTCTCTGAAATGCGTCTAAATATTTGGTCAGTTCTTATAAGAGTTAAGGGGCAAAAATAAGCCATAAGTTTTTACCAAAAAGCATTAGGTGTCTAAAAATTTTCAAAGGGCATTTTTATCTTGGAAGTTAAAAAAAAGGGCAATTTTGCCCTACCATAATAGATTCAAACAGTCAACAACTGTTGACCAAATATGCTGATGTAACTTTGTTAGGTAGGATATTTATGCCACATCATATTATGCCACATTGTCATCACCCTTGCTGAAAAAATGAACCAATCTGGAAAAATCAACCCAAGACCATATTTACAATCTTGAGGGAACAAAAATCCTGAGGAACATCCGAAAAATTAAAAACATCGCTCAACTTCAAAACAGAAAAATTACAGAGGTTGAGAGCAGTGAAACAAGAAGCAAATTAAATCCACACATGACCAGATCTCAAAATCTCATGAGATTTGGCTGGATTTAGAATATATGGACTAAGAACAGCGAAGTTGAAGCCATCGGGGGAGAGAAGGATAAGGCAGAAGAATAATCCTAAACAGAATTAAGAGAAAGAGTCATCTGATAGAAGTCAAAAAAATATATAATACATATATATAATCAAAGCCAGGTCCACAATCAAACGATAGCAAACTTGAACAATTTCATACTCCAATGACCTTTGTTCTTATCTTCCAAGTCACAAACAACCAAAATTTTAGTAAGAAATATTTGCAAATCGAAACCCTGGCAACCAAATCTACACCGAGGCCAATCTTATTAAGTTTCACAAGCCCCAAATGACACATCAATCCCATAGATGAATACTTCCACGGAATCGCAAGCCACCAATATTGTTGGTGTTATTAGACCAAGGTCGGCAATGGCAACAGGGCTATCTGAGGTTGAAGGTGGGTGGGTGTCGTCGTCCCTGTCAGAGTTCACTCTCAAGCCAAAGAGAAGACTTGATCAATGGGGTTAGACTTCATCAAGAGAGAGAGAGTGTTGCGGAAGCGGAATATATAGAACGTAAGCGATTATACTAAAAAAATCACAATACTAGAAAATAAAGTTTATAGATGTAATTTAATAATATAATAAATCACAACTACTATATCTAATAACAGCTAATAAATAATAAATAAGACAACAATAAGAGAAATATCATAATCTAATTTTACTCTAAATAATTTACAAGCGAAATACTATAAGAGATGAGGAGATACAAAATACCTTATAAAAGAAAATAGGAAATTGTGGGATGATTTGGAAAGGGAGGATGGGGTCCCTTTTATAGTAAGGTCTCCGCCCCATCATTCACAATCCCACCGATGTGGGACTTTTGACAAAACTAACAGGGAGGAAGATAAGGGCAGTGGTAGAGGTGGGGTTCGCTGTCCATGGGTTAGTCTCTATGCAAGTGTCAGCACCACCGCTAGGTTAGTGCCCGGCCTCACAATAGCGGGAGAGGGAGAGGAAGAGGAAGTGAGGAGAAGGTTTGGGATGATGAGGTGGGTGATAAGTTAGTATATCGAGTGCCATGTAATTTTCCAGCTGTAGCCATGCATTTTTTTGTCAGACTTCCCCATTTAACAGTTAACGTGATAGGTCCATCTCTTTAGGGTAAAATTGCCCCTTTTTTAAATTTCTGGAGCAAAAATATCCCCATTTAATTGAGTGCAGTGATGATGAGGTGGGTGATGAGTTAGTATAATGAGTGCCATGTAATTTGCCTGCTGCAGTGATGCATTTTTTGGTCAGACTTCCCTATTTAATAGTCAACGTGATGGTTCCATCTTTCCATGTTAAAATTGTCTCCTAAAAAACTTCCGGACACCCAATACTTCTCAATGAAAACTTGCGGGATATTTTTATTCCTTGACCCTTCTTATAATTATTTTCGTATTGGCGTCATGCGTGATCTTCATATATAGGGGCGCAGATATATAACGCGTCCATTTTGAAAATTACTTCCTTTTTTAGGAGATGTCATTAATGCTGAACCCAACGCCTAACGCCATTTGCGTATGGTGTGTTTTGTCAGGTGTTATGTGTCTTTGCGCTTTTTCAGTCGTATATTTGATGAATGCTTAGCATTAGGGAAGTCAGTGAATGGGAGATATAATTTTTTTTGTAGACTTTCTGAAAGGGCGAAAGGCTATAATGCTAGTCATGAAATCCTTTCTATACTCACCGTCAGAGATCAAATCCCTTGACTAGATGCTTAAAGAACCCAACTAAAAGCTAACTGTGCTATGCCTTATGGTTGGAGATACAAAATTATGACTTGCATATAGTTTATTTCATGCCCAGTTTTTTGGCCTGATCCAACACATGCATTCAAAAAAGGCTTGCCTCCTGTTATCCTAAAAAAACGTAGGAAAATGCTTACTCAAGTTCCTTATGTATATTTCGTCAAGTTCTCTAATCACTTGTGATCATATATCCTATCTTTGAATTATTATCATTTTACTATAAATCCAAATGAAAAAAATATGACACATAGTCATGTGTGATTAGAGAATTTGATGTAATGGAGGTAAGAAACTTGATGTAAGTATGACCCAAAAAGATATATGCCTTTTCGGCATTTTTTTACACCTTGTAATTTTTTCTAAGCTTTTTTTTTTAAATTATTATTATTTATTTAAAATTAAACTATCATATTTTATTTGAAAGAATTGTTCAATTTTTTAATGATTTTATTTAATATCTCACGAAATGAAAATGAGAGGAAATTATAAGCAACTAGCTAGTATATGTTTCATGCATTCAAGTTGAAGAGCATTATAATTATACATATACGATCTTTTTGAAAAAGAAAATTAATTATCATATCTGTGTGTCAATTTGAATTATCTAAAACATTTGCCGCATATGCCAAAGCATTCAATTTGAGCTTGATTTCCTAATTAATTAAGAAAAAGGCATGAGGCTGACTGTTTATGACTATCATAATCATGTATAATTGTCTACACTTGACTAATAATTCACTCTTATCTAGATCAATATGTATAAATATTACTCGATCCGGTCTTAAATACAGATGAGTTATATAGATAGCTAATCTATAGAAATGAAAAAAATTAATTAAATTAGTTAACTAATTGCTGACTTGATATGAACCAAGAAACGATGAGACTTTGGTTTTTATCCATTCATTAAAATGTTATGAATGATTTTATAAAAAGATCAAATAATTTAATTTCTTAGAAATAAATAAGACATGAGGGAGTCCAATAGTCATAGTACCATATACGCTCTCTTTTTTATTTGGTCAAAGGTAAAATCCCTTTTTAAACTTGTTTTCATATCTCTTAATAAAGAGACTTCCCATGATTTGAACTTAGTGTTTGTTTGTTTGAGCTTATTTGAATCGGGCTTATTATATAAGCCCGATTCACGTAAATCGAGATAAATCTCCTCCACATATTTATCTCGTAGACCGTGAAAGCACCTCGTAGACCGTAAAAACTACCTCGTAGACCGTAAAAATTACTTCGTATTCCGTGAATTACAATTCATAAGCACGATTAAAATTTTCAACCGCTGTTCCAAACAAGCACTTATTCTCCTCCATACGAATGCGATACTGTTTATTACCTCAACCAAAAATTAGTTCGTACTATAAGCAATATTATTGTAAGATGTGGGTCTGATTCCATTTTGCCTTAGCCAATGAAATCAATATATCTCCTAATACAAATTCATTCAAGCCGAATGCTGCATACTCACTCACTATGTCTCCTGACTGAAAACACTATTCACAACAGTGAATCGGCTTGTCCTAAAAAAAAAACGACATCGAGCTCTGTGCTGATCTGCCAGCTTAAAAAAAGGCTGTCAGCTTAATGGGATTTTGAATTTCAAATTTCATATTCAAAACTCCCCGCCAATTTATTCTACTTTTATATTGTTCCATTAACATTGAAGACAGCTTCAATCCTTGCGTCATTCTTCTTCATTTTTATACTGTGCCATTCACATTTGCAATACAGATTCAAACATGGAGATCCAGCTCAAGCGTTTTTATTTATTTCTATCTCTTCCTTTCTTTCCTTCCTTTTTATCTTCTCTATTATATTGTATTTGCTGAAGGATTTGCTTTCTATCATCTAACCGCACTTCAGTAGCCTTCTCACATTTCTTATGTGTTTCTGCAGAATGGAACTAAGTAACCCAGACCACTTATATTCAACAAGCAGGCTGCAAGGCGAAGGTGGGTTTGTGTCGATCTGTTTAAAGTAGCATTTATCATAGTTATTATGTTCCCTCCAGTCTATAATTAAACTGTCTTACCCTAAAGACTATATCAATACTGTTCTCCAGTTTATTTGCATTGTTGCTTTTTATTTTTCTTTGGCCATCTTATTTTTATTGTTGTTTCATATTATATATTGTTAACATTGGATTTCATACGCGGAACAAATGATACATTTGTTTTCACAGACACTCCTGGTCATCCTACTTTATATCATCCAACATGTATCAACTTAATGATTTGTATAATAAATATAGATTTTTCTTTTTCCCTCTTTCACAGGCATGATTCTACTGCTTTGCAAGCAAATGAAATAAGACATTAATTTGCAGGGGTAAACCGCTATTTCACACTGTGCGCCACTGACTTTCTATCAATTGGCGGTTTGTGCTTTATTTGGATGGTGATCTGGAGGAACTCTATCTTACATTATGTCATCTTTAATTTACCCCTATCAAAGCCTTTCGTTGATATCATTTACATGATTTTTTCTTTTTCATCTTTTGTTCGTTTTGAACTTTATTATGTGTACATCAAATTGGGCTATATTCTTTTAGTCTATAGCATGTTTATATCAATTAAAAGATGTGCTTATCATCATGGTTATGGAATCAGACTTGTTCTAAGTTTACTGAAACATTTATAAATACTGCCATACCTTTGTAATTATCTAGAGGAGCAAAAATGTTTGATTCTGGAATTCAATTAAACTCACTCCTGTCTAGGTGCCTCTTGGATATAACAAGCAATTACTAGTATAGGTCCAAAAAATTGAAATTACAATTTTTATTAAAAAAATCTTTTTTGCTGCAATTTCTCTTTCTCTTTTGTGGTTTGGCTTTATTGAATTCATTAATCAATCAACACGAATTGCTGTTGGGAGGGACTTGAAGTAAGGGAAAAATCATGTGGCTGCCGTAATAGGAGATGGTGCTATGACATTAGGGCTAGCCTATGAAGCCAAAACAATGCTGGATATCTGGATTCTGACATTACTTTAACATGAAAGTAGCAAAAATATGGACTGACCAACAGGATAATAATAAGAATCCATTTTTTAAGATACTAAAACATGTTTGCACTCATCAATGCAATCTGACATTAATAATGTTGACATGCTCCACACCCAATTTAACAAAGTTGGCTGGTGATGTGCTAACCATGTTTATGTTTTCCACCAAAGCAATATCATTACTTACCAGTTTAAGTAAGTGTTTGGTAGCTTCTGAAACTGCTATAACTCCTCTCATATACTTATCTTGTAAATCATAAAAAATTTTCTCCAAAAATAAGGCAATTAAAGGAAAGACACATGGAACTTTTGAAAATGACTCTTTAAATATGGACGTGTAACCAGTCAATGTTATAAAGCAAGTGAAAAATTAAGGTGTGTTAATGTCAGTTATCATGTTAAGTTATGTTGATACAAATTTATCTTGACTTAATTATTATATTAAAGATATTTTGATTATTAGTAAGCTATATCTTATTGGATAATCTATGACTACTGCGTTCACTACTCCATGCTGATTTTTTTGGTCTCCATATGCAACATTTAGTGGCCTCTTGATCCTAAGATTTGGGAATGGGATGAGATAATTGGTCGGCCTCTTGATCCTAAGATATGGGGATGAGATGAGATAATTGCTTGTGGTTTTATTGGTAGGCCTGTCGTCTTTTATTATACAACACTTCCTTCATTATGATTATTTATAGTGTAGTTTGTCACTTTGTGCTGGCTGCTTCCTCACCCATGTTTCAATCAGATGTTTGTGGGTTCGACAACAAAGGAATTTAAACAGAAAAGCAATAATAAAACTAACAATAAAAATTGATTATAAATGAAAATAATCATGAATGCCATTAGTGGTCTGAATATCTGATTAACTTTTGATATATTTGTTTTATAGTTTTAATAATTTCATTGGTGACTTTGTTAGTAGCAAATATAATTATACACTTATGCCTACATATTAAGTTCTTTGGTAACATTGTTGGCAGCAAATATTGGTATGTGGAATGAAAAATCGAAATTGATCAAATTACTAGTGGATTTATCAAAAGTTTCAAATTTTTTTGCCAATGCTCCCCCTCCCCCTCTCCCAAAAAAAAAAAATCCTCTTGAAGGTTTATTTATGAATGGAGATCATTCAATATAATTTACTCCTCCTCTAGTCCTATATATAAGGCAAAGAGAGAAGCTTTTTTTTGTCCTATTTATAAAACACATTAAAATTTTGATGTGAATGTACAATTTAACCCTTCATTTATTATTGTGTTAATTTTGTTTTCATTTGGTATTCTATATATTGAATAGGGGTAAAATTAGAAAGTTATTGAATTTTATGATAGAGTTAATGATATTTAAGGTTTTCCTTGATCTATGTGAAAAATGTTTAAAGTGCCCTATAAATAGGACTAAAGGAGTATACTTCATCCGGTCCACAATATATGACACTTCTACAAGAAAGATATGGTCTAGAATATAAGTCATCTCCTGTTTAATTAATTTTATTTTCCCTGTTTTGCCCTTTAATTAATACCCACTTTCAAATTTTAGCCCACTCATTATATCCCCCTTTCTCTCTAAAATAACACTTCTAATGTGATTAAACACATTTCTCAAGAAGGGTAAGAGTGGAAAAAAGTTGCATTTTAAGACATATTAAATGACTTAACTATCATTTATTGTTTCCCATAATATAGTTAAATTTCCCTATATTATGGATCGGAGGGAGTATTATGATTAATAATTAATAATCACTATGATTTTTTATTACTACTACCTCAAGACATTTTTTTTATAGGCGCAGATATGCTCCTATATTGGAGATAGTCCTGTTTGAGACACTGTCTAATTTTAAATGTAGGCACATTGTGAGTATCCTCAAGACTTATTTACAAAAAAAAATATAATTACAATTTAATTAATTGAAATTTAGTTTTTCATAAATACTGCGGAGGCTGTTTGTGTATATATAGTGTAATAATTGCTTCAGTAAACGTTATTGCTCTGTGAGACTGTTATGTAATTGCTTTAGAAACTTTTTTGCTAAATTCAACATCCTTTTTATGAATTATCGATGATTCTCATGTTTTCAACATATGGAAGGAAGGTTGATTGTAACTTGTCAACTTGAGGTACAGGCGATTAATAATATTGTGCTTATTTGTTTTCAATATCCTATAAACCCTTTTAACGCTCTTTATTAATTGCTTTTTCCTAACGGATTTTCTGTAGCAACACCAATTATATTCTGGTCCAAGGGATAATTAATGCACTTCCACTTTCATTCATTTTTACGTCGGAATTCGAATTGGCAAATTTGGAATGATAAGCCTTTTGAAATTAAATCACGGATTTGAGATATCTTAAAATAATCATTTCTACGAGAGATAAAACTTTTCTAGGAGTATTTTTTACCCCATTCGATTCTTTTTATAAGCAACAACTATTTTGATTATACAAAATGAACTATCTGTTAAGATTAATTAAAAATTATAAATGTATCAAAATGTGATGTCTTTTCTAAATATGCCCCTTATTTATGAAAAAGTCATAGGAGAGAGAATCAATAGAAAATATTAGAGAGAATGAGTAATAAATGTTTAAATGAAAAAAAATTAATGTATAATTAATATAAGGATATGTATCTAATAAGGATAGAAAAGGAAAAAACTGCTTAAATTTTGAGATAAAAATTATTTATATTAAAGATCAGACTAAAAGAGAGAAAGTTGCTGAGAGAAGAAACTAGAATTCGTAGTTAGCAAAAGTACCTTTGTTAACGCAATCCAAACGGGCAAGAGTATCTAGTCTAGCAAGCTGCTTATAAGGAACATTCTCTGATAGTCCTTGAAACCACGTGTATTTGCTTATAAGGAACAAAAAGTACAGTGGACAATAATATGCAGCGAATGCGAATCCAGAATACCTCACCAGTTTTGGAGTTACACACACACACATATATATAGAAGCGGGAGACTTGTGATATTATATATATATATACCTCACCAGTTTTGTTGCATGCTATTTTGTAATGTCTTATGAGACATTTGCCTCGGGCGGGATTTGAGTAAAGCTCATGATGAGTGCCAAGATGGAGCTCGTCATTTTAAAAAAGATTATCTTAATGTGCACCTAATTTAAAATAAAGATAATATATTAACTATCAGTTTTTTTAAAAAATAGTTTTTTAATTATAATTATTAGTTAAAAATTTTAATTATATTAAATCTAAATAGTTAAAAATTTACTTGAAGCGGAAGATGAATATCTCTGCTTACCTTCCTCTCCACTTATTATCTCTATCATTGGATTAACTTCTAATGGTGGGGATTTAATATTTTCTAATAAATATATAATATTAAATTTAAAAATAAATATAAATAAATTTAAAGTATTAAATAAAGTTATATCTACCTAGCACCTACTTCAATTCTGTAGATTTTCATTAAAACAATATTTTATAATTTTTTTTTTACTTTTTTATATCCTACACTTGTAAACTATTTAGGTTACATTTTAAAAGTCTAAATTTATTATACTTTTTTATATTTAAGATCATAATTTATTGTTATAAAATGTTAAATTTCAACTATTAAAATTAATGCAACAACAGAGATAATAACTAGATACCCTCCCCTCCCACCACTACATTGTACAAAAGCCAAATTGTATACACCATACTGTTTGCAAGAGAATTAAAAATTGGCAATAAATGGTTTGGATCCTATTAAAGAGGTAATAACATAAAGACACTAGTACAGCAACATGAATCGGGCCGCATGGAAATAACCTTATTCTTGTCGTCCAAGTCCTATAACCACCATCTTCAACTACCCTTGACCACCATCGGCGGAGATCATCCAATACCACCATCTTCAACGATATCACAGCGTACACCTACTGCCCTAAATCACCATCGATCAATTCGTCGATCACCGGTGCTATGAGCTTATGAATACACAAATAGAAGCATTGGCAGGGTGACCAAATTTTCTGACGAACTCTTTAGACACTGTTTTCTTCTTCCTACTTGCCCATCACCGCATTTGAAGCTTTACGTATCAGCTCCGACAAGTCACTGAATCAATCAACCCCACCAATATTTTATCCAACTTTAGCACATAGTAAATCTATTTCTTTAGCGTCTTTCTTTTTGTTTCATTTGCAAATCAAACAAGTTTTATTATGTCAATACATACTACAACGTTTACTTCTTCTTTAGATCGAAGTTTTTATAGGAATGGTTGTTCTGTACTTAATATAAGAATTAATTGTCTAATTTAAGTAAATTAAAGAAGTTGGTTATATCACTTATTTGTAACAAATATATGTTGATTTTTCTAAAATACCATCTTTCATCGTGATCATCTTTAAATAAAAACTACTTAATAGTTGTAATTGACAATGAAACTTTGGGAAAAAATTATAAATTTAATTAGGATACAGAGTGGATTGATGTCTTGTATTTAGACATAATCCAATCTCCAACTAACTCTTATATTAATTACAGGAGATACCTAGTATTTTATGTATTATTGATCACTATTAAGTGATTGGCTTCAATTTCAGATGATTCATTCCCAACCTTGTAGAGTACTGATCTGCACTTAATAAAAAGGCTATATTTTACTTCTCAAACATTTAGCATGAAAGGGGTCAAATAATATTAAAAGAGACAGAAAAAGATGATATTTATAGGCTCGTTTGGATTAGCTTATGGAAGCTTCATAAGTACTTATAAATCGTGATTCACGGAATACGAAGTAACATTTACGGTTTACGAGGTTGCTTTTATAGTCTACGAGGTAAATATGTGGAGGATATTTATCTCGATTTACGTAAATCGGGCTTATAAAATAAACCCGATTATTGATAGAGTTTCCAAACGAGCTAGTAACTCTTTTGAGGAGTCGAAGGGAAGCCCCACAATGCACTTAGCTTCTTCAATTGCCAAATCAAACCTCTTGAGATCTTTCTGTGAACAATTCAATATTCCACTGCCCATAACCCTAAGCTGCGACGGCTTCAAATCATAGAAAATGGGAATGATTGGTTTCTTTGATTCCATGAGAAGTGAGAGCTCATGGAGACAGTAATAAGAGTCACAATAACAAGGAGAAAACACAGCAACCCCAACCCAACATTACATCCTCGTATAGATTTGTCAGTTGTGTCCAACAACCTATCTCCTGGTCTCAGATTTTCTGCGTCCAAGAACGGTTTGTATCCTCGCTGCTTCAGATGGTCGTACAGCAACCGAACCACCGTACATCTCGTATCGACCATAGGTGGTTTATGAACACGTCGCATGTAGCCGAACCAGCAACGTTGTGCTAAATTTTTGCTCGCAATAATCCCACCTTCAAAAACAAAAGCCTCTCCGTGTCTACCAGCACTACTAATATTTAAGTTCTTTAATTTGTTGCTTCTTTTTCCCTCTTGATGAACACCATATATATAGAAGGCGGGTTGGATAATGCATTTATAGAATTGATATCCAGATTTCACAGAACTGATATGATTCAGATACAATTAAAGTTCCAAACTGTGTGTGTGTGTCCCTCTTCTCTCTCCCGCTCTTTCCCCCACCGCCACAGATCCCCCCCCCCCTCGTCTTTTCATGCAATGAATTCTTCCTATATGAATGTGACTTGTTAGTCTCCCGCCTTCATATTTCATTTATATGTGTGTATATATATAAAGTTTTATAGAAATATAATAGGGTTAATGTGTAATTTTGTTCTAGAGATATCTACTCATAAGAAGTATTGGGTATCCTGATATTTTTTGAAGAGAAATTGTTCCTTAAAACTAATTAAAAAAAAACGTAACAATTTTACTCTTTACTATTAAAAATGTTAATGATCAATTGTACTTTTTTTTACCTATCAATGTTAGTTTTTTAATAAGTAGAGTGAATTTGCTCCTTTTTTTTATCACTTATTGGGTGAAGTTACTCTTCAAAAAATTCAGACACCCAACACTCCTAATGATTTGGGATAAAATTATACTTTAACTCTATATAATATTATCTGTCTCGTTCATATTTCATATATATCTACATATAGCATCCATACATACAGTCTTATAGATAAATATATATACCATCAAGTCTTTAAGATCCCTAGCTCTTTTCATATCCACTGACTAGCTATACATTACTCCCTCCGTTAGTATTTATAATATATGATTAACCGAATTATGTTGTTTGAAGATGTGGTTAAAATTAGTTAGATGAAATAGATATGTACAATATAGTTTTCTCAAAACGCCCTCATTTTATGGGAAGGGAGAGAATATGATGTATTAAGTGTTTTAGTCAAACATGAGAATGAGCTACAACGGTGATGTGAGTAATTTTTATAATTAAATGTGAATAAAATAAAGAGTTTTTTAAAAAAAACATTTCAGATATTCGTAATCCTATATTATAAAAAAAATAATGACATACCCAAGAATCTTACATTATGGAAAGGAAAGGAGGGACTAATTCTTCAGTTTCGTTCCTCTACCGTACTAAACCGTTCACGAAGTTCGTGAAAGACAAAAATGTAGAGAACACCAAAATCTTGGACTCTTGGTGGGTCTATGGCGTGGTCTCTGCTCAAAAAACCAATGTTAAGGGGTTTGTTTTAGATAGAGATTGAAATTTTTAAAGACATGTTTTTAATAATATATAATATATAAGATAAGTATATAAAAAAAATTTTAGTTCAATTTACGTTAATAAATAATTTTAGTATCTCAGTTGTAACCGAGACAAGCACAAAGACGGCGTGAATATGTTAATCTGAATGACGTCATATGACGAGACGCAGTTTTTTCTAAAACCTATCCAAAACCAACGTACGAGAGGTTTCTTTCATATATTTAATTTTGTGATTGACGGCTACAAGGACCCCACCATACTTATTGTGTTGGTTTGTCCAGCTATGTCTGGAATGAGGGACCCAAACCCAAACTCATCATGTCCATCCAAATCAGTCCACATATAATTTTTTATTTTTATTTTTATTAAATATGAACCACATATACTTGTTTGGTTTGAATCGGATTTATGTATAAGTCCGATTTACACAAATCAAAGTAAACCTTCTTCACATAATTATTTTGTAGACTGTAAAAGCTACCTCGTAGACCGTAAAAATTACTTAGTATTTTATAAATCATAATTAAAAAATACTTATAGAAGCTATTCAAACATGTTAATGATAAGTTTGGATGCTGGTCTTTGATGAGTACTAAACCGGCTCCTTCTCGCAGCTTACAGAGCTTGACTCTTGGACGTTATATGAGAACCCTAAAAAAAAGGGTAGCGAGTATTCAGAGAAGCTATTTGAATTGGCATTTTTACTATGTTTGGAAAAGATCATATTTATTTTGAAGGGGGAAAAAAGAAATCATGGTTTCGTGTGCACTTTCGCTAAAAGTTCACAAATAGATTTACAACTTAACCGTTAAGAAAAAAAGGTGAGGAGCTGACTTAAGTTTATGACTATCATAGTAAAAAAAAGAAATCTTGTTTCCTTATCTTAGGTTATATGCTAATAAGTCTATAAGGGTCATGTAAGCAAAGTAATATAATTGATTTAGGATTTTGATATATTCTCACATTGTTTGTTGATTTTTTTATGAGCTAGAAATGTTGCTTGGTTCTTATCATGCCATAATTTATTGGTATATTGATACAAGTGCAGTTCTTGGTTCAAACCAAGAAATAACTTATTGCTTAGAAAACTTGGAAATTTGGGGGTGCTTCCTTTTAGAGCTCCATCCTAAAATATTATTTCTTTGTGATGACTATCTCTTCCATTTCTTGTTTGGTGGTTTTGTTTGAATTAATTGCGTTGTTTGACATTTTGGCTTAATGGTGAGAGCAATTTAGTCTTACCAATCAAGTCACGTGTTCGAAAGTGGAATTCTTCTTTGTTGAACCTAAAAAAATTTTCTATGTATTTTTTAATTATGTAGTAGTTAAACTAGTACTTGAGTGTAATGATTGCATACTCTCATCATACTCCTGCCTTTTATTAGGGGGAAAAGAGAAAAGAGAAAAAAAGGCGTTGGAATATATGGATCGTATTTGGATAAAAGCTAAACAGATGAGTGTTGAATATGATAATGGGGTGAGATATTTTTTAGACTTTGCTAGAAGAAATGCCGATGATGATAGTGGGATGTTTTATTGCCTTTGTGTAGAATGTTTGAATGAGAAGCGATTAAGTGTTGTAGATATACATACACATATAATTTGTGAATGATTTTGTAAGAGCTATACAGTATAGGTATGGTATGGTGAAGAATTAGAAATGCAAAGTGCATCATAACAGGGGAGAGTGGCCTTTGATGATAATGACACGGATCTGGATGATCAGATAGATGATATTATTCATGATGTAAGAGAAGAGGCTTTTGAGCAATCACATGCATATCTAATATGTACAATGATGCTGAGAAGCCGTTGTACCCAGGGTATAAAAAAATCCAATTGTTGAAAGCAGTATTAAAATTGGTAAGCTTGAAAATACGATATGGATGGCGCGACAAAAGATTTTCAAAAATGCTTGAGGTTTTTAAGGACAAGCTTCCAGATGATAATGTGTTGCCTTGTCGATATTATGATACTAAGAAAATATTGTGTCCACTAGGGATGGAGTATAAAAAGATCTATGTATGCCCTAATGATTGCATATTGTATAGAAAAGAGCATGAAGAGAAGCAGCAGTGTCTGATATGTGAAACCTCAAGGTACAAATCAAATAAGACCCCTGCAAAAGTATTATGGTATCTTTCAATCATACCAAGGTTCAAGCGCTTGTTTGCTAATGAAAATGATGCAAAAAATTTGAGATGGCATGCGGATGAGAGCATTTCTTATGGAAAGCTTCGACATCCGGCTAATTCTTCTTAATGGAAAAAAATCGATCAATTATTTCTTAGCTTCGGCAAAGAACCTAGGAACTTTATGCTTAGGCTTAGAACGGATGGCATGAATCATTATGGAAGCCTAAAGGTCTGTTTGGGTGGAGGGGAGGGGAGGGGAGGGGATGAAAAATGAGCCCCTCCCCTTGTTTGGTATGAAAATTTGGAGGGGAGGGGAGCCACATGAGGGGCTCTAAATCCCTCCCCTCCTCTCCATTTTGTTCCCTCCAAATTAGGGGGATTTGGAGGGAATCAAATATTTGACTATTTTACCCCCAATATTTTTTCATATTTCCAGTGATACCCTTGAGTAAAAAATAAAAATACGCACTCACAGAATTCTGACTTCGTCTCTCACAACTTCTGTGATGCTTCTTTTGCACAAAATTATAATCTCATTTTTTTACCAATAATTATGTTAGTAATTCCAACAGTGTGAATTAAAATAAATTTGTGTCCACTTGGTAAAACAAATTTGAATTTTGATAATTTATTTGATTTATATTGAGGTGTAAACTAATTTAAATAAATTTCATTTAAAAAATTAATTTAAATTATTTATACAAGCATAAAAAATGTAAGTTACATAAAAGGGTAAAATGGTAAATTAATTATTATCTCCCCTCCCCTCCCCTCCCTCTAATCAAACCAAATAAGGTGACTCCCTATCAATTCCCTCCCCTCCCATACCCTCCCTTTGAACCAAACAGGCCCTAAGCAATATACATAGTTCATGGCCTGTTATGTTGGTAATTTACAACTTATCTCCTCTGTTATGCATGAAACGAAAGAACATCATGTTGCCTATGGAGATTTCGGGACCAAAACAACCCGAAAATGACATAGATGTTTACCTAGGACCCTTGATCGAAGACTTGAAAGAGTTATGGGACAAATGTGTCGATATTTTTTACGCGAACAAGAAAGGGACTTTTAAAATGCAAGCCATGATCTTTTGTACTATAAATGACTTCCCTACATATAGAAACTTGTCAGGATATAGTGTTAAAGGCTATAAAGCATGTCCGATTTGTGAAGAAGGCATATGCTACCATCAATTTCAACATGAAAGAAAGACGATTTATCTTAGCCATAGAAGATTTCTTTAACGGGACCAACCATATCGTAGATTAAAGAAATCTTTTTTTGGTAGCCAAGAGTTTGAAAATGCTCTGAAGCCATTGACTAGGGAGAAAGTCTATGAAAAGATGAAAAATATCAATGTTAACTTTGGTAATAGAACAAGACTAAAAATGAAAAAAAAAATTGAAGGAGGTATGTCTTCTTCGATCTTCTATATTGGCGCAATCTTGATGTGAAACACTACATTGATTTCATGCATGTGGAGAAAAATGTTTGTGATAGTATTATTGGGACACTACTCAACATACAAGGTAGTTCTAAGGATGGTGTGAAGGCAAGATTAGATTTGAAAGAAATGGGAATACGATAGTACTTACATCTAAGGCCATATGGTAAGAGAACTTTTTGTCCTCCAGCTTCTCATACTTTGTCTAAGGATGATAAAAGAAATATTTGTGAGTGTTTACATAGCATCAAAATTCCCTCAGGGTATTCTCCAAATTTTAAAAAGCTTGTGTCGATGAAAGACTTGAAATTAGTAGAGCTAAAGTCTTATTATTGTCATATCTTAATGCAACAACTACTCCCAGTAGCTATTCAAGGCATTTTCGAATATGATCTTCAAAATATATTAACTAGACTTTATTTCTTCTTTAATGTCATTTGTAGTAAAGTCATTGAGACAGAAACATTAGATGAATTGGAAAATGAAGGATATTTGATCTTATGCCATCTTGAGAAGCTTTTTCTTCCTTTTTTTTTGACATCATGGTACACCTAATTGTTTATCTAGTGAGGGAGATAAAGTTGTGTAGCCCTATTTATTTATGATGGATGTACACAGTTGAAAGAATTATGAAAATCCTAAAAGGGTATGTAAAGAATGCAAACCGGCCTAAAGCATCTATTGTTCAAAAATATGTTTCTGAAGAAGCCATGGAATTTTGTTAACATTATTTGACAAATATAAGACATATTGGGCTTCCTAAACATCATGATAAAGAAGGGGGTAGACGCAGGGCTATAATAAAGAGTGTAGATCCTGATAAATTGCAACAAGTCCACTAGTACATCTTGAATAATGTTGGTGCAGTTCAAGATTACATGAATGCTTATAAAGAAATTGTACGGAAAGCAAATAGTCGAATGACTAAACAAAGGTTAATTAGGGAGCATATTAGAACTTTTGCATATTGGTTTAAACATAAGGTTGACGGAGAAGAATGTGTTTATGATACAATTAAATGGTTAGCATGTGGTCCTGAGGTTGATGTCATAAGTTAGACTTCATTTGTGATAAATGATTATACCTTTTACACGAAGTCCCTAGATGATAGGAGTACTGTTCAGAACAGCGGTGTTATATTAGTGGCTGAGTCTATGCACTTCTCTAGTTCAAAAGATAAGAACCCTAAATTGGCAGTCATACCTTATTATAGGGTTATTGAAGAGATTTGAGTAGTTTACTATGTTAAAATTAAATTTTCCATTTTAAAATGCAAGTGGATTGGTGTCAATAATGATGTAAAGATCGATCAATTAGGATTTACATTAGTATATCTGAATAGTAGAAGTTTTAGAGATGAACATTTTATTATGGTAGATCAAGCCAAATAAGTGTTCTATATTACCGATCAGGCAAATAAAATATGGTATGTAGCTCTCCAAGGAAAAAGGGTTATTGATATCGATGAGAAAAGTTGTTCAAATTATGATCTTCTTGAGACTCCTTCTTTTTCCAGGGGTCTACCAGAATTGAACGAAGAAGATGAAGTAGATAATGAACACGACATAAGAAATGATCATCATGAAGGGATATGGGAGGATATCCCTTTATTTTGAAAGTTAGCTAGCTAAAGTAATTATCATTATGAATTATATTTGAATTATGTATATCGTTATTTTATAGATGTAGTATTTTATGTTTTAATTTAAGGATTTACCTTTTTTTTGTTACCTTAACAAGAAAATGAAGGATATGTGGCGTGCTAGTGTAGAGGCTTAGGAGCCAGCTAGTGTTCATCAAAGTGAGATAGCTAATGTTAATCAAAGCGAGCTTAGAAATGTTCCGAGCCAGAATCAAAGTGAGGCTAGTAACCAGTCTATATTTACTATTGAGAGACATTGCCCTAAGTTGGAGTACTGGGTAAAAGATACCAATTGAGTTTAATAGATATTGGAAACCAATTAGGCTTAATGCAAGCAGATATAAGAGTTTTATCGGCCTCCTAACACACAACAAGCCTAGCATCTTGATAGAGGAGTGGAGAAATATCGATAAACATGTAAAGCAACATATTTGTAAGGTTATTAAACCGGAACCAGTCATTAAACCAATCAGGGTACTAGGTTAAAGGTCAGTGAGTAAGACCGGAGAGAAAATGAATATTTCAGGCTTATTAATATGAAATTATAAAGAAAAATTAAAAAAATTGATTTTTATTAAAAAAAACCTTTTACCGGGTTACTACCCTAGACCGGACCAGTTCACCGGTGTTCAGTCGGTCCAGTCCGGGTTTAATAACATAGCATATTTAAGATACTATCCAAGTATAAAATTATCTTTTATATGTAATGATTATCAAATTTGTCACTAATTACTTCAATGCATGCATTACAACTCACTTACGACGTTCCTCATAGTGACATTTTATACAAGAAGACAATGACGTATTGTTATGAACGTTGGAGGAAGTTTAAGACAAATCTAGCCAACAATTATGTGCATATCGAGGTGAAAGATGGTGAGCCTTGTCCTAATCCATGTAGCAAGTACTCATATATTGATAAACACACTTGGGAAGAATTCTTTAGGCTTCAAACTACTCCAGAAGCTTTAGTGAGTTGACTTATTTTGCGTTTTATTTACTTATCAATTGTCTTTATTGATTGTAACCTTTTTTTTCTTTACTTCTGATTCGCAGGAAAAAAGGAAAAAAAAACATAAGAGAGTGGTGGAAAGAATGATTGCTTTCATACAATGTCTTGTGGGGGTTATGCAAAGGCTAAGAAAGACTTGTTGGCGGCCAAACAAAAGAGATTGAAAGAAGCAGCTCAATTTGATCTTTTTGTTCTTCTTTCTCCACCCTCTCCGATACATCATGAAGAAAAGTGTTTGTTTGCTCTCTCAAAGAGGAGTTGGTCTTATACGAATGAACAATCTTGTATAGTTGATGAAAAAATTATAAGTATTGTTGTTGTTATTAATTATTTAGTAAAAAAATTTCATTACTTATGTTTATCATCTGTCTCTTATAGGAGGAACTTCAAAAAAAATAAGCCAAATGATCTGTTAACCTCATGAAATTCCTGTAAAATTAGCACATTTACCTTTATTTTTTCATACATTTTAGGTGAATTCATAGATAATTGAGGATAAATGTGTAAAGGTAATGTGCCCAGGGATATTGGTGATAAAAGGATATAAATTCTCTGTTTAAGTCTCAAAATATTGCTAGATTTCATCAACACTATTTTTATAGATTTTATTGTGTTGATAGGATAATATTTGAGCCACATAAGGAGCCATTGGAAGCACAAATCAACAACTAAGAAGTTCGAAAGGAGCTGAAAAAGTCAAAGCACTATGGAAAAGTAAGAAGAAAGGAAAACATGCTATAAAGCTTTAAGTTAGAAGCTTGGCTGCGGCTAATCAGAGGTCAAAGCACCTCCAGAAACATTTTGGCCACGGCCAAGCCCTTCCAAAAACATTTTGGTCATGGCCAAGGCCTAAAATCATCAACTGTACGTTTTGATGTCAGAATGAATTTTAGGGCTTATAAATACTGAAAACCTTAAACCAGAGAGGCATTCTGGATGGCAAAGGCTACTATGGAGGTTGGCTCTGCTAGGATTTGGAGCTTAGAGGTAGAGATTGAGCTAAAATTAAAGATTTGAAGAGATTTAATATTCTCCTTTTGGTTTTTCCTCTCCATCTATTATCCTTTCCTTGTGTTCTGCTTTATTTATTGTTTATCTACATTCTCTCATGAGTTTTCTGAACATATGTAACTAGATCTTTAATGTTAGGATTATTTTGAACTCTTATATGAATTAAGTACTCATTTCCCCTTTATGTTTGTGATTAATGATTAGATTATGTTGATTTTACTCTATACTTAATGCTTCTTGTTGATTGGCCACCAATGAAATTATTGGGTTCATTTGATTGATGCTTGAAAGGGCTAGATTGAGTGAAAAACTTGAGTTTAATCATGTAAGAACATGAAATTCGTGAGTTAAATGGATAGTTTTGTCAATGAGGTAGAGATAGACTCATTGACCTCACATATCCATGTAGGTTCTGTAATGAAAATTGGGTTTAATTAATCAGTTAAGAGATTAATGAATTAATTAAGCTAAACACCTATTTGGAGACTTGAGAGAGCACTTATAGGTAATTTAGTAACCTTGGTTAGTATAACCTTTCATTAAGAAGCTCATGTTGTGGGGATTTGAATGAGCACTTTTGAAATACAAGGGGGATAAATAATCATAACTCCCATTGTATCATTTAAGTCTATAAATCAATTGTTTTTATTTTCTTTTTAATTTCTAAATATGTTTCTCCTCATTTGTGATAATTGTGTAACTTAAATTAGGCGAAAGTGCGATACTTGATACTTGACTAGGTTTTGGAACCAAATCCTTGTGGGAACGATACTTTACTTATTACTTTATTACTTGGCGTGACCCATGCACTTATAGAGGCAAATAGGATCTTTTAGGTTGAATGGGAGGAATGATATCCTGACGGTTTCCACAGGAAAACATAAGCATCCCGGCAATATCAGGGGAGTTGGAGGAGGGGTAGGAATAAGGGACTATTTTGGAGCACTACCACGCCATTCCACCAGTATGGTGACTAGGGAGGAGATGGAGCATATGTTAGCCACTGTAAGGGTGGAAGTAAGGGCCGAGGTAAAAACATCATTTGATGCATGTAATATCCCAAATTTTGTTCACCAAAATTCCATGTACATTTATTATATTAAAAGGAATAAAATGGTGAATTTTGGTACACTTGAGGATGATTAAAATAAAAGACTCATTTTTTTTAATTGGACTACATGATTCAAACTTGCATAAGCAAGACATGTGCATCAAATTTTCTCCTCTTTTGTCAAGTCTTACGGAAGGAAAGAGAGCAACATGACCAAGTAAATAATTGGGTCAACAATTCAACTCATCTTATCACTAAATATTGGACGGTTAGGCAAGGAAGAAGATGGAGATAAGCCTAATTGTTTTATTGTCTTTAAGTCAACAAAATCAGCTATATTATAAGGAGAGTGATACAAGTGTCATTTATTTATTTCTCTTATCATTTATGCATTCCAAAAGTTGGACAAGGCACTAGTGAAAGAAAGAGAATTTGATTGAAACATTTCTTCATCTTTTGGCTTAACATGGACGATTAGCACAAGGAAAGAAGTGAGAGTGTGATATCACAATTTGTCTTCATCAATTGTTTTTCAAACATTTCGGCTAGCAAAAGAGGAGATGAATATAAAATTTCCACATGTATTTTCTTTACTTTTTCCTTGAGTGCTTTCGTCCAAGAGAAATTAAGGGAGCTGAAATGAATTAAATAAGATACTATCTCACTCTCTCATACACAAAGAAAGTCGGACAACATGAAGAAAGGAAAGAGAAACAGAAACTTGAAGAACAAAGCTAAGGTAAGAGTTTCTAATTGGATTTTCATCTTGCAAATCACCTCTTTAGCTCAAACACTCTTCATAAACATTATTCCTCTTGGTGAGACTTTCATTTATATGGTTTTAGAATTTCAAGAGGAGGTGTTTTGAGTCTTCTAGCAAGAGTCAAAGTTAAAGAATCAAAGAAAGAGCTTAAGAAAGGACAAGAGGTGAGTTTGAGCTTTGATTTAAACCAAATATTATGTTGTTTGGTTGATTTTTGTGAATTTTCTTGGCTGCCCTGAATCTCAGTTATTAAGAGGAATTAGTGTTATGATCAAATACATGATGTTATATGATGTTTAAAGAGCATATAAGATTTGTATGATGATTAAATTGGAAAATTGGTGATTGTTGGATTATGCTGTCACTTCTGGTCAAAATATGACGTGTATAAGGAGTGAGAATTTAGTAAATTTGATGTCAACAATGGATTCTACACGAAAAATTGTGTAGGGATACATGTGTTCATCATTTTTGGATGTTGGTATAAAAATCTGGAAATTTATGAAGTTGTAGGTGCATGCTGTTTGATTGTATCCTGTGAGGCAGTGATGTTGCAAAATATATTTCGCTAGTCAAAATTAGTCCAAAAATTATGAAACTTGTCAGGATTAAAGTAGAGATATAGATCTTTAATTTGATAGGTTATTTGTAATTTTTGGACGAGTATATTGGGAGATATGTATTTTTAAAGTTGTGCCCTGTTTCTGATAGTGAATCTGGGAATAGTACGGTTTGGCGAATTTTCTGGGAACTATCTGGTTACAATGGTGAAACCTAATTATTTTTCCTCAAATTTAAAATTACAAAGCTTCATTTAGGCTTTGGAATAAGTTAAATTGGATTTGTTTAGAATTAATTATGAATTTCCAAAGTTGACTGAAAAATGTGTCAATTTCTGGAAACAGTGAAATTTCACTGTGCATAATTGTACTATACAGAAAATGCTGTAACTACATTGGATAAACCACATAATATGACTTAAAAGTAGTAATAGTATAAGTAATAATTAGTTACTTGTTAACTTTAATTTATAGGAATTTATAGTAGCCCGAGCCGAGACAAAAGTATTGGACTGACAGTAGCACTGAAAAAGGATTCAGGTAGTAACTTCTTTCTTATATGTACTTTGTGATTACTAAATGTTTGTATATGTCATTCTATGTAATATGAGCTAAGTGTCATGGACATGCCTATTAGCCTAGTTGTGGTCAGGGACCCAACAGGGGCGCCGAGTTAAGCCAAGGTGCAAATATATCGTTTGACCTTGGACAAGTGTACACACAGTTTTTCTATCATTTTACATGACATGGCATTGCATATTTATTGTTCACATTTTATATGTTTGAAAGCATGTTACTACTGAGATTCATTCGAATCTCATTCTTTTTCAAAATAAAAACTTTACAGCTGAGGCAGGCGGCTCGAAAGGCAAAACAGTTGCTACTAATGATTAGAGTTCTGGGAATTTTGTAGCTGCTATAGTTATTTAGGCATGTAATTTTAGCTACTTTTGAATGTTTTTTTTTCATTTGTATATATTTATCAAACCCTAAGGACTCTCCTGTGTTGTAAACAAGTACTCCTTATCAGTATATTTCCTCTGTTTCTGTATGGAACTATACGCTTAATACTCTGCGAATATCGAAATGTTAAGGGGTTTGACAATGCACGATTAGAAGCTTGGTTGAGCAAGATAAAGGAGGAAATGATGATCATGGTGAGCATAAGACAAGATACTAGTGCTCCCCAGACACATTCGCTTGCACATAAGCAGAGTACTAAAGGGAGTTGTTGCAATAATGGTCAGTCATCAAAGGGTCATGGAAAAGAACTTGCTAAGTCTTGTGACCTTTTTATAGAGGATCCTTTGAGACAATTAGTTGAACGGGGGAGTATGCACAACTTGGGATCAACTGTCCACCACTAACAAATGACTGAGGAGCAAGTCAGAGTGTCAGTTGAAGATGTGATCATTGTAGATGGACCTGTCTCTATCCCTTCTACTTTAAGACTAAAATAGAAATAATATAATTAAGTTTAGGTGAAAGAATAGATAGATAATAATATTAGTTTAAACTCTTCTTAGAAAAAAATAAAAGAAAGATTTTTGGATTATAATAATAATTATTACTATTATTATATATTAAATTCTTCCTTTCTTTCCAGCATGAGATGCGACACCGTTTGGAAAAAAAGAGACCAAAGTAAAAGCAGCCACGGGATTAAAGAAAAAGAGAGCCACAGCGCAGCGTTTCAGCAATTAAATGAATGAATTGGATACCTAAGCTAGGAGCTACGGTTTTTGATGAGGATAAAGGAAGCTAGCAGGAGAGGAGAAGGGGCGGCTGGTCTGGGTCTTACGATCAGCATCATCGCGGAGCAGCTGAGGGGTTGAACCAGAAAGGAGGGGCGGCGGCTACTATGATCATCTTGGCTACCGTCTTCTGAGAGCAGAGAGCTGAGAGTCTGGGAAAGCTACGAGAGAGGCAGCTTCACTGGGGGGAAATATTCGGTGAACCAGCAGACTTCTGGAGCAAGTGAGCAAGCTAGAACCGGCAGAACCAGGACCTCGATCATCCTCTTCTCCATTGACAGTGACTGGAGTGAAGGAAGGAGCATCGCAAATCAGAACCCTGTTCATCTTCTTCCTTGGATCTGAATCAGCGAGAGCTAATCAGAGGGAAACACGAGGAAGCAGAGCTGAACGCTAAGACGTGAGTGAGAAGCATAGGAAATATAGAAAGGAGCAATGACATTACTGATTTTCTCATTGGTTCAAGTTATTTAGTGCCATTTTGTTTCCAGATCATTATCAATCTATTATGTCAGTGAATTTTGAACTTGATGTTGATGTGATGAATATGCTTAAAAGTCATGTGTGACTAATTCACTTTGAATCTAGAGTAGTTATGAACTAAGTTGAGGACTTGAGCATATATGAATAATTTAATTGTGCTTAATGTTAGTTGTTTACTTAATCTTGTATTATTTTGTCTACTTTGTACTTAATCACCACGAAATAAGAAATTGAGGAATTTACATTAGCCTTGGAAGATGAATCTTAATTGGACCATAGGATTAAGTAATATGGAATTAAAATTTATTCGAATTTGCCAATAGGAAATACCTATTAGACCCATATAATCATATTAGAGTGAAATTGAACATTTATTGCCTCTTGAGTAATTAGTTAGGAATAACAATTTCAACTTGAGAGAGGGCTATGAGTAATTGGAAGATATTTATATCCATTTAAACTCTAGACTAACAAATTAACATTAAGTGCATTTAATTGGATAAATACATGCTCTAAGACTTGAAAAAGGGATTAGTCACTCTAGGTTGTTTTCCTTCATTGAATTCTTAAAAACATTAAATTTAGTAATTTTGATTTTGTTTAAATTGATTTTTAAATTTTTTTTCCTTTTTTGATTTGCTCAACTTAAACGAAAATGGGAGTTTTAATGCCTAATTATCTATTACCTTGAATTTCTGTGGGACGACCTTGATTTGCTATTATGCTATTTTCACGGCCCGTACACTTGCGGTATTTATTTAAAATTTAGTAGAATCATTGAC
Organism: Albizia julibrissin; assembly: GCA_037074505.1. NCBI lineage: Eukaryota > Viridiplantae > Streptophyta > Magnoliopsida > Fabales > Fabaceae > Albizia > Albizia julibrissin. The sequence continues at coordinate 40,508,082 of CM073479.1, forward strand.
CTCTGTACTTTTTCTTCCCTCTGATTTTATATAAAACTGAGGAATTTTCTGTATATGTTGAGGAATTTTTCTTCCCTCTACTTTTCTGCAATACTTGGTGAATTGAAAGTGCAATGTTGAGATTTAAGTGGCAAGTAAGAATAGTTTGGTGATGTTCATGATTTCAATGGTTTGATATCTGATGTTTACTTAAAGCCATTTTATGTTATGGAAGTGGAATTGGAGGCTAGTACAATGAAACTCATATGCCTAGTTATTGCTTGGATGAATTGACATGTTTGTTGTTTTGATGTGATTATGTGAAATCATGCATTTATATATGTGAACTTGTTTGAGACATGTCATAGGCCTATATGTTTCATAGTTAATGCATGATAGTTTTAAACATGTCATTATAAGATGAAGGTGCATGTTAGGTTAAAAGTTTCCAATGAGAAAGCTCAAGAAAGATTTATTGTGTGTTATCTATTGTTCTTTCTACTCTTTTTGATAGTGCAGATGAATGAAGAATTGGGAAATTTTTTTTGTTGAATTGGGCAATTTGAAAAGATGGGAAATTTTTTGTTGTTTGTCTTTTATGATTGCATTATGCAGGGCGAAGTTTGATTTGTGTAGTTTAAAAGCAATGTGTGAAAAAGTTTATTTAATTTTGCTAATTGAATTGGTAAGTTTTTAGGATGTGTAATCATGGATTACTATCAAATATCTAGCATACAGTACATGATCTTTAAAAAAAATGAAACTTTTAAAACCGATTGTTTAAAAAGTATGCCTTTTTAGACCGGTTGTCTAAGCAACCAGTTTAAAAAGTCATTCTTTTTTAGATCGGTTGTGTTAGAAACATGTCTAAAAAAAATGAAATTTAGACCGATTGCTTATATAACAGGTCTTAAAAATAATGGACTTTTTAGACTGGCTATATCAAAACCTAATTCATAACCTATCTAAAAAGTCATTTTTATCTGGTTTAGAAAGTCATTTTCCACTAGTAGGGATTAAGTTTATCCTTTCTAGAGTAACTATTTACACCGGCCAAATTACCAACAACACTACTACACTACGTTAATATTTATTCTTCTTGCCAAATTACAACAGCCAAATTGTATGTAACAAACTGTTTGCAATAATAGGTAACGACCTTTGAATTGAATCCAACTAAAGTAGTAGTGGTAATAACACAAAGATGGACACTAATTAATACAACATCATGAATCGGGATTCCATGCATGAAAATGACCTTATTCTTATAGTCTAAGTCCAATAACCACCATCTTCATCCTGCATCTGCCTTTTATAAAACCTTAATTTCTAAAGCCTTTAGATTATTTTAAATATATAACGATTTCAAACCTGAGACTAAAACAATTTAAAGTCTCAATTTAAGATAGAGTTTAATCTTATATTTGTATAAGATTTTCAAAAACTTTTTAAAATAAATATGTATGGTCTAAATTTTTATTTTGTAAATTCATTATTTTCATCAGTTTCAAAATCATTTATTTAAAATACAGAGCATTTTCTATCCATAGCTCGCTTAGTGATGGTTAACTTATGGGTTTCTGGATACCAGTACGTTACCGAAAGCCTAGCGTACAGATTACAACTTATACAGTATGCTTCACGGGTACGAGTACTACTACCACTACTTCTACTACTAATAAATATTTTACAGTCATCCAAAATAAAATGATAACCAAACAGTCCATAATTTATTTGCCTCTTCTTTGTCCATCCATATTACCTTCTTGCCCTTAGAGCTGGACGCCTTTGATGTATATCATTTGTTGAAAATGGGTGAGATTCAAAAGAATCTCAGTAGTACACAGATCACTCATATAATATGCAAATACTAAGCATGTAAAACAAATCATCAAATAGCACAACTTAGAGAAATGCAGCACATAAAAGGGACTAACCGGTCCCTTATCACAGACTCACAGCGCTTGAGATTCACAATCTGGCTGCCCAGGGCCTTAGCCCCATAGAAGGTACAGTCACGAGCTTTCTGTCTCAAACCTACCTGGCTTAAGACACCCCCGGGTAACTCCCCGTATAACTTGTACTTACGGGTCGTACCGCCTATAGACTATCTGTCCCACACATATACAGATGATATGATACACATACATGGCATCACATATGATATAAGAGATAAGGTACTACCTGACAGTCTTTCCAAATTTGGTTCATGTTCACAGTCTCATAGGCGTCCCGGGCAAATGTCAAATCCTATAATTTATAATTTACGGACGGGCGAATTATTACTTATTCCAAAATAATTTAAGACACTTCGGTAGGTTATCATTATAGCTAATACCTTAAATCCAATAGGTATCTAATGGACTCATACCAAGTCTAAGTATTTAAATTGACCCTTAGAGTCCCAATTATTTCAAAAATACCCTTACTTTTTATTTTTGCACTATTACTCAATTATGTCAGAATTTTCAATAATATTTGAAAATTCATATCTTGGCCTAAAAATATCCAATTAAGGTGGTTCCAAATTATGTGTCACTTATTAAGTCTATTTTAAGATAAAAATACATTTCACTACCACCTATCCATAAATAATTCTCAGTTTTAATGTTTTCTCGTACTGCCAGAAAATCTTTCAAATTTCAATAGCTTAACTACTAAAATTCATAACTAAATATCTAGAACTCCAAATGGATGGTTCAAAATCATATATGATCCTATTTAAGTAAATTTTCAGGGAAAAATATTACCATTTATATATTATAGCCAAAAAAGTTCCATAATTTCGTCAAACCCCATTTGTACCAGAAAACGTTCCAGATTCATCATCTAACTTTAAAAATTCATATATCACTATTTGTAAACCCAAATAATACATATTATATATAAAATTAAAGCTTAGGATGCCTACTTTCATTATGAAAAATTTCATAATTTTCGGAATAATTTTGACTACCAAAATATATTTTAAAACCAATCTAATTCTAGAGAAACTAACCAAACAGCAACTCCTCTTATTTTCTAAAAATTTCAGACTTATATATAATCATCCAAAAATCAAAACCACATGTATTACCACATAATTTTTCGTGTAAAATTGATTGGAAACCTCAAATTTGAGAAATTATCATTCCTTCCTCATGCACTATTTTAGCCAAAATAAAACCTCACAAGACAACAATTCATTATACTAGGTTCTTATGCTTCCCAAACTACTAAAAAATAGCCTCAAATCAACTAGAAATAGTTAAAAATATGGAAAGGGAACTCACCTATATTAGGATATGGAGTTGTATGTGGAATTTGTAGTCTCTTCTTCCTTTTTCTGGTGGCACCGATCACTCTGACGTCTCTTTCTCTCTCTCACTCTCACTCTCTCTTTTCTTTCATTCTTAGCTGCTGGCCGATTGGGTAAGATGAGAAAGTGTGAGTGTTATATTAATTATTATTGTATTTGGGTGTTAGGTTGTGTGAACCACATGGTGTAATAATTAATATTTTATCATTAAATTAATGAAAGTGGTGAGATCAAGGAGTTTGGCAAGTGTCATGAGTGATGCGTGAGGAGTATGTGAAGCAAGGGAAATTGTGTATTTTAATATATATATATATATAGGTATTTTCTTATCCTATTAATTATACACACTAGGGCCTTTAGTTTCCAAGATTAATCTCTAGTATCATTTAATTTTCTTTTTTGGGGATTCGATCTTTTAATAAATTTTTGGGATGTTACACCCTTGGCCACCATCACCCACCCACCCATCACCCTAAACTATTTTTTTTTCAGTATCATCTAGTATATTTAAAAATATTTAGTGCATCCAACACCTCCACTATTTTTTTCAATATCATCTACTATATTAAAAAATATTTTTAGTGTACATAGCATCCTAACAAATATTTTTAGATACTCGATGCTACAAAAAAAATACTTAAGGTTGGGAGTTGTTGGATACAAGGTGCTACTAGAAAAATATTTTAAGGTGCGAGATGTACTAAAAATATTTTTTAGTATACAAGATTATACTGAAAAAAAAATAGATCAGAGTGATGGGTGAGTAGTACTAAAAAAGAAATATTTTAGGGTGATAAATACAGTAAATATTCCTTTAAATACTTGGTGTTGCTGAAAATATACTAAAGGATGCAGAATCTTTTTGTAAAAAAGAAAGTATTTCCCATCAATATTTATACCCAAAATGACATGGTTTGGGAGAAAAGGTCTTGAGAGGTTCTATTTGGTCAAAAATGGTGTCCTTCATCATTAATGTAAGCACGTAATTGATTACATTTCTATGTTAGGGTCTATTTGGAATCTCAGTGAACAAGGAAAAAAGCTCATTTAGCACTAAAAAGCCCAGTTGTCTAAATATAGGGTGTTTGGGAATCCATTTGATATTAATGGACTTAAGCTCAAAAAGCTGATTTTATTCATAAGCTTCTCGACCCAGCTTCTTAATGGCTTCTCATCATCTTTTCATCAAATTCTTACCGTTAGGGCATTTAATGCAATTTAAACACCCTCAACTACCACATGCATAACAGAAATTACTCCCACACCAGCATACCCACCTTATTTGATCTCATCCCGCCGAAACCATATGCCTCTCACCAGAGTTGGAAATCGTTCTTCAGCCTTGCTGCCGTTGAATGGTCATCAAAGGTGGCTATAAAGGTCGGCGATGGTGCGTGGGTCAAAAGTTGGGAGGCGGTGGCTGACTCATCCACTCTTCATCCCTGCATAGAAGCATTGAATGAGTACTGTTGATTGTGGGCTTTATCGACGGTAGAAGAAGTCGCTGGCGGTGAGTGGGTCCCCCTATTTTTGGTCGTCGGTATCTGTCCTCTGTTGAGTATAGTGTCGGCTGTCAGTCAAACTCTTCTTCCCTAAGTAGATCTGTTGGTCGGCGCCATCATTGGAGCAGAGCACAAGTTGGAGTGTCGCATTTCTTCCTTCCTTCCTAGATCTGACTGAGAAGGTAAATGATATGATCTCCTACTCATCAATCTTACTTCCATTTAGGTTTTGAAAGTTAGTAATCTGGACGAGCTAGGCTTAACAAGCATATGTGATGGAAAAGATTTGAGGATCTGTTCTTGTCCATTCCTTGCACTGAGAATTTCGATTTAAATAATTTCATCTGTTGCTCTGGGATTCTTGTTTATCATAACTTGTCATTTAACTAGAGCATGAATGGAAGTTGTCAAGTTATCTTTTTTATTTGCAATTGCCTCTGCTACTCTAAGACTCAAGCAGAATGATTATCCTTGATCTTTACAGTAAGAATGCATCTGGCGTATGTGTGTGTATGGAGGAAGAACAAGACGACCACATTTATGATTCATCTGGTGGTTTCCATTGAAATATTCTGTACTAACTGTTATAATGATTTATCTGGTGGTTTCCATTGAATTCAATGCCTCTGTTATAATTATTCATCTGGTGGTTTCCATTGAAAAACAGAATGACCATAGTTTGTATTGTTAAAAGCATGTTATGAATGTGCATTTGGCCTTTGGTGCACAAAGCGTGAGCCCTCTTGGAAAGTTGCCCTAGTTCACTAGTTCTGCCATTTGTGTTGTTAATTTCATTACCTGCCCAGTTAACTTCACTTGGATGACCAGTCCACCATCCCTCAATTCTTGTTCTATGCCATATACTTCATGCGTCTTCCCTTGAACATTTCTCAACCAATTGTTAACTTCTCTCTTGTGTTTTCTTTGCCTTGCTACAACTCATCATCTTATTGTTCTTCTTCTACTTCTTCCTTGTCATTATTCTTGTCTGTACACAATGCTTACTATTTATTTTCTTAGAATTCTTTTCCCCCTTTTCTTTTTTCCTCCTACTTTTCATCATTCCCTTGTTCCCTTTTCCTTTGCACGACAAACATATACTACTACCTTTCATCATAATGTGAACTGTTATGTACTAGAAGTTTCAGACTTGCATTGAATTCACTATGAATATGTTTGATATTATATTGAATTTTTTTCATACGTATGGTGGCTATAAGTGTTATGTATTGTACTTAATATTTATTATAATTTTCACCTGGGTCATTTCTTTTTGTTTAATGGTAAAATGTTGGCATAGAAATATGAACAAGGGAAAGGATAAAGCATCATGGGATGTAAGTTCTACTGAGATTTTCATTAACCTGTGCATTGAGCAAATATACAACAACGAACGGCAAGGATTTGCATTCACGAAGGATAGGTGGAAACACATTGTGGCCGCATTTAATGAAAAAACAAGAAAGTCGTATGATAGGAAAAAACTGAAAAATCGGTTAGATAGCTTGAAGGTACAATGGAAGGTATATGACAAGTTGTTCTCAAAAGAGACTGATATATCATATAACCCTGTAAGGCATATGGTAATTGCAGAAAATGAGTGGTGGGGGAAGAAAATAAAGGTAAAAAATTGTTATTGTTTTTATTATTATTAGATGTGATATAAACATCATTATTATTATGATTGTTGTTGTTGTTGTTGTTGTTGTTATTTTTATTATGACGCCATTCATTTTTGTAACTTGTATTCAGGAGAATTTGGAGTATGCGAAATATAGAAATAAAGGGTTCATGTTCGCGAAAGAACCAGACATTTTATTTAAGAGTGTGATGGCATCAAGAGATAAAATGTTTACACCATCTTCTGCATAACGTACGTCACTGGGTGATGACGACGATGATGTTTATCGACCCACTATGGACCTAGAAGAAGGTTTATGAGATAATGAGGAAGATCTTGTGCCTCGTAGTATTAGAGCAAGTGTAGGAGTGACAGTTGATTTTGAAGACGCTACCTTGACAACAAACACTACACCTAGTGGGCCTAGTGGTTCAAGAAGCAGTGAGAAGAGAAAATGGGCTGAATGGTTGGGTAAAGAAAAAAATTGTAAACTCCAAAGTAATAGTATATGCGATTAGTAGAATAGCCAAAGCATCTGAGGATAAGGTAGATGCATTAAGAAAGATCGTAACGAATGATCTACAAGTGAGCGACGTCATAAAAGAATTACTGACCATTCCAGAAGTTAGGAGTGACAAGGACTTTTGTCGCCACTGTTGTAATATGATGATGCACCAGATTGCTCGTGACATGTATGTTGGCCTGAAAGAAGATAAAGAGGCCTTGCTAGACTGGTTGCGCGAACATGCTTACAATAGCTCTGATCTTTAGAAACCCCTACCTACTCAATGAACTTTAGTTTCTGTCACTTTTAAAAACTTTGTTATGTATGCTTAAAAACAAACCGCTAATCCATTTGCTCGTTTTGATAGTACTTGATGACAGAACAAAATTTTATGTCACTTTTGAATGTTAGTAACCTCTGCTATATTTCATTGATTTTCTATTTACACAGTGTTATAATTGTCCTTATTTTCATAAAATCCTAGAAATCACACAGATTACTTCGTGCATGGCAAGTTCTAGTGGTCAGGATATTTCGGATGGACGAGAGGAAGTACAATCGTCTCGTGTAGCTAGAAGGTCTCAACTCATATCTCTTATAGATCAAGATATGATAGAGAATGAGCAGGTGGCTGCCTTAATGGCTCAATATGTCGTGCCTTACGGTTGCAAAGAACCACGCCGAACTAGTAGGAAAATAGGTGCACATTGGGTGCAAGAGGTACTGCAAGGCCATGAACAAGTTTGCCCTGAGAATTTTCGTGTAGAAAAGCATATATTTCATCTTTTATGCTCCAGATTGGTACAACATGGGTTACGGAGGACTAGGTATATTGGAATAAAAGAAATGGTTACCATGTTCCTATATACAGTTAGATATGCACAAGGAAACATAATCTTACAAGAACGATTTCAACATTCTGGAGAAACTGTCCACAGGATCTTCCACATGGTTTTACATGCTTGTGTGAACCTATCGGCAGAAATGATCAAACCACTTGATCCCCAGTTTCATGATTGTCACCCAAAAATCTCAAACAATTAGCGATATTACCCATTTTTCAAGGATGTAATAGGAGCAATTGATGGAACTCATATCAAGTGTGTGGTTAGCCAATCTGAGCAAGATAAATATATCGGCAGAAAAGGATATCCAAAACAGAATATTATGGCCGTACGTGATTGAGACATGTGCTTCACTTTTGTGTTGGCAGGGTGGGAGGGAACCGCACATGATGCATGTATCTTCCAAACTGCTATCTCTACTCCATCTATGAATTTCCCCTATCCACCTGAAGGTATCTCTTCAACACTTGCACTTTCATTGTGTGCTTTTTTTTGACATTTTGCTATAATTTTACAATGTCAAACAAAATTGTGTAATTATCAGGAAAATATTATTTGGTCGATGCTGGCTATCCAACACCAATTGGATATCTTGGTCCGTATAGACGTGAACATTATCACATTCCAGACTTCAGGCGACAAGACGGATTTACAAGTGAGAACGAGATGTTCAATTCTTATCATTCAAGCTTGAGGACCACTATCAAAAGGACATTTGGATATGGAAGAATAGGTTTCAACTCTTAGGAGAAATGAAGTCATATAGCTTTGAAATACAAGTCAACATTGTTTGTGCAACAATAGGTATACATAATCTTATCCGCAGAAATTCCCAAACAGATATGGATTTTCAACAGGCTGAAAGAGGAAATGTAAGTGCTAAAGCTAATAATGATCAAGTTGACGTAGCATCTATATCAACTATTCGTAGATTATCTTCAACACACATGAATCATGTTCGTGACATGATCAAAAACGAATTTGTTAGGGGTATTAGGGGTACATGATCCAATTATGATCCACTTCATGTATGACATTCTGATTAAAATATATATTTATCCTTTTGTAAATTAAGTGCTTTATTTAGTGTATTTTTCTTCTTTTTCAATAACTATTGAACTTTTTTTATTTAAATTTTTTTTACATTTTTTAACATCAATTACAAAAATATATATACAAACAATATATATGTAGTATTGAACAAGGTTCAAGCCTTTTTCAGTTATTTCCCATCTAAATGAGCTTTTCAAACGCTAATGCAAACATGTTCAACTTAAAAAAATAATAATAAGCCGCTTCTCCCACCGCCAATCCAAACATAAATTACATTTACAATATGATTTTTTTTAATTTGGCTTCTACAAAAATCACATTAAAAAAAACCGCTTTTCTACCGTGTTCCCAAACACACACTCAAAGACTAGATAATAAGCTAGTGAATGTATTTGGTTTTTCCGAAATATTTTTTCTCTCTTAAAACTACTTTAACAAATTTGATCTGAAAAGAATTGCACGATTTTATTTTATATCTCAAGAAATAGAAATGAGAGACAATTATAAGTAACCAGTACGTGTGTTTCTTTCTTTTATTTTCTAACCAACCCAACTAGTATGTTTTACACATTCAATTTGAAAAGTATTAAAAAATTATACATATATGAATGATCATATATATGTTTGTAAATTTGAAATATCCAAAACATTTTAGTCATATCAGAAAGCATTTTTTTAAAAATAAAAAAGGGCTAATTAAGATCCATCTGTTTTTTAAGAAATTCTTGCATGCTTTGAGTTTAGCCTATCTTGCATACTCTCTCCCCTCTCTCTCTCACTCACGCCTCCCATACTCTCTCTTGTGTCTTGTCTTTTCTTGCAAATGGATTCTTCCTTTTTGATGTGACTCTGTCTGTGCTCATATTTACTTTCGAAATTATGATTTTGGTTTTGGCCTAAACCATGATTTAATTTTAATAAAAATGAAGTATAGAATAAAAAATTAATGATTTAATTAAAACAATATATACAAGTATTAAATTGAAAATTGAGAGAAAGTATAGGTATCTATAAACTGATTTTCTTTTTTATTAAATCTTAAAGCAATTTTTGAAACCCGAAAAATTAGGGAAAATTCTAAAAAAATACCATTTAAACTTCAAAATCTCAAATAGGTGATTTAACAATAAAATGTTTTGTCAATTGCATTACCATTCTTGTTAATCCCATTAACGACTTTGTCAACATGATTTTAAAGTTTAAAAAGTATTTTTTTAGAATTTTCCTATATTCATATAATGGCAAATCGGGGTGGTTGTCGCCCACTCTTATACTATTTCCCCTGACCTTTAAAAAAATATTTCTTTTCTAGTAATGCTAATTTTTTTATTCAATATTTGTAAGAAATTATAAAATAAATTTTAGATTTCATATTTAATTTTCAATTTGGCCCTCTAAATTATCAAGTCCCAGTTATTTGACCAAAAAAAAAATCAAGTCCCAGTTGTGTTGCTTTCATAATTTATGAATTATAATGTAATAGAAAAAAAATAGCCAGAACAAAAGAAAAGAGCATGCAAAGTTAAAAATAGAAAAGACACTCCGAGTTAATTAACTGGGACAGAATTTGAAGGCCAAGAACCCCAAAATAAAACACGACAGTAATGAACTTGAATCGCTTTGTGGATTCTCAGAAACTTGTATTCTTTGCCTTTAGTTAGCCAATAATGAAACGATTTAAGAGCTTCATCTTCCTCTGAACTGTTTATTGTTTGCTTTGACTTATGCGATTGTATAAGTCTGATTTATGTAAATCGAAATAAAACTTCTCCACATATTTACCTCATACATTATAAAAATTATCTCATATTTTATAAATAATGATTAAAAAATATTTATAAAACTCTCAATGGCTATTTCAACATGCTATAAAATTTAGCCAAGTCAAACCGAGAACCACTGAAATACCCAGCCATGATTAATATTATTTAATAGCAACAGACAAAAGGCCACGACCAAGAAATTAAAACCAGCTGTGGAATCGAACATGTTTGGAAAGTAAGAACAAGAAGAAGAACCCGAGCATAGTACGGCTAATGTTTATCACCGACTTAATTAGAGATAAAAATATAAAATAATCTCTCGTCCTTTTATTCTTGGTGACGGAAATGAGCGAGTCGCTGCATGTTGGGAACACAAACTGAAGGGGTCAACCGTTACGGTTGATAGAGACAGGAAAACCGTATTTTTTTATATAATATATCTGCTTTCCAAAACTACGTACGATTACCACAATGGGTTTTTTAAAAGACCACACTAACTAGTCCATCATTCTGTGGGCGCAGACTATTAATAACATTCTCATTTACATTCCCTAACTAAAGGGGTTAACCATTACGGTTGATAAAGACAGGAAAACTTTTTTTGATATAATACATCAGGTTTACAAAACTAAGTACGATTAACATAATGGGATTTTAATAAAACCACACTAACTAATCCATCATTCTGTGGGCGCAGACTATTGATAACATTCTCATTTGCAATTTCTAACTACTTTCCAACATTATTATTAAACCACGGTTTTACAATTTATAAGGAGTTAAGTATGTGAAATGAGTTTTGTCTCGACCTGTGAAAAATGACTATTAAAACCACGGTTTCAGTATTTGACAAACACTCTGTCAATCTATTAACTCAAACAAATCAATTAACTCTATCAATCTATCATATACTATGCTTTGGTCCTATTTATAGGGCAGACAAACTAATTTTTTTGGGTCATATTTATATGACAGAGAGAGTATAAACTTTTCATATAAATGTATAATTTTACCCTCATTTATTATTGTATTTGACTTTGTTTTCATGGGTATAATGTATATTAAATAGGGATCGATAAAGTTAAAAAATTATTGAATTTAAGGTAGAGTTAATAAAGTTTAAAGTTTTTTTTTATTATGTATGAAACATATTGGGAGTGAGTCATAAATAGAGGAAGAGGAGTATTAATGTATAATATCATGCTTCGGCGTGCATCAAATCATATTATATGCTTTTCTTTTCAATCCATGTGTGCTTTGGACAAATTCACTACAGTTGAAGGCACTTTTAACATCCGTTTTTATGCCCTTTAGACGACTATTTTAGGGGGGACGTATATGTGAGTGTAGTTGAAAGTTCAAAAATAAACAATTGTTCTAAAACAGTCGTGGTAATAGACTTATGACAACTGTTTTTAAAAAATAGTCGTTGTAAGTATAGATAATACAACGACTGTTTTTTGAAAACAATCGTTGTAAGTATGATACAAAGACTTTTTCCCTAAAAATAGTCGTTGTAACTATTTTTTTTAAATATTACTCAACTTTTCTTTCCACAGCCATTGAAAAACAACTAATTCCCGGACAATCATATTTTGAGTCTTGAAAGTTCAATCACCATATTAAATTTTGAATCTTCAAATTTTGATCAAAAAATGTCAAAGTTTGAAACAGATAACACAGATTTAACTAGAAGATATTACGCAAGAAAATGGATCAACAATATCAAATCTCTGCTTATAATTACTTGCAAGTGATTCTTGAAGTTCATGTACAAGGCATAAAAGGAGGACTATGTTTCATTAACTTGGGAAGAAAAAACGTATCAATGAACTTCCATCAAAGTAATAAAGCTAAACTTACAATGTCACAAATCTAATAACTACTGAATAAAGAGCGCTTAGAAGATCATAAAGCAGCAAAAAAAAAACTGAAAATTTCTCTTTCTCCACCTAGCCTCCGGTGTTGGAATGAAATCAGAGATAATAGAACCTCTACACATCTCTCTTTCTCCAGATCCAATAAAAGATTATGCCTGCTTTTCTCTCTGACAAGCAGAGCCAAGGAAAATTATGAGCAAAAAGCTGAAAAATTTCTTTGACTTAACAAAAACTAAAGAAGGAAAACTGGAAAAGACAGAAGGTGTGCTGAAAAAAAAATGAAAGCTTTTCAAGAATTTTAGGTATATTACTAAGAACCGAAGGGAGGAACTGACGACAGTGGCTGGTGGACTGAAATGACGCGCGACTAGAAGAGGAGATACAATTGGGATTGAAACAGATCTAGGCTGGGAATATTAATAGTAAATATCATATTTTATCCAGGCCCAACTCAAAAATAATAAAAATAATAAAAAGCAAAAATAAATAAAAATCCTCTCATAAATGATGATCGGTGTCTAAATTGACAATCATCATTAAAGGGAAAATAAAGATAAAATAAAAAAATAAAAAAAAATAAAAAAATAAAAGGGCCTTTTATTTATGATGATTGGTGTCCAAATTGGTATTATTATTAGGGAAAATAAAAAAAAATATAAAATATCTCTCATTCATGTTGATAGGTTTAAATTAGGAAATTGCTTGTAAGGAAAATATAAATAAAAAAATTAAAAATAACAAAAATATCTCACATTTATGTTGATAGGTTTAAATTAAAAAGTTACTTATGAGAAAAATAATAGAAAATTTTTTAAAAAATAAATGCTCTCATTAATGGTGATTAGGTCAAACTATGAAGTTTTATCAATAGAAAATATAAAAAATTAAAATTAAAAAAATTCCCATTGATGGTGATTGGGTCAAGTTAGGTAGTTTTATTAACATAAAATCCAAAAAAACTTCAAAAATGAAAATTCAAAAAAGAATGAGCATTTATGAAGAAAATCCTACCTTGAGACTATAAATAGGGGAGTAAGGGTTGAAGCAAAACACATAAAATTTGGGAAAAAATGGAGACAAAAAATTGGGAGAGCAAATATACAAGAAAATAGAGGGAGAAAAAAGGCAAGGAATAAGGGTGAATTATTAATTGTGTTCATATTTTTATCTTCTTCTTCTTCATATCCAAGGAAAGCCTATACTTTTTATAGTTGGTGTCACATATGTAATGCCTCAACACCAATGGCTAGAGGGTGAATCCAATATGAAATTTGGATTGATTTGTTTTCTTATTATTCTTCATTTTCTCTCTCTTCTATTTTTATTGTTTCATCTCTATACCCAAGGAAAGCATATGCTCTTGTGATTATTGTCATCTTTGTGAGCTACAACATTATTGCTAGAGGGTACAATCCAATATGATTTGTATTAATTTATTTTATTTTTATTTTCCCTTTTTTTTCTCCTTATATTTTTCCTTTCTATTCTTTTTTTTCTTTCATTATTTTTTCTATTTACTCTTTTTAATCTCATATGATTGTACCCTCTAGCAATATTTATGCTACTCTCTTCTTGTTGATATTGTGAGAATATGCCCAATGATGTTTGTGTATTACTTGGGACCACGAATAAGGTATACGTTCTTCATTCATTTGACATATGATGGTTTGTTTCCACCACTCACTTATTTTTACTGTTTGGATGTGTATTACCTATTTGTTATTTCCATCTCTCTCTTTCACATAAGTTTTCTTTATAAAAAGGAAAAAGAAAAATGATTGTGACCCATTTTCATAAGTAAAAATAACGAAGAAGAAAGCTTCTATTTTTATCAAAATAAATAAAATTGATTTTAAAATGGATTTTTACTGTGTGAAGTTTTTAGAGTCTCCTCAAGTAAAAATCGATTATTCTTCCGTGTGTGATTATGGGAATCTCCTCGAGAATTTTAGTCCAAGAGCCGTCCAAAAATATTTCTTTTATTCAATAAAAAATGGAAGAGTTATTTTCATAAAATAAAAAATAACAAACAAATAAAAAATCATTTTCTCAAATAAATTAAAGGAACATTTTCCTAAAAAATATCAACCAAGTGATACGCCTTTCTACCCCCCGAACTACGTGGGCTTTGATCTTTCTAAAGGGTATGTAGGCCCTAAGAACTCTTCCTAGGTCAAGTCCAACTTTGTAAATAAATAATTTTTCTATTATTAATTTCTTTTTATTTTGTAAATATTTTCTTAATTTCTTTTCTTCTTTAGGTAATTATAATAAAATCAAAGGCTATATTCATTTTTAAATAATTGACTTAGGGTAACCGTTCTTATGAACGAGTGTTGTGGGGTGCCTAACACCTTCCCCATGCACAATCAACTCCCGAATCCTATCTGGTTTTCTTTTTTCAAAAAAGGTTTTCAAAATTTTGGTTGCGGCTTCATGTTTTCCAAATTTTGGGCGCTACATTAATATATAAGTTTTAATAACTGTTTTTCAAAATGGTCGTTGAAAGTGCTTTCAATGACTGTTTTTGAAAAACGGTCATTGAAAGTCAAGCCAAAATTTCAAAAATGACACCGCCTCCTTTTTAACTTTTGTTTTTTTAAAAATGGATATTAATTAGTGACGTTAAAAGTACTTTTTGTAGTAGTGATTGCTGGTTTGAGATTAAGAGCCTATTTAGGATGGTGTTCTGTCATCCCCAACATGGTTTTTTTTTAAAAAAAAGCTTGGAAGAAGCTGGTTTAGGGTGTTTGGATTAGCATTTTGGCAATTGGGCTTTTTCTGCAAAACCAACTTTTGAGAAGAAGCTCAAAAGTCTGGCTTTTCAAAAAAAAAGTCACTTATGCCACCACCAATCTAAACACAAATCACATTTACAATCTGACTTTTATTCTATTTGACTTTTATAAAAGTCAAATTAAGAAAAGTCACTTCTGCCACCGCTAACCCAAACGGCCCTAAGTTGAGCTATAACAGCCCTGTATTTGTGTAGAATTCAAGATGATCATGCATATATAATTTATACAAATCACAGATTTCTACAACTTTCATTCATACTCCAAATTGATATGTTAATGTTTCCATCTCATTTTTTCCTTCATTTAATTCATGATTTATTTATTTTTCTAGTGATGAAATTATATCTGTATAATTATCTATTAATAAAAAAATTTTAAATTATACTATCCACAAATCTAAATAAATATTATTTATGTTTTAGATTATGTACATTGGAAGCTTGTGTTTAGTTGTGTACGCACAAACACATACATATATACACATGCAAACTGCAATAATATTAAATTTCCGATAAACTGGTTGTCTTTGGAGTCTTAAATGAAAAAAAGAAGAAGAAATATATATATAAATCATGTATTACATTGCATGAAATTTTAGAAATAAGCTACATTGTTCATAATTCATGAAAGATCATACATATTAAGTTTGCAGAAGCCACATTATTTGTAAGTTATAAATAATGTACCTTATTTCAAATTTCATACAAAGTATGAGGCACACTTTTACATGTACATATTACGTAAGTAGTACATACATATAACTATATACAAAGTACAAACTATAACATTACAATTATTTTTGGTAGTACTAATTTAATCATATCTCAAAATTATTTTGTGTATATAAGTAGATATAGATGTGCACAATCACTATAAAAAAAATGATAATTCGTAGTGGTGGATTTATAGTGGTTTATTATAACCACTACAAACGTGATTATTTGTAGCGGTTTTACTTAAAACCGTAATATATTTGCAATGATATGCCTCATGCTAAGTGGTGAGCAAGTTAGAGGACAGATTTTGTAGCAGTTTAAAAGGTATAACAGCTACAAAATTTGGCGCCAAATCCGCGGTTAGTATATATTAACCACTACAAATGTGGTGCAGCTTTGCGCCATCTGGCGTTGATATTGTGGCGGTTATTTTGTAGCAGTTTTGAGAGAGTAACCACTATTGAATCAAAGAGCCTCCTTTTGTAGCGGTTATAAGCTTATAACGGCTACAAAATGTAAAGGGTTAGCAAATTTATAGCGGTTATAGCTTATAACCGCTACAGAATGTAAAGGCTGCATGTTTGTAGTAGTTATAGCTATAACCGCTACAAAGTTTTATGTTTTCCGAGGTGGATTTGTGCTTTTTGTAGCGGTTTCTTTTAAAACCGCTATCCGAGCCCTATAAAAGCATCGTTCCCCTTCATTTTCTCATTTTGGCAATTTGAATTCTCACTTGCCCTTTGAGATTTTCTTTAAGATATGAGGTTTTTCTAAAGCATTTTACAGATTTTGCCACTCGAGGTTAGTTAAGTTAAGTCCTTTATTTCATTTTTTGCCTATTATTCTATAATTTTTATATAAATGTTTCTATTTTTGTTTTTTACACTTATATATTATGACTTCCGAGCGAGACAAGGGGAAGGGGAAAGGGGCTGAACTCCCCCCAGACCTATTTTAAGAGGGAGCAACAGTAGAGGGGGTGGTGGGAAAGGCGGCAAAAGGCAGCACGGAGGTAGGCATATCCCCATGCCATTGCAAGAGGTGACCGCATCACAGCAGCCACAGGTGGTGGCCCTACAACAACCATTGCAGACGCCCCTCCAGCAGACGACCACTCTAGAGCTGCCTGTTCAGCCCAAAGTGGAGATTAGCCTTAACGATTACGACAAGAATGAGGAATTTGACTTCCATATTCCTATTAGTGACATGAAGCGGTTCCTGGATGAGGAGGAGGTGTAGAACCAGAATAACCCACGACGGTCGTCTTCCCGGTAGACTAGGTTTGAGGTGCAGGTCCAAGGTAAATGTAATTTTTTTATTTAATAAATTTAATATTTAAATTCGAATGTGAATTTACACTTAACTAACATATGTGGTAAATTGTGCAGATGAGCAGGGGAACATTTCCACGAGGAGGCTAGACGTGGCCGGTCTTAATAGCATGGACTGAAGACTACGCATGATAGTTCCATGGAATGAGGCCACGGACCAGCAGATCGAGAACGGTGGTCACCTCTTCAACCGCTGTCTGAACAAGCTAGACTCGAATTGGATGCAGTTCACCATCCACTTCAAGACGTGGAAGAATATTCCCAAGGGACTGAAGGATCTAGTGTGGGATGAGGTCGTGAAGGTAATTAATAGTATTTAATTATATTATATATTTTATAATTAATTGTATCATTTGTAAGTAATTATATTTAATTATTATTTATTCAATTGTGTTACATGATAGGTTTACCATGTGAGACAATAGGAAGAGGTACACACTGATGAAGATGGGGACGGTTGGAGGACCAGGAGGAATCATCTCTTCCATATTATGAATAAGGATGGGACGATATCTCTGCAGCAGTTGATCAACAACATCTCTGATGGCGTCCCACCGAAGGCTTGGGCTAGTTAAGAAGAGTGCAGAGGGGCAAGTAATTTATTTATAATTTTAATTTTAATATAATTTTCATAATTTTTATGTTTTTAATAATTATAATTTTTTTATATTTTTTTAATATTGTTTTTTTATACACGCACTTTCTCATATGAATACCAGGTACCGAGGGCAGCAGAGGATTCACTATACAGCAGGATCAAAGACATTTACCGTGACTTATAACGAACTGGGAATTTTATACAATGTCAATTACTGTTACTGGTTATTTAATATTATAAATTTAGTATTTTATTGTTCATAATACTAATTTAATGTTTTAATTGTTTTAGGAGAGGAAGGCTCAGCAGGAGAACCACCAGATGAACTATGGGGAGTTATTTACTATCACCCATAGACATCGTGATGGGACTCCGACATCTCAACAGCAGAGGAGGCCATTTTAAGAGAATTTATTATTTTATAATAATAATTTATTGTTCTATTGTTTATAAAACTACTTTATTATGAATAATAATAATAATAATAATAATAATAATTTATTGTTTCATAAAATGGCAAGAGCAGATGCGGCATTCGCAGGCTGAGCTACGAGAAACCAGACCCAGGAGTCACAGGGGTATGTGGACCCCACTGTGCCATTGAAAGTTAGTCTGGGCCCAGTGTAGCACCTTGGATGTGTGAGGGGTATGGGGATAGGCGCCAGACCTAGTATGATCTACACAGCAGGAGCAACGCCTCTAAGGATGGCAGCTCTCGATCATGGACGTCCGGGGTCAGACGTCTAAGGGAGGAGTCTATTGAAAAGCTTCTTTCGGAGGTTGTCGGGACACATGCCGTGATGGCCCATCAGATGCAACAAATGCAGGAGCAGGCCAATTTCTATTACGCTTAGCATACACAATGGTGGGATATCACGAACTACATGTTGTCTAGATTGTGGAGCTGCATGTTCCCTGATGAGGAGCATCCACAGGTCCCTCGTTATCCTTAGGTTTGTCGTCCAGATGCCTCCTGCTACTGATGATGATAGTGTTGTTGACTCTGCTCAACGCCATGATCATGCCCCTCATAAGAGAGGACCTTATTATCAGGCTTTGGATAGTTAGTTTATGTTTTTAGTTAGCTTTAGGACAATTATATTTTTCTTTCTAACATCTATAAAAAAATTGGACATTTATATTTTCATTAATGTCAAATTCTTGTTTCGTTTAGCACTCACCAAAAAAATTTGAAAAGAAATAAAAAAAATTCATTTGTAGCGGTTTTTATATACAAACCGCTACAAAAGTATGAACCTATGAAGCAGTTAAGTCGATGAAACCACTACAAAGGGAAATGACACATAACTTTGTAGTAGTTCTGAAAATTAAACCTCTACCTATTTCAAAATTAAGAATTTGAAATATAGCCAACGGTCATGAACATTTTTAGCGATTATAGGTGGTAACAGCTACAAAGTGTTGTGAATATTTGTAGCGGCCTTTTCAACTTTAAACACTACAAAGTGAAAACTTTGTAGCGGTTTTTCCATTTAACTTGAAATATAGCCAACGGTAATGAACAAACTATCTTGCACATTGGTAGTGGTTTCTTAAAGGAAACCACTACAAATTAAAGAACATTTGTAGCGGTTTTTTAGACATAACCGCTACAAAGTGTTGCATATTTGAAATTTAAATTTCATATCCCTCCAACGGTCGTGAAAGTTTGTAGTGGTATTTTTAAAATATAATTGCTACAAAGTTACACTTAGTAGCGGTTATGGTAGCAGTTTTAGAACCGCTACAAATTGTTAAATGTTTAAGGATTTAAATATAAGCTTTCAGGCACCCGTCATTCTCTATTCACTTATATTCTTTGTTAAATTTTTTCACTAGCTATGGATAAGTCGTGGATCATGTTACCATACAATTCTCTAGAATATTTGTACGGATTAAACAATTTCTTGGATTTCACATACTCTCACGCCAGTTGTAATGGTAAGATCATCTATCCATGTCAAAGATGTAAGTTCAAGAAGTGGCATGCACGACAAGTTTTGGGGAGTTCATAGTAAGAAACCTGGTATGATATATGATGATGCTCTTCCTCGAAGTTCACTAGTAAGAGTTCAAGTAGATGAAGATGATCCTATTAATGATGTTGTGTGTGATGCGTTTGGTTTACAAGACGACAACTTCAATGAAGAAGTGCAAGGTTCAGAGATGGTGTTCTTAAGGAATGAAGTAGCTTAGGATTTTTTCAGCTTAATGGACGAAGCATATCGTCCTTTATATCAAGGTTGTCAAAAATACTCGAAATTATCTTTCTTGATCAAATTATATCATATCAAATGCCTGTGTGGAATCATAGATAAGAGAATGTCAATGTTGCTTGAATTATTACAAGATGCATTCCCCAATAATTGTATGTTATATTAGGCTTAAACTACCAAAAAATTGATGCATGCCCCAATAATTGTATGTTATATTGGGGAGATAATGCAAGCAAAGGGACTTGTAAGCGATGTCAAATCTCAAGGTACAAGACAATTCAGAAGGGGAAAAAGAAGAAGAAGAAGAAACCTGCAAAGATTCTTAGATACTTTCCTTCGAAGCCACGTTTACAAAGATTGTTTATGTCGTCCAAAACAGTAGAGCACATGAGGTGGAATTAAGTTGATAAGAATGAAGATGGTAAATTAAGACATCCATAGGATGCAGAAGCCTGGAAAGCATTCAACTCAAATTTTCCATCTTTCGCGGTTGACCCTTGAAATATTTGGCTTGCTTTGGTGACTGATGGTTTTAATCCATTTAGGAATCTTACCACAAGTTACAGTATTTGGGCAGTAGTTTTAGTTCTCTACAACTTTCCCCCTAGATGTGTATGAAACAAAGCTCCTTCATTTTTTCTATGATCATTCCAAGCAAAAAGGCACCGGGTAATGACATTGATGTGTATATCCAACTGCCCATTACGGAATTGCTAGACTTATGGAATGTCGGCATCGAGACATATGACATGTATGATAAGTCACTATTCAACTTGCATGCAGCCTTAATGTGGACGATAAGTGACTTTCCTGGGCTTGGAACACTATCCGGGTGGAATGTGCATACTGGGATGGTCTGTCCAGCTTGCAATTTTGACCCTGACTCAGTACGCCTTCCCCACAGTTAAAAGTGATACTTCATGGGTCATCGGAGGTTTCTTGATGGTAAGTACAAGTTTAGATTGCAACAGAATCATTTCAATAGGAAACAAAAAAAAGGACCTCCTCAGACTTTAACCGGTGTAGATATCTCATAACAGCTTTAGGATGTTGAATTCGAGTTTAGAAAAAGGGACGATGTAGCAAAAGCAAGGCGAAAAACTACCAGGACTTTGGCTTTTACTCCTCAGCATGACAAGAGATAAGCATTTTCTTTTTTCTTCCATATTGGAAATCTAATTTACTTCGACATAGTTTTGATGTCATGCACATTGAAAAAAAAATATGTGCTATACACACTAGTTAACGAACCAAGCTAGTCAAAATATCATATTCAAGTGAGGAAAGATTTACGCGCCATGAGAGTTGGTAAAGACACGTGGCCATAGAGATGATCTTTCCTCCGTCCTTTTTCACTGTGATTGTTCACATGACAGTCCACCTTGTTCATGAAACAAAGCTCACTGGCCAAGTTCAATATCGATGGATATATCCTATTAAGAGGTACTCATTTTACATGTGCGTCAACATTACTTTCTAAATTTGCTAGTCATTCATTTAAGCATTTAATATCATTTTTCCTTCTTTACTTTATAGTTTTCTTGCAAAATTGAAATCTTACGTAAGGCATAAGTCATGGCTAGAAGGTTCTATAGCTGAAGGTTATATAGGGGATGAGTTCATGTATTTCTACTCAAGGTACTTTGATGACATTGAGACGGCTTTCAACTGACTGCCTTGTGTAGACGATTGTCCTGAACCTGAGCCATCATCAAGATAGTTGTTAATCACTCGTGTTGGTAAACCAGTTAGAGGAAGTGAGAACTTCAAACTAACGGCAACTGAGAAGCTGCAAGTACATAGATATGTCTTGATTAATTGCACTCCAGTTGAACCATTCTTTTAGTGAGAATTGTATACTCATATGTTATTCTATATCTTTCCTAACATTTTGTACTTACATTTCATGATCGTCTTCCCATGATTAATTGTAGGGAATTCAGAAGTCATGTTAAGCATCAACTCAGGATCCGTACATAAACATCCTCTAAAGTTAACAAAAAGGTCAACAGAGAATTCCTAAGTTGGTTTGTGCGCAGAATACTAAATGACCACAACCCACGCTCACCAGATTTCAAAGCTCTCACAATCGACCCTCTTCACAATGCAAAAAGGTTTAAAGCCTACAATGTCAATGGTTTCAAGTTTTACATAATCTCACGAGATCAAGGATTGTAAACACAAAATTTGGGTGTTTATGGCACCTTTGGGACAAGGAGTTATGTGAGCAGCAATGACGGCAACATAAAGTTTAGAGATGTCCTTTACTATGGAAAGCTTCTTAATGTTGTAGAACTAAATTACCAAGGTTGTTTCACCGTTCCGTTGTTCACCGGACGGGGACTCACAATTGACAATTTAGGCATCATATCAGTAAATTTCTCCTGGCCATTTCACATTGGTCAATCTGAAGATGATGAGCCATATGTTCTTGCCTCCGAGGCACACCAGGTTTATTATGTCAAGGACAAGAGACAAAGGGATTGGAACATGGTGGTTTACTTAAAACTTTGAGACATTTATGACATAGGTGATGGTGATAATATCACCTATGTACGAGAGTGAGTCATTCCAGCCAGCCAATTTCGACAACTTCTTCCCTGAAGGCGATGACAATTTACCTATAGTTCGGTGCATTTTTATAAGTTCACATCATTTAAATTTAATTTTTTCTACAAAATAATATCAAACTAACATTTTCTCCATACAATTTTTGTAGGGATGGCGATGAAGAATAATTAAACAAATTATGTTTTTTTTTCTTGCAAACCTTAATTTATATTTAAAAAAAATTCAGTTCAATATTTGTAGCGGTTTCATAACCGCTATAAAAGATAAACCGCTACAAACCCATCACATTAACTTCTACAAGCACTACGCAGATCCATGTAAATACCACCACCACACCTCATTTAAAACACTCCTCCATTTCTTTCAACCCTCCTTCTCTTTTATTTTTCTCTCATCTAAAAATATTTTTTAATAGCCGAAGAGCTAAGCAAGGTGATCAAATATGGTAAAAGTTTTTTAATTCTTTGATATTAACATTTTTTCCTCTCATAATATTTATACTCTTTTTTTCAGAAATTGAAGAACTTTTCCTCATTGTTTTTAATATTCCTTCCAAAATGATCAATATATAGATGACAACATAATAAGTTATTATTACCTTTACATTCTCAACAGTATTACCTATATATACAGTTTATATTTATCTAACTTAATTTAACCATTCTTTTTAAATAATAACTACTATCAGTTAAGTTACTTAAATAATAAACTTTTTAACATAATATTATAACAATGGACTCATATAATTTTGTAATTTTTTTTACAATTTCAAAAACTTTTGTAGCGGTTTTATAACAGTTACAAATTTAAACGCAAAAAAGGATTAAAGTTTTGGCGCTTATTTTGAATTTTCATACTATATTAGTAGCATTTTTGGTAACCGCTATAAATGAGTTGGCGCCAAATTTTTAAAATTCCAATTTTAATTTAGTAGCGGTTATTTAACCGCTACAAAATTGAAGTCAAATTTTTAATTTTCATTTCCCACCTCGTGAAATTGTGGCACCAATATTTGTAGTGGTTTTATAACCGCTACAAGTATAACAAATGATGTGCTATCAATAACTGCATTTTGAAGTGGTTGGAAATAACCGCTACTACTGTTGTAGTGGTTGTGTTACGTGAGTAACGGTTATGCAAAACCGCTACAAATTCATTTGTAACAGTAGATTTTGTAGCGGTTTTTCCAACCACTACGAATGTAATTTTTAGTAGTTAGAACCGCTAGAAATACACATTTTTAACGGTTATTAAATCACAATTTTTTTATAGTGAATGATATAAAAATAAGCAAACACGTAGGCAACAAAATGCGTGTGCTCTTCTTCTAGTGCGTTTACTACAATTGTGGATTACAATATTATTTAAAGAGTACTTGATGAGAAAACATTTATTTGAGGACTACTCACAAGGAATCAAAATATTACACTTATGGTTTAAAGGCTAAAGATAGCCCTGAACTAGCTGAAATTTAGCCACTTTAGCTTTAACCAGACATTAATTGTTAGTGAAAGCTTCTCATATATATATATAATCAAGACAAACTGAACTGTATCGAACTGATGCATTCATATATGAAAACAAGAATCAAAGCATTGCTAAGGTGAACCAAATTTTCTGATGAACTCATCATGCACTGCTTTCTTCATGCAATTTGCTCATCACTGCATTTGAAGCTTTACGTACCAGCTCTGACCAATCACTGAAATAATGAAATCAATCAACCCCACCATATCATCAAACTTCAACATATAGTAAATCTATTTTTTTGTTTCATTTGCAAATCAAAGAAGTTTTATGTTACTACAACGTTTACTTCTCCTTTCAATTGGAGTTTTAATATGAATGGTTGTTGTTTTCCTATTATTTGAAATGTTCACTATTAAGTGATTGGCTTGTCTACAAAACAAATCATCTACATGCTTGCATTCGTCTCTCTTATTTAGGGTATGTTTAGATTGGGGGTTGGGGGGCCATAGGGGAGAAGGTATACTAGGAAGGAAAATTTCTAAAAATTGTAAAAAAGTTTATTATTTTTTGGAGATTTCACTCATAATATTTTTTTGTCTTATTAGGTTAGTTAGGTCTATAGATGATTTATATAGGATATGATCTATAGAGAAATAAGCTAGTATTTTTTTGTCCTAAATGTAAACCTAATTTATAGTGCATAATGCACTACAAACTAGATCCTTCATTAAGGACCGTGGATAAGAATATTGTTCGTGTGAACAATATAGATTTTTGTTATGTATACAGATCATTCCTTTGTATATGTTGTCAAAATAAACCAAAATAATTCATCCCACTGTCTATTTGTTCATTGATCATTGGATAGGGGATAGATGTGAATAAAACTAAAAAAGTTAAGCTATATCGAGCACTCTAAACTATTTTTCAAATAGTATACTCAGTATCATCCTAAACTAATTTTCTATTCACTTAGCACCCTAAAGTATCTTTAGGGTAGCACCCTAAACTAATTTTTAGGCTACTAAGTGTTATTGAAAAAATAGTTTGAGTTGCTGGATAAACGAAAATTAGTTCATGATAGTGATACTTTAATATGCTGGATGTAACATAACACCAACTAAAACTAAAAGAGAAAGGGAAAGAAAATATACTCTTTTGAGGAATCGAAGGGCAGTCCCACAATGCTTTTAGCTTCTTCAATAGCCAAATTAAACCTCTTGAGATCTTTCTGTGAACAACTCAATATTCCACTGTCCACAATCCGTAGCTGCGACGGATTCACATCATAGAAAATAGGAACGATTCGTTTCTTTGATTCCATGATGAGTGAGAGCTCATGGAGACAGTAATAGGAGTCACAATAACGAGGCGAAAACACAGCAACCCCAACATTACATCCTCGTATAGCCTTATCAATAGTGTCCAACAACCTATCTCCTGGTCTCAGGTTTTCTGCGTCCAAGAACGGCTTGCATCCTTGCTGCGTCAGATGGTTGTACAACAAACGAACCACCGAACGTCTCGTATCGACCGTACGGTGGTTGATGAACACGTCGCATGCTGGCCTAGCAACGTTGTGCCAAATTTTTGCATGCAATCCCATTATTTTCTTCAAACAAATTAAAAGCCTGTATGTGTCTAGCTACCTATAGCTATAGCTACTGAACTAGGTTTGGTTTCCGTCTGTTGTTTTGTTACCACGTATGGCTACTTATGCAACGTTATATATATATATATATATATATATATATATATATATATATATATATAGGAATTTTGAGCTTTGAAACTGAGCGAAAATGACGAAAAAGTCAGACCTGGGAAGATACCTAGTACTTGGGAAAAACCGCAGGTCGTCTTTGAATATATGCTTTTCTTGATGTTAGGGTTGACTTGCTAGCTAGGAATATGTTGTTCTACAAACACGTCTAAATATTCCGTCAGTTCTTATTACTTTAGTGTGTTGTGCACTCTTTAGATTGGAAATATAAGTATATTATATACTTGCACATAGCTTATTTCACGCACTTTTTTGGCCCGACCGAACACATGCATTCAAATATTAATTTGTTGCCAAATATGAATGTAATGTCAGTATATTATGCGCACAATAGTATATTAGAAAGGCCAATTAATAGTTTAATTATCTCTTGACCAAAGTTATTTTCGTGGCTTATAGTGCTTCCAGTACTGTTAAGTAAGTTCTTCGTTGTTTCATTTTCGTTCTTGATGAAAATTATGCTGCTATAATTACTACTAACCAAGTAGTAATTCATCTTAAAGATTTTGATGATCAAGACATGGTGATCGAATCTATTTATATGTAAGCTTTATTAGGTCCATAAAAGGTATCCTTTTAAGATGCCCAACAAGTTCATTATTTGTTTATCCATAAATTTCCTCAAATTTTAACTTTTAAGTTTTAATTGTATCCCCATTTAAAATAGAGTTATGAAATTGAAATGCAGTTGTATTATTCTATTTTTTTTCGGGATTTTCAACTTGACTCAAAATAATTTACTCCCACTTTTACTGTATCGGTCATTGTTACTTTCTATGTCTCTAAATATAAGTATTACTCCAGTTCTTATTACAGGCATTCTATAAGGTGTTTGATCTGATTATTTTTATAAGAAATTTGATAGTTATAAGGATTATTAATTTTTTTCATATATGCATATATAATTAATAAGAGTACTGAGAGATAGTAGAAATTAATATGATGTTAAAATTTAATGTAATTAACAAAATAATATTGGATATTATTTTAATTTTATAATAAACTTGATGCCTTTTACAGTTTTTATAATCGGTAATTGTGAATTAGTTAAAAGTGATTTATATCTGGGACTAATTAGTAGTGGTCTAAATTATAACTCCCTCCATTCTTGTATATAATCTACAAATAACCAAAATTAAAATGTTCGCTAAAGACAATAAATGTATATATGAACGGCCTAGTGCATAAGGCTCATACCAGATGAAGTATAGGAGGGATAGATGTATGCAAATTTATTCTCACAAGTGAAGATGATGTTTTCAAATTTATTACTCTGAGACTCACACTCTCCGTTTCTAAAATATACTGGTCAGAGAAAAATTAGTATAGAAATTGAAATCTCTTTTTAACTGCTTGATAGACAGCAAGTTTCAGGAGAAGAGAAGGAGAAGGATTTTGAATTATACAACAACAGATGTTATATTCCCTTTTAATGAAACGTTC
This sequence comes from Albizia julibrissin, assembly GCA_037074505.1. Taxonomy (NCBI): domain Eukaryota; kingdom Viridiplantae; phylum Streptophyta; class Magnoliopsida; order Fabales; family Fabaceae; genus Albizia; species Albizia julibrissin. The sequence goes on from CM073479.1 coordinate 40,535,454, forward strand.
CATTGAAGGCAATAAATGTGTAGTAAATGTAATTTTTTTTTACAAATATACCCATATTTATGGAGAAAGTGAGAGAGAGAGAGAGAGAGAGAGAGAGAATGAATGAGAAAAGAAATGAGAGAGAATAAGAAGGAAAAATGACAAATGTATAATTAATTGTAGGTATAAATAAAAAATGAATTAAATTTTTAGACATACAAAGTGTGTAACTTATAACAAAAAATAGCCCTATTATTCCAAAAGATTGTAACTTATTTAGGAAGTTGGACCTTCTTTTGTTCCTAAAATACACTACAAGTTCTAATGCAAATTTCTAGGTATAATTAATACTTATTTATGTGTAGCCTATGTTTAAAATAAATATTAAATGAAGAGTAAACATGAAAAAAAAAACCAGTTTTTATATAATTCATAGATTTTGGTACATCCTTGGTTTGTGTATTTTAAAATATTAGGACTTCTATATTTAGGGATTGAGGAAGTGTAGTCTATCTAAAGCTATGTGAATAGTGGGTGTGCTCTAGCTTGCAATAAAAGCTTGACCTAGTTATTACATGCTTCTTAATTATTATTGGGACTTCTTGATATTAAGTCATTTCCTTGAGATCTCATAATATTTTGCCATAATAGTAATAATGCTCTGGGATCCCCCAAGCTAGTGTTCTAGTTTGAGTGTATTAGAAAAGTTCATCTTATAAATGAGAATAGGTGGTTAATTATTGTCTCGGGAAAAGAGAGGCAATCTATAAGAGTATTTAATATCTGATGGTTGATTTGTTTTTATACGCAACAAAACGCGGTACATAATGATATATAGCTATGACTTGATGAATTATATTGCTTCTATTTAAAATTGAAATAATACCAATTTCTTTTTATAAATTCTTCATTAGTCATGTATCCGGGTAATTAAAGAGATAAGTGTTATAATAAGCCAACAAATGGTTCATCCAATTGTCAAGGAATTGACTCATAAAACACAATGTCACAAGTTTAAATCCTATTATCAATGTGAGTTACATTCTTAGTGGGTAAATTGTAAGTACTATAAACATTTTTTAAGTCTTGAAACATATCCTAACTCACCATTAGAACTTAACTCACCTAAAGAGATAAGTATAATGACAATATCATTTACCCAAAAAAAAAGTATAATGACAATATCACTTTTTAATAGTCAAAATTCAATATCACATTTGTTTTAAATTATACATACGTGCAACACATTTACAGGGAATTAATTAAAGTGGAGCCTAGGGTTGAAATTATGGATTCTTTTTGTAAGAGATATAAAAAGACCTCCTATATATGGCGGTTACACACATATTGTTCAAGTTTAGTCTTTACGGCTTGTAGATGTTTGACGTATATTAAATACTAACATATACAACGTAACTCAAGATAAAAAAAAACGTGTTGATTATATTAAAAAATGAAAGGTTATTTTAAGATATATGGAACGAATATATATATATATATATATATATATATATATATATATATATATATATATATTATATGAATCATTTGTCATTAGTTTTGATTGTGTAACACGTGTTTGACGTATACTAACATAAAAGTTAGAAAACTTACTCATGATTACATTATAATAACCGAAAGAATATTTTAGGATATATGGAAATATAGAATTAGAAAACTAGACACTTCCAAAAGACTGACAAAGAAACTATATATAGACATATATTCAAATAATTGGCCATTAGTTCTGTTTGTGTTACTCCAAGTTCAAGCATATCTATTTTATGATAATCTGAACGGATGAGGAATTTTGTCAACAAACAAAGAATTGCGGCCATTAATTGTTGTCAACCATCATTGAGACATAAATATGTCTCAATGGTTTATTGACAAAATAATTTGACGAAACCAAAGGCTATGTTTCTCCAACATATATAGCTATTATTTCTTTTTTTTCCCCTCTCTTTTTCGATAAAAAGCTACAATTTATTATGAGAATCTGATGTAAATATTGTACATGGGTGTGTCAAAGAAAGAGTCTCTCTACTATCATGGAATATGTTTGAATAAATAGTTGCATTTTGAGAAGTCATATTCTTATAAATTAAGAGATTTGTGTTGGTTAATAAATCAACATGGTTCATGAATTTAATTAATAGATGGTTATGACTTCTAATTAAAGAGGTGTAATCTTCAAGAGGTACTTCTTCAAAACACTGATTCATTATCTATAAATACCCCAACTGTGACATCATTTGAAGTAGAAAAATAGAAGTCTCAATAATCTCTCATTGAGTTACTTTATCTTCCGCAAGTTCTGCCGCCTTATATTCTTACAAGAAATGTTCGTTTAATCCTGGAGAGATGCCACGTCCTATTAACTGAGGGGGTTGCTGAATATTTCTTAAGAACAGTGTTTTCAGACATGACTCAAACCAAATTTTCTTGTTTCTTTACAGATTTTGTAAGCACAACCCCCCCCCCCAAGTCAAAAAACAAAAAATGTAATTGTGATCCACTCTAGCTATATGTAGAGTACAATTGGAGGAAAGGTAGATCAGAGAATAAGTTCAAATAATGCAAATATTTTGGGTGAATGAGCGTGTCATCTTATGCCTTAGTAACTTTTTCAAAATTAAATCAAGGATTATCATAAAGGGTGCAATCCTGGATTGTCTCTTGAAAAATATTTTATTAATTACTTAACAACTAAATATGATGATTGACATGAAATAATAAGAAAGATTTTGAGCTTTTTATCTATCAATTAGGTTGCAATAAAACTTAAATGCCTTGAAAACTAGTATTTTTGGATCTTTGGTATAAAAATGAATAAAATGGAAATTGGTTTTGAAAATTATAATGGAAATCTCCTAAATCAATGGATTTCATCTATCCTTTGTTTTAAAATATTTGTAAGAGTTTGCTCGTTTGACAAATTTACCTAAAAGACCTTATGAGCTAGCTTGAGTTAGATTAATTAAATCTCCCACTCCAGGTAAGACTTAGTTCCTTTAATTGAAACCCAATTCAAAAATCTAGCCAATTGAATTAACAATATACAAGACACAAATAACCAAGAACCCTTCATTACAAACATAAAATATTCATAACAACTCCGAGCATAAGTTTAACCAAATCAATATATAAAAAAATTGCTACTAATAAAGTTCAAAGTGTCAAATATATAAAGCTAAAACCAAATACATACTAATCTCATCAAGTGTATGGAACCCCAATACACAATTCCAATCCAACATATAAATCAAATTCTAAACCTAGAATTAACAATACAAACACTAATACAAAAATAGAGAATAGTAGCACACTTTTTGTGACACTTCTTTGCTTCTTTTGGAATTTTTTTTTATTTTTTTTTAAAAATTGGTATGCTAAGGAAACACCACAGCTGCTTGGGGCTTTAAGTGGTGCTTGCTCAAGCAAGCGCCACCTAAGGTGTTTTTTTTTAAACTGAAGTAGCAGTTGTGGCACTTGCTCAAGGAAGTATCACGGTTGCTACGTACTTTGTGTAGCACTTGGCTTAGTAGGCACCACACAAAGTAATTTTTTTTTTCAAACCTTTCCCGCGATCTGCTTCCATTACCTTTATCCTCTTGGTTCCCACTCCTCATCCAACACGTGTCATCACTCTTTATCCTCTTAGTCCCCACATTTCCTCCTTCTCTTCTTTTTGTCACTCATCACCGTCACCACTTTGATCTACACTTTCTCTTCATTCTTTTATTCAATCACTTCTCACATTTCCTCCTCCTCCTTTTTTCATTTTGGCATTTTCTCTTCATTTCTTTGGTCCCATTTTTTGCACCAAACTGACCCTACTCCTCCTTCCTTTTGGTCATATTTCATCCTCATTATAGTTTCATTCCCTCTTGTAAGCAGGTACCCACTCACTTTTCCTTATATATATATATATATGTATATATATATATATATATATATATATATATTAAAGTTACGTACATTACATTGTCTTCTTAACCACCCTTTTTTTAAGCATGCATGCAACTTTGTCTTTGTCTTTTTCTTTTATTAATTTTTTTTGGGTGTGGTGCTTGAGATTTCAACTCACTCTATTCAAGCTTCTTATACACTGTAAGTTTTTTTTTAATTTTTCAGCTTACAAATCTAATTTTATTAGTAGTTAATAGTTTAATTTGCTCAATATTGTATTTAATTTATTATGAAATCTGAAAAAATTATTCTCATTTTTATATGCCAAAAAATAAATGAGATAAAATTAAATGTTAGTATATATAGGTTGTATGTGAAGATATGTAGTAGTTATAATTTTCAGTTGTCGTAGTAATTGTTAACATTGATGAGTTGCATAAGCAAAATAATTATTTATTTTTTTAACACTTGTATTTTACTTAGTAGTGATTTTGTTAATTAGTTATTTGTTAATTTATATCATTTTGGAGTTATTTGGATGTGGTTTGCTTTTCTTCATTTTGTTGTGGATATGAAAATGTATTTAAAGTGTGTTATCAACTACAATTATAGGATTCTAAAAGAAAAATATAAAAAAAATATTTTTTTAAAAAATAATACTTCTTGTGGCACTTCCTTAGAAAAATGGCACAAGTAGCAAAAATTTAAAAAAAATTATAAACTAAAGAAATGCCACAGGAAGTGTACACTTCCTATGACACTTCCTCAAGGAAACACCACAGGAAGTGCAGACTTCCTGTGGCACTTCTACTATGAAGTGTCACAAGAAGTGCTTTTTGTAACACACACACACACATGAAAAGCGTTACAGCTTCTTTTAGTGGCAATAGGATATGTGGCACTTCCTAAGTGCCACAATTAGTTTAAAAATAAGTGTCACAACTGCCCTTTTTTTCGTAGTGAAAAAAAAAGGCAAGAAATTAAGTGCTAAACACTTCCTTTATGAAGCTCCAAGCATTAAGAGTCAAACCATTACTCTAGGATTGAAGGATTTAGCCACAACCTGCCATCTAAACAGCCCTAAAGACTTCTCAACTGTGCAAATGCCCCATTGTTCCAAATTTTTTTAAGAAGGAAGACGAACTTACACTCTATTTCTCTGGTTACTACCACCCTAGAGCTTCAACTACTTTGAGTGAAGAGGCCGGCGGTGGAGAAGGATGATGATGGTTGAAGCTTCGTCTCCTCCTCCTTATTCTCTGTCGTGGTGCCGTGTTTCTTAAAGTGTCAAGCTCGCGGGCATTGATTGGTGGAGATGGAGGAGGGACGGTGGTTAGTGGTGGTAGTTGAAGATGGTCTCTCCTTAAAGCCTGAAGCTCAACCTCATTGTTCTCCGCCCCTCGACTCTTTGTCTCTCTCACTGCTTTATTTCTAGCTTCTAAATTTGTGTGTATCTATCGCGGCTTTTTGTGATGGTGAGGGAGAGAGATGAAGGTGGATGGTGAAGGAAGAAGGTCACCGGTGACTAAGGTGGCTAGAGCGAGAGAGAGTGAAGGTGAGAGCAATCAAGGGTTTGATCTCCGTGGCGCTTCTCCCCTACAAGTCAAGCTTGAAGGTCTCAAAATCATACCTGATTTCTATGGTCAAAACGAAAGGTTTGACCATGGACTAAACTGCAAAATACAAAAGTTTATGGAGGGACTAAACTGAAAATTTTAAAATATTTATGGGGTTAAACTGTAATTTTTGCAGTTTGAGCCCAAACTTCCATTTTCAAATTTGGTCCAATTTCTTCAAGAACCAACAATAAAAAAATTAATCCAATATCAAATCTTCTCAAAAATAAATAAATGATTAAGAGTAATTACATTTTTTATGACAATTTTATCCTTTTTAGTTTTAATTTAATGTATTTATTGTTAATTTTAATTTATTTCAAGAAAGGTATTTTAAGCTCAATAACTATGACAAAATCTTTAAATAAAATATGAAAATATATAATAAAAATAGGGATTTGTCATTGAGCCAACAATAATGCTAATGTATAGTCTTTGTTTATCCTTATAGCTTGTTTGGGTTATCTTTTTTAATTAATTGATAAGATATTTTTTAGAATTCAATTTAAATTTTCAATTTAAACTTAATTATCATTAATTAATGATTACACATGAATCTATACCAATTATGATTAGGGATTGAAGCATTCTCAAACGTAAAATGTGAGCATCTTTTTAATGGAGATTCGAACTTTCATTTATCATATTATAAAGGACCCTTTCTGCTAGATCCAATTCTCATTTATATCAATTGGTTGGGTGTTTTATTACCTACTTGGTTCATTTATTTTACTTTTTGTAGCTGTTATTTTTCTTAGAAGGTTTGAAGATATTATTTTTAATGAAAAATCGTTTAATTACATATAAAAAGCAATCAAATTAAACTTTCAAAAATAAAATACTTTTGCTCATAAGAAATAAAATATCATTTTAATTTTAAATAAGTTGACATTAAAATTCATTACTTCCTGACTTATTCTAAGATCTAATAACTTCATAAACTAAGAAAATTGATTAAATTGATTATTTTGTTATCATTGTGCGAAAAATGCACACGACTTTTTTTTTAAATACTTTTCTTGAAAAGAGGGAGAAAACTGCGAAATTAATTAGGATAATTTGTGGGGGAAGTTCTAATCAAAACAAATTCATTAATAAGTTCGTTTGATTCAACCCTATTGTATGCATGTAATAGTAATCATAATCGCATTACCAAGAGAAGAGTGTTTGGTTGTTCTTTAACAAGGTAATAGGGTTTACCGTGGTAATGATGATTACCAAAAAATTGGTAATCCTCATTCATACCTCCCCCCTATAAATCCTCATTACCATCCCATTGTATGATTAAAAAAGTCCAATTTACCATTTATTTTCACTTCTCTTTATTTTACTTATATCTTTTCACTTAGCTACATCACGCCACTACATCCTCCACTGTTGTCACCTCTACCTGCCACCGCCACCACTACCTCCTCGTCCCCTATTGTTGTCATCGCAGCCACTACCTCCTCCACCACCACTGCCCCACTACCGCCACTACCTCCTCCTCCTCACCGCCGCCCCCGCCACCCCCTACTATTATTGCTGCTACTACCTTCTCCTACTCCATCCCCCTCCACCACCATTACCTTCTCCTCTACCGCCACCTCCACCGTTGCCACTGCCACCATGACCTCTTCCTCCTTGGACAAACCTCATCATCACTATGTCTACTATTGCTGCCACTCACCATCACGACCTCCTCCTCCTCCGCCATTGCCGTTGTAGCCACCACGACCTCCTCCTCCACCATCGCCGGCGCCGACGCCACTACCTCCTCTTATTCCACCTCCACCATTGCCACCCATGTCATTGTCGCCACCACCTTCTCCTCCACTGTTGTTGCTATCACCACCTTCTGCCGCCGCCGCCACAGCACCATTACCATCCTCCACCACCACAACAATCGCCATCTGACGATCCTTGATGAGATAGCGTGACAGTTATGATGAGGTAGCGCGATGGCTCTTAACTATTTTTTTTTTACAAAGATTATAATTAAAGTAAAATAGACTTTGTATGATATATTAATTTTAAATAATTGTAAAAATAATTAATCATTACACCTTACTTAAAAATCAAATCAAACACCAGTCTTATAATTAATATTGTATTACATTACCATTACATCGTACTGTATTGCATTGTAGAGTATAATAGGATCGAACCCAACGTCTTGCATTTAGAAATATAGTGACGAGTGGCTTATAAGTCGGTAATAACTTGAAGATAGAACATCATTGAGAGATCAAAAAAAAATAGTAATAACTTGAAGATTTGAAGCATTGACATTAAATTCAACTGCGACTTTTACTGTCCTCGCCGCAGTGAACTGAAGAATCAATTTCTTCTGCCGTTTTGCCTTTCGCCGCGTAAGTTAAGCGATCAAACTCCATGATGATATTTTGTTTAATGGAATAAGAATAATATTTATACATGATTTTCTAAAACAAGGTAATTAAATTATTCCCTGTCGACATTAAAGATTAATTAACTAGCTGCGGCTTGACTTCCATTTCTAGGTTTTCACACAAGTTAGACTTGTTTGGCCAGAATAGAAAATAGTTATCAATGCTGCAGCCTCCTATATATTCTGCTAACTGATTGTCTATCACTGCATATCTTATTATTATTTTTATTTTATTTTTTTTGCCAACAAACTGCATATCTTATTTTCGCCCATAGTTTGGATCCTCTATATTTATATAAGAAAATATAAAAAGATAGAGAGAACGGAGTAAATAGTGTAAGATATAGATTCAATGAAATATCATAATCTCTTGTCTATCACTGTTTTGTTGGATAGTGTGTATTTGAACCGCAACCAGGACCAATTCATTCCCGGTTTGGTTTTCAATACCTAATTATTTATGAAGGGAGATAATTTCAATAAAATTCATATCACAGTTCATAAATAATTACTGCAACGATCTTTTATTTTCTAATAATACCTCAGGACTTATTTATGAGAAATAAGAGATAATTAAATTTAACCAAAAATTATTTCTTATAAAATACGGGGAGGTAATGTATTGTGATCGTTGCTTTATAAACGTTATTGATGTAAGCCTGATATAATTGCTTTAGATAAACTTTCTTAATTACTAAATTCAACTTGCTTTTAAAGACTTGATGAAAATCTTCGTTTGTAAGAGTCAGGTGGTTGTCTTTTCCAACGTTTCATTGTCAGAGGAACAAAGTTGGGAGGGAAATTTTCATTGACCCCAGGGCTATATTTTCAGCCAACTCTCAAAATTTTACTGCTCCCCATAGATCAAAATGATTTAAATTTTATGGGTGAAAAAATAATAATGCCCTTCTTTTATTATTTTTTTAAAGAGTATTTACAAGATAAATAAATAAATTGGAGAGAACCTAGGAAATTAAAAACATTTTGGCAATTGATAAAATAAATATGAAAATTTATAAGATAAATATAGGCATTTACAAAATAAATAAAGAGATTCAAAAGAACATAGGGAATTAAAAACATTTTTGCCATTTATAAGATAAATATGGGCATTTACAAAATAAATAAAGTAAGGACATTATTGTCCTTTCAACCCTAGCCAAAAACTTAATTTTATTTTGACTCAAAGGGTTCAATAAAGTTTAAAAAAATTTGGAGTTAACTGAAATTATGTCATATCCTTTAACGGTTAGTAAAATTTTCCCAAGTTAGTATGCTAAGTATGTTGACATGACCTGCTGATTTATTCAATTGGTGAAATGGAATACACACATACGTGTATACTCCTACGGTTATTTATATATAACTCCACCATATTAATTACTTATGCATTATATAGTTGTGATTTTTAATATTATGCTTAATATTAACAATCATACACTCTCCCTCAGGACCAAAAGACTTCCAAAAAAATTATTGATCCATAATATATTATTAATTACCATTTTTTAATTTTATCCTTATTTATTAGTGACATACATTGAATATTAAAGAAAATGATATGGATGACACGGATTTTAAAAAATCCTACAATAAAAGCTTTATTAGTGAGAAAGCTGTGATAAATTTTAAATTTTTATACACACAAGGTGCTTGTATTTTGAAAATTTTGTAAACATGATAGAATAGGTCATCCTCACCAATCAAATTTTCAATGAGATACTTTTTTCCTGCAATTTTCCCATTTTAATTAAACACATGGTTTTTTTCCGTTAAGCGTAAGTATCCTCCTATTAAAGGCAATTATATTTGAAACACTGTCAAACTCTAAATGTGGGCACCTTGATCATCAAGAATTTGAATCTTACTTCGTTATATTATGAGAAACTAGTCAATTCCGCTAGACTCAACCCCATTAGTTAATTAAACACATGGTTATTTGTACCTTTAATGGAAATTACAGCCTGGGCTTAAATGCCATCCTAGAAGGCCTAAGGCCCAAGGTAGCATATTCTCAAATGGGCTCTGAAGCCCAACTTGCTTATAAATAAAGACTGAGAAAGGACACTGGTGGTTTGTTCAAGGCTTTGAATTTGAATCCAAACAGCTGGAGGCTTCCACTAGTAAGGTTTTATATATAATATATTCAATCGATAAAAATGAATTATAACCTTTGTTGGTCCAATTGGTTCAAATCCCACCGATATCATAACTTTGTCGATGGACGATTATAAATGTTCTGCTCATATATTTTTGATGAATTAATTATCACTACTTAATACTCCTTTTTGTGAATCACATAGTTTAAGAAAGCAGTTAAAATTTATTAAAAATAATAAGTATTTCTGAAATAATTTTTTTTAACTAAGTATGCCCTTATTTATAAAGACTAAGAAAGAGAGAGAAGTAGAATAAATATAAGTATTACCAACCTTTTAATTAATATAATACATATAAATAATGATGGCAAAAATGCAAAAAAAAAACATCATTAGATGTTTAGACAATTCTTGTCAGGTTAAAGAATCAAAACAATTCAAATTTTGAGTTTTTATAAAAAGGACCGGAGGGAAAACAATTTTGATGTCTAAAGATTTTGAATTTATTCGAGGATTAATGTATAATGTTGCCCATGAAGTTTTATTATTGGGTTCAATGTTATTCTAAAAGTTTTAAAACATAGTAATGTTATTCCACCATATTAAAAAACTAATATTTACTGTTAATAAACTGAGGTCAATAATCATTAATATTTTTAATGATAAGGGTCAATATTACTTCCATTTATACTTCTAGGATAACTTCGAACCCGAAAAAAACTTTTTAGATGATATTGTACAAGGTTGAAAACTTTTAAACTAAATTTGCACCTTTATCATTTATGTAATTATTGTTTTTAAAGTTTGAATAAAAACCCATCAACCAAAAACGTTGTTAAAAAGTAAAAATGAAGCATGATTTCACCATATTATATCCACAAATGACTAAGATTTTATATAATATATTCAAATGATAAGAATGAACTTTAGCAACTAGCAAATGTTAGTCCAGTTGACAAAAGACTCATAACTATAAGGTTGTGGGTTCAAATTTCATTTATCTGAGGACTTTATTGGTGAATGATTTATAAATACTTATATAAGTACTCTTTAAAATCAAAAACATACCATAACCCTAGTAAGCTCCAGGACTCATATCACCTAAACTTTTAGTTTACATGATAAAGGCCACGATGATCAAAAGAAGTTTGATTTAATTCTCACCAATGATCTTGTAAAACAAAATAGTAATTCTAATATTTAAATTCTTAAACACTTTCAGGTACTCAGGTTAACCTAAATTTCTCTCCATCTAAATATAGAGTGAGTTAATCCGACCCAAAAAAATCCCGTTTAGATTTTATGATCATAAAGAATAAGATCATTATCAATCACGCGGTTCAAAAAAAAAAAATCAATCACAGCTTTAAATTTATTCAACGACAAGCCAAAAACACCACATGCACGCAAACTCTACTAGAGATCGAAGATTTTACTGAGTTTGATTTGAAAGGGAAAAAAAATGAACAAGTGGGATTGTAAAATTCTAACAGAGAGAAGGTGTGAGAGGAAAGAGTAAGAAAAATCAAATAAAATTTTTTAATCCTACTTGTTCATATTTTTTTAAATAAAACTGATTAAAATCTCGCCTCCCATATATATAATATACAAGTGAACATAGAAATAGATGAACAATGGAATGGATTTGCCATATATATGCGACATTATGAAGGAGGTGCGTCATGCTGTATTGCTGTTTCTGTCTCAACCTCAAACAAGTTCACAAGCACTGCGTCCGACACATTCCTTAACAGCTCCGACCAATCCCTGAAACATCATCCATTTTCTCAACTTATTATCATTCACTAATATCACACATTAATTGCTTGGTTCTACAGTTTTCATTTTTAATTTGGTGCACAAAGAAGCTAGTATCATCCATTGTGCCATACATGTGCAATTATTATTCCTATATTTAGATGGGAAGAAAAATTAGAGAGGAAGCAATACTAAGACGAAAAACTTTAAAAAATAATAGATGCATGTTTTTACTATTTTTAGAATTTTTCTTTTTTAGTATTCTCTTCCCTAATTTTTCTCTCATCACTTTTCCTTTCATCCAAACATAGTGTAAATCTTTTCACATTGGTAAGGCCATATATACGTAGATATAATATAGGAATGTACATTTAAGTGTAGTTACTAACTTCTACCTTTGATTATTATACTACCTCTAATTTTTAACATAAGATCTTTCTCATAGTGTAATATTTGGACCTATTGAGTTACTAATCAAACTAATGCACTGAGTTCCCAAGTCCCGAGACAAGAGACACTTACAAAATCAAAGGAAATTATTGGTGGACTAGGATTTAATATGAGTGTTGATAAGAGTGACTCCAGACAACTAAATAAATCTTGTACATACGTACTAGATAGTTAGGACACAGTGTGTGTCTCTGAGAACCAAAGATATGATTATGTTAGAAGAAAGTGATGAAGAATGTATACCCGTTTAAGGGATCGAAGTAGATTCCTCGGATACACTTAGCCTCTTCCAAAGCTGAACTAAACCTTCGAAGCTGTTCAAGACTGAATCTTTTAGTGGGCTTAACGTGAAGCTGCGAGGGCCTGATGTCGTAGAAAACAGGGACCATTCTTTTCTTGGACTCCACGAGAAGAGCAAGCTCGTTCAGACAAAATAAGGAATCACAGTAAGAAGGAGAGAGCACAGTGACCCCAACCTTACACTCTCCTATCGCCTTCTCTATATGATCCATCAACCTATCTCCTGCTCTCATATTCTCTGTGTCTAAGAAGCTTCTCACTCTCACCTTCCTCAGATTCTCGTACAACAACCCTACGATGGTTCTTGCTGTGTCCACCTTCCTGTGACTCAAGAACACGTCACATGCTTCTGTACATCGCGCAATTCTAGGGCACTGTTTGGCTACTAATAATGGTCGCTTCATGGCTGCTTGACTCGCCATTATTGTTAGGGTTCGGTTTTTCTGGTTTTTTTTTTTGGGGGGGGGGGGGGGATCCTCTGTTTCTGGTTTGTTTCTTAGTGTGGTGTGCAGTGCATTTATATACGTGTTTAAAGTTCACAAATGGACGTAAAAGAAACGTCTATTTTGTTTTCTTTCTTTTTCTGTGTAAATGTTGACCAATGACTAAATTGAATACCTAGCCCTTTATCTTTTTCAGTTTTTCCACATATTCTACGCGCATGCAGAAAACTTCTCGATTAGACTAATGGTTGGGGTTTTGAGGTATCTTAATGTGCCTCCCTCTAAAACTTTTTAATATGCCTTTGTAATGCCTCAACTTTTCAGATAATCCCTCCGATCCTTAATAAAATATATTTATCTGATTTAATTAAATTAATTAAGAAAGTTAATTAATATATTAATATGACATATATTTTCTAAAACACTTTATTTATGTTTTTTAATTTCCTCCTTCCCTGTTCACCTTAATTATTGTTAATAAAATATCAATAGCAGTAAATCAAGAAAATATTGACAAATATAAAAAATATGTCTTATACGAGTATTTAAGAATAAGATCAACACCTCAAATATGTTTTATATTAAGTATAGAAGGGAGTATTTTTCTTTCTTTTTTCCTTTTGATTACTAAATTCTATATAAAATGAATGGCATTTTGATATATATAAAATGTTGCAGTTTTAATTTATTTTTATGAATTTTAAATATCTCAAGCTGTGTGGTGGTTACACTGCTGATCTTTGTGGACATTTTCATTCTCATCGAATATTCTGTCGGCCGTCGTCAAGTCAAAAAGTTGGGTTTGTTCGCTACAATTACATCTATAAATTATTAACTACATCGATTGTGTCTATTCTAGGATCTCCAAAATTGGTTTTCTACGTATATAAGTATTATATATCTGCTTTTGAAATGTAAGTGGGGTCGATTCTTTCTTTTGCATGTGTCTTCGTCTGTGTGGTGAACTGAAGTTTAATTTGATTTGTTTACATGTTTGTTGTATTACCATTTCAAACCATGAAAATGACGAATTTATATTGCTATTTTCTTTTGATGTTACGTTCTAAAAATTTTATATTTTAAAGCATTGTCCCACGAAACTCAAAAGACTCATCTTGAAAAAGAACACGAGATCTTCATTTAAGATCTTCTATACTCTTTTGAAATCGAAGTGTCCAAATTTTATTTTATTTATTTTCATGCAAGTAAAGTATAAAATAAATATTATCTTTAAATAAAAAGTGTAGATTTTAGGGCATACCTGTAGTGTAGTTTCATACTCTCAAGATACCTATACAAACTGAATCACGTCTAAGTACGGCTATAATACATAGCAAAAAACACGGAAGGAAAGAGAGAAAAATATTTCTGAGAGATTTTTTCACAATGTGATTTGTTTTGAAGAGAATTGTCCTTCTTGTCACACAGAGTATACACACAAGTATATATGTAAAATTGTTTCCACCAATTCTTAAGGGAAAAAATGTTCCCAACAATTGGTTTCAAATAATTAAGGAATATTGTTAACAAATGCACCATAAATTAGATATTTTATTTAGGCCTTAAGGCCAATGGATTCGTGCATAATCCACTAAGGGTAGATCAAGCTCATTTCCCAACAAAAAGAAATTATGTTAAGATGAAAATTAAAAGATAGTAAAAAATTAAATCTTAAAAGTGAAATTTTGAAGTGGTTCAAACCTTATTTTTAAGGATGAATGCTAAATCTAAATCTCCTTATATTTTCATTTTCCCTACACACTCCTTGAGATTTGGAAAAACAATATATTTTCCTTGAATTTGATAATTTTTTTGTCTTAAGTAAAATGTAGTTCACAGAGTTTTGCGTGCATTAATCTGAAAGAATCACAAAGGCAAAACCAAATCTATCCGCACTCTTTTCATCCATATAATCTGCATATATACATAAGTCAGGTTCAGCTTTTTAGTACTTTGCTATTCATTATGTTGTTTTATGTTGCTTTTTCTTGCATCCAATTTCTTTTAAAAGCATTCCTGAATATACCTTGTCTAGATATAAGTAATATAAAACTTCAATTAGCCAGTGTGACTGTTTAATTATATTATATTATATTATATATATATATATATATATATATATATATATATAGTTGATACGAGGACAAAATAATCAAGCATAACCTCCGTCAACATAACCGCGTTAAGAATGTGCTCTAAAAATGTAACTCGTTTCACAGATATTGGAAAAGAAGATCATAATACTTTTATGTTATATAATGACTTTTGTGTTTGTGATGTTTGTTGTGAGTATATATATTGATATTTTTTTAACAGTATTATATGTTAGTCATTAGATACAACTAAGTGGCCCACCACAAAGAATTAGTGTTTAGTACCAGATTTTGCGTTCTTGTTGCTGAACGTCTCCTCTAATGTAATATTAAACTTATTCTATCGTGTGTAAAAAATGAGTCACTTTAGTTATAACTAACTTACAAATAGTATCACTTAACAAATTATATAAATTAAATATAGAATTTTGCCAGAGTCTGGCCACAGGATTTTGTGTTCTTAGTGCTAAATAAAGAATATGTCCAATTAAGTTTGGTATATGAACAACATTGTTTATGACTAGTTTATGAATAGTATGATATGTTAAGGTAATATTTGTAAAGGTTAATGCAATTATGAGTTATTATAATTTGATTGAATTTTGATTTTAATCTTGTAGTTTCAAATCGTTAGTTTGATGTTATAGCTTCACAAGAATTTAGCCTTAATTTAATAATTAGTCCCTATACTATTAACGAGTTTTGATTTTGGTTCTTACACTAAAATTAAAATAAATCCTTATGAAACTAAAAGATCAAAATCAATGATTTAAAACCACATGAGCCAAAATAAAAATTCGATGACTCTATTTGTAAATTTCACATGTACGTTAGGATGTGATCCAAATTTTGTGGTATATGTGGGTCAACATTGTTTTGTAATTTCTTTTCAAGCCCGTAACAATGGGCGCTTAGTCCATGACGGAACCTTTCATGGGTTTAAGCCCAATTGTAAAGCTATGCTTCCTTATCTCATCTCCAACTATGTTTGTCCAGTTGATAAAGAGACTAACCCATGATTATAAAGTTATAAGTTTAAATCTTATTAATGTAGAGAACATTGTTGAAGAAGCGTGTACTTATGTGTTAGTAACCTCTTCAAAATTAAATCAAGAATTGCAATAAAGGGTGCAATCCCGAATCGTTTATTGATAAGTCTTTTATTAATTATCTAGGAACTAAGTGCAATTATTGGCATAAAATAAAATAAAATATTTGAGTTTTTTATCTATCAACTAGGTTAAAATTAAACTAAAATGATTTAAAACAAATATTTTTGGATTTTGAGGATAAAAATGGATGTAATGGAAATTTGTTTAGAAAATTATAATGAAAACCTCTTAAATCAATGGATTTCATCTATCATTTGCTTCAAAATATTTTTAAGAGTG
This sequence comes from Albizia julibrissin, assembly GCA_037074505.1. Classification (NCBI taxonomy): domain Eukaryota; kingdom Viridiplantae; phylum Streptophyta; class Magnoliopsida; order Fabales; family Fabaceae; genus Albizia; species Albizia julibrissin. The sequence goes on from CM073479.1 coordinate 40,551,884, forward strand.
CATGGTTTAAAAAATTTAATCAAAAGACTCTTTGAGCTAGCTTGAATTATGTGCATTAAATCTCTCATACTGAGCAAAACTTAATTCCTCTAACAATTCAAAACACTAGCTAATGGAATTAACATTATGTAAGACATAACTAACCAAGAATTCTTGAATTATAAACATAATTATATATTCATAATAAATTCAAACAAAAACTATACCAAATATGAAATTGCTACTAAACTAGAAGTTTTGAAATTCATGGGACTAAGATGTCATTTTTGAAATTTGACCCTCAAATTGCCATTTTTAGATTTAATCCATTTTTTCAAGTACATACAATTAAAAACAATTAGACCAGCATCAAATATTCTCAAAATTAATGATTAAGAGTAATTACAATTATTATGACAATTTTTCCCTTTTTAATTCTAATTAAATGCATTTACTTTTAATTTCAATTTATCATGATAATGACATTTTAAGCTTAATAATTATGAAAAAAAATCCCTTAATAAAATGTGAAAATATGGTAACAAAATAGAGATTGGTCAACCTTATCGATCGGTGATTTGTAAATATCTCTATAAATGTTTGTTTGCGTTCAGAGTCATGCTTAGAGGTGGGAATCAGGGCCGGCCCTTGACGGGCCAAGGCCTAAAAGGGCCAGCCCTACAGGGCCTGGAGAAAGAAATATTATTTTTTTCAAAGCCCGGCCTAAGAACATGCGGGCCAGGGGCGGCCCGCAAGGCCAGAAGTTATTTTTACAAGATTTAACTATACATCTACGCGTCTCATGCAATAAAATAAATACAGTTACTACTTCATAATCAAAGGTAAAAAATATTGTCCACAAGTAACACATAGTCTCATACAAAGCAAAAGAATGCAAAAAGCTAAACACTCTAAGCAACATGATTATGACGACTATCGTTTTCATCTTCTTCACTACTATCTTCAATTTCAAGGAATTTTGATTGTACTTTACTTTAAGTAGTAGACTCTGCTTAAGGGGTAAAAATATCAAGAACTAGTAAATTACCATCATATGTAAATTTAGCAATTTTAAGGTTCTTAAGGAGGAGTCAGCAATGTCACGGGCAAGAGGGGCAGGGGAATTGAAAAAAAAAAGCTAAATGGCTTAACGGGCTGACCCTTAGCCCTGCAGGGCCAGCCCTACAGGATGATCCTTTTAGGCCTGACTTCCTTTTGAGGCTCCATTTTTTAAGCCCGGCCCGTGATTTAAAAGAGCTTAAAAGAGTCAGCCCGATTTCCCAACTCTAGTCATGCTTGGCCGCAGTCTCTTCATGCCCAACTAACCTAAACAACTTTTTTTTAAGAAAAATACAACTACAAACTTGTGATGTGTGCCATACCTTTTTTTTTTTTTTTAGGTTGGGGGGTGTTTATATTGGTAGTGAAATGAAAAAGTAAATTGGTCATATTACTAGGAGATTTATCGAAAAAAATTTTAAATTTTTTTTTCTTTTTTTCTGGTTTAAAGGTTAATTTATGAATGGAGATAATTCAATATAAATTATATCAGAATTATTTAATGCTCTTCTTGTTCTTTATACAAGACATATTTGAGGAACTGATTTTGACCCTAAATATAAAACATAATTTTTATATTTATCAATATTTTTTTAATTTACTTTTATTAATACTCCCTTAATATAAGATATTTGGGGAGTAACTACTATAAAGATTTTTTATTTACCACTACCTCGACATTTACTGTTTTTTATAGGAACTAGTATCCTCATATTAAAGACAATCATATTTAAGGTACTGTCTAATATTACATGTGGGTATGCGTTTTGGGTATCCTCAAGACTTATTTGTTAAAAATAATTTATAATTAAAATTCAATTAACTAAAATTTATTTTTAATTTATACATAGTGGCGGAGATAGTATATATAGTGTAATCGTCGCTTTAGTAAACGTTATTGCCCTGTGAGCCGGTTATCATTGCTTTAGAAACATTCTTGCTAAATTCAACTTCCTTTATTTTTATGAATTATTGATTCTCATATTTCCAACAGGGAAGGAAGGCTGATTAGAACAGCTTGTCAACTTGAGATAGAGGCTATTTACTCATAGTGTTTATTTGTTTTCACAATCTACGTGCATGCATGTCTTTGCTTTCTCCTAACGGATTTTCTGTAGCAATACCGTGTGTGTGTGTGTCTCTCTCTCTATATATATATTACCATCCCATTGCATAGTTAGAAAAGTCTAATTTACCCTTTAGTTTTACTTCTCTTTATTTTACTTATATATTTTTACTTAGCCACATCGCCACAACCGCTACCGCCGGTGCCACCACCACCTCCTCCTCCACCACAACCGCCACCTATTGCCACCTCCTCCTCCACCACTGCAACCACTTGCCGCCACCTGCCGCCACCTCCTCCTCCTCTGCCGTTGCCGCCACCGCCGCCACCTCCTCCTCCTCCGCCACCTCCTCCTCCTCTACTGCTGCTATCACCCGGCACCTCTGCTACTACCTCATCCTCCTCCGCCGCCACTGACCACCATCGCCACTACCTCCTCATTTTCCGTTCTCGCCACCACTACTTCCTTCTCCTCTGCCGTCGCTACTACCTCCTCCTCCTCTGCCGCTGCAACCACCGCCACCACCTCCTTCTCCTCCTCCACCACCACTACCTCCTCCTCTTCAGCCGTTGCCACCACCGGGCACCGCAGCTACTACCTCCTCCTCATCCGCCGCCGCCCGGCCTCGTCACTACTACCTCCTCCTCCTCTGCCGCTGCAACCACCGCCATCACCTCCTCCTCCTCCACCACCACCACTACCTCCTCCTCTTCAGCCGTTGCCACCATCGAGCACCGCAGCTACTACCTCCTCCTCATCCGCCGCCGCCCGGCCTCGTTGCTACTACCTCCTCCTCCTCCCTCACCGACACCTGTCGCTGCCACTACTCCTCCTTCTCCGTTGCCACTACCTCTTCCTTCTCCATTCCCACCACCACTACCTCCTCCTCCTCCTCCTCTTCCGCCGCCCCTGCCACCACCTCCACTACCTCCTCTTCCTCCTCCTCTACCTCTTCCGCCGCCACTACCTCCTCTTCCGTCGCCACCGCCGCCACTACCTCCTCCTTTACTACCGCCGCCACTACTACCTCCTCCTCCATTGCTGTAGCCACCCACCACTCGGCACCGCCGCCACTACCTCCTCCTCCTCCACCTGACTCTTAACTTTCTTTTTATAAAGATTATAGTAAGGGTAAAAGACTTTGTGTAATATATTAATTTTAAATAATTGTTAAAATAATAATTCATTGCACCTTACTTAAAAATCAAACCAAACACTAACCCTGTAATTAATATTTGCATTGCATTACCATTTCATCGCATTGCACTGTACTGCAGGATATAATGAGATTGAACCAAACGGGCCCTCAATATTCCACTGCCCATAGCCCTAAGCTGCGACGGCTTCACATCATAGAAAATGGGAATTATTGGTTTATTTGATTCCACGAGGAGTGAGAGCTCATGAAGACAGAAATAAGAGTCACAATAACGAGGCGAAAACACAGCAACCCCAACATTACATCCTCGTATAGATTTATCAATTGTGTCCAACAACCTATCTCCCAGTCTCAGATTTTCTGCGTCCAAGAACGGTTTGTATCCTCGCTGCTTCAGATGGTCGTATAGCAACCGAACCACCGTACGTCTCGATCAACCGTACGGTGGTTTATGAACACGTCGCATGTAGCCGAACCAGCAACGTTGTGCCAAATTTTTGTGCCCAATACCATCTTCAAACAAAATTAAACCCTGTGTCTACTAAGCTCTTTGTTGCTTCTTTTTCTCTCTTAATGAATGTTGGGGTTGGATCTGGCATATTTATAAGAATTGGGAAGGACGTTCAAGTTTCATAGAATTGAACTTAGATATACAAAGTTCCTCATAACTGATGACTCATCAGGTACAACACAATTAATGTCTTTCCTAACTAGCTAGAAATTATCGGTTTTGGCAAAAAAATATATTGGGTGTGAATATGGGACCTGCTACTCTCCTCTTCCTACCTTATCGATCCGCTGCCATCCTTTTCTCCAGTAGACCACGTGTTTTGGGTGAAAATATTGTTGGAGAACCTTTTTTTTTTTTTGGAAAAAAAAATCTAGTATCTTCTAGTAATTTTTTGAATAACACTAAGTATCTTAAACAAATATTTAGTGCACTCAGCCCTCTAATTTTTTTTCCAGTATCACCTAGAACTATTTTTTCAGTATTATCCAGTATATTAAAAAATATTTAGTGCATCCAATGCCTCAAGTATTTTTTTTTCAGTATCACCCACTATATTAAAAAATATTTTTAGTGCATTTAGCATCCTAACATATATTTTTGGATACTCAATGCTACCGAAAAAATACTCAAAGGTGGGAGTTGTTCGAAGGTGATACTAAAAAAATATTTTAAGGGGAAGAATGACTAAAAATATTTTTTAGTATACTAAAAAAATAGACATGAGTGATGGGTGAGTAGCCCTGAAAATATACAGTAAATATTTTTAAAAATACTTGATGTTATTAAAAATATACTGAAAACGACGCGGTTTTGGAGAAAAGGCCTTGAGAAGTTGTACTTGGTTAAAAAATGGCGTCCTTCGTCATTAATGTGTGCTCGTACCGGAGTTGATGACGTTTCTTTTTGAGAGATTACATAATAAGCTAATGAATGCATTTGGTTTTTCAGAATTTTTTTTTTTGTTCTTAAAAATACATTAACAAATTTGATTTGAAAAGAATTGCACGATTTTATTAAATATTTCAAGAAATAAAAATGAGAGAAAATTATAAGTAACCAGTATGTGTATTTCTTTCTTTTATTTTTTGGCCAACCCAACAAGTATGTTTTACACATTTAATTCGAAAAGTATTAAAAAAGTATACATATACGAATGATCATATATATGTTTGTAAATTTGAAAGATCCAAAGCGTTTTTTTAAAGTTAAAAAGGGCTAATTAAGATGCACCTGTTTTTTCAGAAAGTCTTGCATGCTTTGTGATGAGGGCCTTTTGTTATTAACCTTGGTCTACAATTAAAAATTAATCAAATATTATGTATAAGTAAATTTATGATAGTTTTTTCTTTTTGAGAAGCCTTTTATTAAAATTCTAATTAATCTAAATACTATGTAAATACAATAAAAATAAGAGAAAATTGGTTTTGGATTTTGTTAAAAATAAATAAGTGCAAAACTTAATTAAAATCCTAAAGCTACTATTTTTGATCTTTTCTTTATAAAATGGAATGGTTAATAAAATATGAATGAAGTGAATTCTCTTTAGCTCACTAAATGAAATAAGAGTTCAAAATCCATCAAGTCTTAATTAAAAAGACCAAGTAATCACATTGGATCTAACACTCCTAATCAATAATTACTCCTACGATCGCATTCATAGCTATTGTTTAAAAATATTATTCAAGAACTACTTGATATGTGAAATAGATTAAATTAATGCAATTATTTCTTCTAATATGAATGCACAATCACGATACTCAAATTAATCCAAATCAATTATACAAACTAGTAATCACATAGCAAACATAATCTCGTTGAATTAATAAGAAATACCTAATTAAAAATTATCAAATCACAATAATTCCAATCTAAACCCAATATAAGCAATCTTAGTTCAATAATATGAAATCCAAATAACTCAAAACAAAATACTAATACAACTACCTTAAATCATAGTTAAAAATTACACTAACCATGGAAAATTCATAAAAGAATATAGAAAAACCCCCTATTGATCCTCTTGAACTCAATCCAAATCCATAATCCTCAAGAGTTGAAAGCTTAGTCACTCATTGGAGCTTCAGTATCATTGATAGCAATTTGTTTGAAGCTCTGAAAATCCATGAAAACTGAGCCTCGTCGGAATCTGGAAATGCTCGCCGGAAATAATGGAGAATGGATGTCGCCAGTAGAGTGAAGAACGACGGTGGCAGTGATATATGGAGAGATCGATCGTCCTCTCCTCTCTGGTCTCTTTCCTTTCTGCCTGAAGCTCGACCTCTTCGTCCAAGCTCCTCTCTACAGATCCCTAACGAAGCTCTCTGTCTTGCTGGTGACGAAAGTGTATGGTGAAGGTGAAGACAAGGTCGCTGGCGAGGAAAGAAGAAGAAGAAGGCGAAGGTGAGAGTGATGGGATGTGGAGAAGACGATGGGTTCTGAGGTTCAGAGGTGTGTCCGCGGCGCGATCACAATGTTTAGGTTTGTGTCCCGTCGAGAGACAAGGTCCTTGGTCAAGACCTATTTTGACCAAGGACCACTCTGAAAATTTTAAAAGTTCTCTAGGAGGGACTAAAATGTACATTTGTAGAACTTAACTGTAATTTCCAAAACATATTGGACATTTTCTGTAAATTTCCTTATCCTTTTCCTCCTTGATTTGCAATTTCCAGAAATTATATGGGCCTTTTCTGTAATTTTTCCTATTTTTCAAAAATATTAATTATGACCCTCCAAAATCTCAAATCTTCTTCTTAAACACCTATAATACAAGATTAAATATAAGATAACATTAAAAGTCTAAGAAATCATTTATATAAATAATTAACAAATTATAACTATTTTACTCCTAATTACACTTAATTCAATACAAATATCCCTAACTCAAATTAATGCTTAATCATGCAATAATTTCATAGGAAATGTATTAAAAATCCTAATTTAATTATGAAAAAAACTATAGAAATATGGTTCAATTAATTCCCACACTTAGACCTTTGTACTATTGAACAAAGATAATTAAGTACAATTTTCTAAATTGAAATCATCAATGTATTTGAAAAATGAGCAATTTCATAATTAGAAAGTAATAGATTAATTAATCAAATTTCTTAAGCCAACACTAGTCATATTCAGCCGATGTAAAGAAATTAGCTAACTACACAATCTAAATTATTAGAATGAAGCACAAGAGAACTCTCAAGGTATTGATATTTCACTCATATCACCTCATTGAGATAATTTCACTCTAATTCACTTAATTACCACTTTACCATAGGCTTATAACAACTCTAACATCTCTAATACTAATAGTAATTAAAGTAATGAATCAAGAAAACTTAAAAGGCTTGTAATGTTGGATGGAGGCTAGATGGAATGAATTAATTAGAAAAAGAAATAGTTTATATGTAAGTCAAAGTTAATAAGTTGATAGTATCTAAATAACTTAACCAACTTTTGCCAATTCTTTTGCTAATTAATGAACAAATGCCTTCTTAATATTTCTTTTGTTTTTTTGCTTTTCTTTTATTTTTTTTCTACAAAACACTTTTTTTCAATACTTTTCTTCTCTTTCTCATTATTTTTTTTCTTATTTCTCAAACTACACACATTATTATTATTACTTACTTACTTACTTTCTTTCTCTTTTCTATATACATGGCATTTCAACATGTACATTGTTCCACTTTCTATTGACAAATCACTTTGATTTTTGAATACTATGAACACTATGAATAAATGACGTGTACATAACATAAGAATGACTCAAAATGGGTAATAAAGGGCATATGAATGTAGGTTTGTGTTTGGGTGAAAGGTTTAAAATTAAATGCCTCTTTCATTTTCATTACACTAATGCAAATGTCGTTTTAGAAATGAGTGGAAACAAGTCTTAGAAGGTGAAAAACTAAGTGAATATCCACACATGAAGAGAATTTAAGGACCTTCTACCAAGATTTTTCTCCAATGCTCACTCTAACACAATCAATTGCATAGCAAGCTAACTATAAAACATCTACTTAACTATTCCAAGTACTAACCTTGTAAGCAAAATCAATCAAAATATTGCAATCAATTATGATAATGATCAACTCTTAAATTTACTAATGATGTAGAAACTTTTTTTTCTCAAAACAAGGAGTAAGTAAAAATCCAATTATAGATTCATTTCTCTTCTACTTGAAAAGTAAAAAATGGTTTTAAAAGTTGCAAAAACACTAGATCTCATAAAAACTCAGAGTTTCCCACAAATCACACTTCCAAAGTGGCAAATGCGACCCTTTACCACTTTGGACATGCATTAAAGCAAGTCATTTTTGAAAAATTTTCTAGTTTAATGTATTTTCTCATTTATAAAAAACCAATTAATGGTATTCAAAAATGTATTCCCCTCCCCCACACTTAATCAACACATTGTCCTCAATATGAAAAAACCACTCTAAAGAGAATGCTAAGTAAATTGAAATTCAAGTTACGATGTAAATCAAGTAGGGTAGTGGAAAAAAATGCAAAGCATATAAAGGGAGTTCTTATTGTACTTACTAAGCTACACAACTTCTACCTTTTTCTATTGGATTGTGTCCCTTCCCCACACTTATCTTTCTCATACAACAATTAAGCCTGAAGAATTATAGAAATTAGAAAGAAAATAAGTGAGGAAAGAAACAATCTTTGTTAGAGTATCTTGAGTCGCTTGAAAGAGAAGCACTAGTACAAAATATAGATTTTACACCTGTTTTTTACACTTGACAAAATAGGACACATGTAGAAAGTGTGACCGGTGGCATTTTCGTAAATATTTAAAAATGAAGAAACTTTCTACATGTGTTAAAAAGACAACACGTGTAGAAAATAAATTTAAAATATTTTTATTTAATATTAATGAATTTAATCTAATTTTTAATTTTTTTTAAAAAATAAATGGCAACTTTCTACACCGATTGGATCCCAACCGGTGTAGAAAATCATACTTTCTACACCGGTTGGTTCCCAACCGGTGTAAAAAGTCTCTTTCAACACTGGTTAGTTCCCAACCGATATAGAAATTCATAGTTTCTACACCGAATGGGAATCAACCGGTGTAGAAAACACTTTCTATACCGGTTGGAACCTAACCAGTGTAGAAAATCAATCAGTTTTTTCCTCCCCCGCCAAGATCCTTGCCCTCATCCCCCGCCTCAGCTTTTTCCCTTATCCCCCGCCAAGACCCCCCTGTCGTCTCCCTCACCAAGATCCCCTGCCCTCCTCCTTCGCCAAGATCCCTTACCTACCCGATCCCCTGCCCTCCTCCCTCGCCAAGATCCCCTCACCATCAGTCAAACCCTGATCCGCAAGGTCGCGATCGGCTGCGGACACAAGAATCAAGGCATGTTTGTCAAAACCATGCTCGCGGGTGCTGCGTGGGTTCCTCTGAGCCGCAACCCACAGGCCTGAGGGGCGTGCCCGTTGCGCCGCCCGTCGAGCAGTCGATTCACAAAGCGTCGAGACCTGTGTCGACAGTATTGACTTCGGAGGAAGCGAAATCTACTGATGTTGCGCCTCTGCATAAGGCAGCATCCTGGGATTTGGATGAATGTGATTTCGCCCATGATTCTGAGCACAAATTCTGAGGCCCAGGTAATTCATGACTTTTCTAATCCATTGTCTAATGCATGCTACTCAGATCTGAATTAAACCTCTGCAGCACAAATTCATGAATTTGAGCTTTTTAAGCTGTTTCATTTAAGGTACCTAAGCTTGTCGGACGACTACCTAAGCTTGTTGGATGACTTGTTGGTTCAAAAGTTCAAATGCCCAATACATTAATACTTTGGCTGCTTTTGAATTAGCACAATATGTTTATCGCTTCTTAACAATTTTGGGTGTTCTGTGGGGGCAATGGTTAGTAGGAAGAATAAAGTAAAAATGTGCAGTCTTACTGTTATTTCGATGAGAGTAGCACTCTGCATTCGTGAACTGGTATTGTTACTACTTAATTTCTATATATTTTTACGAAGATTAGATGAAATAAACTCATATGAAACTTGTGGTGCTACTGTTAATTAAATTTCTATTGCATTGTCTTTGTTTCAGTTTAACACCGCTTAATTTCAAGATAATATTATCTGCTATGTTATTTCCAGGTCTACAAGGAAATCAATGGGAAGGATTGCTATGGGAATGATTTTGAAGCAGCCATGCTCAGAGACACTTGTTCCTATTATTCCAAGAAGGCTTTAAAATGGATCTTTGAAGATTCTTACCCTCATTATATGCTAAAAGGTGTGGATTCTCAGTTATGCATGACGTGTCTTTGTTGTTTTCTTTTTGTCACTGGATAATTTTAGTCACTATTTGATCTTCTACCTTCTGTGACAGGTTGAGGAGTGCTTGAAATGGGAAAAAGATAGGAACTTGAGGTTTGTGCTCAACTTCTAGTTTCCATATAAAATGTGCTCTAATATGGAGGATGAAACATAGCTAGTATTGTTCATGTTGATGAAAAGGGGCAAGAGAGAAAAAAAGAAAAAGAAAGTGACAGAGTGAGGAAGAGAGAGAGAGGGAACATAGAAGAATTATATAATTTAAATGATTACCACCTTATGCTTCTACAAGGCTATTTATACGGAGCCCAAAATTTAGGAAAAGAAAATGAATAAAATTTAGACAATACATGAACTTTCAATAATCTATAATTTCCTATGCGTAGAGCAAGTCCTAGGATATTTAAGGATGTTGGTGCCATTTTCTCATTTTTCATCTTTTCCTTTATATATTTCATTCTAAGTTTAAATCTTGTTTAATTTTTGCCGGCTTTCTTATTTACTCTCTCCTCTAATAATACAGCATGTTACTACTGAAGGCTTGGCATTGGTAGAGCTGGCTGAAGATGCAGCTAGTGACAGGAAGGTCTGTTTCTGCATTAGTAATTTTTCTTCTCATTTCTTGTTGGAAAGTTCATTATCCTCAGTAACTGGGGAAGTCTAGTATGTGATATATTTTGAATTGTTGATTTCAGATTTTAGATTCAAATTTATAATAAATTTGATATTTCAGATTAGTTTTGTTGTAATTATTTTTATTTGTCAGGTGTTTGGTTATTTGTTATCATGTAAATGAGTTTATAGCATAATGAATATATAATTTTTTTTCAAAAAATGAGTTTCTACACCTGACGTCTCAAGTCAGGTGTAGAAAGTCTAGTCTCACTTTCTACACCTGACGTGAGAGGTCACGTGTAGAAAGTGAACTTTCTATATATGACCTCTCACATCAGGTGTAGAAAGTGGACTTTCTACACGTGTTCAAGAACACGTGTAGAAAATACAGACTTTTTACACCTGCTATTTCTACACCTGTCGTGCGTCACGTGTAAAAAGTCAATTTCGTCACATGTAAAAAGTCTTTTCCGCACTAGTGAAGTTTTCATTCCCTATAGGAATCATGCATTTGTAATGTGAAGCAACTTCTCTCGCATTGAATTTTCTTGGTGGAGGTGGCTCAGGATTAATCGGAAGAGGTCTAAGAATGTATGGTGAATGTTGGTACCTCTGACAACCTTTCGAATAATGTGCTTACAAAGAAGACAAGCAAACAGTAATATCCTTTCCAAAAATAGAAACATGGAGAGATTTCAAGTGAAGTAAATGTATATTAAGTTCTAAACTCTCCAAGTAACTATCACATCCATGGAAGTCAATAACACTTCCATCAGTAGAAGTGAAACAAATAGTTATATTTTAAAAATTCTCTTATGTTTGCAAAGTCGGAGGTATGGTGAATGTTGGTACCTTTGACAACCTTTTGAATAATGTGCTTGCAAAGAAGACAAGCAAATAGTAATATCCTATCCAAAAATAGAAACATAGAGAGATTTCAAGTAAAGTAAAGGTATATTAAGTTTTAAACTCTCCAAGTAACTATCACATCCATGGAAGTCAATAACACTTCCATTAGTAGAAGTGAAACAAATAGTTATATTTTAAAAATTTTCTTATGTTTGCAAAGTGGGAGGTGCGGAATCCAACTTAGAGTTAGGGTACACTACATCACATTGCAATCACAAGAGATGAAAGGCAAAAGAGTGGAAGAAGAAAGATAATTGATTAAGTCATCACCCAAAACTTTTGAATTTTCTAAAGAATCATTTTCCTTTTCTATATCGAGTAGCAAATCACAAGAAAGAATCATATGAAAATATTTATTTTCATTTGTAAAATCATCAATCAAAACACTTAAATATTCCCTTATTAAATTATCATACAATTCATTGGAATTAAGAGAAGATCTTTTTCAAGGATATGATCTTTCACACTTATATCAACCACATTGGCATCCATACAAGATGCAAGATTTTCTCAATTGTCAATTTGTCATGCTTACAATCATCAATAGTACAAGGAGGCGCATCAAGATGAATGGTATAATCAACTACTTCACTAAATGCTTTCTTTCAAAACTCAACAATCAAGTGCCATTTTTCTTGATAACAATCTACACATATTTAATCTTCCTCACAAGAGCATGAAAATATGTCATTGAATTTATCACAATCATATCTAGTACTATGTAGAGAAACATTTTTAACAGTTAAAGCATTACAAAAAGAAGTAGGATCGCACTCATCAACAAGTACAATCAAATCACTACTACTAGATCCAATAGGTTAAGTAATTACATTTTTAAATATTTGAGGGATTCAACAATTATTTCCTCATCCACATCATCATCACTCAAATCATTAATTGCTTTACTAGTTAAAGTAGTAGGAGAGTCTACTTATATAAGGATAGGATTATTACCAAATGGTAGGGAAGACTCTTCAATATTCTTTTTTACTTGCTTCACTTCTTGTAGTTGTGTAGGAAATAGGCACCGAAGGATTGGAATTTTCTACTTATAAAGTGGCATGTGCCTTTTGCTCTTCAGTTTCCTTATCATTATTAGAGTTATAGGATTGCAGAGCTTCTTCTTCTCCTTCAATCTTTATCTATAGAATACAATAAAAAAAATGCCTTTATGAAGTTTTAAATGTCCTCAAATTCCTCTTCCATTTCCTTAGAGAGTCCAAGAGCTTCCTTAAGCATGAATAATTGTTGATGCCAGACCTTTAGTTGGTCATACATTCTTCTTAGGGTGAGGGTTTCAGCATCCATATATGGCAATGTGAAGAAGGCATCAAGTCCGGAAGGTTGAGAAGTAGAGGGTTGGGGTGGATGTCCGTGGCATGGTGAAGTGGGTGGTCACTCCATTGCTTTTACCAACTCCTCATTGCTTTCTTCTAATTTCTCCACTTCTTGTATATGTGTGAACATGGGAGCAAGATTTCTTGGAAATTCTTCTTCAACACTTGTGATTGCTAAGTGAGACGCTCAATTTCCTTTTCCAATCTCTCATTCTCTTTCTCTTAGTGTTCTATTCTTCTAAAAAATTTAGTCTACCTGATGGTCAAAGTTGTCCTTATGTGACCACTCCTCATTTATAGTCTAAGTTATTCCATGAGATGGATGACATGGTCAGGAAGTGGGATGTAATGAAGGAGGAGGTTCATGATATGTCATGTATTTGTATGATGTAGGATTAGAATAAGGATTATAATATAAGTTATATGGTGGTTGAGATGGCTCATCACATGATCTATAGGGTGAGTGTGGTGGGTGATTAGGTTGGAATGAAAGTTGTTCGTAAGGTTTATGGTATGAGGTGGTGGAATGGACAATGACATTCTTGACCAATTGGACTTCTATCTTGACTTCCCAGCTTGGCTTGAAGAAGCTGCAATGTTTGTTGAATAGAATCGATGGATTTGAAGATATGATCTTTCTTTCTAATTGAATCTCCTATAAAAGAGTGATATTGAAAGGGTAAATCTTATTTATCATTAAACCAAAACATAAGAATTTAATACAATAAAATCCCAATGAATCACAAGATGACTATCTAACTATAAACTATAAAAACTAATAAAAAGAATCTAAGAAAATACAAATACAAATGAAAGAGAAAGAGAAGTAGTTTTGAGAATTATACACATATTTATATACACATTAGCTATGCCATTTCTGTTGTTATTGTAGTGTAGGAAAAAATTCATTGAATACAAAATAAATAATAAATTATAGTACATGAATTTTTTATATCAGTAGGGAAGACTTATAAGAATTACCTTTTGCCATTACTAAGCTTTGATCAGAGAGAGAACTCACAAATCCTGATGAAAGAGAGCTATTAAAGAAAGTGAACACATAAGATAATTGTCAGGTCTCTTTCTGACTGGTTGTTAGGCATAATGATGACAATTAGGTTAAGAGCGGTCGCTAGTCAGGGAACCTCAAGCAAGCGGTCTAAGTTTTTCTGACGCTCGAATCAATTGACCATAAACTCAAGTATGTATTTTCTCACTATAGAGATATCACATTAATAGCCAATAACCCTAATCTTGAATTGGGCCTGGATCTAACTTACAGGTCATACTCAGGATATTTTAATTAATTACCTAAATAATAACTAATAATAATTATAATATATTAATAAAATATCTTACATTCTCCTACTTGGCCCGTAACTATATGACAGTTACGCTGTCCAGATTAATTAAGGCTATGCTGCAAGAATCATGGCGATAAGTCCTCTTAAGTTGAGTATTATCTTCCAAATATTATGTAACAGCACCCTTACTTAATGGGTTAAAACTTAATGAATAAACCTTAAATGTTTATTCAGTTCATATTTGAATGCTTGTCAATCACAATAACTAGGTACCGATATGAAACAACAAACTCCAACTTGAATTTCATCATTTTATAGTACCCTATCTAGATAACTCAATGTGATTCATCTCACAAATAAAGTATTTAATAATTTAATCTCTCTAAATGCATGCAATTCATTTAAGGATTTATACTTCATGTGTATATAACCAATTGACTTTATGGCCATACAACACCTTTAATGGTTTTAAATTAATTTAAAATCACATGATGAAATTCTTTAACCAGCAATCTTATAACTTACCTTTAAGAATAACTAGATTAAGCAATTCATGGTGGAATTAAGCAATCAATGATTATTTAGCAATTTTGTACTCCTCCATGATGCAACTTGTTTAGTAAACATAATGACGTATCATAATGTTAACTATTTTAAAGTTAGCACATCATACTAAATTAAACAAAGCTAACCATTCTCTTATATGCATTGCATGAGACTTAAATAATGTACATTTTATAATGTACTCCATGACCTGCAGCTTTTCAATTATTATTCAAGTAATAATATGCTTGATAATCCTCCTAAAGTTCCCTTGCATTGGCATTACTTGTTTGTATGCACATTCAAGCAAGCCTACACCTAGGAAATTAGATTAGAAGGGATACAATGATATATACATACATACATATGTATATGCACGCGCGCGTGTGAAAATTGGTTTTGAAAATTATAATGGAAATCTCCTAGATCAATGGATTTCATCTATCATTTACTTCAAAATATATTTAAGAGTGTGCTAGTTTGACAAATTTTCCCAAAAGACCCTATGAGCTGGTTTGAGTTAGGTGAATTAAATCTCTCACTCCATATAAGACTTAGTTCCTCTAACTGAAATCCAATTCAAAAATCTAGCCAATGGAATTAACAATATACAAGACACAAGTAACCAAGAACCCTTGAATTACAAACATAAAATATTCATAACAACTCTAAGCATAAGCTTAACCAAGTCAATATTCAAAGTGTCAAATACACAAAGTTAACACCAAATACACCCTAATCTCATCAAGTGTATGGAATCCCGATACACAATTCCAATCCCACAAATAAAGAAAATTCTAAACCTAGAATTTAACAATACAAAGGAAATAAACAAGAAATTAAGTGCTAAACACTCCCCTTATGAAGCTCCAAGCATTAAGACTCAACCATTGCTCTAGGATTGAAGATACCATCTAAACCCAAAGATTTCTTGACTGTGCATACACCCCATTATTCCAAATTTGTTTGAGAAGGAAGATGAAATTTCACTCAGTTTCTCTGGCTGTTGTTGCCCTAGAGATTCGACTACGCTGAGTGAAGAGGTTGGCAGTGAAGAAGGATGGTGATGGTTGAAACTCGGTCTCCTCCTCCTTGTTCTCTGTCTTGGCACCATGTCTCACAAAGTGTCAAGCTCGCCAGCATTGCTTGGTGGAAATAGAGGAGGGAAGGTGGTCAGTGGTGGTGGTCGGAAATTGTCTCTCCTTTAAGCCTGAAGCTCGACCTCCTATCTCTTTGACACTAAACTCTTTGTTTCTCTCACGCGCTCTATTTTTTGGCTTCCAAATCTGTGTCTATATTGTGGCTTTTTGTGATGGTGAAGGAGGGGGATGAAGGTGGATGGTAAAGGAAGAAGGTCGCCGACGACAATATAATAGAAGAAGATGTCATTAGCAACGGAGGTGGTGGGAGCGAGAGAGAGTAAAGGTGAGAGTGATCAAGGTCTAGTCTCCATGGTAGTTCTCCTTTGCAAGTCGAACTTGAAGGTCTCAAAATTAGACCTGGGCTTTGACCAAGGACTAAAGTGTAAATTTTAAAACATTTGTAGGGCTAATCTGTATTTTTTGCAATTTGAGCCGAAACTTCCATTTTCAAACTTGGTCCAATTTCTTCAAGCACCCACAATAAAAAACAATTAATCCAATGTCAAATCTTCTCAAAAATTAATAATTAAGAGTAATTATATTTTTTATGACAATTTTACCCTTTTTAGTTCTAATTTAATGTATTTACTCTTAATTTCAATTTATCACAAGAAAGGCATTTTAAGCTCAATAACTATGAAAAAATCTCCAAATAAAGTATGAAAATATATAATAAAAATAGAGATTTTTCGTTGGGCTAACAATAATGCTAATATATAGTCTTTGTTTATCCTTATTGCTTGTTTAGATCTAAACTTAATTATCATTAATTAATGATTACACATTAATCTATACCAGTTATGATTAGGGGTTCAATCATTGTCGGACATTAAATGTGAACGTATCTCTAACAGAGATTCGAATTAATTGTATTTTCATGGCAATTGTCATCTATCCATAAATGTTCGAATACTTGTGAACGTAGGTTACTCATGACATCCTCAAGTCTTTTGAGAATAGTCTCTTTATGTGTTATGATGAAAGTATACTACACTTAACCTAGGCATATCACAAATTTAAATAATGGTGATTTAGTTATGTGTAACACCTTATCATGTACGTGATTGCATCATAACATTGTATTTATCTCTAATGTGAGACATGCTTGTGATGACAATTTCTTAATTTTTCTAATTAAATTCTCCTCATAGTTTATGTGACCATTTCTTTTAATTCACATATATCTCTCCCCATGTCTATAATGGAAAGATGTCAATGATATTCCATTTCAAAATAGGCATTAAACATCATGAAGATATGGAAAGATCTATACATTAACATAGGAGGATATACCTCCCTATATTAATTCCTTTTTGATAGAGAACTTTCAACACAATTTTCTTTGTATTGTTCAATATTGCATGTAACATCTCCAAACAAAAAACCAAGTGCTTAATTAACGTATTTTAAAAGTCACTAATAAGGATGTTCAACATCCAAATCCTCAAAATACATAATTAGTTCAACAAAAACTCATACCACAGTGTCAAATTAAATCCCTAAAATATTGTAGTAAACAAAATAAATTGTGAAAGTCTTAGGGTCATGGAAAATAAAAAAACAATATAACATATGCTCTAGGATCACAAGAGAGCCTTTAAGGCTTATTCCATAAGTGCCTTCCCTTACTCCCTACTAGGATAATCACTTGAAAAATGTTAATATAAGGGATGATATTCTAGGTTTCAATAACTACTGAAAGTTTCTACAGTACACAAGCAAACTACGTATGATAAAAAGAAGGAACTGATTAAGTATATATTTGTATGTACCATAGTCCTTATACAGAACAATTACAAATTTAATCATCATTATGTCACTCTATATTTTCATCATAACATGTAATATACAATTATACAATATGCAAGATGCAACCTCTCTTATATCACCATCCATCCTTATATCATTGACGGAGGCATAAGCTAACACATAGTCCAATAGAAACCTATTTATTTGACTAGATTGTCCCAAGCTCACTAGTTTTTAAGATACACCCGGCCAAAGGTGTAGAGCTTAAATCTGGACTATGGCTCTTCTCCTTAAAAGAACACAACTAAGGAGGTGTCACATGTCCCACAACTCTAATGCAATCTCGGCCAAAGGAAAATATGGAAGAAGGGGCCCTGACAAGTGCCATACCCTATGTATCGAGTGATGGCATACCACATGGTTAAAGATCTTATCGTACAAATTCCTCCTTAATCCAACTTATCACAAATGTATCCGCCATGACAAGTATATTCAATCATCAAAATATATAATTATCGTAAGACAAGGTATAATGAATCATGCTTCCATTTGCAGCAAATATCATCGCATATTTAAAGAAATGGAAAAAAAGAAGCAATAATCCATTAATATATTAATTATAATTAAATTATTAACTATGTGAATAAAGTGAGTTATAAAGTAATTTACTTGTAACATTACTTACTTGAGAATTTACAGTACATAAATATATACATATAATTTAGTCCATTTTTTTAATAAAAGATAGCCATTCACAATTATAGACAATTCACAAGTATATGGAAGAACATTCAGAGTTACTTGCTACTCCCTAGCTCACAGGTATTCACACAAAGAGCTACTCCAAAGCTCTCAATGAAAGTCTACAAAATCATAAACATAGATACTTATCAATTATTACTCACATTACTCTAGGGTTACATTAAAGATAATCTAAATACTTAAAGCTACCCTTTACACCCATATTATATATATATATATATATATATATATATATATATATATATATATATATATATATTCACATAAGCTCTTACAATTCCAATCATATTTTCTTAAGTATTATTTGCAAAAAAAATATATATTTGTTTTATAAAGGACTCAAAATTCTATAGCTATACACACGTGCACGTGCGTACGGGGTGGCTGTGGGTTTGATAAGCTAGGAAGGAAAAAGACTGAAGGAAACATCATTTATAGGTGTGTGTGTTCATGCGTATAAGAGAGTGAAGGAAAGAACTAATAACTAAAATATGCATGCCCAGCTCCAAAGTAGTAATGGGAGATAAATGTTTGACAATTTGAATAGATTATTTTTTTAAAAAAAGAATATAAAAATCCCTTACAATACCTGAGACTATAAGGGGCAAACTAAAGAAAAAGAAGACAAAAGGTGTCACTACTAGATGAATTATTCTCACACCATAAGTTAGGCTTTTATATTGGAAATGATGAACAAAAGTAACCCAAGTAAAAACAACAACAATAATAATAAAAAGGAATGGAATGGAATAGGCTATAGGTACTGGTAGGATTAAATCATATTTATATAAACAATCATTTTGGAAGGTTGAAAGAGGTGTGGGGGGCCTTGAAATAGAACAATATATAGAACAAATGGCCAAAAATTCCCGTAGCCAAAGAAAAAGTTCTGGAACGATATATTGGAAATATACATAATAGGTATGTACGCGCGTACACGTGCGTGTTCGCCACCGTAAGTATACAGGTCATGCCAAGTAATAAAGTGATAAGTAAAGTATCATTTCCTCGAGGATTTATTTTAACAAATTTATTAAACAATAAGCTCAATGCATTCAATAAAGTTGAGCCAGCACATGTTTGTTATTATGAAAAATGGAAGACAGAGAAAAAACTGATTCTGTTTAAATTCAAATAAGATAGAAAGCCTAGGATTATTTATCCCTTTGTATTTCATAAAACGTGATATGGTTTCTATCTTTTAGTATTTTCAATGAGTATATGTGTTAGTCTCAAGTACAGAGGTTTTTAGTTAAGCTTTCTCAAGTCAGAACCAAGTTGATACATTCAATTAATATGCACAATATCTTGCTACATTCAATTGAAAGTATGTATTTAGTATCAACCTACATTTGACAATGCTAGGTCAGTGACTATATCTCTATGGCACTAACAACCCATCCATTTATCAAATAAACTTCAAGTTAAGCATGATTTTAACCAAGTTCTCTACTCACATTTTGCTCTCTCACGTCAAAATAGAGTAAATAAGACAATCTAAATGATGGCTAGACATTCAAAAGCCTTAAGCATGGGATAAAATCAACACATACATATCATTCATACATAAAAGAGAGGAATATCCAAGTATTAATCCATATAAAGGTTCAAAATAATCCTAAAAGAAAAGGTTTAGCTACTCATGTTCAGGAAATGGTTACATAAATGCAGAACAAATACATCCATATTAACAAAATGGAGAAGAAAAAGGGAAGGATTCAGCAAAACTAAGGAAAATGAGCTTGAATCTCTTCAAATCTTAAATCTCTAGTTGATTTTCCTTGATTTGCTCTACTTTCTAGCTTAAACATGTGCTCCAGCCACCTCCAAGGGTTCTTCAGATGTGGAAGCTCATAGTCTGAACCCTAGATCCCTTATATATAGGCCTTAGACTTAAAACGTGTTTTCTGCTGTCAATGTATCTTTGGCCATGGCCAAAAACTTTCTGTGATTTGCTTGGCTGCGGCCAAAAGGTGTATTAGCCAAGGCCAAGGAAGGCCAAGCTTCTGATTTGAAGCTTTAGTGCAATCGCGGCCTATTTTCATCATTTCTTGCATTTTTCATGGCACGAATGACTTCCTAAACTCTATTTCACTTTCTTTTCCTTGAATTATACTTTATCTAGCTTCATGTGTGGTAAAAATTGTTGTCCTATCAACACAAGAAAACTCATAAAAGCCAACAATTGATGAACATAACAAGATATTCATACTTAAACACAGAATTATGCTCTTTTTGTGTCAATTATGCACCAGGCACATTTCCTCAACATTCATATTCCCTGATACCCATTAAATCACCAAAATGTGTGAGAATTTGATGGGAAATGTGCCATTTTGACAAGAATTTCATGAGGTTAACAGAGTGCGCGCCTATACTCATTGACAAGAAAAGGGGAAAGTTGTAGATCTTGCTTGTAAAAAAATAAATAGATAAAATAAAAAATACACATCAGAAAAATTTAAAGGATTGAACAGTAGCCTTGAATATAGGGAAGTAGGATTAGGAGAAGATAAAATAACATGTAAAAATATACACAAATCATCTCCAACAGTGTTGAAGAGAAGGAAGTAGGTAAAGATGAAGCAAATACTCTAGCTTACACACGAAAAGACAAATGATCGTACTATTGAAAGGAAAGGAAGTCTGAAAAGAATTTTTGAACAAGACCATACACAGAGGGTGAAGATGCCGAATAAGAAGAGGGAAAAGGAAAAGAAATACCTAAATGTCCAGGGTTGTACGGGAGCTGTGAAGAGTGAGGGATAAAGTATTTAAAGAAAGAGAATGTTGGGTTTGTCTATCTTATTAAATAATATTATTTTAAAAATATAATAATATACATTTATTCTCTCTTTTCTTTCTTTTTATTGTTTAGCATCATTTATCATTATTACTAAAATTAATTAAATTTTTTATAATAATAATAATAATAATTTTATTATTATTAATTTAATATTTTTTTACCTCACAACCTACTTCATACTCTCTAATTATATACATCTTAAGCCATAAATTACGTTTGAAGTCCTAAAAATTAAGGATGTTACATTGAACACCAATAACTTTACAAATATCTATATGTTGTCTACTTTAATATCTCACATATATAACATGAATTAGTGCCTTTATTTTGGAATTAAGTGTCAATCTCGATATTTATGTTTTAGTCATACTACTACAAAAGAAGGATTTAGTGGTGCCCCTCTTATGACATTTTTTTAAAAAAGTGCCACAGATAATTATTTTTTTAAAAAAATATTTAGAAGTTATGCCGCTTCCTTTTATAAGAGTCATAGCTGACATTATTTTTTTAAAAAAAAAATCAAAGACCTGTACAACATTTAATTGATCCAGCACCATACAAAGTGTCACTTTGGCTTGAATTTCAAGGCCACAACCGTGGTCTTAAAAGGCGCTTGAAAAACAAGAGCCTTCCAAGTAGAGGTGGGAATCAGGGCCAGCCCTCGATGGGCCAGGGCCTAAAAGGACCGGGGAAAGAAAAATTACTATTTTTCAAAGCCCGGCCCTAGAGCATCAGGGCCAGAAGCCATTTTCACAAGATTTAACTATACGTCTACATGCCTCATGCAATAAAATAAATACAGTTACTAATTCATAATCAAAGGTAAAAAAATACTTTCTACAAGTAACTCATAGTTTTATACAAAGCATAAGAAGGCAAAAAGGTAAATACTCTAAGCAACATGATTATGACAACTATCGTTTTCATCTTCTTCGCTACTATCATCAATTTCAAGGAATTTTGATTGTACTTCACTTTAAGTAGTGTACTCTACTTAAGGGGTAAAAATATCAAGAATTAGTAAATTAACATCATATGTAAATTTAGCAATTTTAAGGTTCTTAGGGAAGAGTCAGCAAGGGCATGAGCAGGAGAGGTAGAGAAATTAAAACAAAAAACAAAGCTAAAGGGCCTAACGGGCCAGCCCTTTTAGGTCCAACTTCCTTTTGAGGCTCCATTTTTCAAGCCCGACCCAATGGGCTCGGCTCGATTTCCCAGCTCTACTTCCAAGACCATGGCCTTCAATGGCGTTTGGAAAGCAAATACCTTCTAAGGCCCTTTTTTTTTAAAAAAAAAGTTTGTTCTTAATGAAGGGAAGTTGTAGCGCCTAAAGCCTTATATGACACTGGTTTGAGCAAACACCATACAAGGCTTACTTTTTTAAAAAAATT
This sequence comes from Albizia julibrissin, assembly GCA_037074505.1. NCBI lineage: Eukaryota > Viridiplantae > Streptophyta > Magnoliopsida > Fabales > Fabaceae > Albizia > Albizia julibrissin. Next base: position 40,574,516 of record CM073479.1, read on the forward strand.
TGTCCAGCCCGCCATATATATTTTTCTTGGAACACCCTTAGTTCCCCATTTTCCAGAATCGTATCCCAAATCTCCACTCCATTGGTTACTACTCCTGATCCCTTCATCCCCACTCACCACCTTTCCTTATCATTCTTCCCACTCCTCTTTTCTTATATAATATGGTATGCACTCCTTCTCTTTGTTTTGAAGTTACGGCCACATTGTCCCCACTACTCCCTACTCTATTTTACTGCAACAAGTAGAAGTTTCTTTGTCCTAAATTTTTGTTATTTATTGTCTCCTCCATGTGTAACGACCCTTTCTCACAAACAACAATTATCCAATACAGTTATACAAAATAAGTTATAATAATTTTTTTTCGATACATATCAGAGTTCAATCCAATACACATCAGAGTTCAGGACACAAATTCGCCCACAAACTCTTTCACAACATATCGAAGTTTAGGGCACAAACTCGCCCACAAACTCACTACAGATAAATTTATTATTCTGATCTCACATCACAATTAACACATGGGTCACAAAATGATTTCCAACAGTAAATATGGAATTTTAAAAATATGTGGGCCTTATAATGGCAATATAGAAATTAACACAACACCAATACTAAAAGAGGCCTACAAGATTCTCAACGTCTATGCCTCTGGTTGCTTCCCTTGGCCTCTATCCAGATTAGAGGTATCGCCTGAAAAATTATTTATAATGATGGGGTGAGACATAAAGGCTCAGTAACCAAAATCAATTTACAAAATATGCAGGAAAAGATTGTAAGTCAGAGAAGCAGGTTTAACTGACATAATAATAATAATAATAATATTCTCATAATTCAAAATTTAACATGATATAATCAATAAATAAAACCATCCACACTCATTCATCCTACTCCTCCTTATCTCCTCTGGACTGGTACAACCTATCAGTAATAGTATATTCGGCCAAAGGTTAGCTAGTCACATCAAGAATATTGCCCCTCCCATGCCACCACCAATATACCGTAACAGGGAGGTGTCCGTCCAAACACTCAGCTCCAAAATCCGGGCCAAGATTGAGAGAGCCGATGGGCACACAATTCACCATATCTTTTCCACACAACCCAACAAATCCCGTAATATAAAAATAATAAATTAATACAGCTTTCGAAAACAATTATGAGAATTCTAAATTCTTATACAACATTCCATCTCAGACAACATATCCATCATAACAGTAACAATTTAATAATAATTTTCACTTATATATGTAAATTGGAAAATACACTGCTTCACTGAAATAAATTCAGATTCAAACATAAATATAATCTTGCAAAACACATACAAGTAATATAGATAAAAGTAAGGTTATTAAAACACCTTACAGTCCAAAACAATCATATAGAATAAATTAACCCCGGTTACCTCAATTCCAAGCTAAACCTTAATTTGAATAGTAAAATCCGTGCAATCACCGATCGCAAGAAAACTCTACATTATTAATATAAATACCAATTAATTATAAATAATAATAAAATAACTTATATAATTTAACTCCTACAACCAAATTTCCTCTACTACTATTATCCTAAATTATTTCAATTCCCTTTACAAATTCTTAGTCCTAGATTATTCTTCATAACTCAAATTACTCATTAAAAATCCTTAAATAACCTTTAATATACCTATAATTACAAAATCTCTAATACCAACTTCCTAAATAATTAAATCTCTTTTTCATAATTTATATGAATATAATATAATTATTAAACAATTCCTCAAATATCCACATAATTAAAATCATATCAAATTCTAATTCAAATATTAAGTCCTAATTTATATTTTTCACATAACTCAGATCTAACAAAAATAAACCAATTAAAACCTCAATAATACTTCCAATAATTCAAATAAAATAATTAAACTAATTTTTTTCAGTAAAAACGCCCTGTAGAGATTAATTTATATCTTATTTATAAAATAAATTAATTATAAAATCACATGACCACTAAATAATAAATCTAAACCGGTTAAAATTAACTATTAATTATTATTTACATTTCTACAGTCTTATATTGACAAAACTCAAAACTTGCCTAAAATCATATCCCCAAAATATTCTCTAACTAGCATAAAATTACTATCATAGGAAAGAGAAAATTATTTAGAACATTTTTCATAAAAGAAGCTTTGTAATTAAAAGAGAGTTTATGTACCTTATTGATCTCCGAAGAACCGAAAATACCCTTATTAGGACCTCACCCTCTCTTCTCTTCAAGAAACACTTCACCTGCATGAAGTGTTTAGCTGAGGTGGTATTTATAATACCCCCTCTCCTTCCTCTTTATGTTTTGGCGCCTGATGGCGCCAAAGCATATAATTTTTTTTTATTTTATATTGATAAGGGGACATCCCCCTTATCTTCAAAGTTGGTAGGCGTTTCGGTGCCTACCAACTTTGAAATTTTTTTTAATATTATTTTATTTTATAATATAATAATATATTATATTATTATATTATTAATATTTAATTTAGATATATATCAATTCCTCTTTCTTTCTTTTTTTATAGATTGTCACACCACGTGCGCATTTCTTCAACATTTGGTCGTCACTTCCATTGCAGTACAAAACTTGGTCCCTCATATGTTTTTTCCTTCTTGTCTCTTCCTCTTACAGAAGCTCCCTAGCTTATAAGTCTTTTTTTATATACAGAAGCTTAAGTCCATACATTTTTTTAAGTTAAATATGTCATGAATTTTCTATGTACGTTTATTCACTTAAAATTAGTTGTACATTATAATCGTTGTAATTAAATATATTTAGTAGTTATTTTATGAATTAGTTCGACATTTTGAGTTATTTCATTCTGATTTGGTTTCATTCTGGTTTGGTTTTGCTCATTATGCTATGTATTTTAACTGTAAATACAGAAGGTTTTACTAAAAAAATGAAACAATTATGCAAATTATTTATAAAAAAAGGACTTCCTATGGAGAAGCGTCATAGGAAGCTATTTTTTTTAAAAAAGAAACAAGTTATAGTGCTTTAATAGATTCAAGAAGCATCATAGCTTTCTTTTATGGTGCTGGAAGCTATAGCGCTTCCATAGATTTAATAAATGTCATAACTTTCTTTTATGGCGCTGGAAGTTATGGCACTTCCCAAGCGCCATAGCATTCTTAAAAATAAGCGTCACTTATTGTGTTTTTTGTAGTTGTGTCAGATTACTCGAAGTACATGATGTATAGTTGGTAACAATTTCCAAGTTTAAATTGTCATTGGTCTCAACCTAATCTGTTGACACATTAAAGTTGTATCAAAGAGCACCATTTTATCAATTTAAAATATCCCTTGTTTGTGTTAGGATACTTTTCATAATAATTGATAGAGTCCTTAATGTTTATACTTCTTATTTCAGGCTTAACCAATTGAAAATTTCATAACTTCATTATGTTTCACATTTACCTTAATGAGAAGAGTGTCATGTGAAACTAATGTTTTATCATGATTAGAGGTTACAATCTGTTACATGTGATCATCCTTAATGAGTTTGATTACTCCTACTAATTATGTCATTTCTTCATAATTTAGCATTTAAAAAATACTACACAACTTATAAAATGAAATTGACAGTTTATTAGAATTCCCAATATCTCTCTCTGCATCTTTACCAAAATATGCAGTCTTAGTTTTTTGGGATGTTTTCCTTTCACACTCTTTCATTTATAAAACAATTCTATATAAACTAAGTTTCCAACTTTCATATTTTAAAAGGGTTTAAATGTAAATATGTTGGAATCTCATATAAGATACATAGTTGTCTTAAGTGTATTGCTTAAGAGGAAAATATATAGGCGATGTTACTTCCCCAATCATGCATCCATCATGTCACCGGTCTCTTCTAATTAGCTATACTATATTAATCTGTTTACCAGATTAAATTACCCACTTTGCTTTATATACTCTAAAAATGTCAAATGATACTTAATTATAAAGCAAAAAATGTTTGAGTATTTAAATAGTCACTGAAAACCAATGAAAAAAAAACCGGACCGGACCGGCCGGTTCAACCGGTCCGACCGGTGACCGGCCGGTGATCCGGTCCGGTTCATAGCAAAACCGGTGAACCGGTTCGACCCGGTCGAACCGGTTCCGACCCGGTCGAACCGGTTCCGACCCGGTCAGAACCGGTGGTTCGACCGGTTTGACCGGTTTTCCTTTTTTTTTTTTAAATAAAATATATTTTTTTATTCTTCTATCTACTATTGGACATTATTTTTTAGGGAAAAATGAAAGTTTGAAGACCAAAATGAAGAGAAAAGTAAGTAAAAAAAGAATAAATCTAAAAAAAATGATTTTTAGAGGATATAATAATTAATTAATTATAGGAAAGGAGATGTCATTATATAAATATAGGCATCATAACTATTACTAATATATTTTAAGCATTTTTTACCTAAAGATCTTTACCACTAATAAATTATAATATTTTAATATGACCGGTTTGACCACCGGTTCGACCCCGGTTGAACCATTAACCCTTAAACCAGTGCTGTGACCGGTTCATTGACCGGTCCGGTTTTTTGTTCCTTGCTGAAAACAGGATGAACTATTTCATTTGCCAGAACATAACCAATGGCAAATGCATATATGTCTATGACTTTATGACTTTATGGTTGGTAGCTTGATAATCCTCATTTAAAATCTCATGTTTTTCCAAATATAAGTGAAAATTATATTTACACATTTCCAATGAATACTTAATGTCCATACATGTATTCACGAAAAGGAGTAATTGCTCATGAGATAATAAGCTAAAGATCTGTTCCACCAAGATTAATAGAAACATTTTACCATATTATGAAGAATTACTTAATAGCCACAAAACAATGCAATGATATTTATGAGAATTTCTAAATTTTTCTTTCAGCCTATAAATAATCATTGACTTTGTTCCATTCTTTATATACTTATGATAACCAACTTTTAATTGAGATTACTTTATGGAAACAATAATGTTATCTCATTTCTCATGCAAGTATAATAAATACTAGAACTTTTCTTAATGATAATTTTGTCCTAAAGGAAGGAGCTATATTTATCTCCTTATAGGCTTAACAATTGTCTCTAATAAATCATATCAAAATAAACAATTGAACAAATAACATCATGTTGAAAAGTCAAAATAAAAATAAATCATGCTTACAAAAATACTATAAGGGGCAAACAATCATTGCATATAGACCTATGTTTACCAATGTCGATCATACAATTATAAATTGTATCACTAAAGTCTACCTATAGGCAAAGACATTAGCATATAATAAATTTATCTGAAATTGATGAAACTAGAATATAGTTATTTCTCCTAATACCTGTGGGCTACTTAGAAAATATAAAGCCACTTCCATTTCATTCTAATTAAAACTATGATTATAATTATCTACCTGTGGGCAAAAATTAATTATAACCATACATTTAATTACAATTGATGTCTTTAAATCTTTATGTGATGTATTTTATTTGTTGGAACAAAATAGAGTGCATGTACCTAATAAGGATATTGTGGCTACTTCTCAATTCTACATGCTCAACACAAAGACATTACACCGTTGTGTATATTAATTGTACATACAATCATAATTGATATAATAAAACCTTATGTGATTGCCTATGCATACAATATATGTATAAGAATGTTGTAGCTATTCCTTAAATGAAATATATATGCTAATAACCAATATCAAATATATACGATTTAACTTTCATATATATGCACAATGTTACGAGTGTAGAATGGTGTATTTAGAAGTACAAGTGTACACTGTCGTAAACAAGTAATATAGAGGTGAGTAGAGTATCGTTCCCACGAGGATTGATCACTAAGTACCAAAATTGATAATTTTAATACTATTTAGCCGATCGATTAGTTGGTGGTTGAGATTGCAAGATAAAAATGATTAAATGGAAATGCAATTGTTATAAAGACAAATATAATAAAAAGGCCCTAGGGATTAAATTTCACTTAGCAAACTTCGGATTGAATCACTTATCTATTCTAGTCCAATTTATTTCACATGATTGATAGTCAAGTTTCCCTATTTTAATTACTAGCCTCTTCCAAGGTCAAGTAATTCTATAATTAATTGCTAACCCAATATATTCCTATATGAATTTAAGCAATCAATCATGCATTAAGATTTATGGAACTCAATTAAAACTACACAACCCATATGAATATATTTCTATTTCGTATGAAAATTATGGTTTTAATTATAGGATCCACACACATGTATCTCCTTCCGGTCTCAACATGCATATTGAGATCATTCAAAAGGTGGCCAATCAATTGAAAGCATTAAGAACAATAATTAAAACTCAATCATGAATGAAAAATTAAAACTAGATTTAATAAGTTAAGATTCAATCCGTCATTAGTAAGCTACGTCATCACCCTAGGAAAATGAAAATTTAGCTCATGATGAAATTAACAAAAAAATCAACATAAATTGAAAACTTCATAAATATTGCAAAAAACATGATTATTAAATTCTAAAACATAAAGATACAACTACAAGATGCATGAAAATAGAAAAATCCAGCCTTCCATATAGGAGGTAAACCCTTCCATGTAAGAGGCAACATATACCATCCATAAAGGAGGAATACATAAACCTTACATGTATGAGGTATGCAAGAACAATAAAAATGCATGAAATTAAACTCTAAGATGGTGTCCTTCCTTGTGCCTTCAACTCCTCTATTTATAGATGAATTTGGTGTAAGAATTTCCACATGTTATGTAAGAATCTTGACTCTAAGCCACCAATATTGACTTTGTGACCACCTTGCTCATTGATTACAACTAATGTTTGACAATTAAAACGTTGGAATCTCACTTTATTGTCTTCATGAAAGTGGTAAATCTGAATCTTAGCTTGAAAACGCATATAAGAGCTCCTCATTTCAACATTTGTGGCTCCAGTTATGGTCAAATTAGTGGACAAATGTCAGACCTGGATAGAATCACGTGCTCAACTTCTAAGCAAAATTCGGAGCTCTTAAGGATAGAACTGGATTTTCACCTCAACATAAAAGTTGTAGAAATTTTTCTAAGCTTTCTATCCATATAAAGAACGTCTCAATTCATCGTCTAGAGCTCCAGATATTTCCTAATAACTGAAATAGGGTCAAAATTTAGTATTTTCTGATGAATTCTATTTTATGTCAAATCATTATTTATTTATCAATTACACCCAAATTCATTACATTAAGCTCAAATGTCATCCAAAAAATGCTTCATATAAGAAAAAATAAATGTGCAGATATTTTACTTATCACATAATGTCAATGAGGATCTTAATTAATTAATTTAATCAACTAAATCATTTATGTGAATATAATAATATTTACTCACTTTCAAAAAGATTGACATTTTAAATCCATGTAATTATTTATGCATTTTATAAGAGAGCATTGTAGCTACCAATCTAACACACAAGTTAATCAAAAATATCAATCATGTGTATTAAATGCTATATATGCATAGCTTAATGAAGAACTTAACCAATTAATTTCATCTACATAAGTGGCTAAATACAATCCTCCCACTTTGATTAAATTAATATTACCCATTGAATATAGTTGATATTTTAAAATACATAAGTGATTATTTACATATGCAGTAGAGGATGTTGTGACTACTCCTCAAGATGCATGCTAATCACAAATATCAATCTTATGCATTTAAATTCCAAATGTACTAAGTCTTAATGAGAATTTAATCGATCAATTTAGTCAACAAAATGTGACTACATAACCAATAATTAAATTCTTCCACTATTTTGTGCATCGAGGAAAAATGTTCAAAATTAATTTCAACTTACATAAAATTCTGCAAAATTCAAATAGTTAAATAATTGTCCAAAATTGATTATCCAAATATTTAGATAATCAAATAACACATCATAATAATTTTTCAAGTGTTCTGGAATGTGAAATAGTCAAATAGGCCCAAATAGGTTTTCTGGAATGAAATATTTTCTAAAGCTTTCTCCTCCCTCATCTCTCACAAGACCACACTCATGATCACCTCTCCAACTACTTCAAGAGCAACAACTACTTTAGTTTTATTTGACGGCTTCCTCAACACTAGTTTCCTCAACACTAGTTTCCTTATCTGTGCTTACCTCCTCCATGTCGTTTTGTCTCTTACGTGTTTGTTTTTTTCTTCATATCCAAATCTATGCTGGTCACGTCCAGATCTGTAATCATCACATTTAGATGTGTTTTTGTATCCATATCGCACTATCTCAAGCTCTTATTGTGTTATCGCTCAGATCTATACCCATCTTCGCCTTGATCTATGCTAGTCTTCACCCAGATCTATGCTAGTCTTCACGGCTGCCAGATTTGTTTTAAGATAATGCATCAATTTCTTTGTTTTTTATTTTAATTTTACCAAATATATTCTGTTTGTCTTGTGAAAAAGAAAATAAATACATCAAAAAGAAAAATACTGACTGCAGTCCCATTTGGGATGCAATGGGGAAAAAAATAAAAAAAAATCTAAACAACAAATGATATATAAAATATGAAATACCCAAAATACCATTAAGAATGGAAATGAAGTTTAGTTCATTTTCATTTGTTTTATTTTCTGCCTTTTAAATACCAGCTTCGGTCCTTAATAAATAAAGGGATGTTTGGATGAGCGACTGATTATTTTATAAATATTTTTTATGTAAGTCGAAACAAAACTTCTCTCACATACTTACCTCGTATACCATAAATCACAATTGAAAAGTACTTTTGAAAATTCCAAACACCCACTAAATCATTATGAATCAATTAGGTGCACCTCAAAATCATAGCTAAGAAAAATGCAAATCTCAAAATCACAGCTTCAATAAGATTTTGAGATTTATTTGGAATTTTGTGATTCTTTTAATTTTTTATTTTATTTTTTAAAAGTAGAAGGCTTTTTTTTTTAACTGCTCGATATAATACTTAACCTAACACTAATCTAAATAGTCGTTTTTAATGGTCCAAGAGGTTTTTTTTTTCTAGTAGTGATAGAATAAAAAACGTTATCAATTCGAAATTATAAGTAACTAATATACTTCTTTCTTTCATTTTCCCAACTAACCTGCATGCATGTTTCATACATTCAAATTAAAAAGTATTTAAAAATGTATACATATGTACGATATTCTTAAAAACGAAAATGAATAATATATAGCATTCAATTTGAGTTTGATTTCTGTGAACATCCTCTTCAAGTTATTTTCTCAGGTTTCTATTTTTATTATCTCCCTCTCTTTGTTTTAATAATCTTCTTAATCTTCCCCCTCACTCCAGTTTATATTACTTTACAGTATACTCTTTTTTTTTATTAATATCATTTTTCCCTTTTATTACAATGGTATAGGGATAATGGTAAATTACATAAGAATATAAAAGTTATGAACTAATATATAGGGGTATAATGGTAAATTACTCAATACCTCCCTTTCCCATCTTTTTTGAACCAAACATTATTATTAAAACCTCTCATTTCCCTCTCCTCATTTTCGTTATATTTAAATAAAATAACATTAAAATCTTTCATTCTCCTTCCTTCAAATCAAACAAATGTAACATTTTTATTTTTATTTTTAAGATATAATTATAATTAAAAAATAATTATTTATATAAAAAAAAGATCTAATAGGCGACTATTAAAATATGAGGGTTTGATTAAAATATGATAATAAAAATAATATATATATATATATATATATATATATATATATATATATATATATATATATATATATATATATATTAAAAATAAACTAAAGGGCACAGGGCCCTTTAGTTTAAAGAATACCCCACCCCCACCTACTTTTTCATTTGGCGATAACAGTGAGGACCGGAGGGTGCGATTTTCTGTCTCTATCTCCAGTATTCCGCCATTTTAGACAAGGCTTCAAACTTTTCAGATAATTTTGTTACTTAAAATTACTTTTTTCTATCAAAATTTCTTTATAAAAGTTATTCTACATATTTTATTTTTTTGTTAGTAGTAATATTATATTGATTAGTGAAAAGTTTAGAGTTAGAGTTCTAGGAGAGTTTTAAGTTTTGACAATAAATAACTATATATAGGTAGAGGAATGTTAATAATTTTAATTGATTTTAATTTATTGTTTGGTTATCTTATGATTTTATAATGAATTTCTCTTAAAAAATATTATAAAATATTTTCTTTTTTGATGTTTTTGCCCATTAAATTTGGGTTAAACAATTTATTTAGGTTATTGGAGGTATTATTATTGAAATTTTAATTTGTGTAGTTTTGTAGATTTTGAATTATATGAAATTATAAGTTAGAATTTGATATTTAAGTTAGAGTTTGATATGATTTTAATTATGTGGAAGTTTGAAGAGTTGTATAATAATTAGATTATAATCATATAAGTTAGAAAAAAGATTTAATTGGTCTAGAATGTTGAGGATAAAGGTTGTAGAGGAAATTGAGTTTTTAGGAGTTGAATTATCTAATTTAAATTTTTTTATTGTTGCTTGTGGTTGATTGGTATCTACATTGATATGTAGAGTTTTTTTGTGACCGGTGATCACTCGTGCTTTACTCCTCAAGTTAAGATTAAGCTTGGAGGTGAGGTAATATGGGTTAATTCATTATATATGCATGTTTTGGGTTGTAAGATGTTTTCTAAACCTCACTTTCATCTATATTACTTGCATGTATTTTGAAAAATTATGTGTATATATATTTGAATATGAACTTAATTCAGTGAAGCAGTGTGTTTTTCAACTTATATATATAAGTGGTATTATTATTAAGATTGTTACTGTTATGATAGTATGATGTTTGTGATGGAATGCTATATATAAAATGATAATCTTGTAAAACGTTTTTGAAAACTATATTGATATACTATTTTCGATTATGGGATATGCTAAGTTGTGTGGAAGAGATACGGTGAAATTGTACCTATTGGCTCTCTCATTCCTAGTTCAAATTTTGAGTTGAGTGTTTTGGGTAGACACCTCCTTGTTATGGTATATCGGTGATGGTATGGGAGGAAATAGTATTCTTGAAGTAACTAGCTAATCTTTGGTTGGGTATACTAGCATTGATAGGTTGTACTACATCCAAAAGATATAAGTAGTAAGATGGATGAGTAAGGGTGGTTCTAATCGTTGAAAGTATTATATAGTATTTAAATATTGAGATTATTATTGTTATGTTAGTTAAATCTATTTCTCTAATTTGCAATCATTTCCTGCATATTTTGTGAATTGATTTTAGTTATTGGGATTTTATGTCTCACCCTATCATTATTAATATTTTTTATGCGAGACCTCTAATTCGACTAAAGGCTAAAGGAATCAGCTAGAGGCATAAGCGCTGAGAGCCTTGTAGGCCTCTTTTAGCATTGGTGTTGTAATGATTTATATATTACCATTATAGGGCCATTATATTTTTGAAATACTATATTTATCGTTTTGTATATTTGTTTTAGGGATGATTGTTTAATCATTGTTTGCTCGAAGGCCTTATTTTGTATACTTTGACATTTTGGTGAATTTACAATCATATTTGTGTTGGAAATTGTTTTGTGTAGACCATTTGTTGTAGGGTTTAGTGTTGTAAAACTCCTGAGCTATGTTTTCTTTTGGTTGTTATTTGTGCCTAGAGTAATGGATTCTCTGTAATGAGTTTATGGGCGGGTTTTGTACCTTAAACCTCGATGCGTATTCTTGGAAATGGTTTTCAATTATCATTAGTTAATCAGGTTTTTGTAAAAACATTATAGATAATTGCTGTTTGTGAGAAATGGTCTTTTCAATAGGCCCTTAGTGTTCAAAAAGCACGTTAACGCAAGTTGAGATAAAATTTCACACACACACAGTTTTATAGATATATAATGCTACATCTGGTCCTTAATATAAGAGTCAGTTGACTTTTTTTTTAGAAAAAATTAAAGAAGCTAAATAAGTTACATTAAAATATTTATATTTATTTTTTAAAAATTAATTTGCCCAACTTATAAACTGATATATAATATAGTTATACCTATTAGAATATGAAGAATTAAGGTAGAGAGGAAATAAGAGCCTATAAATATAATTAAACTGATATATTATATAATGATAACAGTTAGAATATGAAGAATTCGAGTAGAGATGAAACAATAGGCTCTAAATATTATTATTGGATCCTTGAACCTTCAAAGTATCAGAGCCTTTATATATAGGTAAAAATATAACCTAAATTAACCCTATAATCTAATATAAATAAATCTAGACAAACATTGAATCTAATAATATATTTTTATGATATACGGAATATATCAAATATCAACATAATATATATATCAAAATATCTCAACATGAGAATATATCAAATATTAATATAATATATATAATATTTTAACAATATTCATACCATATGATATGATTAAAGAATTTATTTAGTTTCTTTAATCTATCTAGAAAAAAATCAAATAACTCTTATATTGAAGATCCGAGATAATATTAATTGTGTCCTTCATATTTCATATATATGTATATATATATATAGCATCCCTATATACTGCGTTGGGAATCAGGGCAGGCCCTGTAAGGCCCAAGATAAGAAAAATTATTGTTTTTCAAAACCCAACTCGAGAGCATGCGAATCAGGGCCGAAAGCCATTTTCACAAGATTTAATTACACATCTACATACATGCCTCATGTAATAAAACAAATACAATTAATAATTCATAATTAAAAGTAAAAAATAGTGTCTATAAATAACTCATAGTCTTACACAAAGTATAAGAAGGCAAGAAGCTAAACACTCTAAGTAACATGAGTATGACGACTATCATTTTCATCTTCTTCGCCACTATCATCAATTTCGAGGAAACTTGATTGTACTTCACTTTGAGTAGTAGGCTCTACTTAAGGGGTAAAAATATCAAGAATTTCTTCTCTCGCATCATGAATACATCCATAATCTTTATTTGCAACAAATAATAAACCAAAATGATAAATAACTCTATAAAAAAATACAAATAAAATAGTAAATTATTATCATATGTGAAACTTTGGAGTAAATAAGAAATATCTAACGTATTTTTCTTATAAAATAAAAAATATATTTTATAAATTTTTATTTTTGGGATTCTTAATCCAAGATATTCTTATAAAACTTAATTCTAAAAAAGATAATAACAACTAAATATTTACAACATCATTAACAAAATATAAAAAATTAATACATGCCTAAATAATTTTAAAAATTAAAAAATATATACGGGCCTAAAAAAATCAGACTGTGGCCTTACAAGACCGGTCATTTTAAGTCTATTTTTATTTTTAAGTTAAAAATCTTAAAATTAATTTTTATAAATTGAGGGTCTAAATGAGCAGCACGTCTTTCCGATTCTATTATATTGGGACGTTGCTCTCTGCATACCCACCAACCTGTTAGCCAAACGACTCACGAGTGACGAAGGTCATAAATAGAGGTGGAAATAGGCCAGGCCAGGCCAGGCTTGTGCCTTAACAGGCCAAGCCTGTTTTGTGTCAAGATGGCCTGAGCCTGGCCTGTGGCCTGGAAGAGGCCTTTTTTTCGACCTAAGCCTGGCCTGTGGCCTATTAAGGAGGCCTGGAATTTTAAAAAATTTTAAGTAGGCTAACAGGACACATGCCTCACAACAGGACCACTTTAAACAGGCTCAATTACATAAATTAATATTAATGATCCAACATACATCATAAAATATGAAACCAAATATAACAACATTACAATTTTCAGTACAAGGTCACCAATTTAGACTAAATCAATGTAAAGCCACTGGACCTTCTCACTTTCACATCAAATCTCCAATATAATTTCTTTTTCTCTTTCCAAGACCTTGAAAAAAATTAACCAAATATATAGTATTAGAGCACAACACTAGTTTTCTGGAAAAGAAAGATGATCAACTTCATACCTTCCATCCACAGTTTCAGGTGCAAGAAGGCCAAATCTGTCTGCAAATTCATCAAAGGTTTTTCTAGTAGGATATCCAGCACAACTAATCCTTATTGCTTTCATAACTCCCTACAACCAACCACACAAAGTAATAAGAACTAACGTAACCACACAACAAACGTAATTTATCAGGCGAATCATACATATTTGAACTAGCGCATGAATCATAGTTGTCTTACCCCACAATGCAGTTGCTGCAAAACATTTTTATTCTCAAAAATTTCCGTCTTAAGCAAATTAGTGGGTTTAACACACCAAATGTAGTGCGGCTCAGTAGCACTGAGTGTTTCAAGCAGTGATTGCAATTGTTGTTGCGGCACACATAAAAGAGGATTTTCCAACTCCAAAAAGAGTTGGCAAGATACCCAGATTATTTTTATTCAAATTTAAAAGAAAAACACTAACCTTAAATTGAGAACCTATTGAAGACTTTGATTGTTTGGAAGATTATTTAGGGGTAGGGGGAAACAAACCCGACACAAAAGGGCATTTAGAAGCATTAAGAAGGGCCTGATGTTCCATGACAACATCATCTTTGTTCTTGTCTAGGAACAATTCAGTTTGATAAGTAATTGTCAATGTTACGTATGATTTTCCAGAGAAGAAAATAATCACACCAAACTTTCTGGACCTATATTCTACAAATGGAATATCATCTATATTATCTATCAATTAATCAACACAAAATATAAAATCTATAGTAAAAAGTACCATCTACAAGCCATGAACAATGTAACTCACTTCCTAATTCCTACTTGGGGCAATGCATACAAAGAAAGAAAACCAGAGAGATATACCAGTATGCCACTACCATTCAGCAAGAAGAAGGAAAAAAATAGGGCACCCAATAATTAACAAGAGCCATATGAAGTACAGATCGAAAATCAATTACTAAAACAGAAGGTCGTACACTAAAACAGAAGGTTGGAGTCCATCGCTACCCTAATCCCCAAATCAATTACTAGAACAGATGTTAGCTTCCGCAAGTGCACGGGTCGCGTCAAGTAATAGAGTGATAAGTAAAGATCGTTCCCACGAGGACTATGACGAAAATGAGTTAACTAATGCAACTATGTTCTTAACTAGGTTGGATCGAATCATTTGAAGTGATTAAAGTAAATGAAGAATATTAATGAAAATAACAAAGCAAACAGTGAGAATTGGGAAATTGGGTTTGGTTTCAAAAGGTTATAAGCTTAAGATTACTTCTTCCCCATTGTATTTCATAAAACTATGCAATTATCCACTTATGTTGGTTAAATGAGTTTTATATGCTAGTCAAAGGTTCTAAAGCATCAACCAAGCTCTCTCAAGTCAAGATTGATTTTTAATCTTCATTAAAAATATTCAATCTCTTGTTTATAATTAATGAAAATCATCTTTCCAACACAATCCTTCAATAGACTATGCTAGGTTGTTAGATATATCTCTATTCTAACAACAAACCATCCATTTAATCATAAAATTCAAGTCTAGCATGATTTCTCTTAAGTTCTACAATCAAAATAGCTCTCTCAAGCATCTTCCAATTGAACTACTCTATTCATGTGGTGATCAAGCACAAGAAAGCATTAAGTACAAAGAAAAATCATCATATATACTCAATAACCAACATAAGCAAGATAATCTAATAGTTTAAATCCATACAATGGGTAAAAGTAATCCTAAATGAAAGTATTTAGCTACTCATAATCTTGAAATGCCAAAAATTCAGCTTAACAAAGTAACCCATATCAGCAAATGAAAGAAAAGAGAAGGAGAATGATAAAAACCACTGATTTTAGCTTCAATCTTCCTCAAAAATCCAACCCAAGGCTTCTAATCTTCAAAATACTCCCTTCCTAAGCTCTCCCTTGCGTGCTCTAATGTTTCCCAATGCTTCACTCCTGTTTTTCGGCGCCTCCCTCTAGGTTAAGAAGTGTTTTTTCGCTTCTGATATCAAAACGCGCAACTGTACTTTTTCGCGACTGGCTACGGCAAGTCTGTCAACTTGCTGTAGCCAGTTACACAGAGAGCAAATTTCCCTTCAGATTCTCGACTGGCTACGGCAAGTTTGTCAACTTACCGTAGCCAGTTACACAGAGAGCAAAACATGGATGACTTGCCACGGCCAGTGTGTCCAACTTGCCACGGCCAGTTACACAGAGAGCAAATTTCTCTTCAGATTCTCGACTGGCTACAACAAGTCTGTCAACTTACCGTAGCCAGTTACACAGAGAGCAAAACATGGATGACTTGCCACGGCCAGTGTGTCCAACTTGCCACGGCCAGTTACACAGAGAGCAGGACATGGATTTCTTGCCACGGCCAGTTAGTCGACTTGCTGAAGCCAGTTGTACAAACTCCTTCTAACTTGGCAATGCTTCACTTCCTTGTTTCTGGGTTCATGTAGGGCTTCAAAACTTGTCTCCATCCTTCTGCAAAAGAGGGATGATTTATAAATTCTCAATTGAGTCACAAAGATGTAACTATAATATCTTTGATTTTTGCATGATACTTTGATATGCACATTTTCTTCTATACACTTCTTTCTATGCACATTTTGAACCCAAAAATAGGTAAAAAGAGAAGAAAATGTGTTGGAATGTTATGAATTTCTAAGAGTTAACACACCCCCAAACTTAAACATTTGCTTGTCCTCAAGCAAAAACTTGTATCTCTACTAAATTTCTCAAGTATCTGTCATTGATGCATGAATAAATTTTTCCTCATCAGCTGCTCAAAGAGTTATATCAAATTGGAAATCAAGAAAACATGCAAAGATGAACATCTTATAGATTTAAAACATGATTTTCAAGAATTTCTAAGTGTGAGTGTGTGAATGGAGTTACTATGCATTCCTTTTGCACTTGCTAAAGTTAAAAGGGACACTTCAAGTCATATACCCATATTCAAACAATCAATTTCATCATACTCTAATTCATTCATCTTTTCTCCCAATTCACTCCACTTGACTTAAAAATCAAAGGGGCTTTTCAGCTTGTAATGGGGCCAAGGGTTAAGGTTCTTAAAAGAAATGGTAAAGGATGATCAACAAATACCTCAAGATAGATGACAACCACTCAAATGAGTTTCTTCCTTTTCTTTTTGAACATACTCCCCCAAACTTAATCCACATTGATCTTTTCCATATCAAGCCTTCTTGTATTTTCTTTTTCTCTTTTTTTTATCATTTTCATTTTTCTTTCTTCTTCTCTTTTTTTTTATACATTGTAAACCCCTGTAGTTTCTACCCTCCTTTTTCAAATCAATCAAAACTCTACTCATCACCACATTCTACAACCCAATCAATTATCATCTATCTCAAAGCAGGGGAATCATGGTTTTTCACATTGGCTAAGTAGGTAGATATTAGGTTTTTCAAAAAGAATCTTAAATTGGTTTTTCAATTAAGCTCAAAATAAGGGTTCAAAAAGGAATAAAGTCAATTAGGTAAGCTTGAAAGGCTCAAACGCAGTTTATGAAGTGCCCTAATCATCTCTCTAAATCTCATGGAATAAATCAAAAGCTTTGAAGAATTCCAAAGAGTATTCTGAAATTAAAAATTTGAAACAAGGCATATAACTTAATTTGTCACAAAGCCCTTTAACAAGACATCTAAAATATAGCCAACTCCAGTAGTGTTTTTTTTTAGCTTAAAAATTCCTGAATAACATGATTTATCACTACAATACATACATCAATGTACATTAAACAAAATTTTCTATCAAATATAAAAGATTGAGCAGTAATTTATATCATTGGATCATTCAGGCAGCTTTGACAAATAAATTAGAATTTCAGTACAAATTTTTTTTTGTTTTTTTTTTTGAAACATTATATTCACAAACAAGCATTTAAACAAGGGAAATTTAAAACATTCCAACAATTTTCTAACCAAACCTGTTCAAAAATGTTTCTTTGCACTCATTTACTTTCAAAATTGAAGTACTCTCACCCCCAAACTTAAAATTGTCAATGTCCTCATTGTCAACTAAAAGGAAGGGAAATGAAAGAACCAACACATAAAATTATCACATCTACAGCATTAATAAAGAAATTAAAGCACACAATGGCTTGAGTAAAGTAAAACCTGGACATGCTTTCACACAAAACCAGCAAAATTCAAGAACAAGCCCAGCTGTACAACCTGTCAAGAATCAATGTGCTATACAGGAATTTTTCAAAGTATTCACAGCAGAAATAACAATCAATCCACAATCCAACCATGAGCCATCAGGAGCTCGCATAAGTTCATGAGAAAATCAGGGCCTAGGATTATTTCAACATGGCTAGTCACAAAATACCCAGAAAAATCATTTACTCATGCACATCATTAAGATCAACACAGTCATGCCAGTGAGCCTCTAAATTCCGCAAGTTAGCTTCTGCAAGTGCACGGGTCGCGTCAAGTAATAGAGTGATAAGTAAAGATCGTTCCCACGAGGACTATGACGAAAATGAGTTAACTAATGCAACTATGTTCTTAACTAGGTTGGATCGAATCATTTGAAGTGATTAAAGTAAATGAAGAATATTAATGAAAATAACAAAGCAAACAGTGAGAATTGGAAAATTGGGTTTGGTTTCAAAAGGTTATAAGCTTAGGATTACTTCTTCCCCATTGTATTTCATAAAACTATGCAATTATCCACTTATGTTGGTTAAATGAGTTTTATATGCTAGTCAAAGGTTCTAAAGCATCAACCAAGCTCTCTCAAGTCAAGATTGATTTTTAATCTTCATTAAAAATATTCAATCTCTTGTTTATAATTAATGAAAATCATCTTTCCAACACAATCCTTCAATAGACTATGCTAGGTTGTTAGATATATCTCTATTCTAACAACAAACCATCCATTTAATCATAAAATTCAAGTCTAGCATGATTTCTCTTAAGTTCTACAATCAAAATAGCTCTCTCAAGCATCTTCCAATTGAACTACTCTATTCATGTGGTGATCAAGCACAAGAAAGCATTAAGTACAAAGAAAAATCATCATATATACTCAATAACCAACATAAGCAAGATAATCTAATAGTTTAAATCCATACAATGGGTAAAAGTAATCCTAAATGAAAGTATTTAGCTACTCATAATCTTGAAATGCCAAAAATTCAGCTTAACAAAGTAACCCATATCAGCAAATGAAAGAAAAGAGAAGGAGAATGATAAAAACCACTGATTTTAGCTTCAATCTTCCTCAAAAATCCAACCCAAGGCTTCTAATCTTCAAAATACTCCCTTCCTAAGCTCTCCCTTGCGTGCTCTAATGTTTCCCAATGCTTCACTCCTGTTTTTCGGCGCCTCCCTCTAGGTTAAGAAGTGTTTTTTCGCTTCTGATATCAAAACGCGCAACTGTACTTTTTCGCGACTGGCTACGGCAAGTCTGTCAACTTGCTGTAGCCAGTTACACAGAGAGCAAATTTCCCTTCAGATTCTCGACTGGCTACGGCAAGTTTGTCAACTTACCGTAGCCAGTTACACAGAGAGCAAAACATGGATGACTTGCCACGGCCAGTGTGTCCAACTTGCCACGGCCAGTTACACAGAGAGCAAATTTCTCTTCAGATTCTCGACTGGCTACAACAAGTCTGTCAACTTACCGTAGCCAGTTACACAGAGAGCAAAACATGGATGACTTGCCACGGCCAGTGTGTCCAACTTGCCACGGCCAGTTACACAGAGAGCAGGACATGGATTTCTTGCCACGGCCAGTTAGTCGACTTGCTGAAGCCAGTTGTACAAACTCCTTCTAACTTGGCAATGCTTCACTTCCTTGTTTCTGGGTTCATGTAGGGCTTCAAAACTTGTCTCCATCCTTCTGCAAAAGAGGGATGATTTATAAATTCTCAATTGAGTCACAAAGATGTAACTATAATATCTTTGATTTTTGCATGATACTTTGATATGCACATTTTCTTCTATACACTTCTTTCTATGCACATTTTGAACCCAAAAATAGGTAAAAAGAGAAGAAAATGTGTTGGAATGTTATGAATTTCTAAGAGTTAACAACAGAGAAGGGAGAGAACTATGAAGCGAACTTCAATCTTCAAACACGATAGTCGGACGCCGGTTAACGATGGACTCCCGGTAGGGTGAATGGGTGAGTGATGACACCCCGAGAGTGAGGATGAGGAGGGAGCAGCACGAACTTCAGTCTTCAAGCCGATTAGTGATGAACTCCCAGTGGAGCGATGAGCGAGCGTGACAGAGAATGGCGAATGAAGGCGAGAGAGCGAAAGGGTTAGGGTTTATGAGAGATGGAGAGGGACCAGAGAAGGCGAGAGAGAGAATTGAGAAGCGGTGGTTGAAGGGCGTGACGGCGAGATAATAAAGAGATAAGGGAGTAGGGTTTGTAATTTTTAATTTTTTTTATAAATAGATAATAGGCCAGCCTGATAGGCTAAATAGGCCTCTTCATGAGCCTGGGCCTGATCTGTTTTGTGAAATAGGCCTCAAAATAGGCTTGGGCCTGACCTTTTAGCCTGACAGGCCAGACTTGACCAGGCCAGAAACAGGCCAGGCCGTCTGGCCTGTTTCCACCCCTAGTCATGAAGGGCATAAATGTTGAGACCATGCAAAATCTTGGTGGGGTCCATGGAGTACGGTCGCTCTGCCTTAAAAAGTAAAAACCAACGTTGTAAAATAGAGTTAAAACCTATCCAAGTACTGGATTGGGGGCAATTCCCAAAACAAAACAAAATTCTTGTAGTATATTTATCTCGAATATTATAAAATTATTTCAAAAAAAACTAAAACAGATCGAAACCAAAACCACCTAAGAAACCATTCTTCCCATTTTGTGATTGACGTTTGTATTGCTATTTCTGGAACGAGGGACCCAAAATCATAATGACTATCCAGATCACACCACATATAATATAAATAATATTCTAAATTCATATTCTTGGTAAGTATAGCTAATGTGAAAAGAGAAAGTTCCTTTAGGTTGTATAACATACTAACCACACATAACTATCATGAGAATGATCTCAGCACAAGGAAAGTTCCTTTCCATTTTCCCAAATTGGCGCCGTAATGTGTGAGAGAGAGAAAAGAAGCAAACAACAACAATAAACTGAAACTACTTTTATATTACTTGTTTTAAAAAAATAAAATGTTCAATTATTATTATTATTATTATTTATATTCTATATACATAACTATTTATATTTTGGTTTGGTTTAAAACTATGATATTTACAATGAAATCTCCTAAATAATTTACAAAATTGATTTTTTTTAAATTCATAAAAATATCACAAAATTACATTGATGACTCTCTACTTAAATACACTTAAAATATATTTCAAATATACTTAAAATTGGAGAGTTATCAATTACCTTTAATGTTGGCAATGAATTATTGATTCTCATTCAATATAGAAAGGAAGGTTGATTAGAACAGCTTGAGATATAGGCTACCAATAATATTGTGCTCATTTGTTTTAACTGTATCTATAACCCTAGCTTTAATCTAATTATACACATAAGTATTTTAGAAAGATCATATAATAATATATGCTATAACTAAATAATTTATTTAGCTTTCTTAGTCTCCCCAAATTAGTCAATTGTAACTATGTTTTATATTAAGGACCAGAGGTAGTATTATTTTTACGCTTTATAAGACAAAACCGCTTTCACTTATTTAAAGCTAATACAAACGGGCAAGATTCTATGGTCTAGCAAGTTGCTTCCCACCAGATTAGGAGATATATATAAGTGGGAGACTTATGATATTATTGCATGCTACTTTTGTAGTATATGATGATGATAGATATAGATTAGTTAGATGGGTAACTTATAACAGTTTCTGTTAGTATTATATTTGTTAGTTTGTTACACTTGTATTCATTTCGTTGCCTTGTATATAAATACAATATTTGGGTTAAATAATATTCAATCAATTCTTCCCAACTTTAGTAACATGGTATTAGAGCCGTGTAATTTTTTACCTCTCTGCCCTTTTGTTTTTTTCTCTGTCTCTCTCTTCTCTGTTGTACTTTCCCTCTTTGGATTCTCCGTCTTCCTCTTCCATGGATTCCGTCTCGGCATTGGATCAGTCTAGCCCTTTCTACATCCATCCGAGTGAGAATCCTGCCTTAGTTCTGGTTGCACCGCCTCTCGATGGTTCTAATTACCACAGCTGGGCTCGGGCGATGCGTGTGGCGTTACTTTCCAAGAACAAGCTCTGCTTCGTTGATAGATCTCTTCCACCGCCGCTGGTTTCCGATTCAACTTTTTTGGTGTGGAACCGTTGCAACAACTTGGTACAAGGTTGGCTTCTTAAATCCCTTTCTCCTACTATTGCTAAGAGCATTTTATGGTCTGATTTGAAATCTCAATACTCTCAGTTTGATCTTTTCCGTATCGCTGAGCTTCAGGAAGACATTTATTCTTTGAAGCAAGGTAGTTTGAGTGTTAGTGAATTTTATACTCAGTTGAAGACTCTTTGGGATGAATTGGCCAACATTCGGCCTCTTAAAGCTTGTGTATGTGGATCCACAGAGATTGCTCTCACTCATCGTGATGAAGATCAGATTATTCATTTTCTTCGCGGCCTCAATGAACAATATGCCTAGATTAAGTCTCAGATCCTCTTGCTTGATCCTCTTCCATCGCTTAACAAAGTCTTCTTACTTGTTATTCAACAAGAGCGAGAGTTGCGTTCTTCGGTTGATTCTTCCACTATCCTCATGACTAAATCCATAAGGCCTCCATCTTCCAAATCGTACTCTTCCTCTGTCATGAAGTTGTGTACCTATTGTGGCAAACCGCGACATACAGAGGATACTTGCTACCTTAAACACGGTTTTCCACCTGGATTTAAGTTTCGCAATTCATCTTCATCGGTCCACAATGTTACTTCTCAGTCTTCTTGTGCTCTGGATTCTTCTTCTGTGAAGTCTGTATCTCCTTCTCCAGTTTCTGCAACAACCTCCTTGCTTCCTTCCCTTTCGCCAGAACAATATCAACGTCTTCTGGCCATGTTACAGTCCCCAACTACTTCATCCGTCAATCATCTTTCTACCACCACCACTCTTCCGTCTACAAGTATATGCAACAACATTTCTTCTACACATTTTGACACTTGGATCATTGACTCAGGTGCCACCGATCATGTTTGTTGCTCTTTAGACTTGTTTACTTCTTACTCTTTAATAGCTCCTCTTGGTGTTCGTTTACCTACAGGTGTTCATACCACTGCCAAATACTCTGGTTCTGTTCAAATATCCTCTTCTTTGACCTTACATAATGTCCTCTTCCTTCCTGATTTTTCTTATAATATCATTTCGGTTTCTAAACTTACCAATTCACTTAGTTGTATGCTGACTTTCTCTGCTACTTCTTGTCAGATACACTCGTCCTTGCCTTCAGTGATGATTGGTGCAGCTAGTTGTTTTGATGGGCTCTATGTTCTTCATTTAGATAAGTCTTCCTCCTCCAATCTCTCTCAAGTGCATTCGACTACTTCTACTCCAGTTTTCAAATTTACTCTATGGCATCTCAGATTAGGCCATGTTTCTAATTCTACTCTTGCTGTTTTGAATAAAATCACTACAGACATTGCCTATACTCCTTTATCTTTACCTTGTGATCAAGACAGAGGCGCCTTTCATTTCCTTTAAGCACAAGTTCTTGTAATACAATGTTTGCTTTAATACATATTGATATTTGGGGACCTTTTTCCATCCCTTATGTTCAAGGATATCACTATTTTTTTACTATTATCAATGACTTTTCTCATTTTACTTGAGATTTTTAATGAAAGCTAAGTCTGAGGCCCGTGGTCAACTTAAAACGTTTTTAGCTCTTATGGAAAATCAATTTTCTACAACTGTTAAAGTAATTCATTCTGACAATGGTGCTGAGTTTTATATGCCTTCTTTTTTTGCTTCCAAAGGAATTTTGCATCAAACTTCTTGTGTGGCCACTCTACAACAAAATGGTTTAGTTGAACGTAAACACCAATATATTCTTAATGTTGCACGTGCTTTGTTGTTCCACTCTTGTATTCCACTTTGTTATTGGTCTTTTGTAGTTCAGTATGATGTGTACATAATCAATCGTTTACCCACTCCCATTTTAGATAATTCCACTCCATTTGAGCGATTATTTCATAGAGTCCCATTGTATTCTGATTTTAAGGTTTTTGGCTACCTATGTTATGCTACTAATGTGGCCTCTTATAGGTCCAAATTTGATTTTCGTGCCACTAAATGTGTTTTTTTGGGATATCCCATAGGTTCTAAGGCTTATATTTTGTTAAACCTTTCCACCAATCAAATTTTTCTTTCAAGAGAAGTTGTTTTTCATGAACTTGTGTTTCCATTTCATTCTTCTTCCTCAGCCTTATCCCCTTCCTTCACTAGTCTTGATCCTACTATCCAAGATTTTCCACATTTTTTGGATGACTCTTCTTCTCTCACGCCTCCTTTACCCTGCCCTGCCACTTCTGATTCTGTTTCTTCACCTCTTGCCTCTTCACCTAGACCTGATGCTTCTATCTTACCTTCTTCAGATATTTCTTCTTTTATTCCCTCGGCTCCTCCTTGTCCTCCTGCCCTTCCTCGTCGCTCTACTAGACCTCATAATCCTCATTCCTATCTACATGATTACCATTGTGCCCTGTCCTCATCAGCTGCTTCATCATCATCACAAGGCACTCCTAGGTATCCTCTTTCTTCTGTTCTTTCTTATTCTGCCTACAAAAATTTTGTTCTCTCTGTTTCCTCTTCTTCTGACCCTACTACTTATAACAAGGCTGTTAAGAATTCTGTTTGGAGGGATGACATGGCTTCTGAGATTAAGGCTCTTGAACTCAACGAGACTTGAAAACTAACTACTTTACCATCGGGTACGAAACCTATTGGTTGCAAATGGGTGTTCAAAACCAAATAGAAGGCTAATGGTGAGATAGAGAGACATAAAGCACGTTTGGTTGCTAAAGGGTATACTCAAGTTGAGGGCATATATTATCTTGATACTTTTTCCCCTGTAGCAAAAATGACCACCTTGAGACTTCTTCTTTCTATTGCAGCAGCTAAGAATTGGTATTTACATCAATTAGATGTTAATAATGCCTTCCTTTCATGGTGACCTACATGAAGATGTTTGTATGGAGTTACCTAAAGGCTTCACTCCTCCTCATCCTAACATGGTTTGTAAACTACATAAATCTTTATATGGTCTCAAACAAGCTAGTAGACAATGGTACTTTAAGCTGTCTTCTGCTCTACTTTCCTATGGTTATGTCCAATCTGCTTCTGACCATTCCTTGTTCTTGAAGGCTACTTCTACTTCTTTTACAGCAATATTGGTTTATGTTGATGATCTTGTCCTAGCTGGTAATGATTTAGCTGAAATACATACCATTAAACATAATCTGGATTCAGCTTTTACCATTAAGGATCTTGGGGAGTTACGTTACTTTCTTGGCCTTGAATTAGCTCGCTCTAAATTTGTTATTTTTCTTTCTCAGCGGAAGTTTTCTCTTGAGTTGCTTGAGGATGCATGTTTTTTGGCTTGTAAGCCAGCATCTACTCCTATGGACCCTCATCTTAAGCTTTCAAAATTAAAGGGCACCCCTTTGCCTGACCCACAAGAATTCAGAAGGTTGATCGGTCGGCTGCAATACTTGACCACCACAAGGCCTGATATCAGCTTCGTCACACAGCAATTGAGTCAATTTATGGCTGCTCCCTTGGATGCTCATCTTCAGACTGCATATAGGGTCTTACGGTATATTAAATCTCATCCTGGTGCTGGTATACATTTTTCTGTTCATTCAGACTTGAAACTTCACGCTTATAGTGATTCTGATTGGGCTGGGTGTGTTGACACTCGACGTTCTGTCACTGGTTATGCTATTTTTCTTGGTTCTTCCCTTATTTCTTGGAAAGCAAAGAAACAATCTACTGTTTCCCGTTCCTCTTCTGAAGCTGAATATAGGGCTCTTGGTTCTACTACTTGTGAGGTGCAATGGTTGCTTTATTTGCTTCATGATTTTGACATCTCTCACCTTGATCCTGCTTTTGTTTATTGTGACAACCAATCAGCCATTCATATTGCCTATAATCCAACATTTCATGAGCGGACCAAACATATTGAGTTAGATTGTCATTTAGTTCGTGAGAAGGTCAAAGCCAAGGTGATTCATCTCATGCCTGTTCAAACACAAGATCAGCTTGCAGATGTTTTTACCAAACCCCTTCATCCTACTCGGTTTCATGACATCATTTCCAAGCTTGGCATGATTAATATACATGCTCCAGCTTGCGGGGGGTGATAGATATAGATTAGTTAGATGGGTAACTTATAATAGTTTCTGTTAGTATTATATTTGTTAGTTTGTTACACCTGTATTCATTTTGTTGCCTTGTATATAAATACAATATTTGGGTTCAATAATATTCAATCAATTCTTCCCACCTTTAGTAATAGATGAAACATTAGCCTCAGGGGCGGACTTAGAGTAACGTGGTAAATATTTCGGTGTTAAACATTTGCCCATTCATCTTTACTTTAATTTCCCTTTAAGAAATGAGTAGTACTCTTCTGGTTTTCTAAATGATTAAGTAATATTATATTTTAGAGATATCATGTTAAATATAATATAATTAAGTAATTGATTTAGTTTATTTTCTTATTCTCTTGAAATTATACAAAGGGAGTACTAAATTTGCCTCGAGCTATCATTTTGTATTGTTCGAGTGTAAAGCTTCGAAGAGAGGGAGAGGGAGAGGTAGAGACGAGAGAAAGATACAAAACAGAAAGAGTGAGAGACAGACACATCAGTTGTTACTATATTAGTTGATAGTGGCGAATTGAAAGGGACATTCACATCAAGGATGATTTAATACATGAGGGAGACACCTTCCTTTTTTGCTACCTCTTCTTCCTTTTCTAATCATATAACCAATATTTAAATGATTTACATTTGGTTGTATACAATTTTTTTATGGTATTAAATTATTCATTTCAAAATTTAGCAGTTTGAATTTTTTTTTAAAAATAAATAATTATTTATTTATTTTATAATTTAACATTTTGATAATAATTCTATAAAAGATCAAATATAAATTATCAAAATTTTGATATAATGGTTATATAAAAGGAAAAGAAAAGAAGAGGATGGAAAGAGGAGGGTTCCTACCCCGTAACGTAATTAGACCCTAATATATCCTATCTATTTTGTACTGTTGTATTTTGATAGATGAAGATTATATTATATACACATCATTTTGGATTGAGTAGTTCTATTTTTACTGAGTTGAAATCATATATTGAATCTTGTAATGCCTTCATTGATGCTTTTTTTTTTTTTTTTTTTGTGAATATTCATTGATGCTTCTTCTCATGCTTTTGGTCGTCCAAAATTCTATTGATGGTTGTTTTGATATTATTGGGCCAAAAATTTTTTGAAATTTCTTTAGAAGCCCATCATAATCACTGAACTTTTCAGCTACCAGTGGGCTCAAGCCCAATTATAAAGTTCATGTTTGCCCGTCTCATCTACCACTGCTACTCTACAAGCTTGTGATATGATCCCCCCTCATTAGAGAGGAATATACTAACCGACTAACAGCGTGAGGTTATAAATGAGATTGAACTCACAATTCTTCACTTATAAAAGAACATTATATAAATTATAAAAGTAAAAGATGAATCATTTTGTTAGCACCTTAAGTATTGTAACTAAATAAATCTAAGGAAGATGGGGAATAAAAAAGCACGAAGTTGGTCAAAGTGCTTGTGGATTTATTGAACTTTTTTTAAATTTTTTGCCTGTATTTTTTTCTCCTGGCTAAAAGGATTAATAGACAAATTAATAACAATGATAAGGTTCACCATAAACTGATCAGAAGTGATATTAGAAGCCTGTTTCTTAAAATAATTGGTTTTAGAGAGATTTTGGCTGATTCGCGCACCAATTTGTCATATTTTTTCATTGAACCAACCGATTTTAATATTGGTCGTTAAATTATTAATATTATATATATTAATAATAAAATTTTCAGTACATTAATTATTTTACGAAACTATGAAATTCGGTAAATTTTTTTTAACAAATTAATATACAAATGTGAGAAAATATGAAAGATATAATCTTATTAATAAATGAGTCAGATGTTCTAATTAAGATAGAGGATTTTACTGGGAAAAAAAGTTATATGTCTATTACATATATTTAAAGCTTATATATAGCTTCATATCGAGGGGAAAAAAGCTGATATATAGCTTAATTTAGTTTTTATAATTAAAAAGGTAAGTATTTGTTCTTTATTAAAAAAAAGGGAGAATTGCACATAAAAACCTCATTGTAAATTTATTTGCTAAATGAGACATATGGAAGATTTTTTTCGCATATACATAGGGAAGATTATTCGCATATACATAAGGAAGATATATTGAACATAATGAAATATCTTTTGTAAATGGGGAGATTGTTTGCATGCAAATATTTTATTTGGCAAATAAGTTTATAATAAAGTATTTTTGAATAATTTTCTAAAAAAAAAAAGTGGTGGATTTTTATTATGAAACAAAGTGGACGCTCTATTACCTTACGATGCTGCAACACAATTTGATGAACTTGAAACTTTTAGTTAAGTAGAATAATTACCTTACATGTTGATCCAAGCCCTACAAAAGTGGTGGATTTTTATTATGAAACAAAGTGGACGCAATACAATAATTGAATGTGAGAGATCATTGCGTGGAGTTAAATGAGAAATGTTTGGCATGTTGCTGTAGAAGGGAATATCTGGAAGCTATTAATTATTAAATGTCGTATGAACAACTCATTCGTAGCCCCACAAATTAAAAAGTTGCATATAAAAAATAAAACAACATGTTCTCTACTTCTTCTTCTTCTTCTTTTTTTAATTTTCCAGCTCAGAATTATTAGCCCTACAGCTGTTTCGCAGTTGGCATCAGATACATCCCCACATTATTTTTTTAAATACAATAATTTCTACACTCATATGATTCCTTGTCGACCTTTTCATTTTAAGGCCTCCAAATACATTACAAAAAGAGCTACTATATTAATTTAATTAACTTCCCAACATTTTCTTCTTATACATAATAAACTTTTTTCGGTGAGATTGGTCCCGATCACTATTACATCAACATAAATTTGGTCTAAAGTGAACTGAAAGCATTATAGCCGTTTAAACATGAGGATCAGTCTCATATTCGTGTGTCTGTGTGTGAGAATTTTAGAGGTACTTAGAATCTGATTGACTTATTAAAGTACCTACATAATGTTGGCTAGTTCCTGCAAATTCTGGAATCCGAGTAACGTCCACGGATTATGAAATCTGCACGTTGGTCATGATGGTCGGTTTGAGAAAATAAAATCTGATTAAGTATAGTTCATGACCATTGTAACTGAAACATCCAGATTTCAAAACCAAATGCCTCAAAATTGGGTATTTTTCGGTAAGCCAATTATACAAAATAAATTTTAGATTTTTCCAAAAAAATATTTCATAAAAAGTGCCCAGTCAGTGTTTTATTTGCGCGCAGGGGGGGATCGCTGGATTTCAACTGCGTTTGCTTCCTGGTGGCCCGTTGTTCTGCGCGCAAGCCCACTCTTCCTCTTGACCCATCTACTAGCCCAATTTCACAAGAAGTAATATATACTCTTGTGTTATCTCTCTCCCAAGCAATGTGGGACTTGTTCCCTTTGACATACCCACATGTAAGTTAAAAACTCCAACACATAAAACCAAAACACTGATGCGAACTCCGATTACGTTACACAACAAATACATCAAAGAGATAAGAGGAAGAGAAGAGAAAACTCTTATGAGAGAACATTTTAGAGGGAGGATTTTGTATGTTACATGGAGACTCATTATTCCCCCAATCTCACATCATTTATACATAGTATGATTTAATGTACAGTTAATGTAGCTTTAGAACAAATATAGCTCTTTAATGTACAGTTAAATGAAAATAAATGTAGCTTTTGAACCATAAAGGAAAAAAAATCTCCCTTGACCCATATTTCTTCATATTTAT
Source organism: Albizia julibrissin (assembly GCA_037074505.1). Classification (NCBI taxonomy): domain Eukaryota; kingdom Viridiplantae; phylum Streptophyta; class Magnoliopsida; order Fabales; family Fabaceae; genus Albizia; species Albizia julibrissin. Next base: position 40,604,545 of record CM073479.1, read on the forward strand.
ATAATAGTCTCAATTTACATTAATTTTATACCATAATCCACCAAAGATGAACTAATATATTCAAACAATATAAATATAAAAAATTCAATTTGGAAGAGGTACTTTTAGTTAAACGGGATCATACTTGAATATGACCAAATAGTGCTAGACAGGTATATGAGAAAAAAATGAACTAATGGAATTTTGCAATTATATAGATACTTTATTGGGAAAAAGACACTTAAATACCACTTGAATTTCAAAATCCTAAATCATTGATTTTTCAAAAATCTAAGTTGTCAATTGTTATACTCTTTTTGTTAATCCTATTACTCTTATTGTCAACAAAACTAATTTAAGATTTTAAAATTTAATTGGTATTTAAATATTTTTTTAATACTTTATTCGAACATATGTAATCTTTTTTTAAAATAGAGAAAAAATTATATAAATCTCCTCTAAGTTTTACTAAAATTAAACTGCAGTTTTTGTTTTATAAATTTCACAAATTTTTTTGGATTTTATTGAAACTATAAAAATATTTTTTATCTTGAAAAGAAGTACATTTATATTTAAATAATATATTTAAATTTAAGTGATTCTAAAAAATTCAGGGATATATCTGTGGAAATTTTTTAAATAAATAATTTTTTACACAATTTTAATAAATTTTGGAGAATGTTTGTATTGATTTTAAAAATAAAAAATGTACTCATTTAAAACATCTTCTTCATGTCTATAAAATTGAGGAGAAGTTTGCACTCGTTTTAAAAAATAGAAGGTAAATTTGTAAAATTCGAACCAAAGTTTTTAATTCTTTTTTACGGGAAAAATTATCTTGGACCGCCAGAAGATGTTGGTATTAAAAGGTGAAAAACCGGTCGGCAAAAAAAAAAAAAAAACTGAAAATCTATATAAAAAAATATTTGTGAAAATTTCAACTGCTCATTTTGACCTAAAAAAGTTAGATTTACCAAAATTTCAGTAAACTTCTTGTCTGTCTGCTTTTGGTGTTCGATACCAACTAACCCTCATCTTCCCACTAATCACAATAATTAGGATAAGAGCGATTCACTAACTCCATTCATCTTGCTGTATATACTACACCGACAATACAAGGGCAATTAAGGTATTTTAAAATTTAAATTGATACATTAATCAAAATAATCAATACTCCCTCCAAGCCTCCAACCCGCTTTATAAAATCCAAATTACCTAAATGTGTGGTTCAAGAAATCCATTAAAATTAAATTAGTTAAAAGTAATGAATATTTAAGAAATATGTTTTTTTAAAAATATATCCTTATTTATAAGAGGGTGAGTAAAACAGAAAAATAATAAGAAAAAGATAAAACAGAATGTTCTAATAATCGCATACTGAATATTATAAAAAGAATTGGGAGTATTATTTAGTGGTAGCTTAGTGTGTGCATATATGCTCATGAACTAAAATAATAAAAATAATCACTGTAGTAGATGCTTAACCTTTTATTAGCTGAGGCTAAGTTGAGTGAAAGGAGTTTGATCACTCTTAAGTAAAGCCGAGGGCTGGAACTTTATAAATAATAATAAAAAAATCATGATAAAAGAACTTCTTTTAATTAGTGGTTTCATTTGAATTTGACTACCTCATCCCAAATAAAGCACGAGGAAAAATAAATAAATACTTGCATTTTATTTTAATGCCATAACAAGTTTGGATAAGAGATAAAAATGGAAGAACAAAACTTAGGTCTATTAACACACACACAAACACATATTAGATTAATATCCCAGAAATGTAGGCCTATAATGATATTATGACTGCATACCCAAAGCTCGAACACAATATCATCAGTTAAATTGGAACACAAAACCACTATTTACTTATATTTATTAAGTCCAATTTTCCAATCAAATCTTATCATGTGAACTTTTCTTAAAAACAGGATTTCACATTGATAAAATTTCAAATTTATGTTGGATAATTGTTTAAAAAAAATAACACAGGACAATATTTGATTAGAAATTGAAACTAATGAATATAAGTAAATGGATTTAATTTCTCCATCTAATAATATACTTAAAGAGTATTTATGTTAAGGATACCTTAGTGTATTATTGTTGAATTTTATTATAATTTAAGTTTTTTAACTACTTCCTCCGGTCCTAAATATAAGATATATTTGAATTTTTTTGGAGATATTAAGAAAGTTAATTAAATTAATTTAAAATATTTATATTTATCATTTTTTCTTCAAACTATTTTGCTTAACTTATAAACTGATATATAATCTAATATATAACATATGATATAATTAAATAACTTATTTAACTTTCTTATTTATTTTTTTTAAAAAGAGTCAACCATATTTTATATTTAGTAAAAAAAGAATAATACACAAGATGCTTTAAGCAAATATAAATGAAAAATTTTAGCTCGAAAGAATCTGCCTGATTCAAGGACAATGAAAGGCAATTAATTATTATTATAATTATTAATCGATAGACCACAAGGAAAACATGAGAATTTAAACGAATGAAATTAAAATAAGATATCATCCAAAGACCACAAGGAATCATGAAAGCAACATATGTAACAATCACTCTACTTAACCCAGTCCACTTTTTTGGAAGACATGTGACCAACCTCAAAACCAACAAAGGAGAGCATGATATAATGGATGTTTGGATGAGCGATCAATTATTTTATAAATATTTTTTATATAAATTGAGATAAAAAATTTTTACATACTTACTTCGTATATCATAAATTATAATTAAAAAATAATTTTAAAAGTTTTAATTACTATTACAAACACCTACATAAATATTGAGAAAAAAAAACTTCCATGAGCTTTTTTGACTTTTTACGAAGCATCCTCTCACGAAAACTTGTGGTCCACATATTGAAAGCTAACCATGAACCACCAGCACCAAGTATGATCAGTTCAGATATTTTAATTTTACAATTATAATTTATTTTTATCCTATATAATTATTAAAACAAGAATTAAAAGTACTATAAATTTTAAATAAAAAGTATTATAAAATTAATTTATTTAATAGATCAAACTTTAATTTGATGTCTCACCATGTTTAATATGCATTGTTAAAAAGAAGATTGATCCACGGACATGCGTTAGTTATAATTAAAAAATGGAAATGACTTCCACCACCTAAAACTATCTTTGGAGAATTACCTTCAACGGAATCTATAATACTCAAATATGTCCTAGTGAAATAACCATGTACTAAGCAAATGGGGAAGATTGATTGTTGAAAACTCAATTACCACCACGTTTAGGAGAAGAAAGCATGCAATAATTAGACCCTTTTTCAACAACAACCTCATCAAAGACAAAAAACCCCAAGTTGGACTAGTCTGATCTCGCTTTCTCTCTCTAATCACAGTAAAATCATTCATTATTCATGACCAAAGGAGTTACATATACTACAACTATGATACAACTATATTTTACAATATTGCTTGTGGAATCCTATAATGTCCATATTTACACTCCAAGCTGCACAAAGCTGCATCTGAGCATCTTCCTGCTGTCTCTCTCTCTCTCTCTCTCTCTCTCCCCCTGTGAATTCTCACCGTCCCATGTCCAGTTTAGACCCTATGCCATGATGGCCACGTTGCGCAACATCACAGCTTGTACTACCCAACACTCAAACTAAAACCTTTTCTTAATATTCACGGACAATAAGTGAGCCTTCCTTCTTGTGCAGTGAAGATTATGTTCTGACACTTTCTGCTCATCCTCATGGATTCCAACGCCGTTCTCGATTTTGCTCTGTTTCAGCTCACCCCTACAAGAACTAGGTGAGGTTTTCCTTCTTGGACACCTGAATTTGTGTTTATTGTGTCGCCTTGTTCTCCAATTCGTTCTGTTGCGTGTGTGTGTGTGTGTGTTTGTAGATGTGAGCTGGTGGTGTTTTCTGGGGGTGCTCGTGAGAAAATAGCTTCTGGGTTGTTCGATCCTTTTGTTTCTCACCTGAAATTCGCACAAGATGAGATCTCTAAGGGTGGATACTCCATTAAGCTTCTCCCACCCACCCTCCCTGCACTTTGGTTCTCCAAAGCCACATTTGAGAGGTGATTGTCGCTTGATTTGGAGCTTTACTTGGCAATTTTGATGTTTCTTAATCATGGGGTTTGAACGTACTTCTTCATCTGTTCTTCAATTTTAAGTAGTTTCTTCTATGGTACTCGTTAATGTCTGCATACATACTTGCAGTTTCTTTTTGTGTGATGGGATTGAATCTACAAATGGGATGCCTGCTACCTTCTCGATTAAATGTCTCAATGTGTGTGATAACTCTTATTTGAGAATTAGAGTCCACGTTAAAAAATTTTGGTGCTGAGGATTCCTTTTCTCTGTACTTACAATACAGTAGTCTCGAATCAATGGGTTCATTGACTGGAATACAGATCTCGACTAATAACTTCTTATGATGTGGATCATGGAATTAGTTCATTTGCCTTTGTGGACTTGTAGAACATGAGTTTATTGGATCAACTATTTTTGTAGGCCTAGAAAATGGTGTTTGGAAACTCTCCAAACCATGGTTTTTTGCGCAAATCGAGATAAAACTCCTCTCACAAATTTACTTCGTAAGACTTTAGAGAACTAAGACACAGTAGGATGCACGAAAAGGTGAGGACAGAGGAAGCTGTGGGATTTGTTTAAAATTTTGGATCATCTGTATTTTTCCCTGCACAAGCCCCTCTGCTCCTCTAATTAGCATTTGTATAGATCTACGTACAGATTTGTTGAGCTGATTTTGCTTCTCTCATTTTTATTTTTCTGGTTTTTGGCATCTCTCTTCTCACTTTTCTTTTTCTCTTTCGGGTTGGGTTGGGGGCGTTTGACTCTTGCAGATTTGTGCGCTTCGTCAGCACACCGGCCATTTTGGAGAGGTTTGTCAGCATTGAAAAGGAAATCCTGCAGACTGAAAACTCATATGAGGCTAACAAGTTATTAATGTCTAATGCAACTTTGGATGAAGGTATGGTCAAGAGTTGTTGACTTAGACATGTTTGTGGATTTTTCTTTAGTCATTAGGTTACAGATACTTTACTGTGAATATAAAATATGAAATTTATAATAAGCTGATGCACTATTCACAAATTGTGAACAATAAGAGTTATTCCGTAGATTCTGTACAATGTATGCGGGCTCACCTGACAAGTGAAACAAACATGTAAGTTAGTTAGTTACAGCTCTGAGGGCGCTAACAAAAGGGAAAGCAAGTCAAAGATTAGACAATCAGTTTATTCTTGTGATTAGACTTCATAAAAGATTTTAGCTAATGAAATTACAAGAAACTCTTCTTACTCACAGTTTTTATTTATGGTTTCCCCTCATTTCTCTGTTCTGTGTAAATCCCTGCATTTTCTGGAGAATTGACGTTGTAAATAATATTCTGCACACTTCTTTCACTTAATTAATGATCGCTCTAGTTATTTTCTACTAATTTCTTTGGTGTACCAGGAATAGTGTCACAACCCAATGGCAATGCCAGGAGGTTAAGTGATCCGTCAAAGGTATTTTATCTAATAAACAATCACTTAAATTTACTTTAAGCACCTCCCAACCAATTAATTTATGCTTTGTTTTTGTATCAGCTAAATGGTGAACTTAAAGGTTATGAAAACAAAGAAGAGGAAAACTCAAAGTATCTTCCTATCCTTTTATCTAGTTGCTGCCAATTAAATTATCTCAATTTTTTTTGCAACTTCATCAATGGTTAGGACTAACACATCCAGTTGCTACAATGATAAGGATGTCTCTACAACGCCTGTTAGAGTCCCGATTGGCACTGCTCCGGAAAGAGCAAGCAATGGCTTTTGCACGTGGCCTTGTTGCTGGATTTGAAATTGATAATATCGATGATCTCATATGCTTTGCAAATGCATTTGGAGCATCCCGTTTAAGGTAAGAACTTGAGATATTTAAGTTATAAGCGTTTCCTTGTAAACCATAAATGTATCCCACACATTCTCTTAATCCAGCATTGATGTAGGACTTGTCATTCAAGTAGATCTTTGTTTATCTCTCTCTTCACATGACATTATTATGCGACTCCTCAAAGCAGAGGATCCAAATCTTACTAATGCTATGCATAATCTAGATTTTATCCAATCCAATGATCATGTGAATAGTCAAATAATAGGCCAATTCTCTGTTTGTTGCTTAACAAACCGTCTTACTGTTAATTCTTGTCATCTTTGATGGTCAATGCCAGACCTTGAAAATCTATATTTTTTTTCCTCTGGAGAATAAACTTTTCTATCTTTTTATTAATTTGCATTCCAGTTTTCAGAAAGGAAAATCATTCCCTATATTGACTGATTTCAAAAATCATTTTGTCAAAATCAACCCAACTTTTCAGATCACAAAAATTACATTTCTTTTTCAGATGAGTAGGAATCCTGACTCATGGCGGTTCAATGCAGGTCTTCTCATTCCTTCAAAGTCTATAAATTATAGGTTTGAGGACCACTTCATGCAACTTTTTATTCAAAGATTCCTTTAAACTTCCTTCAACACTTTCTTCATATTAGCTGAATGCTATCCTGCATATTGAGTTTGATAGAATACATGTACATCAGATAGAAATTTTCATACCATGGAACTGCTTCCTCTGATTAATATATGCTACACCTAAAACTCATATCCAGCATCTATGGCAAATCTTCCCCTAATTGGTATAAACCTTCAGTTCAGTTTCCGAGGTCGAATCTAAATCTTCGGATATATTATGTGCAGGGAAGCATGTATTGGCTATAAGGAATTATGGAAGAAGAAGCATGGAGATGATCTTTGGATAAAGGAAGTTGCTGCCATGCAGTCATGCCTACCACCAGCACTCTCGTTTTCTGGATCATCAGGAATTATTCTGGCAAATGAAGTTCTTGCCCCTGATCAGAACAAGATTGATAATACCAAGGATAGTCTTTCTTCTAGTGATAACACATCAAACTCTTCTGCGTCAAACAGAAAAGAAGGTATTACTTTATTTATTTATTTATTTTAATTTTCCAACCTTAGTTATCACACATCAACCTTAGTATAGAAACTTCAGTGATCTGAGCTGAACCTCACTATTTAACATCTAATAACTCCCGCTTCCTGATCCTATCCTTTCTATGCTTATTTGTCTTCTTGTGCACAACTATCTTGAAAACAACCTTTCTGCTTTCGGGGGTAAGGCTGTATGAATCTATCCCTCCTTAGACCCATTTGGTGGGAGCTTTATGCACTGGGTCATCTTTTTTGTGCACAACTGCATATCTTTATGATTTTTTGTTGTATTTGCTTTATAGTCACTCAGCTGTGCACTATAGTCTGATTGAGTTCCTAAACTTTTTCTTATGTTTTCATGATGCACTATTTGTTGTCTATTTTCCCTCTTATTCACCCTTTTGCAGTGCAGAACAAGATTGAATGCATATAATGCCTGCTTGGCATTGGATATGCAGCCTAAATCAAAACATTTTTAGAAAGTCAGAAATTTGCACAAACCTTAATTTTTCGTAATGGAATGCAACTGACTTGGTAGTAAATTATGGAGATCAGTGTTTATTTCCAGTAACCACACTGTTGTTTTCTCACAATTTTGAAGAAACGTTAATTTGTCTAATGGATGCTATTGGCTGATGACAAATTGCCTCCTTCAGATCAGGCACCATCACATCCTGCAAATGTTCAGATGCCAATGCCATGGCCATACAATGTACCACCATTCATGTACAATATGCAGCAAGTGCCTCCATATCCAGGATACCCTTTGACTAATATGCAGTCTGTTCCTCCATACCTTCCAAGAAACATGCATTGGCCTTCCCACTTGGAGAATCCTAGCGTTTATTTCCCTAGGCAGTCTAATTCTCATAAGAAGTCTTCTGCAAGTAAAAAGGAGAAATCTCTTTACAAGCAAGAATCGGAAGATTTAGAAGACCAGCAGACAGAGTCCAGTGATCCTGATTCTGCAAGTGAATCAAATTCAGATGAGGAGTCAGCCTCAAAGCATTCCCTGAAGGATGATTCAAAGAAGAAAAAGCACAGAAGATCTGGTACTGTTGTAATTCGCAATATCAATTACATCACCCCAAATAGGAAAAATGGGAATGAGGGTAAAGCCTCTGATGAATCGTCTATTGATGATGATGATGTCATCGATGAAGAAAATATTAAACAGAAGGTCAACATTGCTCTTGAATCATTGCAGAAGGTTCATAAGGTTGACAAACATGCTAATAAGAAAAAAGGAGGGACCCAATCAAATGGTTCTTCTGAGCTGGAGCTAGTTGAAGATGCATCTGAGGGAGGGAAGACAAATGAGAACTGGGCTGCCTTCCAGAATCTTTTGAAGATTGATGAGGTTACTGGCAATGATGTAGCAGAGAGGCTGCAGCCAATTGATGTTCAGGCTGACCAATTTGTGGTAAGAAATTCTGAAGAAAGAATGTCACATGCAGCCGATCCATCTCAAGACTTGGAATTCAAGAAAGTTTCAAAGCAGACGAAAGTACCAAATGACTCCTTTATTGTAACTCAGAGAGATGGGGGAAATGAAGGTGGAGATAAGTTATATGATTATGTAGACAGCCATACTTCGATTAGCAAAAGTAGGGACAACATGGGTATGGAGAAGATAATGTTTTCACATAGGTCTGAAGAATCTGGAAACAGCATTGGTTATTCATCATCTACTTGTGTTTCTAATTCTTCAGTAAACAAGTTCAAAAATGCAGAAGATTGGTTCCTTGCTGATCATTCAGAAAACATGAGGAGCCCCAGAAGTGCAATTGTGCCAGCAATGTTTGATGGTGATCACATTTTATCATCAGTGGATTCCAATGCTGAGAAGAGAAGAGGAAGCACTCCAGTTGATGATTCATTCATGATACAGGGTCAATTGGCTGATCATGATCTGCCTGATTCCCAGTGGAAGACTGACATTAACATAGTTGCAGATCTAAATTCAGCTAGCAAGCTGGAAAATGGCACACATGTTCCACAAAGTAAACATGAATTGTCCAAGAACCAGGAACCGAATGACCTTTGTGTAGTTCTTCAACGGGATTCTGGATTAGACCCTGTTGAGGCCTCATGGACAATGGACTATGAAATTGACTTTTCATACACAGAAACTGATAGAAGGTCCTCTGTTGATGATTTACAAAATGAAGTGAACCAAAATCTTCCGGCGAGTCCCAAGAAAATTGACAAAAACAAAGTTCCAGGAACAAGGAATTCAGCAAGAGAAGAAAAGACTAAAGCTTCACGTGGATCCATTGGAAGGGGCAAGCCTGAAATCATTCCTAGGAACAAAAGGCCATCGACTATAAGCAGGCCTGTAGTTCACAAGAGCAAACTGGAAAAGGTAGAGTTTAATATACAATTGCATTTTTGCATGTTGACATTTTACATAGTGACCCCATTTTTTGGTTCATAGTGAGTGTTCTTAACAATGATCTATACTCTATGGTGGTGATCAGGAAGAAGAAATTCGGAAGAGGATGGAGGAACTGTTGGTCGAACGCCAGAGGAGAATCGCAGAAAGAACTGCAGCTAGTGGCCTTGCTCGAGCAACATCAAAGAAAGACCAAGTTGAAAATAAAATAGCTAGAGTGCCCACCAGAAGTGACAAGAATAGGACTCAGTCCATGAAGGAGATGAACAAGATAAGTTCTGTCAAAGTCAGAGCAGTTTAGCTGAATTATTAGCTCTTAAATACCATTAAATTATACTGTGTCATCATGTCCTTTGTGTCAATATTGAACTAGGCGCCTAATTGGAGGGTGCATTTTAGAGGGTAAAATGCCCTTTATTGGATGACTATTGATGACAGCCAAGAAAAAAACCAGGCTTTGTATTGTCCAAAGAGCCTGAATCCTCCGGAGTTTTTTTTTATTATAAAATTTTTGTTTAGTTTAGAAAGAATAGAGAGGGATAAAAGAAAAGGTAAACCTCATATACTTTCACTCCTGATCTCTCTCTCTCTAAATTTTACAAACGTTTTACCATATCAAACTCTGGATGATCCATATACTAAAGAAGCTGCGATTTGTCATTGATAGTTATTCATATCAGAGGATGTTTTATGCTGAAAAGTGCGCTGGAGAGAGCCTTAATTTGGTGAAGTACAAGGTCAATTTAAATTATATAGAGTGTTTATTTATTATTGTGTAATATCATAGAACAATAAAGGTTATGCTGTGAAATAGATGTATACCAAGTACCAACATTGTTATCCCCACAAGCTTCTGCAATTTCATTGTTCTCTGTATCAAACCTTGTACATCTTTGTTTTTTGGGTGCAAATATCTGTAACATAAATTCTCCATGGTGTTTTTTTTTTTTTTATGTGTATGTATGGATATAAGAATGCAGACATGAGAGCATTATTATTCCCTTTTTGCTGTCAAATTAGAGAAGTAGTTATGGGTTTAGGTATAGTGGAAGAGACTAATATCTTATAATGTAACGAATTAAGGTTTAAATCTTTGTTGGAAGCAGTCTTCACTATGTCTCAAGCGGGATTGCCCCTATATTCAATAGAGCCAGTAATTCAGGCTCGCTTGCGGGTTGCGGGCCAGCCTGCCTCAACCAGTGAGCTAAACAGGATGGCTTGTGCAGCCCACTCCTTGGCGAGTCCAAGCCTGCTAGCCTGCAAATTAATTTTTATTTTTTTAAGAAAAAGCTTGTCATATTCCTTTTCTTTTACTCTTTCATTCCCTTCGTTTTTCACCAACTCATATCACATTCCCTTTTTTTCTTAACTTTGTGTCAATAAGTCATTCTACTCTCACATCCCTTTCTTTTTGCTCATTCATATCACAAAAACATATCAACGCCTTTCTTTAATTTAATAATAGTTGAATAAATAAATTTATTATAAAAATAAAAGTGAAAAAAAGTGTCATATAAAAAGTATAAGAAATGACAACCCTTTGGTGGGCTGGCATTGAGCTAGCTAGTGGCGGGTTGGACCCGTGGATTGTAACCCGTTTTACTAACTCTACCTAAAGAAGAATATCGGTATTCATGAAAAAAAAAGAGTAGTTTTGAGCCAAGCAATCCCTGGCACAAATGTAATAAATTATGCTTGAATGAGTAAAATATGTAATCATTGATTATAGTTTTTAGGACGAAGACTGCAGGAGCACAAGAAAATGTCTGTTTTTTTTTTTATATGCTGGATAAAAATAGGGAAAATTGTAGTTAGATCCTGAGTAAGGAAAAATATGACAAAATGATCACGGTGAAGTCCATGGCACTTTTTTGCAATATATTTTAAATGTCAAAAGTCAGAAATACCCCCATTAAATAATCAGAGGGAGGGAACGCAGGATTATATGAAAAGCTGAAGATAGAATCGGCACTGAAAAAACTTAGAACGAAGGTGTCGATCATGACGGAAGCTTAAAGAGGAAGGTATGGAATTGATAACAACATCTCTATTATCCTCATTATTCGATTGATGTTTTCTATTGACCATCTGAAGGGATTTTGAGTTTTGCCTTAAAATATGAAAAATCTATCATCTTTTTGGTTTGAATATTGATTGGATCTGGGTGTTTGGGTATTAAAGTGATCACCTCTATTTTCCTCCTTTATATTTGTAAACTATCAAGATAGCCATGATTAAGTGAAATGTATATGATATGGTTGTGGTTTCAATGTGTTTAGGTAGGGTTTAGTATACTTTGTTTCTGTATTGCAAGGGCCAAGGAATGAAGATGAGAGTGAAAGTTTTGTGGTTATAACACCTAGTGTGCAAAGGGAAAAATGTGTTGTTAATTGATGCAGTGATAATTGTTAATATATGTTATGAATTTGTTAATGACAACTATATTGTGTAAGTGGACAGTGGTGATGGTTAGCACGTCTAAGAAGAATCTACTATGTTTCTTTCATATAAGGGGAAGGTTTGTAGTTAGTAGAGCCGGTGATATAACATATGTCGGGGAACAGTGAGATCAAGAACCATTAATGAAGGCACAAATTATGAAAAGTTCAAAACAATGATATCCTCCATTGTGGGAAAAGAGAGGAGCGAACTTGTTCTGAAATTCACATTGCCAATATTTGTAAGAATCCTAATCCAAGCTGATCAATGATGGTGGCTTGGGTCTTTTGTTTTTGAAAAATGCATCTCATACTATTTTTTTTTTGTCATGTCATTAGATAGAAATCTATACCATATGATTTTTGTGGATGGTATGTGAATTTGTAATTAGCACATTGTAGATGCATTTGCAAATATAAATGAAGGTTGAATATAATAGGATATTGTATCCAAGTTTCATTTATGAAAATTTATATTCTAATGTAAATTCAGTTGTCAATGTATGGGTATGAAGTTGTCAGTAGACGCACATGGACTTGTCATTGCAGTCCCCTGTGCAATTAGGTTATGAACAACTTCGAAATTCATAATTTGTGTAGACATATTTATAGAATTCCTATATTATTGTAATTTAATATTAAGTAGGTGGACATATGATTTTGACTTGCTAATGGACTCTTATAGACTTATTAATGGACACCTATAGACTTGTCAACACAGGCACATGAACTTTTCAACGCATGCCTATGGACTTGTTAACAAAAGCCTAAGGACTTGTCAGCATAGTCATATGGATTTATCAATGGACGCCCATGGACTTGTCAACCCATGTTTATGGACTTGTCAGTGGACGTCCATAAACTTGTCAGTTCCCACCCATGAAGTTGTCAATGCAATCTCTTGCTCTTGTCAACATATTTGTTTACCTATGCTTACATAATAGGTTAAAGTGCAATCAGGCACGTAAATTTTGCATAATCTTACCAAAACACTAACATGAAGTCAATACAATCAGTCTGTTTTTAGTAATTATAAAAAACATGTCATCAATACAATCACTTTGCACACATATGCAGTTGCAAAAAACATGTCATTAATATAAAGTATCTTTAACTAATTATCATCGTCCTCCTTCCCTTTCCCCTTCTCATTCTCCTTTTGCTTATGCTTATGCTTCTCCTCTTCCTCCTTCTCGTTGTAAATTTTTTTGGTAAACAAAGTGTAACTAGAGAAGATTGGCGCCCTTGGTCCAGTTTTGCATTTTTTCCTTCATTTTTTGTATAATTTTTTTCCTTCTTTATCTTCTTTACCTGAAAATAAATTCAACGTTCATCAAACAATGACAAAGCATTGATTGAACTACTTACTAAGCTGCACAAGACCTTTGGTTTGGAAGATAAAAGCAGTAATTGTCAATAGCATGTTATTTGCTATTAAGGTGAAAGATAAAGGTCAAAGTCCTTAATTCCTCATTATAATGTTTCAAAACAATTGTATTGATTATTTAAGCATCATAAATCATACTCTAATACTTTAATCACTTGCTTTCCATTTTATAAGTCTCAAAACAGAAATTTATGCTTAGTTTTTTAAGCTTTAAAAATATGATTCAACAACAATCACCATACACATCTACTAACATCATAAATATAACTAATTTCAAATTGATGGCGAACCTAAATGCATGAAAGTAAATACACGCACTAACTTAAAATTACGAGTGTGACTAAAAACTTATTGTAAATGAGTTATGTCAATTCCTGCTATCCCATTATAAGATGGAAAACAATAAATAAACCATAAATAAACATGTTATAAAGATGTTTAAGGGTTGATTACCTGCAACTAAGTGGGATGGAAGGCTGAGTCTTTCACTATTCCAGACAGCCTATATATGGTTTAGGGCCTCCCATACGTGTTAGTCATCACCACTGTCTACCTGTACAATACAACTGTCATTAACAAGTTTACCATCTATATTAACAACTATCGTTATCCCTAACAACACATTCTCACTTCGTACATCAGCACTTACAACCACACAGCTTTCACTCTATCTTGATTAATTCCCATTTTTAATGAGTAAAATTAGCACAAAATACCTAAAAACATAGTAAACATTTGAAACTCTTCCCAAACACCATTAAACCACAACTAAAACATTTAAATATAACCTACAATTATCATTAACAAGTTCATTACACATATTAACAACTATCGCTGCACCAATTAACAACACATTTTTCCCTTCGCATACCAGGTGTTATAACCACAAAACTTTCACCCTCATCTTCATTCCTTAGCCCTTGCAATGCAGAAATAGAGCATATTAAACCATAAAACAGAGCATACTAAAACTCTACCCAAACATATTAAAACTACAACCACATCATATACATTGCATTTAACTAAAGTTGCCTTGATAGTTTACAAATATAAAGGAGGATAATAAAGATTATCACTTTAATACCCATACACCCAGACCCAATCAATATTCAAATAAAAAAGATGATAACTTTTTCATATTTTAGGGCAAAACTCAAAATCCCTTTAGATGGTCAATAGAATCAATGAAATAGAATAATAAAGATAACAAGAGGTATTGGCATCAATTCAGTACCTTCCTCTTTAAGCTTCTGTCATGATCGACACCTTCATTCTAAGTTTTTTTAGCGTAGATTTTGTCTTCAGCTTTTCACATAATCCTCCATTCTCTCCCTCATTCAATGAGCATATTTTGGACTTTTGACATTTGAAATATGTTGCAAAAAAGTCCCATAGGACTTCACTGCAAATTTGACATTTTATAGTTTTTTTTTTACTCGGGACCTAAGTGCAATTTTTTCAAAAAAAATATGCTCATTCCTTACATTTTTTTTTTTTTTGGATGGAATGAGGATTGCCAAGAAGACATAAATCTTGCAACCAAACATATTTTGTCGCCGAATCCCCATTCCATTACCATGGATTCTAGCAGAACTCTTGCAACCAAACGGCTAGGATTAGTATACTCTTATTTTCTTAATACAACTATCTTAGAATTAGTATTATTACCTGATTAGATTCGAGCATTATTATAGGGTCTAATTTGGAGTAGTCTTTTTAAAGTGATTTTTTTTAATTTATAATATTCAAACTCTCATGAATCAAGTCCCTTCCACTTCACGCAACCAGCATTACTAATATAATATAAAATTTCTAACAAAACCTATTATTTATGAGCCATGAATATGACTGATCATTCGTGAGAAACTAATTAAATATATGGCAATACTTCTCGATTCCGAAGTTATAATAGAACAGGAATGAATAATGTGAGCCCACGTCGTTTGTTCATTTGAAAATAAAATTCAATCAACTGTTTCCCAATAAAAAATTATGAACATCCAATTATTATTATATTTAATTCTTCCACCGCTTTATTTAATTCCAAAAAAACCTAATTACAGAAATCACGATATATGACGATTATTATTTACCAAATATAATAGTTCTGAGCCATCATATATGCGAGAATTATAAAAACTCGGCATAGATACATTACAGTTCCAAACTGTTAGTTATCCCGGACTTATTATAACAATTATAATATAACACATGTTATGTATGGAAGCTTGGTGAGGCCATGATATACCCATTACTGTAATAAAAATTAACAGACACACGTAACTTGCTATCATAATATATGGTAGTATTTGCATCATACATAATGATTCTGATTTAACAACTGTTATCTATAGTTGACATAAATAACGGTTGTTAGATAACAACCATGATTTTTCGAAGATAATTTTTTTTTAAAAGGGGGGGTCTGCTTTTGATATATCCCCATACATATACATTTGTACAGAACAAATTACATACAATATATATTTACATTCATTTATATACAGAATCATGCAACAAATCAGAATATATTTATAGTCATTCTTGTATATGTATACACTTTTAAAACCAAAACTTTAAAACAAACAAATCATCAGTATCTAAAAATTTACAGTCATTTTATATGTATTTACTCTCCCACTGATATTTCACTGATGTCGCCAACTCTTCAGCTAAAGGAAATAAGATAGAAGTTAGATATTGTAATATATAATTAACCAAATGTTTATATATATGAACGAATTGAGCATATAATATACCTTAGTTATATCAATATTTTTCAGAACCGTGAGTAATTATGTCATTCATGTATTGTATCACGCATTTACCTACAATCTTGCTGTTGTCCTATTGCTTTAGGCACTATAAAGAAATGAGAAGAAAAATTTGACAGTACCCACAGGGTCATATATATATTCGAAGGCGCATATGTAGCTGCCATTAGTGACCTTGTTTTTGGTGCACTTGAGAACATTTTGAGTACGGTAATTGTAGATCGCTTTGAAAAGATACAATAGAGAATTATATATATAGAAATATGCAAGATGAAATGAATTATAAGAGATGATAAATGAATAACTTACTGGTTGAATGTCTCATGCATGTATTGTCTTGTGTCTGGAACCCTACTCAAAGAGTCATAGTACCAAATCCTTTTACGTATTGGATTTACGACTATGAGTATCTAGTGGTTCTTAAGTACAATAAAAGATCACACAATCAAGATAATTACAAAACAAATAAAAATTAATTCAAGCAGAGCTAATGATGTTCCCACCCTTAAACATAAGGCACCAAGAAGTAAGTGTCACTTTTGTTTGGGGCCCTTCTCATGAATTCATCCCCCAAAAACCTTACGTTGTGTTTCTTAACATTTTCCTTCATGTTGTCATCTTAGTTATTGATTTGGTTAAGGCGGATGAACTTGATCTTGTCCTGGAGGCTGTGAGAGACAAGGTAATTATAGTATATGTGCTTAAAATGTTGAAACCAACATATCAAAATGTAATCAAAGGTTTAAGCAACCACTATTCAATCACAGTTGAAGAAATACCTCATAAAGAAATTGACAGAGCTTGAACTTGCCATGTCCTTGTTCAGGATCTCAGAAACAAGCTATTCGCTTACAGCTTCCTCTTGGTTTGGTTGGGTGAAGACCTCTCTCTCAAATGTGATCATTAGATATTGGTCTGAAGCAAAGTACTAGTCAGCGAACTCCTGGAGGGACTTTCGAGCAGATTGACTAACGACTTATTCAATAAGGAAAACTTCTTTCCAAATTGATCATTAGGGGTCTTCAAAGTGGGAGTCTTGGACTGATTGGGGATATTAGAAGTAGGAGGCTTAGACTTATCAGTAGGGAGCTTGGACTGAGTGGAGGCTTGGACTTGGTGCGCAGCTTCTTTTGAGCAACCGACTTCTTTTGACGAGGCCATGCAATGAAGCTACCTGTAGCCCCTCCCACCATATTTGTGTCTTTGGTGGGCACATGGAGCGAACAACTGAGGTCGATGTTGGTGTTGATTTGGACCTCGCATGTTCAAGAGGGATAAGCTTGTTATAAAGTGTGTTAGCCTCTGGGCGGTTGAACATGCAGCTTGTAACATCCTTGATTTTTTTTTTGGAACTTAGAGTTAGTTGTAGTTTATATTTTATTTAGGCAAAGAATATAAAATAAATTAATAATTTAAAAGAAGTGTCAAGTTCTAAATATTTCTTCTTTAGTAGCAGGAGCAGGAGCAGTAGTAGCAGGAGCAGGAGCAGGAGCAGTAGTAGCAGGAGCAGTAGTAGCAGGAGTAGCAGTATCAGGAGGAGCGTAGCAGGAGCAGCAGCAGTAGCAGTAGTAGCAGTAGGAGCAGTGGCAGGAGCAGGAGCAGCAGCAGTAGCAGGAGGAGGAGGAGCAGTAGCAACAGCAGTAGCAGTAGCAGCAGTAGCAGTAGTAGCAGTAGAAGCAGTAGTAGCAGTAGCAATAGCAGCAAGTAGTAGTAGCAGTAGCAGTAGCAGCAACAGCAGCAGCAGTAGTAGTAATAATAATAATAATAATAATAATAATAATAATAATACAAAGTAAAATACTTCATTAAAATAATTATTTTTAAATGTGTGAGTAAATATATATTATTATTAAAATAAATAGCATAAAAAAAAGTGTGAACAATAAATATTATTATTATTATTATTATTATTTTATTTTTTTAAAAAAATATTATTTTAATAGGAGGTGTCAAACTCTAACCGTACTCTATAAAATGCCTTTCTTCTCCCACCCAATAACACCTTCGACGTCATATCGCATTGGCCTCCAAGTGAAATTTTTTTTCCTTCTTCATTTCACTTATACGTCTTCCTTGCCTTCAATTCCTGCAACAACAGATGTCTTTTGAATTATTTTGTTTCATCTTTCTTCTTTTACCATTATTTTTTTTATGTCTTGTCAAACCAGTACTCCCACCCCATTTTTACTGTGCTAGGTGTATCCTTTCATCATCTTTCAAGCACACTCCTCTATTAATTTTAGGTGCATAATATAGATACATTCATTTATTTATAATTTCTTTTTTCTTTCTCTTTCATTATCGCCAGCCCCTTTTCACTTCGTTAAGCATGTATATATAAATTGCTTCTTTATAACCCATTTGCCTTTCTTTTCTCCAGCATATCAAGATTTTTTCCCGTGTATGTGACTATTGTATATTAACTACCTCACAACCCTTTGCCCCCACGTTGAAAACCTTTGGTCATTCATATTCTTTTTTTTATTTTTTTTATTTTGAGTTTGTCTCTACCTCTTTATCTATCCTCCCTTCAAGCTTTATATAGTCTTTTGAGTATTACTTTGGTATTCTTTTTTTTAATCACATATGCAAAGAGAAAGGGCATCTTTTTATTTATTTATTTTTTTAAACTTTTACTATTTATTTGTATGGTATTGGTATATTTGGTTCCACCTTCTTTTTTTTTTTTCTATCTACAGCTCCACTGTCCCCCCCCCCCTTTTGGTACTTCTTTTCTTTGAAACCCCTTATATGTCCTTCTCAATCTTCTCACTTCTCTCGGTGTGACAAAAGAGCGCACGCGCGCATATAAAGCTACCCAAAATTTAAGTCTTTTGCTTTTGTTTTTTAAAAAAAACAATTCACAAATACTACTGTACATTAAGAAATTGTGGTTGGAAATTTATGAGAGCTTATGTGAATATATATATATATATATATAATATGGGTGTAGATGATAGTTTTAACTATTTAGAGTATCTTTAAAATAAGTCAAGAGTATTTTGGAGAAATGTATTAATAGATATTTATGTTTGTGACTTTGTAGATTCTCATTGAGAGTTTTAGAGTTGCTCTTTATATAATTACCGGTAAGTTAGGAAGTAACAAGTAACTCTGAATATTCTTCCATGTACTTGTGAATTGTGTATGATTGTTTTTTTTATAAAAGAAAAATGGACTGAATTATATGTATATGTATATGTATGTATTGTAAATTCTCAAATAAGTAATGTTATAAGTAAGTTTCTCTATAACTTATTTTACTCACATAATTAATAATTTAATGATAATTAATGTATTCTTGGATTATTATTTTTTTTAGCATGTTTGAATATGTGATAATATTTTATGAGTGGAAGTACAATTTATTGTAACTTGTCTTTTAATGATATTATATTTATTAGT
The DNA here is from genome assembly GCA_037074505.1 of Albizia julibrissin. Taxonomy (NCBI): domain Eukaryota; kingdom Viridiplantae; phylum Streptophyta; class Magnoliopsida; order Fabales; family Fabaceae; genus Albizia; species Albizia julibrissin. Next base: position 40,623,939 of record CM073479.1, read on the forward strand.
GATTAAATATAATTGTCATGGCGGTTGTATTTGTGATGGGTTAGAGTAAGGGGGAATTTGTATGTTGAGATCTTTTACCACGTGGTATGCCATTACTTGGTGCGTAGTGGATGGTACTTGTAAGGGCCCCTTCTTCCATGTTTTCCTTTGGCCGAGATTGCATTGGAGCTGTGAGACATGTGACACCTCCTTAGTTGTGTTCTTTTAAGAAGGGAAACCATAATTCAAACTTAAGCTCTACACCTTTGGCAAAGTGTATCTTAAGAACTGGTAAGCATGAGACGATCCATTCAAATGGATGGGTTTCTGTTAGACTATATGTTAGCCTATGGCTTTAGTCAGCGGTATAAGGATGGACGGTAATATAAGGGAGGTTGTATTTTGCATATTACATAATTATATATTATTTGTTGTGATGAAAATCCAGATTGACATAATGATGATTAAATTAGTAATTGTCTTGTATGAGGATTATGGTACATACAAATATATACATAATTAGTTCATTTCTTTTTATCATATGTGATTTGCTTGTCTACGGTAAAAATTTTCAGTAGTTATTAAAACGTGGAATCTCATCCCTTATATTAATATTTTTCAGGTGATTGTTCTAGGAGGAAGTAAGAGAATGCATATATGGAATGAGCCTTAAAAGCTTTCTTATGCTTCTAGAGCACATGTTATGTTGTTGTTATTTATCATGACCCTAAAACTTTCGCATTTTTTTGTTTTGCTGAAATATTTTGAGAATTTGATTTAATACTGTGATGTGGGCTTTATTTGAACTGATTTTGTATTTTGATGATTTGGATGTTGAACATCCCTATTGGTGATATTTCACATATTTTGGTTAAGTATTTGGTTGTTTGGTTTGATGTGTTACATAGCTCGTTGTAACTATATGATGTCCAAGGCTATCAAAAAAAAAAAACTCAACATCTGTCAAACCCTCAGGCAGATCCTATGGGGGTAATATGCAACTGCCTCTAGTACTTGGGTTGCCATTTCCCTCTTACTACTTCATAGAACGCTGCTTCATTAACTCTTGTATGAGAAACCATATTTGTTCCTACATTTCATTACACTTTTTCTAGAGCTTTTCATACTTTTTGTCTTTGTTATTTCTTTGAGGTTACTGCTTTTGTCTTAGTCAATCCAAAGCCGACACCCCTAAGAAGACTGGGATAGTCAAGCCCTAATGTCTTGGCCAATACATCATCATCTGTAGAAAGGCAACCCCCTGTGTTGTAACTTCCTGTGATATGGCTGCCTATGCATTTAATAGTAATGTTAATATTGATAGTTAATTGAAGACATTACTTCCATGAATTGATGACTAATATTAATACTTACAATTTTATCGACGGCCTCCTTCACCTAAGGGTCATCATAAGATCCAACTTTATTTTGTCTTACCACCAACCAAAATTCATGACGAGGAGGTCTACTACTATCCCCACTCTCAACAACCAATTTTTTAACAATATGAACATACCTTGTTCGCCTTATTTTGTAGGGATACTTATTGTTCTTCACCCTCTTCCGATTCACCTAGCTTAATTCCTATGAAAATACACAACACTCGAGTTAATATTAAACAAATACATGTAGGTGTTAAGAATTGAGAGTAACAGTTACCTCGAATGACGAGCCATAACGTGAGATGACAAATTCTCTCCAGTCATCCAGTTTGATAATAGACCAAAGATCCTCAAGAACTACTGTCTCATCAGCCTCTTCAAGATTATGCAAATACGCCTTCATCAATATATGATGGAATGTACATAGTGATTGACCAGCTTTCTTGATGACAAATTCCCTGATGTAATCTTCGTCTTCATGATATGTAGACGGCAAAGAACATAATTCAAGTTAACATTTTTTACAAGTAAATAGAAAGTAACTGGTAGGCATATATACCTTACCTTGACATTGTCTCAAATAACTCTTGCATGATCTCCCTATACCCAAGTTACTTGCCATGATAGGAACATTGGTCCTTGTCGTAAAGCCGATGTAGCTGATGAAGTGTGACAGATGAAGAGGTTGATCATCATTATTTCATGTCACGTCAAATCTTCTCCCCAAAGACTTTGCTTAGTTCACAAAAGTTAAGGCACAACGGCCCCTCCTTACAATATCCCTCACTTGTTCTAACGCCTGTTCTGGGGTCTCATTTCTAGGTTGCCTTAGGACAACATTGGTACCAATGGGAATACCAGTACTAGTAACATTATCGGAACTAGAGGCACTATCATAACTATGAGCATTATCAATATCGTGGGAAGTAGACCTAACCATTTTAACTGAAAAACAAAACTCATTCAGTCAACCATAAGAAACAGAGCAATGAGTTTTCCAGAAGAACATGATATACGACTAAGGTTAAAACCTACCTAGGCAAGACGAAGTATAAAATAAGGAGAATGTGAATACAAAAGAGAATCATATCTTAAAATAAGAAGGAAAGAGCATTTGAAGAAATGTGACTTAGTTAGGGCTCCAAAACGAAAAAGTGAGTTATGACAATCGAAGCAACTCAAGCGGCTATCGGACCAAAGTTCAAAGAAAGCAGTGGAGGATGTGGTTCGCCTAAAATGATTATCGACGATAAAAAAAAAGTCAACAGGAGTTGTAGAGTTCTGAGGATAGTGGGTAATATTTGATCAAAAACAAGCATGTTAAGTGTAATAACTTAGGAAAGTGAAGAGGTGCGAGATAGCGGGTACGTATTTTAAAAGACTTGATGAAACTTGTTCACAGTTATAAGTTTAGAACCGTTATGAAAGGTGGTCTTTTCTTACGGTTCTTAATTTACAACTGTAATGAACCTTTGAATGAAATTTGATGGTTTTAACATCACAGTCGTCAAGTTTTGTAAACAGTGACAGTGGTTTCTTAATAACTGTTAGGTATTTGACATGGTATTCTGAAAAGTGATGAGTTTTAAAAAATAATCATAACTTATTTGACTTTTTTTTAATAATTTTTAAAGTTGATTATTCAACCTCATAGTATTATTAAAAAAATTAAAAAAGAAAACAAGAAAGTGAATAAACAAGAGTGCAAACGAAAGAGGTCAGTTCCCTCTACTGCTCTTGCCCATGTGTCCTTGTTCTCCTATGTAATCGATGAAGAATGAAATTCATAAGTTGGAATAGAAGTAGATGGCTAAATGGGTTTCGTAGGTTATCTAGTAGATTGTGTCCTTTGTAATGGAAAGTGTTATGTTATAGAACCAAACGTGTCGGTATAAATTGTCACGGTTAACGTAAGTAATGTTTGTTTACTAATGACTTGAACATACCTTAAATCAGTAATGGTTGTTTACTAATAACTGTGAAGAGACAATTTTTTTTTAAAATATTTTTGGGCTACATTACCCTAACGATTAATTATTTTTAATATTCAAAAATTTAAAAAAAACAGTAATGGTTTTTAGTCATCACCACTACTATTATCCTCATTCTCTTGTCCCTCCCCCTCTCTCAGCACATTATCGATGTCTAAGAAAGGAGATAAAGGGTCTGAATGGAATTGATCATATACAACATGATTGAGATGAAAAATGAGGTCTAACTTTCTATTCAGACTGTGAGTGTGTCTAGCGAGACACCTTGTGAAATGGTCAAGACTAGCCAACTTCTGCAGCAAAGCCTCCATTTAAGGAGGAGGTAGAAGAGGTGGTGGTGGAGTAGGAGGGGGAGGAGCTTATGGTGGTGATGGAGGCGATAATGGAAGAGGAGGGGCTTGTGGAGGAGGAAGGTGAGGATGACGACGAGGAGGAGAAGGAGGGCGAGCATGTGCAAGAGGAGGAGGGCGAATAGAAAGAGCTTAATGAAGTTTGACCATGATGAGAGAGAGAAGGACGATGTTATGAAAATGTGCTTTTAGAAAAGTACTATGAACAAACTGAATACTTCATTCTAGATTTGAAAATGTGCTTTTTAGATTTGTTCTTTACATGACGGTTGTTTATTATAAAATATCATTTTTTTTCATTGATACTTTACGGTCAATAGATATAACCATTATGTTTGTGTTTTCACTGATGTAAGGTTGGAAGATGAATCGTTTATAAATGTTACATTACGGTTGTTTCGAAAGAATTGTTACTTTTGTCACTAAATAAATGATGGTTATTAACTACAATCGTCATTTTTATGTTTTCGTGAATTTCGCTTCGCAATACATGATGATGTTTATTATATGTAACGTTATATATTAAACTTGATAAATACAAAAATGTGTAGTAGTGGAAGTTGCATCAATTAATTGTCGCATACAATTTCACATCTGAATGGAAGTATTATTTGTGATATAAAATTATAAATGGCTAAGCTAATAGTAACAAGTAGTGCTTTCCAATTAAGTCGCGTATTCTGCATTACATCAATGAAATAAAACAAAGAAAGAAAGAAAAAATTGTGTTATTATTAATTAGTCAATAATTCATTAGAAATTCTTAGAACAATTATTAATAAGAGCGTGAGAACTGGGAAACAAAAAAAAAATTTAAATAAAATGGTTGGGTTAGTTACGTTACGTAAGAGATCAATCATATCCCAATTACCAAAAAACTCATCAGAAACAATAATATGTTGAAACCGTAGACAAATTTTCTTAAATTTAGAAAATTGGTCACCACCGAATCCAAAGTTTTCTGTTTAATCAGCACATTAACCTCTGGATGTACACTAATTAACAACATTAACGAAACTGCAACTAATCTCCTAATTTTCTAGTTATCCTTATAACCCTTTCCTCTTTCTTTCTCTTCTCCTTGGCTTTCTCTGAAAGTTCCCATCTCAATAAATTCTTTCCTCTTTCCAATTCAACTTCATTACCACCATTATTACATATTGGTGTGTAGTGTCCTGATGTGGATATATTATATATTAAAATTTACACCGACAAGTTTTCTTGGACTTTTTTATTCCACAAGCAGCTTTGAACATTTCTATATTTGAAGGGGTTTTTATCTCTTCAAATTCAAAGCAATATTAATTCCAGAATGATTACACGCGTTTTATGAACATAGTGGTCTGCATAACTCCAACTTCTTCTTCTTCTTCTTCTTTTATTATTTTTTATTTTAGTCAAATTAATATATATAAAGATTTAGGATTTTCATGGCTTCCATGGGTTTCTGTGGCTTGAAGCCCTTGTTCCATTGGCGAAGCAAGACATTTGCTTTCGAGGTAAGATTCTGACTTTTTCCTCTTTTCTTATCTGTCCTTATCTCTATGAGACTATATGTCTCACAATAATTCGTTCATATTAATTCTGATCGAATCTGCCTTTAATAATATACATGCCAAATTAATATTACTCCTTTAAACCCATCCAGATCAAATTCTTTAGAGTGAGAGTTAAAGAAAAAGAAAATATGGAATTTATGATACTTCTTCATATTGCTCCACGCATGTGTGTCGTTATTGTTATTTTTCATGATGACATGGTTCCCGCAAGTTTCAAGCTTTCTGCTCGCCGGAAAACTGGAACAACTGTTGTATGTCTTGTAATCAAATTATCTTTTAATTTAATCCTCTGATATATCTTCTGTATATATAGATTGAAGAAACTTGCCGGTAGGGAGGGATTTAAATGTTTATATATATAATCAGATTTTTTGAAAGTGTAAGAAGTAATAATTTCATAATGTGCAGGCAATGAAAGGCGTAAGCGTGCCCAGGAATACGAAACCATCAAAAGTTGAGAAAAAAAGAAGAGAAGAATCAATGAAGAATTCAGTTGTGAGTAATACAGACCATATGGTTCTCATGACGGAACTCCAAAAGAAGATCTTGGCCTTCAGGGACATCTTGGACCTCCCTCCTTGTGATACCTCTGCTTCATTACACCAGGTGTGCGTGTGTGCGTGTGTGTGTTTGTGTATTATTATATTGTCCTTATAGTATATTAATTATCTTATATGATGTCTCACACATGATGCAGCTGGTGATTAAGACACTGGAGAATCTGCAGAGGCTTTACCCAGAGGTGATACCAGCGAAAGAAGTGTCAGAGATTAAGAACAAGTTTATTGATGAGGTTTGTTCATACGTAACCTGGCTGAAATATCTTTACCTTAATAATGTGATGAATTTAAATCACATAGCAGAACATGAAGATATACTGTAATATATATATTTAGCGGTAACATGAATTTGTTTTTTTTTTCCCCCTTTTTGAAGCGTCTAGGCTACTTCTGCAAGGCTTTGAAGTCTCTGGGGGAGACATGGCTTGAGCATAATAATGATTGTATGCAAAACAAGTTCGAATTTGAGTTCCCTTCTTGTAAAGACGGCAGCAATATGCAGCAACTAGGTACTTTCTTATTAGAAAGATTGTATACGTTACTTTCCCATTTAATATAATAATATAATAGTTTGTTTACTTTTTTTCTCTTTTTTTTTATATTGAAGAAGTTAAATAAATCATTTAATTATAAGATATACTTTCATATTTCTAAATTTAAGATCCAGTTGACCATTTTAAGTAAAAAATTGAAGTTAAATAGGTTACTTTAAAATATTTATACTCAATATTTTTCTCCACACTAATTTTCCTAACTTATAAAATGATATACAATCTAATGATACACAACATATGATATTATTAAATAACTTATTTAATTTCTTTAATCTCTTTTAAAAAGTCAAATAGGTTTTATATTAAGGACAGGGGGGAGTATTATGTATTATTAGATTATATATCAATTTATAAGTTAAACAGATTAATTTAATGATTAACATAAATATAAATACTCTATTGTTACTTAATTAAATTCCTTAATTTCTTAAAAAAAATGTCATGTGACTCTTATATTAAGTACATAGATATAGTATATGATTATTGGGTTAGATGTTTGAATTGAGGCTTTCTATTTTATTTTCAGGTGAAGCTTTAATGGTGACATTGAATCATTTGATAAAAATGGCGAGTAGTGAGAAATTTGATTTGGTGATGATGATGGAAGAGGAAGAGAATCAAAATAAGAGAGGGTTGAGATACAGTTCATCGTTTACGGAGAGTATCTACTCTTACGGCAGCTCGCCGCCGATCACACCAACTTCCGTTCTTCCGCCGGAGCTCAAATATTCTTATTCCTACCGACGTAATCGGAGTATTAATAACGGAGAAAGCCCGTCCAGAACTTCATCGGTTTCTTCTTCTTCTTCTTCTTATTCATCATCATCGCCACTTCTCTTGTCTCTCAGACTTCAATCTGTCGGAAAGTTGAGTCCTCTTGAGCTTAAGCGCTTGTCCTTCCACATGCGACAACCTTCACATATCAATGAGGAGGTTAATGATAAGATTAATGATGATGATGATATAGAAGTGGATGCTAAATCTGAAAAGGACAGTTCAGATGATAATGATCTTGTTTTCGATATGGACGATTCGATGGAATCTGTTTCAGATACTCCAAATGATCATACCAAGTCAGAAAAACCTCAACCAGCTGAAATCCCCCCGCCGCCTGAATTGCAGCAAAACTCAATAGTCGTGGAAACGCCTCCGTCTCCATCACCGCCTCCTCCACCGTCACAACCCCAGTTGCAGCAAAATGCAAGGGTACCGCCGCCGACACCGCCACCTCCTCCTCCATCATTAGCACCTAACTTGCAGGAAAATGCATCAACGACGACCAGACCGCCGCCCCTTCCTCAGCTGCCAGGTTCAGCTCCACCACCCCCGCCGCCCATGCTGCCACCAGGAAATGGAGGTGCTCCTCCGCCGCCGCCTCCAGGCCCAGGCGGCGCAGGCAGGTGCCTTCGTCCGAAAATGACAACGAAGTTGAAAAGGTCATCCCACATAGGCAATCTGTATCGAACTCTCAAGGGAAAAGTGGAAGGCACGAGCTCGATTGCCAAATCATCAAGTGGTGAGAGAAGGAGTGGGACCGGACAAGGCACCGTGACCGGAGGAAAACAAGGCATGGCCCAAGCTATTGCCGAGATGACCAAAAGGTATCATATATTCATATATAATACATTGGCATATATAATACATTCGATTGTTACCGACATATAAACTTAAATAAATTATCTAATTATAACATATATTTATATAAGTTTATAAATTAAATAAATTAATTTAAAAAAAATTGATAAATATAAATATTTTAAAATAATTTATTTACTTTCTAAAAAAAATTTAAAGTCAACTGAATTTTATATTAAAAATCAGGTAATATTTTAGACTCTCTATCTTAGCCAAAGTAGTTTCAGATAGTTCTTTAATTAATTAAAGCAAATATATCTAACCTGTTGAATTAATTACTCGTGATTAGATCCTCTTACTTCCAACAAATAGAAGAAGACGTTAAGAAGTACTCGAAACAAATCACACAGATGAGATCTTCGATATCTAATTTCAAGATGAAAGATATGACGGAGTTGGTCAATTTCCACAAAGCTATTGAATCTGTACTTGAAAATCTCACGGATGAATCGCAGGTCAGTTCAGTGCAAAATATCCGATATCACTCACACACACACATCAATTATGAGAATGGTGAATGAATGAATTTTAATGGGCGTGTAGGTGTTGTCACGATTTGAAGGTTTCCCCACGAAGAAGTTGGAAGCTATAAGAATGGCTGCAGCATTATACAATAAGTTAAGTTCAATAGTTTCAGAGCTTCAAAATTGGAACATAGTTCTTCCCTCGGATCAGTTCCTGGACAAAGTTGAACGCTATTTCAACAAGGTGATGATAACTAATGATTCAACACACACACACATATCCAAACTAGTGATTAACTAAATGCTACAACAATACATTGGTGATGATGATACTAAGCTAGGTCATTAACTAATTAAATAATTAATTGCAGATAAAGATAGAAGTGGATGCATTGGAACGAACCAAAGATGAAGAGTGCAAGAAATTTAAGAGTCAAAACATTGAATTCGACTTTACCATCCTCACAAAAATCAAGGAGGCAATGGTGGATGTTTCCTCCCACTGCATGGAGTTAGTGCTCAAGGTATATATACATATATATATATAATCTTCATCACAAAAACCTAATCTGATTTGTTTTTACATGAACGATTTTATCATAAATTTTTGGCCTTTATAATGACATGAACAGGAGAGACATGAAGCACATTCATCAAGATCAAAGTGTAAAAATGGGAAAATGTTGTGGAGGGCGTTTCAATTCGTATTTAGGGTGTACACTTTTGCGGGTGGGCAAGATGAACGAGCAGACAAGCTAACCAGAGAACTTGCTCGAGAAATAGAAAGCAACCCCATCAACGCGGCTTGATCTTATATATATATATATATATATATATATATATATATATATATATATATAAAGTGATGATGAATAGGAATTTGGTGAGGTTGTTGCAGCTATATAAATGCGAACCCATCACAAAAGAATCCCTTTTCCCCATAGCCATTTTGTATGATGATGGTCGGAGACTTGGTGTTGTTGGTTTTGATTTGAAGGAGATTTATTAATAATTAATTATGATTTAGATTTACAAATTGGGCTTGTTGATTAACTTCCTGTACTGGAAGCACTAAGCTAGGCCTGCAGCTTTACTTCTTATTATAATAATGTCATGCCTTTATGAATCTCCTAGTGTAATGTAATGAAACCCTTCCTTCTATTCTTATTACAAGACACTTTTTAAAAAAAAAGGAATGAGTGGCCCTTGTCACAAGTTTGATGCATTTTTTTCTCAATATCTAATTCATTGTTTTAAATACCAACATAGTTTAGTTTAGTGGAAGAGTTCATCACTCACAACGTTGTGAATCAAAATTTGAATCTCTATGGAAGATATACTGATATTTAGTGTTCACTAATATGTTGAATATGATTGCTTCTAATAGGAGGATACTTGTACTTAGCTAAAAAAATATCGTTATATTGTTTTAAATTAATATGAATATATTTGAAATTTTTTTCTTTTTAAATATGAAATTTATATTAATACCTACCAAACTAATTAAATATTTCTCTGATCCACTTTCTCTATCATCAACTTATTGATGTACGTGGATGGGTTAGATGCGCTACTACTTTTGTATAAAACTGTGCTCTCCCCCATAGTTAAGTAATAGCAGTACTTTTTTATGATAGATATATTGCAAACAAATGAATCCAAGTACTATGGACGTGGCAATCACGTATATATACACACGGGAGGTGAAGATGTAATTAGATGAGCAGGTATTAGGGACAGAAATAACTACATATAAACATTCCATGAATATAACGTCCCATATGATTGCCACGCCAACAATAATAGTCAGCTTTATAAATATCAATGGGAATCTCCCCGCCCACAGCAAAATGCAAATACATTGCACGTAGATTGTAGAGCCAGAAAACGGGTGAAAATGAGTTGAGTCCATTGCACTAGTTCATTTACACCCTTTTATCATGAGAGTTAGATTTGTAAATTTACTCCACAAATTGCAACCGGGTTTAAAAAAGTTGGTCCTAATGGGCCGAGGGTCTAAAAAGGCAGACCCGTTTAGGTGCCCTTTTATTTTTTATTTTTTAAAAATTGTTCATATAATACTAAAATTTTATATTATTAATAATGTTACAAATATTTAGTTCTTATTATATTTTTTAAACATTGAATTTTCTTAAATAGTTTGATTTATTTGATTTTTCACAATGATTTATTTATTTAAATTTTAAAAAAATAGGTTAATTTAGAAATTATATAATGATTTTAATTAGAAATTTATGAGTTTTAAAAATAATGTATCTCAATTTAAAGTAAAATAATAATTAAATTATAAAACTTAAAAATAAATTTTATTTTAATTAAAATGAGTTTAGGCCAGTAAAAACAAACTCTATAAAGCTGATGACTTCTAATTAGGGGTTTTATAGGTTTTATAGAAGTTATACGTCGGGCATCTCGTGAAGGTTCGACTCTTATTCCCAGATATACATGTAATATTGTTGAAAAGCTTCACTTTGTCGTACTCAATGCTTATACCTCCAATGGTGACATGGCCTTTTCCAAAGTGAGGCACAAGAGTGACCACCACGTGGTCATCTTCACCAGCACCCAAATCCTCCACCAACTCTGTTATCCCAATCCTCATACTAGTCTTCATCTTCTTCTTCTTCCCCTTCTTGTCATTGTGCTTGTGCTTATGAGGCATACTCACAAAACTCCCCGCAAACTCCGTCTTCCTGGGCCCACCACCGTCACCGTCTTCTTCTTCATCATTCACATACACATCAAACTTCACTGCCACGTCACTCTCAAACTCAATCCCTTCAATCACTAACACCTCCTCATCCTCTTCCTTCTCCTTCCTACTCCTTCCCTTCTTCTCTCTCTTCACAACTTTCCTCACACTCGCTTCTAGAACCACAGGGAACTTCACATCACCCTCACCGTTACTCGCATGAGCCTCACCCACACCGAATGTTTTCTTCAGTGCCTTCAAAACCCTACTTCTGCGAGGCGTAGGCTTGGCTTGTAACCAAGGCATATTCACGTCCTGGTACACGTAACCTAGCTTTCTTGTATCAAGACAATCCATGATTTTGACGCGTACGAGGTTCTTGTTCTCGTCGTAGAATAAGAACCCTGATTCTAACCAGTCTGGGTCTGTGAGGTCCTGTCTTCTTCCACCGAGAGTTTTCCAGATTTCCCACATTCGATCGATGTTGGAGTGATGGGAATAGAAGATGGGGTCTCTTGCTGCAGAGTAGAGGCTTCCCATGTCCTCGAAGTTCGGTTGGGTGTTATCTCCGGTCCAGACGTGGACCGGACCGTGAGGAACGTTCTCCACCGACCCGCCTCCGGGGTCGCTGTCGTCTCCGGCACGGAAGGGTTGTCCGAAGAATAGGGAAGGTGTCCTCGAACCGGATACCATTTGTCTGTACATTATGTTGAGATTTGTAGCCGCTTGTTCGTCCGAACTTGTCTGTATCAAAAATAAAATAAAATTATATTGATAAATGTACTTTTTCTGAATTTTAGAAGAGAATAGAAAGTTCGGAACTTTGTATTTGTTTACGGTTCCGGGGGGGGGGGAATTTCGAAGCTTTACTGTAAAATGTAAACGTAAATGCTCATTTGATCACTAAACAATTTGTTGATAATATATACGTACTGTTATCTTCTTGTTAATCGTTACTCGAGTGACTAGGTTGCTAATAATAATGTACTATTTTAAATTTGAATACTATTAGTAAAATTATATTAAAAATTTGAAATCAAACAGAACACAGACTTGTATTAATTAAAATTGCACGGTTTTAATAAAATAAATATATGACAATATATAATAATTAAATCCAGTTCATTAGGTGCTGTAGCTATTAAAATGGATTATACTCTTGAGGGTCAACTCGTTAACCTTTTGAGAAAATAATACTACCTTGGGTTCTTAATATAAGAGTTTGCTTGTAATGCTCCTTTAATTATGATAATATCTGATCATAAATATGAGCTAGTCTCTATGTGTGAAATTTGTCCACACATATAGCAATGTTGCTCAGGTTTATGTCTTCCTCAGTAATAAAATTTTTAATGAGGGATTTTTCTCTAATCTCCCCTAGTTTATTTAAAATATTATAATATGATACCGCCGTGTCTGTTGAATAACAGTTTTATTAATATAGATAATAGGATTTTGCAAGTTGAATAATAATATAACAGTTTGATTTCAAAATAACAAAAATAAAAAACTCATACCTGGTCTTCGACGCCATTGAAGTTAAGATCCACATGTGTTGGGCTTTGATGATTGGCATTTCTGAGAGCATCGTAAAGTGGCGAATTAGGATCAGAATACATGTTCGGAATCGGCATGCCGTCCGGTGAATCCCAGTTCCAAAACGGCAAAGCAAAATTAGGGTCACGGTCTTTGATCAAGCTGGCCAATATTCTCTCGTAGAAATAAAGGTAACAACGATGAAAGGGAAAGAAAAGCCAAGAATTATGAACTTGAAGCTAAATCAGGAAACCCTACTTGGTGATAAGAACCATCACAGTAAGCACAGTGAATGTAGGCTTGCTGAGTGAAGTTACGAGGATCATCTTGTGGCAGAGCTTTCATGCGACGAATGGCTTCTTTGTAGTTGTCTACATATGTAGCATCTACTAAATGAGCCGCTGGTCGGGTTCTAAGGGTAGGGTTTGGTGGAGGAGTGAAGTTTATGATGTTTGAGGAGAGTTGTGGAGGGCAGCAGTTGGTCGGTTTTGCACCGGAGGGGAGGTCTGGTGGGCCGCATGCCGTGAGGTCCGGTGGTGGGATTGGGGCGGCAATGGAAGACAATGGGTCGTTGTGGTGGTGAAGGGCACCGTAGAGACCTCCTAGTCCTAGGAGGAGGTTTCTTCTTGCAAGGCTGGGAAGGATTTGGTGGTGATGGTTTTTAGGGTTTTCATGGTCAAAGTTATTGTCTTTTGTGGCTTTGCATTTCACTCTGGAGGCATAGTTTGAAATCTCTATTGATTTGATGGCTTTGGGGTCATTGTATTTGAATAAGGGATGATTAGAGAAGAGTGAAGAAAGAGATAGAGAAGCCATGATCATGAGCTTCTCATACTTGCAATTTCCATGATCTTGAGGATGAAAGACTTACATATATACACACACTCCATGCCTTAAGGTAAAACATATTTATCTAATTTGATTATATTAAAAAAGTTAGTTAAATTAATTAGTATGATATATTTTTTCTAAAACACCTTAACTATTTTCCTTAATTTCATCCATAGTTCTCTCACTTTATTATTGTTAGAGAGCATCAATAGAAATAAATTTAAAAAAATTAATAAATATGGGAACATAGTCTTACATTAGAGAACAAGTTCAAGTATTATATTAAGGAAATGGAGGGAATGTATATAGTGATTTTATCCAATTAATATTCTGAAGAGCCTGAAGACCACCACCGATCTCTCGGGAATTGAGTTAAATAACAGTATTTGAATATCAGCTAGTTAATTTTTTGGGAGGCAAAGATTGACATTGACATTAATAATCACGTGGTCTGAAATTTATTGTGTATAATAATTAATTAACACAAGTTAGATTAAATTCATTTGCAGATAGTCTGGTCATCTCCAAGTTGCATTATATCTGATGCCCAATGATACGCAGTTTTTCCCGGAGATCGATCAACTTGACATTACTTTATAATTTTGTTTTTTTTTCGGCTTTTGGATCCCAGTATTATAATAATAATTGGCGTATTTGAATATACTTCTTCTTGTTGATTACATACGTAAGAGTTAATTTAATTAGAATAAATAAATGATTAGTTCTACCAAATTTATCGGTCTTTTGTATTGAACATTGAAGGAGGACGTCCTTTGAATGTTTTAAATATAGGATAATAAGTAAATAATTAGTTAATGTGGCGATAAGAACATGCTAGTGAGATTATATCATTATATATATTTGAGATTTTTTTGAAGTTATATTGTTGTTTCTCTTGCGGAGGCTGTAACTGAAGGAACGTTTAGTTGAATCTACCGTCATCACTTTATATATGTAATGGAATTATAACCAATGTTGGCACGTCATTGATCCATAAAATATTTAGATAGTTCAACTTATTGGGATAGTAAAAGTTACAAATACCTAAGCTTCAAACTAGTAAATATGCTTCAAACTAGTTACGAAATAGTTATTTAGAATAGTGCTAGTACAATTAATACTCGCAATTTTTTTTAAAAAAATCCTAATTAAATTAAGATGAAATACCAAAATCCAGATTCAAATCTACAATTTTGAAAAATTCTTAATTAAATTAAAAAATATTGTGTATAAACTAAGTGCCCGCCATCCCAAATGGGTTTTTTTATAAAAAAAAAATCACGGTGGCTTCTGGATTTTTGAAAACCGGGGTATTTAGGTGGTGTTTTGGAAACTGAACTTTTTTTTTTCAAAAGAAGCTTTGAATAAGAAGCTCAAAAGTATGGCTTTAAAAAAAAGCCACTTCTGCTACCATTAATCTAAACATAAATCACATTTACAATCTGAATTTTATCCTATCTGAATTTTATAAAAATCATATTTAAAAAAAGTCATTTCTGTCACCGTTAACACAAACAGACCCTAAGCAGTCAATCAATAATCATTTATCTAGCATGTGAATTCATATTTGATTTTTAATGATATTCATAGGTAAAAATTTATGGTTTTTGAATTATATGATGTTTAATTATCTTAACTTTTCTCTCAAGAAATTAAACGAAAGTCAAATTGTAAATCTAAGTTTATTATATATATATATATATAATAGATATTTAAGATGTGAGAATCTACTATATTTATGCCAAAACCGGCCACGTGAGGTAGTTGTTTTTAGAATCTTTTATTAAACGCTAGATTGCACATGTGAGAGTCAAGTTATTCCATACTACACATGAAAGATTTGTTCAACCAAATCTCTTGGTGATGAAATGTATAAATATAGTTTAAAATATATTGAGGCTGATGTCTTATATTTTAAATTTTAATATTTATATAATAAAAATTGTAAAAAATTATTTACTTTTTCGCATATATAAAAAATTTAGATATTATCCTTATTCGTATTTTCAGAAATATGTAATGAATGCCTAAAATATATAATTAATTAAATATATGGAATCACTTTGGTGCATATTTTATTGGGAGAAAATAATTAATGAACTTGATAGTTTAATATACTTGGAAGAATAAAACTTTCATAGATAAAAAGTATATATGTTTTTAAAATATGAAGATTCACGATCCATTGCATATATGCATTGAATCCTCTCTGTCGTACCAAGACTTGTTCTGAGTGATGAGGTAGATTGAGTGTGAGCACATGATTTTCAAATATGTTGACCATCTATATATATTATATTATTTCATTGACCAAGAAAATTATGAATTAATAGTTCTTTGTGTGATAATTAATTTAATACTCATACAAATCGAATTTACATGTAATAAAAAAATTCTTGCACATAATATTACCAAAAATTATATTGAGCTTTCCTTTGCTGCTTCAATCAAATTTCCTCACGGCTTCTATGTTAGTTCTTGACATTATATTTTAGAGAAATATTTATATATTAGGATTGTTTTTCCGTCAAAATAATTTAAACCAATTTAATTAGACTTATCATAATAAACGATGTATACTTTCAATTCAGTTTTCAATTAGTGAATTTAAGAATTTTTAATATATTTTAAAACCTGATATATATTTTATGTAGTTATTATAATTTTTGTTTAACTTACAGAGTATGAATACAACCATGAGGCTTTCTTTGGTCAGCATCTGGACTTTATTCGGATGTGTTTAATTGTTCTTTCTCTTTTTATAGTTCTTTATTTGAAATGGTTGTAAAAAAGGTTCTTTATTTGAAATGGATTTTGGGTATATTTTCAATGATAATTTTGTCTCGGTTATGAAATTAACTGTGATTAAGTTTATTTTAAGTTATGAAATTTTTCTACTACTAGAATCTACAACTAACTATTTTAGTTCTAGACTGCTACTAGTAGAAAAATTTCTCATAAGAAAATCAATCTTGTTTTCCTAAAGCACCTATTGAATGTAGAAATGAATGGATTTTTTTTTAAAAAAAAAAGATTTGGAAAAGCTTCTCAATTATTAAGGCCAAAAAATCATGTTAAAATCATTTTAAAAACATACTAAAAATTATTTTGACAGAAGAAAAGTCCACTTGAAGAAAAACCTATTCAGAACCTTCAAAATTTGACTTCCAACCGAATTACGTAATTTGAGCTTCAATTGACTTTTTAGGTTTACAGCTTTTTAGGTTGAGTGATTTTTTTAATAGTTAATTGCTGTATGTTGTTAAATTACGTCCTTAACCCCATCCCCTTGTAAAGGCCGCTTTTCTTAAGCATGTAAAACAAAGAGTTCAAGTGGAGTAAGCAATTCGGAACGCCTCCTCTTTTCTTCCAATCTAAATCATTCAAAATGATGATCTTATGATTAGAAAAGAAAAGGAAAAAAAAAAAAGGATGTGAAGGGAAGAGGAGGGGTCTGACCGACTAAACTAGAAAGGGGCCGTTAAGTGGAAAAATTACACGTAACCAAAAAGTTAAAAGATAAAAACCACTAAATATTAGTCGAAAGAAAATCAACTCAATCGCCTCTAAATAAATTTATATTATGGGTTCGAATAATTCACCAATAAAATTACGGGTTCGAATTGTTTTCATTTACTAGGACCTATCAATGTTTAAATTTGAACTAGTAAGTACTACTGTAGTAATAATAATAAATACCATATATTTGTTTGGAAAAAAATTAGAGCATAAAATTCAAACGCAAGTGGGGAAGCAATTCAAGATGATGAGGTGCTCCAAAGTCCTAATACGATAAAATCACAAAACGTCGTTTAAAACTCAGACCCAAGTTCCTTATTCAATTGGGTTAGGTATCTCCAATATAATCACTCTATTTCTGCCTTTGAAAAAAAGATGACAAGAGTAGAGACAAAAATTAATTAGATTAGAAGAGATATTCCAATTCTTAGTTTAAAAGCGTGATCGAATCTACCACTTCTCACTTATTGGGAGCTTCTATGCCCCAAAAAAAAAATTAAGGTAACGAAAATAAACTTGTGAAAAATCTCTCAGTCTGCAATAAGCTCAATCTTGATACCTCTGATAGTGACAAGACCTTTCCCATACCTCGGAACCAAAGTCACACGAACACTATCATCGTCCTCAGCTTCTAAATCCTCCAACAAATCACTCAACCCTAACCTTAAATATGTAATAACCTTCTTGTTCTTGTGCTTGTGCGTGTGAGGCACACTCACAAAACTTCCTGCAAACTCTGTATTATCTGGCCTTACAACCTTATCATCTTCATCATTCACAAAAACATCAAACTTCACAGCGTCGTTTCTCTCAAACTCAATCCCTTCAATCACCAAAACCTCCTCTTTCTCTTCCTTCTCCTTCTTACTCCTTCCCTTATTCGGCCTCTTCACAATTGTACTCACTGTAGACTCCAGAACCATAGGGAATTTCACTGTTTTTGAAGAAGTCTCAACTGCTTGAGCTGCTCCCACACCGAAAAGTTGAGGAACCAGTGCCAACTTTCCAGGTTTCGAAGATTTACGACGCGGCGTGGGCTTAGATTTGAGCCATGGAATGTCGACTTCTTGGTAGACGTAGCCGAGTTTTGTTGTGTCGAGGCAATCTTTGACTTTGACGCGTACGAGGTTGTTGTTCTCGTCGTAGAAGAGGAAGCCGGAGTTTAACCAGTCTGGGTCGGAGATGTCTCTTCTCTTATTATTGCCTCCTAGGGTTTTCCATATGCTCCACATTCTGTCGACGTTGGAATGATGACAGAAGAAAATGGGGTCTCTGGCTGCTGAGTAAAAGGTTCCCATGTCTTCGAAGTTAGGTTGGGTGTTGTCGCCGGTCCATAAGTGGACCGGACCGTGAGGGATGTTCTCGATCGAGCCAGCACCGGGGTCCGGGTCATCTCCGGCTCGGTAGGCACTCCCTAAGAATAGTCTGTATATTAAAATTTAAATAAGTACAAGAAATATGAAAAAATACCATGAGAAGGAATATAATAATGGAGCAGCATGTAATAACTAATAAGTTTAGAAAATGACAAATATTTGTTGTCACTAAATATCCTCTATTGAGCATTTTTATTTTATTCAAAAAAATATACGATCCTTAATGTAACAGTGGACTGACCAATTATATTTGGGAAGATTGAGCTAAATAAATTGGGGATTTAATGTTATTTTATTTCTCTAAAATATGTATGTGTATCATTAGACTATATATCATTTTATATGTCAAACATATTAATTTAGAAAAAAATTATAAATATAAATATGTAAAAGTAATTTATTTATCTTTATTAATCACTAAGTTAGTGAACTCACTCTTAGATTAAGGATCAGATAGATGTAGTATTTAGCATGACTGATGGTTATTATTAAAAAAATTAAATAAATTGGACAAAAGTCAACAAGGTGAGATCCAGGCATATATTTTCAAAACATTTGAAAAATTAAATTTTACTTACGTTGGAGTTTTAGCGTTGGAGACCATTTGCCTATACATGATGGTGAGATTACTGGACACGACTCTACGATCGTTATTACCGGAAGAAGCATCTTCATCGATATTAAAGTCAAGGTCAGTGATTGTGGGAGGTTGGTGTTTAGCACTACGAAGAGCATCATATAGAGATGAAGCAGAATCTGTGTAAATCGCCGGAATCTGCATGCCGGCAGGAGAATCCCAATTCCAGAACGGCAACGTAAAACTAGGATCTCCGATCAAACTCCCCAAGATTCTCTCATGGAAATAAAGGTACCAACGATGAAAGGGAAAGAAAAGCCAAGAATTATGAACTTGAAGATCGAGATCAGGAAACCCTACTTGGTGATAAGCACCGTCACAATAAGCACAATGGATGTTAGCTTGTTGTGTGAAGCTACGTGGGTCGTCGGCCGGTAGGGCTTTCATGAGCTTAGTGGCTTTCTTGTACTTTGCTAAGTGGTCGGCGGTGACCAAGTGAGCCGCCGGTCTAACCCTAAGGGGTTGGTTAGAGGAAGGAAACTTGAAGTCTATGATTTTTGAGGAATTTGGCGGGCAACAATTGGTTGGTTTTGCGCCGGATGGTAGATCCGGTGGGCCGCAGGTGGTCAGGTCTGGGGGGGACACCGGAGAGGCGAAGGCGAATGGGTTGGCGGCGGCAGCACTACAAAATCCTCCTAGGCCAAGGACAACATTTCTCCTATTAGCTAGAACATGATGAAGTTGTTGATCTTTTTCTTGGGATATGTTTTTAGGGTTTCCAGGGTCATCATCATTATGCATGGTTTTGCATGAGATTTTGGAAACATGATAGCGTTTTGGTTTGGTGTTTCTGGAGGGTCGACGTGGATAAGAGAATATTGGAGACGAGGAATAAGTAGGAGGAGGAGAAGAGACATTAATGGCGGAGGGCAAAAAGGAAAGAGATGATGATGATGAGAAAGAGGCCATGTTTTTGCTATAAATGTTGGTTTGAGACGATAAAGGAAAAAGAAGGGTCTAAGGCTTTTTATAATGAGATTGTGAAGACCTTTCCCTGGAAAAAAAAAAAGCAATAACAAAAATTGGCAGAGAGATCTATTTGGAGACTTTTTATTCAGAGAGTTTCCGTAGGGTTGATGATTTCTCGAAGATGAGGTTTGTTTGAATCAAGCCTTCAATATTTTGACATTTCATTACTGCATTTACTAATAATTTTGCTAATAAATGAACTACTCCTCAGATCCCAAGTAATTCTCTGTTCCTGACTATGTGACACTTACAATATATTTTACCCAAATAAAAAAACTTAGAAAACAAAGGGTTTTTGTCATTTTTTAATAAATGTGCTTCTTTAGATAACTTGTGTTCTCTAGACGTGTGTAACTTAACACCTCAATTAACACTTTGTTTACCATTAAATCTTATTAACTTTATCTTAAAATTTAGTATTGTATTTAATATAATATTATACCCTAGGAGAACAAAAGCTACCACTCTA
The DNA here is from genome assembly GCA_037074505.1 of Albizia julibrissin. Taxonomy (NCBI): domain Eukaryota; kingdom Viridiplantae; phylum Streptophyta; class Magnoliopsida; order Fabales; family Fabaceae; genus Albizia; species Albizia julibrissin. The sequence goes on from CM073479.1 coordinate 40,644,463, forward strand.
GTCCTATTTATAAGTTCATTTTGACAAAAAATTTTGGTCCTCATTATAAGTCTAGTTTCAAAATAATAAATGCACTTTTTACTTTTTTGCCCTTATTAATTGTAATAAATAACAAGAATTTATTCATGTTGACTTTTGGAGCCAATAATAGATAATGGCAAAATTGGAAATTTAGCCCATAATTAATGAGTTAACTAACTCTCCTTGGTATGTAACAGTTAATTAATTTGGACTTATAAATAGGAAAAAAGTAGTATACTATAATAAATTAAAAGTAAAATTGTACATTCATATAAAATATAGGTATACATGGGCAGATAAAAAAGTTCAAAACAATAAATTTGTCATATAGGCACGCTAAAAATAATAACCTCTAACATCATGTTAATTTCTACTCTTCCTCATTACACTTATTAAATATAGGCATAGATGAAATAAAAATATTTAATTTTTCTTAAAACCAAGTTAGTAAAAACCCGACCAGTCAATGAATGAGTCAAGACTGTGGTTCAAGGGTTAGTGATTTAAACCGGTGGTAAATAAAAGACATATTTAAGATAAAATGTAACATTACCTACTAAAAGCACACATATAGTATATGTTATAGTAATATATTCATATATAATCAATATAAAAAGATCAAACCAATTTAAAAATTTGACTCTAATAAAAAAGACCCTAGAAAATGCAAATTTTTATATTTTATCAATATTTTTTTATTTCCTTTTCTATTTTCATTTTTCTCCTCTCATTTTTTTTCTTTTTCTTAGTATACATTTTTCTTCCTGAAGTTCTTGCATTTCATGCATATTTTGGCAATTTTTTAATTAAAAGAAAAGTGACCCGGGTCAACCCAACCCAACCAATTTACCCTGGGTTAGACCAGTATGTCCCAAGTTAGAACTAGACACTCTTCTTCCAATTTCTCTACTCATCCGGACTGGATAAGGTGATTGGGTCAACCTGATCAATCTGGTCTGGATTTTAATATTATGCTTATAACTAACAAATACATTATAAAAAGGACTAAAATAAGACATATTCTAGAATAATAATAACAAGTGGGGGTATTGTATTTATGTATTATACATATGATTAATTTTCGAGGATGTAATAACAATTAACAAGCGAAAACGTCTCCTCTTTTCTAATATTTCTGCATTGATTATTTACCTGAAGCTTTTATTGGAAAAAGCACCTGTTATGTATTTGAATTAGACAGTTCTGCTTGTATTATAACTAGTTCTCCATGAGGTAATCCTTCTTGCGTATAAAACTTGATTGATTATTATTATTTGTTCCTTTCGTTTTCATCTAACATATACTTCTTCCAATCTTTATTGTAAGACATGTACTCAACCATCTCACTATAATTAAAAAAAAAGATATATAATTATGTATGTTTTAGTTAAACAAGTACCTATCTAATTTGTAGATCTATTAAGGCATAGCTAGCGTGAAATACACGATTCATTTTATTTTAGTTTCTTAATAATAGAAGTAAGACCGTGTGAGTAAACTAGAAAGTGGTCATTAAGTTGAAAATTTGCACGGAAACCAGAATTTATGAAAGAACCAACTCAATTCGATCCCCTCTAGATAAATTTATGGGTTCGAATTATTTTCATTTAGGACATATCATTGTTCAAATTTGAATTAGTCAGCAATAATAAATACTCCTTCAGTTATAGTTATTTTAAAAATAAGACATATTTATTATATTTATTATTTTTTCTTAATTTATCTCTATTGATACTCTCTTAATAATAATCAATGAGAAAGAGAAATGAGGTAATTAAAAATGATAACTATGGTAATTTAGAAAAAAAAAACATAACTAACTTATCTAACTTTCCTTAATCTAATTAGATTAGGTAAATAGGTTTAATATTAAAAACATAATTCCGAAGGGAGTATCAAATATTTGTTTGGGAACAAAAAATAATTAGAACATAAATTCAAACGCAAGTGGCGAAGCAATTCAAGATGATGAGGAGTTCCGATGTCTCAATACGAAGTCGATATTAATGGTTGAAAAAAAGGATCATCGTAATTCGTAGAGGTTGACAGGAAACTGCACAAGCTCAGAACCAAATTTCGAATTTCAATTGAATTAATCTTTCCAATATAATCACTCTATTTTTTCTGCTTTTGAAAAAACGATGATATAAAAAAAATAGTACTACCTCTGATCCTAAATTTATGTCTTAGTTAACTTTTTTTGAAAGATTAAGAAAGCTAATTAAATTATTTTAAAGTATTCATATTTATCTTTTTTTTTCTCCAAACTAATTTGTCATATTGATAAACTAATATATAATTTAACTATATACAATATATGATATGATTAAATAATTTATTTCATTTCTTTAACTTCTATAAAAGGAGTCAATCTTTTTATGGAGTGCTCAGATATTTTCAGTGAGAACATCCACCATGAATGAGGACAAACTCATGCATATGTCCAGCAAATCATAATAATGTCGAAGTTGAATAGTACCTATGACATTGCGTGTTAATCCCAAACATTAGTTTCCGTTCCTCATTTTTTTTTTTTTTTTGTAAATTCAAACATGATGGCCGATTTTTATGGGAAAAATTGTTTAAAAATTGAACACGGTGAAATTTTGTCCTAACTCTCTTTGATTACATGTGACATATTTTTAATTTTATGTGAGTGTCTTCTGTTTTGCACATAGTTAAAAATATGTTGTATATAACTAAAAAAGAGTTTGCACTTGCTCAAAATATGTTATATTTGAGCCTTTAAACAAATTTCAGATACCTTGAGCCATAAATGTTACGGCGAGGAATTTTTAAATTTTACCCATTTTCCCATTTTTTGTATTATATATGTTGCTTCCCTGTTTTATTCTTGTACTACTACTACTCTTTTCAAGGGAAAAGTAACCTGATTCATTCATATAGGACTTTGATTACTTGAATAAAAACAAAAACTCCCATGTTAAACAAAAAAATATTATTATTTAAAAAATTTGTATTAAGTCAAATTAGTGAACCCAACCCCACGTTATTTTTCCTTTAACGAGTGTCAGATTAAACCGGGTTAATTTTTTCCCCCACCCATATCAACCAAACCTTGAACTTGCCCGGCTCACATCAGCCGGAAGAAAACTTGCATAACCCAAATAACGTGATGTATTCAAATTTGAAACCCATTCAAATCAGAACGGGATATTGAATACGATTGAGCTCAGACGTCTCTGCATCTCTGTTTGTTTGAGATTATGTTTGGGACCCACAAAAATGATTATTCATATAAATTGAGACAAAACTCTTCTCACATACTTATCTCGTATACCATAAATCATACTTGAAAAACTACTTTTAAAAACTCTAATCGTTATTTTAAGTAAGTATAATAATGCAAGCACAGTGTAATGGTCAAAACATGAAGTTCTCGTGTGAAACTCGAAAAACAAGTAACTTCTCAAATAATAATTCTGCTGAGACTTTTAGGACCAAGGAATAGTCCCTCTTAGAGGGTGAGAAATGCCAATAGCATACTGATAGAAATTCTTCTGTGCTAATCTTTCTACATCAATGCAAGAAATGAGACTTTGTCAACTATATATATATATATATATATATATATATATAAGAAGCTTCAGTGAAGAAACCGCTCATACTGTCTCCTGTATCCAGGATTCACATTTACCAGATTCAAGAGTAAGATCCTTAGATAAAAAATCTGATAGGAATTTGAAGTTAGAAGTAAAAATAATTCTTACCCTCGTAACTCATCATCACATTTGGTAGGACATTGAACAAAATTGTGCATGTTTATCTATTACAGAAGTTGTTCTAACTTCTAAGTAATACTTGAAAACTTGGGTATTTCCCAATTCCCAGGAACAAACATTTGGCCCTATGATGACTTACTAAGAATATGTATGTGAAGGCCGCACTTTTAATTGCAACCTATTCACAAACAAAACAATCTAGCAACCAAAACTTTTATTTTTAGTATCCAGTAAGTAAAACTAGAACAAAAATTTCCCTCTGGAAATGGCAAATAATCATAAATTAATAGGATTTATTGCCTAGCCTCTCTTAATCCCACTAATATATAATAAATTCCTAATTACTACTTCAGTGGATAATAAACATTACAAAATCAAATCATGGCCACGTTCACATGGCATGGTCCTGGAAACGTGAGTGTTATTTAGAGCTTCTTGTTCTTCTTTCTTCCTTTCACTTGCTTCTCTAAACTTCTCATCCTCTGACTAATCATAGACGAAGAAGATATCTTCTGACCTGGAAGTTTCGGTTGTCCAACTGGTGCCGAGTTAGATTCTGTCGTCACTGATGAATCTTTCTTTGCTGTTGGAAAGAAAGAGAAGGGGGATTGTGGTGCCTGGGTGGGCCCTGCAACAGGTATTTGTGGAATGCCCAATGCCTTCTTAACGCCAGGAACTTTAAGCCCTGCAAAATTCATAAACAAAGAATATTAACGATTTTGTCTCATCCATTATTTGAAATGATATGAAAAGAACTTGATTAATTGCACAACTGAAAAAAATTTACAAATTAAATCTTAAAAAGAACAAGGCCAGTCGCAAATTGTTTTCTAAAAAATTGCAAATCTAGGAAGATAAAAGCGTCAAACACCTAGGAAAACAACTTTTAACTTATAATTGGGGGGTGAATCATGAGAGCATTTAAATAATTTAACTGTTAAACTTTGTCCACTTAAGGACCTTTGCTCCTTCTTCGAAATTTTAGAATGTTTTGGCACCTTACTGGAATTAACATTCCTCTAAAACAGAATTGATGATAGCAGCAGATCACAGTACTCAAAAAATGCTGGGGGTACTAGAAGATAGATTTCGCTGCAGAAGAACCAATTTTCTCGAAATATTACAAACTTTTTGACCTTAAAATGTGGTTGTTAAAAACTAACTAATAATGAAACTCACTAAAATTGCAGACCAACACCACCCCCCCCCCCAAAAAAAAGAAAAAATCCAAAAAACAAAGACCATGGGGACATCGACTGACCAATAGCTGAAAGTCACCGTCCAATAGAATTACCAATGAAAATGAAACTAACTATATGCCTTACAACATAATGATCAAGCATGCATGTCCCAAATATCGTAAAGAAAACAATTCTGCTCGCATAAAGAACTTAAAACTCCTTACCTAATCCGTACCCAAGTGAAAACAAATTTGATGTAATCCAGTAACAAAATATAGCCTGCAAAATTGTACAAATGACAAGTGAGACTGCGTACAAATATTGAAGCAAAGTAAAGCTGTTCTGGTCTGGGGGAAAACAAACAAGCACACACTTGATTTCGCTATCAGCTATATAAATCCTCCCTCTATCCATCATTAGAGAAGATAAAGGATCAAGATCGGGAGAGAATAAAAAGATTATGAAAGGAAGCTTTCAAATAGAGACAAAAATATGCTTTTTCATTTCCTTTTGAACACAGGATAGCCAATAATTATAATATATAGAAAAAAGTAACTATTGTGTGTTATTTGCAAAAAGTGAATTGTGTTTTCTGAAAATCTTTATTGGTCCTGTTCTAGAGGCTGAAGTCATAAATAGGTCAAATGGAACCAACTTTAGTGGAACTAAAATACAGAGCCACAACTACTTGAAGTGCAGAGGTTGGAGCATGTATTCCCTCTAAATAGGTCAAATGGAACCAAATTGAAGTGCAGAGTTCACCTTTGGAAATCCCATGGTAAAAGGAACTGTAAAAACAGCAAGACCCCTAGAGACATTTTTCATGGTGCCAGCAACAGGATTTCCTTCCATACCTTCTTGCATATTGCACTGTAGAAAGTGGGGAAAAAAAATCAATATGGACATAAAAATAATGTACAACTCCACTCTCATCAAACCATTATTTTACGGCAAAAAGACCCTAATAGATCATAGTGAAGAACATAAAAACAAATATAAAGGAAAATTCAAAAGGTCATTCCTATGAAAGTCTATTTTCTTTGTCCTTTGTTTGCTTAGATGTGAAGCATTATCCCTTCAGACCATGAATTTGTCCCCAAAGTTCACATGCAATAAGATAAACACAGATGAGTGAATGTTTCAAATAAGCTTTAACACAATGGTTTCTATGTTACACTAGCTTTTTAACAACCCCATACAGTAAATTTAAAGCATAAGAGAAAGTTGAAAAACAAGTTTCTATCGAGAAAATGCTCACCTCTACTGTTATTAAGAATGACAACGCAGTCAGAATCGGCATAATGTACAAGGTATCTGGTGTTGAGAGATCAAGGAACCAGGAGGCTCCACCATTTTTGAATGATGGCATTTTTTCAGCCATGTTTGTTATCTGGCAAATAATACAAGGATGAAAAAGGTAAGGGATAATTAATAGGTTTATCAAACTAAAAAATTTAAATTTAATTGGAAGAACTTCAAAAGTGTCTTACCGCAAGGAAAAAGCTGACAAAGATAGGACCTTGAATAAAGAGTCCTTTCAATGGAGTAAATGGACTCACACCATATCTGCATTACCATAATCACAATTGTCAAATGAAATATGGTAAACAAAGAATCCATTACGTGTTGGTTTACACATAAAAAGCTGGTTCCATGATGCCAAGGACCAGTGAGTAGGACTAGTAAATCTCAAAATTCTCTAATGTTTAATTATAACAAGTATTCTTCCACAACCTTAATAATCTATTTGAAAACCAATTTTTAAATCTCAAACCCTTGTGCAAGGCCACAGACTCTTTCCCTTTCAAATCTATTTGAAAACCAATTTTGAGGGATCAGACCATAACACCAAACCACAAATTTACAGGCAGAGAAAAGGCCAAAAGAGACCATTTACTGATTTCAGCTTGGGTAACCGCCACAAAGATTATCCCATCAATACATTATATCAAAAAATGAAAATTACATAAGATGACAGATTGCATGGTTCAATCATGGCATGAAAATCACCATAAAAATAATGCCAACTGCCGAGGATCCTTGTAGGAAGACTGGAAAATTACTTACTCATTGAACAGCCTCTTCATTTTCTTTTGCCCATCAGCAACAGCCATGGGATCCATAGCCTAAACAACAAATATTATTGTACTTAGAGAAGCATTGCTTTCAAAGAAAAACATTTGGTAGCATCTAATACATGTTATCCAGTATGGATATGGTTAAGAAAACACTTGCATCTCACAAGGGGACAAAATTTAGATAAAAATATTATAAAATCTTAAAGAAGCATCATATTTCAGGTTGGTGCCCATTCAGACTCATATTTCCAACAGGTTCTAGACTGTATTTCCGTAAAAATGAATGTTATTGTACTTAGAGAAGCATTTGTTTTGGAGAAAAACACTTGGTTGAATCTAATACGTGTCTCCAACAGCATGGATATAGATAACAGAACACTTGCAACAAACAAGAAAACAATATTTAGGCAAAAATATTATAAGTTTCCCAAAGAGGCATCAAGTTTCAGGTTGGTGCCCATTAAGCATCCTATTTACAACATGTTCTATACTGTTTTCCCCATGAAATTGAATAACCACGTTTTTTACAGAGCAAAAGAGACCGGTTAAATGGATCTAATTCAGGATGCCAGAGGTTCAGCCAAGACAAAGGACAATAGTTCTGATACTTAACAGGTAAACATACAAGTTAAATAATCATTTTTCATAAAGAAAAATTGCTTCTAGAGAATAAAACTTTCATATACAGGATCATGCCAATACAACTTGTTTTGGTACTGAAGCGCTAATACTTGCATAACAGGATCAGTTGCATTGCTTCCACCATTACCATTTTATTAATAGCAAGTTAGCAACAATTACCGCTAATCAAGAAATATGACTTTATAACATAAGAAACAGTTACCTTATCTTGCATCTCTTGTTTAATTTCCTCCAGGTGAGGCCTCATTAGCTAACACATGAAACGGTATAATTAGGTGCCAAGATTTATAACTACACAAAAATAAAAGTACAAAACAATTATGAATGCAATCATGGAAAAGAAAAAAGCTTAAGAGCCCTTTTAGAATAAGACCAAAGAAGGAATGGAGAAGGAAGAGTGGGACTTTTTCCCTCTGACAGACTAACCCTTGTTTGGCAGTCTAAATTTAATTAGGAGAAACTGAGAAAGGCGATAATGGAGGGCCCATTCCCATCAAATTGTTACCAACTCAAATTTTGGGGAAAATAAAGGGAAGGAACAGGGGAAGTAATTGCCGTTCCTTCACTTAGATTCTGCATGAAACAAACACATGGTAATAGGTAGTGTAACATACCGTAAGCTTACTGGTGGCCTTGAGTTGATTTATTAAGAGAGGGAGTGTTGCACCTCGAATAAAGAGGGTTGTTAGAGCTATAGCTGCCCACCTGAAAGAAAGAATGACACAGTAAAACGTTTTGTTTCAAACTTTTAGTGCGCTGAATCTCTTATGGAACATGAATAAAGAAAACATTAGAATATCAGCCCAGAATGTGCATCATGTTCTATAATATAAATGAGTAAAAGAACAATCTTGTTAACATAAAATGAAATTAAGCAGTCAAGAGAATAGCTGAAGATTCAAATTCTCCTTTATTATCAATCATAGAACTCATTCCTGATTAAATAGTGCTCTTCATATCAAGCTGGAAATCCCCAAATCATTTTAAAGAGTCTTTAATGAGAGTATTTTCTGGACTGATCTATGGTATCCACTAAAGCATGGTTATTTGGACAAATAACAGGACAAATTTGGATCCATATCAACCAAACAAGATATTTAACAAAAAGATATGTTAATTCAAACCCATAATCCCAGAAATAAAAAGGCACATGCAACCCACATGTATGCTTGAAAATCCTTCGTATCCAAGCAGATCGTTTTGTCTGTAAGAGAAGGAACACCTTCTCAGGGCATTATACCACAGAATGTCTTCCTATGGCATTTCTTGGTTTAATTATGTTGTTTCTTAATTTTAATTTCTTTTAATATATCTTGAAAGTACTGGGACAAGATACATATAAACTCACCAGTTTAATCCAGTGAATGTATGCACATAATCTATGAAATACTGCAAAGCTTGAACAGGTAAATATGAATCAGCAGCAGCTATTGCAACTTCACTAAGTACAGGAGCCTGAGAAGCAACGGCCTCCATGGTTGTGTCTGTAAGGACATTTGCTACATCACTCGTGAACTCAATATTATCAGAACCCTGATTAATTGTAGACATATATCGGCAAAAAGAAAATCCAGAGCATGGGACAAGGAAACTAGTTGAATTTAGTGCATGCCGAGAAGAGGCAGAAAACCCTGGTGATACATTTATAGAGCTTCCAAATGACCTATTTTGGAGATGACGACCAATTTCTGCTGCAGGTAAATTTTCATCTGGACATTCACGTTTACGCTCATCACTATGTGAAAGATAACTTAAAGATGGGTAGCATTTCTGATCAATGAGTTTCCCTCTAGTCAAGAGACTGCGTCTGTAAGCCATTGATATTTGTTGCAAGCTCTATCAAACAGAATCAAGTAACCAAATTAGACATATATCTAGGAAACTACTTCCTATCAAACAACATTGTCCAAAAACTGACCAATAGTTAATCTATGATACACAACATTTAATAATACACAATCATGCAGGACCATTGAAATGTCAAATAAGCAAAATCCAACTGCATATGTGGCATACTTGCAACTGTATGTGTGTTCACGTGGCCCTACTCAAAAATTTTCTCTTGTTGAACTCAGAAGTAGCCAAATGTGCATCCAATAAAAGTTGTGCATTTAGTGTGTTTGGATTAGCATTTGAAGAACAGTTTTTATGATTTATGAGGTAAGTATCTAAAAGGAGTTTTATCTTGGCTTGCAGAAAAAGGGCTTCTAAACCATGGTTTTGGCAGTTACTCAAACATGAAAATCTGAAAAAGTTGTACGCCAACAGTTGAATTTACACACGGTACAGAGAAGCTGTCAAGCCATTCTTCAAATGCATATCAACCGCCAGGAGTCACCAGTGCAATAATATTGCGTAAAAACACATTTCAAATCTTCAATCAACTAACTCTGAACCTAGCTTCATTCGATATGAAGGAAGTCTCAACTCATGATCTCCCGGGGGGGGGGCACAGACAAATAAGTCATTTCTGTAATATTTTCACCCTATTCTCACTCCAATTTACCCCAATATCAGCATCCAAATCTTACAGTATGAAAGCACCTACCGGGGTTAGATAATCCCCGAAGAAGCTGTACCGATCTGTAACAGCAAAAAGCAATCAATCCCCAGCGAAAATCCTGATACAAACAAGTGAATTAAAATATCAGAATAACAATACTAAAAACGAAGTAGCAAGCCCCACACATTCGCTGAAGCCATAAAAGTAGAAAATGAAAAGGCTAACAAATACGGAGATGGAGAATGAGTCAGAAAGCCAAGAACAGGAAGAAGAATATGAAGAAGAGATCGAACTGGCTAATTTGTGTAGGAGAAAAGCGCGAATTCTACAAGTTGAGCGGCTAGGGGTGAGAGCGGAGCTGATGGCCACTGTATGTGTTAGTAAGCGTCAGATTAATCATACGGTTTTACAATGTTAACTAAATTAATAAAATGGGGAACCAATAATAGCCGCCAATTTCAATGACTCTCGAGACTAAACAAGAAAACAAAACCATCGTGTATATTGGTATTACTGAAACGTTTATAATTATTTATATATATGTTTGAATTTATATTTATGTATAAATCTGATTCACATAAATTGAGATAAAACTCATCCACATATTTACTTTGTATATTGTAAAAACTATTTCGTAAACTATAAAAACTAACTCATATATCATAAATTATAATTAAAAAGCACATTTCAACTGCTATTCTAAACATTAAATCACGACACTTCTATTCTCTTTTATACACTGGTTGAGCATTTGATTAATTTATAAATATTTATATACAGACAATCCTTCTCTTATATATAGTTAATTCATAACTTTAAATCCCGAATAAAAAACTGTTTTTAAAAGACTATGGGGCTGTTTGTGATAGCTTTTTTGGATCGGGCTTATCATATAAGCCCGATTTACGTAAATCGAGATAAATCTCCTCCACATATTTATCTCGTAGACCGTGAAAGCACTTCGTAGACCGTAAAAGCACCTCGTAGACCGTAAATTACAATTCATAAGCACTTATACAATTTTCATAAGCTATTTCAAACAACCTCTATAATTGTTACAATCAATCTATAAATAATCACGATTAAAAACTCCCGAGCACGTATACAAAGAAAGAGGAGAGCAACTGAATTAGATCACTTAAGCAGCTTGCATTTACATTTAATCTGCACTTGCAGTACAACACACTTGGCAAGGAAGAAATCATCAGAAAAAGGATCTTTAGAACAAAGGAAAATCATAATCTCAGTTGCACACCTAAAAGACACGAACGCTAGACTGTGAAGAAAATGACCGACGAAGGGATCATACCGGAGAATTTGTGAGGAGAACCTCGGAGCGAACCGGCCGGCGAATGGGGAATGGCCACGGAGGGGGAAACGTCGGCGGAGAGGGGACGACGAGTGCGATGAAACTAGCATTGAGTAAGAAGAGAGGAATATGTTAATTAGAAATTAACGGATAGGATTTATTTTTAGAAAATGGACGGTCAAGATTTTAATGAGTTTATGACGTGGCGAATTGTGAGTCAACCGATGCATTGAACGGTTTTTATTAGGACATGGATATGGAATCCGGGTATAGTTCTGACCTGTCTGGATCCACTTTAATGGTTAGGACCGGGTCGGCCCATAATAAACCAATGGTTCGCTTGCCACAGGCCACCATTCTGAGTATATACCAAGTTTACTAGACCAGTCCACTGGGCTTTTTTCAGAAAAAATAAAATTAAATAATGCTCCAAAGGAATCTAGAAGTCAGAAGGTCAAATTAAGTTTAAAGGTGGAAATAGACCAAACTTTTAACCCATACCTGCTTATTTAAATATGTCAGGTTTTTTCTTTAAAGGCCTGGCCGCTTGCAAGTATAGACTAGTTAATGCATATACATTATATTATATTATATATATATATATATATATAATTTAATTTTAATTTAATATAGGCTTTGAATCTGTGTAAAGCCTACAATTTGTATATAAGTAGGTTTGAAACCTACCAAAAACCCTAATCTAAGTCTGAAAAAGTTCACAGCAGTGCTGATCGGTATTGTGAAACATACATTGACAATTTTGACCCAAAAAAAAACATGCATTGACCAAAGGGTGTTGATTTTTCTTTAAAAAAATGAGCACACCAAACTAGTAGTATCTTATATATTCTGATATTCATCGTGGCAATAAGATGTACGCTAGGAGCTCTATTCCTGCAATTGGATTGTTACAATTATGGGTTTGATGTCTAATTATTTAAGTGGTAATGATAAATATCTTATACTTAGATTGGTGGGTCACTTTTTCTAAGTAATGGGGAGGGGACTGAAACATGACACTGAAAGATTTTCCTAATACAAAGATGGGTTGTTAAAAACACATATAAGGTAGGATGAGCAGTTGGTCAGATTTAGTATGGATCATTTTTAATTGTTTATATTTAAAATTTTCAATTGAAGATATGGATTATATTTAATTTAAATTTTTTTATCCATTTAAATAATTTTTTAAAATCACTAGCCAAAAAAAATTAAAAAAAAAGCGTTATTTATTGACAATTCAGATTTCCGTAATAACCACCCTTGATAAGCATTGAAGATTTGAAGCCACTCCCTCTCTTTGAGGGGAGATTAAATGTTTAAATCAATTTAGAAAAATAAATGCACGAGGACATAATGAAGCTCAAGAAAAACTTAACCAAAGAGATAAATTAGAACTTTGTTTGGAATTATGATTGGAATATTTAAAAAGAATATTTTTAACCATAATTTATAATATATAAAGTAAGTATGTAAAAGTGAAAATGATTTTATCTTGATTTACATACAACACGAGAATAATTATTAATTTTTTAATTTTTACTAGTAATACAAGAATAAGTATTAATGGTATGAATGAAGTCATGTTTTATTGCGTTTGTTTTTATGTCATGTCTTTCATACTAGACATATTTGGCCACTTCCCGAGAGTTTAGTCAAGCAACCATTATGGCAACTCGGAATGAATAACTCAATAGAGTCCGAATAGTAACATATAAGAGCCATATGTATAAGGTCATATATTGGGATCAACTCAATCGCACGTCAATAATTAATCACAAATTATCATCCTCTTAAAAAAAATGTCGTGGTCCTTTTGGAATTAAATCTGATCTGACCACTTAATTTGAGTTATTGACCTTATTTTATTCATCTCGTTGGGTTCTAAAAAAGATGTGGGATCATAATTATACTTGTGATAACGACCTTTGAGGGATCATAATCTGATCATACCTTTTTTTTTTTTTTTTTAATTTGCGATGATCTTTCACGTGCTGAAGGCAATGTCTCGTGAGCCTCCATTTTCTTTCATCTTTGCAAAGTTATTATCATCAGTACTCTATTTTTATTAATATTTTTGTCAGAGCTGCGTAGGATTCTTGTGATCCCCGAAGTGAATTTGAATCTCTCTTAAAAAAGAACATCATTTAAATTAAAGTGGCCCGTTACACATCCATCCAACAAAAATTTAAAAGACAAATGGTCCGTTGGCTGTTGCCCACTTTTAACTGTCTTTTTATTTTTATAGAAGTATTTTAATCATTACTCTTATTTAGAAAAAGAAATAAGTTGTATTATTTATAATTCATTACTAATTAGGCATATTAAAAATTTTATAGTATATATATAAATATATAACTTATATATACCCATATCAGATTTTTAATTTATATCATAATGTCTATAAATTATGAACATTACAATTTTTTGGGACTTTGCTACTTTGCATTTTTTAAATTCTCTCTCTCTCTCCCCCTCACACACACACAAACAATTTCATTCATTCCATTTATTTCTTATTTCTTGGGATTAAATATTATTATTATTATTCATCTTATTACTCTTGGGGAAAATCTGGTTGTCTGGTTATTACCCCAAGTTTGCGAAATAAATCACATTACTCAGACAAAAATTAGTTCCTTTCACAAAAGCAGGGGAAATAATTTTTTGAAAAAAAAAAAAGTTACGCAGAGTTCATTGACTTCGTTCATTCATTCGACTGGGGCGTGGGTGTGAGATAACAGCTTACTTCCCATCCAAGGCAAAACCCTCTGATCTGACCTGGAAGAGATATCCCTCGGACATTTCTACGTCTGCTAATTGTTCTTTTGCTATTTAATTATTTATTCGGCTTACCTTGGTTTGAATTAGATGCGGTATCATTGAAGTAGACTATCACAAATTATTGCTTTCATCGCTCTGGGTTTATCCGTCTTGACCTTTTGCGCTTCTGTGTGGTGCGGCCAATAATACTCAATTCTGACGACTGGGTTTATGAGCAATGACTTCGACGCTGTTATTGGCGGTGGTGTTCGTGTTTGATCTCGTCGCTTTTGCTCTTGCTGTTGCTGCTGAGCAGAAGAGAAGTTCTGTGAGTCCGTCTTCTCGCTTTCCCTCTTTTTTGTTTCTTCTACTTCAATCCTTAGCTGCTTAGAAATTGCTTTTGTTTTCCAGGATTTTCTTCTTCTTCTGGGGTTTAGTTTATTTAATTGCTGAGCTACTTTTGTGATTCAAGATACCCGATGTAGAAATCTGGGATTTGGGGTTTTGACTTCCTTAATCTGAGGGAGAGAAATTCTTGGAAAGATTTATCACAATAGTGTTAAGTGACTGATTTGTTTTCGGTTTTAGTGCATAAAACATCTTAGATAGTGATAGTTGAGTTTGTTCCCTCTTTATTCTGAGCCTTGCTTGACTTCTCTTAGAATTCCGATAGGACTTAGAGATTAGTGAGATTTTGGAAATTTTCTCTCACAACTGATTTATCAGGGTCTCATTAAATCTTTTTACCAAACAAGCTGGACAGTTGGTGTTGTTATGTTCCATACAACCAGGAATCGCTGTACTTCAGTAAATGAATGCGTGGAGTAAGGTTGTTGAGGAAGAAAGACAAATATTTGATTACAAATAGTTCAAGTGTTCAAATTTTGGAAGCTCAAAGAGACGAGCTATATTTAGTTACAGGAGTTTGTCAGTTGTAGAGGAAAAGTTTGCTTGACTTCTGAGAGAACATTGCCATTTGCCAAGGAAAATGAGATATAATCTTGTATTGCTAAGCACAAAACTTGTACACACCTCCAAATTGTTGAGTCAAGATTCCACGGGAGAAAAAAATTCTGTTCTAACAACAAGTTCTGCCCTATAGATTGTCATTTAGATCTTACTTGTTGGCATTTGAATTCCTTTTGTGCCAGATTCACCAATTAGTTAGGAAGAGGGGAACGTGAAAAAAGATTGAAGAGATCAGATCTATTAGTATGTTTGGCCCTCTTTTTAAAAGGAGAAACTATATAATTTTCAACAAAAAAAAATAAATTATCTTTGTTAAATGTGGTGTTGGGCCTAATTTTTTTTGGGGGGGGAGGAATCAGTGGTAACAGATTTTTTTTTATTTTTTTTTTTGCAACTAGGACTTGAGAAATTTGAGTTTTCCTTTGGAAAAGAAGCAGATAATTTTTTTTAGAGACAATTGTATCTTCACAGAGTCTTTATTACCATAGAAAACAACTAACATTTTCGTCTACCTCTTAAATACATGTCTTTTAAATTTTTTGACCGTGTAAAGTTCTTTTTAAGAAAAGTATTTGTGAAACACTGTACAACAGCAAGTCATTTTTCATAACTTATGAATAGTGTAGTACGTCTTCATACAAATTTAATATATCTTATAAATATAGGTTAGAAACTTTATTATTAACATATTAAGTAACTGCATTAGAGTAAAATCCATTAAAAGAAGCTGTTTCAGAATAAGCAAAAAATCCTCAGCAAACCCTAAAGGGCTTTACATTCATGGAAAATGGATAACAATGAGCATAGATATACAGATCTCAACCAGCAATGGTTCAAACAACTCTTAGATGTAATCATTAAATGGATTAACAAGTGCCTTCACAAACAAAACCTTATCAACTGTCATATTTCCTAATGTGTAGACTCCTGTAAACATTCTTACATGAAATTTTTTACTGTCACATTGAAACATATCTATATTTTACTCAAAATGCCTAAATCATGACTAAAAAATGGGTTCACAGGAAGATAAGCTCAAAGAAGATAAATGTTTAGAGGTGGAGTAATGTAGTAGAAGTACCAGAGATGAATATTCATACAATGAGACAACCTGTAGAAAGACCGTTTATCTCACACACATGACAAAGGAAAATTGAGCTGACACTATCATGAGTTCACCAACAAAGAGAAGAACATCCGGGATTAATTTTGAAATAAAGCCTAAAACCATGAAATCACAGGGGTTTTAATAGTTAGACTCTCATGTTTGAAGTCAGAGACTCAGAGTATTGACCATTTTTTATCTTTTTAGCTAAAAATTAATCTAATTTACTTGTTAAATGCATAGCAGACATATCATCAAACTATGCTATATCTTTTTGTTTAAAGGGAGGGGTGGAGGTAGGGAATGCCAATTATTGTTTTAATTTTAAACATCATTTTTCATCCTCCACTTTCTTCTTTGGACCAAAGTTCACTCTCATGTTTATTTAATATTATAAATTGATTATACATGTCAAAACCATAAACAAATCCTGAGGCTCTGACTATGGATTTAATTATTGGAATTCATTTCTTCTGGCAGTTCAAGATAGCTACAGAGGGAAATCAAAACTTCTGTCGTTATGATTCTAATGTTGCAACCGGCCTCGGTGTGGGATCCTTTATAATTCTGGTAGCCAGTCAAGCCATTATAATGGTGGTCACTAGATGCCTGTGTGGTGGTCAAGCCATGAGTCCTAGCCGCAACAGATCATGGGCAATTAGCTTATTCATCACCAGCTGGTATGTTGCTTAAATCTGTTATATAGAGATGACAAGTTTGCTTAAAGTTGTTAAATTAGTAACTTCAAAGAATCACATGCTTACGCTACCAACTTGAATTGCAACTTCTTTGTCTGAGAATATACTTGTTCTCTTTATTTCTGATCTATAGTCACATATTTCATGTCTGTACCAGTTCCAATATTGTCATTGCTACATGTTATCATGTGTCCAACACACTGAGTGAATATATGTATAAATATATATATGTTGGGTTCTTGCTTGGTTTCAGCACGGTTGACCTGATGAACCTAAAACAGAAAAGGAAAACGGGCCAAAAATAAATGTAGAATGGAACTGGAAAGTAGAAACCCCAATTTGATGAGATGGTGAAAATTACTGATTTTTTTTTTTTTGTTCGACGCAAATAACTACCTCTAATAG
This sequence comes from Albizia julibrissin, assembly GCA_037074505.1. NCBI lineage: Eukaryota > Viridiplantae > Streptophyta > Magnoliopsida > Fabales > Fabaceae > Albizia > Albizia julibrissin. The sequence goes on from CM073479.1 coordinate 40,661,880, forward strand.
ATCTTATATTAAGAAACAGAGATATTATTTTCTTTTGTGACTATAGCAATGAAGGCACGTAGAATACAAGATAATCCTGGCCAATTACATCACTAAATGGAAGCTTGAAAAATCTGATATACGTGCCATGTTGATGACGTTATTCATCTATTGAAGGAATTCAAATTTCGTCTCTGCTTCTATAAGTTGTTTTGCTGATATTGATGATTCAGGGTGACATTCATTATCGCTGCGTCATGCTTGCTGGCCGGTTCTGCAAGAAGCGCCCACCACACAAAGGACCGGACTGCCGTACCTGGCATCCCTTCATGTGTGACATTGAGGAAGGGTGTGTTTGGAGCTGGAGCTGCGTTCATTGTGTTCACAGGGATAGCCTCAGAACTCTATTATGTCTATTATTCAAAGGCTAACTCTGGTCCACCTGCCTATGCTAGGGACTCTGGTGTGACCATGGCTAATATGTAGCTCGGACCCATTAGGAGAGGCTTGTGTGCTAGTGAAGTTGGCTACTTTTGGATGTGAAGACCTGTTGTCTATGCTAATTTACCTGAATTCATGGATTTTGAATTTTTGATTAGTCCAAACAGATTTTCATTTGTTTAATGGTTTGTGTGTCCCATTTCACTCACAAATATTGTTCTGTTGGAAATTCTCAAAGTTTTAACCTCTGACCCTCCTTCAGTAAATCATGTTGTAGAGAGATTTCTTAAAAATGATTTCTTTTTCCTAAAGGAATGAAAAACACCAATACCAGTAAGTTGTTATTTAAGGTGATAAGCGGTCTCACTCTATAATAAAAAAAAAAAATATAAGTTCGACTTTTTACATTTTAAGTCTGAAATTCTTATCCCAAACCAAAAAAAAAAAAGACCAATTATCACTTTTGTTTTTGCAAGAACTGTTATGAGTTTCTTATTTGACTATTCTTTGAAGGGGAATTTTGATTTTTAACATCTTTTTACTGTTGTAAGGAGTCAATTATCAAGATTCGCTTAGTGTACAAAAAATGTTGGGCGGTAGAATGAAGACAGGAAATCAGGAATCATCACCGGCCTGTTTGGTTGCTTGCCTCTCATGGGGTGGTCCAATTGATTGGTAACAACCAAAGCAGAGTCACATTTTTCAAAATGGTGCCTCTCCTTTGAGTTGACAATTCTCACCCCTATGCGTTTAACTCCCTCTTGAATTAACCATTTTGGATGCTACCATTTATATCATAAATAAAAATGGGTCTAAACTCTAAAGGAAGGGGGGAAAACCAAAGGAGACGAAAAAGAAAAAGTGAAAAATTGTTTTGTGAATAAGATTTTTTTTTGTTGACCTAGATTTTGTGAATAAGATTCACACATATACAAGTTTAGATCGATTTCATCTCTTTTGGAATATAAAGCTACATGAAAGAAAATGAATTGTGGTTATTTAGATTAGCGGTAGAAGCTGCTTTTCTAACATAATTTATAGTATATGAGGTAAATTTGTAAAAAAAATTTTAACTCAACTTGCATAAACGTGCTTTTCTACCATTTTTTCAAACATGCCCGGAGGAATAAAATAAAGGGAAAATCCTATTAAAAGCCTTTTAAAATATTCAAATTAAATATGGCAAATTCTAATTCACGTCAAGTAATCAATTCAAAATTTTATAATTAAACGATTTTACTTATATGCCCTATTTTACGATACTGTTGCTTTTCTCTCTTTCTTCTACCTCCCATCTTGTGCCTATCAACCTCATCCCCTCCTCCATTTCTCTCTCATTCAATTTTTTGTGCTCCACCCTGCCTCACGTCTTTTGTTCATCATCCTTTTTCTTTAAACACATTCCTTGTCTTCTTGATTTCACGTCGCTATTAAAGAGGTGCTCAATAATAAAAGCACTGAAACCGCAGTTTCTTGTAAGTGAATGAATTTATCGACTTATGTGAAGAAAAGGTAGATAAAGTTATGATCGATATGTGAGCTTAATTGAAATTTCCGGTAATGGAATTTTAATTCATTAAAAAAAAAAGTGGCTTCATTGCTAACGTGTCAAGGAGCGGCTGCAAAATGTGGTTGCGGCTTCTTGTACTGATGTAGGGACCCGTTTACATTATTGAACACAACCATAAATGAATTATCATCTGTTTGACTTCAATTAATTAAATATGGCCTCTTCTCTTAGATTCAATCATTCAATCTGTGGTCATTTCGATTCTTAACATATAGTAAGATATATAAAATGACACACTAGTTTTAAATCTCTAAAATACAACAGAATTAAAATTTGAATCGAAGATACAGTAAGATTAGAATGGGATTTGAAGGGAAAGAGGAGAGAAGGCGGATAAAGAGAAAAAATAAAATGGCATATAGGTAAAATTATTCAATTATAAAATCCTGAATTGAGCCATTTGACCCAAGTAAGAATATGTTAAATTTAAAAGCCTAGTTTAGAATTTTAGTATTTCAAATGACTTTCAATAGAATTTTCCCAAAAATAAATTGTTCATGTGGGCATGTTGGCAAAAGAATCCATGGGATATTAAACGCCAAAACAAGTGAGCCTTCACATTGTTAAAGTCAATACCTATTTTACCAATTACAGTGAAAGTGAATGGCGGAGATTGAAAAACACATAAAACGTAAAATGTGCATAAATTCTGAGTATGAATCATGCCATTTCTATACAGTGTCATATATAGGATGAGAGTGAGACTACATAGTTACGTGTGCATGTGTACACTTACTTGGATAGTTTAGTGTGGTTGAGAATTACCAACTCAACATACTCACAAATATTATCATTTTATTCTATCAATGAGGAGAAGTGTGTGTGTATTTAATATTAATATTGCAAAAGATTTGACCTTTTTATATAAAATTAATGCTTCATAAATTGTCATGTATGTTTCTTGACTTTTTCTTTATATATCACGAAATATTTTACGCTTTTTATTACCTTCAGTAAAATTATCATATTATAAAACAAATGACATAGGCAATAATTTATTTTTTAAGAAATATTGCTATATAATTATGTAATTTGAAAAAATATATATTTTTCAAATTATCATTAGCATAAATTATAAGACATTACCCAATTTGTATGTTTAAAATAGTAAGAATTATCAATATAATATTCACACACCATTTCTATTATAAATGGCTTTTAACTAATTTACATGTACTTACAAAAAACAGTTAAACCTTAAAAGTGTCAAGTTTATCATCAAATTCAAATGATTTTCAATGTTATCTTCATTAACATCAGTAAACTCTTTTGGGCAATAAAAAAAAAACCTCAAACACTTTTACACTCTCTCGCTGATTCTATTAAATATGGGTATGTATAAAAAAATATTTAATATTTCTTAAAACTATTAAATACCTTATAAAAAGAACTAAAAAAAAATTTGTAGATGGTGTCCTATAATAAGAGCCCGATTAAAATACACACACAATCATAAAAGTTAGATCTAATTGAAAAGGTTATAATCTCTTATAACATAGTGAATTAGAGTTTAAATCCACCGAAAGGATTCATGCTTGTTTGAGAAATAATATAACTATTTTATGTAAATTAAGATTAAAATATTTTTAAATATTTATTTCATAAATCATTAAAAAAAACTTATAAAAAGCTTAAACAAACATGGAAAAAGGAAATATTGTGTGTGTGAACACAACCTACGTAAATGTGCGTGTGTACAGACACACAGGGGGGATCATGGAAGCTGGTATTTAGTTGATAATCCTAACTAGACTGTTCTGAATCACTTTTGTGTCAGGATTTCATCTCACGCATTCCAACGACGACAATTTATCTTTCAAAATTTGTACGACGAAAAGTGTGTAAAAGAATAGCTCTACGAGACTCCGACTCCAAGGAGGAAGAAAACGACAAAGCATAAATAGCGTATGTATAAATGGTGGCCCATCATTCGCTACTATGTTCTGTTAAATCACAACAAAAGATTAAACACCATGTGCACTAAAAGCTACATATATATATATATATATATATATATATATATCAATAACAACACTTCAGGCCCTTCAGCCTAAAGAATGATTCTCACTTATCACACAAGTGGTGTGATCATGAATCATCACCAATCAAATTCCATGTATTGCATTCCCACAATATTCCATGTAAATAAATAGAAATATGGATCCAAAAACTTATATCACCACAAAAAATAATATTTAATGTTCATACTTCTTCATCTGGAATCTTTCCCTCTTTTTAATATTTTTGTGTGTTGGATGAGGGACCCTTTATATTCTTCTTCTATAGTCATCACTGTCACAGAGCACTCACATCAGAATTTCTGGAATTCAGATATTTCTGTACTGCTGAATAATGCCGGATGATATATGGGCTAGCTCCTAGCTGATTACTTGCATTTGCATACATTCATCGAAATCATCATTATTTTAATGCAGAATGAGATCGATCAGAATTTTAATTGATTAGAACCAAGAGGCAATAATAATCAGAGTGGTTACATTAAGGAATTAAAATTAAAAACTCAAACCACTTTTGCTTGAAGATGAAGCTGAAACTAGAAAAAAACAGGACAGCTCCAAAATACTGCAACTTCATAGAACTCTCCATCTGAAAAACCAAGAACACAGAAACACCCCCAATAAACAAAATCTATCAACACCACTACGTGTGTGTGTGTGTATTTATATTATATATAACTGTCAATTAATATATCTATTACTTCCTTTTCTTCTTCTTCTTCTTCTCTCAGGGTTTTAAATCAGAATCATCCCAGGGAACATTGAGATCAGTTGAGACCAACGAATCGAGGTCTTCCCAAGTCCAGTAGTTTGACATTTCTGTATGGCCTGCTACGCTTGTCGAAGGTATCTCCCATGGCTGTGTCTGTGTCTGTGTTGGGGTTGGCTCCTCCATTGTCTTCAACTCTCGGCCGTAGTTATTAATGTTGTTGTAAACACTTGAGGATCTCAGAGAGGTTGAAACAGAGCATGGATTAGTCTCAAAAGAGGCAGAGGAGCTTGATGAGAAAGGGAAGATAAAGCTCTGATTTTGATGAGAAAGGAGAGGCAAAGTCGAAGTCAAGAAGCTGCTGGTACAATTCCCAATTCCAAAATCTTTACTTTGTTGTTGTGAGTCTCTGGGGTTCATCAGATTCTGATGAGAAGGAGGAAGCAGCAAGGTCGACGGTTGTGACGGAATCAGAGACTGAAACAGAGAGGCAGAGGACGATGAAGGCAAAGGAAGATTATTACTACTTGGCCTTTGAAGGGAACTCTGAATTGCCATGCCGGAGGCTGAGGCGGCGGCGGAAGAGATGGGGGTGGATGATGATGATGATGATTTCTTGAGGCGTTTGTTTTTCCGGCCGCCACCGACTGGGACATTACGCAAGGTGCCACCTTTAGTCCAGTGCCTCTTGCAGGTTCTGCAGAAATGGCGAGGCTGAGACTTGTTGTAGTTGTTGTAGTAACAGAACTTGGTATTGATCGAATCACACCTCGGACACTTCAAAGCCTCCGATGATAATGATGATGATTGCTGATGAGATGACTGAATCTGTTGCTGTTGTTGTTGCTGTTTCCTCATCAATGGAGGTTTAGGGAGCTCCAACTTCTGATCTTGCAACAAGTTCTGGTTCCAACCAATCCCACTACTAGAAACCTGCTTAGAACTCAAACCCATATCGATCCTTCAATTCAATTCAGAATTCAGATCAAGCAGCTAAAAACAACAAGTATATATAAAGTTTTAGCCTTTGGATCGAGGAGCTACAAGAGAAACCAATCTAAAGGAGGACAAGAGTATGAGATTGTTTGAGTCAAGGAAGAAGAACAAGAACCGGTAATTCAATGGAAGAAGAAGGTGGTAGGAGGAGGAAGGAGAAGAAGTGATGAGCATGTCTTTTTTACGATCAACCAGCTAGCTCTAATATAATCTGTCTAGCTATATATTGAATAATAATGATAATGATAATAATAATACCTATTAGAGAACTTACTTATGAGTCTATCTGTAAAAGAGAGGAGGGAGAGATAATTGTTGTAATAAGAGATGAAGGAGAGAAGAGTTCAAATATGGTAACAAAACCTAAGAGTCTAATTTTTATGTGTGAAATGAGTATATTATAGGGAAGTGGGGAGAAGAGAGAGAAGGAAAGACTTAACCTCTAAGGAGAAGGGGGACACGTGGAGGCATGGAGGCCGTTGATAGTGGGAGTGATGTGTGTTTGGTTGTTAAAGAAACGTAGATATAGATATGTGCATGATACTAAGGTGTGTAGTGTAGCTACAATAATTTAAGTAGACTTAGCTTCCAATACAAAGTTGGTAACTCAACGTCACCAAAAAAAAAAAAAAAAGGAGAAGCATTAAGAAGGGCACCGAGAGAGAGAGAGAGAGAGAGAGAGAGGGTTAAAAAAAACAGAGAAAGGGAAGGTATAATATTAATAGACTTGGGGCCTAAGATTCTTAGTGAAGCGTAGAAACAGTTGGCTCACACATGGTTTCTTGTGGGATCCACCACACACATAGAGAGAGATGGTGACATATATAGATATAGTCATGTATATATATATATGGGCCAATGTCATGTGATGACATGTTGCAAGTTGCAATGTGTATGTTTTTAGGGTTGCATGCACGTGGAAGTCTCTCACATTATTTGAGGGTTTTCATATATTATTGAAGGACATTGCTACTTAGCTTGTTATGTGTGTGCGCGCATATATATATATATATATATATATTATATGCAGAAGAGCTGCCTCAGACTAGAGAGAAAGTTCACAAAGTGATGACAAGGCTGTGTTAATAAGATACAGTTTTGTTGATACTTCTTGTTTAGTTATTATTTTCATTTTTTTTATAACTTGTTGGGCCATCCAATACTCGATCGACACTTTTTTTAAATCATATTATTAAATATTTAAGCAATCAATTAATCCGAATCGATTTTTTCTGACCAATTAATCTATTTTGTAATCAAATCTCCCTAGAGATCTTTTTTTTATAAGGTAGGATTCGTACATAATTCGACCACTTTGTAATCAATTTGATCAACTACTGTTGGATCGAGTATCCTTAGTTTGTAAATGTTAATTTCATTGAATTTTTGTTTTGATTTTAAGCAGGGTTCATCTTTTTTATTTTTATCCACACTCAACCTGGTGAGATTTGAAAGCTTTTTTTCTGTGTGTCTATATATATATAACCATCCAACATCCATATGAAAATAATCACACAGCATTTCAACTAATCTGGGTTGAGTTAGGAAGGACCACAAGAATGGTGAATATCTCTCCGGGCAAGAATTGAAATGTGCAACAAGATATCTGATTATTAGAATAAATTATGCTCCAATTAAGACTAGTTTAGATGGCAAGGATAGGGTGAATTAGTGTAAGCAGAGATTAAAGTTTTAATTCTTTTGATGTATACAAAAGACAATACAGGATGAAATTATATATATATATAATAAATCAATTGATGTCAATTATTCGTAATAGCAATTGAAAAACTCAAATAAGCAATATGGGACTTTTTTACTGTTTAATTAATCAACATGTAAAATATAGATTTTATAATTAACTATACTATTTTACAAGTTATTATAAACAGTAGAACTCATTCTTTTGACTTAAAGTAATGCATGGAAATTGTGTTTAATATGAATTAAGTAAAGTTTTAAAGTCTTATTTCATATATTTCAATTATAGGTAGAAGTTAAAAGAGATCCCATAAGAATTATATACAAGTATTACATGCCACGTAAGTAAGTATTAACTTATAAGAAATATAGGATAAAATTAGCCATATCACATCAAATTCCATTTGATTACGGCCTGTTTCAGTTAGCATTTCAACAACACCTTTATCTAGTTAAAACAAAACTTATCTCGCATATTTATCTCATAATCATAAATTAAGGAATGAAAGCAGCTTATAATATTAGAATACATTAAGAAAAGTCCCACATTGATTATACAAATATTGAAGTGAAAGTATATAACCCAATGGTAGGTCTTATCAAATTGACTTGAATCGTCTTGATAAAAAGATCAACCTAATACTTACCTAAATCACTAAATCTAATATATAATACCCGAAATTTGGAAATTATGGAGATACCATTAAAATTTTAAAATAGAATAATTTTGGAAATCCTTTTCTAAAAAATGGAAACCATATAGGGTTTAAGAGTCGATTGTGCATGGGAAAGTGTTAGACACCTCACAGTACCTGTTCATAAGAATGGTTAGTGTAAGTCAATTATTTAAAAATAAATATGGCCTTTAAATATATTTTAATTACCCAAAAGAGAAAATAAATTAAGAAAATATTTATAAAAAATAATAAAGAAAAAATTGTTTATTTATAAAGTTGGACTTGGCCTAGGAAGAGAGCCTTGAATCTAGGTACTTTTTAGAGAGATCGAAACCCACTTAATTTGAGGGTAGAAATGGATGTCACTTTGTTGATTTTTTTTAGAAAAATATTTATTTAATTTGTTTGAGAAAAATATTTTTTGTTTGGTTTGTATTTTTTATTTTAAAAATGATTTATTTATTCTTTTATTTGAAAAATATTTGGATTAAATTTCCTACGGAGGTACCAATAACCTCACATAGAAGAGTAATCATTTTTATGCCTGCAGAGGTTCCAAAAACCTCACATGACATAAAAATATTTTGAAATCTTATTTTCATAAAAAAAGAAAAATTTTAGTTTTATTTATAAAAATTGGTTTTAAATTATATTTTTTAAAAAGGAGCAACCCACATTGATATGCATGCGGACAACATAAGTTAAAAGAAAAGGATGCTAAAGATGGAAAGAATATCAAAAAATCATGTAGACAAAATAACAACAAATATACAAATCAAATTCATTTGTAGCACATTTATTAAGATGGAATAATCCACGTAAGCAGGAATGACTTGAAGTTCGCCTCATGCGAAAATATCCCTCTGCTAGGGTTTAGTCTCCCTTAGTGCAAAGGCCCTCTGTCGTCTATATGTAGCTGGGTGCTGCGACGGTGGCGGTCAGTCCCTTCGGGTGTAGGGTTTCTTCACCCTTTTCGATGGAGTGTCTTTATAGGTTCCTTTTGTTGTGGCCGGTGGAGGCGCTGACTAGGAACACATTTGGTGGCAGTAGCTGGGCGAGCGAGATCATGGAGTGGACAGCAGTAAGGTGTTCAAGCATTATTCTTTTGAGACATCCTCCGACGATGACCTCCAATGGTGCCCCAATGGCTTTTAAAGTCGAGGTATGTTTTGAATCGGTGGATTTCTCCCCTTACAAGTGAGAGGACTAGCTTGGTTGATGCTTTGAAGGGTGGGAGTATAGGTTTTCAAGTGTCTAGGGGAAGATCCGTGGCGGAGGAGTGGTGCATGATATTTCAGAGTTGAAAGACCTCGATAGGAATTCTAGATGACTGTAAGGAGATGAAAAATCAACTAATAAGGGGAATTGGGGTTGTTTAGCCTGTTAGAGGAAACCAAAGGCCATGACACCAATGCATTTAATGGTACCTCCTTTACAGTTATTAGAGCCTGAGGTTTGTTGTTTACTAAAGATTTGATATTTTCCTTCTGATGGCTTTTTGGGATTGATATTTGATACCTGTGTAGAAGATTTGATACCTAATATAACTTAGTTAATATCATTTGTATAGGTGGTCCAATATATTTCTTCACTTGTCGGTGGGTTATATAGGTCAATATACCTTATCCAAGATGTATATGTTCTACTAGTATTAGTGTGGAAGGATAAGGGGGCAAGAGTAGGAACAGATGATCTAAGCCCCAAAGACAGGGGACTTAAAACCTTGTCAAAATTGGGTTATGCTTGGTCAGTAGGGGTGGAAACAGGCCAGGCCAGGCTTGTGCCTTAACAGGCCTGGCCTGTTAAGGCACTATATGGCCTGAGCCTGGCCTGTGGCCTGTAACAGGCATATTTTCAGGCCTGAGCCTGGCCTGTATACAGGCCTGGCCTGGCCTGTGGCCTGTTAAAGAAGCTTGAATAATTATTTTATTTTTATTTTTATTTTTTTTAAGGCTAACAAGCCATAGGCCAAAAGCTAGTCTATTTCAAATAGGCAAAAAAAGGCCCAATTACATAAATTAATTATCCCAATACATAAATTAATTATCCAAAATGCATCATAAAATGTGAAATCAAATACAATATAATAATTTTCAATACAAATTTTCCAATTTTCACATCAAATCTTCAATATGATTTCTTCTTCTCCTTCGAAGACCTTGAAAAAAATTAATAAAATATATAGTATTAGAGCATAACACAGTTTAACAAATAATATATATAAGAAATAACATTATTTTAACAACGGAAAATTTATACCTTTTGTTTCTTCTTTAAATCATACTTGTTGCGAAGCCTTTCATTCGACTTTAATTCATTTTCAACAAAAAAAAATTATTACACTAATATTTATTTATTTTTTACAAAAAAAAACTTAACAGGCCTGTCAGTAGGCCTTGGCCTGGCCTTTTAATGCAAACAGGCCTTAGCCTGGCCTATTAGCCTGACAGGCCAGGCCGGAAACAGGCCAGGCCGCAGGCCGCCTGGCCTGTTTCCACCCCTATTGGTCAGGGGTTCCTAAATGTGCAAGGCAGGTAAAACACTCTTGGTCAAATGTCTAAGGAAAATGCATTAGATAAACATATCAGAATTATCAATTTGGCCTTATTCAGTAGAACTGTATATATTGTTCGCTAGTGATTAAACATGTGCATGTTCAATGTAATGATTATCACTGTTCATTGTTGGGCTAAACATGTTCCTACTCAATATATATATGGTATTACTATTTAGCCTCAGGCTTAAGTTATGTTTCCTGTTCTTATTGTTTATTTGACTGTGTTTTTTCTAACAATAAGATGAGTACATGTTTTCCTTAAGTACATGTTTGTCTCAAAGAACTTGGTTATGAACCTTTCTTGTAGAGGTGTTCCTATGGAAACAAATTTAGTAGTCAGGTGTATTGCCAAAGCTTCAATGGAAGACTCTTGCCCTTTTGGTTGGGTATTACGACATTTGTCTCAATTACAGGTTAATTTCTTTTATAGTGTGAAAGATGTACCAGTTCTAATCTTGTGTTCTTATTGTACTAAAAAACTTTTAAATCCTTATATTGTTACCTTGTCTGCTAACGTAAGGAGTTTACTTTCACATTCTTTTGGTGTTAATTGTTTTAATTCTACCCATAAGACTTTATATCTCAACTGAATTTAATATTAATAGTTTTTTTTTGTTGGTAATATATATATATATATATATATATATATATATATATATATATATATATTAAGAGGGAATAGAGAGTTAAAGAAACACACCTTTCAATGTTGTTTGTGCCGAATATCCATCAAAGTTCAATGGCAATTCTGATGCCAACAAGCATCATGCATTCAATGGAGATTTTAACACTTATTCGATACACTCAGTTATTGTGCCACAATTCAAAAATGATTAATCTCTGGCTATTCGATCCACCTTTCACTTTGAACCTCATATCCGCATTTGATCCACGCACAAAAGAAGGAAAAAGAAGGTAAGAGTGAAGTGACAACCAATGATTAAAGGGAAGAAGTTGTACAATTATTAAAAACTCAAGCCAACTATCAAACTTTTACTCTTTAAAAGAATATATAAAAAAATAAGATAATGTATAAACTTTTAGGCATACTTCATCTTTGTAGATACTTTTAGCTTGTTTGGAAACTCTGTTTCCAATCGGGCTTATTTTATAAGCCCGATTTATTTAAATCTCCACCACATATTTACTTCGTATACCGTAAAAGTAACCTCGTAAACCGTAAAAGTTACTTCGTATTCAGTAAATCACGATTTATAAGCACTTATAGAGCTTCCATAAGCTAATCCAAACGAGCTCTTTCTCTTTGAGCTCCTTTCTCTTCTAAGAAACCATTGTTTTGCTTCAAGCCTTGCTCTTCTATTCATAGTCTTAAAAGTAGGGTTTTTTTTTATTATTAATGCACATTTTTTTATTTTTCGTTTTTCTTTTATTTTTTTTATATTTTCTGTTTAATAACATTTCCTAACTTGAAAACTAATAACCATAAATGAGAGAGATTTTTTTCCTATATTTTCATGTTTTTACTTTTTATATTTTTTATTTAATGAAACTTCCTAATTTGAAAACTAATCACCATCAATGAAAGGGTTTTTTTTTTAATTTTCATTTAAAATTTTTTTATATTTTTCTCACAAGATATTTCCTAATCTAAACCTATCAATATAAATGAGAGATATTTTTTTTATTTTCATTTTTATTTTTTTTCCTCCTCCACAATGCTCCACGCTGAATTTCCTAATCTATATATATATCAATCAGTATCAATGAGATGAATTATTTTGAATTTGTTTCCATTTATTACAAACCTCAATAAGACAATCATCATTAATAATGATCATTTTTCAAATTTCAATTATAATCAAATCCCCATCAATATCATTTGCTTATTAATTTAGAAGTTAAGCATCAAGAGGGATTTTTTTCCTTTTTAATTTTTTATATTTTTATTATTTTTTGAGTGGAATCGGGATAAAATAAGGTGTTCATAACTTCTACCGTTAACCCAAATATGCACTACATATGTTTTTTTCCCCTGTATATCACATGGATCGAGGTTGGATAAATTGAACTATTTGCGATGACTTGTAAATATTGTGATTTACTGTAAATTATGTTCCCCAGAGGGTCCAGATATTGATCCACATTATTCAGGAAAATCTGGTGAGTTATATGAGACAGACGGCCTGGATCAATTTCAATAATATCGCATTTTAAATGAATGCAAACATATGACGACACGAAAAATAAATTATTTTTTCAAAAACTGTCATGCACTACGGTTCTATTTAATATATATTGAGTATCCGACATAAATCAGGTATAGATACGATTCTCTTTAAATTCAAAAGAAAATAAGGAAAATGGCTGTGGTGGTCTAGTACAATTTGCTTTTGATGACTGTGAAATAAATAATTAAGAGGGTTTTGGATTTTGAAAGTCTTGGAATTGATAATAATAATAATAATCAGTTTGAACAATCTTCATTTAGATTAAAGCAATGCACACAGAATTTTGAAGGCCGAAGACAAATTAAAGACACATCATCACAACAACAGCCTGACAGTCAAAACAAGAGAAATTTTCCTTAAACTTGCTCTGTATAGATTTCTTAGTACGTTGTCTCTAATTAAGATTGTGACCTTATATATTTTGAAAAAAAAAAAGATAACAAATAATGGAGCTTGGTGAATTCTTATAACATGTCCCTAAAATCAATACAGATTCAAACATGTAGCTATTATGAATGTTACTACAAAATAAACATTAATTATTGTAGTTTTATTAATAATGTCCAAAAAATTTTGTTTATACGAGAAAGATTATTCGGCAGGAAGTGATGAATAAAGCGCGCGCACAAAACTGCACTTTGTTTTAGAGATTTCAATTAACAAAATGTACAGTATAAATGAGGAATGTGGAATAATATATAGTAGTAGGTGTAGAAAATGTTCCCTCACTCATTTTATAAATAACTTTTATCTTTGTTATGTAAAATCGGTGGTTAAGATTAATTAAAAATAATAAATATATCAAAAATATCATATTTCTTCTAAATATGTCCATCTTTATGAAAAGAACATAAAAGAGAGAATGAGTAGCAAATATAAAAGACTATAAGTATAAAATATTAGAGAAAATGTGTAATAAATGAGTAAATGAAAGAGAATTAGTAGTGAGTATGAAATAATTAATATAAAGATATGTATTTAATAAGGGTAAAAAAATAGTTTAAATTTTAAAAAATAAGAAAAAAATTATTTATAAAAAAAAGGACCAAACTCAATGGTGAAAAAATTGTTTGTAGAAGGTAAGGAGGGAGCATTAATTTAGTGAAAGAAAAATGGAAAATAAATATTTGAAATGATGGAGAGAATAGGTTAGGCGGCGTCAAATATGAACAGATCATGCACGTTCATTGAATGTCGCAGCCGTCACTGAATCAAACAATGTTCATTCATTATATTATATTATATTATATTATATATATATATATGTTTGATCTTCTTATCCATAATGTGACAGACTGAAAGGAATATATACATGGAAGTGTAAATTTGAAGTGATCTTTGGAGATAAGATAATCGTCAGATATATATATATAATTTAGTATAGAGATAGGTTACTAAATTTTTTTTTACAATGCTTATCACAAGAAAAAATTCATAAAATAAAATTAGTTCTATTAATAAGGAATTAACTCATAACAAAAAAGGTGTTTTGTACAATTTTAGTTGCCAATGTAAGTACCTTGTTGGTAGGAGATTTTAAATACTCTTTAAACCTTGAGTTATGCCTTGACATTGGTGACCTTCATACTCAATTCGTCTAATTTTTTTTTGTATAAAAAATAATTTGGTAATATACATAACTTCATACAGTTATACTTATTCTTTTTAAGTTGTTGTTCAAATTAAATTGCATGATTTTATTTGTTTTTTATAAAAAAAAACTAATGAATTATTTATTAACTCATTACTCAAAATTAGAAACGCTACGTTAATTGGACCTAGCTAGGATATAGCTCCCACAATTAATATATAGGTCAAAATGTCCAAATTAATCATATAATTAGCACTATTTTAATTGCTAATCAAACTGATGTATATAAATGTTAATGGAGTTAATTAATTATAGCAATAATAGAAAATATACTAATTATATGGATCATAATATTAAAAACCAATGTCAGGATGATCACATGGAATAAAAAAGGAGATCATAATTTGAGCAAGTTGACGAGCGTCGCAAAAATAGGACCACAAGAGCCACATGCAAATAAATAATCAAGGCACGATTAGGGAATGAGATTATATTATATATAGTAAGAGTAATGAATTGAACAATGGAAATAAATAGAGTAATTAATAATTAATTAATTAATTAATTAGGGTGGTGAGCAATTATTCCAAAGGAGGGGATGATGGGAAAGGAATGTGCATGGAAAATCAATGTTGGTCGGTTGGTTAGGTAAAGTGTCTCGTGTGGTCGATTCCTACAATTTCGAAAAGGACAAAACAAAGAATGTTTGTCGTACAAATTTGAAAATGACTCTCTCTTGTGTTTTTTTTAATATTTTATTATTATTTTTTTTTTAATCCAAGTTTAGGTCTTTAAGTAACGCCAAGAGCCTATCAAGTCCAACTAAGAAGCCACCCAAGTCCATCAAACTACTTTACATTAATAATTCTCTCTCTCTCACTTCACATACGCACACAAAGAAGTTTAATAAGTAACTTGATGAATATGCTCTAGTGAATGAAATTGTGTTTAAATTGATTGTGTATGTGAAATATTTGACTCCTTGTACCCTTATTTGCAAATAAATTTAAATTATGGAGAATAACTATGAGATTCTATAGGAATATAATCACTAAAAAAATAATATAACAAATTAAATGTGCAACATGCAATAGTAAGTTCTAATGTACAAAAATGATAATATGTTAATGCTGTTAACTTATTATTTGGATTTTTTGGTAATTGCAATCATTTAATTTTTTGAAATCTCATAGTAATTCTCCGTTTAAAACTATATGTGTGTGTATAATTTTAAATGACCATTATTCACAGACATTTAATTTCCAATGTCTAAACTTTGATTATAATATAAAATGATGTGTGAATCCCAAGGTTAGTTAGATAGTGATTGCAAAGTGAGGGAGGTTTGGGGTTGAAACTTAATGTGCTAATGACCGGTTTGTTTAAAAATTAAAAGAAAAAAGTGATTCAAGCTAAGTTTAAAATTGTTGAAAGAAATTAAACTAATAATAATAATCATGCCAGTTGGGTTATATATAGTGAAAGGAATTAATCTCTCACAGGTCACAATACCTAGCAGACCAACATTTGAATCTTCGCACTAGAGGTGTCTTAAGATTTTTCTGAGAAAAAAATATTTTAGCTTTTTTTACAAGTTATTTCAAATAAATTATCAAAATATATAGGTTTTTTTTTCAAAATATTCCTTGTATTTAGCTCATATTCTCCCAACATCTCTCACCTACTATTAACAACTTTTTCATATCTAGTCTAACTAAAATAATTTTTTAATATTAAACAAACTGGCCTAAAAGAAATTGTGAGTGAAGAAATTAAAGATGGAGATAAAGGTGAGACATCTACCTTAGTTGTTATTTCTCATTCCTGTTCTTTCTAATCAAATAATAGAATTCTGTTAATATAATTTGATTATAATGTATGGATCAACATTAACATTCAAGTTTAATTATATATCCTACCATCATTTGATATTGAATAATAAGTTTTGCATTTTATTAATATATACACATTGATGAGTCATTTTAATTGAATAAGTGATAAATCATAATAAATTAGAATTTTAAATTTGACCAACTAAAAAAGAGACTCTAACTTAAAACCAACTTTTGAGTTATTTATTTAAGCTCACTAAGCAGCAATAATGTCATTTATTATAAATCAAACATATTTTATATAATTAGCGACTCATATTTTATCTCCTGCACTCTCTAGTATTTTAAAAAAAAAAAAAAAAGTGGTGCAAGTGGGTTGCTGTATCTTCTTCCGTCACTCTACGATCTTCTTATTGCATGCACTCATATCTTACGAATGATACAACTTGTTAGAGTTTTTATATTATTCTATACAACAATAAATTATTGATTAATTTTATTATATGATACCCCTCTCATCGTGTATGAGAACTAGATAACTGATTTATAAAGATTAAAAAATTATAATTAAATTAGTTATTTATATAAAATGTGTATTGATGATTTTCATGAAATACCCTTTTTAATAAATTACATTCAAATTATCTCTTAATGCAAACCCCTTAATATATACAATCAAAAAGATAGTTTGAAGGGGAAAAAAATTATCAACACAAAAATTAAGTATAGAGGTTTTATATTCAAGATAGGAGTATATTTCTGTAAGTTCAGAAAATCAACCGATAATAATAGTAATCCCTCATCAATGTCTCTAGGTTAAAAAAAAATCCCTTAAAAAATGAAATTAAGAATCCAAACTAGAGATACGCAAAGGTGCATGTTTGAGTGGCTTTAGCTTTTAATTGCTGTTGATGGTGGAGCCAGCAACTACATGGTTTAAGCTTCATAATCAATCACTTAACTAATTAATTAATGAATTATAGTATGTGAAGGTGGCATAATTGGTCAGGCCATGATCACGTACACGTGTCACCATATCAGAGCTCCATCTGATGTGCTTCCAGGTTGGAACATAGATTACAACTCTTTAGTTTACATTTTCTCTTCTCTTCATTTGTTAGGTTTCATACATAAATTTATACGACTAAATCTCACTTCTCATGAAGTGAATGCTTGATTGGATAGTAACAATAATATATATAATATTCAATATAATAATAATGTATATGAAACTGTTGATTATTCCCACTTGGTGAAGAAGAAGACGACTTGATTGAGGGAAAGTGATTGAGGGAATCAAATATTATTATTCCTTATGGGGACAACCATTTGTGTTTTCCAATCAAACGTGTGGTCCGTAGCTATGTGTTGTGTTGTGTTATTTTGTGTTTTCATAAATTTTTGCTATTTCTAGTCTTCGTATTGCTCAGCTCCTAGATACTAGCTAGGGGGCCTATAATTCGTCCAGTCTTATTAATAATAATTTTAAAAAAGAAAAAAGGGGAAAAAAATCTAGCTGGGTTCTTATGTTAGTATTTTAGAATTGATTGTTTAACTCTTAAATAAGTAATTAGATGTTTAACTCTTAAATTAATTGTTTTTTTTTTTGGGCTGAAAAGCTAATGAAGTGTTTGGAGAGAAGGATTTATAGGTGAATTGAATAATAGAGAATAAGAGAATGAGGGTGGTGGAGGCAGGTTACGATGCCCTTAAGCCTAATTGGATTGGACAGCTTGGAATAATTTTGTAGGATCTAATCTCTATCTATTATCGAATTTGGGGCAATTCTTTTTGTTGTTTGCCAAATTAGGGTTTCGTTTCGTGTTTTTTTTTTTTTTTTGAGGGGGAATATTATTTTTGCATGGAAAATGACTTCAACCGTTCACAATGCTTCTTCATTGCAATTATGGTGTCGCACTAACAGTAGGTGGGCGATTTTCTGCATTTTTATTTAACTATTTCGGTTTTTTTTTTGAGAAATTTTAAGAATAAAAAATTGGGTTAATTATTTTATGTTAACATAAAAACTCTGAGATTTTATTTAATTTCTTAGTTGTTAACATTTCGTTTTGTATCATTAATTAAGTTCAATTATTATAGTTAAATATTTTACTTTACAATCATCTTAAATGACAAATATATAAAATAAACAAGATTGACTTACATACACATAAATATATAAGACATCGGTCTTATTTGTAAGAGTTTAACTTAAGAGTTTAATTTAATTCTAAATATAAAATATCAATCTTATTTATCTCATATTATTATTTTTTCCAAACTATCTGTATTGTAAGATTCTTTATGTACAAGCCATGTTGATTAATGAATACTACAATAGAAATAATTAAAGGAGGGGTGTTTTAAGAAAACCAACACAATTTTTTTAACAGAAAAAAATAATTCACATAATTTTCTCAATATGCATAAATTAATTATCTCATCCAGTTCTCAATGTAAGACTTATATACTTAATTTAATTAAATTAAGATAATTATTTAAGTTAGTAAATATAACATTTTTTTTTCTAAAATATTCTAATCATCTTTTTTATCCTTTCATCATTTTTCTATTTGATTATTGTTGATAGAACATTAATTACGTCTTATATTAAATATTCAAGACCAAATGATTAACTAGACAAGGATCATTTAGTTGCAAATGGATCAAGCACACATCATAAAGTTCTGCATTATCGTTGATTCAAAAAGGAAATCTGGATTATTGAAACAAAATATGAATGATTTAAATCTTATTTTCACTTGAATTTTAGAAGTTTTTATTTGAAATGGTTCATAGTATAAAATAGTACTCCTGTCCTAAATACAAAATATGATTTATAATATAATTGAACTATAAAAATAGATCTTATATTAAGGATTGATTGAATATGATGATAATTTTATGAAGCCACTAGGCAGCATAAATTTTTTTGGTTCAATCCCTATTCTATCCTCCATCAATCAAGATGGTGGTGAAAGATGGGATGAGAGCACGTATAAGCGAAGCACAAACCGAAATATTTTAATTAAAGATTAGTGATACATTATTAGTTTACAAATGGCAGAAGCGCACAAGTCCCAGTACCTTCTTGAAAGTAAACATGAACTATCCTATTAGACGTGGAATTCAACATCATCCACATCACACTAGTACTTCTAATTATGGTCACCTCCCTTGTCTCGTCAAGGCCACAACGTTTGACCCACACCACTATACGCACACAATCTCCGGTTCACTCTAGTACATGCTAGTCTCTACTAAACTATTGCTTCCGATAACATGTGATCCATCAGGGCCAAAAAGAAAGCAACATTTCATACAGACGCTTGATGAGAATGCCAGAATAGAGAATGGCATGGTCCTCATTTCCATCAAGATAAACAGACGCCTAAAATTTGAAGTCTTTCTTCTTGGACTTCCCCTCCTTCTCTTGCATCTTTCTCTTCCTCTTCTTGGCATTCTGCACCACAAAAATTTTGAACATAAATCAAGATTCATTTATCAAACAAAAAAACTGAAATGAATCTCTTTACACGCCTGATGTTTGCAACATACCTCTGCAACCATATCACTAAAATCTTCGCGCTGACTCTGCAACTTCTCTACCTCCCTCGCTTCCTCATACCTGCATTAGTTTCAGCAGTCATATCAAACAATGCCCTGTGAAGTTTAACGTCACTCATACATCAATAATTAATAAACGCTTGAAAGAAACCATTTCATACTTTGCAGGCAAAACATTTTCCATAGCTTCCAACTCTTCTGGCTGTAAAGTAACATCCACCTTATCCGCCTTCTGGCCCCTAAGCAAATCAACCTGAAAGTGACAAAGCCAGAAACCATAATTCTATAGAGTATACAATAAAGCAAAACTAATGGACTTGCATAGAGGAGGACTAGCCTATGATTATGTAAAATCAAATATGATCATACAATGTTGACCTAAAAAACCAAGAAAAAGGGCAATAAAAAACTCCCTTACCCTTTTAGCACCTGACTTGTCCTGGGCGGCTCCAGTATTGACCACATACCTGTGGAGAGAGAAGCAACAGAACATGGTCAAATCAAACAATTGTACTAATTAACAATCACACGAGTATATATAGAAGGGTGCCATTAATGCATACGTGTGGGTGGTTCCAAGTAAAGTTCCTGGAGCAACTCTTTCTTCCTTCTCTTCAAGTACCTAGAAAGTAATAAATGGTTAGTTGACACCACAGTTGAACAAACAAGTAGAAGTGAAGTCAGTGGGGAGTGATAGCGTAGGAAGACTCACTTCATAAAGAGGTCTCTCAGGTTCCTTCCTCGGCTGCTTGCGAAGGTCAATAACATCAGGTGTCTCCACTCCAGTGGGAGTACTGAAGGAAAAAAAATAAATGGAAAAACAAATAAGTTAATAACAGTACAATAATATATACTATATTGTCTAACAACCCATCTCCATCTTTTCCACCTCTGAAAAGAATAAGCCAGATAAAGCAAAGTAAATTGCTTACTGCCCTTATTAATGAACCCCCACAACCTTGGAATGAAAGCTATATGGTAAAACAACAATACCTTGAAAGACTATCAACAGATTGAATACCATCCTGAAGTTCCTCCTCCTCCATTTCCTGTTCCTCCTCCTCTTCCTCCTCCTCCTCCTCCTCCTCCTCCTCTTCCTCCTCCAAGTCACCCCAGTGTTTGGTCTTATCAACTGGTTCCTCCTGAATTAAAACACAATTAGCAACACCATAATAAAAATCAGAACTATATTTGAGTGGGTAAAAGTTGATAACCAAGCAGGCTGGAGACAAAAGATGCAACTAAGTTAAACCCAGCTACCCTACTCCGGCACTACCTTTCAATAAAGGCCGGAATCAATATTATATATACATATACCATAATTACCCCGCACAAATTACATTCCTCATTTCTGGGCATCTATTTTTTAAAAAAAAAATTGCAACCCATGCATTTAAGACTTGGTAGTTGATATTGGAAAAAACAATCCCTTCTAGATTACACAAAATAACTAACGTGATAACCCACCTCATAGTTAGGTTGTTCTTGTTGATGAACACCGAACACATCTCCATACAGAGGACGCCCATACTGTAAATATATATATATATATATATAGAAAGTGTAAGCAGAGTACGAAATTTCCTTTTTAAAAAAAAAAAAATCAGCAACCCATTAACGAATCAAAGCAACCAAATGGTAGGGGGAATATTTGACATTAAACACTTACTTCATCAACAGGAGGCTTGCCCCATCCGCCAGGATGGTAACCAAAACTAGCTCCAAGGGGAATAGGAGCATTTAACCCAGGGATCTTCAGATGAGGGTATGATGGTGGAGGACCATATCTCTGAAAACATAATGTAGTCAAAGGGTCAAGAATAGAACAATGCAACAAACAAACTGCATACGGCATTCCCTAACATTACCTGCATATTAATAAGCCATGGAGGTGGAGCACCCTCAGGCATACCAAGTGCCTCCTTCAGATCTTGGGACAAAAGGCCAGGTTTCATCTCCCTCAACTTTACCTGTACACAGAACAAAACTTAAATGTCAACATAACAAAACAAGAACCAAAAAGGTATCAATACCTAGTCTTTGATCAACAATCTATTGAGGAAACATTAAGCTTTCCCAAGATAAAAGGACAAGAAATGCAGGGAAGATAAGCTTCTGACGCTAATAGATACATGTTTTGCTAAATTATTCTTTTGATCCCTATAGTTCAAACATTTGTAATCAATCCTTGTAGTTTTAAAAACAAATTTTAATTTAGTCTCTTCTGACGCAGAGCTTTGCAGATGTAACCAACCAAATATCATCTTTTGACATTTTGTTGGAGGTGAGCTTTTTCTTATTGAGCTCATTCACTTCATGATCCTAGTTTTATCCATTTATCAACTTGTTGTCTATCTTTATTAGCACTAAATCCTGCATTATCTTTACGGATTAATATCTTTGATTTATTTAGTCAATTATTGAGAGGATACTATGTGATTAAGCCAACCTCGCCCTATATGTATTGATCAGTTAACTAGTCTCCCAATGATAAAACTTCAATTGAAATGGCTTGTGCGTTACTCTGTCCTCAACGAAACCTTGAGCAAAAGAAAGCAACTCAAAAACACACTTGAAGTACATCTCAAGGAATCTGCTAATTGTATACAAGTTAGTAAATCTTATACCTCAAATTCTTTTCCCTCATGGTACAGGTCCCCTAGGCTTGTCAGCTTTGGCTTTGTCTGGTATTTAAAGAATGCATCATGAAGAACCTATCAAGTAGCAACCAAGAGAAGTGTTATAAGAAAATAGTTTGGAGTGATAAACACGAGTGAAAACCACAGAGCACTGGCACAAATCAGAGAGGAAATTATTAAAGAAACCTGATAGTCGATGTCCATTTTCCCCATCTTTGGTTGCATACGCTCCCTTTGCTTTTGCTTCAGCTTCTTACTATCCTCTTTCTCAATGTAGGCCTGCATGCAACAACATAGCAATGTAGAACATCTTAAAAGATGCATAACATAAAGAATTCCATCACATGCCATTACAGATGAAGATACAGCAAGCCCATACAGTTTGGAAGAGGACCATATGACATGGAAGGATATATTATGCCAGTTGCAGATAAACCTGAATCTAATCTTGTCTAAATCTAAATAATAGAAAGTGAGTAAAAAGCATGTACCAGAAATGACTACTACATTGATTGGTCATTAGCATACCCACATAGATTATGTTTGGCAGCATAGGAAGATTATTAAGAGCAAGGAAAGGAAAATATAAACGAAGATGAAACGGACATGCGGCATGACAGAGAAAGGGATGGGAAAACCTCTTCATTTCAATGTTTGATAGAGTGGAAACAGGAAGTAGTAACTGAATTCACAAAATAATTATGTGCCTGAATCAAAACACATTATATACTGATTTCCTTCTTTTCTTGGCCCCAGGTATTGATGGTGTTTTACTTAAAAAAAATGAAATGAACCCATGAGATTGTGTTACCTGTCTGATTTTCTCAATTCCTGTGGCAGCAATAAAATCAGGAAGCTGAAAGGGTTGTTTCTCAATACCTCGTTTTCCCTGAAAAAGACAATAACCCAGCTCTCAGATGAGATACAAGTAATTTTCTTATCAGGAAACTCAAAAACTATAAATCATTGAAGACAACAGAAATTCAGCCCCAGCATTAATCACAATTGAAAGGTATCTGAAAATTCAAAGCAGAACTATTAGCACCTTAGTCATGTATAAATGGCCAAAAGTATCATGCAAAAAAGTCACAACATAATGAACCCCATTA
Organism: Albizia julibrissin; assembly: GCA_037074505.1. Taxonomy (NCBI): domain Eukaryota; kingdom Viridiplantae; phylum Streptophyta; class Magnoliopsida; order Fabales; family Fabaceae; genus Albizia; species Albizia julibrissin. The sequence goes on from CM073479.1 coordinate 40,685,455, forward strand.
TACAACATCATATAAAGGTCCATATCCCCATTCAAACTACAAGATATCATAAGAGAAATGATTCAAGGATGCCCATGGCCAAACACCTACAAGTCCAGGCTTGGTGATTGTCACAGCAGCTCCCCTGCAAGAACCACATATATACATATAAGAGAAACCATATCGACGGTATCTTCCACAGCCTAATCCCCACATCCCACATGTTGACCACACCCATCAGACATGTTTCCATCTTTAACACACAATAGTAAACAGAATTGCTTATTAACCTGCAAAAATTTCCTCTTTTGACACCAATGCCTTGGTACAGGAACAGTATTTCGATATGATTTTAAGAACACCAGCAACTTTGGATCTGCTGAAGTAGCATCCCACACCTAAAAATTGAAAGAGAAACTGTAAATTTGCAAAATGGCCATGACACCAAAATAAAAGTCAATGGCAATGAAAAGAGATCAAACTTTTAAAATGAATAAACATCACATTCCAACCTCAACAACATCAGGCCTTGAGCAAATTTGTTTTAACTCAGCAATCTTCATCCGACGTTGAAGCTGAACACAACATAAATCTTTTAGCCCAATAAATTAAAATAATGCAATAGAAGGATAAAATATTAGTTGAAATATGATATAGAATTGTAATTCTATATAGAGAGGAAGAGAGGAAAGAAACCAGAAATAGAGGTGTAGAAGAAGAAGAAGGCAGAGAGACAGAGAGGGAACGAGAGAAAGAGAGAGACAGAGAAATATATTATTCCATCAGCAATCATAATCTGATCCACAATAAGGGATATGCCTATTTAATAAGGCCCAGGGTTCATTTGGACTAATCATGTAAAAGCCTAACTCACTAACTAATACACTAACGGCTAACTAACCTTCTAACCGACTTATGAACTGTCATTTCATATCAAAATACCAAAGAGGGGGAAAAAACTACAAATTGTTAGACCTTCTTCTTTTTGTTCGAGATGCCTTTTTCTTTTTGCTCGTTATCATTTTCTTCCTCTTCAGAATCAGAATCAGCCATCTTAGTAGCAGCAGCATTTTCTGCTGACTCGTCCTTCTTATCATTATCCTGAATATATATAGAAACAAAATATTAAAGAAATAATACACAGAAGACAAAAGAACTCGACAATGGAGAAAGATTTATTACCTCCGTGCCAGTAACATCAGTGAAACTAAACTTCTCAAATATTTTTCTAAATTCTTCATCTAAATTTTCATCTAGCTCTGCCTTCTCAGGAACATACTCAATTTCAACATTTTCAACAACCTGCATATAATATACAAAATTAAAATACAAACTTGGGTTGATGGCACTAATATTTTTTTGCAGCATAACAAAACAAATGCAAATTATAATTGGCAAGAAATATTAACTTAATGCCAAGATAATTCCCAAAAAACGAGACACTTGTGACTAAAGCTCAATGGAAGAACTACAAGAATGACCTGGGGTTGGAAACTGGAATTTTAAATGTATGCTAAATGCACCTTCAATAGCATTCAATCATCCATAACAGATTTTCCAAAAAGAAAAGGCTAACATTAAACAAATTCAAGCTGCCAACACAAAATTAAGCAGATGACAAATCCACAATTGATTTAGTTGGTTCATAATTGAATTAGCATAAACCTCTCACTTTCAAAACTATACGAGAATTCAAAACTTCCAAGGAGTCAAGCATCCTAAACTAATAACCTACGATTATCCACATCCACCTTTCATTTTTCAACACACTCAACAGCTTCTGCAGTCCTGACTTTGACCTGTTTCAATTGGTCTGAATACAACGCAAACACAAAACCTAACTGCTCCATAACCCTACGTAATTGTCCATAAAACAAAATGCATCCCAAAAATGAAAAGTTAAACCCTGCCAATCAAATTAAAATCACCGCCAAAGCCAAAGCTCCATTTAATCCATCTTTCTTCCTACAATTTCTCAATAACCCTTGCCAGAATTTCACTCTTCAACTAACTTCTAACTCTAATGCTTAAGAAAATCTCAAGTTCTCGCGGTTCTAAACAAAGGCGAACTCTGTTCACTGAATATAGCAACTAAGACTATACGCCTCGCTCCCACACAATGCCAGATGACCAGCTCCGTCCAAGTGCCTAACCCTAACTTCACTGCGATAGTTTTCATCAAACATAAATACCAACTATCAATATCAATCTGTCTAGTTTTCACACTTCCGATGATCAAAAGCAGCATGGAACTATGATTACAAACCCCCCCAAGTCCGTACAGCTAATCAAGCTCACCAAAGTATTGAACGGCCAAAACCGACAATAAACGAATAGAACCTGTTGTGGATCCGTATTCTCCTTTGAGTCATCATCGGCTGTATCTGCCGCCTCACCATCTTCAGCGGCATTAGACTCCGGCTCCTGCGAGGCCTTGTTCTTCTTCTGCTTCCGACGGCGACGACGGCGCTCGCTCTCCCGCGACTTCTTGACGGCGGCGGAATTGGAAGCGGAGCTCAGATCTCCGTTAGCAACGAGGCCGTTTTCGTGAGGGAGCGTCTCGGCTGCCATCGTTGGGGTCTAGTCCCCTCGCGCGAAACGAAATGAAGAGCGGTATCGAGTATGGTTTTCTCAGTGATGCCTGAATGGAAAAACGTACTCAAGGATGTTTGGAATTAAGATTGAGGAAAGGATCGCTGGACGCAACGGAAATTATGAGCGATAACTCATTTAAGATCGGTCTATATCCACAGAAGAAGTTTATGGGACAAGCACGATTATACTATGTAGGCCTTTTTGAAACCCTTGCTTGATTTTTAGCCGACTTATCAAATTGGGCCAAGCCCAAAATATTGTTTAGGCCCAAGTTTTTTGGTACACGGTAAGATTGTTTTGTGTCAAAAAAAGTTTAACGTTTTTTTTTTCCAGCACGAAACATTCACTCACATTAAATAGAAACTCCCCATTAAATAGAAATAAGGAACGATACAAACCAAAAAATGAAAAAAAAAAAAAAAACCTATTAAGTACCCATAAAAGATGAAGATAAGATGTAAAAAAGACCATCCATTCCAATGAAGCTTTAGTAAAGCATTCGGCTGCCAAATTTCCTTTACAAGAAACCATACACGCGTAATTCTGGCATAACTTTCTTGAGACCAGAAAAACCACAAGGAAAGCAAAATTAAACACTTTGTTAAAGTAAGAGAGGAGGCATCAAACTCCATTATAATTGAGTTCCATAACAGCAACTAATCACTTATCTGTAACTTTAAATTAATTAGGGTTTTCTTGGTTCAATCCCATTACACTCTGCAATGTAGTGTAGTGTATTGCAATGGTAATGTGAAGCAATATTAATTATAGGGTTAGTGTTTGGTTTGATTTTTAATAAGGTGCAATGGATTATTATTTTAACAATTATTTAAAATTAATATATCATACGAAGTCTATTTTACCTTACTATTATCTTTTTAAAATAATAGTTAAAAGTCATTGCGCTACCTCATCATAATTGTCCCGCTATCTCTCCAAAGATCATCAGATGGCGATGATTGTGGTGGTAGAGGATGGTATCAGTGCTATAGCGACGACGGCGAAATGTTATGATAGCAACAATGGTGAAAGAGGAGATAGTAGCGATGATGACAGGGGTGGCGACGGTGGAAGTGGAAAAGGAGGAGGTAGTGGTTGTGGCAACGATGGCAGAGGAGGAGGTAGTGGTGGCTGCAGCCGCAATAATAGACATAGTAGGGATGAGGTTTGGCCGAGGAGGAGGTGGTGGAGGCGATAGCGCCGACGATGGAGGAGAATGTAGTGGTGGCAAAGTGGAATAGAGTAGGAGGAGGTAATGGCGGCAGTAACAACGGTGGGGGTGGCGGCAGCAATGGTGGGGGGTGCAGGGGCGGCGGTGGAGGAGGAGGTAATGTTTGCAACAACAGGTGGTGGTGGAGGAGGAGGAAGTAGTGGTGGCAGTGGCGGTTGGTGGAGGTGACATCGGTGGAGGAGGTAGTAGCGGTTGCGATTGTGGCTAAGTGAAAAGATATAAGTAAAATAAAAAGAAGTGAAATTAAAGGGTAAATTGGACTTTTTTAACTACGCAATGTGATGGTAATGAGAATTTATAGGGAGAGGTGTGAATAAGGATTACCAAGTTTTTGATAATCATCATTATCATGGTAAACCCTATTACCATGCTAAAAAACAACTAAACACTATGCTCTTAATAATGGAGTCATGATTACCATTGCATGCATGCAATGATGTTTAACTAAACGAGCTCTTAGTTCTGCGATCATCGTGATTAAGGGCATGTTTGGATTAGCATTGGAAAAACACATTTACGCAAATCGAGGTAAAACTCATCTTACATACTTACCGTATATTCTATAAATCACATTATAAAAACAGCTTCTATCGTTAACCCAAACATATATTAAGTGAAAAACTTCCAGTGAGGTGGTATATACATAGACATTGTAAAAATATTTGAAGTCACCAACTCAAAAAATTTTATCTGACAAGATAATGCCTTTCACTTTCTTTTTTCTCAATCTTTGATCATCCCACATTTTATTAGGGAGGCCGTGAATGATGAAAGATAGCCACATGGGGTTTTATTTTTATACGCTTTCTTAATTACCAGTTAACTACTTTTTGGTTTTTTAATATAAAATATATTTATCTAATTTGATTAGATTAAATAAACTAGTTAAATTAGTTAACATGATATATATCTTTTAAAATACCATAGTCATCTTCCTTAATTCCCTTATTATCTTTTCTTTTTGATTATTGTTGAAAGAACTTCAATAGAAATAAATTAGGAAAAGATTGTCAAATATAAAAATTATATTTTATATTTAAGAATAAGATCAACTTCACAAATATATCTTATATTAAAAACAAAAAGAGTAATATTATTAGGCAAAATTGAAGAACTCGTAATTTTTTAATAAGATAATACTACCTTGACTTTCTTAATGTATGGAAATCCAACCATGGCAAATAAAACAAATTGCAAGGAAATCCAACCAAACTAATTATAATTAGCCAATTCATATTATTTTCTTAATTTATTTAAATAAGTAAAGCAGCTGGCAAATTAAGAAAAGTACCCCATTCAGTTTTTAATATAAAAGGTAGTTAATTTTCTTAAAAAAATTTAAAAAATTAAATTAATTAATTAATTATAATATATATAGTGTATAATTAGATATTTATTAATTATGTAATTTAATTTAAAAAAATAAATATAAATATTTTAATATAACTTATTAATCAATTCCGTATTAAATAAGAGGTCATAGAAATCTACCGTCCCAATTAAAAAGAAAAAGAAAAAAAAATAAAAGACCAGCATCCCATTGAGGGAATGAGAGACAAAGCAATCTCCAACAAGTCAAATACCAAAAAACCGCTTGCCGACGGTGGATGTCCACGTTATAGGTTATTCCTCCGAGCCGTATCATATGGGCAATATCGGAATTTGACTCCAACAATGTCCACACGCGAATGAAATGAGCACCCCGGTAAGACGCGCGACAGCAGAACAGAACGTCGCTTCCGATTGTCCGTACAATGACGTGGCAGATAACGATTTGTGGTTCGACTTCAAAAGCACGTACCGCAGAAATGGAATCTCCCCCCGGGGGGGGGTTTGGGTATTTTATTTTCCTTCATTATGCCGAAACATGCGTTGCTTTCAATGCGGAAAAATTCAAAAAAATGAAAATTGCTGCAGACGATGCCCCAAAGGAACAACACTACGACCCCACTTGACAATCTCGTAATTCTATTTTCTCAAGGCATGCAAAGACGGAATTCAATCATGGTGCATCCTTTTCTTCCTTCTTCCTCTTGACATTTCGTCTCTCTATCTCTGTCCAGATCGAAATCCTAAACACGCACGCATTCTCGTGTTTGGGGAAGAAGTAGAAGAAGAAGCTTCAACAGAGACAAACTTGAAGCATTTCCTCCTCGCAAGAGAAATTTAAAAGAGGAGGAGAGAGATATAAGCTAGTCAATTTCTTGGTTCTTTTTTTTTTTGTATATTGATTTATTAAATATTTTTCGCATTGCTGGGGAAGGGAGAGGCAGAACAATGGGGCTGGTAGGTGCTCAAGAAAATGGGAATGGGATAGAGAATGGGCTATCTGAGATCTCATTGGGGTCCCAGAATAAGTATCGGAGGATGGATTCTGTTGTTGCAGACGAAGAAGAAGACGAAGCCTCGTTGAGCAGAAGGGCGAATGCCAAGAAATATGTTATAGCTTGTGCCGTCTTCGCCTCTCTGAATTCCGTGCTTCTCGGATATGGTAGGTAATTCTATTTCATTATCTTGACTTGATCTAATTTCCAAGTTTTGATTTAATCTGATTAATTGTTGAAATCGAATGTTCGATGTGCGTTTTTTTCTTTTCCTCCTGTTCGCTGAAATTTGTCAAGTGAATGTAAAAACTATTTTGTATGAATGAAAATAAAACCCTTCTCACATATTTCATATTTATCTTATAACTTGTAAAACTATTCAAAAGTTAATCCAAAATCAGACTTAATCATTCTGGCGTATGTTCGCCATTCTGTCTTCAATCTACCATTGAAACACGATTAACAGGGGCCAATTGAATTTTATGGGATCTGATTCCTTTCGAGGATTTTACGGTTCATAGATTTAGGGATGTTTGGTAATTTGGATCTTGGTTGTGCGTAATGGCCGAGAATTTCGTGGTCGCTTCTAAACTAAGATTTGTTTGGAATAAAGGGTGTAATGGAATTTCTTTTTTTAATTAGAAAAAATAATACTCGAAATGCTTTTATTATTATTTTTTATAAGATCATTTACCCAAAAAGCTTGGCAGATCAGGAAAAGCAAGTCTCAACAAAATGTGTATAATACTCCCACTTGTAAAGATTCTTCTAGTGGATCCTTTTAAGAACCTGAGGATGGATAAGAACTATTCCGATCGCGCTACTTTTATTTATTGGGTAGAAAGAGAGGATGAGACTGTAGTAAACATGTAAGACTGTCGATTACACTAAAATGTGCCTACAAACATACTTTATAGGATTAGTTTAATCAATATAATTTTCCTATTCAGTAGAAATTAGGTCTACTTAAACAGTTGATTTTGGTGGAGAATGTAGTTTTCTAACTCTGGCATTTGGATGTATAGTCTAGGATAACCTAAAATGTATGTTATCTAGCATTCTAATAGATGATACAAGTAATGTTGTTCAAATAGTTGCAGAAGTACAAGGTGGAATCCTTATGGTTTTATGGTAATCCGAGATCCTACCAAGTCCTAAGTACTAAAAATAGGGTCCTGTGGCATGTTGAATACTAGTGTACCGAACAATCTGCTTTGAGACTGCTGACGCTCTAGATAATAGGATCATAATGATGATTTGCCAAACATCTCTTTATGTAGGGAAATTACATCTAAAGACCCATGTTTAAAATAATTAAGTGAATGAACTTAAAAGCTGTAATTATTTTCAAGGACTAAAGTTATCGTATTTTACAGAATATTCTGAGAAAGTTGCTACTGAATTTTCAGATTAATCACTATAAAGTTTCTTAAAAATATAACTTCTTGAAAATGTGGTACATTAGTCCTTGAAAATAATTATGACTTTTGGCATCTTTTAACTTAAATAATTTAACATGAAGGTTCTTAGATATAATTTTCCCTTTTATTCATACAATATTTACTGCTGGCCCAGCACCATATTTTGTTTTATGATGATCATCTTTGCTTGTTTTCCTGCAGATGTTGGCGTAATGAGTGGAGCAATTATATTTATCCAGGAGGACCTTAAGATAACAGAGGTTCAACAAGAGGTGCTTGTTGGAATTTTGAGTATAGTATCCCTATTGGGCAGTCTATTGGGTGGAAAAACATCTGATGCCATTGGAAGAAAATGGACGATCGCCTTAGCAGCAGCCGTCTTTCAAACAGGTGGCGCTGTAATGGCTCTTGCCCCATCCTTTAAAGTTCTGATGATAGGTAGACTCTTAGCCGGAGTGGGCATAGGTTTTGGGGTCATGATTGCTCCGGTGTACATCGCAGAGATATCTCCTGCCATTTCCAGAGGATCTCTCACCTCATTCCCTGAGATATTCATAAATCTGGGAATACTTCTTGGGTACATCTCAAACTATGTGTTTTCAGGCCTTCCTGCACATATAAGCTGGAGGGTTATGCTTGGTGTGGGACTCCTTCCTTCAGTTATTATTGCAGTTGCACTATTTGTGATACCAGAATCCCCAAGATGGTTAGTGGTGCAGAACAGGATCGATGAAGCTAGAACGGTGTTGTCAAAGATAAATGAGAGTGATAAAGAGGTGGAAGAGAAGCTAGCTGAAATACAGGTAGCTGCTGGAATAGCTAATGCTGAGAAGTATGAATCACAAGCGGTTTGGAAAGAAATGCTGCATCCTAATCCGCCGGTTCGAAGGATGCTGATCACCGGTTGTGGAATTCAGATTTTCCAACAAATCACAGGCATAGACACAACAGTATACTATAGCCCCACTATCTTCAAAAATGCTGGGATAACAGGAAACACTCAGCTTCTTGCCGCAACAGTTGCTGTCGGATTCACGAAAACTATGTTCATCTTGGTAGCTATATTTCTGATTGACAATTTAGGCAGGAAGCCATTGTTGTTTGTGAGTACTATTGGTATGACAGTATGTTTATTTGGGCTTAGCCTCTCTTTGGCTTTCTTTGGCCATGAAAAGGCAGGGATCATAATGGCAATTATTTCGGTTTGTGGGAATGTAGCTTTCTTCTCTATAGGACTTGGTCCTATATGCTGGGTTGTGTCATCTGAGATTTTCCCTTTGAGACTTAGAGCACAAGCATCAGCCCTTGGAGCAGTGGGAAGTAGGGTCAGTAGCGGGGTGCTCTCCATGTCCTTCCTCTCCGTTACTCGCGCCATTACAGTCGCAGGAACCTTCTTCGTCTTTGGGATTATTTCTTGTTCAGCCGTCGCCTTTGTTTACTATTGTGTCCCTGAAACAAAAGGGAAGACCTTGGAGGAGATTGAGAAGGTGTTCCAGGACGAGGGAGACGGCGAATGGCAAAGAAATGAGGTTGAAATGGGTGACGCAGTGAGGCTGATGCAGAAGTGAGTTTTATGAACATATATATATATATATTGGTAACATATATACTGTCAAGTTGGTGGCTGGCCATATTCTTGAGTGAGCGGAGATTTCTGCTTTTGATTCATAGAAGGTATGTTCTGTTGCTGCATCAACCAGGAGAACAGGACTTATTACAGTTGCTAACAAAATGAAGTGGAAAAATTTTATTATGTGATGTTATTCATTGTAGGAAGCCACCAATAGGAGTAATTAATATTAGCCGAAGTAGATCTCAATGTGCATACGTAATTATGTTTTACTACTGCTATGTAATTCTTTATTTATTCTGTTGGGAGTTGAGTTCAGATTACATTGATAATTGATTCATTTGTCAGAGTTATTTTATAAAGGAAATTCTACTGTCTCTTTCTCCTGGGCTTGTGCTTCTCCAATTGTAGGGCCATCAACTAATATTAGTAACTGTTTTAGAAGCCACAGAACCGTGATTTAGAAGTATTTTTCTATAAGTCGAGAAAAAACTCTTCTCATATACTTATCTCATAACTTGTAAAATCTATTCTTTAAATGATAATCTAAACATACACTAAAATTACTTTGATTTTAGGCTAACTAAAATCACTTTTTTTAAATAAAAAAAATCCTAAACAAACTGGCCCTTATTCATTTATTCTGATAAAGATTACTGTCAACCTCTAGTAGAGGATATTCCTCGTTAAAAAAAACAAAACGAACTATTATTTGGGCTTTATGCAGTACATAAAATTTGCAGGAATGGATGATATACTATACACTGAATAATGTGTGTGTCTATGCAGCGCGTGTATATATATATATATAGTTATAGATCTCGTCTTGTTTGTTTAATATTTGTCTATGTAGTTGGTGTATTTAAGTTGCAGTGTTGTAACTTGGTTTCTGTCTCTTCTTGCTGTTTATATGAGCTTTGTCCTGTATTGGGTTGTGACTATTGTAAGTTTGTCTGGTTACTACTAACTAGTAATGCAATTTTGGTTTTTTGGCAAAAAAAAAAAAAAAAGTTTAAAAAAGATATAGAAACGACAGATGCCATTGGATTGATCATTGAAGGATATACAAGATTATTAACTTTCCTTTTCTACTTTTTTTTTTCAAGCGCTAAGTGTGCGGATTTTTTTTATAATTTAAATTTAGTTGAATCCTGTATAAATATAATTGAAATATTAAAATTTAAATTCAGGCCTACACTTTTAGCAAATTATTAATAGATCAAGAAGTTTAATTAGGGATTTTTGAATATTATTAAAAACCTAAAAAGCCCTTCTATAATTAAAAAGGAAAATTGAAGGTAAATGTAGCTCATTATTTTTTATTATTCCAACGGAAAGTTTGTTTTATGATTTGCTTTTTCTATAAAACAAAAAAATACTTATCTATATACAATATAATTTTTTAAAAAAATTGTACTATTTATCAAAATAAAATTATTCAAATTTGTATATTTCCTATATGATCGTAACAAATATTTTTGTCTAGCAAATATATTATATGAATATAAGAATATATCTATATGTATGATATAATTTTTTTTAAGAAAAACTGTATTATTTATCGATACAAAATTATCCAAATTTGTATATATCCTGTATAATCTCAAGTTTGCAACAAATATTTTTGTCAAACTAAAATATTATATAAAAATATAATGGGTAGATTCGTTCTGCTATTTCATCAAAAAATCTTTATATGTGGTGGTTGGAGAATTTCATTTTTTCTATTTCTGTAACATTGATCCTATATACAAGAGAAATAAATTTGTTGTCCTTTCTTTTAAAGGGAAATTAATGAACCTTAATGTGCCTATTCCATTTTTGAATCAAAATTATTATGGAGTAAATTTGGTTGGTTTTTAATTAATTTACTAATAATCATAACTAAAAACGAGAGAGCAAATAGATAATTGAATTAATTGACAGAGCTAATTTAATTTGGGAAAGAATATATGACTCTAAGAGGGCAATGTGGTCATTTAACAACGTTTAGAAATATCTAATTTTGCCTCTCTTGGGCTGATCAAAAATTAATTAAAAGTAGATGCCTAAATTTAAATTTTAGTATTTTAGCTAAATTAATACATGATTCTCTCTAAATTGTATCATTATGTTTATGTTAAAATATAATGTAAGATAAATATCAATTTTTTAAAACAAAAATATTTCAACGATCATAATAATCTTTGTAAAAAATAATTACATTATCTAAATTAGATCAAGATCTTGCGTCAAAGAAATATCACACCCCAAAAACCCAAGCAAAGCTTAAAGACCAGAGACAAGCATGATAAATGAACAAAACATGTGCCACCAAACAAAAAATGAACAATGAGTAATTGTGAGTCAACTAACACTTAATTGTTGAAAGCAGGTAACTCTAAAATGGTGGTTTTAAAAATTATTTTTTATAAATTGAGATAAAACTTCTCTCACATATTTACTTCATAAATTATAAAGTTTATTTTTCAAAAGTTAATCCAAACACACACTAAATCACGTGTTAGACAAATGACACTGTAAGACTTTAAAATTGTAAAATAGTACAGTTATAATTTTATAACTATTTAAGAAAAAATAATTAACAAAAATGCCCCGACTAACAGACAAATTTAAAATATTGGGAAGCAAATTGTAAATTTAAAAAATTAAATTAAAATTTTAGAATGTTCGGTTAGAATGATAATTAATGAAATTTCTATATTTATTCTTTAATTCAGAAAATTATGCATGTTCGGTTAGAAAAATAATGAAGTTTTTAATCAGGTTCATATGATATTTTTATTTTTATTAGGTGGTTACACTTTTCTCAATTATAATAAGCCTTAGTCCTTATACTCATAACTTATTAATTAGGGTTGATGTAAATACTGATTAAATGATATAAGTTGTCACAAAATACAAAATAAAGAGAAGTTTTTAAAAAATAAATTAATGAAATAAAGTTTATTTATTATCAATATCATGCTCAATCGTTTCCTTTTTTCTATATATAATTTACAATGTGGTTAATTTTGTCACAAAATCAATTTGAGTAAATAAAGGGTGAAAGTCACATCCGCTACTAATGTCGTTCTACTTACAAATTAACATATTATAAGGATATAGATCAATACTTATATTGAGAAAATATAAAAATATAGCAAAAAATAATTAAAAATGAATTGAAATTACACCAAGTTGGATATTAATCTCTTCTAATAAAATCATTCAATTAGAAAGTGATAATATTCCCAATAGTAATAATGTGACCTAATGACATAAAAACTCTTCAAAAAAAAAAAAAAAAAAGAGGTTGTGAATTTGATCCTATTTGTAAACTCAGTCAATAGCCATATCCGCTACTAATGTTGTTCTACTTACAAATTAACATATTATAAGGATATAGATCAATATTTATATTGAGAAAATATAAAAATCTAATAAAAATAATTAAAAATGAATTGAAATTACACCAAGTTGGATATTAATCTCCTCTAATAAAATCATTCAATTAGAAAATGATATTACCAATAGTAATATGACCTAATGACATAAAAACTCTCTAAAGAAAAAGAGGTTATGAATTTGATCCTATTTATAAACTCAGTCAATTAATATGTTTTACTCTTTAATTACAAAGAAAGTGATAATATTCTTGGTGACTTGGCAAACCAACAAGGATAGAGCTATGGCTATGGTGATAAAACCTTGTCATCACGTGACACAATTAATGCCACCATGACCCAGAAAAAGAAAGGGGAAATAAATAGCAAAACAGGTGAGCGAACTGAAGTTACATTAGAAAATAGTTAAATGATTATTTATTTATTTATTTATTTATTTGGATGAGTCCAAGTTAATTGACTTCATTGTACATTACCTCATTGGAACTGATTTACAACTTGTTTCATTGTCTTTTCCTTTGACCCAATCATGCAAATTTTTTGTCAGAAACACAATGAACTATGGTTTGAATATCCCCTAAACAGACAAACAAAAAGAAGCACATTGAACACTGAACAGTAAGTGAGACTCAGATCAGTTCCTTTCAACAAAAATATCTGAGAGCAATGATCTGTTTATCAAAAAAAAAAAAAAAAAGGGAACTGGGAGAACATTTTGCATCTTAAGGATTTATTAAGACAAAGATTCTCTGCAATAAATTTCTGTCTTAAGAAAATTTCACCACTTCATCACCAAAATCTTCAATGAGTTTGTGGTCACATGCAGGGAAGAAAGTAGGTGATCCATTAAAATAGGAAGCTGAGAGATCACTTTCATGATTTAATTGTCACAATCATGAGATAAGCTTTATCCATTCCCTTCTGGAATACAACTTTTCCAGATTCAAAAATGCCATAAAAAAACCAGACATGAAGGAAATAACATAACTTTCTTTCCAGATTCTGACAGACAATACAATAAAACCCTATAATTTCAAACTATATTCTTTCCTATAGTGGAATGAAACCATTCGGACTATATCCACTTATAATACAGACAACTTTTATAGGACTTGACAATTATATATATATATATGTAACTCTCTCTGGTTACAAACTTAAGAACTATGAATTGCAGAAAATGCAACTCCTTGAGATGATACTATCAACGGTGCTTCCTTTTTCAACTTCAAGATTCCTACTCCTCTTGTTCCACAAGTGCACAGCAAAACTTTCCTTGTTAATCTGTTCAAGTTTCTTCACCAACCATTTTGATTGGAGTTCATCATCTCCAGGCCTTTGAAACAAACTAGCAATACTTCTCCAATCCACAGGATAAAATGCAGAAGGTGGCATAACAGTGAAGTTAAATCCTGGTTTTTCACTCACCCTAGAGACCACTCTTGAGACTAAGTAAGGACCATTATGGCCCCACTTGTTCCCATCAAATGTGAGTGCAAATTCTTCAATGAACTTGAAAAGTAATGGATGGTTTTTATCAAATATCAACAAAGCATTGTTCAGTCTGCTCCATTTACCAGTTTTTGCATCCAAGTTTTGAGCTCCAATGGTGTTTCTCAGTTTAGATAAACTCTTCAATACTATAACATCTGCATCCATGTAAATGCCTCCAAATTTGTACAACAGAGCAAGCCTAAGCAAGTTTGAGAGGTTTTGGCCTAAAGAGATTTCACCTGGATTCACATTTCCTTCCTTCAAACTATTGTACCATGATTCTGCATGAGTGTCTTTGAATATGTAATCAAAATCTGGGGCAATTGCTGTTACTCTAAATCCATTAGTCAAAAATGGCTTAAGGATTTGTGTGCCTCCGTGAGAGTCCATTGATTTGGAGACTATCACCAAGCAAGCACTTGGGTGAGACTTGAACAAGCTCTCTATGGCTGAAAACTGTATGTCACCAAATGATTCTAATGAAGCAATCCAAGTCATGAAGAACCTGATCTTACAAGATGATGATGATGAGGAGGAGGAGGAGGAGGAACCAGCAAAGAATAATTTGATTCTGGTCTGAAACAAAGAAGCTTGAGCTTCTGAGCGCAAACTTCTTAGGCCTCTCTTGTGTCTCCTGGTTCGTCTAGACCTGTTAAAGGGAAATTTCTCGGAGGGTATTGTGGGAAATGACGAATTTTGAAATATAGGCAAATGAATCTTCGAGAAATTTGCAGAATCGTCCTTGTTGATGGCGAACAACACAGAAGAAGAGAGATTCAGGACCGATTCCGGCAGGAAAACAATGGGTTTCGAAGGCGGCGATTTGGGCAACAAGAAAGGGACATGAACCCAGAAAACGGTGAAGCCATTGTAAGCCAAGAGGAAGAGAAGAAGAAGAAGAGCGAAACACGAAGTGGGGAAGGTGAAGAATATATCAAGCATGGATATTTTGAAGGCATGAAGTTGGTGAAGAAGAAGAAAGGGGAAATGAAACTGAGTCGGTGGTTTTGTGGTGCTCTCAGTCATGGCCTTTGGGTTGAACAGGAGGAGAAAATGATTCAAAAAGTTTGAAGTTTTGATTTTGAAAGCAGGAGGAGAGCATTTTAATGGCGGAAGCGGTAAAAAGGAACATAAAATAAAATAAGAGTATTAGTTGGGTTTTGGGTCTTAGGAGCATAGTAAAGTGAAAGAGTGAGAAAAAACCACGGAAAGGAACTCTGCGTGGACGGGCCTTCTGGTTCACGTTGATTGGCTGTCTTACCGTCTGGCCATCCATATTAAATTTTCAATATATTCTTTCCTGTCGTCATATTTTTTTTTTATGGTCTAAAATTAACGAGTAGTTATAAGTAATAAATATGTTAAAAATATCATATTTTTTTATATATACCTCTATTTATAAAAACAGAGAGAGAATGTATAAAAAAAATAAGAGATAGTAAAATACGTTTTTTAATATTTTATTGACTTCATTCACATAGTAAGTTCTCACTTCCTTTTATGAATATAACTCTTGGTGTATGTGATAATTAATCATAAATAATATATATTTAATAAAGGTAAAATAAGAAAAAAGAACTTACATTTTCAAACAAAAAGTAAAAATTACTTATAAAAAAGTCAAACTTTATGAAAGAAAAAGTTATTTATAAATAAGACAGAGAAAGTACAAAATTATCTAACTTATATATTTTTCATCTTATTATAAGATACAAATAAAATAAAGTAGGTGGCAGAAAATAAAATAATTACGTAAACAAAAAAATTAGTGGACAGCAATACATACAACATATGTTAAGAAATACTATGACTTGTTTTTTATAATTTATATACATCCTTATTAATGAAAAGAAAGTAAATATGTGAGAGAATGGGGAAATAATTATTTAATGCATTAAGATTGATGGATAAGCAATGGGAGCAATAACTGACACATAATGCTAAACCTATTAGTGTCTCTTATAAATAGGACATCTCTGAAAAAAAGAACGTTCTTGTATATAAAACTGGTGGGAGTACATATAAAAAAAAAACAATTTTAACAGATTTCTAAGAAACTTTTCATTTTTTCCCTTCTATCTTTGACTAATAATAATAAGATTATCATTAAAACAAAATTAATTCATACAAACAAGCATAAGATTCATACACATTTAAGGATGAATCATTAAAAATCTTAACATTAAATTGCTATGATAAGTTCGATGGATGAGTAAGTTCATATAGATTAGTGTGACAGTCCATGTCCACATTACATTCTTAGCGAATCTATGAGGCTGTTTGGAATAGCGATGGATAAAATGACTTATTTCAATTGGGCTTATGAAAAAATGCGATTGGGTTAAGTGCGATTGTGTATTATGATTTATGTTTGGATTGAAAAATGTAAAAGTGCTTTTTTATTAATGTTTGGATTGAAAATTGTAAAAGTTGTTTTGTTGTATATGTTAGGAGGGGAAAAAATAAAATAACATAAGAAAGACTATCGAAACGTAATGTAAATAATGTTTTGCCAATATACATCAAATTTGACAACAAATAACATTACAAATTCAATCATAAATTGCGTGCAATTTCGTTCCTAATCTTGTCTCTAAGGTCATAA
The DNA here is from genome assembly GCA_037074505.1 of Albizia julibrissin. NCBI lineage: Eukaryota > Viridiplantae > Streptophyta > Magnoliopsida > Fabales > Fabaceae > Albizia > Albizia julibrissin. The sequence continues at coordinate 40,702,060 of CM073479.1, forward strand.
ATTGTAGTTGTAGATGTCCCAACATTATTGGTGTACGAAACATCTTTGTCTACAGTTGTATCAGCAACATGGCCTATGTTAGCAGTGTCTGCTCCGTTAAAGTGAACGTCACTTGAGCCATTTGTGCGAATAAAGTTGTGTATGACCATAGTTGCACAAACTAAACGGACCTGGGTATCGTAGTTATAATTTCGCATTTTTTCCAAAATAGCGAATCTACTCTTCCAGATTCCGAAAGTCCTTTCTATTGTAGACCTCAGACTAGAGTGGAAAAAATTAAAGGTCTCATTGTCATTTTGAAAAACAGGTTGACTCCTAAACTCCAGCACGTGATAACGCTCACGTTTGTAGGGGCCAAGATACCCTTCTCGCGTCGGATACCCAGCGTCAACCAAATAATATTTTCCTGCGAAAAGCATAATTAATTGTATAAAACTGAGATTATTCAAAGCAAATAAGGAATAAACTTGGGTTATTCGGTACCATATGTTACATAGAGGTGGATGAGGGAAATTCAAGGCGGGATTTGACATAGCAGCGTGGAACACACGAGCGTCGTGTGCAAAACCTTCCCAGCCGGCCAACACGAATGTGAAACACATATCCCAATCACATACTGCTATCACATTTTGTGTCGGATAACCCTTTCTACCAATATACCTAACCCGCTCGGGACCACTAATGGCACACCTTATATGGGTTCCATCGATGGCTCCTATTGCATCCTTAAAATATGGATGATATCGTCAATCTTCGGAGATTAGTGAGTGGCATTCACGGAATTGAGGATCCATAGGCTTGATATTTTCCTCGGCTAAACGCAAGCAAGCATTAAGAACCCTATGCAAATGGCGGCTTACAGTTTCCCCTGAATGTTGGAAGAGTTCTTGCACTAACCTATTTCCCATTCTGTGTCCAACTGTGACAAAAAACATGGCGACCATTTCTTCAACACCCACGTGTTTCGAATTTCGTAGCCCGTGTTCTGTTAATTTAGCGCACAAGAGATAAAACACGTTGTTGTCAACTCTAAACATCTCTTGACAACGTCCGGTTGTGTCGGCCAACATCTCCTGCACCCATAAATGGCCGGTGCGCTGACTTGTTCGACGCGGTTGTTTGCAAATGAACGGCACCCAATACAAACACAACAAAGAGGTAAGTTCTGCACACTCCGTTAACTGTTCATCCAAAAGGGCTGCCAAGCGAGAGTCATCATCTTCTTCGTCCATGTAATTATGATTCAAAAAGGGCAAACCTGTACAGATTAGGAAAACTTAGGCATGACAAAACATATTTACACGTCATAACATACATGCATTAACTAGTAAATTTAACATAATGTCAGTGGATGGGCATCCAACAAACAATTCATACAAGTTTCAAATTAAATAAACAGACATAAATGATTCAACATAGACGACAACGATAATAAAAAGCTAGCTGAAGTAACGGGATACGATAAAACGCAACCAGTCTACCAACAACTCTTTCTTCTGAGGAAACAATGAAGCAAAAGTGTCCCGTTTACTCTAGCAGTCAGAAAGAAGCTCAATGCACTGCAATCGGAACGCGGGATCCTCATTAACTTGCTCTAGGGAAAGGAGGTTTGTAATGACACTATCAATAATGCGCTCCTCGCTAAGACTCACAGCAGTAGCTCTATCCCTCGTAGCATCAGCGATGATACTGAAAGCAACTGCAATCCGAGAGGCCGGTGGCGCCTTCAGCTTCTTCCTCTGATTCTAATGAATCGCCCGCTTCCGCTTGCCGGAACTTCCTGAGTCAGCAGGACCCGATGCACTGCTCTGGGATGCAACCCCCATGCCGGCCATGTCGTCCGTCACTCCGGTGCTAGGTGCCGGTTGCTGACCAAATGAGTCATACTCACTATCCCTGGACCCTTCTTGTTCGTCTATTATCGGGCGGTAGACATCTTCCGGCTCCATGTCATCCGTCTGTGTGGGCCGGCCTGATGGACAATAACTTCTACCCCCATTAGCGTATGTATCTTTGTATATGATCCTCAGTTCTGTCTCCCACTTCAACGGCGCTTTGCAAAACTTCCTATAAGCTAGATTCTCCTACAATCAAATAAGCAAACAAAGGTAAAAATCAAATAAGCATAAACAGGAGTTGCTTTACTTGTTATTCAAGTTTGTTAAACGAAGATAACTCACATGACATTTCTGGGACCACCATTGAGGCGTTGCGTCGATCGCCCTCGTTTGAGGATCTACTCCCAAGCCAGTCTCATTAAGCAACATTTCCCACGTCCGTAGATCCTTCCGAAGGATGTCAAATTTGTTTTTTAGTTGTTTCCTGTCATACTCGCGACCTGTCCATGCGTTGAACGTCGCCACAATAGCTTCCCAGCCCTTCTTTGAGAACGACAAGTCGCGACGTTCTTTTGCATAAATTTGCTCAATCATAGCATGTATAAAAACCTCAGTGGAGTCATCATCCCATGCCGCTTTGTCATTTATATTTCTAAAGAAAAATTTCAAGGATAATTGACTATAACTTTGTTGGTAAGAAACACACAAACTACCTAAGTACTGTTACGTTAACTATGTTTTAGCAGTGCAAGAAACCTAATTACGTTTGTGTAACTACAAAATGTTGCGCGGTATCACAATACGGTAAATGAACACCACAGTAAATGACCAACACACTAGCTTGTACCATTACGAGAAACCTAATTGTTGCTATCTAATTTAATCTTACTAGTCAATTTACACTTACTCGTCAAACCGTCAGATTATGTGGAGCTGAGACGGGAAAAACTTGATCGATAGGAGAGTGCGGAGCTGAGATAGAAAAAACTTGCCGGAAAGGAGAGTGATGAGAGCTGGGTATGATGATGAACAAGTGCCCAATAAGATCTGGAAATCGGTATGGTTGGGGGGAGATAGCTTAATGAATTTCAACGTGGTAGAGAGATTCACACGGCACTGTCTAGCTCAAACAAGCAGAGGCAATAAAGCTGAAAAGCACACGAGCTCAATCACAAGTTTGAGGATTACAATTGAAAAGGGATGTATTTATAGAATTAAGCTAAAGGCTAACTCCCTAACTGACCTACTAAATATATTTACTTATATGGGGTCCAACACAAACACATATGATGAAAATTGAATCTGAGATACAACCTAAAGCTTTCTTACAAAATCCTATGACATGTACATTCAAGAAGTAATCTAATTAGGCCGTCAGATATTTTTGGTCCCTTGCAAGGTTCATGATACAAGCTGAGATAAGCGATCATATTAGCTTACTTATATTCACTTACTATAATCCTTTGCCTAGATATTTCAGCAACCAAAGTTGCCTACAAAACAGAGATGTAATAGGGAAAAAAAGGCTGATAGTCCCACATTGGTTCCAACACAAACGACCATATGTCACCTTGGAAGATAAAGACAGAGGGCTTAGAAAACGAACTTGAAACAATTGAAAAAGCTCCTGCCGTCGAAACAGGGAAGAAGAGAAGAGGTTGCAGCAGTTGGAGATTTGGCAGTAGGTGTCGATCTAGACTTCACTTGAGACTGAAACACACGTTTGACGACCTTCGAACGGTAGAGCAGGTGAAGCAATGAATGACCCGACGACGGCGATTGGTAGAGCACGAAGTTCGTAACAGCGACACCACGGTCGAGCTCACACGACGATGCTGGTGGCTGGGAGAGGACCAGAGCAGCTGAAACAGGAAAGGGAGGAGATGGATAACTTCTTACTCGTCGGATGTTGAAGGTTATTCGTCGGACACTGCAGAGATGAAACAGCAAGGAGAGCATATTAATTGGGTTCATATAGATGGACGACAGCGAGATGTGGAGAGCATTGTGGTTGGGTTCAGATGGCTTCATGAATGCTGAGTTAAAGACTTTTAGAAAAAGATTCGCACGGACAGACAGAGAAGTAGATGGAAAAGCTGAAAAAGGGAATAAAGGGAATAGGACATTCACATACACAAACGGTCAAAAAATGAAAGAATCCAATGGGGTATTTGTTTTTTCCAAATTGCCTCCAGTATCAGGCTTATAGACTTGTAGCTAACCAAACATTGGAAAAAAATAATTCCCAATTCATAAGGGCTTACGGCAGTGTATCAGGCTTAAAGCCATTTTCAACGCTGAAGCAAACAGCCTCTGAGTTTAGAAGCTCATCCCACAAAACGAGGATAAGCTCCTAAACTCATAAATGAGCTAAACATGTAATTCAATGCGGTAACAGTCCTAAACGAAGTTGTTTTGCGAAATGAACTCCTAAACTCGTGGATAAGAGCATATAATTCGATCTGGTGACATTCCAGTGCCCAGCTGAAAGAACCATTTTAACTCAACATTCGTCAATTTTGATGACAAAAATATTCATCTCAGAGCTTTGGTGACCAAAAAAATAAGAATGAAAGACATCAAATTTACAAATTTTAAAGTGAATAGTCTTAAATTATATATATAAATAAATTACAAATAAATTTTCACATAGCCGCCTCACCATCCTATGAGAGAAAGGTGCTCTCTCTCTCCCCATTTATTTTTTTCAATTTCCAATCTGACATTTAAGTCTGCCCGGAAGAAGAGCAGAGCAACAGAAGAGCCAGATTAGCAACAATCTCTGGTCCAGAAAATAAGAAGCTTCAGTCAGAGCACATGCAATTAAGAACGCAAACAGTACAGTGCACAGCAAAAATGAACAAACAGAATTTGTTTTTATCTTAATCTCTTCCAATCCCAAGCATAGAATAACCGATTAAGGTAAGAATTACAGGCACATATCTGCTTCAACGTGCCCTATTTAAATATTTTAGGTGAGGTAAAAGAATGAACACACAGTGAACAAACAAAAAGGATTTAACGATATCACTGGAAACGTGAGACAGAGCATAAACCAGTTTCCACCTACCTTTTTTTCGACAGCAAAACAGGGTCTATATTAATAATACAGTTAACTCATTACATTAACAGGCATGGTATTCCTGGAAGCAGCAACAAGCTTCAAAGAAGTCCTCTTCTTCTCTTGTAATCACTAACAGTCAATGTCAATGCATGCCTCCTGCCATCATTTTCTGGGACTCGAAATCCCACTGTTGCTTCTACTCTTTGCTTCCTTCCCATAAAACCTGCCTGGGCTCCCTGGGATCCACCAAACTTCTGAAGTAATGCTAGTGAAATTGGTAACTCAAAATTGTGCAGCATATTTGACTCGGTCCCTTGATCCACTGGAGCACTTGTATCTACTAGCTTCCCAGCATCGGCAGCAGCTTCCAAAGCTGCAGCGGTAGCCACCATGCCTGCTTCTGCAGTTGCTCCCGTGACATTGACGCCTGCACTGGCCACTGGGCCATTGACATTATTATTTCCGGCTTCACCAGGTTTTGAAGCATAGTAGTTCCTTGATCTAGTCCATCTCCTTGAAAATGGATCATAACCTGCCTCACCAGCTTTCAAGGTTGCGCTGACTGACTTCAATTCAGAAGCATTTTTAAAATTCTCAAACCTGTTCTTTCTGTTCATCTCAGCCAGTTTCAATGCCTTAGCATCCTTCTCCTTTGCTTGTCTAACTGCCTCTAATTCTAACAGTCTTGCCTTGATTCTCCCAACTTCAGCCTCATTGTTCTTGCTCTGTGCTATTTCCAATTCCCTCCTCAGTCTATCTTTCTCAGCTGCAACATTCAATGGCCTTGTTGAAGCAGATTTTTTTTCCTGTAACATCTGTTTAACAGTAGCTGCAGAGTATACAAATGTGTTGATCTTTTGAATGGCTTGTTTTTTGTCCAACACTTCTTGTTTGCTTGGCATCCTGCCACCACTTCGATCTACTTCTTTAACCCATTGTTTGAATTCCTCCTCAAGTGGTGCAGAGTCACTAACCATAGCCATTTGCCACCTAGCAGCAGAATTTTCATTTCCCCAAGTAACATTTAAGTACTTGTATGTGGTTTTATTCTCTAGTCTATATTGCCGCTCAGGTTCTGTGGCATCAACATTTTTCACCATGCAGAGGCGGTAGATCGGTCCAGACTTTGATCTACCAATACCAACTCTAACAAAGCAACCAACAATTAAATCCTCAAAGAAAGGCTCCATAAACCATTTACCTAATTTTGACCTACGAATTGTAATTTCTTTAATATCCTCAAATGTTGGCCCATCAGACATTGCCCTATCATCATCACTGTCACCAATTCCTCCATCCCCAGTTGACCCTTCATCATCACTGTGAGACCTACTTTCACTCTCACTATGGCTTGAACTACTAAGGCTTGTTGAAGTAAAAGGCTTGCGCTTTGGTGAAAAATGCCGGGGCCCTGAACCTCGAGATGCCTCTCTCAGTCTACGGTGGGCTTCTGGGTCTTGCTGTTTCAACCTCTTCGCTCGCAATTCATTTAGTGCGTCATCCTTAGCAGCTGACCTGTCAGCAGATCTGGCTGAGGAACGCACACGAGATGATGGGAGAGGTGGAGTTTGTTTTCTGGGCACTGTTGATTTTCCTTTCTCACGCTTTGATGCTATCTTCCCCAACAGATTTTTATCATCTTTTTTGGAAGCCCTATCTGACAAGATCATCTCTCTTTGAAGTTCAGTCATCTCAGAGAGCTTCCGCCGGTCATCTTCATTTTTATACAGATCATCACCAATGTCAGATTCATCACTGCTATCACCCTCATGATCCGAATGACCATCATCCCCATCCCCTTCTTCTTGACTGACCTGGTCATCATCTCTTTCAGTTGAATCTAATCTCTTCTTTAAAGGAACTTGAGATCCAGAGGGCTTTCTGCTTGCAAAAGTGAGATCATCATCTGAATCATCATCCCTAGAATCACTCCCACCATCTGAATATGAGCCATCATGTTGCCTCCTTGAAGGTGGCAGAGACTGTCGTTTTCTCCCTGTCCCAGTTCTTCCCGCAGCCTCCAAAAGCAAATTTTCTAAATCTGCCATAATAGCCCCCCTTCAACGTTTCAATTCAATATGATCCTGCATATATATCAAGGTGTTAATTGCTATCACATAAGCCATGAAACAGCTTTAGATTCATGAAAGCATATACAGAGTAATCAGATGAATACACGCAAGCTAGGTAACAATATGAATATGATCAACTCAGCTATGTGGGTGTCAATTGACGATGGAGGAGAGATGGGGCTGGGGCTGGGGTCTTAAGACCTGTTTGGTTGGGCGAAATTTTAGCATGAAAATCAGACTACTTTCTCCTGCTCGCGCATGTTTGGTTGCACAAAGGGGGAGAGCAGTACAGCAGCTAGGGAAGGAGTTTCCAGCGTAGGAGAGATGTTTACTGCCAGGGGTGGGGGAAAAGCTTGATCCAAGAAGGGAGTGGGAGATAAATTAACTGCACTACCCATGAAGAAGCAGGTTGATAAAGAGGCATTTTTACCGGATTTAGCCAGAAGAAGTAAAACAGATTGAAAATTTATTTGCAAAGAAACATAACAGATTTGCACAGCCAAACATCAACAATTTTCCACCCTAACTCAAACGATTGTTCCACACAAATGTAATAGCCAAAGAGGACTGGTGGGATGAAAAGAGAGATTTAGATGTACAGAATCCTCACCTTGAAGGTAAAAAATTAGGCCTCCGACGGAGTCTAGCTCCAGAGAGCACGGTGAAGCAACGTCGCCGTCGGCTGAGACTCGACGGGCAAAAGGGAATCGGTTTCGGCGGTAACCCTGGATTTCCCAAGTCGTCCTCGCCAAAAAAAAATAAAGGCCCCGGCCACCAATTTTCTCTCACCTCCGGCAGCACTGTCGCAGCCGGGAAGGAATCCTTCTTCTCCGTCAATCCCTCAATCACCGGCGACACGTGCTGGCCGCGATACCATCAAGATCGACCCAGCCTAGCCGCCAAGCTCTCGTAGATTCTGATCCAACCTAATGGCTAATTCATATCGTAAGATAAGAGATGTCAAGATATATTAAATCTAGTAAACAAATCCGATCCCTCTCAGGGAAAAAATGTGGTAGTGCATCGCTGATTCGCAGCTTATTTTAGAGTTATCTTTTTTTTTTAAAAAAAAAAATTTGGTTATAAAAAAGTTAATTCTTTTTATCTATGTAGAAGTTAAATTTTAAACTAGAATATTTTACCCTGAAATTTAAAATAAAATTTTAATTTATATCATATATCAATAAATAATAAACTAAAAAATTTTATACCTTGTTATCTTTATCAATCTATGTGAGCGTTCTTTCAAGAATAATTTAATTACAACCAAATCAGATAATTATTCAACAAAAATCAAATTCTATGAAGATTTATAGTTTTAAAAAATTAATTATTTATATTCATTGGATAAATATTTTTATTTTAAAAATTTAATAATTTTTTAATAAAAAATTTAGATAAATTGAGACTTAGATGCCAGGTTTAGAGAAAACTTAAAAAAACATTTACAAATTTTTGCTACAAAATCCTAGGACATTGTAAGATTATGGGTAACCCATAACTATACCAACCTTTGGTGACACAAAATTCAATAATACTTTTTTCCATGAAAATTCAGTGATATAAATTTAACTTAATTTAACTTCTAGAATAAATTATCATGATTAAAAATTAATATTTAGAGATAAAATATTAGTTTAATTATAACTTCCATCTCAAATATTTGGGTAAATATGATAAAATAAAAATCATAATTATGAATAGTAGAGTCTAATGTTTCATAAAGTCAAGAAAGAATTATGTTGTTTTTTATATATAAAAATTGACAATGAATTTTTTTTATAAAAAGAAAAAATTAATTAAAACAACCAAAGTTTATAAGTTATATATATAGATAAAATGCTTAAATGCAATATTAAGAAACCAAAGTTTACCAAATATCTAATTACTTAATTAAGAGATTAAAAATGTACATCTCTACTATTTAGTTTCTAAGGATTCCAATATATGATTTACAATTTAGTAAATTATTTCCCTAAAAATGGAGGCGGCGCCGGCACCTGGAAGCAGTGAGCAATGTGAACAGTGGAGAACAGTACTGCGTATGCTTCGAACAAATTAAGCTTATAAGCATATTTTAATTAGCCGTCCAAGAGTTTTAAAGAAGAAAATGGAATTGGATCAAATTCAGCACAAGTTCGTCAACTCCGGAGGGCTAAAACTTCACATAGCTGAAATCGGAGAGGGTCTGAAAACTCTTCACCTCATCTTCGTCGTCGTCGTCATCATTATCTTCTTCTTCAATCAAACACCGACTTTTCATTTTCGTTTGCAGGTCCTAACGTCGTCGTTTTCCTCCATGGATTCCCGGAGATATGGTACACCTGGCGCCACCAGATGATTGCCCTCGCCAATGCCGGATTCAGAGCAATTGCCCCCGATTACAGAGGCTACGGGCTCTCCGATCCCCCACCCCAACCCGAAAAGACGACCTTATCCGATCTTCTCAATGACCTCCTCGAAATTCTTGATGCACTCAATCTTACTAAGGTACTGAATTTATGAATTTTCTGTTGGATGAGTAAATGCAGGAAAATTGTGACAGGTCTGAGTTCTGAAACTGAACAACTCGCGATTCCAAGAATATATTATATTGAAAGGAAAATTATGATGGTAATTCACTGTCTACTTGCAATTACTCTTTGAGAGATCTACTTGCGATTGCCATATGTATTACTCTTAGAAATGGGAAGAGATTGGTGGTGTTGCAGTTGGTTTGAGATGGGACTCAAAGTTTAGCTTGCCTTTGAAGGCTAACCGTCTTTTGGGCCTACTGGTTGAAGTTTTAGGTTCTATTGCTTTCAGATGTTGTTGGGTTAGTGTTTATGATTGTCTATTATAATGTGCTTCTGTTTTTAGACTTTGGATCCCCAATTTAGTCCTGATCCACGATCAGTTGGTGGTTTTATCTGTACCACTGTGATAATAAAGTAACATTCATTCTTTCCCAAATAATATTTCGTTACATTATCTGTATCGTTTTATCATTTTGTTAAATAATTTTACTTTATATGGGGGGGGGGGAAGAAATGGGAAGAGATTAGTGCGTAATGGTACTGAAATACGGAGTCGAAGGGAATCAGGGTGAACTTTTACACTGTTTTGAATATAATTCAAGAGCATATGTTGTAGTGACACTCCCTTGAAGCAATTCTTTTGGAGGAAAGACATTCTTTCATTACTCATTGTTTTAGAGCCGCACTTTGCTAGACAATTAAGTGCCTGTTTGGATAAGTGATAGAAGTTATTTTTCCAACGTGATTTATAATATATGAGATAAGTGTGAGAGATGAGTTTTATCTAGGCTTGCATGAACATGCTTTTTGAAGGCTAACTCAAACATGCATTAAGTCTGGGGCCTGCAATTCATCATGCACTCAAGCAATTTACCAAACTTCTTGACCAGCCACAAGCTTCTTCTGATATAGTTCGCGGGATATTTCTTTGTCATTATATGCGTTCTAAAAGACCTCTGTTACTATTGCTTCTTCCTCTTCTTTTCGTAGGTTTTTTTACTCAATGTTCCTGTCTTATTTCTTAAACTAGTTTGAAATTATTTATCTTGTTCATTTCATTGTCTTTTTCTCAAAAAAAAAAAAAAAAACTAATTCACTAGCCCCAACTCTATATGTGTTTGTAGGTGTTTCTAATAGGAAAAGATTTTGGAGCTAAGCCTGCATATCTTTTTTCTATTCTACATCCAGAAAGGGTCTTAGGAGTTGTCACGTTGGGGGTTCCTTATGTGCCTCCAGGCCCCTCTGTGTATGCAAAGTACCTTCCTGAAGGCTTCTATATCTTGAGATGGAGGGTATGTTTCAATCCTTATACATTCTTTCTTACCCCAAATTCAATATATATATAGATGCTCATTAGTTTGTTTCTGTCCATTTCAATTAATTTCAGGAACCAGGAAGGGCAGAGGCTGATTTTGGACGCCTAGATGCGAAGACAGTAGTGCGAAACATTTACATTCTCTTCTCCAGAAGTGAGATCCCAATAGCTCAAGAGAACCAGGAGATCATGGATATGGTGGAGCCATCTGCTCCACTTCCCCCTTGGATCACGGAAGAAGATCTTGCAACATATGGGGGTTTGTATGAGAAATCTGGATTTCAAACAGCTTTGCAAGTTCCGTACAGGTACTTGAAAGTTGCTTCACTCTTGATAAAAGTTAAAACTAAGAGGTACAAACATGATAAAATTTTAGGTATCCATGTGTCAATCAAGAATTGTATTGGGTTTGACATATCTCTTTCTGCACAAGTCTGTGTGCCATATATATACTCTGAAAAGAGAGAACAAAAGAATGAAATTTTAATTTGCCTTGTATATGAAAGAGTTCTTGATTTCACAGCAGATCTCATCCTGTACTCTTGCTTGTCTGACAATTTCACATGTTAGTGGACTTTGCTTCGATCCTACACAAGAATTTAATCATTGTGTCGTTTCTCTTCTGATGCATATATGCATTTGATTTCATGTAAAAGCTTTCTTCCTGAAGTGGTGCAGAGTATGAATTTTTGCTTATGGCATTGGATTTGAATGACATTATAGGTCATTTGGTGAAGAACTGAACGTAGCAGATGCAGTGGTAAAAGTTCCAGCACTTCTGATAATGGGTGGGAAGGATTATGTGCTTAAATTTCCAGGGATTGAAGAGCTAGTGAAGAGTGAAAAGGCAAAAAAACTTGTTCCCAGTTTGGAGATCACATTCATTCCTGAAGGAACCCATTTTATTCATGAGCAATTGCCTGAACAGGTGAATCAGCTTATCCTCAACTTCCTCAGTAAGCACATTTGATTCTAAATTGTAAGTTGTAATAATTGTGAATGTTTCTATGTATTGTGTGAAATAGCTTGTATGGATTTGAAATAAATCATCCCATCTCTATGCTTGGTGTAAAATGGATCTTCTTTTGGAGTTTCACACTTTTTTTTTTAAAAAAAATAATAATTTGACAAACCTACATTGAAGAAGACATTTATGGCATGTTTGGTTCACAGAATCAGAGGTAATGTAATGTAATGATGATTACATGAATTTGTTTGGTTTGTCATTAGGAAAAGATGATGTATAAGCATGAAAACATTTGATTGGATTACATAGAACAGGGAATACATGATAATGATACATGAAAAGATAAAATTACCCCCGCTTACATATGTATGGCATAATAACTTGACATTATCTATTATTTCACCAAATATGTATAATAACCCTTTCCACTCTTATAATAATCAATTAATAGACAAAATTAGTCCTTGGTCGTATGTATAACAACAATTTTATTAACTTAACAACCCGTATAAAGTGAATCCTCCTCACGTATGTAATAATAAATTAAAGTATAATTCATGTTTATTAATAATTTTTTTATTGTGTATTATATAACAAGAAATATAATTTTATATAAATTGAAACTGAGCCAATAAGCCAATATATAAATCTATGCATAAGAATCAATAAGTTAGATCATGTTTTAGAAATTTAAATCACAAAAAATGTTGAGATGATGTCTACATTGTCTAAAATAAAAATAAAAAGAATAAGCAATTAAAGGTGGTACATAGCTATTCTAAAAGGTAAAGTACCCAAAAACCAATTTCGTCGACATTATCCAAAATAGAAATTAAAAGAATCAAATAAAGGTGCTACATAGCCAGAAGGCTACGTATCCAATCACCCATTTCATTTTTAAGGATTATTGAGAATGCAACCACTAGTGAAGGAGACTTGGTAATTTTCACATGAGCCTTATTTATCTCACCCCACATGAGACCTTGTATTCTCATAAGTTGCTCATATATTTCCTTAGCCCTGTTCAAGTCAATAGGACCAATTCTTTTTGAATCCTTATGCATTTCTGCAAATTCCCTACATAAATTGGTAGAAGATTCCTTCAATGCTTCAGCAAGCAACTCTGTAGCATCGCGGCTACTCCTTCTCTTCCATTTTTTTTTATGAATGGACATCATTTGGTTGCGAAGGCTATTGGCCAGATGCAACAAAATTTGCATTTGTATTTAGTACTTCTTCAGCATTGACTTCAGCTTCAACTCTAGCATCTTCTTCATCATCCTCACCTAGAGATGCAGGCACCTCTGCTCCCGTTCTTGTCGCACGATCCTTTGCCCAAACATATGATAGCTCTTCAAAGTGGGGTAAACACCTATTTCTGAAATTTCCAGCATCTTTATTAACCTGTAAATTAAAAATAAATAGAATGATGTAATAATTTAAGCATCATCATTAGTAAACATTAATAAGAACTTATAACATAGCATTACCTTCGCATATTCAGCCCAAACATATCTCCAGTTGTTACAAACTTCTTGTTTGGATCCCATCTGAAACCAGAAGTGTTTCTATTTTGCACTATATCATATACAATCCGCCAATTCTTCTTTAAACCATTGATTGAATCAAAATCCTTGATACAAATTTATGTCCTTGATACAAATTTATTCTTGCTCACAGCCTTTGATTGAATCAAAATCCTTCTTTAAACCCTCAAATTCAATCACCTTCTAATCTTTATCCTTTCCCCAGTCCACACGATAAAGTAATAACAAAGATGTCATGAACAGCGACCCACACCAATAAAACAAATCTAACAATCTTTATACACCAAGAAAAGAATTACCTCACGATAAAGTAGCGACAGAGATGATCAAGTGGTGGCGACTTCTGTTTGTCGGCGACAGGAAACCTTGCCAACAACTATTGTAGTGATAAAGATTAGCGGCAATGTTTTTTTTCGTCGACAGGATAGCATGGGTAGATAAGTAGGGTTATTTGTGGGTAATATGGTCAATTTTAAAAATTATAATAGTAACATTATATTTTCTACTTGATTACAGGATCCCTGCATCCTGATTAATGAGTCATAGCAGTATAATCTTGATTACATTATTTGATGTAATCATGATTACCAATGTAATCCTTTTTATATTACAATAAACTCAACCAAACGTTGTAATCAGTTTATTACAACAGGATTACATGTAATCATCTTCCATATAATTGAACCAAACGTACCATTAGTTCTCATGCAAGGTATCTTAAGAATTCAAGATACGTGGTTGTTGGATTGGGTGCCACAACGATTTGCAGACAAGGATGGGAAGAATTTTTTTTTTTAAAAAAAATTCAATAACGAGTTTGATGGCCTGAAAGAAAATAAAAGATTAACTTAATATATTAAAATTTAACCACTTTTAATCCTAGCCCTTATTAGACCTGAGTATTTTATTTTGATCTGTAAGATGTTTATAATGTAGAAATCCATACAATGTAATACATAATGTGCGCCATACATGCAATAAAAATTTAAAAATGACAGGCTTCTTATTCCGCAACAACAAAAGCACATCTTACACCTTTGTGGTTCTTATCTGGCCTCTATTGGAGTAACAATTGTAAAAGCGATTTTTTTCTAATATGATTTTTATAAATTTAAAATAGGGTAAAAATCATATTATAAATGTGATTTATGTTTGGATTGTGATGGTAAAAGTCCATATGCACTGTGAAAAGTAGGTCTTAGTGGTTTCTTCTTAAAAATAACTTTCGGCCTAAAAGTCCGTTTGAAAAAATACCAACCAAAACACCTTATTTTACTCCCACCGTACTATTTCCCTTTCTACTGTGCTTTTGCAGCCCCTACCACCTTCCCAAACAGGCTTTCAATCGGCCAATCGGTCATCTTTAACTATTTCACATAGATAAAATAATTTAATTTAATTAATATCTTCTTTTAAAAAACCCTATATTTTTTTTGACCCGGAAAAAACCCTATATTTCAACACATAAATTTTTTTTTAACTCGATCTCACTCATACCTCTTAATGCCTATTTAGGTTGGGCGGTAAAACTATTTTTCTAACGTGATTTACGGTATACGAGATAAACATGTGAGAGAAGTTTTCCCTCAACTTATATAAACATGTTTTTTCAATGCTAACTCAAACAGGCCTAAGCTTTCACTCTAGTCTCTACCCTTCGAGTAATTTATAAGTATACAACAATTATATACACAAGTATTTTTGAAAAAAAATAATTGTTTTATAACTTTTATAGAATAAATAAACATGAATATAAAAAACTTTTAAAAGATAATTTATGAATAAGAATGGAAGGTGTATTAGTTTATACAAATGCATTCTTAGACAATAATTTAATGGTGGAAACATATTGATAGAACATGAGAAAATCACATCAAGTCCCAGAAAAAAAAATATTTAAAAAGTCTCATAATTTATCAAGAATAAGTAAAATCACATCGAGGTCCCAATAAAAAAAATTTGGAATTAAATCAACATGCATTAACATTCTAAGGTTATAAATGAGATCGGACTTGCGACCTTCCACTAACAATGAAATGAAAATGGAAATAGAAATGAATTCCATGATGTAACATGTTTGGTAGGCTTTGGGGAGTATGAAATTGGCTTCCATGTGGAAATCAATTCCATCAAAATTAATGGAATTTACCTCCATCACAAAAAGCTCAAATTTACAATTCCATGTAACCAAATTCTTTTTTTGCCCCCTTAAAGCTTCATGCACAGCTAGCTTCACGCCATCTTATCCCATCACCGGCAACAATAACGGCGGCCAACCTACTCACCCAAGCTGGAGGTCTTCCCACCACCGCCAATAAGCTTCTCCCCACCATTAGTAAGCTTCTTCCCCTACTTCACCTTGTTCAAAGCTCCAACAGTGAGTATGTTGAGAGCCCAGATCTGAAGTTTGTGGAAAACCACAACTTTGGCTTCAAGCTCATTGCCAATAGCTTGAAAGCGACGATGATTTCTTTAGGTCCTTTGCAACGGAGCGCTTTGTGAGGGTTGCAATCTTATTCTAGATCTCAACAAAAAATAGAACAAAGAGAGATCGATAATGGATACCGTTGATTCCATCTTCAATCCTCTCTTAAAGAACTCACAACAAGGAATCTCAAAAATTTACGGTCTGTAAAGCTTGAATGGATTTCATATCAGAAGATTGAATTGGATTATTTTGATTCAGCCTGTGTTGAAATAGCCATGTGATCTAGAACTTCTGTTACAAACCCATGGTATGGAAGTATGGAACTTGATTCGATTTTTTTTTTTCTGGGTATTCAATTGAAGCTTTTGATTATAAATCTTTTATAGTTGTGGTCCGCACAATCAATAATCGTTGTCATGGTGATGGGATTTTATGGAAGATTTTTTTACTTTCTTAATTTAGAGGGTGTTTTGGTCTTTTCATACAAAAATTAGGTCTTATTACCATAACATACCAAACACATTTTTAAATCTCATTTCTATATCTATTTTTATATTCATATTCATTTCTATTTCCATCAAAGTTAATTCTGTATACCAAACGGGCCATTAGTCCTGAAGCATCTATATCCCTGAAAAGACCATTTTAGCTTTAGCTCATGCATACCAGTTGTGAAATTGCCAATTGAAGTGGATACGTCTCCATCCATGCATGCAGCCTCGTGCAAAAATAAAAACAATGAACCATTTCAAGTTTCCTCAGTAAAGCAAGTCCACTCATCAAAATCACTCTCATCAAAACCTGAGAATTCGTAAGACGATGGACCAAAATTCAACACAAATTTGTCCATATGGAAGGCCTCAAGCTTCACGTTGCCGACATCGGAACCGGTTAGAATAGCGATCCTCTCTTGGATCTATACTTCTTTCTTAGTTTCTCTCCTTCATATACCGTATTTTATATCCGAAGCTTCAAACATTTTCTTTTTTTGGTATTTCAGGCCCTAATGTCGTCGTTTTCCTTTACGGTGTCCCAGAGATCTGGTCCTCTTGGCGCCACCAGATGATCGCCCTTGCCGGTACTGGCTTCAGAGCTATCATCCCCCGGATTACAGAGCCTACGACCTTTCTGACCCGCCACCCGAACCCGAGAAAACCTCCTTTAAAGTCATCACCAGTGACCTACTCCGAATGCTCGATGCACTTGACCTTGCTAAGGTTACTAATAAATGTGTGTGTGGACTTTCTATGTTTTTATGTAAACATTTAGGGTTTCATCAATTCTACTTTTTGTTTAATAATAACAAGAGTGAAACCACACTAAGTAGCTAGTCTCTAGGAATGAGCAATTTCCAAGTACTTTTTGTTTAAGAACTAATTTGTAAAAAAAAAAAAAAGTTAATTAGCAATATAATTTTGTTGCTAAATTGACTTAGTGATAAAATTCCGTGATTAATTAATTAGTAACAATTTATTTGGTGACGAAATCGTACAATTTTGTTGCTAATCCACTATTTTTTATGGTATATGTTCAAAATATATAGTGATCGAATTGATATTGATGAGTCAGCATATTAATTATATATCAGTAAACTGGAGGAGTAAGTAATTTCTCGTTTTCCTAGTTGCAAAAGACTATGGAGCTCGACAGCATTTTTACTTGCACTTGTACACCCTAAAAGGATCTTAGGAATTATCTCATTGGGAGTTCCATATTTTGCTTCTGCCCCTCCTCAGTTCCACAAATACCTTCCTGAAGTTCTACATTTTCAGACGGGTGGTAATCTTAAACTATATATGTTGAGTTTCTAGTAAGTTTATACTATAATCATTATTGGTTATATATATATATATATATATATGCATTAAGTAACCTTAATTGTTCTGTTCTGTTTCCTCAGGAACTAGCACTATTACAAAAAGGGGTTTTAACATCCTTTTTCGGTGAGACTCCTATTTGAGGGACGTAGTAAAAAACGACTTTAGGTGTCCTTAACTTAGAGATGCCTAAAATTGGCACTTTAGGCATCCCTAATTTCCTTGGGGACGCCTAAAGAAAATTAGGGAAGCCTAAAGTGTTATCATTGCTTTAAATATGGACATAAAAACTAAGTTTTTTTAAAAAATTTATTTATAATTTGCTTGCACTTAAACTAAGGGAAGCAAAGTCATCATCGTTAACTACTACCACTTCAAATCATGATTACGATCATTGAAGCAAAAATGTTTTAAATACAAAGAGGCAATAGCTCCACCTGAACTGAAAATCATAGTCAGACAACGACGCAAACAACTGCCATAGAAACCAAAAACCACCTAGACACCAACATTGATAAGCTTATTCAAACTTTCCTAGAGTTAATCCGGTTTACTATCCATTCAATAAAAATAAGTATTGCAACCCGTGAATTCTGTGGGTTAGTAACATTCTCATACTAATTGGTTTTTAATTGGGTGATGTTGGAAAGGAGCTCAAATATGTGAGACAAGACAAGTTCAAGTGGGCCCATTCATTACTTTGTATTAGTATTCTTTTAAAGAATCATAATACGGTGCATGAATGAATCTATCTAATTTGCGAAACAAATCTTCCAACCCACCGTGTTTAATGTGAAAGGACGCTCTATTGAATCAAGCCTGAGAACATTGGGAAGAGAAAATGAAGATTGATTGGGAGAGAGTAGAGAGAAGAGCAGGATTTTGGGAAATCATGTGATTAATTAGAATGAGAGAAAGAAGGAAAGAGGAAGGAATCATGCAAATTTCAGAATTTCCCTTTAGAAATGGTATTCAGCAGATTCAAGAGCTTACAAAGAACACAGAGTCAGCATTGCAAAAGGAGATGGCCGTCATGGAAAATCAGCAAGCAGCTAAGCTCTAAGTGATTGCAAATGTTGTGAGTATTTTTCGGCCAAACAAGGGTTGAAGCTTCAAGTATAACTACCACGGAAACCAGAAACAACTTCAGAGGAGGCGGAGAGTAGGATTGCATTGAGGGTTAAGGGGAAGAAGAGACTAGTGTCAGCAACAGCGTTTTATAAAGTCAAAAATACATATAATATAATATAGTCACTTGTTCAATGTAAAAATATATATATATGACAGCTAATATCCACCCAACAAAGGGAGAGATGTTTTTCCCCTTCGAGACATGCATTGGGGAATGTAATAAGGAACACATATTCCTCATGAAGATTGACATAAAGTATAGGCGTCCCTATTTTTTAAAATAGGGACGCGTAAATAGTACAGTTTTATGTTTAGGCGTTCCTAATTTAGATAGGGACGTCTAAAGGGTTCAAAACTACACCACTGTGTTAAAAATTTGAGTTTTTGGCACATAAGAGGAATGTTTAGGTGTCCCAATTAATTTTAAGGATGCCTAAAGATACCATTACACGTCCTAAATTTTAATATGGACGCTTAAAACTCAAAATTGCTGTTTGGAATTACAAAAATGCCACTCCGTTCATTTTTAGGATAGTAGTATGTATTTTTTGTAGCTGAAGGGCAGAGGTTGATTTTGGCCGTTTCCACACGAAGAAGGTTCTAAAAAAAATTTAAATACTCTTCTCAAGAAATGAGATACCAATAGCTGAAGAAAACCAGGAGATTATGCATTTGGTGGATCCATCAACCCCTCTTCCTCCTTGGTTGTTAGAAGAAGATCTTGCAACTTATGCAGCATTATACGACAAATCTGGATTCCCAAATGCATTGCAGGTAGGGGTGGAAACAGGCCAGGCCAGGCCAGGCTTGTGCCTTAACAGGCCTGGCATGTTAAGGCACTATATGGCCTGAGCCTGGCCTGTGGCCTGTAACAGGCATATTTTCAGGCCTGAGCCTGGCCTGTATACAGGTCTGGCCTGGCCTGTGGCCTGTTAAAGAAGCTTGAATTTTTTTTTAAAGGCTAACAAGCCACAAGCCAAAAACTAGTCTATTTCAAATAGGCAAAAAAAGGCCCAATTACATAAATTAATTATCCCAATACATAAATTAATTATCCAAAATACATCATAAAATGTCAAATCAAATACAATATAATAATTTTTAATACAAATTCTCCAATTTTCACATCAAATCTTCAATATGATTTCTTCTTCTCCTTTGAAGACCTTGAAAAAAATTAATAAAATATATAGTATTAGAGCATAACACAGTTTAACAAATAATATATATAAGAAATAACATTATTTTAACAACGGAAAATTTATACATTTTGTTTCTTCTTTAAACCGTACTTGTTGTGAAGCCTTTCATTCAACTTTAATTCATTTTCAACCAAAAAAAAAAATTATTACACTAATATTTATTTTTTTCTTACAAAAAAAAACTTTAACAGGCCAAGGCCAGCCTGACAAGCCTTGTAATACAAACAGGCTTTTTATATGGCCTTGACCTGGCCTATTAGCCTGACAGGCCAGGCCAGGCCGCATGCCCCTGACAGGCCGCCTGGCCTATTTCCACCCCTAATTGCAGGTTCCATACTGATAATGAAATAATGGTTCTTGTTCTTATGAAAATTGAATCATCTGCTATCTATTGCAATTATTGCTAATCCAATAATTGGCTAATTGTGCTGCTAGTCTCAAAATATTCCTAAAGTGGGTACTCCGCATAATAAAGTTGATTTATGGTGTAATTTTGCCTCAGAAGTAACCACTTAGGAGCGTTGGGTATCTGAAAATTTTTCGAGAAGCGATATTACCTGAAAGTGTTAAAAAAGACCAAATTTACCTTAATCGTTAAAAAAATACCGTTGACCAACGTTGACTGTTAACAATTTTAATAGTAAGTGGCAAAATTGTTGCGTCTTTATTACTTTTAAGGTAAAATTATCCCTTAAAAAAATTTAAAAAGACACAGCGCTACCGAATGGTTCCTTCTATGACAAAATTGTATGTCTTTCTCTTAGAAGTTTTGTGGGCTAACATTTAGTTTTTTTCTTCCATTTATAGGTCATTGGGTGAAGAGTACAAAATAACAGATCCAATAGCAAAAGTTCCAATTCTTGCTATAATGGGTGGGAAGGATTATCTTCTCAAGTTTCCATGGATTGAAGATCTGATAAGGAGTGGAAAGTTGAAAGAATTTTCCCCCAACTCAGAAATAACTTTCATTCCTGAGGGAACCCATTTCGTTCAGGAGCTATTTCCTGAACAAGTTAATCAGCTCATCCTCCACTTCCTTCACAAGCAGCTGAAACTTGAGTGAAATTTCTAGAGACAGAGACATATATATGATTGAGTTGAAGTTGATATATATATATATATATATATATATATATATATATATATATATATTGTGGTGTGTAAGATTCTATGACATGTAGCTCTGTGTGATAATCCGAGTGTTGCCTCTGAGCTACAGTAGTGTGTTAGGATTCTAATCAAATTAAATTAATGAACAAAAGACAATTCCACTGGGATCAGCTATGCTAGACATTAATATAACTAGTTTGAAGTTCTCTCTCTCTTTGGGAAAAAATATTAATAGTTGTTATTTTGGGAGATTTTGTTTGTATCAATATAATCTCAATCGCTTTGATCTCCACATATGTAACCCTTTTTTTTTTTTTTTTTTGTGGTTTGGGGTTCATGTCAGCGAAGCCCTTGCACGCTTCTATATTAACATCATTATAAAATGAAATTATTATTATTATTTTTTTATTTTTTACTTTTCATTAAAATAATGTTTTTAAATGAAACAAAGATAAAAAAAAATACCACTTAAACTTCAAAATCTCAAATTGATTTTATTGATTATAAGAGTAATGAGATTGACAAAAATAGTATAGTAATTGATAACCTAGTTTTTTTGGGAAATCACTGATTTAGAATTTAAAAGTTCAAGTGGTATATTTTTTTGTTTTTTCCCTTTTCAAATTATATATTATATTTTCTTAAAAATTAAATATTTTTGTAGAAAGAAGGAGCATTTTTTATTAAAATTTTTATAGTAAGAATCATTTAAATCGATCTAGAAAATCTATATATGTATATAAGACTGGGCATGTTTAGCTACAGGGCCGGTTTAAACTGAGTAATTGTAAGAAATGATTTATTATGGAGAAATTTTATATCTCAAATGTCAAGTGTTATTTTTTAAATGAGAAGGGATATATTTTAAAAAAATATAAAAAGTTTAAATAACAAAAACCATTAACTTTAACGGTTGTTTTAACGGTAATGGAGTTGATAGTTAAAACCTTAAACTTTATGATCTTTAATTTAAACATTGAAAGGTGAAATAAGTGATGTGGAACTGACATAAAATTTTAGAGGTTCATGTATTTTAGCCTACAAATTTTTTAAAAATTATAGTTTACATTTTATATTTATAGTGTAACTTTCATCCTCGATTCCTAGCCCAAGCAAAGCAAGAGACCATTTGGATTGCTGAAAATCCGGCAGAGGAAAAGAAAAATCCGGATTTTTCATCGGCAGTGTTGGTTCTCAAGAACTCAAATTCCCGCGGCGCTGAATTTTCTTTAAGGTTATGTTTGCCTCAATGAAGGGAGGGAAGGGGGGGGGGTTTGGGAGGGATTTTGTTTTACCTTGTTTGAGTTGATAAAAAGAGAGATGAGGGGAGGAATTTTAATAGTATGATGTTTAGTATAGAAGGGGAAGGGAGGAGAAATATTTTTATATGGACAACTTTACTCTTATTTCATTTAATTTGTAATTAATAATTTTCTAACATATTTAATAAAATATAATTATATAAATAATTTAATACATAAAATTATAATTTTATAATTATAAAAATTAAATAAATATAATTATAAATGACATTTACTATATAAAATTATAATTTTGTAATTAAATAATGAGAAGTGTATTGTAAAAATATTTTAAAATGGTATGAACATATTAGTCAATTTGAGTTCAAACATTAATCTTTCTCTCCAAATTCCCCCACTTTTAAAGGGGAGGGTTAGGAGGGGAAGGGAGGGAGAATTTTAGAAAATTCCCCTTCCCTTCCTAAAATTTTTAGTTATCCAAATAAAAGGAAGGAAGTAAAATCCCCTCATTCTCCTCATCTCCCCTCCTTTCCCCTCATAACAAACAGACCCTTAAACATTAAAAGCACCCTTCCCACCATTTTTGGTGGGATCAGATTTTTCAAGGTGGTAAGGAAATCTCAAGGACAATTTTACCCCTGCTTCTTCTTCATCTATTAATTTTATATTTATATATTCATAAATGGAAATATGGCCATTTGCATATTTTTCCTATCTATCTTACCTCCATTTCAACCCTACAAAACATAAATTTTTCTATTAAGTCATTTTTTATTCCATTATCTGCCAAATATTTCCATGACAAAATATTTTCCATTCCCTTCCTTTCCCTTTCATTTTAACCAATTCCTTGATTCAAACAGGTTCTACAAGTGGGTAACCTAACCAAAGAATTCATAACTCCCTATTATCTTCTGTAGGAAAAATTGGTTAGAAGTTTATGTTTGAATATTTTATTGGTTTAAAGTCAAAAAATAGTTTATTGGTTAAAAAGATACGACATAATTTCATACATAAAATATACGGCATTCTACAAAATTTCTTACAGGGAAAACACTTAAATTCATGTCATTTTTGTCAATAAAATTTTTAATCAAGAAATTTTTTAGTGACTTTTCAAAATATTTTTGTCCTATTTCAGAGAGCATCTTTATTTCCTTACCGGAAGCATATAGCCCCCCAAAGACTATTTTAGCCTTAACGCATAAACGCCAACTGTCAAATTCCCACTGAAGTAATTACGTTCTTCCCATATATGCTTGCAGCCTCAGTAGCCAAATACAATGAACCAGTATTTCAAGTTTTCTCAGTAAACGAGTCCACTCAATAACATCGCTCACCAGAAACTGAGAATCCGTAAAATGGACCAAATTCAACACAAATTCGTCCATGTCGGAAGCCTCAAGCTCCACGTCGCCGATATCGGAACCGGTTAGAATAACAATCCTCTCTCTGATCTATACTTCTTTCTTAGTTTCTCTCCTTCCTACACCCTATTATATATCCGAAGCTCCAAACATTTTTTTTTGGTATTTCAGGTCCTAACGTCGTCGTTTTCCTGCACGGCTTCCCGGAGATCTGGTACTCCTGGCGCCACCAAATGATCGCCCTCGCCGGTGCCGGCTTCAGAGCTATCGCCCCCGATTACAGAGGCTACGGTCTTTCTGACCCGCCACCCGAATCCGAGAAAACCTCCTTCTCCGTCATTGCCAGTGACCTACTCGGAGTGCTCGATGCACTTGGTCTTGCTAAGGTTACTGAATAACAATATCTGAGCTACTTTTCATCATTCTGGCGTTTCATCATTCAACTTTTCGGTTTAATTACAAGGGTGAATCACACTAACCTATCTTGGCGAATGAAAAATTTTCAGGCAGCTTTTTGTTTAGAGATTCAGGCACGTATGTATATACCTAAATACATAAAACATGCTCCAATTTTCGCATAGCCTGGATGTGAAATTTGTCGTTAATTTGAAGTAATGCCTCTTTTTGAAAGTCTCTGTTAGCTGTTGAAAATAGCGATCAATTTTGGGGAGGGGATTGTTCTGCTGCCCCTATTTTTAATCCTGCTCCCAAATTTTTTTTTTTGGTTTCTTTAGATAATTTGGTTTTACATAAAATAATATTATTTTGATATTTTATTGAGAAAAATGGTTTTGTTTTAAATTTTTTACCATCTTTTAAAGATTTACAAAAAAAAAATTCTTTGTAGTTTATTTTTAATTTAAAGTATTAAATTTTTAAAAAATTATAAAAATTGAAAATATAACTATTTTTTATCTATAAAATATCAAAATGTCACTCATTTTATCATGGTTGTGAAAACCGGCCGGTCCGATTTGGCATATGAACCCGGTTGGCGGGTTGACCCCGGGTCAACCCGCCAGACTCGGCCGAGTGGCCGAGTCAGACCAGTCACAAAAATTTTTTTTTTTTTAAAATCCTCATCTCAGTTCTTCTCGGTTCTCAACGGTGAGTTGACAAGCTGCAGCTGCACAGTATGGTGGGCGCAGGTCTACCTTCAGTCCTTCACAGTCCGCCACCTCGCCTACTCTCCTCCTCTGATCAGAAGCTCAGAACCATCACTCAACTCTCACTTCTCAGTCTCTCAACGTCACTCTCCTCCTCTGATCAGAAGTTCAGAACCTCGCCTACTCTCAGTTTCTCAGCTTGCACTCAGCACTCCACTCCAGCGTTCCTCCTCCGTCTCTACTTCCGACGCTTCTCATCCGTCTCAAACATTCCGACTTCATCGAAGGTCGTCCTCCGTCTCAAACATTCCGACTTCATCGAAGGTCGTCCTCCGTCCTCGTTTTTCCCAAAGCCATCGCCGCTATCTGTCGTCCTCGTTTCGCCTCCAAAGCCATCGTCCTCCATCGTCGTTTCGCCTTTAAAGCCATCGCCGGAATTCCATCCTCATTTCGCCACCGTCGCAGCATGAAGGTTGCCGTCCTAGTTCCAGAATGGGTTGTCGATTACAGGGGTTAACTTCCCTTTGGCTTCACTGTGAAAGACTGAAAGGGTTCGGTTAGTTTGATTTCTGGTGCTCTGTCTTTGTTTTGTATGGTTTATGATTTTCTATCTTCATTTTTGTGATTGCTCATTGCTGGAATGCTGGTTTATGATTGTTCACTTATTATTGCAATCATCTTCATTTGTCATTGCAAACATTTTCACTTGTCATTATCCGATTATCGTCATTAAAGGTATTTCTGCATGTTCAGTCATGCTTAAGTCAACAACGATAGAGGGTTTAATTAATTAGTGAAAAGGAAGCATTGGTTGGGTTCAGCAATTGTAAAGATTAAGTTTCAATCAACTTGTGTATTTTCTGGCCACTTTATTTTAGTTTCTACTTTGTAGGCCTTGACCCAAAAAAAAAAAAGGTCATATTTAGGTGGCTGGATAAGATCAAAAGAAAGGACTTGTGAGTTTATAAAATAATTGAGTCTTTATTTGCAGTGGTTGGTTTAGAAAATAATACACATGCATGTACACAACTTGTTCAATGGATTCACTTCTCTATAGGACTGGGTAAATAAAAGCCTCAGATTTCGAACACTTCTCAGACTCTTAAAAAGGGATAATGTTTTGAACACTATCTAGGACTGGGTAATTGCCTTTCTTTTCATGACTCATGCCTCATATAATATTACTATATTCTCATTTATTTTATTATATTCTTCTTTTTTTAGCCTCTATGTTTTAGATGAAAAACAGAGTAATTTGATATTAAATAAATAAATGTCCCAATAATACTAGTTAGCTAGTTGATATTAGACAAATGTCTTTCAATTCCGGTGGTGTGTGCGCGCATGTGTGTGTCTTCTTCAATTCATGCTTGGCGATCTAAAATCGAAATGCCCATATTTTGTTTTATGCTCCGCATCATCTTATTTCTATAGCCATGAACACTTTCAAACTGAATTCAGGAATTGTTAGGCTTGTAGCTTGTAATAAATTGGATGATAGGCTTGTAGCTTGTAATATACTTTCAAAGAGCAGAATTCAAAAAAGGGTGACCCATACTTTCAAACTCAATTGGATGATAGGCTTGTAGCTTGTAATTGGATGTTAGTCATTTGGTACTTGATCCATATACTTTCAAAGAGCAGAATTCGTATGATAGGCTTGTAGCTTGTAATAAATTCAAAAAACTATAATGTCAATTTTATTACTTCCTTGCGTTGTAGCACCCATACTTCCTTGATGAATTACTGATGACTTCTATCTTTGTTTTCAAGTTTTTTATATTCTTATTTCTTAATAAAATTGGATTGATTTATTAATGTCCCTTGTTATTAACAGAGTTTGGCTGATTGAAAGGGTGACCTGGGTTTGCTTTTGGTTTGTTAATGGAAGGAAATATAAATGTTAATAATGAAGGTGCTCATAATACTGAGAATACTACTACCCCCAATCTTGAGTCCACCAATCCTCCTAACAATAGCTCAAATCCACCACAATCAAGTTTTAAAAAAACAGACCCTGCTTGGGA
This sequence comes from Albizia julibrissin, assembly GCA_037074505.1. Lineage (NCBI taxonomy): Eukaryota > Viridiplantae > Streptophyta > Magnoliopsida > Fabales > Fabaceae > Albizia > Albizia julibrissin. Next base: position 40,728,829 of record CM073479.1, read on the forward strand.
ATATGTCTCTGTTAAGAAAGAGGGGAAAGTAAATGTGTTTACATGTCTTTTATGTGGTTCAAGTTATAGGGGAGGTGGGATAAATAGGTTGAAACAGCATTTAGCTGGTGTGAGTGGTCAAGTAAGTTCTTGTAAAAAAGTTTCCCATGATGTACGTGCTAGAATGAAAACATCTTTGTTAGAAGGTTCAAAGAAAAATCTTGTTCATAATGATAATGTACATGAACATGAAGTCAATGCAGCTAGAGAAAGTGAAGAAGCACTTGTTTCAAAGAGGAAAGCTATGAGGGTTGAAAATTACTTTGCACCTAGGACAACTCCTGGTGCTCAACCAAGCATCAAGAGTACATGGGCAAGTCAAGAAGCTCAGTATAATGCAAAAATAATTTTTGGTCAATGGGCTTATGTGAATTGTATTCCATTTAATGCATTGACTTGTCCCTTATTTCAAAAAGCTATTGATGCTGCTATTGCAATTGGACCTGGGTTTAAGGTTCCTACTTATCATGAGTACAGAGTTAGCATATTGAGAGATTGCAAAAAAGAATGTCAACTTGTAATTGATAGCCATCGAGCTAAATGGAAAGAAAATGGTTGCACACTTATGGCTGATGGTTGGACAGATGTTAGACAGCGAACTTTGATTAATTTCTTAGTTTATTCAGTACATGGCATGGTTTTTGTGAAATCTGTTGATGCTTCAGATTTGGTTAAAGATGCTAATACATTATTCTCATTGTTCAGAGAAGTGATTGAATGGGTTGGTCCTGAAAATATAGTCCATGTTGTGACTGACAATGCTGCTAACTATGTAGCATGTGGTAGGTTGATAAAAGAGAAATATAAAACCATTTACTGGTCACCTTGTGCAGCTCACTGTTTGAATCTGGTTTTGAAAGACATTGCATCTATGCCTTATGTGTCAGACCTTGCAAAGAAGGCATCCAAGATCACTGTATTTGCATATAATCATTTGGTTTTCTTGTCATGGTTAAGAAAAAGACCTAATTGGAAGGAAATTGTGCGTCCTGGTGCAACAAGATTTGCTACCACTTTCATCACCCTTCATAGCATATATTCACACAAACATGACTTACAGGCTTTGGTTATTGATGACCATTTTTTGCAGCACAAGTTAGCAACCACTGAAGCCGGGAAAACTTTCAATGCAATCATCCTAGATAATCGGTTTTGGAACGATTGCTTTCAAGTTGTAAGACTTGTGTCTCCGTTGATAAGACTGTTAAGGATTGTTGATTCGGATGAAAATCCTTCAATGCCTTATGTTTATGAAGGCATGCAAAGGGCTAAAAATGTAATCAAGGACATGTTTCAGAGGAAAAAGGAACAATACACGCCTTACACAAATATTATTCAAAGCCGTTGGGATAAGCATTTGAAAAATGAACTTCATGCAGCGACATATTTGTTGAATCCCGCATTCTTGTATAGTCCTGATTTTGTGAGAAAGCATCGATGTGTGGAAGCTGTGATCGATTTGTTTGAGGCAAACTCACCTGGAAATACTGATTATTATGTCATAATGATGAAGCAACTTGGTGTGTATCGTGAACGTAAAGAATCATTTGCTAAAGTTTCCTGTGAAAAAACAGCCCATAAACTAGTCCCTCGTAAGTATATTAAATTTCATATTAGAAAGCACATAATGAGATATGCATGTTTTATACTAAATGTCTTTTATTTTATTTTGTAGATGATTGGTGGTTGTACTATGGGGGTTCAGTACCAGAATTGCAAAAACTTGCTATACGTGTTCTGAGTCAAACTTCTTCTTCTTCTGGTTGTGAAAGAAATTGGAGCTTGTTTGAGCGTATTCACACTAAAAGAAGAAATAGATTGGAGCATCAAAGACTTGACGACTTGGTTTTCACTAACTACAATCTTAGGTTAAAGTTTAGGTAAACTTCTTTATGGCTTTTGAGTTTTGATTGCTTGTTTTATAATTTATCGTTTCATTACATATATCACTATACATTTCATTAATGTTGGTCTTTTATTATGTTGGCATTATACTTATAGGAATCAATTGAAGAAGAAGAAAGATAATTATGATCCTACTGATTATGAATCAATTGATAAAGTAGATTTTTGGGTGGTTGAAGAAGACCCAACTCCTGAATTTGATGATGTAGAAGCAACAAATCATCAACTTGAACAAATGGCGAGGGATTTTGGAGGTTTCTAAATTCTAACTATCTCTTATATTATTTATGATGATGCTCTTACACAAAAGAATATAACTATATTTTTTTACTGTTTTTACATAAGTATTAACAATTCTATTCATTTCATATATAGGTGATGATGATGTTAGTACTGGGGCTCCATCTTTAATGGATGATCATGTTGCTTCTAGTGCCTTTACTTTATCTCCTACAGCTCTACCTTCTGATGTCTCAATACCTAGAGAGTTGAATGATGTTAATGATGATTTCAATGATGATGATTAAAGGTGGAATTATTTTGTTATCATGTAAGGGAGAATATTTTGTCATCATATACTTGTTTTTGATATTTTGTGATTACTTGATAGACATTTAGCCATTTAGGTGTCATTAGATGGAGTATATGATTATTTTGCTACTAATTCAAAGTATGGAAATAATATATAATATTTGAAATTTTGGCTGGTGTGATAATAAATTATATTATTTTTCAATTTTTTATATCTCACCGGTTTAGCCCCGGGTTGACTCCGGGCTGACTCCGATCTAACCCACTGACCCTTGACCCAGTACCTCGACCGGTTCAACGGCCGGTCCGAGTTTCAGAACCTTACATTTTATACATAATAATCTATTAATCTAGTGAAAAAAAACATTTGAAAAGTAAAATAAAAATGAGAAGCGATAGGGGCACTAGGGAGGGACAGCAACTCCTCCCTCCCTCAATATTGGAGGAGTCACCATATCTTTATAATATAGTAACTAATTGGGTTTATTGGTTGATTATTGCCTAATTAAAATATTGCTTCTATTCAACAATGTAAATAGGTTTTCCTAGTTGCAAAAGACTTCGGAGCTCGACCTGCCTATTTATTTACACTTGTGCACCCTGAAAGGGTCTTGGGTGTTATCACACTGGGAGCTCCATATCGTCCTCCTGCCCCCTCCAAGTTCCACAATCACCTTCCTAGAGGCTTCTACATTTCAAGATGGAAGGTAGGTAATCTTAAACTGTGTTGAGTTTCTAGTTTCTGCTATATTCATTGGTACTTACTATCTATCATATGCAACCTTAATTGTTCTGTTTTTATTGTTTCCTCAGGAACCAGGAAGGGCAGAGGCTGATTTTGGACGTTTCGATACGAAGACAGTTCTGAAAAATATTTACATACTCTTCTCAAGAAGTGAGATACCAATAGCTGAAGAAAACCAGGAGATTATGGATTTGGTGGATCCATCAATCCCTCTTCCTCCTTGGTTCTCAGAAGAAGATCTTGCAACTTATGCAGCATTGTACGACAAATCTGGATTCCCAAATGCATTGCAGGTTCCTTACAGGTAATGAAATAATGATTCTTGTTCTTGTGAAAATTGAATCATCTGCTATCTATTGCAATTGCTAATCCAATAATTGCCTAATTGTGCTGCTAGTCTCAAAACATTGCTAAAGTGGGTTCTCTGCATAATAAAGTTTGCAGTGTCTGTGTCTAAGAAATTCAGTGTTTTTGCATTGATAGGTCAATAGGTGAAGAGTACAACATAGCAGATCCAATAGTCAAAGTTCCAACACTTCTGGTAATGGGAGAGAAGGATTATTTTCTAAAGTTTCCAGGGATTGAGGATCTAGTAAAGAGTGAAAAGGTGAAAGAATTTGCTCCCAACTTGGAAATAACGTTCATTCCTGAGGGAACCCATTTTGTTCAAGAGCAGTTCCCTGAACGAGTTAATCAGCTCATCCTTGACTTCCTTCACAAGCAGCTGAAAACTTGAGTGAAATTCGTCGAGACAGAGACATGATTTTGAAAGGTATATTTGGATAGCTTCCATAAGTGCTTTTAAATCATGATTTACGGAATACGATGTAGCTTTTACGGTTTACGAAATAAATATGTGGATGAGTTTTATCTCGATTTACGTAAATCGGACTTATACATAAGTATAAACCCAACCAAACAAGCCATTGTTGCTACATATAAATGTGGTGTATAAGATTATATGACATGTAGCCCTGTTTGAAAATCCATGTACTGTGTTGCATACTTGCATCTGAGCTTCAGTGTGTGGCTTGGCTTCTAATCAAATTAAGTGATGAATAAAAGACATTTCAACTGGGATTCTGTTATTAATAGTTGTTATTGTAGATTTTCTTGGTATCAATCTCAATTGCTTTGAACCACTTACGTAACTTTTTTTTTTTTTGTTTGAAAATTTATATGCTATACAAGGCCGGGTACGTTCATCGACAGGGTTGTTTAAAACTAAGTAATTTTTAGAAGTGATTTGTCATGTGGAAGTTATATAAAAAATAGTATTAAGGTGCTAAAATAAGCATTAATTTATTATAAAAAAGTGCAAAAGTATCATAATTTTTTTTAGACAAAAATAACTATAACCATTATGAAAAAACGCAAAAGTGACATGTATGTTAAAAGAGGGTAAAAGTAGCATCTCTTTAGGTGTATTTGTACATATTCAAAAAAAAAAAAAAATGATGTTTGGTGTTTTTAAGTGAAGAGTTTATAGGTACATCTTTATCATTTTTGAATTAAAAATATTTTAATGCTTTCATATATAAAATAACGACAACTCCACTGTAAAAAGCATAGTTTGAGGTACCTCCCCATTAACACTTCCCTCATTTTGTCTCCATTTAACCCAAAAAAAGCATAGTTTTATTTGTAAAACAAAATCGGACGTTCTTTGTAAAACAAAATCTGGCCGTTCTCCTTTTAATCATTGTCCATCTCTCACTTCTTTCTTTCATTACTCTTCCTTCTTCCATTTCAATCCTTCTTCTATTAACAACCAACACTACAATGGCGTGCTGCTTTGCTTTGTTAATTCTGGTTTAATTTACATAATCTTACTTTTGCTCTGAAGGATATGAGGATTTAAAGATTTCAAAAAATTTATATGAACTTCCACACCAGTGAAAAGGGCCCCAGTAAACTTATGCGTTTTTACTTTTTGTCTGAATAATCACTAGCATGTCGGATCCATCTTGCTCTTCCTTTGCAGCAACGTCGACCAACACTAATCTCTTCTTGTGTGCGAATTAAATTCTGTTCCTTCACATCGTGAGGAGGTAGACATCAATATACTGTGAGTTTCCATGAAGCTGCATAGAAGAAGGGGTTGCAGAGAAAGAAGAAGGGGTTATTATATAAGAAGGACTGAAATGGAAGATATTGATAACGAAAGATCACATGGAAGCATAAGAGAAATACTCTAAATATTATTGATTCTTAAGAATAAAATAGAGCATAAGGAAACATTTATATTGGCAAGAATATATTAACTCTAACCTTAAAATTTATTATAATCAAATCAAATCAAATCAAATCATAATATCTCAAAGATATATTCCTAAAATATAATATTCATATATAATCTTAATAAATATTAAACGATATCTCTAATAATAGTAATAATAAATTAATATATCTAAACTTGATATTTTTAACACTCCCCCTCAAGCTGGAAGCAGCTTGTATATGCAGCAACTAATCTTCAAGAAAATAATGATCTATAGCCTAGAACTCCAACAATAAAGGCTGAGGTAATAATCTACTAGTTTTACTAGGAGCTTGAACAACAAAGAGTATCAAACCAGAGTAGAAGCTGCAATAAATGGTCTCACAAGGAACCAAACCAACAACGAACGATCTCATAAGAGATTAAAGTAACAACGAACGTCTCACCGGAGAAGAACGCTATTAAACAGTCTCACCAGGGACCAAATAAATAAGAAACGGTCTCACAAAGGACTACAACAACAACAAACATCTCATCAAGAATAAACATCAAACAGTCCAATACTCCAAACGTCTCACTAGAGACGAACACCAAAGTTCTCACTAGAGACCAAAATCAAAAGAATGCAGCCAGAAGAAGATAATACTCACATATCCAAATATGAAATTATGAGATATGAGAATGAAACCACAAGGGGTAAACCTTAAGGCTCTGATACCATGTTGAGAATGAAAGATCACATTGAAGCATAAGAGAAATACTCTGAATATTATTGATTCTTAAAATAAAAGAGAGTATAAGGAAGCCTTTATATATGCAAGAATAGACTAACTCTAACCTTAAAATTTATCATAATCAAATCAAATCATAATATTTTAAAGATATATTCCTAAAATATAAATTTATATATAATCTTAATAAATACTAAACAATATCTCTAATAATAATAATAATAAATTAATATGTCCAAACTACTTAAAAGAAGAAGAAGGAAGAATAACGAAAGAAAAAGTTTAAAGGTACTTTATCCACTTTTGGTACAAGTTAACGAGGATTTTAGCACTGCGACTCGGTTCATGAACCTCATTACATCAGGTAGTTAAAAATGGAAGAGAATCATCAACTTTCGAACCTGGTCCGAGCAATACGTGAACAGAGAATCCAAATTTATCTTTTATGTCTCAAGTCCGATAACAGCGAGATTATTTTCCGTCTCTTTTTGAAAGCATCGTCTTCATTCTTATAACTTCAAGTTCATCTGAACCTGAAACAGCTATCACTCTAAACAGCTCAGAACCGAATAATCCGCGAGATGGACCAAGTTCAACACAAATTCGTCGACGTCGGGGGCCTCAAGCTTCACATCGCCGATATCGGAACCGGTCTGAATAAATCATCTATTTCATTCTTGATTTTGTTCCTGCCTACGCCTCTATCTGAAACTTCCAACATTTCTCGTTTTTGGGTGTTTCAGGTCCTAACGTCGTCGTTTTCCTGCACGGCTTCCCTGAGATATGGTACTCCTGGCGCCACCAGATGATCGCTCTTGCCGGTGCCGGCTTCAGAGCTATTGCCCCCGATTACAGAGGCTACGGCCTTTCTGACCCGCCGCCCGAACCCGAGAAAGCCACCTTCTCTGATATTCTCAGTGATCTTCGTGGAATGCTCGATGCACTTGATCTTTCTAAGGTACTGAATATGTTGCCTTTCTTCGTTTTTGAAGTCAAAAGTCTGCAAAACTTTTATGAGTTTATGATTCATCTTCCTGATTCATTTACTAACGACGGTGACCATATCATTTATGGGGGAAAAATCTTTTTCCGATTCATTTTTTAAAAAAATCTTCCTGCTAGTGCTAAGATATATATTTTTTATATTAGTATTTAGTATTACTGTGCTTGTCTCTCTCAATACAATACATATATCTTATCTAAAAGACGAACTTGAAACTTATAGAAATTCGACGGGCGTTACAATTCTGTATACTTTTTGTTTTTTTTTTTTTGATTCCTGTATACTTTTTGTTTTAGTTGGGGATGTATTACACTATAAAATGTTAGCCGTCTGTCTTGTCATTTTCAAAATAAAACGGAATCTCCGTGTTGTGTAGAAAACTAATTTTACTGGATTTTTGTAATGTATATGGATTTTAATTTGAGCCAACCAGATGATACGTTTCAAAGAAAAATATATCAAGAGTGGCCAATATCACCTTTGGAAACAGGTTAATGTAAAATACTTTAATAATAATCCAATTTATGGTTTAATCTTGTTTTCTCGTCTCTTCTATTGGAAACAAAACAGGGTGTTTTGACATCTTCTGTTGGTTCCTCATTTAAGCCTGGCAAGCTAGCCCATCAGAGGTACGGGTAAAACAATTTCGGGCAAAAAAGATCCTCACCAAAACTGACTTTTTTTTTTAACAATCCAGCCTCGTAAGTTCTTACGGGTTGTCGGGTTGGGCCCAACCCGTATTATCGGCTCTATTTGCCAACAATGTCTGTCCGTACTTTGAAGAGAGGTGAAAAAAACAGAAAGTGCCTGACCTGAGGTTCAAGCCTTGCTGCAAAACACTCCTGATTAAGCATATATAAACCATTCTGTCTCTCAAAAAGTTATCTCCTTGCGCTGAATGCTTCCTGCTTCCAGACATTTTTACTTCTTCTATATTCACAGGCTTGTAATTAAAGAGTGAAGCATTATAGCATCTTGCATTGACACACTGTTGTTTTTTTAAACTGGTCTCATACGTTAACTTGGTCTAATTATTCTCAAGTTATTGTGACTCATTTATTTTGGTGAATGATGTTGGCAACTTCATGGTTCTAAAACGTAACATGCTTCACTTTCATATTCTGGATGAAAAATATGCCTCTTTACGAATGTAAATGATTAGCTCTAGCGATATTACATATCATTTTTCATCTTCTCTTCATGTATTCAATCTCCTCACTTTGTAAATAGGTTTTTCTTGTTGGAAAAGACTTTGGAGTTCGGGTCGGGTATTTATTTGCCACTCTACACCCAGAAAGGGTCTCGGGTATCATCACATTTGGAGCCCCGTACACGCCTCCAGGCTCTTACCAATTCCACAAATACTTCCCTGAAGGTTTATACATTTCAAGATTTCAGGTAATATTAACTCTATTGTGTTTCCAAGTGTTATCACAAATCCTATTTATTATGCAATCTTTGCCCTGTCCATTTTAGGAACCAGGAAGAGCAGAGGCTGATTTTGGACGTCTTGATGCAAAAACTATTGTGAGAAACATTTACATACTCTTCTCAAGAACTGAGGCACCAATGGCTGAGAAGAACCAAGAGATTATGGATTTGGTGGATCCATCAACCCCTCTTCCCCCTTGGTTTACTGAAGAAGATCTTGCAGCTTATGCCGCATTGTATGAAAAATCTGGATTCCAAAATGCATTGAAGGTTCCATACAGGTAATGGAATGATTAGTACAAAAAAAAAAAAAAACAGTGGATTAGCGATGGAATTGGATGATTTTGTCATCAAACAGACTGTTATTAAGTCATTTTAGTTTGGAATTCCGTCGTTAATAAACAGTTTTTGGTAAATAGGAGTTTTGGTCATCTTAGTTCTGATCTCTCCAAGTGTACACAACATGGGTCTACTTTTCATACACTTGGATAGGTTAAGATCAAAAGGCATGTTGAGAAATTAGAAGCAAAATAACTGTTCAAGAAACTTTCTGAGATGGTGAATTTGTGTCTTTTTTTTTTTGGGCTATTTGCATTTATAGGTCTCTTGGTGAAGAATTCAACTTGGCAGATCCAATGGTAAAAGTTGCAGCACTAGTTATTGTTGGTGGCAAGGATTTCTCTCTTAAATTTAGAGGGGTTGAGGAGTTGATAAAGAGTGGAAAGGGGAAACAATATGTCCCCAATTTGGAAATAACATTTGTTCCTGAGGGGACACATTTTCTTCAGGAACAATTTCCTGAACGAGTTAATCAGCTTATTCTTGACTTTCTTAGTAAGCACTTTTGATTGTGAACTTCACTTTGAAGACTTTGTCTTGAATTTAATCCCCTGGTTCGGTCAAGTTTTAATAGAAGATTTGAATGTCATGTAATTTCTTTCTTTCTCTGTTTTTTTTCCCACATAAATAATGGAGATTTAGATGCTATTGACCGAAGCAGTAACACTAAACTTGGATCTGTGAGTGACAACGTTGTTGTCATTACGTCTAGTAAATAATATGATTCATAGTGAACTGTTACTAAGATTATCTTGCCGACAAAATAAGGTGGTCAGAAGCAAAAGTAAAAGTTAAAGATTTTCTCCAATAATTACAAAAAGAAACTAGAGTTTGTAGAAAGTAATTAGATTAGAGTTATGTAACTAGAGTTGGATATACCCAGCTCTGTATAAAGTCATATATACGCTATGAAGAGGCATAGAAAAAACAAGAGAGTTGTGTACGTTGTAATTCCATAAGAATTCTCTATTTCAAAACACTATATTCCCTAATAATAAGAGAAAATTATAATAAGGTTTCAAGTAAATGAAAATATGAAGAAATGGTCCCAAGGGTTGTCAATGAAGATTCTCATGTTGTTAATGGAGGATCCTCATATTGTCATTAACAACCCATTGAGACCATTTCTTCATATTTTCATTTATTTGGGACCTTATTATAATTTTCCCTAATAATAGTATTGGTGTTAGCATATTAATATTAGGATTCTTCTATACTTCAAGAAGTGAACGGTTTCTTTACTATGAAGCTATAAATAAATGTGTTTGAAAGAGCGCCATAGGTTTCTCAGAGAATGATAATTTGTTGGAAAAAAAAAGAGAATAATAATTTAATTTTTCTTATTTAAATTTTTACCATGGTACTATATATATACTATAAAATAAAATGTTAAATATTTTTCTCTTATGTTAAAAATAAGATAATAATTCAATGCTAGAGCTCAAAATTGATCCTACCGTTAAATTCAAAAGTAAATTAAAGAATTTCAGGGTGCAAAAAAACTTTGTTGACAGATCAAATAATAAGACAAGGATGTGTAATGATTTATAAGGGCTAGAAGATATATTAAAAAAGAGTACATAATTGTATAAAAAAAAGAGTACATAAGATGTAATTTAGTATAATAAATAGTAGTATAATTTATTTAATGTTTAATTGTTAATTTATAATAACTTTCTGATAGTAATATTTGTTGTATTGAAATATTATTTACTAAAAATGATTTATGACATGTAAAATTGTTTTTTTTTTAAATTTTTTTGAATCAAATAATATTTTTTTCTTAAAAATGAATTTAATTTGTTTTTCAATAAAATATGTAATTTTCATTTAGGGGTTAATCTTATTTCTATAATAAGGTGAATAAAATGTAAAAATACATATTTACAAAAGATACCACAAGTTGTAATTTTTTTAAATAAATAAATATGATATTTCTTTTTTATATAAAATATGATATTAAATATGATATTTCTAAGAGATAATATAAATATTATAAAAAATTATTAATTAAAATTTTAGTTTTCAATTGAGAATAATACTTAATTTTAAAAAATAAAAATTATAACTCTGTTTTTTTTGAGAAAAAATGATAACTTTGATTTCACGCTACAACTCAGAACCGCTTTTGGAAAAAGTTAAAAAAGGAAAAAAAAATTCAAGAACCGCCTTATCAGTACTAGCGTTACGCCCCGCTTATGGAAACCCCAACCCCAACGGTCACTTCGAAATGCCAACCTTGGCGGGCGTGGGATGAAGTATGGGTTGCTTGACTTACACGAGAGATGATCAAACGGGACGGAACAGGGAACATGTATGGCCTCCACGGCTCGAAAGTTAAACAAAGCTTCTCATCCTTGTTGCTTTTTTTGGAAGCAGCTTCGGGTCGAAGCTCTACACGGCGTCAAGATTATTGCTGAGGGGGAAACATAGATTAGTGATTTTGTCTTCAAGCAGAATGACATTCTCGAGGTTCATGAAGTGGATCAGTAGCGGAAGAGTCTTATCATGATAAATTGAGAAGTTATTTAGATCATAACAAGTGCATATCATGATACTATAGGCATGGCTCTGCCAAAATAAAGCACATCATAATTTCTCCACCTATCTTTCTCTCTTTCTTCATTTTATGTTATTATTTTTTTTGTTACTTAGACCGGAAAGTGCGTCATTGAGTATTTTGAAGAGATAGTATATTTGGGTTGAAAACAAGCTACAAGCTGTTGTGTTTCTTTAGTTGCTGCTTGGATAACTATCATTCTTTCATTTTCTTCTATTCCATTGAGTAGTTTTTGGGAAATCTGCGTGAGTATCTTAAATTTGGAAATTTACTGAAACTTTACAAGTTAAGCTGACTTAATTTCTTTTCATGAATGCTTTATGTTTGGTCAAAACAAAATATTTGCTTTCAAGAGAAATTAACAGTCTTTTGATATAGATAGATGTGCTTGATTTGGTATTTGAGCTTTTTTATGTAATGCACTCCTATGAGGTCCATTGACATTTATATCATTTGATACCTAATCTTAAAGTGCATAAATATAATTATAAGTGTCTATTTTTGCCCTTCAGCTTATACTCTCCCTGTCTTTACTGCTTTATGGTCCATTTACATATATGTTGTATATATCTCATTTGGCCAATTTCCCCTGTACGTTCACTTGAAAAGATTGATTGTCACTATATCATTTTGAATGCTTCATTTAGATGCCTATATACGAATGAATGTGGGAAAATTGAGATTGATTCATATGCTTGAACTTAGCATGCAAAGCTACCTTGATCCTTTGAAATTGCATATGGGGCTTATCAGAAAAATGACAGTTTTTTGAAATGAATAGATGCCCTTTGGTGTTTGAACTTGTGTATGCAATGCACTCCTACGAGGCTCAATGACATATATATCATTCGATACATAATCTTAAACTACATAAATAAATTTAGGGGTCTACATTTTCTCTTCAGCTTAGACTTTCTATGTCTTTGTTGCTTTATAGCCCCCTTACTTTGTCAAATTTTCAGTGCATGCGCACTTGCAAAGATTGATGGTCACTGCATCATTTGATGCTTGATTTCGATGCCTCTTTACGAATGTGGGAAAATTGAGATTGATGCCTATTTACGAATGTGGGAAAATTGAGATGGATGCCTATTTACAAATGTGGGAAAATTGAGATGGATGCCTATCTAAAAATGTGGAAAATTTGAGATCAATGCCTATTTACGGATGTGGAAAATTGAGATTGATGCCTATTTACCAATGTGGGAAAATCGAGATTGATTTAGAGGCTTGAACATTACATGTAAAACTGCCTTAATTATTCTTGCATAGCTTGTGACCCTTTGAAATTGCATATGTGGCTTATTTGCAAAATGATAGTTATTTTATGTAAAAAAATGTACTTGCTTTTCTACTTGAGCTTTTATATGTAATGCACTCATACGAGGCTCATTGACATTTATGTCATTTGATGCCTAATCTCTAAGTGCATAAACATAAATATAGGGGTCTAATTTTACTCTTCAGCTTAGACTTTCTACGTCTTTGCTGCTTTATAGCCCCCTTACATATACTTTGTCAAATTTTTTATGTATTCGCTCTTGCAAAGACTGATGGTCACTGCATCATATAATGCTTGATTTCAATGCCTTTTTACAGGTATGGGAAAATTAAGATTGATGCATATTTTAGAATGTGGGAAAATTGAGAACGGTGCCTATATATGAATGTGGAAAAATTGAGATCTATGCCTATTTACAAATGTGGGAAAATTGTGATTGATGCCTATGCACGCTGGATTAAGTGACTTGAAGCCGAGAATGATCAATGCATCATTTGATGTTTGATTTTGATGCCTATTTATGCACTTGGGAAATTTGAGATTGATGCCATTTTATGAACTTGGGAAGGTTGAGATTGATGCCTATTTACGAATGTGGGAAAGTTGAGATTGAAGCCTATTTACGTATCTGAGAAATTTGAGACTGATGATTAGGCTTGAACCTGGCATGCAAAGCTGCCTTTATTTTCCTTGCATGTCTTATCATCCTTTGAAATTGCATATGTGGCTAATTGGAAAATGACAAGTTTTTTTTTTTGAAATAAATAGATGTCCTTGCTTTGGCATTTGAACTTGTATTTACAATGCACTCCCACGATGCTTAAGACATTTATATCATTTTATGTCTAATCTTAAAGTACATAATGTATAAATATGATTATAGGGGTATACTTTTTCTCTTCAACTTAGGCTCTATGTCTTTGCTACTTTATAGCTCCCTTACATATACTTTGTCAAATTTCTGTTGTATGTGTACATGCGAAAATTGATGATCATTGCATCATTTGATTCTTGATTTCGATGCCTTTTTACGATTGTGGAAAAATTGATATTGATGGCTATTTAAGAATGTGGGAAAATTGAGATCAATGCCTATGTACATGTGTAGGAAAATTGAGATTAATTCAGTGGCTTGAACATTGCTGAAAGGGATTATGCACTAGAAATGTTGAGGCTTCTTGATCCAAGTTTAAAATGTTATAAATTCCAAAGAGCTTTTAGTTTGCATTGTGTGTGTCAAGTTTGGTAAGCAGCATATACTTTCAATCTATTCATTTTATTTGAATGAGATTCTATCCATCAGTGATCTACCTGAATTTTAAAATTCAAAATATCCGCGTATGCTAATGATGCAGGATTACTGGTATATGATTTGTCTACACTTGAATTTGCATACTGTGTTTCTGTAGGCACCAATTCATTTGTTTTTATGCTTCTTTGGCGTTAGAATATATTTTAATTTAATAGGTTAGAAGAAGTCATTGTTCATTGTCTTCCAAGATGGCTTCTGCCATCCTAAGATGGCGTTGGTCATTGATGATCGCTTGAAAGTATGGGAAGAGAAAGATCAACCTCAGGTGCATGTTATCCCTACATTTGCTCTGTACTATGCACCTCAAGCTGAGGTAAATGGGCTCATCTTTATAGTTGGATATTTAATGGCAAGGATATTCAACTGTTTTGTTTTTTAATCTAAACTCATTTAACCTATTTGTGTTGTAGGCAAGCAATGATATCCTTGTCTTGTGCGTTGCAAGAAATGTTGCTTGCAATGTTAGGGGTGGTTTCTTTCAGTAAGAACTCAAATCTTTATTTTTCACATTGCACATCTAAAAGAAGGAAAGGTAATTGCACTAGTTAAAGGAATGATATTCTTTTTGTTTTCTATTTTAATCTGAACTTATCTAACCTTTTTTTTGTTGTAGGCAAGCAATGTTGTCTATGTCTCTTGTGTTGCAAGAAATGTTGCTTGCAATGTTAGTGGTGGTTACTTCAAATAAGAACTCAAGTCTTTATTTTTTTATATTGCACATTTAAAAGAAGGAAATGTGATTGCATAGATTAACTTATTTCCTTGTCTTACTAGGAAAAGATGCTATCTATTATGATCATAATAGAATTTGAGCATTTTACTTTTCTCCAACCAGAATTAAGGTAAACAAGACTCTTAGACCTGATTACAACCTCTGATTTGGTGGCAGAGAAGTTGATGATGGTTTGTTACAAAAGATTCCTCAAATTGCTTATGAAGATGATATCAAACATGTCCCTTCTCTGCTTGATATGAGCAATCATTTAGTTTCAAAGGTTTGTCTATGTCCATAAAATATGTGAACACTCTATTAACTTATGATTTTATGGTACTTGACATACATGATGCTAAATTATAAGCGTCCTGCCCTAATGCTCATTAATAATTTTGTCATATCTGTGCATGCTAACATACTTAAGTGCTTATGTTTCACTTCCTTTTCAGGATGGTGCTCTCGCTTCCAATAGAAGCAAAGTCTGACTTTCATTTGATGGCATGACAGATGCTGAGGCAGAAAGAAGATTAAAGGTAATAAGTGTAAGCATTGAATGGATATATGATGGATATATGGGACCTATAACTTGCATTTAATAGAACTTAAAGTTGTCTCATCTTTCTTATAATTGTAGACCATTCTAGGATGCGATATCAGCAGCCCCTCCTTCTAATATAGATCTCAGGCTCATTTAAAGTGTGGTGTCTTCTTCTGGTTCATTTCGTCCACGAATAGCATAAACATCCTTGATACAATTGGCCAATGTACAATTTCCTTTAACTATGCCAATGAGTCAAGTTGCCCCACCACAACCCAGTTTACATGGTTTTCCTGCCAAAGAAGAGGGTGAGGCGCCTGAACCTAAGATAGACCCAAATACAAGGCATAGGCTTCTTATATTGTGGCATGGGCAAGATACATGAGAGCATACTTCAAGTGAGCCTTCATTTCCCCTCAGGCCTCTCATTCCAATTTCTGCACTATGAATGCTGCCACGTGGGGGATGGTTTCGTGTAGAAGACGAGATGGGTCCTCAGCAATTAAACAGGGTAGTTCCTAAAGATTTCCCTGCTGATTCTGAACTATTGCTTATTGAAAAGAACTGACCTCATCATCAATCATATTTTCCTAAGATTGAGAGTTTTATTTCTTTTGATAGAATTCATCATGAGAGCCTTAGATTGTCAAATGAGGTAATGGCTAAGTATAAGCCTACTTGTGTGTGATGTTTTGCTAGAAGGTCATACTCTTATCTTTTTTCATGGATTAACTGTACTGAATCTATATGCAGGTTTATACTAGTGATAATCGCTCCAGATTAAACCATACACTCTCCTTCTTAAGCAATCCACATTCCACAACACTCGTATTTACTTTTTCAAATATCTATCCCCCCCACACAAATATATATATATATATATATATATTCTACGGATTGATGGTTCTATTACATGTCATATAAGTGAAAATATTCCCTTGAGTAGGTCATCTTCCAGCTTGAAGGATCTTGACTCTGAATCTAGATGTTCTCTTATGCATGCTGGTACTCTTGTTGGAGCAAGTGTGGAATTGAAGTGAATGATCTACGAGAAAATGCTTAGATGGAATCATTTCTTAAATTAGTTTCACAATGCGCCATATGAAGTTTCTTTTGCTTTATTGCATATGAAGTTTCTTTCGCTCTATTACAAACAGGTGGAGTTCAGGCCATCATTGGTTTCTGATAAAGAATTACAGTTCTCATTTGAGGTATCCTTCCAACACTTTATGATTCTGGTAGAGACCAAGGTAGGAAAGTATTTAAAACAACACTAAACTGATATAATCACTGTAGTTAAATAGAGAAGAGAATAAAGAAAATATGTATTCTGAATTATGTGTCTAATTCATATGCACAAGGGGTTATTTATACATAAGTGAGAGGTCTTAGAATTAATGGGCCTATTATGATAATTGATCATAATCCCTAATTTCTTGTGATCCTAATAAATACTATTTACATTATATTTCATAACACTACCCCTCAAGTTGGAGCGTAGATGTTAACCAAACCCAACTTGTTACTAAGGTAGTCGACCCAAGTCTCATTTAGGGCCTTAGTCAAAAGATTGCCCAATTGGTCGCTGGACCTCACATGTCCCGTAGAAATGAAGTTTTCTTTGATTTTATCACGTACAAAGTAACAGTCGATTTCAATGTGTTTCGTTCGTTCACGAAACACAGAGTTGGAAGCTATGTGCAGAGCAGCTTTGTTATCATACCATAATTTCGTAGGTAATGACATGGTAAGGCCAACCTCCTTCATTAACTGGTGTATCCACACAATTTCCTGTACTGACTGAGCCATGGCTCTATACTCGGCTTCTGCACTAGATCGTGAAACCACATCTTGCTTCTTACTTCTCTAGGACACTAGATTTCCACCCACAAGCACACAGTATCTTGTGGTGGATCTCTTGGTAGACTTTGACCAAGCATGATCCGCATCACAAAAACATTCAATCTCAGTGTGGCCATGGTCTGTATAGAGTATACTACGACCAGGTGAGCCCTTTAGGTAATATAAGACAAGTTCCAAAGTTTCCCATTGAGCCATAGTCGGTGCTGTCATGAATCGGCTAAGTACACTCACTGGAAATGTCACATCAGGGAGAGTCACCGTGAGATAGTTTAACTTCTCAATCAACCTACGGTATCTCTCAAGGTAGGCAAACGACTTGATCTTCTCAGGATCAGCCTTTTTTCTTACATCCTCCGGTAGCTCATCAAACGATATGCTATTATCAATTTTCAAAAAATGATTGGGAATCATGGGAAAGCTACTTGGTGCTACTCCAAGTTTTCTAGTCTCTTTTAGTAGATCTAGAACATATTTCTGCTATGTAAGAATAATGCCTTTCTTGCTTCTCATAACCTTGATCCCAAGAAAGTATTTTAACTGACCCAAATCTTTCGTTTGGAAATGAGAATTCAGGAAGGCCTTGAGTGATGAAATTCCTGAAGCGTTGCTCCCCGTAATAACAATATCAGCAACATATACCACTAAGAGGATCATGTCAGCTTCCGTCCGTTGATAAAACATATAATGGTCACACTTACTCTGATTTAGACCAAATTCTTTAACCACCGTCCTAAACTTGTCAAACCATGCACAAGGACTCTGCTTTAGACCATATAACGATTTTTTAAGGTGGCATACCTTCCTACACTCCCCCTGAGCAACAAAACCAGGTGGTTACTCCATGTAAACCTCTTCAAGCATATCACAATTCAAGAAGGCATTTTTAACATCTAACTGATGAAGTATTCAACCATAAGTGGCTGCCATAGAAATAAATAGACAAATAGAAGACAATCTGGCCAAAGGGGAAAAAGTTCGATAATAGTCAACGTCATAAGTCTGAGCATAGCCGTTAGCAACAGCCGAGCTTTCAAGCGTTCCAAGGTGCCATCGGCCTTGGTTTTGATCGTGAATACACACTTACAACCAATAGCCTTCTTGCCAGGAGGTAAAGTAACAAGATTCTAGGTACCTGTCTTATCAAGGGCCATCATTTCGTCCTCTATAGAAGCACGCCAACTCGGATAGGCTAAGGCTTGGTGGAGAGTAGTAGGGATGGTGATGGAGTCGACAGAGGCTATGAACGAACAGGATGGAGGAGAGAGATGGTTATAGGAAACAAAAGAGTAAATAGGATAGACACAAGTATGTTTACTTTTACGGAGGATAATGGGCAAGTCATTATCATAAGTATCAGGCATTGTTTCATAGGCAGAAGCAGGAGGAACTAAGTCTGGATCAGACGTCAAAGCGGGCACCACTAGTGGCTCATGAGCAGGAGCGGTTGCATTACTTTCCCTGGGACACTTCCGATATACATGATGGATAGGTGGTTTACCTGGAGCCAAGACAGTTGCTTGCACAAGTGGTAAATAAACCTCATAGACCAATACATCATCAAAACCATTAGAGTTGATAGAGGATGAAGATGGAGTAGAGATAGGGAAGAATGAAGTTGACTTATGGAAGGTAACATTTGTAGACACAAGGTGACGCTGAAGAACGGGAGAATAACATCAATAACCCTTCTGAACTCTAGAATAGCCAAGGAAGACACACTTGAGAGATTTTAGATCAAGTTTGGTAACAATGGAGTGAATATCTCGAACAAAATAGACACAACCAAAGATTTTCGGGTCAATAGGAAATAAAGTGGTGTATGGAATGTCACCACGGAAGATAGGAGATGGCATAAAATTAATAAGAAAGCAGGCAGTGGACACAACATCAGCCTAAAAGGGTTTAGGAACGTGTATTTGAAACATCAGAGCCCGGCCTACTTCTAATAAGTGCCTGTTTTTTCTCTCGACAACACCATTTTGAGCGGGTGTATTAGTACACGAGGACTGATGAATCATGCCATATGTAATCATATAGTCATGAAACTGGGCAGAAAAATACTCTTTAGCATTATCACTATGTAAGGTTTTCACAGAGACACTAAACTGAGTTTTGATCTCAGCATAGAAATTACAAAAGTGAGAAAACAACTCAGAACGACTTTTCATTAAGTACCTAAAACCAGACATGGACACGACATGACAAGGACCCAAGCATCATAATAAACCAAATCAAAGGGGAATGCAGCCCATTTATTAACGCGAGGTCTCAGGTGAACACAGTGATGTTTTGCAAACTAACACGACTCACAATCTAAAGACGACACATGATAAAAATGAGGATACAACTTCAAAGATGACAACACATGACCAAGACGACAATGAACATCAAAAGGAGAGGCACCACTAGAGTGAGCAACAGAACACGACACCTGATCATCAAGAAAATAATGGCCGCCAGCTTCATATCCCCTACCAATTATCCGCTTCATCGTAAGATCCTGAATCAAACAATGGTCAGGGAAAAGTGAGTTAAACAGTTCAACTGGCGAGTAAGTTTGCTAGGAGACAGAAGGTTAAATGCAAGATCAGGCACATTAAGAACATATGATAGGGAAACAGAGGAGGTAGGGTTAACAGTGCTAGATCCAAGGACACGGGAGGAAGAGCCATTAGCGATTGTTATTGAAGATGGATTGGCATTAGATGCATACGTAGAGAACAAATTATGGTTACCTGTTATGTGATCAGTGACATCGGAATCGATGATCCATGTAGAGGAAGTAGTAGCAAGGCACGAATCATAGTTACTTGTAGCAAGTGCAGTTGGTGTTGGGGAAGCATTATCAGAAGGATTAGAGGATTGAGCCATATGAGTAGCACCACTATGTTGTAGTTTATTTTACAACTTACAATAGTAACGTTTGGTATGACATGGTTTCTTACAATAGAAGCAAACAATAGGACCAGGATTCGAAGGATTGTTGCCTTGTCGTGGGATACTTTGATTCCTGGCATCAATAGAGGTTGAAGACGGTGTACTTTTTCCAGGTTTCGAGAAGCTCTGGGTCCGATTATCAATGAGGCCACGGCCAGCTAATGCACTAGTATTAAGATTAGAAGCTAGGTGGGATAGACTATCTGCACGTAGCACACGAGAGTACACATCCTGAAGCGAAGAAAGTTCAGAACTAGACAGAATTTAGGAACGAATTGTCTTATAGGCCGGATTAAGGGCAGTAAGAAAAATGATGATGGCTTGTTTTTCCA
The DNA here is from genome assembly GCA_037074505.1 of Albizia julibrissin. NCBI lineage: Eukaryota > Viridiplantae > Streptophyta > Magnoliopsida > Fabales > Fabaceae > Albizia > Albizia julibrissin. Next base: position 40,749,313 of record CM073479.1, read on the forward strand.
TATTGTCAACTTGTGCCTGAAGGTCAGCCGTAGGTGGCATTAACATCTTTAATTCTTCATACATTTTCTTAAATTCCATATAAAATTTTTTTCAGAGGACGGCCTTGTTGTTCAGCATGATAAAAACCCTTGCAGACATCGTGAATACGGGTAATATTTCCTTTCGCAGAATAGAGGAATTCCAAGTAGCTCACAAGTTCTTTAACAGTATTACAGTGACTCACAAAGGGAAGGATATTACTCGATAGAATTCTAGATTTGCAAGAATAAAAGGGCATCATCCTAGGCCTAAGCCATCTTAGGATCATCCGTGGGAGGAGCATCAGTCAGATGTCCTTCCTTCTCAATACTAAGCAAGTACATACGGATGGTTTTACTTCAATCCATATAATTTGTCTAGTTCAACTTGAGATCAGTGATTTTGTTAGTCACAAGAACAATTTCAATAGTGATACTAGCCTTAGAATCAGCCATAGATAATTAATGCAACCAAAAAATAGAAGGTACAAAACCTAAGCAAGGAAATAACTAACCAACCAAAGCTGCAACAACCCCCAAAATTGCTAGCAGATCCAAACAAGGCAGAAGTACTAACCAAACAGCCCTAAAAAATGCTAAAAGGGTCAAACAAGGCAGGAACAAGGACCAAATTGCCAAACACACTAGATACGGGATCAAAGTAGAGGGAACCAGAAGCGAACAGTAACCAAGGAGACGAAAAACAACAACCAAAGTCCAAAATGGGAGACCCACGGCACGAGACCACCAGGGATAGAACGAGGGCATTAAGTCAATTCCAATGTAGCAAACGGCGGCAGAAATCTCATCAGAAAATGCCGTTACACATCGACGTGTGTGATCAACGGCGGAGGGAAGGGAGTCGCGTGAGGCTTAATGCACCGGCGAAACAGAGAGCGGCCAGTGGGGTTCCGCCGATCGGGACCTCTTGAGCAAGATGAGGTGGCGTATGGTCCAAGAAATGTCCTTGAATAGGAGGAAAACTCTCTCTCTTTCTCCCACGTACTGTGCTCGCCGGAAAAAAAATTAGTAAACGGGACGCTCTAATACCATGTAGTTAAATAGAGAAAAGAATAGATAAAATGTGTTCTGAATTGTGTGTCTAATTCATGTGCATAAGGGGTTATTTATACATAAGTGAGAGGCCTTAGAATTAATGGGCCTATTATGATAATTGATCATAATCCCTGATTTCTTTTAATCTTAATAAATATGATTTACATTATATTTTCCCCCTTAATAACAGAAGAAGGTTACAACACAAGATACGACTCTTTCAACACACACAGACACAGGGCAGCACAATCACTCTTACTAACACAATTAAATACACTAATTTAGAAAGGTAAAAAGATGAAGAAGGCTAATATCTTTCTCCACCCCCAGCTGGCTTTCAAGAGGCCAGGCTCTCCTTACTTCACTCTAAAGTCTGAATACAAAATAAGTCTTCCCCTCCCCAGAGACATCAACCACTACTTAAAATACAAAAAAGATGACTAGCACAGGCCCCAACATAACCCTATAGCCACCCTATAATCCCTTAATCCCTGCCAACAGCAAGTCTAGTCCTTTATGTCTTTCTCCAAAAGAGTAGGATTTTCCAAGTCAATTTTCTGACCAACAAAAGGTAACTTCTTCCCTTTTTCCTGTCTTTTCGCAACTCCCTAGTAGTAGTAGGAGGATGGGTCTTATCAATACTCCCCCCAAAAGATTCACCTTATCCTTAAGGTGAAAATTAGAAGTATGGGTGGCTTCTTTCTTGTACCGCCCAGCTTCCTTTATCTGCTGGTGCAAACCAAAAGGAATTTTTTTTAACCTTTGATATAGAAGCTTCGCACTCTTCAATGGATGCTCTAGAAGATATATCAACATAGGCATAGGACTCTTCATAGACAAAAAAATCAATTACAAAGGCCTGGGTTCAACAAAATTAAGTCGAAAACTTGTTATTCTTTTGATGAGAGTGACCCTTTTGATGGGAATTAGTGGTAACAATAATTGAATAGAAATAGATTTCCCAAGAAAACCACTAGTTCTAGTTCTGATCAGGCCTTCAATTATATAACTATATTCTACCTGTCCGAAACCATAGACCAGAAATAAGATTGTAATAGTCTGATGGATGAACCAAAAATAGCTGAAACAAGCCTCTCACCTTCATCAACTTGAACTTGACCTTCAATATAAACTATAACAAAATATATGCCTATTGTAGCAGCTAACATCATTTGTCCTTTCTTTCTTACGGTATTATAGTCTCCATGTTCACAAGCTTTGGCCGATACAATGTGATCTTGCTTGCTAAACCAGATTATAGTTTTGACTAAAACAAAGCATAAAATGAAGATAGGGCCATAAAGATAGGACCTTTAGTTACTCTAATCCATAAACTTGGGAAGCTAGACAGTGGACCTTAAAGAACTCTAAATCATCAACCTCTGGTTTATTTCCCATTGGGTGGTCAATCCAATAACCCCAAAACATGCAGTATGAGAATAAGCAAGTTGGGTGGAGGTGGAGCGAAATTTTTGTTCGCCAAGCTCCTAGTGCGCAACATCGATATTTGAGCAGAAGATACCTTGCTTTCCATTACTGAAAGTGTCAGACCCAGAACATACGAATTTGTAGAAATTCTTGTGGGCACCAAGGTTTGATTTAGTAGGAAAGAAAACCACATCTGCTTCACCGTTCTCCCCCTCTTTATGCGAACTTGTTTGCAGAGAGCACCAGACTAGCGCTGCAGTCAGTGTCCAGGAAGAAAAGAGGTTAAGTTTTGCTTCGGCCAAATTCCTCTTTCGCTCAATAAGGGGTTGCTTAAACTGGTTGAGAGATTGGGCTAACCTTCTTATGTGAACAAGCCTAACGTGTTCCCAATTAAGTCTAAGGCTTCTACCCTATTCAACTTGTTTGACCCGACTCACGACCCAATTAAACTCCACTTTTTTGCACTTATCGATGCCCTCACCCACTTTTAACCTGTCTCTTCGTTACTTATGATATCTTTAAAGCTTTCCCTGAGTCTTTTCAGCATCATAGATTGGCTTCATCTTCATAGCGCTTTTGTTCCAGCCATAAGTATTTGCTAGACTTCAATTTTGAGACTACTTAATGCTATATTTATAGCTTTTGAGGCTTCAAATGCTTCAGGTTCGCTGAAAAGTCCTTCAAACTCCTCTTTTTGTGAAAAAGGTTGTAACTTTGATAGTTGTTCGGCATTGAGTTCTTTCCCCTCTTCCTTCTCTGTTATTGCTTCCTTTGGCAACGTCTTGTCTTCTTCCGTCTTTTCTTCCTCTTTAACTTGAGAAACTTCCGCTTTCATCTCTTCACTTGGACTGTCACCAAAAATTTCTTCAATCTTCTCTTCTGCTGAAAAAGATTGCAGCTTTAATTGTTTTTCAGTTGCTACAACTTCTTTCTCAACTGGTTTTTTCTGGTCTTCCTTCTCAACTGTTACAGCATCATCATCTCCTATTTTTGTCTCTGATTTCTCCTCTGCTTCAACAAGTATCCTCTCTTCTTTATTTTTTCTTAACTTAGCTTCTTTCCTTCTTTCTATCTTGCTTTCCATTTTGTTTAAATGACTACTGCACTTCTTCAATTCCTTCTGTATTTCACCCAAGTTTTCTGCCATGCCCTTCAACAATTTTGCTATGATAACCATTTCTGCTTGCCCTTTTGTCATCTTATATATATATTTCCCCTTCCCGGATCTAACCTAGCTCTCTGATACCAGATGATAGAGACCAAGGTAGAACAGTATTTAAAACAACACTAAACTGATATAATCACAAAACATTCCCCCTCTCAAGAACAGAAAAAGGTGACAACACAAGGTACAACTCTTACAATACACATAGATACAGGGCAACACAATCACTCTTACTAACATGATGAAGAAGGCTAATATCTTTCTCCACCCCCAGCTGGCTTTCGAGAGGCCAGGCTCTCCTTACTTCACTCTGAAGTCTGAATACAAAATAAGTCCTCCCCTCCCCAGAGACATCAACCATTACTTACAATACAAAAAAAATGACTAGCACAGCCCCCAACATAACCCTATAGCCACCCTATAACCCCTGCCAACAGCAAGCCTAGTCCTTTATGTCTTTCTCAAAAAGAGTAGGATTTTCCAGGTCAATTTTCTAACCAACAAAAAGTAACTTCTTCCCCTTTTCCTATCTTTTTGTCACTCCCTAGTAGTGGTAGGATGATGCGTCTTATCAGATTCCTTGTTGAAAATGTTTACAAGAAATTTTTCTAGTTTATTTTTTTTGTTAATTAGATAATTGTGTTTGTGTGGAATGGTCTGATCTTCAATTGAGGTTAAAGGATCAGTTATTTTTTAAAAATCACAAGCTGATTCTATACTCAACTGAACATTATTGATTTAGACCAATGCAGTTTTATATTAAAAAATCATTTACTTTGATATATCAAGAAAACTGTTAGATGTTGTAATGTAGATTTGGATTTGATTTAGCTGGAAAATACACCAATAGAAATTTTTCGTTAGGTTAGAAACTCAAGATTGATTCAGTAGGCTTCCTATAGAGTGGTATCAACTATTTGATCATGTTTTTCTATAGTTTTTCCCATAACTTATGCATGAATTAATTCATCATTTTCATTCCTATTTTTAGGTATGGTATGATTCAGTAGGCTTCCTATAGTGAGGATTAAATACTTGGTCGGTAAGATTTTTTAATCAATGGGATTATAACCTGGTTTGACATATATAATGATGTATAGGGTGTTTATATTACTTGTTTGTTGTATTTCTTGGCAGCAAAAGAATACAACTTCCATAATAACTAAAAAGATTCAAAACACTAATAGGGTGTAATTAATGAGACCAACCACTTTTCCAAATCTTGATATTCATTTTTAGGCTTAAACTTAACATGCAAAAATGTCATGAGCCTTGTTCTATGCCTTTGGATCCTTCGAAATTGCAAATGTGACTTACTGAAAAAATGACAGTTTTTTGAAATAAATTGATATCCTTGCTTTAGTATTTGAACTTATATATACAGTGCACTCCTACAAAGCTCAAGGACAATTATACATTTGACGCCTGATCTTAATGTGCTTAAGCGTAATTATAGGGCCTACTTTTTGCTTTTCAGCTTAGACTCTCCATGTCTTTTGCTACCCCTTACATATATGTTGTATGTTGGAAAGCACCGATTAGGCAAAGCCTAAGCCCACATGATTAGTTAGATTTTATTTTAATTAATTAATATGGTTTGTTATTTGAATTATTGTTTCCATGTTATTGGGATAACAAAATTGGATCTTAGGGATTTATTATTGTTTCCATGTTATTAGGATAACAAAATAAGATCTTGGGGATTTTAGATCAGATTCTAAATTCAAATTTATGTTGTGATAGGGTATTCAAACAAACCCTAATTCACAACCTATATGTATCACCATATCTCTAACTTATGAAATAAGAGAAAAACATCTATTCTCTGTCAAATAATTTCATGGTACTAGAGCCATGGCTGCCGAAAATCTCAAGTTCGGCAATTTCCAAGCCTTAAACACTAAAACTGAGGCTAATGTTCCCCCTGATGCAAATAACATACGATCTCAATCGCATGAATTGGCCAACCTGATCACTACACACAAGCTGGACAGTGAAAATTACCTTCAATGGTCTCTCTCCTTTCTTATGTTTATTCATGGACGTGGGAAGGAAGCTTATCTTGATGAAAGTTCGCTGTGCCTTGTTGCAATTGATGCAAAATACACTACCTAAAGAGCCGAGAATAGTCAAGTCATGTCATGGCTGATCAACTCAATGACGCTTGACATCAACAAAAATTTTATGATGTCCACTGCCATGGAGATCTGGGAAGCTGCTCGTGAATTGTACTCCTCAGCCTCCAACACTGTTGTCTTGTTCAAGATTAAATGTAGACTTCATGCTTTGAAACAAGGGAGTAAAATGGTTACAGCTTATTATAATTCCTTGATGCAACCATGGCAGCAGATTGATCTCTATGACACTATTCCATTAAAAAACAATGAAGATATAATTGTTTTTTTAATAGTGGATTGAAACAGATAGGATTTATAAATTATTGAAACAGATAGGATTTATAAATTAATGTTTTGCTTAAACTCTAACTTTGAGGAAGTTAGTAGCAGAGTCTTAATTTTGTCACCCTTACCTTCTATTCGAGAAATTTTATCCATAGTTAGGAGGGAAGAAAACAGGAAGCAGATGATGGTTAACCATCCAAATCAGAGCTTTGGTGAAACTACAGCAATGGCTGCCCGTCATGATGGAAAGGAAAGGCTTTTCTGTTACCACTGCAATAAGAAAGGTCATACTCTTGAAACCTGTTGGAAAATCCATGGCCGTCCTAGTGATAGGTAAAAGGGAAAGAGGGACAACCACAGTTATATAGCTGAGGGAGAGCAGAAACCAGACTTTAATGAGTTGAAGGATCAAATTCAACAACTTCTTAGCAATTTTGCGAAGCCTCCTAAAGTAAGCAGTGCCACAGGTTTAGTAGCTACCAAAACAGGTATGATATCACTTGCCTTTCCCTCAAAACGCCTGAATCCAGCAACTTGGATATTGGACTCTGGGGCTACTGATCATATGTCGGGGGATATTTCATTATTTCATGATCTAAAGCCATGTTCTGAAAAATAGGTTGTTAAAATTGTTGATTCATCTCATGTGGAGGTTGCTAAGATTGGCACAATCATTTTATCTAATAAAATTACTCTATGAAATGTGCTATATGTTCGTAAACTCCCCCGCAATTTAATTTCAGTTGGCAGACTCAATACAAAATAATTGCTATGCTAACTTTAAATCATCTGATTGTATTCTCCAGGATGCAAGGGCAGGGAAGATTATTGGTTTATGTGACAAGGTTGGTGATCTAAACTACTTTCAAAAGGAAACTGCTGCTAAAGGAAAGGCGTATGTAGCTGGTCTTTTAGTTTCTGGTTCAATTTTCAATGAAATAAAGTTGTTGCATTGTTGTTCTGGACATCCCAATATTGAGTATTTTAAGAAATTATATCCTCGTTTTTCTAATAAAGATTTGTGTCATTTTACTTGTGATACTTGTTCTTTAGCCAAACATACTAAAAATTCATATCCCTCTCATCCTTATTACTTTCTCTACTGCTTGCATCTTGTAAGTCTTATGAGCAGAAGGTCTTACCGGCAATTCTCTCTACAGCTGCCCCATAAGAAATTCAACCTTCTCAAGGTCTCTCTGCCTTGAGATCAACTCAAAAATATAATTGTAAGTGTTTTCAAACTCTCTCACAGAGTGGGTATAATAATCACTAAAGTATAACACAAATAATCTTACTCTCAAATGTACATGATATAGAAAACATAGAAGAGCAGAGAGTTGTTGGACTGAAGAGGATGACTCATGATGTAAGCATGTTTGCGTGTTGTGTTCTCATATATTTTTCTATTTTTTGAATGCTTCCATATATATAGAAGATGCTTTGAGAGCCGTTGAGAACATTCAAATATTTGCCCATTGTAAATTGATCGTGCTCCAGTAAATAATTCAACGGTTACATATTGTTGCCTATGATTCGTTGTTGAATATTGATCTAATGCTTGACATGTGATCCATGGTGCTTAATACTTGTAAAACACTGAGAGAAAGAGATGTTATAATTTCTTTTAAACATCACTCGAGTAAATAACCACTTCACTGGAAGTGATCTACATCACTCGAGTGCACAAAAGGACCACTCAAGTGATTTCCTCATTTCAGTGTACTTCACTCGAGTGCACTTGGTCTCCACTGGAAGTGATCTGACAGAAACAACATATCACTCGAGTGCACAGGTATTCACTGGAAGTGATCTGACTTTTTTGCCAATCACTCGAGTGATTCTAAGGATCACTCGAGTGATATGCTTCCAGAGCCATATCACTCGAGTGATATGTGTTTAGATCACTTTCTCGCTTTGCTGGAGTGCACATTCACTGGATTTAAATAAGAACACATACAAGATCACTTTAGGCAAGATTTATTATCATTAAAACATGAAATCTAAAATGAAAAACCTTTGTTTCCCATGACATATCCTTTGCTAAAACACAACCATACTACTCCAAAATGCTTATTTAGTGGGGAGAGAGAATTATGAATGGCCTATTTTTTAAAGTGCCGTACCTACACCTACCATAAATATGCAACATACACCTACATATATCCAATCCTCATATTTACAGCCCATACCCAAATCATCCAGAAACAAACTCAGATCAGCCCCTAACCATATCTGAACTTCTGAACCACCTGACTTATTTGAGGAAGAAGTAAGGAATATTGAGGAACAATCTGATGTTGCCCATAATGTTGAATATGTTGCACGACCAGATACAAAATAAACAAATCAGCAAGAAGCTGAGCAGACTGAAGAAGCCAGCCAACTCGCATCTCACCAATCATCTATCCTGACCTCAAATCCACAAGAAGGTGATCTTTGGTGGCCAATAGCATCATGAAAGGGGGTAAGGTCATGTACTAAGCATCCTATTGCTAATTTTGTCTTATGTGAAAGATTGTCCTCTACTATGAAAGTATAGGAATTAATAATTAATATATTATGAAATAATATATTAGGAGAAATTTTCTGAGTTGTTAGTTCTAATTATGTGGGTTAGTTGTAAATATATCATATTAGATTTTATTAGGTCAGATTTTATTTCTGTTGAGAATGAAGGATCACATTGAAGCAGAAGAGAAATACTCTGAATATTATTGATCCTTAAGAATAAAAGAGAGTATAAGGAGGCCTTTATATAGACAAGAATAGACTAACTCTAACCCTAAAATCTATCATAATCAAATCAAATCAAATCATAATATCTCAAAGATATATTCCTAAAATATAATATTCATATCTGATCCTAATAAATACTAAACGATATCCCTAATAATAATAATTAATTAATATGTCTAAACCTTGATATTCTCAACACTCCCCCTTAAGCTAAAAACAGCTTGTACATGCAACAAATGATCTTCAAGAAAATAATGATCTATAGCCTAGAACTCTAACAACAAAGGCTGAGGTAATAATCCACTAGCAAAAGATCTACGATGCCATGCTAACTTCTCTGCCACTGATTGTATTTTCTAGGATTTGCTGACGGGGATGACGATTGGAGTTGCTAAGGAGTTTGAAGGGCTTTATCATCTAGTTAATTTTGTCAAAAAAGGTGTCAAACTTTGCAATAAGGTGTCTTCCTCTAGGATTAGTGATTTTGAATTATGGCACAAACGTTCAAGACACCCAAATTTTCATTTTATAACAAAGTTGTTTCCATCTGTTTATTCTAATCAAATTTTTACTGAATTTCACTATGATTCGTGTGAACGTGCTAAACATCACCGAACCTCTTTTTCGAGTAATCCTTACATAGCGTCTCAACCATTCACTACTATTCATAGTGATTTATGGGGCCCTTATCACATTTCAAACAAGTCCCACTCCAAGTGGTTCATCAGCTTTATTGATGATCACATTCGGGTATGTTGAGTCTATCTACTAAAAGACATAACCGATGTGTTCAATACCTTCATCAATTTTCACTTCATGATCCATAATCAATTCCAAACTACCATCCAAATCCTTCATACAGACAATAACACTGAATATTTCAACCAATCCCTTTCCCAATTCCTTACAGCTCATGGCATTATCCATAAAAGTACTTGTCCTCATAGGCCCCAATAAAACGGTGTGGTTGAAAGGAAAAATAGACATCCTAGAAATTGTCCGGGCTATCATGTTCAATAGTAACACCCCAAATACCATTGGGATGATGCCATTCTTACAGCCACCTTCCTTATCAACCGTATTCCCAGCAAGCCATTGTCTTATCGTACCCCCCTCAGGTCCTTCACGACCACTACAATCGATCCTACCTTGAAAATACCTTACTGTTACGGGTCTTCGGCTATCTCTCATATGTCTACCTTCACCATACCAGCAAATTAGATCCTCAATCCATTAGGTACATCTTTCTGGGATACTTATTGAGACAAAAAGGGTACAAATGTTATGATCCAATCACTAAACGACTCTACATTACCTGTGATGTAACTTTTTACGAAAATATCCCATTTTATTCTCAGCCTGAAATTCAGGGGGAGAATAGTCCTCAGAACAAATTCCAGCCTACACACCAATTAGAGCCGACCTACTTCCATGAGTACACACCTAAACCTAAATCTATACACGCACCCAAAGTAGCCAAGACATCCCCTAGCCTGCATAAGGAAAATACTAATCGAGGGGGAGACACTTGTAACACCTTAAAAGTCTATACACGCAGACATAAAACAAATATTGCCTCTCAAACGACTTGCACACTCCATCAGTCTAAACCATAAGCAGATCCAAGAAGATGTAACATGTGAGCCAAGAGACTCAAAGTGACCTCGACCTTCCAATAGCAGTCAGAAAACAACCCAGAACATGCACTAGACATCCAATTGAGATGTATGTGTCATATCAGGCTCACTCTTCTAAATATAGTGCTTTTTCATCTCACCTCGACAGTGTCAGAATCCCTAAAAATATAGACAAAGCACTAGCTAGTCCAGAATGGAGACAAGCAATCATGGAAGAGATGAAATCATTATAAACTAATAATACGTGGGATATAGTGGATAAACCTGAAGGGAAAAAACCAGTAGGTTGCAAGTGGGTGTTCACGCCTAAGTACAAGGCTAATGAAACCCTTGACAAATATAAAGCAAGATTAGTTGTAAAAGGGTTCTCACAGGTATATAGCATGGACTATAATGAAACATTTGCTCCAGTAGCAAAACTAAACACTATACGGATATTACTCTCACTAGCCGTGAATTTAGACCGGTCACTACATCAAATTGACATAAAAAAAGCCTTTCTTAATGGGAATCTAAAGGAAGAAGTTTATATGAAGATGCTTCCAGGGTTCCTAAGGAAAAAGGGAGATCAGGTATTCAAATTAAAAAAGTCACTATATGGACTGAAGCAATCTCTATGAGCCTGGTTTAAGCAGTTTACTCAAATATTGAAGACACAGGGCTATACACAAGGACAAAGTGACCATGCTCTCTTTAAGCAAATAAAGAGGAGAATTACGATCCTTGCAGTATATGTAGATGACATAGTTCTCACTGGTAACAATAAAGATGAAATATGCAGGATAAAGAAGGCTCTCAACCAAGAATTTCAAGTAAAAGACCTCAGTGAGATGAAGTATTTCCTTGGAATGGAGGTTGCTTGTTCTTCCAAAGAAATCTATATTTTACAGAGGAAATATATTCCTGACCTTCTTAAGGAAACAGGTATGTTAGGCTGTAGACCTAGTAGTACTCCAATCAAAGTTGAAAAGATCGATGACGGTGAAGACCTAGGAAAAGATGTAGATATGGGAAGATACTAGCATATGGTAGGAAAGTTGATTTACCTATCACATACACGCCCTGACATTGCATTTACCCGTCAGTATGGTAAGTTAACATTCTCATGACCCCTAACAAAAACACCTGAATGAAATATACAGAATTCTTAGCTACCTAAAACCCTCACCAGGAAGAGGACTCTTATTCAAGAAAATTAATGAGAGAAATGTTAAAATGTTCATTGATGCTGATTGGGCAGGTGACTAGGAAGATAGAAAATCTACCTCTGGATATTGCACATTTGTGTGGGGCAATCTAGTTACTCGACGCAGTAAGAAACAGAATGTAGTAGCTAGAAGTAGTGCTAAGGCAGAGTTTTGAGCCATAGCACTTGGCATATGTGAAGGTATCTGGGTTGAAAGAGTGCTTGAAGAGCTTAAGCTGAGTGTGAACCTTCCTATAAATATGTATTCTAACAGCATGACAGCCATCAACATATGCCACAATCCTATTCAACATGATAGAATGAAACATGTAGAGATTGATAAACACTTCATCCGTGAGAAGATAGATGATGGGACAATCGATCTCAAATATATACCATCATGGCAACAAACAACGGACATCCTTACTAAAGGACTTGCCAACAACAAATTTGAATTCCTAGTTGGCCAGTTGGAGATGATCGACATCTATGCTCCAACTTAAGGGGGAGTGTAGGAATTAATATTAATAATTAATATATTATGAGATAATATATTAGGAGAGATTTTATGAGTTGTTAGTTCTAATTAAGTGGGTTAGTTGTAAATATATCATATTAGATTTTATTTCAATTAAAATCTCAGCTACCTTGACTAGTGTGTATGTATATTTAGTATTCTGATCAATGAATAATCAGCTTGATGATTCATAATTAATCTCTAAACTCCTAAAGAAAGCCTTTACAACTAATGTGTCAATGGAAAGAATCCCAAAGGATGTGCATAAAGCATTAAAAATCCCTGATTGGAGAAAGGTTGTTCATGAAGAAATGGATGCATTGAAGAAGAATGGGACTTGGGAACTAACCAAGCTATCAAGAGGGAAGGCTATTGTTGGATGTAAGTAGGTGCTGACAAACAAATACAATCTAGATGGGAGCCTAAACAAGCATAAAGCAAGGTTAGTAGCAAAAGGGTTCACTCAAACATATGGGATTGCTTATCAGGAGACATTTGCACCAGTTACCAAATTCAACACCATTAAGGTACTTCTCTCTTTGGTTGCCAACCTCGATTAGTCACTTCATCAACTATATGTAAAAAAAGCATTCTTAAATGGAAATCTTGATGAAGAAGTATATATGGAGATTCCTCCTAGCTTCAGGAATGAGCAAAACATGGGCCAAAGTGTGCAGGCTTAGGAAATCCTTGTATAGGTTGAAGCAATCACCAAGAGCCTGGTTTGAGAGATTCACTCAAGTAGTCAAGAAGAGTGGATATTCTCAATGTCAATCTGAGACCACACACTCTTCATCAAGCACAGGGATGAGAAAATATATGTTTTGATTGTTCATGTTGATGATATCATACTAACTAGTAATGATACAATTGAAATTGATAAGCTAAAGGAGCTCTTAGCAACCGAATTTGAGGTAAAGGACTTAGGAGAACTAAGGTGCTTTCTTGGGATGGAAGTGGCTAGATCTAAAGTAGGGATTGTTGAGTCATAGAGGAAGTATGCTCTTGATTTATTACATGAGACAGGGATGCTAGGATGTAGACCATGTGCTACCCCCATGGAACTTAATCATAAATTGGGTTTAAACAAAAAAAGTTTGTTAGTTGATAAAGAGAGATACCAACGACTTGTTGGCAAGTTAATCTATCTCTCTCACACTCAACCAGACATTTCTCATGCAGTTAGTGTGGTAAGCCAATTCTCTAGCTAACCTAATCTGGAACACATGACATCAGTACTCAGAATTCTTAGGTATATCAAGTCCTCACCTAGTAAAGGACTCTTCTTTAAAAAGAGGACTCATATGGGGATTGAAGTATACACTGATGCAGATTAGGCAGGCTTAATTGTTGATAGGAGATCCACTACAGGCTATTATACCTATGTATGGGTTAATCTTATGACTTGGAGAAGCAAAAAAGCAACATGTAGTCTCTCAAAGAAGTACAGAAGCTGAGTTGGGAGCCCTAGCTCTAAGCTTGTGTGAAGGTCTTTGGGTGGAAAGACTATTCAAAGAACTAAAACTAAGCTATGAGGGATCAATGAAGGTATTATGTGACAATATGGCTACCATCAGGATTGTTAAAAATCTTGTTCATCATGATAGAACAAAACATGTTGAGATTGACCGGCATTTCATAAATGAGAAGATTGAGGATAAAAATGTCGAAGTAATTTATGTACCTACAAGGCAGTAGGTGGCAGATATTCTAACCAAGTCTATTGCTTGGCCTAAATTCAAAGTATTAGCAAGCAAGTTGGGAATGATAGATATCCATTCCCCAGCTTAAGGGGGAGTGTTGGAAAGTGCCGATCAGGCAAAGCCCAAGCCCGAGCCCACATGATTAGTTATATTTTATTTTAATTAATTAATTTGGTTTATTATTTGAATTATTGTTTCCATGTTATTAGGATAACAAAATCAAATCTTGGGGATTTATTATTGTTTCCATGTTATTAGGATAACAGAATCAGATCTTAGGGATTTTAGATCAGATTCTGATCTCAAATTTCTGTTGTGATAGGGTATTCAAACAAACCCTAATTCACAACCTATATGTATCACCGTATCTCTAACTTACAAAATAAGAGAAAAACATCTATTCTGTCAAATAATTTCACTATATATTTTTCCTTAGCAAATTTCTGATGTATGCACACTTGAAAAGATATATCACTGCATCATTTGATTCTTGATTTTGATGCCTATTTATTGAGAGGCTTGAACTTGACATGCAAAGTCACCTTAATTATTCTTGCATGCCTTGTGATGCTTTGAAATTGCATATGTGGCTTGCTTGATGATCATTGCATCATTTGATGCTTCATTTGCATGCTTGTATACAAATGTGGGAAAATTGAGATTCTCCACAAGGCTTGAACTTGACATGTAAAGATGTCTTGAGTTCGTTCCATGCCTTTGGATACTTTGAAATTGCATATGTGGCTTATTGGAAAAATGTCAGTTTTTTGAAATAAATAAATGCCCTTGCTTTAGTATTTGAACTTGTATAAGTAATGCATTCATACAAGGCTTAGTGACATGCATCATTTGATGCCTAATCTCAATGTACACATATATAACTTTAGTAGTCTACTTTTGCCCTTCAGCTTAGACTCCTTATGTCTTCGCTATTCTGTAGCTTCCGTCCACATATGCTATATAATTTTTTTATTGCCAAATTTCTCATGTCTGCACACTTTTAATGATTGTCGATCACTATATCATTTGGAGCTTGATTTACTTGCTTGTATATGAATGTGGGAAGAATGGGATTGATTCAAAGACTTGAACTTGACATGCTAAGTTGCCTTAATTGTTCTTGCATGCCATGTGATCCTTTAATATTGCCTATGTGACTTATTTGAGAAATGGAAATTTTTTGATGTAAATAGATGTACTTTCTTTGGTATTTTAGCTTCTATATGTAATTGACTCTTACGAGGCTCATTAACATTTAGCATAATTATGGTATATAGTTTTCCTTTGGAGAATTTTCCGTCTATGCGCACTTACAAAAAGTGATGATCACTACATCATTTGATGTTTGATTTCAATGCCTATTTACGATTGTGGGAAAATTGAGATTGATTGAGAGGTTTGAAATTCACATGCAAAGCTACCTAAATTATTCTTGCATGCCTTTGAAATTGCACATATGGCTCATTTGATGATCATTGCATCATTTGGATGTGCGTATATGAATGTGGGAAAATTGAGATTCTTTCTGTGGATTGAACTTCACAGGTAAAGATGTCTCAAGCTTCGTTCCATGTATTGTGATCCTTTGAATTTCATGTGGCTTATCAGAAAAAATGATCGTTTTTTTAAATAAATACATGTGTCCTTGCTTTAGTATTTGAACTTGTATATGCAGTGCATTTCTTCGAGGCTCAATGACATATAGATCATTTGATACCTAATCTTAAACTGCATAATATGATTATAGGGTCTACTTTTGCTCTTTAGTTTAGACTTTCCATGTCATTGCTGCTTTATAGCCCCATACATATACTTTGTCAAAATTTGGGTTTATACGCACTTGCAAAGATTGATGGTCACTACATCATTTGATGCCTGATTTTAATGCCTATTCACGAATGTGGAAAAATTGAGCTTGATGCCTATTTAAGAATGTGGGAAAATTGAGATTGGTGCCTATTGATGAATTTGAAAAAATTGAGATCAATACCTATTTATGAATGTGGGAAAATTGAGATTGACGGCTATTTAAAAATGTGGGAAAATTGAGATTGATGTCTATTTACGATTGTGGGAAAATTAAGATTGATTCAAAGGCTTGAACATTGCATGCAAAGATGCTTTAATTGTCTTTGTATGGCTTGTGGTCATTCGAAATTGTATATGTGGCTTATTTGATATTTTATATTTAATTCACTCCTACAAGGCTCATGGACATACATGTCATTTGACGCCTAATCAGCTAGTGCATAAAAATATAGGAGTCTACTTTTACTCTTCAACTTAGACTTTCCATGTCTTTATGCTTTATAGCCCCTTTATATGTACTTTAGCAAATGTTTGATGTATGTAGACTTGTAAAGATTGATTATCAATGTATATATAGCGCCAGCATATATAACAGTTCAGAACTGTAATTTATCTGCACGGAGCATATATAACACCCACATATATGACAATTTGAAATCGTGATGTATGACAAATAATAATTGTTATATGTTACGACTTCTAATGCAACATGAAACCTTTGGAAATATGGTAATAGAGTTGTGCCCAAATGAACATGTTTTTCAACCTTAGACTGAACAGTTTAGCTATATTGTAAAGAATGATTATTTATGCTCATAAATTCATGGTAAGTAGATGATTTATTACTCTCTCTGGTCTTATTTATAAGTAACTTTCTTTTTGATTACGCAAAACGAACTGGTAGTTAAAAGTAATAAGTGTGTCAAAAATGTCATATTTTTTTCATATATGCCCCTATTTATGAAATAGAGAGATAATGTATAAAAAGCATGAGAGATAGCAAAATACATTTTTCCCAATGCTTTGAATTCTCTCTCTCCCCTAAATATAATTCTTGGTATGTGTGATAATTAATTATAAATAATATATTCAATAAGGGTAAAATAGAAAAAATGAGCTTATATTTTCAGACACAAAGTGAAAGTTGCTTATAAAAGAAATCAGCCCCATGAGAGAGAAAGTTACTTATAAATTGGACCGGAGGAAATATTTTTTAATTAAAATTTGAGGAAGAAGTTTCTTTTATATGTTCATATCGCGTGCGCAGAATTATTTTTAGTAAATTTTAGCAGGAACCAACTGTAGTGTTCTGAAATCAATTCCCTGATTTAGTAGATCTTGCAGCTAATGGAAGCATTGTATGAGAAATCTAGATTCCAAAATGCATATAAAAGTTCCACGCAGATAATGCAATGATTCTTGTTCTGACGACAAATTAGACAAGGTTTTTTTTTTTTTAATCATTGGTCCACTGTGGTGCATAAATTAAAGGGAGAATGTCAAAAAAATACCATTTAAATTTCAAAATCCTGTTAACAAATTCGGTAATGGGATTAACAAGAATGGTAATGCAATTAACAAATCATTTTATTGTTAAATCACCTATTTGAGATTTTGAAGTTTAAATAGTATTTTTTTGAAATTCTCCTTAAATTAAAACTCAGTCCCACTTACAAACCTGTGATTTTTCCCCCCTTCATTGGGCATGAATTTTCCAATGCAATCTCATTTTTTATGTCCCACTTAATGAGTGTGTTTGGATCTGCGTTTTGCCTAGCAAAACGCGTAATCTATACCATAAACGTGAGATCAAACATGATGAGGCACAATTCTCTAGTTTGAGTGGGCTGTAAAGCAATTGGACTTTTCCTTCAAAAGCAAAATCAAAAGATAGTCTTTACATTATTGCTGTTGGAAGAAATAAATGCAGCTGAGGAGCCACCACCTCGTTTTATTGAATAAATAAATAAATTACCCTAAAAAACTTATAAAAATATTCATAGAATGAAAAAAAACATTATATAATGAAATTTAGAAAACGGGGGGAAAGGTTCCAATTAAAATTTTAATTGCTAAGGATAACCTGTTAAAAGAGGGAGGGAGAGAAGATTTAGATAGCCTCCATATGTACTTTTCAATCGTGATTTACGAAATACGAGATAGTTTTTACGGTCTATGAGGTAGTTTTTACAGTCTACGAGGCAACTTTACAGTCTACGAAATAAATATGTGAAAAAGGTTTATCTCAATTTACGTAAATCAGACTTATACATAAACCCGATTCAAACCAAACAAGCCTATTAATATCTTAGATTTATGGTTTGTGAATATGTTAGATGATAATACATTTTGCATTTGCATGATTTAAATTATGATTTTTTATTCATTATATATATTTAACTAAGTATTTTAATATTTTCAATTTTTAAAAAAATAAATCAACTATTTTTTTTATAATTAAACTTTTCTCTTAAAATTATCACAAAAGCCAAGCCAATTGTACTACCTCCAATCCGAACGATTTTTAGTTTTAAAAAAATCATTTATACTACTGTCAATCTAAACATAAATTACATCACACCCAATTTTTAAGTTCACAAAAATCATATTGCAAAAAAACTACTTTTATCACCGCTATTCCAAACACTATAAATACTACAAATTACCGTGCTTTTCCTCCCAACATAAGAAAATTAGCAGCAGTATTACCGATAAAGAACTGGTATTTAATGCTGTCTAACAATCCAAAAAGGGCCAGGGAACCCAATTGAGGAGGAACAGTACTTTAATTTAAAATATAGTATAATTACTAATCTCTATCGTTATTTAGATAAAATAAGAAAATTACCCGGCTTCATCTCATAAAGCGATGAATAAACAAAGGATGGGTGGAATTTAACATAATATAAAGGCTCCTGATAGTCTGATACAAGAAAATGAATGAATAAACAAAAAATATTGAACCAAAAGCGGACAAAAAAAAAACACTACTATTACACAGAAACCACGCCAGGAATTAATCCGGGCACTTTGCTACTGAATTTTGTATACAAAGCATCTGGTCACCAATCACATGAAACAAACACAGGTAAATGGTATGTATTGGAAAAATAAAATGGGGCCAAGATGCAGAATTTTGAATTGAGTAAAAAAAAAAGATTTGATCAGTATGATGAGGTGACCAGGCAGCAAATCTCATTTCCTTGGGCAAGTCCTGTAACAAACACTACTGTAGGCTGAGGCTGTACAAGTTTTTCTGTTTGCAGAGAGCTCTTCATGGAATCCGACACGATTCAATGACTTCACTCACGGCTTTGTGAGTCTCCGGCGAGATCATGTTCAAACTCAAGTGAAATTCCTGGAGAAGGTTAATTATGAGTTGAAGATGCTGTAAATGTTGTAAACAAAAACATTGAAACGTGGGCTCTAGACAACAGAGTAGGCCATATCCAAAGACTAGGCTGGGCGAGGACTCCCAATAAATGATCCCACCGTGTTTGCCCATACATCTTGTCCTCTTTATTTAGGTCACAGAAGTTATAGCACTTAGCATGGCAGTGTTGATGGGTATATTCTAGCCAGGTTTGTTTTGAAGCAGTAGGTAAACTACATACACAAATGCTTTACCCCACCAAAACAAACTCTGTTAGTTGTCGTTTAAACCTAAATCCATACTCCTATAAACGATAACAACCGGCCCAACCCCATTTTTTTCCTTCTTTTAAGAAAAGGCGAACAAGGCAGGATTTAACAAATTGTAAGTGCAGAACTTAATTTGCCATGGTATTCATTAGTGCCAAGAGCAACATACCACAAATCGGTCTAATACAGGTACAAGAATAGCTAACTTGCGATCTGGAAGGTTGTCAGCAATTGCTTCTCGTACGCTCTTGCTGTAAGCCAAAAATGTATATATACACATAAAAGCCTGAATAAATGTTGCAAGATAAAATTGAGCAAAAAAAGGACAAGAATGATAACCTTTCAGTAGAAAGAAAGGCTAGAAGCAGGGCTGAATATGCTTCTACAATCATTTTCTCAGCTTCCTTCTCACCTTCTAGCAGAGCCGCCTCATCATTCTGCATGATGAAACACATGGTAACTCTAGAAAATAACATCAGAAGCAAACAAGAACAGTAGTTCTTGACTTAACTCTTAGAACCTTATGCTCAGATCCAACAACTTTTATTAGTTGTTTATTTGAATTAAATCTAGAACTTTCACTTGCAAGTACAAATAAATAATCGCAACTATTTTAGTTAGGTGAACAAAAACGACACTCCATTATCTAAAATGCTGAAGCATTAAATGAGATGATAAAAAGGATGCAAAGATCAATAAGACATTATTTATATAGAAATTATAATATCAGTGACATTAACTTCCAATCTTTGATGCAGCACATTAATAAAAAAGGAATAAAAATGAGCAACATCAACAAAATTCTATATCAGAAATGGGACCTACCAGTTGCAAATGTTTATCTTCCCCAGATCCCTCACCCCCACCCTGGTTTGCCAAGAAAATAGAGCATAACAGCTGAATAACATCTCTCTGAGCTTCTTGGTCCGAGCCCTCTGAGGCAGGTAGCATAATACTGGCAGCTGCAAGACGTGATCTGTAGAAAACCAGCAACAAAATTTGAGGGGGAGTTAAAAAAATACCAAAATAAAAAACACAAATATTGTCTGAATTCCAACGGCCAGTTAATAAACTGCTCTAAAATTAAATTACCTGTTATGACTATCCTTCTCAATCAGATTCACAAGCAAACCCAAAATGGCAACAAGAAAATCTAGCTCATGATCAGTGAGATGCGCTTCAGATGGATTGCTGATTGCACCTTTTGAAGTGTTTTCTCTTATCTGAGAAAAGGACGAAGATGTTGAGCTGAAAGAAGGGAAATGGCCAGCAATTAACGAAGACATGGTCTCCAGTCCACCATGTAAAGCAATTTGCTGACAGCCAACAGGATTGTCATTAGTCAAATTCATCAGCACCTACAATTAGACAACAAGAATTAGCACATAACTTATATCCAATCTATCCTCCTTTCCATGAAACTCAAAAAGGAGTTCTGCCGGAAGGAGGGGGGCCCGAAGGGGAGGGATGAAGAGAGTGCTCATGATTGATATCCTAGCTGAATTGAAAGGCCTACAATGATAACAAAGAGAAGCAAAAATTGTATGTCATCACAAACCATGCACAAAATTTTAAAGATCTCTTCCGTAGACATTTCCTCCACTTTCACTAAACTTTTCAACATTTCAACACTAAATGAATTACAATCCCTCGTTTACTTAATCCTACTCATAACCTCTAATTCATCTACTGGTCCTATTTCCAATTTCACACTCCTAATTGAGAGTTTCTATAAGCAGATTAATTTAAAAATCTGAAACTCCTTTCAAGATCAAATCTTTTTTTTTTTTGGAAAGTAGAACATCAAAGGACCCACACTAATAATTTTTGCAGCTTTACTGATCATTTTACAGCAATGTTCCCTGGTGGGTTCTGTGTGTAAGGCTACCTCAGAAATGATTGTTCATTTACTTTTGCATTGGAAGGGCAAGAATTTCTCATGGAATCATCTGTTTACAAAAGAGATAAGGAGGCCAAACATGAGGTGGCTTGCAATTTATGCTGAAGGAGAATGCTCTTATTTTCTAGGACAACTATTTGCCCTCACACATTTTATGGCCTAGACTTGTATCTGCAGCCTATCTTTGGTGTTCCACGCATGGCATTTTCAATTCATTCCATTTGTCCAATAAGGAAAATGACTGATAAATGATATATAGAAAGTACTTCTATTTAACTTCTATCAAAATATTTCCTAGGCATCATAAGAATGGATAATAATTGACATGTATAAAGAAATACCTTGACAGCTGTATGAAGGCAATCAGCTAGAAGACTGGATACTACTTCATCACCAACGTTAGAAGTGGAACAACTGACATCACTATTATTTGATTCTGGATGGTCCACAGTTGTCTGGGATTGGCGTCCATCTTCAAATTCTCTTTTTGAAAGCTCAGGTTTTTTAGTGTGACTCCGTTTATGTTTCCCTGACATTAGGTCCCACTTAGAGGGTTGAAACTCATCCTCATCAAATGCAAACGGATCTTGGCTATCATCTAAAACAATAACAGGAATGCCATCATTTGAGGAGACATTCTTCCTAGAATAGTTATAGGCCATGGATGTTTTGCGATCTGAACTCCTTGATGAACCACTGCAAGACCCACAAGTGGAAGAATTGACTCTCATCTCCAGCGAATAAGTATCACTCATTGAAGTGCTGGAAATTTCATTTATAGAAGGCGAGTTTTCCAACTGAGAACATGTCAACAATTGGTTGTTATGAGATACGTTAGATTTCTTATCAAACAAGGCTCTCTCCAAACCACGGTAATTTCTAGAGGAATTCCTGGACAAGGTCTCATTTCCTGCAAATTAAAAAAGCAACCTATATATCTGAATGACATATTGCAAATAGCTTAATTAAAAGGATAGCATTACTGTTAAAGTCGGTATGCCAAATATGATGTCTTGAACACTTCATCAGAAAAATGTACATCTTTTTCAGTGCTGACAAAGGCGCTCACCTTAGCATGCTGAGGTGAGACACCAAACAGCAGCACCAAAAGCCAAGTGCCTTTGGCAACTTTTATATGGAGAAAGTCAAAGTGCCTCGGTCACCTTAGTCAAATGAATGAATCTAACTAGAAGCCCAAGCCCAAACACTACATGTTACCATCTGAAAAGTCCATACATCCTTTTCATATACAAGATAACTTGATAAAATAAGCATTATAAAGTTATTGCCATTAATTTCTTAGGTTATTACTTTCAATCCGTATAAATTATTGATAGACTTTTAGATTGTTAGTTTACGCCTTCAAATAATTTTTTTGAAGTTGAAAAATAGATTGTCGTTTTGTTAATAGCTTGTGACTGACAAAACTACATTTATTAGTTTGTGTTCATATGTCATATGCGAAGCGTTATTTCAAATTATTTATCTATTTCTTGTCTAAATCATATTTTTGCTTCTTACCTTAATTAACTCAAACAAGAGCCTTTCTTTGCTTTTCACCTAAAGCATTTCAAAAATCCAACACCATGAGGTCACCATTCACCTTTGACTACCTTGGCCATTTTAATCACATGTGACCTATAGTTTCAGGCTTTAAGCTCAGTTAAAGTTCACATATTCTTTTACGGTACAAACTACCTACACCCACCAACACAATGCACACCACCTCTGTACTCCCCATGAGAACACTCACCAACATGGTGAGTGACCACTAACATGGCGAGTGCCAAATCCCCACCCACCAAATTCTATAGCACGGCAAACAACAATATATTACCTTCAAGGTCTGTAAGAAGATCCAGTTGAGAACCATGACCAGCCAAAGCAAAAGGACTGCAAGACTTGCTATCCTTTGATGATGTAGAAGCACTTCGTCGTAATTTTAGATCTAAAAGTTAAAATGTTTCATTAGTGTGCTTTGGGAAGGCTTGGGTGGGTGCGAGGCGGAATAAGAACTATTAATCATTTTAAAGTGTAAATTTATCAAAGCATAATAGCATTTTAAAACAAAAAATCATAACAGGAAACAGAAACCTACAAAAGGGGAAAATTACCCTAGATGTACCATTACCTGAGAGAATTTTAACAACCCGTATAACCACCTCTGTGAAAGATGACGATGTTGCCAGATGACTCAACTTTCCTTTCATTCCAAGCAAATGATCCTATTATGACAAGATATATGTAAAAATTGATAAACTAACAACTTCGTCAAGCTACAAATGTGATAATGCTTGAAGTCACCAAAAGATGGAAAGATAAATATACATTCATAACTAAAAGTCATGTCTATTTCCAAAAAAGAAAAAAAAAATTGTGACAAATTTCTTGGAAAAGAATATAGAGAGATGCGGTTGTACCTGATTGTCTTTACTAAGAAACGTAGCGTTTTCCATGATCTTCAGACATTTGAGGAGTAGAGTTAAACTCTTCAGCTGTTTGTCATTTCTCAAATATTTGGTTGACAGATCTTCCATCCAATTCTGAAAGACAATTCATGGTTTCAAGATAATAAATACCATAGTATATTAATCCACATTGAGGATGCATGTGGAGAACACTGAATAGACATCAAGAAGGGCAAACATAACATTAACCTACCAAATCCATTACACAAACAAAATATCTGTTACAATTGCTCTGATTTTCTCCTATGAAGGTAAGGCTGGAGTTATAAAACTGAGGAAAAATATGCAAAAGCTAATGTAACAACATAATAGCTCTAAAGTACCCATAATAACTTGTTTAATCATCAAATAATACAGAAGGAAACTGCCGGTGCATGGACAGGAACATGAAAACACATCTCAGAACAAGAAACACTAAAAAGAAATTATCTCCAGTCTCCACTTTTAGCCTTCTCCAGCAACTTCCTTTTGATTTAGTTGATTAACATTCAAAATTCCAATTTCCAAATATAATAAACCATATGCAGAATTAACCTAACATACGAGCTCACACCTGCAAATCCGAATAACAATTCATGGCAACTTCAAAGACAGTATCAAGTCCTCCATGCTCCCTTAATCGTTCTTTGAAATTTCCGTTCGCCTTCCGAACTGCACCAGTGGTTTCTGACAACGCACATACATAATAACCAAAAATAAAAAGAATTATCAGCAGAGCATTAAATTAAAGAAAGCAATATGTTGATCACATACAAGATTCTAAAGAGAATAAGCAGGACCAACAAAGATTACAGTCTATATAAGTTATTTCATAGTCAAATGAAAGCATCAAAAGGTCTGCCAAGCATTAAAACTTTAGCTTGAGTAGAGAAAGTTCATGGCACAAAATCATAAACTATACGGAGGAAACTAAGCAAATCTTAATTTTAAAGGAAAAGCAAGTAAATAAGGCAACTTCAATGTGACATAAAATCTTTTGACCCAGTAAAAATTCAACAAGGTCAAGCTCAACTCCATCAAATTGTAAAGTACCTTCAAATTTCAAATACTCAAAAGCAATGCATGTAATGTGTGGCATTATAGCTTATTGAGCTAGAATAATGAGTCCTAGACTGTCAAGTATACAGGTTACATAGATATAATGGGCTATTCTTACTTTTGCATGAAACAGCCAACTTTAGCATATTAAAGAACCAGATAAAGAGATGAAAAAGAATAACTTTAGCTAGTAACATATAATGTTCAAGGTGATATTTAATTCAATACCATCAAGAGAGATGGCAGATATGCAAGCCTTCTCAATAGTTAGCAATGCTAACCATATTGGGCATAACTCTGGCCTCTCTGCCCCACTGTCATTCCGACGGGTAGTTTTTAGCTCTTTACAATTCACTAGAATTTCTTCAACTCTAGAAAAAATCGCTACAGAACTGGAGTCCAATCTGCTCGTTGAATTTTTTAAGACATCAGCTTTTTGACGCAATGCTAGAAGTTTTGAGCCAAGCTTAGGTTCTCTTTCTTCACTGGCCGTGGAGACAATTGGTCTCAATAACTTGATTAGAAAGCGAACACAAATAGTTGATTCAAGAAGGTGATCATCTTGACCCTGAAATAAAAGTATAATCGGTAAACACAGGTGAGAGAATCATGTAGTGTGACAATATTACAGAGTGCACACTTAGCATCAAGAGAAAATTTGTCACTAAAATATCACGCAAGTAGGCAAATGAGCAAATCTTTCTTGCCTAGTAAATATCAAAAGCGAAGCCAAAACATAAGCTTATCAAAATATGCAACACATATTTCTTCATGCACATATCCTATGTACTACCCATATGTAAAAGCTTCCAAAAGCACCAACAAAGATTGGCCCAGTTGATAAAAGGAGTTGGCTCATAATCATAAAGTTGTGGGTTCAAATCCTACTGATGCAAAGACTTTATTGGTGGGCGATCTATAAGTACCTCTGTAAATGCTCTTTGAGCCTAAAGGCATGCCCTGGCCCTAATGAGCCCCGCGACCCAACTCACCTAAACTTTTATTGTATGAAAAAAAAAAGGTTTCCAAAAGCTTTTCTTATCAAGGACAAGGTATACCAGGTTTCAAAACAAGCAACTAATAGAAGCAAAAAATCATTGAAGGTTAATGAGTGTTTTAAGCATAAAATTTCCACCAGCCATAAACAATATGCTAAAAAGTCTGATGAATGAAGAACCAAACCCATAGGAACAACCAAGAGTAAATGCATGACAGAACAAACTTAGTAGAAATGAAATTTGTTAAAGGCAGCAGAATATTGCTATGATAGGTTCCTCCACTGAATAAGAACAAAATTAAAGGAACTTTTATAGATGACACTAAATTATTAATCCTATATATGACAAACCAAGCATACTTCAGATCTTGTAATATAGTAAGATAATGATAATTTTAAGAAAACACTATCTAAAATGTGAGCCAACGTCGTTTAAAATGGAAGATCCATTAGAGACACAAGTGTCTCAGAAATGAAAGAAGAGTCTACATCATTTGTCAAATGTTCTAGCGATCAGAGAGGTTTCAACCCATAAAATTAGCAAGATATGATATACTATGTCATATAAAAAAGTCAAATAAGAGCAAAAGAATGCGGAAAGGGAAGAAGCAACAATACAATTCTGAAACAACTTAGTGCTTGTCTGAGTTAGCGCTAGAGAAGCATATCCACACAAACCGAGATAAAACCCCTCTTACATACTTACCTCATATATTGTAAATCACGATTGAAAAACAACTTCTACCGCTACTCCAAACAAGCACTAAATGTCTGTTTGGGTGTCTATTTCGTCTATTTCAGACACCACAATGTCCATTTGCTCAAACCCGACTTTTGGATTTGAGCAAATGTTGGTTCAGAAGTTGTTAGCTTGAAGTTACAGTGACAGAAAAGAAGCTAAGTTCGAGATCACTAAACTAGGGACCAAATGATGAGTTAAAGGCAGAAAGGCAGATTAATTGATCAAGGTATTTTGTAACGATCAAAACTCCAAGAAAAACTTCATTGCTTTTGTATTACCTACTACCCACCATAGTATTTCCATACACACCATCACCCACTTCAGGATTTTTTTCCCCTCATACCAACTCAGCCATAAACTTCAACATATATATAAATCCACATGGCAAAACTTAACACATTGAAAATGTGAGACAGACAACCATAGCATTAGAGATATATTGTAAATGACTGAATATAGAATCAAACACCCGAAAAGACAGTAAATTTGCTGAGCATAGCAATAAACTGCTCAATACATTTTTTTTGGTATTGTTTGGGGGGGGGCATTGTATTAATATTAAAAGAGAAAGACAGCCTGCAACCTCTAGTAGCTTGTAAAAGCTGACAACTTTTTATCAATCATAACCCACAAGTTGTGTGAAAGCTTCTTTCATAATTCACTACAGTAATTTCACTAATAAAACCCTAAAAGACTTACATCACTGGTCAAAATGTGTAAAAGTGTTGCAGCTGCAAGATTGCTTGGAGAATCATCAAGACTGAGCCGCAAAATAGCATCAGCTATTGCCTTTGCCATCCTAGAAAGAAGGAACATGAGATAATATCAGATACACTTCCACAGCATATTTCTCAAAGAGAATAAGCAAAATATGCACATGAAAACAACAAGCCTTATCCCACTCATTTTAAAATTTCAATTATTATTTTCTTCAATTGTTTCTTTTTCTCAATTTTAGGGAAATCAATTTGGATAAACTGGTACTGGTTATGGCTCCCAACTATTTTTGGGGTAGCATAACATGAAGAAGGCATGATAGCAAATGAGTATTTATAAAGGTTTCACATGTTTTATGCAGCAAATGACGAGGCAAAGTTACATGAAACTCTGAATCCTTGAAAGGAAGGGCTACGTGATTACTCTCAGTCTCATTCTATCAATAGGCGATAAAGTCCTGTGTGAATGACCCTAATGCAACCCTTAAAGGTTTCCAAATCTAAGTTCCAATATAAGAATCATTTGGAAAATGACTAGAAAAATCACAAAGTCGAATCTAATTGGCAATTCTTATGCTAGACTCACAGATTAATCAAAATATGTATTTCTTTTTCTTTCTCTCTTCTATTTCTCATGAGCCTCAGAGCCGCAAAGAAATAATCGAGCCAACAACGAAAATTTGAATTACAAACTACCGCCCAACGTCAGAAGCTAGTAATGATTAAAAAAACACAATAAATGTATAAATCACATTCGTCAAACAATCAAGAAGAACTACCATGGGTTCATCCATCTAACCCAGATACCAATTTTAAATTTTAAACCTCAAAATTTACTTCAGCAAACCCCAATAAAAAATTTCAATTCCTGTACGTTCCTGATGAAGTTTTCATACTAATTAGCATACCCTTGAGTTCGTAGAAGCCTCCGTTGATGCGCCGTGCCACATATAGACAACAGAGACACCAAGCTCGCCCTTCTGATCCGCACTGGCTGACCTTTCCGAAGCCCATCCAGAGCGAAATTCACCTCATCTACATGCTCCATCATCTCCCCAAACTCCTGCGCCTCCATCAACGTAGAAGTCGCCGGAATCGACAGCCCACAGTTCTTGGGCACTTCCGTCTCCCTCTTCCCAGTCCTAGCTCTCTTAGACTTCCTAGACACCCCGTTGCACAAATCGTCGAAAGGGACCCTTGAGGGCGAGATCGAATTCGTATCGCAGGGATCCGAATCGAAGGCAGACCAATGCGAGGACGAACCTTGGGACGAAAATGCGAGGCCGCACAGGTGGTCCTGCGAACTTTCTTGGGACAAAGACTCCCTGAAGGTCTCGGAAACGTCGTCGTCCAAGTTGTCGGAGTAGGCCCTCGAAATTGGTCTGTTGCGGCGCCCGTACGTCCGCACGATCATGTTTGGTCCTCGAAAATCACCGCAGGGTAGCTCTGAAGGCTATCTTGAAGGGTATAAGATTGGGCATTCTGAGTAAAGTAGGGGGCTTTTTTGGGAATAAAGAAATGAAATTTGAATTGACTGAATTGAGAATTAACAATACAGAAAAGCAAAGTAGGGTTTCGAAGATGTGTCAACCATGGGGCGATTCGCTGATCTGAGGAAGATGAAGGAGGCTCAGGGATGTAGAAAGAAGACCGATGAAGCACAAATACAGATTTGTTTTGCGTCTTCACCGAGGTCTTTCTTGGTATTCTTGTTTTCTTGCTTGAAGATTTTCTTTCTTTCTTTTTTTCCTTTTTTGATTTTCCTCCGTATTATCAAATTCCGTGCGAGTTTTTAAAATCACTGGGCCATAGGCATCGGCATCGCCCCCTAGGAACAAAATTAAACGAGGTTTTCCGAACGAGGTTAATTTGGTGAATTTGCAATTTGTAATGATTTGGTGACTTTTTTTGTAGGGAGAGTGAAAAACCAATATTTGAATGATAGTAGAATATATTAACAAAATCCAGTCAAATTATAAATAATACTATGATATTTTGTTACCAAAATAACTAATTTGCATCAATTAAAAAAACTAGTTAAATGTGTTATTGGTAAGAAAATTGCATTAGAAACGGCCACTCATGAAAAACCCTTAATAACTGAAATCAATAAGGGTACAAAATATATTAATAAGAATACAATAACAACTATCCTTATCTCATTATGTGAAAAAATTTAAAATATATATATATATAAATTTAAAAAATAAAGTAAATTAGACCTTACTGATGATAAAAAAAAAAATTGGACCTTACATTTGGGATGAAATTAAACCCCCAAGTAGCTAATTAAACTCGGACTAAACTAGTCAGCCCAAAAATTAGCAAATCAATCTGTTCCAGCATTAACCTGATTCACTTTTTTTAAGAAAAGGTTTATTTTTATTTTTATTTTTTAAAATTTTACATTAATAGCCCTAAAATCTTCAATTTCTTATTAATTTGGTCTTAAGTTAGTTCCAGTTTAACTCTAATCTTATTCACTAACACTTGATCCAGTATCTTAACCAATTCAGTGGCCGGTTTAAATGTAATAACTTTGCTTTCATCTATTATTGTGAGCATTTTTTAATCATTTTAAATTTAAATTTGTGCATCTATAATATGAACCGGCTGGAGGCTATGCTTCCAAATTTAAAATTTAGAAAGTGTTTGTATTTTATAACGCGATAAACTTGTATTGATGTGTGTTTACATACCTTCAAAATCATGGTTTATATAAATCGATATAAAACTCATCTCACATACTTACTTCGTAGAAATCGTAAAAGCTATTATTAAAAGCTAATTCCAAACGCACACTTGATCTCTTACCAAACATTAAACAGTTTCTTACATTGCTTTACAACTTGGATTTATGGATCATGTGAGAAATATAAATTTGGTCTTATTATTAAATCTAAAACTGTATCAATGACTTTTCAAAAAAAAAAATCCAGTGTTAAATTTTATGACAAATATTAGAAATTTAGAATCAATGACAGTCATTATCTAATTTTATAAGGCAGCCGATTATAATTAATTCTAGCATTTAATGGATATGATTTGCCCTAAACTACGTGCTTTGTTTGTTTATAATAGTTTTACACAAACCGTGTGTTCTTGTTTGTTTGAAGCATAGAAACAATAATAATTAACGTAGATTCTTTATGAAAATGGATTTTAGTGCTATTGGAGAGAGATTTTAGAAGAATAAAAAAATTATTAAATCCGAAGAGTTTGAACTTTGAATTATCATGTCTACCCATACCATGCCTCGTCCGCTGGTAAAATCTCCACCACTATGGTGCTAATAAAATAAAAATAATTAAATGCATTAAATAAAAATCTCCTAGCTAATTTATATATAATAATAAAATAAAAATAATTAAAAACATTAAATGTTAATAAAATTTAAATAGTTTGTAATATTATCCTTATTAACTAATTTAAACTCCAACATCTTACTTGGTCTAATGTATAGGAACGAGACAATGAGTTGCTAAAAAAATAGTTAGATGAAGAGTTTATTTTAATCTTAAATATAAAATAATTTGCTTTCTACCTTAATTAAGTGCTGTTTTATTAGAAGGGGAACAAATAAAGGGAAATGGCTTAAAAATACTTTAGAAGCAAATTAATTGTTAAATGGTATCACGCGTGAAAACAAGCATCTGTCATGTGCAACAGAGCTTCCCTTATGTGCAACCATCTTCCGTGTGTGTAAAAAGCTTCCATACGAAAGTGCAAACATATTCCGTTCGTGTGTAACATATCATTCGTCGTGTGCAACATATCACCCGTCATGTGTAATGGTAGCATTCAACAATTAATTTGCCCCCAAAGTAGTTTTAAGCAATTCTCCCAAAAATAAAAGTGCAGTGTTGTTACAATTAACTGTCTTTACACTTTTTGAGACAAACTCTCTCATGTATTTATCTAGTACAGGGTAAAGTCATTTGAAACAAGCCAATTCAAAAGTATTATTTGTGGTCACGATTGAGAATCCCAAAATCTTTATGTACATGCATGTAAGTCAAGACAATACTTATCTCATATATTTACCTTTGTATACTGTAAATCATGATTGAAAAACTGTTTTAGAAAACTCTCATCACTATTCCAAACAACACTAGATAGACTGCTCTAGTAAAATATACAGAATTATGGGAATGACAAGTAAAAATATAAAAATCATAAGATATTTGGAACAGAAT
The DNA here is from genome assembly GCA_037074505.1 of Albizia julibrissin. Classification (NCBI taxonomy): domain Eukaryota; kingdom Viridiplantae; phylum Streptophyta; class Magnoliopsida; order Fabales; family Fabaceae; genus Albizia; species Albizia julibrissin. Next base: position 40,780,669 of record CM073479.1, read on the forward strand.
GATAATATGTGTATATTACAGTATAGAGTGTATAATTTGTATCACATGGCATGCACTATTATACCCTTATATAGAAGAAAAAAAGACACTTAAATACCACTTGAACTTCAAAATCCTAAATTAGTTTTGTTAACAATAAGAATAATGAGATTGACAAAAAGTATAGCAATTGGCAACTCAACCTTTTAGAAAATCACTGATTTAAGATTTTAAAATTCAAATAGTATTTATTTATCTTTTTCCTTATATAAAAGTTTGAATTAACAACTCCACAAGAATTTAAGGTGGTGTTTATTGTCATTGGGTTACAATACCCAGTGTATAATATGTATACATACTCAACGTATAATATATATATATACATGTATGCATGTCGTTTGTTAGGAGAGAGCAGTTTTGAAGAAAAAATATATATATTGCTTATAAAGTTTAGAACCACTCCCACAGTTTAAAAATTAAAAGAAATGGCAAAAATAATGTGAGAGGCTTACCTCCTCTACTACTCTTTCTATCTGCTACCTCTTTTCTACTGCAAAAATGGCAAGATGAAAAAGCCTCTTGAACGATGCTCTAGATTCTTGACCTTGGAGATGACAAATTAAAATTTAATGTTGGAGAACTAGACAAGCTTAGGCTTTTTTTATTCCATTTTTAAAAACAGCTTTTTTAAAAATAATAATAATAAAACTTATTTAAAAACTGTTTTTAATAATTTAAAAAAAATAAATGGTTGTTTTTAAAAACTAAGAAATAAAAATACTTTTTTTTGTTTTCTATTTTTTATTTTTTGATATCGTCATTTATCCATTATCAACACTACATTACCATACCATATAATCTTCATGGTTAAGAATTTTTCAATAGGCTTTCTCTATCGTCGTCATGAAAAACAGAATCGTTTGAATTTGTTGCTCACATGTTAGGACAGATGATAGGCAACAGAGAGAAAGAGTATAAGAGAAAAACCACTAGCAAGAATCGCCCATTGCAATCTCATAATTCATATTTTATCTTGTTTTTAATATAAGATCCAAATTTTTAAAAAAATATTAAAAAAATTAAATAGATTATTTAATCATAGCTTATAATCAAACAAATCAGTTTAAAAAATAGATTATTTAATCATAGCTTATAATCAAACAAATCAGTTTAAAAAAGAACTATAAATATAAACATTTTAATATAATTTAACTAACATTCTTAAACTTTTTAAAAAATAGTCAACTAGGCTATGGGAGTATTAACTATCTCCTCTAAGGCAACGTAAAAAGAATTTCCATTCACCAGCCAAATCAAATTTTAATCGCAACATTGCTCTCAACAAATCTTTTAAACAAATAGTCCATACGATTTCTTATCCAGATTATATAACACAAAAAATATTTCAAATCAATAATTTGTTCACTAAATTTTATTCAATATTCTAAATGATTTCTATTTTTTTTCAAAAATCTTGAAAATGATTTATTTTATTAATATTCAATTTTTTTGGAAATAGTTCTTCTTCAAGTCTAATAATCTAATGCGTGTGTTAAAAAGTTGAGTAATTTTTTTTTTCACAATGGCCTGAAATTCTACAAATTTCAGTTGAACACATATCCTTATTTTACATTAATTTTCTTACGAGCTTCTTAATGATCATTCTGCTATTATAATTTTATTAAATAAAATATTCAAAAAATAAATAAAAAGGCGCACACACCACAGAACGAAAATGTGAGAACTAATGCTGAAGGATCGCCTTAAAGATCATGATTGGTTCCCTTGCAAAGTTATGTGTTAGACAATCTGTAAAATTGAAATGGTTAATATAATTTCTCATCCCTTAAGTTTGAAATCGGTGGTTTTGATTTTTAAAGTTTGAGCCAATTTTAGTTTTAGTCCCTTAAGTTTGAAATCAATGGTTTTGGTCCCTGAAATTTGACCTGATTTTGGTTTTGGTTCCTCAAGCTCGAAAATGACTTGATATGTTACCCTAAACTTTAAAGACTAACAGTTATAAACGGAGTAAACTTGAGGAACCAAAATCAAAATTGGGCCAAACTTCAGGGACCAAAACTAACGATTTCAAATTTAAGGAACCAAAACCAAAATTGTGCCAAATTTTAGAGACCAAAACCACTAATTTCAAACTTAAGTGATCAAAACCAAAATCAGGTCAAACTTCAGGAACTAAATGTTATATTAACTTAATTGGAAAACTACCAAAGAATTTAACCTTTTGATCTCTACCCTGAAAAAAAAAAGTCTAAAAGAATGCTTAGATTTAATCGCAAGTCATCAGAGATTGAGTCACTCTAAAGCAATCTTTCCACCGAACAAAAAGCAGTGCAAACCATGCTTTCCATAATTCAAATTAATTCTTAATTACTTGCACCTTGGGTATGTCTTATGAATCATGGTAAATCTTTGAAGAAAATAACATATGGATGTCTTTTTTGGTACATATGGATATTTTTTAAATGAACACAAGCATACATAAACAATATGAAAAGTAGTAAATCCAGATTTATATTCAGGACCAAACGGATTAGTTTCTAATTCTGGGCTGTGATTTTTGCAACCCAAATCACTGTTGTTAAGTTGGTTAAACAAGCCCTCTCTTTGTTATATAAATTATGTATAAATGCTTCTACTTAAGTATTTTGTATATGCACATTTATCTTTTTCCTATTGGAGCCAATCCTATTCGAAACATTGTTTGGTACTAAATTTAGGCATTTCTTTTAGCAGGAATTTGAATTTTGGTTCGCCACTTTATAAGAAACTAGACCCTTATGCTATATCTAACCCATTGGCAAAAGGAATGAAATAGAGAAAATTACATTTAAATATCATTTAAACTTATAAACTCTAAAAGGTCTTTTAAAACATAGAAATGATACATAAGTCACAAGAAGGAATCTAGGATTTTGAAATGTTGTGTTTTTATCAAAATGTCCCTCAATTTTTTCTTAAAAAAAAAGGAAAAAAACCCTCGGAGTTCAGGTAACAACTTGAGTTAAGTGACAAACTACTTGGTTAATTGACAACTTGAGCTTCTTAAGCCATATCAGGTAGGGCTATATATGGACCAAACGGGGCCAGGCATAACATTAGCCCGTAGTCTGGTTAGGCTTGGTCTTCAAACTAATTATCCTAACCTGAAGCCCGGTCTAGCCTAGTGGACAACCCACCATCCATCGGGTTGGGTAGACTGGACAAGACCGGGTTAGTGGTCCTGTCTTGGAGGCAGACGGCTCTTTTCTATTTCAGAATTTGAGATCTGAAAAGTAATAACGGAATCTAGAACTTGGGAAATATTTCCATTTCTCTGATCATTTTACCCCAAGAGAAATTCCCAAACACGATTATCATGTAAGTCTGCCATAACCGGGTTTGATTTGTGCAAGCGGTATTAAAGCCTTATTTTCGAAGTCTTGAAGCAAATCATCAGATTGGGGGTAGGAATCAAGAGTAGTTAAAAACCTTGAAGAAGAGAGCTGAAAATGGAGGAGCCAAATTGTGACTAAAGAAGGAAGGAGGAGGAGGCACCAGATCTTAAGAGGCACCGGATCTTGAAGGAAGGAGGAGGCGCCATTTGTGACTAGAAGAATGAGGAGGAGGCACCGAAAGCAAATGGGAAAAAGATGAATCAATCAATCATGGGATCACGGGTATAATCAATAGGTATGGAACCATGGGTATAATTAATCATATTAGGTATGGGACCACTATATGAAGTATTAACTATTAAATGACATATTTCCTTTCTCCTTACAACATTTATATATTTTTAAAAAACTATATCACATAGTAGGATCAGGTTAATCAGTCTAGAGTACTTACCCGGAACCCGGTCCTACCCGGTATTCAAGTCTGGCCCGACCTAACCCGAATTTCATCAAACTCCTTTTCTCTTTTTTCAGGTTATCGGGTTTTATGTACTTCCCTACTACCAGGCGTTATCGACAAATTGAATAAAGGCAATAACAACTTGAGTATAGACAATGACAATTTGTAAAAATACCCATTCTCACAAGCAACAATTAACCATGATGGTTTGACAAAACCTAATTAACAAATAATGAGTGGAAATCATTTCTTTCGATAAAACCTGCCCACAAACCCACTACAGAAAATCTATCACTCTAGGCACAAATAATAAACAGAAGAAAACATAGCCCACGAGTTTTACAACACTAAACGTCATAACAAAGAGTCTATACAAAATAATTTCCAACACAAGATATAGCTTGTGGATCCACTAAAATATCAAAGTATACAAAATGAGGCATCAGGCCTAACAACGTTTAAACAGTCATCCAAAGCAATAAATACAGTATTTTCAAAAACATGGGAGTCCTAATATGACAATATAGATATCAATACAACACCAATATCAAAAGAGGACAAAGCTCACGATGCCTATGCTTCTGGCTACTTCCCTTGGCCTCTACTAGAATTAGAGGTCTCACGTGAAAAATATTGACAACGACGAGGTGAGACATAAAGTCCTAGTAACCAAAATCAATTTATAAAATATACAAAAAGGATTCCAAGTCAGAAAATATTATTTAACTATTATAATAATAATATTTTTAATAGTAGAACATAATAGATACTATTAAGCAAAAACAGTCAACCCACCTATCCATCATACTCCACTTTATCTCCTCTGAACTTAGGTTCAGCCCATCAATACTAAGTTAACCAGGCTACAAGATACTTGGCCACGTCAAGTTCAACTGACCCCTCCCATACCACATGTATCAGGCTAAGGCAAGAAAGAGTCCACCACACCAACTCAGCTCAATCCAGGCCAGGAATAAGAGGGAGCAGGGGGCACAATAATTCACCATTTCCTTCATAACACATTCCCATCACAGCAAATAGAGTATTTATACATATATACAATTTTCAAAACCATTTCACATGACTACCATATCATATACATCATTCCATCACAATAATAATAACTCTCAATCATAATCTCAAATCTTACATACAAGTTGGAAAATACACTGCTTCATTAAACTAAGTTCATATTCAAACATTCATGTGATTTTTCAAGGTACATACAAGTAGTATTTATGCAAGTAAGGTTTAGAAAACACCTTACAACCTAAAACATGCATATAGAATGAATTAACTCTAGTTACCTCAACAACAAGCTTAACCTTAAATAGAATAGCAAAGCACGAGCAATCACCATTCACAAGAAAGCTCTACATTATCAATGTAGATATCAATCAACCACAAGAAACAATAAAATAAATAATTTATACAATTCAACTCCCAAAAACTCAATTTCTTCTGCAACTATTATCCGTAGCATTCTAATTTCTTTAACAATCCTTAATGTCAATAATCCAAGGTCATAGATCACTTCTCATAAGCCCAAATCACTCATTAAAATCCTTAGATAACCTCTACACCATCTTCTTACATCAATCACTCAATATTATAATGTTGGAAAATTAAGAAAGAGAAAGCATACCCGATGGATCCATATTTGGATTCAGGTAAAACCTCCAAAGCTCTACCAATAGATCCTTTGAGTAACCCATACAAAATATTAAACTAGTTTGGATTACTAGAGAACTAGAGTCCTGTAACATCCCAAATTTTTTTAAACAGTAATTAAATGTTTTTAGGATGTGATTTATTAAGTAATTTGAGATTTAGAAAAGACCTAAAAGTGTTTTTATCTATATAAATCAATATATATAATAAAATAATATGGGGCCATAATTATTTATACCATCCTCCCTTTCTCCATATTTGTAATATATAGATATTTTATATATATAATATTATAATAGTATATTATATTATTATAAAAATATATTATCATAATATTATAATAATATATTATATTATTAGTATTATAATAATATAAATGGGGCAGCAGCACGTGGGCTGCTGCCCACCCTTTTTGAAGATAAGAAAGGGGTGTAATAATACACCCCAATTCATTCGTCTCTCCCTTCTCTATTTAAACGCACAAAGTACGTATCTGCGAGAGAGAGAGAGTATAAGCGAGAAGAGAGAGAAAGAGGAAGATTTTTGAAGTTGAATTATTTGGTGTTAGTAAATTGAAAGCATTCAAATATTGGTAAAAATAGGCTTGGAATAGAGGTAACATTGGTTATTTTCTTATATACCTGTTAATTATATATTTATATATGTATATATTAAACTATTTTTGGATTTGTTGTGTCTATAGAGGGTTTGATTTGGAATTGTATATTGGACTAAAATTATATTGATGAGTTCGGATATTCTTAGAGCCCTTGGTATCACCTTTCTTTTAACCGGGTTAAGGGATAGTGACACCTCCTTGTTTGTGTTCTTAAAAGGAAGGGAGCCATATTCTAATCATGACAAGCTAGGGACCTTGATAAGGGTGACGCCTCATGATTTGGAAATTATGTGTAATGGATGTATTTCTATTAGATTATGTGTTAGATATGGCTCCAGTCAACGGTTATTAGAGGGTGGATAGGGTAATAAGAATAGTCTGTACATCAATATTTGTTTGACATGTTATACATGTGATATCTCTTATGAAGAATATTTTGAAAATGAAATAATGTTCAATTGTTTTGAAATTCTTTTTGGGAGGAGGTTCTGGTAACCAAATCGAGAACTAGTTTGTGAAATGTTTTATATATAAAAGAAAATATATTTATTGTGAGTTTGAACCGTATGCTCTCGATCTTGGTTTACATGTATATTTCTAAATAACCAATGGTTACAGAGATCTTTGGATCTTATGATTATTATTTTTATTTTTTTCAGGTGATTATTTTAGTAGGGAGAAAGGGAAGGCATATATGGAGTGAGTCTTGAAGGCTCTTTTGTACTCTTAGAGCTCATGTTATGTCTTTGTATTTACCATGACAATAAGACTTCTGCATTTTTATTAATATTAAAATATTTTAGGAAATTAATTTGACCTTGTATAGTTGGGTTTTTTGTTAATTGGCCATATTACAAATACATATTTAGTTATTGGGTTTGGATCTTACAAGTCCAAACGGTATGGTATAGCAGAGTACCACACAAGAAAGAAATAGAAAGGAAGTGAGAGAGTCAGAAAACTCTATGACTATAGTGAGTAGAACTGATGGAGAGGCTCTTATTTATAGTATTAGGCCAAGAGTATTTTAGGAACTCAAAAAACCTATGACAACCATTAGGTGAGAGAATCTCTCAACTTCTTTCTTTTACTTAGTCAAATGAATATTCAATAAATGGTTTTTATTCATTTCATTACCAATGTTGGATTATTTAAATATTATAAATTAAAATACATGCTTAGTTTATATATTTAAATATATATAACTAATCTCATTCAGTTATTTAGCTGACTCACGATTTAGTCAATAATCCATAATCTTCTCATCCGATTGATTAATTAATTAATCTCTTAATTAATTAACCAAATAATTAGGATTTACTCTAATTTCCCAATTAATTAATCATGCCTATCAAAGGCAGATTCAAATCCAAGAATTCCAACATCTCTCTCTCGCACTTGATAGGCTAGCCATCGCGTGACTATCACATCTTTCTTGCTTCATACTTAGTGTCTATCGTGTCTACGTGGGCATGACATCCTCAAATCGGGTGCTTGTGTACTAGAAGTACCTGAGATAGGATCAGCAAGTAAGAACACCCTGAATGTATCTACTAATAATATATATATTACCTCGAACACCTTAGATTCACTCACACACATTTCCCATGGCACGTCTAATCCCACTTGAGTTAATTCTTGATTAACTCGGATAGCCTTCTCATGTGCATAGTTTTCATACTAACTAGTTATTCACAAATGACTCGGTAAGGGACCACACTAGCACAACTGTGTATTTCAGGGTAAGTCTTCCTTCTTACTAGTCATCAATTAAGTCTGACCTAGTGCTTTCCCAATGTTTAACCTATTAGATTGAATTACTCATGACCATAAGGTGTAAGCTAAAGTAGCTATCACCAAGTCAGATCTTCATGATGTCGTCAAAGTCTAAAGGGCATCATAAAAGGTTCGATTCCTTCCTAGGACTCACACTGCAATGGAACAAGGATCTTCTATCTACATCCCTTGTTGCAGATTCTTTCTACCAATACATCCAATATGAATTACGCACTACGATGTTCATCTTAGCTTGTAAGAGTGTATATCATATTTTGGTCCCTTAACACTGTACAAACTTAAGTTATAGGTAAGCACAATATCTGAACCAACACTCTTCAACTCATAACTCATCATGACGACTTTAGAAAAGAGTTCTCTTCCTGACTACAGGTTTCATGAATAATGCATATCCATGATGCAATATACTTCACGTATAGATCTCATCTTAAACTCATTTGAGGCGACATTTATGCAGTGATTATTTTCAACCATCTTATGGTTTTCGATTGCTGTCTTACCTTCCATGTCCCATGTGAACATCGGAAGATGGTTACCCTTCTGTATGGGCCAATCTCAACCTGTATGACATACTAGTTATTATATACCTCACACACATATGTATATATTCACAAATAATATACATAATAGAAATGTATTTCTTTTATTCCTTAAATTTCAAGACCTTGTGATATACACATGCCTAAGTCCTTAATTTGTCTCTTAAATAAATCTTGAACTATGGGCTTTATAAGGGGATTTGCAAACATTTTTGTAAGCAGGAAGGTGTTGAACTGCAGCTTGCTTCCAAGTAACCATATCTCTTGCATTGAGGCATCAAATTGTCTGAATATTTAGTCTTGCTATATTGGTTAGGGTTCTTAGCACAAGTTATTGTTGCTTGTTCATTGCAGCATATCAGATTGAACCCTTCTTTCTACCATTCATTCCACAGCCCCTTTTGGACAGTGGCAGAACACCTCATGTGTTATGATTCCATGAAAAACAAAGACACATATGTCTGTTTCTTACTTCATCAACTTCATTATTAAGCAGGAATGCCTTTCCTACAACTAAATGTTACTCGTCCAATTCTCCAGCCCATTTGACGTTGGACCATTTTTGCAAGTGCGGGTGGTTACTTGATGACAACTTGTAATTTATGATTCTTTTAAGCTATCTCATAGCCATGTTTACAACATCCCAGTACTTCATATCAAGGTTTAATAAGAAAATAGTTTACAAGTCTGACCAATTACCATGTATTTGGTCTTATACATAGTAAAGTGTGCATCATGCTACCAATGATGATTCCTTTGCAAGACACACGCTTTCATTTAGGTTATATCCTTTTATTGCAAGGGTATTTTGGGCCTCCATACTTTCATGATGAGATGCTCAAGGATTATACTTATGTAGCTCCTTTTGTGACAAACATAGTATAATCTCCTTGTGCAATCTCTGTTTATCTTGTGTCTCAAAATATGTTCTGTTATTCCCAATTCCTTTTAACCCAAAGTTCAAAGGTGACTAATCCCTAATTTTGTTAACCTCCTAAGGCTTATTATAGCTAACAATGTGTTGTTGATGTGAGGATAACATCACAATATCATCCTAAAACCGTATGACATGTATGTAGCAACGTTGTTCAATCACTTTAAAGTTGATGAGCTTTCCATTATGTGAAACTTGAGCACTACTACGTTGCTTTAAATAGAAATTCTTATCTAGTGTTTCCAGTTTTGAAACGCGATTATTACATCCATTTAATGTAATTTCAAGCCTAAGCTTGTTCTCATTACTAAAACTAGCCTTTCAAAGTTAAAACACACAATGTTTCATGTTGTGTGTACCCTTTAGCTATTAAGCATGCCTTGGGTTTATCAATTAACCTGTTTGCCCTTACATTTAAGAACCAACTTGTTCCCAAATTTCCTTTCATCAGCTAGGTGATAGATTAATGATTTCCCATTCTTAGTTGGTGTTAAAAAGAATTAATATCCTTTTGCATTGCTTTCTATCAATTTTCTCAACCAATCCCATTAGTGCTTCTCAAACACTTTAAGGGTAATCATTGTCCTCTTCTAAACTAATGATGAGAGCATTTTCTCTATTTAAGGGTTATGCCCCTTATACTTCTCTGAAGTAGATCTCACAAGATTCTCTTCTCATGATAGGGTGAGGTCTTCTTCTCGTATCGTTTTCTCCTATCTTCTTGATTTCTTTATATTTTTCCAGCTTCCTCTTGCACCTTCTTGTTGTAAAAATAACTCAACCCTCCCACTTAAATCAACAAGCTGAGGAAAAATTCGTTAATTCCTTATCACTATTATTCTCGTAGAAAGATGTAGTGTGTTCAATGCTTTTCTTCCTAGAGAATTTGATTTCCATTAACATTGTGTTCCTTTATTCTTTCTCAATCACTAAAACATTATCATTTTCACTAATCAAGACGTGTCACCTCTAATGCTTAGGTTATCTCATAAAGACATACCTTTTGCACGTCGGTCATAATCTCCTGCAATTATAAGAAGGGTCATGAATACATGTTGTAACCCTCATGGTCTTAGGACACTTAGGTTTGGTTTTCGACATATCCACAACTCATAAGGCACACAGTTATTTGTAACTAATTTAGAGAGCACTTGGTTAAGTATAAAGACAACAGATGTCAATATGTCTTCCAAGAAGAGATTGGTAGTTTTATTGTGCTGTCATTTGCTTAACCACGATTAGGAGATTTCTATTTCTCCTTTTGGCAACCTTGTTTAAAGCATCAAGGACTATTGCTTGTTCAACAATCCCTTTCTTGCTTACACAGTTCCCCAAACTAATTATGCAGGTATTTTCAACCTTTGTTAGATCTTAAGACATTGATTATAACTAATTCTCGATTAGTTTAAAGGGTTATCTAAAGAATTTCAAAGCCTTTGATTAGTATGAGATTATATAAACATGGTCACATCGAGCGAAATCGGTAATAAAGGCAATACTAGGCTCCATGTTTTGCCTTACTCATTTAGTTCATAAAAACATTATAGTACTCCTATTGCAATGTATATTTGCCTAAAAAAGGTTACTCATCGTCTTGCCAATTAGACTATGCTTTCATAAGGACATTTTCCTTTTGAACTCGTCATCTAGTAAATTCTCTTTTGCTAGTTCAATCATTCTCTCTCAAAGAATGTGTCTTGGTCTAACATATTATGAAAGATAATGCGGCAAGAAGTAGAATAGTTACTTTCAAGATGAAAGAACCATCTAAGGCAATACTATATTTGAAATATTTAGTTCCATTGATTCTTAACTAAAGATATAATGTACACAATATTTTGTTGGTTGTATAGAGCACAAAGTAGATTTTGCACTACTAGGGTGGTGTGACATGCAGAGTTGTCGTGCGTGTTCTAATGCCCTTGACTTACACTTTTGTGTTGCTTCCTTAATGAAGTCGTACACCTCTTTATGACAATCGATAAAATCTACATAGTTCCCATAATCGTTGCCTGCGTGGTTTGTCTTTCCTAAGTCTATAATCCATAAAGGATTAGTTTTGTTTGTAAAAGTAATATGAAGAATGCAAGAAGTTTCAGTATATTTTGCTGCATATGCCAACTTATGGCAAATTGTCCTTTCCTTTCAGTAAAAAGTTTACTTAACCTTCAATAAGCCCATTTTTCTTTTCTTGATTTATCAAACTTATGTTTAAAGGATGAAATATTTGCTTCTTTAGTTAAGTTTGTTAGGCTAATGGATCTTATATCTTACAGCCTTTTACTCTTAAGCTTAATATGGCAAATCACGTTACCGAAGGTCATGAAGGTATTCACTTTGAGTAGGTTTACTTTCATGTGCTCCCACTCAACAAAAGGCTTACTTGTTACAACATGCACTTGTTGTTGATCAGAAAGAACATTGCTTGCTTACCTTAATTCCCAGTCTTATTTAACATTACTCTCAAGTGTTGCTTGATTGATATGTTAGGTCTTAGCACACAAGTGTTAAAACTTAACTAAGTTTGTACGACTTTATCTCTCAAGGCTTTCCACAAAGCCTAGGTAGTCTTGTTTTACTTGGATAGGCACGGCACTGAGCATGGTAATATGAGTTATCTTGTTCTTTTCCTACTGTAGGTAGCACAAGCTTCCCATTTTCTTCATGTTCTTCAGCCTTTAGATGCTAAAGGTTAGGTAGTAGGATGTCCATGACATCCTATTGTTCCAGAGATTTTACAGTTCCTTTGAGCTTTTCTCGTAAGCTTAGTCAACATGGACTTGTTTATTACATCTCAATCACATAGACAATCCTGCATTTATTTGGGTATACAATTCAAACTTGTTTAAGTGAGATGAATGTTAATTATATGATACGCTCGCTAGTTTTGTGTTTAGAAGACAACAAGGTTGACTCTCATCCCACTCATTCTAGTTAGTTTACCATCCTTTTAGCCATAATCTTAGTTGAGCACATCCCTTTTTAGGTTCCTTATTACATGTTATAGAAGCTTTCACTCAAATATAAAGCAGTTGTCAAGCACATATAATAATAGTTCAATATTAAATAACTGCAAGAATGTTCACAGATAAGTCACTCATTTTTAACTATAAAGAAATAATATCATTCAATTAATAATGAATATTCAGACACCAAAGCTATATCTTATTGTTGTTGTTCTACATTTGGGCTTAGTCCACCTCATAGCCCTTCTGATCATATGAACCCATATAGCATATTGCCATTTTCTTTTAGCTTTTCTTACAATCTCGTTATCCACTCATTTGGATGTGGTTTGCAACACACCTTTTAACCATTAGCTGATGATTGTTTGAGATGTTTCACGCATCCATTCTCTTCACTTCCATTTTCATAACACTTGTGAAAATGTTTAATTCATCTCCTCAATATTGAAGGCTTGGGAGGATTAACTAATAATTAACAAGCTCTTCTTATTAAGTTGTTGTATATCTCATTATCATTATTCTATGAATCATTTCCTTATTTTCTCTAATAGTTCATTATGATTGTGTATTCAAACATATATAAGCAGCTTTTCATTACTAAGGCATTTTAATACAAGCATTATCATTTATCTCAATTATTGAAAACCCCTTAATTGCTATACTAAAGTGTCCAAAAACAAAAAGTTAATTAAGGGTTCAATTATGAAGGTATTTAGGATTTTCCAGAAGCATAATAACACTTTTATGCTTTTAAACAGATCCATACATGCTTTAAATATATGTAAATTGCATATCAAATTAACTCTCTCAAATTTAGGGATTTTTAAGAATAAATCGCATCTCAATTGGAGGGCCGATGCATCCACACACGCCCTTTGAAGGTGTTTAGATGGAAAAATCTTGAAAAATGAAATAATAGAGGTGGATGTCGGTAACACACGTCGGATAGCCAAGCTCCATGTACCGTCTTATGGTGAATGACGTAGGTCACATGGTGGGTAAGGGCTCCTACTGGCCCCACATGCCACGTGGTGCCTTCTAGAATTTCCTAGAATTTTTTTAAAATTAAATGAGCTGACCAGGTCAGGGTTAGCTGACTCGGTTTAGGTCATTAGCTTGGAATGTTGCGTTTCACCTATTGCAGCCAAAACAACATTTTGGTAAGTGACCAAAATGACGTCATTTGAGTCATTTTCTTCCTTTAGTTGGGTAACCCTACTTGACCGGAAGTCCGACGAGACCGATGGCAAACTTGTCGTTGACCTAAAATTTTGAACGACCATATCTCTTTCGTTTTAGCTTCATTTGACACATCCTTGGTGTTGTTGGAATCGTCTCTTTGAGCACTATACATATATGCCCTTGGTTTAAAATCTCATTTTCAATTAACAAATTTCAAGTTCCATCGACATGGTAATGTATGCCCAGAAATGTATTTAAAATTCTTAGATTCGAACCAAATCAAGTATAAAAGAATCTCAGAAAAACATAAATCAATATATAAGATTAAACACTTTAACTCAAATCATATAATCATGCTTAAAACAAAATAGCACATGCACAACGGAAAAAATTGATGAGACAAAAATATGCTTAAGCACATAGCACATTATCATAGCCTCAAGAACAGCATGACTCTGATACCAATGTTGGAAAATTAAGAGGGAGGAAGCATGCACAACGGATCTACGTTCGAATCTGAGTCAAACCTTCGAAGCTCCAGTAGTCGATTCTCCAAATAACCCACACAAAATATTAAACTAGTTTGGACTATGAGAGAACTAAAGTATAAACGGTGTGGCACAACAGAGCACCACACAATAAAGAAATAGAGAGGAAGTAAGAGAGTAAAAAAACTCAATGTTTAGAGTGAGTATAACTGATTGGGAGGCCCTCTATTTATAGTAGTGGGTCAATGGTATTTTAGGAACTCAAAATACCCATGACAACCATCAAATGAGAAAATCTCTCAAATTCTCTTTTACTCGGTCAAATGAATATAAAATAAATAATTTCTATTCATTTCATAATTGAAGTTGGATTATTTAAATATTGTAAATTAAATTCCATATTATATATATATATATATATATATATATATATATATATATATATATATTAAGTTATTTAGTTGACTGATGCTTTAGTCCATAATCCATAATTTTCTTATCCGATTTATTGATTAATTAATCTCTTAATTAATTAACTAATTAATTAGAATTTACTCTAATTTCCTAATCAATTAATCTAGCCCATCAAGGGCAGATTCAGATAAAAAATTCCAACACAATAGTTAAATTTCACCTCTAATTTCCTATTCAATTAATATGGCCCATCATAAACTGATTAAATCTCTTTTCTAACTTATATGAGCATAAACCAATTATTAAACAACTCTTCAAATGTTCACATAATCAAAATTATATCAAATCCTAACTCAAATATAAAATCTTAATTTATAAATTTCATATAACTCAAAATCTAACAAAACTAAGCCAATTAAAATTTCAATAATACTTCCAATAATCCAAATAAATTGTTTAACATAAATGTAATCGGCAAAAACATCCTAAAAAATAATTTATGATCTATTTATAAAAGAAATCAACTTTATACTAGAAGTCTTGTAATACCCCCTTAATAACACGTTTAACTCACAAATGGGTCGGATGCTCACACCATCAAAATTGCCCATCCGTTATTATTTGGGTTTGATTATAAGGAAGAAAGCAAATTGAATTTGAAATTATACATTAAATCATGAATTATAATTATATTAATGTGGTCCAAGCATTGAAAAAAAAAACCGGACCGGACCGGCCGGTTCAACCGGTCTGACCGGTGATTCGGTCCGGTTCATGGCAAAAACCTGTGAACCGGTTCAAACCGATCGAACCGGTTCAAACCAGTCAAAACCGGTGGTTCGACCGGTTTTCCTTTTTTTTTAATAAAATAAATTTTATATTCTTCTATCTACTATTGGGCATTATTTTTTAGGGAAAAATGAAAGTTTGAATACCAAGATGAAGAGAAAAGTAAGTAAAAAAAGAATAAATCTAAAAAAATGATTTTGAGAGGATATAATAATTAATTAATTATAGGAAATGAGATGTCATTATATAAATATAGGCATCATAACTAATACTAATATATTTTAAGCATTTTTTACCTAAAGATCTTTATTTTAATCTATAGAAATTTAAAAATATATTAATATATATATTACCACTAATAAATTATAATATTTTAATATGACCGGTTCGACCACTGGTCCGACCCCGGTTGAACCATTAACCCTTAAACCAGTGTTGTGACCGATTCATTGACCGGTCCGGTTTTTTTGTTCCTTGGGTCCAAGCATACCAAGGAGCTTCATATTCTATGATTGTAGGAATCTCTATAACTAGGTTATTAGTGCAATAAATTATATCAATGTAATCAAATTTGGGTTAAACGGTTTACTTCATATTTGGTTGACAAGACAGACAATCACACTATCAAAATTGTCCATGTGTGCAATTATTGGGGTTTGAATATAAGAAAGGAAGTAAATTAAATATAAAATTAGATATTAAATCGAGAATCACAATTATATTAATAATTATATAATTGTGATCCAAGCATGCCAAGGAACTTCGCTATCCATGATTATAGGGATCTTCATAAATTATATTAATAATTAGGTTATTAGTGCAATAATTTTTAAAAATTATGTCCTAATGATTATGATTTGATTTTGAAATAGTAACTCTCTGTTTTTATTATTGGCAAATAAAAATTATGTCTCTATCAATGATATTATTGCAAAAATGGAAAATGAAGTTTTTGAATGTTGATTAATAATTGGGATATTAATACCACAATAATTACAATTAGGAAATTAATCAAGAAGTTAAAAATATTTCAAAATAATATTGTTTGCTTTAAAAATAAATTAACTTTTGACTTTCATGAATGATAATAGTTATCGCATTAGCAACCAATTAGACCTCATAAAAAGAAATTCATTATTTTTCATATGTATTATAAATTTTTTGCAATATATAAATGGAAGTTTATGAAATATTATCAATTAGTATGTTAATCGTGATACTAATATGCCAATAACTCTTATTTCAACTTTTGATAATAATTAGATATTAATTGAGATATTGAGAACTTTAAAATTAAACTTTCTTTGGTTTTTCAAGAATGATAGTAATTAACTTCATAAACAACTAAGAATAAATTCATAATTTTCCAAATGAATAGAGATTCTTACTAAATTTTGTTCTTTTACATCTAAATCAAATAAATAATGTTACGGTATGTTTCACCTCGAGCAATACTTCGTGTGTAATGCATGGGGATATAGTTTGTTAGTTATAAAATCATAAAATAATCAAATAATAAATCTAAATTGATTAAAATTAGCTATCAGTCTTCCTCTACCGATTTATAGTCATCTATTGTCAAAACTCAAAACCCTAACCTCAAAATTTACTCTAATAAGTACAATATTACCATTATTAGAAAAATAAAAAATAAGTGGAACAACTTTTATGAGGGAAATTTGTTGAAAAAAAATGAGTTTAGTTACCTAAATGATCTTATAAGATGAAGCCCTTGACCGAAATGGAGTAATGACGCTGGACTGTAAAAGAAGCAAACCAAAAATGCGTTTTGACCTCAAACCTCACTATTTGAAAAGACACTAGGGTGTTTATTAATATTAGAGTTAAGGTGCAAAAATACCCATCAACTTATACCAAAAGTGTATCCAACATCATAAACTCTTTTTAGGTGCAAAAGTACCCACAAACATTCAAAATCAGAGCAAAAATGACACATTCGTTAAAATGGGTTAACATTCGTTACTTTTTATAGTGGGCTACTTTATTTTCCTAAAAGTACCAAAATTCCCCCAGCTCAAAAATGGCAAGAATACAAAAATACTCATAAACTTTTACTCAAAGTACGTCGAACACCATATGGTTTTTAAGAAATACAAAAATACACATGAATATTCAAAATAGACATGGAAGTACCAAAATACCCTAAGTAAAAAAATACACACACACATACACGATGAATATATTTTAAGAAAATTATTAATGTTTTTCTCAGTATTTTTGAACTTCTGAAAAATATATGGTGTCTGACGCACTTTGGGGAAAATTTTATAGGTATTTTTGTACTTTTATCATTTTTTTAGCTAGGGGCATTTTGGTCTTTTAGACAACTAGCATGGTCCCCGCTACAAAAAGTAACGGACTTTAGCTTATTTTAATAGATATGTCATTTTTGCTCGATTTTGAATGTTTGCAGGTACTTTTGCACCTAATATAAATTTAAGGTGTTATGTGCGTTTTTTAGGTAAGTTGATGGATATTTTTACACCTTTTTTTTTCCAACAAAGAAGCTAATTATATTAAGATCAACAGAAATTACAATGTCTGAGAAACAAAGGAATACAACTGACAAATTGAAACTACCAAATAAACTCTAAACATGGAAATTAAAGATAAAAACACAAACCAACAAAAGGTCTTCAGTGCAGTAAGAATATAAAACGCTATCAAAAGAAACATCTTGAACTCTTGACGCTAGTAAGGCCTACAGCTGCAAAGGTCGAGAAACCCAACCTAGAGGGAAAGACCATTTGATGAAGCTTTGGCAATCCACTCGGCTACCAAATCTGTTTCCATGGAAATTCATATGCAAAAATAGTTCTAGATTAAATTCCTTGAGACAAGAGAACTCTCAAGGAGGGCAACAAACATATTAAGCACAAAGAAAACACAATCAATGCCACAATCAAAGAGAGAATCACAACTATAGCCCAATGATGAATGATGTTGCCATACCCACTGAACATGCATATGTCTAGCCTAAAATTGAACAATGTTGACAATCACACTAAACAAGTACATGTCTAGCCAATGAAGAACAATATGTATAAACTCATTAAATATATTTAAGTTCATGATTCTAAAATGATCATCTAATAACCATACATTACAATTCAAACCAACAAAGTAACAAGCCTCCATCCCACAATCAAATACTTCAAACCAGACATCACTCTTTATAGAAAAGGACATAATAGCCCAATTTTGAGCACTGTGATGATTCATCCCTACTTTTGTCCACCTACTGACCTTTCTCACTAGTTCTATCAGGACAATGGCAACTTTGTTGAAATTTAATGGCTTATTATTTGTTATGTCCAGAAGATAAATATAGAGAGCCTCCCAATATTTCCAGATTAATCAAGCCCCAAATTGTATCAAACCCTCTATACAATCATCAACACTCAACATATGAAAACCAACAACAAATCGAGTCATACTAATAGTCTCAAATAGAGTCAGGAAATCAGGCTGATTCGTTTAGGCCCGAGAAGATCAAGAGACGGGCTTATGATTTAAAGCCTTTAGAAGAAGTCAGGCCTAAAAGGGTTATGGGCCGGCTTGTTTAAGCCTGCCAATTTTTTTAAAATTTTATTAAATGACTACAAGTTGAGTTTTGCTTTTAAAAAAATGTTTTTTTAAAATTGAAAATGTTTTTCAAATCATATAGTGTTGCTATTTGAACGTTTTAAAATAAAAATTGATTATATTCTTATTAAAAAGATAAGAGAAGCTTATTGATGACATTATAGTTGGCTAAAAGTCTTCTAATTGATTTTTTTTAAAAAAATATTACTCAATTTTTAAGAATGTTTCATTTGGTTCTTAATATTTCCCCAAAGAATTTTTTCCTTATGAAATATTGAAAGAATAATTTTTAATTGATGTAAGGTAAACAAAACTAACAAATTTTAAATTGTATTTGAAGAGGTCCAAATATTACGCAAATTATGTTAAACAGATAAACTAATAACACATATTGAAAAATAAGAAAGTAAAGTATTTATCTCATGAAGAATTTTGTTTTAAAGCAAATGGTCATTTATTCTATATATCAAAAAAAGATAAAACATTTAATACTTTAAAAATATTTGTCTTAAATTAAAAATTTTAGTGTTTTAATTTAATTTTTTTAAGAAAAAAAAATATTTTTTGTTAAACAGGTTTGAAGCTCGCGGGCTAAGCCCAAACTCATGAGTAAATAGGCTAGGTTTTAAAATATGGACCTTTTATGTCTGACCCTATGAAGGGCCGACCCTACAGGGATTAGCTGGCCCGTTTTACCACCTTTAGTCTCAAAACACAAACCCAGGACAACATTAGTATAAAAGCTTTGATATTTGAATAACCCACTAACCTCAGAATCCATGGATCTTAAAATAACAAAGGATTTAGCATAAATCCCATTGAAACTTATAGCCCTTTCAACATGGATGCATAAGCATTTGTAATTTTACTTCTTGAATTTTAGACATGGAACATGGTTCAGAAAGCAAGTAATACAGGGTATAGACAGTGTTGGTGGGGTAACCGTTGATATCCTTGCATCAATCGAAAAACCCCAACTCCCATCCATCAACATACTTGGCGATGTCTTCCATTCCATTGAGAGTACATAGCACCCCCACTTTGACCCATACGGTACAGCCAAGAGCCACTAGTACAAAAAAGACTTTTTACATGTGATAGAAACAATTTTTTACACTTGACATACATCAGGTATAGAAACAACAAGTGTAGAAAGTCCGGACTTTCTAGACGTGTTTTAAAACACGTGTAGAAAATGAGACTTTCTACATCTGACGTGAGACGTCAGGTGTAGTAAGTCCCACTTTCTACACGTGAAGTGAGACGTTAGGTGTAGAAAGTTGGACTTTTTACACCTGACGTGAGACGTCACCTGTAGAAAGTCTCACTTTCTACACGTGAAGTGAGACGTCACGTGTAGAAAGTCTCACTTTTTACACCCCTCCTTATTCGTCAAGTGTAGAAAGTATGGAAAGTGAGACTTTCTACACGTGACATCTCATAACACGTGTAGAAAGTCCCACTTTCTACACCCCACCTTATTTGTCAAGTGTAGAAACTCTTTTTTTAAAAAAAATTGTTTATTATGCTACAAACCCGCTTACATGATAATAAACAACCAAACACCTGAAAAATTAAAACAATAACAACAAAACTAATATGAGAACATGTTTAAGAAAAGAATCAAAAACCCACAAATCTGTTCATAACTAGTAATAACTAATAAACAGTATTATCATCTTTGAACTTCCAGCCTGAATGAAATTGCAATGCCTCGTTTATATATTATTAGGGTAACCAATAAAGAAATATATCATATCCAATAACTAAATGAGGAAACAAATAATTGAACAATTAGAATAAGCTTTCTATAAAAGAACAGCTTAATATTAAATCATAAAAGCTCTATCTTTTTTGTATACACATCCTTATAGGATCCTAAGATTCAGAATTCACATTGCCAGCATTCACTTTGTCAGATCTTATCTTTGGTACAAGTAAACTAATCAACTAATTCATCATTCAAAAAAAGAAACATTCAACTTGTGATACAACAATAACACAATTCAAGCACCTATTGAACATTAGTGGATTTGCAGAATTGTAACTATACATGATGACTCAGGTGGGCATGTTACACAGAAGAATGTAAAAAACAACAAAAAATTCAAATTGAAAGGAAGACAAACATAAAGGGGGGAAAGTGGTCCAACTTTTCAGAGACCAAAATTATATCTTAAAAAAGATCAATGATCTCTCACGTGGAAGGTTATCTGCTTTACCTACTATTTCAGTAATTTGTCAAGTTTCATGCCATGAGACTTGGAACTACAAGCAATCAGGCTAATTATCCAAGTTGAAAAAAAAGAAGCCATGTGTCTTCTGCTCCAATAGGGTAAACTTTTACACCTATTTTGATATTGACATGACACACGACATTCTAGTCAGCTACACAAAAAAAGACAAGCAAAAAAAGATGAATCATCATCAATTTCCATGTGTTGGAATAGAAAGACTCTATATTTGATCATAAGTTCTGATCACATCATACATTATTGTAAGATCACCATTCTGGCGGGGTAGGAATTCTTCATCCATGGTTATGTTTGTCTTGAATTTTGGATCTTTTGTACAACAGACTCGAGTCTCATTCTTACCTATAAATCAAACATGTGCTTATCAATAATTGGTCTCAGGCTAACAGAGGATCAAATTGTTCTCAGTTTAAAAAAACCAGAAGCTCTATCAACCAAAGGATTCAGCTAATTAATGATAATTTCTCCAAGAGTATGGCAGCATCTTACAAAATGAACCGTTTAGCAATTCAACCTTGTAAAATCATACTCAGAAGCATAAAACTAGTTTCCATTTAGGGTTATATAAATCTAGCAGAGAATCCAATTTAGCAACCATCTCATACTAAAAAAGCTGGTGTTACCTCTTCACGAGAAGTAAAAGGAGGAAAAAAACCAAGCAGATTCATAAAATGAACCAAAAGATCTCCATATGAGCTCAAAATAACACTAATAAAGGGATACTGGATTATCACCAACAATAGCCATATGGACATAGGTTCATTCATTTGATCGCATTTCATATCACAAAGCAAGAATTTTAGGTTAGTATAAAAATTCCATTGATCCTGTACTTAAAGCATAGATCCTCAATCCTTGTGCCCTTACCCCACTTAGTTACGAAAAATATTTATTGCAAAGCAAATAATCAAGTACAAACAACTAGTTGGGCTTTAAAACTTCAGGTCAAGGGATAGAAGTACCAATGCAATGACCACCCAACCACCTAAGAGAGATCTTCCAGAATTATTAAATACTTCAATCTTTTAGCACTACATATTGAAAAAGTAATCAAACTTATAATTATTGATGAGAAGACAGAGAATAAAAAACATAAACCAAGAGGACAAGAAAGAAGCATAGAACAACAAACCAGAAATATAAAAGAAATAATGACAGAAAGGAACACAAAACAAAGTGAGACCAATGCTATTTGATAAGATTCTTATTTGACAGCTTTTCTTTAACAAGCATCAAGTATAATTAACATACTTGACCCTTGTTCATTCCAACCGTCAAATAATAATAATATGATCATCTTTGACGGTTATCTTTAATAACCTTCAAATATTATGACCTCATTTTTAAAAAAAATTAGGGGGCTACCCCTATATATTGAAAAAATAGAAACCCAACAGCAAAGCAAAAGTAAGAGCTAAAACAAATATAACTACCAAATCATCCAAAGACAGCAAATAAGAAAACACATACATGTTATTCACTCAAACAAGTAAGAAACACATGCATCTTATCTAAGGGTCCTACTCCACAACCTTATTTTTCTTTCAACGAACACTCATAGTAATTTGAAGGGATCAATTACTATATTTTTGGTGGTATACATTCTTCCAAGTCATAAACAAGAAACTAAGCAAAATTGTAGAACACAAATCACACATACAATGACACATAATCCTGTGAAGAAAAACTAAAAGAACAAACATATAATATGCATGCCCCTTAAAAAAATATAATATTGATGAAAGAAAGTTAAGGCTTTTCATAGTGAAGAGAATTGAACCGTGAAATTTATTTGGATATGCATTTGGTTGGATAAATAACAATTTCGTTGTTCATTTTTCATAAAAAGAAGATCAGAGATGTAATTAACACAATAGCCAGTGGATTTATCAATATCCATAAATAAGAAATTCTAGTAGGGCTAAATCCAACAGCAATAATTTATTTTCTCAGAAAACAAACAGAGAATACAGAAATTGGATTCAAAAATCACCTCGAGGTCCAAGCGTTTCTCCCATCCATTAGGAACTGGAAGGTCAAGATCCAAATCCTAAGATTCGACAACGCACTTGGAGTAGTCGCCAAGAAGGTCTTGAGTAATCAGAGCCACCGGCATGTCGCTGGCGGAATCATTCATCGCCATCCTGTACTGGTTGTCCTTGCAACCTCTACCTCTGAGGGTCCAAACCATAGAGCTCACTTCGGCAGCACTAGGTTTGCAGAACAAAGGGATAGGAGTCGGGGCGAGAACGAAGAATGAAGAAGGTTTTTAATTGTTTTACCACTTTCTACACCGCTGTAGAAACTAGTCTCTACACCGGTTGGGCCAGGACCAGTATAGAAACATGAATTTCTACACCGGTTGAGGCCTAATCGGTGTAGAATATGCCGATTTATTTTAAAAAAAATAAATTGTCGCCTAAGTAATTTCTGTAAGACTTTTTCTATACCGATTTATATGTAACCGGTGTAGAAAGATATATTTATTTTTAAAATTGTATATTTTTAAATGAATTTCTACACTGGTTGAGATCCAACTGGTGTAGAATGTGCCGTTTTATTTAAAAAAATTTAAATTATCACCTGTTCTAATTTCTGTGAACCTCTGAGACTTTCTACACCAGTTTAGATGAAACTGGTGTAGAAAGTTATATTTATTTTGTTTAAAAAAATTAAATAATTTTAAAATAAAATTAATTTCATTTATTTTAAAGAAAAAAATTTAAATTTACTTTATACACGTGTTGTCTTTTCAACACGTGTAGAAAGTCCCTTTATCTTAATATATTCACGAAAATGCCACCGGTCACACTTTCTACATGTGACCTATTTCATCAGGTGTAAAAAATAGGTGTAAATCCTCTATTTTGTACTAGTGAGCCCTGAAGTCACCCACAAGAAACCAGAATCAGAGATTGTTGCACAAGGGTTACCTATTACTTCTTCTGCCAAAGCCTTCCTTTTAAATGTGAGACTAAGAAATTCCCACCACAACCCATCAATCACCACCGAGAACCTTGAGGCACCCATTGAAGGTCCATATCCAAGGCCGTCTCACAGTTTCAAAAGTTCTAAACTCAGTGCATCGACCCCCACGATTTCCTTGCTCTCCAAAGAATAACCTCACTCCCAGAGCCATGGAAGGCCACGATACAGGGAATCTGCCGGAAACCCACCACATAAAGTTCTACTAGAGGGGGAGAGACAACCAACAAAGAATCAGGGGAATACATCTTGACGGTGTAAGGAAAAACCCTGAGAGAAGCCCTAAATCGGGGATGGGCTCTAGATTATTTTTACACCTTAACCCTTAATATTATATCCCTTTCACATGATAGATTTTTGTTTCAAAATGAGGCCATGTGCCTTTATTTTTATAGTGTGTGTATATATAAACTTATATTTTCTTTTTTGTTTTGCTTTCATTTTTTTCATTTCTACTTTCTTTCAATTTCTTCTTCTTCGTTTTTTAATATCAATATATTATTATTTCTAAATTTAGTTTACATTCATGAATTATATTTTTAATAAACCCTTTTATTCTAATAATTACATGATAAATCCATTTATCCTAGATAAATCTTCCTTAATTATAATTAAGTCTTGGAAAAAAAATTAGGATGTTACAACTCTCAAACCCCCTAACTATAACAATTAGTAACTTGAGGAGTGCAAGTTGTCAATCTTTTATTCAAGTTGTTATTGTAACAACCCAACCCAAATAAAAAAAATACTTAACCAAAGTATTTGACATATCGTCAATAAGGATGTTCAACATCTAAATCATCAAAATACAAAATCAGTTCAAATAAAACCCATATCACGGTGTTAAATCAAGTTCTCAAAATATTTCAACAAAACAAAATAAAATGCGGAAGTTCAGGGTCATGGAAAATAACAACAACATAACATATGCTCTAAAAGCACAAAAGAGCCTTCAAGGCTCACTCCATAAGTGCCTTCCCTTGCTCCCTACTAGAACAATCACCTAAAAAATGTTAATGTAAGGGATGAGATTCCACGTCTCAGTAACTACTTAAAGTTTCTACCGTACACAAGCAAACCATATATGAAAAAAAGGGAGCTGATTATGTATATATTTATATGTATCATAATCCTCATACAAGACTATTACTAATTTAATTATCATCATGTCAATCTGTATTTCCATCACAACAAGTAATATATAATTATGCAATATGCAAAATGAAACCTCCCTTATATCACCGTCCATCCTTATTCCGCTGACTAGAACCATAGGCTAACACATAGTTCAACAGAAACTCATCCATTTGACTGGATTGTCCCAAGCTCACCAGTTCTTAAGATGCACCCGGCCAAAGGTGTAGAGCTTAAGTCTGGACTATGGCTCCCCTCCTTAAAAGAATACAACTAAGGAGGTGTCACGTGTCACACAACTCCAATGCAATCCCGGCCAAAGGAAAACATGGAAGAAGGGGCCCTGACAAGTGTCATCCACTGTGCACCGAGTGATGGCATACCACGTGGTAAAAGATCTCAACATGCAAATTCCTCCTTGCTCCAGCTTATCATAAATGCAACCACCATGACAGTCATATTTAATCATCAATAAATATAAATAAAAGATAAGGTACAATAAATCATACTTCCATTCATATTAAACATCATCAATATTCAAACAAGCCGAAAAGGAACCAATAATCCAATCAATACATTAATTATAATTAAATTATTAACTATGTGAATAAAAATGAGTTATTAAGAAATTTGATTGTAACATTATTTATTTAAGAATTTATAATACATACACATATACATATAATTCAGACCATTTTTAATAAAAGATATTTATTCACAATCATACACAATTTACAAGTATATGGGAGAATATTCAGAGTTACCTGCTACTCCCTAACTCACAGGTAATCACACAAAGAGCTACTCCGAAGCTCTCAATGAGAGTCTACAAAATCACACACATAAATATCTATAAATACATTAGTTAAAAACTATTATAAAGTTACTCTATTACTACTCTAAACATAAATCTACCCTTCTAAAATTAATATTATATAAATATATTTTTATTGGTTGCCACATATTCATTTTAAATTTTATGCCTAATTCTTATCGAAAGGATCATGACACAAGTGCATAAGATTTAAACATAAGGTCCTTATATGTGTCTGCCGAAGAATGTCATATATGAGTGTGTTTATATATGTTTTTTTAAATAGACACAGTTTAAAAAAAAACGTGGGTATTTATTTTCTTTAAACCTTCATTTAAATAATTGTATCTAAAAATCAACAAACCCAATAATAGAATAAGATTATATATATATATATATATATATATATATATATATATATATATATATATATATAAGTAGGATTCAACATGATTTATTTAAGAAAATTATAAATACACAAAAAAAAACAATGACTCCTGCGACTATAAGGGAAAAACAAGAAAAGAAGAAAATAATAATAATATTATTATTATTAATAATAGGACGTTGGAGGAATTGTAGGTAACATATTTAGGTACAAAAAAAAAAAAACAAAGCTTTTGACTATCAAGTATATAGCTGATGGAGAGAGAGAAAATAATAAACATGGTGATTATTAGTTATGGATGAAAAGAGCCATGTCTGCTAAAAAGTAGAGAAATGCAAATAAATATATAAAAATATATATATACACACACGTATAGTGAAAAGACGTTGGGGGTGGGAGAATGATTTGACTCTAAGAAGCAATGAATGTTGTGGTGAAAGATGAATGGAGGTGGGGTTAAGGCACTGTGGTATTAGCATTTTAAGGGAGAAAATAAGTAATGACAATACTCATAAGAAAACCAAATGAGCAACCAGGGAAAGAAGATAATTTTGACCAGATTCAAGAAAGAATAAATGTGTGTTTGGTAAATCCTCAAAACCATGGTTTTGAGAAAAATTAGCCAAACACTCACCTTTTTAGAAAACCATGGTTTTATTCCAAAACCATGGTTTTGGGAAAAACTTCTTTTTGTTGCTTTTTATTCAAAACCATGCTTTTTTGGTTTTAAAAAATGTCTAAAAATATTTTTTAAGTAGCATATAATATTCTAAAATAATTTTTAGTGATTTTAATCCTTTAAAATATTTTTTCAGTTATACCCAATGTGTTTGCAGACGGATTGCAATTTTACCCTTAATTTATTTTTTTAGCTCTAAAAATTAATTTAAAGTATTTTTTTAGTTGTACCTACTGTCATCCACTCTAAAATATTTTTTCAGGAGCACCTAATATTTTAAAGTAATTTTTGAAGCTGAAAAAATAAATTAAGGGTAAAATTGCAATCAGTCTGCAAACATATTGAGTACAACTGAAAAAATATCTTAAAGAGTTAAAAGCACTAAAAATTATTTTAGAATACTGCATGTTACTTAAAAAATATTTTTTGATACTACATACGTCCAAGAAAATATTTGAAAATATTAGATAATATTTTTTTTAGACAAAAAAACAAGTTCAGCTCCTTAAAACAACACTAAAACGGTGTAGTTTTAAGAAAATGACTAGCAACTTTTTTCCCATAATTTATTCTTCTCATAATCTATTTTGATGTTTTGAATTATTGACAAACTATTAAATGTTAATGTATTTGTTACATGATAAATTTGAGGTTTCTAGACATGTTGTTATGATTAATATATCACTTGTTAGTAAAAGAAATACAATTTAAAGGAGAAAGGCAAAAACAGATTGTATTAACTGCATTGAAAGAGCGGCTCCTTATATTATTTTTCGATGTTAACTATTGAATTATGAACTTTCAATGTACAATTTATTAATATATATATATTTCTACATATGTATGTACAATTAATTTTTTTTTCACAATTTATAATTTTTTCGGACAAATTTAAAGATTTTTTGGTATTTATTGTTCAATTTTATATTAAATAATACCTAAAATATAATCTAATATTTTATATCTAATTATTATAAATTATTTTTTACAATTTATTATAATACATACATACATACATATATACATACATACATACATACATACATACATACATACATATTATAAATTTTTTAGATAATTTTATGCCATTTTTTGTATTTATTATGAAATTTACTACTATATAATATATAAAATATAATATTATCCTTTATATGTAATTATCACAAAAGTTAATGTCCTTTTCAGTAATTTGACCATGAAAAAAAGCTATTCTGATAATAATATCCAAACACTCTCATTTTATCAAAATCACTTTTTTCTCATAATCTATTCTCCATAATCTATTCTCAAAAATCATTTTTTTCACTTTTTCTTCATAAGCTATTCTCAGAAGCTGTTTCCAAACACACCCTAAGAGGAACGCCGAACAAGAGAAAAAGAAACGAGGGAGGAAGAGAGCTACCTGAGTGCCTGTAGCTGATGCGACGGCTGAGAGTGAGGAATGACAAGAGTAAGGGCATTTTATAAGGGTAGGGTTAGGGTTCACTTTTGATTAAAATAATATTATTTTTAATAAAAAGAAATAATAATAGTGTAAATATTGAGATAACATTTTTTTATGTTACTATTCCAATAATCTGACACATTTACACACATATATTTAAAATAATTATTTAAAGGATTTTCATTTGTATTTTATTTTTTGTCTTGAATTAAATATTTTGAACTTAATGCTTCTTTTAAATTATGAACTTATTATATACTCTTTGACTAAATAAAATCTAAACTACGACTAAATCTAAGCCCCAAAAATCAAGGATGTTACAGTTATTGCTTTTATTTAACTTGTCAACAATGCCTGATAGGACTTAAAAAGCTCAAGTTGTCAATCTTTATACTCAAATAATTAATTACTTAACTCAAGTTTTCATCAGAGCTCCGGCCATTAGCAAACAGGCAAGGGGACTGGCCTTTTTTTTTAAAAAAAAAAAGTTAGGGATATCTTAATAAAATCACAACATTTCAAAATCTCATACTCCTTTGTGACCTATGTGTCATTTACATGTTTTAATAAATCTTTTGGGGTTTTCCAAGTTCAAATGATATTTAACTAGAATTTTCCTAAGAAAACATGACCAATATTTAAGGAATTCGCTTACGTCATATGCAGCTAAATCCGTTGCGCGTCCGCTGCACATAAAACAACGTGGTTTCTGCAGAAAATCTGGGCCGTCCATTAAATGGACGGTGATAAGACAATACCAATTAAAACGACATCGTTTTAATTGAATGATCTCATCCGTTCATTTCAATATTCAATCTCAGCCGTCCAAATCTTTATTCATTAAGCGAATTCCGTGAGTGAGAGCCCTTTTCTTTTGTTGCGTCAGCAGAAGCCTAGGGTGGGTGACCAAAAGAAAAAAAAACAGAAGCCTAGGGTTGATTTGTTATTTCCCCAAACTCACGGATTTGGCTTGCGTCCGCTGCTTCTCCATTCGCTGCCTGTCCTTTTCCTTAAACGACGTTGTTTTTCTCTATTTGAGCTTATATCTCAGCCTTCCATTAATTATAATCTAGGCCGTCGGCTTAACACCTTCATCTCTCTCTTTTTTTCACCAAGCCGACCTTCATCCATTTCTGCCTAGTTGGCCTGAAGGAAATCGCAGATGGAACCTACGTCTGAAGGTGGCAGCGGAGTCTGTGCGCATTCTCGGTTCCGTTCAACTCCGGCAATGTGGTTAGAAGCACTGCTCATGGAGGAAGACGAAGAAGACCCATTGGGTACCACCTAATGCTTTACTCAGCTGCTTGCTACTGGTACCGATAGCTTGTCTAGAAATACAGCTTCGTTCGATTTGCTGGTGGCTGACGGAGGCGTTTTCGATGCTGGATCTTCGTCAGGTGGATTTTCCCCGCTGAATAGTTCTCCGGTGAACTTATTCGGGCATTCAATGGTTGCCTCTGAAACAGGGTTCTGCCCCAAGTATAGAGGGTCCAATACAATCATGACGTTAGCCCACAAGATACCAATGTTTTTTCCATGGCTAATTTCAAACCAATCAGACAAGTAGACTCAGTATTTCATTTCTTTGCTACAACAATTGTTTTTTCAAGAAAACTTTCATTATGTGCATTAATTTAAATGTCCTCCTTATTTGAGAGAATTCTTATTATATCATTATAGAGTATGCAATCATATTGTTCATCTATTTTCACTTTTTGGTTTAATTAGACGCCTTTCATAAAATGTTAACAGCCCTTACTTGCTTTAAATTTTACAATATACTATATTATAGTCCTGTGAAGGGAACCATGGCTCTGATATTTCCTTTTGCTTTAGACTTTTGTTATTGTTTGTGGTAAATATGTGGCCGTATCCTTGTTCTCATTTAACATACTCTCTTGATTGTGAAATTGAATATATATGCAATTAGATTAAAATTTTTATTGTTCTTTCTCATAATGCTAATTATTAAAGTTTTGAATGACCATTTTACTTTGGTTTGCAACTCTCTGCAGATGATCCAAAAAGGGTAGACCATTTGCTCAACCTTGATGGTGCGAAGGAGAGATTGCACTTGATTAAAGAAAATCTCTTGGATGAAGGTTTCTTTGAACCTGTTGTTGAGGGGTGTGAGGGCGTCTTTCATACTGCGTCTCCCTTTTATCACGATGTCAAAGATCCCCAGGTTCATTCCATTCTGCATTTGCTGATGGATAATGAAATGTGGTCTGTCTATTGTAAAGCATTCTGTTTTTGCTACTTTAATATGCTTGAACAATGATTCCTTATGTCTAGGAAGGTGGGTGGGGGTGGGGTGCAAGAACCATTAAGATGAGGTCTTCTTCTTTGCAATTCCAAATGAGAAATCAAAAATATAGAAATCTGAAGGTGTTATAATAAGAGAGCCAGAACCCATAATTATAGTATTCCATTTCCTCCGATGAGCAGGCAGTTAATATGTGAACGCTACTGTCATGTTGACAATTCCCAAAATTTTTCGCTTGGCAAATAATAGCATGATCTTGTTGAAATAGTTAAATGAAATGAATTAATTGCATACTCTTGTATTAGAAGGTAGGAAATTTATAGTAAATCGGAAAATTCTTTGTGCTCTAAGCACAATATCATAAAACGATTATAATGCCACGCCTTAGGCAAGTTCTATTCTTGATGTATAATTATATTTGTTAAAATGCCATAAAATTAGAGAAGTATAACTGCAATTGCTGCCCATATTCTCTTCAAATGGAATTTTGTATTTTATATCAAAGAAATGATTAGATTAATGTCTCTCATTTTGAATGTCCTTGTTTCTATTTGGATTAATGGTTGGTTTCATTAATAAATTGTCGTCTGGAATCTTGTAATCATGATTCTTGGCTAAAGAATGTGGTCTACTCTTTTGAATATTTAATTATTACACGTTTGACATTTTCTATAATTTATCAGTCAAGTATTGAAGCCACCAATCTCTTGTGGCCTTATTTTCTAACTCATGACTTTTGTCTTTCTCTGGTGGCATCTTGGTGGTTATGAAGATGGTGGCTATGGCCTCCTTCAATACCACAGAACAGTCCGTATAAAGGGGATATTAGTAAATTGAAAAAATATCCATAACAATCATTGAATATTTTAGGCAATTGTTTACAAATAATAGCATGCTTACTGATTGGAACATCAGTCCTGGATGGTTAAAGGTGTTAAAATGCTTCTATGGAATCTGTAATTTTTTCTTTTTTATTCTTCTGCATAGTCTGTGGCCATAAGATTTTTTAGTTTTTAGATATGTTAATAACATTGCTAGATACCATGCATAAGAGACATTTGATTTGAATACTTGTTATTTTTCTCCTCATTCTACTTGTTATTCTTCTGCATATTCTGTGAACATAAGATATTAGATTCATTTCTAATAGTTTACAAACAAATGACTGTTTCTTCACATTGCTTCATAACATATTACAATGAACTTCCTCCACCAAAATAGAGAGCAATACAAGAGAACAAAATAATGAGCTTGCTTAATTAAAATAGAGAGCAACCCAAAAGAACAACATGATGAGCTTCTTTGACAAAAAAGAGAGGAGCCCAAAGGAAGCCAAAAGCTGAACAAAGGAGCTTGACAAAATAAGTTGGAGTAGAGACTTCATGTAGGAGGATCTAAGCCAATCATTGAACCTGTATTTACAACATAATGTAACCTTGTAATGTTAATGAATATATAGTGAGAATACTGAAATTGTTAAAATAATTATTTTGATGGCAACATGCGAGTTTTTCCCTTTTGACTATCATGTATCTTTAGATATGCAAGATTTAAACTATAAAAAAAGATTACAATAATTACAGACATTTATATCTGCTATACTTGATTCTAGTAAATTTTTTTTATTTAACCTGAATTCACACGATTGAAATGTTGGTTTGCACTTTTAGCCAATATATGTTATGTGGACAGTATAACACACCAGCATAATAGGAAATTTTGAACAGATAAAGAACACTAAATTTAAAACCATTGCCAAATTAGTAATAAGACAGGTAGGGGAAAGGTAATGGATACTGAGTTGGTCTGATCATGATGAACAATTGATTCTCATTATATAAGATGGACGTTGGTTACTGTGAATGCGGGCAATACTGATATTTCCAATAGGAGCCAACAAACAGCTATCGAGAAATAAGGAAATGGATAAAATCATTCCCATTCCGAGCAAGGAACTTCGATATTTGGATCAAGTTGCACATCGACACCCTTAGCCTTGTAGTATCATTGTATTGCCTGCAAATCAGAAAAAGGCATGCCACTTGCAATATCTTTTACACCTTGTATGATAACAGGATCCTTTCCACCATGTTTATTGAGAAATGACTTATATGAAGAAGGAAAACTCTCTTGCTTCAAAATGTAAGCAGACCTACAACCAATTGCGAAAATATTTTCCAGATTCTGTTAATAATTTTTGTGCAAAAATGCTTTCAAAAATAGAGACGCGTTAGGGTGGAAAATAAAGTGCTTCGCAATTGTTTTTTGCCCGGAAGGAACTAATAAGTAAGCACCCATGTGGATGAAAACACATTCACAACCATAGATAAAGGACAAACTTGAGTATAAGTGGTAGTTAAGACTTCTGCTAAATCAAATTAAAGCAAACTTTGTCTCACAAGCTCATTTTTAATGTGCCTGTAGTCCTGAAAAGTATATAAGAAAATTATTTATGTGATGCTTAGTTGAAATACAACCACCATTAAAGATCCAGGTGATAAACTACATACTGACTAGCTCAATCACTTAACATTTCAATAAACCACCTGACTGGAACTGATTTCATCTTTACCATAAAGTATATATTAGTAATTTTATAATGAAGAATGCAGCACGGTTCATTAGTGAATCGCATAACATTTGTGATCAAGCATCAACTTTCGACGCAATAAAAATTCTCTTGAGCTTCTCCCACTCCTTCAATTTAAGATGACTAAAAAAGTCTGAACATCCCAACGAAGACGGAGAAGAACCAGATTTTCTACAATGTTTGCAATTCACATAAAGAGATCTACCGTCATCATTGTGAGAATCATTATTCGCATCGGAGTTGAACGGAACCGGGAAAGCGCACCGCCTCCGCTGCCACCTTCAGACGTAGGTTCCATCTACGATTCCTTCAGGCCAACTCGGCAAAAATGGGTGAAGGTCAGCTTGGTGAAAAAAAGAGAGAGATGAAGGTGTTAAGCGGATGGCTTAGATTACAATCAATGGAAGCTGAGATCTAAGCTCAAATAGATCACAACCACTAACGCACACTATCGCTCACTCGTTCCATCAATTGTTCGCTCCTTCCGCGTCCGATTGCGTAAAAGTGAAGAAACACCATGGTGTTCTACTTCAAAGCACGACCAGAAGTTGGCGATTACACCATCTTCATGGGTCTTGACAAACACGAGAACGAGGAGCTTATCAAATACGGTTTCATCGAAGACATCTGGTAATCCATCCCTACCTTCGCGTTTTATCGGGATCCAGACAATTATGTTTACAAACTCCACATGCACCTTGAATACCGAACTTAATAGGGTTTGGGATTGCAGTTTCTTTTTTAGGGGGGAAAAACAATTGATGCTTGCTCCTTGGCAATTGTTATTGCCGGAGCTACTGCTTAATTTTCTGATTTTCTCGACGATTTCTGTACAAATTCACTACACGAAAAAAGTATAGCTTTGTTTATTTTTTTTCCGGTGTGGTGATCAATTGTTAGCATATTATGTGCCTGCTGCTCCATTTTGATTTTAATTTTTCTTCGCTATTTACCCAAGTGAAGGGATTTAAAGATAAATTCTCTTTCTGATTTCAATACCGTTATTTGGAACTTGCAACACTATCTTTATGTTATCTTGAATGAGTCAATAGTTTCCATCTAATTAAACTATAAATTCTTGCAGTATGAATGTATACTATTATCAGGCAACTATACGTTTTTTTTCCAGTGGAGGGGCTTGTTCAGATAGTTCCCCCCCCCCCCCACCAAAAAAAAATTAAAGTTATAACGATAAGGTCTGTACCCTGCAGGTTCCATGTGGATAAAATGTCTTCTGCCCATGTCTATCTTAGACTGCATAAAGGTCAGACTATTGATGACATAAGCGAAGGTGTGCAGGAAGACTGTGCTCAGCTTGTCAAAGCAAATTCAATTCAAGGTGAAAAGAAGCTGATTGCCTACTTTGAATTGATAACTCGTGCAGTCTAGCAAGCCAATGGACAGCGTTTCTAACTTCCATTATTGCTTCTAAGATTATCATGTTTTCTTTAGTTACACGCCCTAATAGATATTGTGAAATGTTCGTTAATTTTCCCCTTTTCAACGGAAGAATGGATTTTGTTGAAAAGGAGAGAAACTCGTACCAGTTATTAGTAAGTACAAGTTGTAGCAATGCTGATGCACTTTACTCTCCGCATGCTGTTAGCAAGTGTGAAGTGTCAATATTTTCTGATGCAGAGTAGAAGACAATTTTCTTATCCATGTAATTTATTTAATAGCATCTGAATGACTTTTTCTTTCTTGCTTCATCTGCAGGGATATGACATCAGCTTCCTCATAACAAATTACCATTGTGAGGAGATACAGAAGCACAAACTCATAGACTTTATAGTGCAATTTATGGAGGCAAGAATTTACCTATCCCCATAAGTTGGATTTGCCTTTGATGTTGCTAGTTTGATTGACAGCTTAATAATATAGACTAATGCTCTCTAACTCGCAGGATATTGATAAAGAGATAAGCGAACTTAAAATGTCGGCGAACACACGAGGGAGGCTTGTAGCTACAGAGTTCCTGAAGCAATTTATCTAATGCTTTAGGAATATGCCAAATTCAAGCCTTGCAGATCTGTTCCTGCCTTGCTTCAAAAGTGCACGCCCCCTACAGCCCGTGTTTTATAAAGATCGTTTTAATTTTAGCATCCTTGCATAATTTTGTTTGTACAATTTAAGTGGGAATATATGAAGGAAAAAAGGGGGGGTTTACGAAAATGTTACGGGCATTATAGAGAAGTATCTTGTTAAAGGTTTTTTTATTTTTAACCCGATGTTAAAATCGGAATTAATAATATATTCCTCTTTAGGGGTTTAGATGATTAAAACTTTCTTGTTGTAAGATTAGTTTCACAACACTATCATATTGACGGAGGCTTGTTGATTATTAGCCCATTTATTATTTTTAAACTTTGATTTTTATTTTATTTTATTCCTGAAAAACAGCGGATCCGATTGGAGGATAAGCCGCCCTTTTTTAATTCCACTATCCCTCCTAATTATAACTTTGTGCATTTATTATTTTGTCATCTCCATCTTAAAATAACAATAAAGGTTAATTTCTTTTTGATATAGGCATTTATCTTCTTTTTGATAGGTCCATTACCCACTACCATCTTTCCGTATTTAATGTTATTTGACTTTTTAATCTACTTTGTGCTAAAAATATTCACTTCTTCATCAAATAGAAGACGCATTTTAATAAAAAATTTGTTATATTATTACTTTTGCTCATTCAAAGTTTAATTTGTTATATTATATATTTACTTATTCGGATTTGAATAGTAGTATATTTATAGAAGTTATTAATATTTTATTGTATTTTTTTATATGAAGTTAAAAATATACCATTCGATCAGTTTAATAATAATGGGTCCAATTTTCTAAAGAGAAATATTCGGTTGCCAGGAAAATGCGAAAAGCTAAGACGTTCTTCGAGGATGGTTTATATAAGAAAATTTGTTACATGGTCAGTCTAATTCTGGAGTTGTCTCATGTTTCATCAGAAACCACGTCGTTTTATGTGCAGCGGATTTAGCTGCATAGGACATAAGCGAATTCCAATATTTAATGCATGAAGCTATAAAAGTTAATGTAATCTTTTCAATATTTTTATTTTTATTTATATTTAGTGTTTAATAGTGTTTTGAACATGAATGTCCTCAATAAGAGAATACCTATACACTAACAAAAAAAATCATACTATTAAAGATGTTTGATAAAATCTTTTTCATGCTTCATAAATGTACATTTTTTTAACTTGATGACCATTTTATTTCTTGCCTCCTAAATATAAGGCTGACTTAATTAATTCACAGACATTGAAAATAATTAATATCTGTTTGTTTTAGCTTTTTTAGAAATATTTTTATAATTTACTATATAAGTATATGAAATGAGTTTTATTTCAACTTACGAAAAAATATTTTTCTGGATTTTTAAATAAGCACTTAGTTAAATTGAGTATTTTTTCCCCAAGTGTCCTTCGGCATATAGATATCACCTAAGGGGTTTCACCCCCCACAGCCCTTTAATTTAAAATAAGGTTTTTCTGAGACTGAATCCCGTACAACATGTTCCAGAGACACAACTTCTGATAAATATATTAATATTAAATGTAAGGGGGAAAGTGAAAAAACAGTGAAATTAATGAGAATAATGAGAACAAAATATTAAATAAGAAAGACAACCACAGTGCTGTATTTAAAACTAAATTGTGGGTGTGATGCTGACAGTAAAGTTATTTATTAACCATTTTCCAGGAAAGGAAAGTTCATTGAACTTCAACCACAACCGAAACCGAACCCTTTCATATTAATTAATTAGAAGTTAATCTGTACAAGTCTCCGATAAAAAAAAAAACATTTACACCTGCGTCTTACATGGGATGAATATAATTCAATATAAAATTAAAAGAAATTTTTATGAACCCACGGCTAAAGAGAAAATCATAAAAATAAAATAATACAGTTAAATATAAAAAATAAACTACATTACTTAAGGGATGTGTTGTTTGAAATGGAATTTCTCTATACGTAAGTGTATGAAGTATGGACCTACTCTATTAAACTAAGATATTGAAGTTAAACACAACATTTACAAAATAGTAGAAATTATTAAACTTAATATAATTCAACAATAATAAACTAAATTGTAAAATAATAGAAGTTATTAGACCAAATTGGAAAATGGAATTTTTGGGTATTTTTGGAAAATGTCTATTTTATGATTATGATTTATAATTTATAATTTTAGTAAAATTTTGAATATCCCGATTAGTAATATCATAATTTTAATTGTTTGGGAATTGATATCCTAATAATTACAATTTCGTCCCATACTGTGCATTTTTTTTTCAAATTCAATTTACTTTATTACATTATCTTTAAAATAGGGTAACTATTTTTCTTTCTTTTTTCTTTTTGGTTGATTAACGATGGTCCCATGTGAAGCACTTTGAAGTGTAAGTGTAAAATTATAGAACATGTTTTTTTAAGATTAAATTAATATTATGAAATTAACCGTTAAGCCCAAATTTGTTCACATTAATATAATTTATTGCACTAGTAATCTGATAAATTGAGATTATGAAATTCTTAGGCAGTAGAAAATTATTAGAAATCCTTGCAATCATGAAAGATGAAGTTTTTCGATATTTTTGGCCATTCTTGTATATGAATATACATAGTTTTTATATCCTCGAAATGTCTATTAGGTGATTATGATTTATGATTCATCACTTGAAAGATGAAGTTTTTCGATATTTTTGGCCATTCTTGTATATGAATATACATAGTTTTTATATCCTCGAAATGTCTATTAGGTGATTATGATTTATGATTCATGACTTGATATCTATTTTTAAATTCAATCAAATTTAAGTCATGATTTAATGTCTATTTTCAAATTTAATTTACTTTATTGCCTTATCTTCAAACCACAATAATAAAAACTAGGAATTAAATGGAATAATATTCTAATAAATTTGAATAACTTGGAAACAAAATGCATAATTTTAGTCCGTAGTTATTATTGAATAGATCAAACTTTTTGGAGTAAATAAGGAAAAAATTTGTAATGATTTTTTTAAAAAAATTACTTTAGTATGTATTAACTGAATGAGTTAAATATAATTAAGCATGGATTAATTTAATGATTTGATTACCCGACCCATTTTTAGTTAAACTAATTTTTCCTATATAAAATTAATTGATTGATGATTTTTTCTCACCAACAGATAGAGAGCATTTAGCTTTCAAGATATACCAGTAATCGAACTGGCAACCTTATAGTCAATTTTGAGCAACCAAAATAAAATTATATTTTCTGCATTGTTATTTTGAGCAACCAAAATTTTGAGCATTTAGCATTTAGCATTGTTATTTTATTATTATATTTTCTGTTATGTGAAAATAAAATTACAATGTAACTTTTTATACGGGAAACATGGATTTCCTCTTTACACAAAATTCATCAACATCATGGATGTATTTTTTAAAATTTTCATTATATATATGTGGATTTTGAATTTTAGGTTAAGGTGCAAATATGTTAATAAAATTTGGTACAAAAATATATATGAAAATTTTAAAATATGTAAAAATACAATAACCGTCAAGTCAAACAACGTTAACCGTTTAATAAATATATTTGTTAAGAAAATGATATAAAAAATACAACGGTCATCAATTAAACAAAATTAATGATTTAGCAAACATCCTTCTATACGTTCAGTGTTTTCGATCTTAGCGGCCCTCTCTACCACCGTGAGGCTATTACATGATACAATATGGCTACATAATTTTGTGTTTATTTAAAATAATGATTAGATTTTTTTAAAAACAGTTTTTTAATTATAATTTACGATATATGAAATAAGTTATATATGAGAGAAATTTTATCTCAACTTATATAAATAAACTTTTTTAAAATCTCAAAAATAATTCTAAACAAACATTTTATTTTCGGAGCTGGCCTTCCTCCAACGGCCTCAATACCATCCTTTTTTCTTTTATTCATTCCCTACCAAAAATGTATACATAATTTGTTGGATAAATGTGTGAATCTGGCAACGAAGTTTTGGCAAAGAGTTATTTAGCTCCATAATGTTTATTTGAATGCAAAAATGCACATCAAGTTGTTGAGAGGGAGCAATTTTATTTTGAAAGTTGTCATCAACGGGTAATTTTGTCCTGAAAGTTTTTTGGGGTAATTTTGTTTCAGAAATGTAAGAAATGAGTAATTTTGTCCAGGATATTATCCCAATTAATTTTGACTCTTAGTTGACTAAATATAATGAGCTGACAGTTCATATGTCATCCACGTCATGTTTGTTCAGATGTAAATTTGTCTCAAAAATCTATGTGTTATCCCCTTTATTTTTTTTTCAAAGTTAGATTTAAAATTTTTAAGGTAAATTTGCATCTTAACAAAAATGATATGGATGACATATAGACTCTTAGCTCGTCATAT
This sequence comes from Albizia julibrissin, assembly GCA_037074505.1. NCBI lineage: Eukaryota > Viridiplantae > Streptophyta > Magnoliopsida > Fabales > Fabaceae > Albizia > Albizia julibrissin. The sequence continues at coordinate 40,820,489 of CM073479.1, forward strand.
TTGATCAATTAATGGTTAAAATTAACCAGGATAATGGCCCAGGCAAAATTGCTTAATTTTTTATATTTTCAGGGCAAAATTGCCCATAAAAAAGCTTATATAGCAAAATTTCCACTTAATGATAACTTCTGAAACAAAATTGCTTATTAACTTTTTTTTTCTCTGTAATTGTATGATCCTGCTTCAGGTCCTTCTACTTTCTCATTGAAAAAAAAAAATATTTTGAGATATTTATATTGGCATTTTTTTGGACTGAAGATATTCATATTGGCATTGATTTGGTGCTGATTATAAACACAAACTTAATTAATGTTAGGATTCTGTATTGCCCATCTTAACCACCTATAATGGTACTTGGGTGAAGTTTTTCTATATATTTTAATTTTAATTATTATTTTTTTGTGAACTGATTTTTTGTTATAAATTTAAATCTAGATTCTAGGGCATCATTTCCCATTCAGTATATATAAACAAAAACAAACAAACACAAGTTTCCGGATAGATAATAATGGCTCAATGATTGGGTGTCTTACAAGTGTTTATGCACGTAAGTCAAGACAACACTCTTCTCACTTACTTACTTCGTATACCGTAAATCACGATTGAAAAGCTGATCTTGAGGATTTCAATTGATGTTCCGAACGAGCCCAATATGATATACAAATAAAGTAATTAAAAAAATGTTTCACTACTTCCTGCTGGTGTTTTGAAGCATTAGCTATACTTTTAAAATCAAACTTATATAATTTACAATTACATTGATAAAAAAATAAGTTTTAGACTAAATAAATTTAATGATTCATATTGAAGTTTTTTTTTGTTGGGAAGATCTTAACATGTATATTTAAGAATAACTAATAATACATTGTAGTCTTTTAGTTTTCCCTCTTCATAAAAATAAAAGTTTTATTTTATTTAACTAAATTCCTACAATCTATAATTTAATGGTAAATAAAACATGATTGTGTATGCATCAAAATGTTGTTTTATATACTCCCTCTTGTCACTTTTATAAATAAATTTTATCTTTACTGTATAAAATTGACAGTTAAAATTAATTAAAAATAATAAATGTGTTCGGAATGTTATGTTTCTTTCAAATATGTCTATATTTATTAAAAGAGCACATGAGATAGAATGGGTAACAAATATGAGAGAGTGTGAATATAAAATATGAGAGAGAAATGTAATAAATTAATAAATAAAAAAGAATTAGTAGTAAGTAAGAATAATTAATATAAAGATGTATATTTAATATGGGTAAAAAAAAATTTAAATTTTGAAATATAAACAAAAAGTTGTTTATAAAAATAACCAACAAAAAAAAGTTATTTATAAAAATGAGGGGAATATTAACTTAATAACTATCATCATTATTCATAATTATCATTATCAATGGGACCATTGAGGGTTTTTTTTTTAAAAAAAAATTATTAATGTTGACAAAAAAAATCATTAATTATTTTTCGCACCATATTTTTTATTCGTGTTTGCTGAGAGAAAATCTAGCATCACCGCCCGATTGTGTCATTGACATTCAAATTCAGTGTTATGATCAAAGAACCAGCATCTGTCATCCCAACCACGTACTCACTCACCAATAATGGGTCGACACGTGCCTGAGATGGGCATCCCCGACCATATGTCCTCAAATTTTTATAATATCACTGCGACCCCGCATTTAGGAATCTATTTTCGTTTACACCCCCTGACATTTTCCACGTCAGAAACCCACACATTTTTGCGTACTTTCGAATCTATTTTTTTTATCGAAAATCTAGGAAAAATAATTACTCTGAGTTTATGAATATTTAAAAGCCTCCCCAATAATTTTTCAACTTTTATTTTTAATACTGGAATTTATTATTTATTAGCACTTCGCTTACGCATTGAAGGGTACCATTTTTGACCTTTCGTTTTCTGGATCTAGGGTTTCTCTTCTGATCTCGATTCGACGTCCTGTGGTTGAAATTATCATCTTCACGATCATCACCATCATCAAAACCCTAGCTAGCACCACACCAATTACAAAAAAGGATCACCAGTTACCTATCACGCGAACCGAGGAGGTCTAGGGTTTTGAATTGTTCATCTTCGTTTCTTCATCATCATCAATCACGGATCTAATATTTTCCCTGGAAACAAAAGTCCCTAAATTTTTTATATCTCTGATAATGCAAAAATCGGATGAATCTAAAGTATTCTTGAACGACGATGAATATTTTTCCTGCTGAAAGAAACTCTGATACAAATTCTTGAGGTTACTTACACAATTTTTATGAAAGGCTAATACCGAGTTTGTGATTGGAAGGAGGAAATATGTATAAATCGGTGGTGTATCAAGGGGAGGTGATATTGGGGGAAGTAGAAATATACCCAGGAGAGAACAAGAACATCGATGTGAAGGAAATCAGAATAAGCCACTTCTCGCAACCGAGTGAGAGGTGCCCACCACTTGCCGTGCTTCATACCATTACCTCATGTGGTGTTTACTTCAAAATGGAGTCAAAGACCCTGCAGACACAAGACGCGCTCTTTCATTTGCATTCCTCATGTATCAGGGAGAACAAGGTATAGCAAAACAACTTCCAAAAGAACCCATATTCCAAAAGAACCTTACTAATCTACTAATCTTTTGAACTTTCAGAAGAAACCCATATCTCCAAAGAACCTTACTAATCTTTCAAAGGACACTGGACAAATCTGACAGGACTTGTGTTGAAATTGCAGTGAATTTTTTTGCCATCGAGGCGAACCCGCTTATGCATTAGCTTTGCCCGAAATTCTTATAACATCTATCTGAACTTCTCAATTCTGCTGTTTTGAACTCATTCCGGGGAACTGGCTAATCAAGGCCGCCACATGATTAACTCCATTATACACCTCTTTTAGCAGAGTATTCAGCCTTTCTAACTGTAACAAAATTGGTTGCTATGTTATGCAGTGCTAGTTTTGAGACCAGCAGATTTTTGACATGACTACTGTTTCTGATTGAATCACAATTTATAATATTGTTTTAAAAGGCTGATCATCATGTTAAACTATGTTATGACAGTCAAATATAGTATTTATGGTTATATTTAGGCTTTCTGCGGATGAAAGCGTTAAAATAATGTAAGTTTTAAAGTCAAGTCTAAGTGCAGACTTCACAGAATTGATATAGGGTTGGTCGTTTTTGAATCTAATATTTCAGAACTATCAATGGTTATAACCTATGGCACATGGCAGGTTAGTAGTCTGTTAGCTAGTTAGGGGACTAAAGGATTAGCATAAATAGAGAGAAGGTTAATTGTAAGAGTTTGTTATGAACTCAGCTTGCTTCTAATAGATAAAAATGCATTTGCCATATAATAACCCCCTCGTCAGCTGCCATTCCTTTTGCATTGATTATTTATGTTTAGAACCCAATTATCTATAGTCATCAACCATCTTTTTTCTTTATCTCGTGCTGGATTTTAACTGTGATTAAAAAAAAATTGCACTGCAGACTGCTGTAATGCCACTATGTGGTGAAGAATTACACTTGGTCGCAATGTATTCACGAAGTAATGACAGACCATGTTTCTGGGGATTTGTTGTCGCGCCAGGACTTTACAATTCATGTCTAGTCATGTTAAATCTTAGATGTCTGGGAATAGTGTTTGATCTTGATGAAACCCTTATAGTTGCAAATACAATGCGCTCCTTTGAGGATCGAATTGAAGCACTCCAGAGGAAATTGAGCACAGAGGTAGATCCACAGCGGATCTCTGGTATGCTGGCAGAGGTCAAACGCTATCAAGATGACAAAAATATATTGAAGCAATATGCTGAAAATGATCAGGTTGTTGATAATGGAAAAGTGATAAAAGTTCAGTCAGAACTTGTCCCAGCATATTCTGACTGTCATCAGCCTCTAATCCGACCATTGATACGGTTACAGGAAAAGAACATCATTCTGACTCGCATAAATCCACAGGTATAACTTGTATTCATTCAATTATCTAGTTGTGTCTACAGCAAAACCTCGGTTCCTGTGCTCCCTTTTCTGTGGTTATAATTCCCCTGTTATTATGTTTTCTATCAATGACATTTCTGGTTTCTCTCTCGGTCAATTAAACTCTGACACTTTTTCTTATTTTTAGTTTGAATCCTACTTTGCATTGTTTTTGAAACATTAGTATAGATAGTGGCACTATATTTACATTTACATTTACATTTATAGTATTTTATAAGCTTCTGTACTTGAAACATGAAGCACATGCTGAGACATCTGTAGCCAGATGCTTTGATGTGTGATTTGGGATGTGAGCATCTGCTGGTGTGTCTGTTTTGTCAATATTCTAATCTTATAATTAGATGTACTTCGTGTGTTGTTAATCTGACAAAAACTTCTCTCTTTGTAAAGATTCGTGATACAAGTGTACTTGTAAGGCTGAGACCTGCATGGGAAGATCTTCGGGGCTACTTGACTGCAAGAGGGCGCAAGCGTTTTGAGGTCTACGTTTGTACAATGGCAGAAAGGGATTATGCACTAGAAATGTGGAGGCTTCTTGATCCAGATTCTAATCTGATTAATTCCAAAGAGCTTTTGGAGCGCATTGTGTGTGTCAAGTCTGGTAAGCAGCATGTACTTTCAATTTATTCATTTTACTTTTTGAATGAAATTCTATACATCAGTACCTGCATTTTAAAATTCACAATTTCTGAGTTTGCTAATGATGCTGCTATATGATTTGTCTACACCTGAATGTGTTTACTGTCTTTCTGTTGGCACCAATTCATTTGTTTTGATGCTTCTTGGGCGATTGTATATATTTTAACAGGTTTGAAGAAGTCACTGTTCAATGTCTTCCAAGATGGCTTCTGTCATCCTAAGATGGCATTGGTAATTGATGATCGCCTGAAAGTATGGGAAGAGAAAGATCAACCTCGGGTGCATGTTGTCCCTGCATTTGCTCCCTATTATGCACCTCAAGCTGAAGTAAATGGGCTCATCTTTATTGTTGGATATTTAATGGCAGGGATATTCATTTGTTTTCGTTTTTAATCTAAACTCATCTAACCTATTTGTGTTGTAGGCAAGCAATGCTGTCCCTGTCTTGTGTGTTGCAAGAAATGTTGCTTGCAATGTTAGGGGTGGCTTCTTTAAGTAAGAACTCAAATCTTTATGCCTCAACTTGCACATCTTAAACAAGGAAAAGAATTTCATCAATTAAATTATTGCCATGCCGAATTGGGAAAACACATTATCTTTTAGTACTATAACTGAATTTTTTAGCATTTTACTTTTCTGCAACCTGAATTTTAGGTAAACATGATTCTTGGACCTGATTACAACCTTTGATTTGGTGACAGAGAATTTGATGATGGTTTGTTACAAAAGATTCCTCAAATTGCTTATGAAGATGATATGAAAGATATCCCTTCGGCGCCTGATGTGAGCAATTACTTAGTTTCAGAGGTTTGTCTATGACCATCAAATATGTGATCATGCTATTATCTTGCAATTTTATGGTGCTTGACATATATTATTCTAAATTATAAGCATCCTGTTCGAGTGCTTATTAATTAATTGTCTTATCTGTGTGTGCTCTCATGCCTAGGCATTTATATTTCACTTCCTTTCAGGATGATGCTCTCGCTTCTAATGGAAACAAAGACTCACTTTCATTCGATGGCATGGCAGATGTTGAGGTAGAAAGAAGATTAAAGGTAACGTGCATAAGCATTGAATGTATACATGAGACCCGTAATGTGCATTTAACGAAACTTGAAAGTTGTCTTATCTTAATAGCTTTCTTGTAACTGTACTTCATTCTAGGATGCAATATCAGCTCCTCCAACAAGTTCTAATATAGATCCCAGGCTCACTTATAGCATGGCGTCTTCTTCTGGTTCATTTCCTCCACCAACAACACAAGCATCCTTGATGCAATTGGCCAATGTACAGTTTCCTCTAGCTAAGTCGATAGGTCAAGTTGCCCCTCCAGAACCTAGTTTACATGGTTCTCCTGCCAGAGAAGAGGGTGAGGTGCCAGAATCAGAGTTGGACCCAGACACAAGGCGTAGGCTTCTTATTTTGCAGCATGGGCAAGATACAAGAGAGCATACATCAAGTGAGCCTCCATTTCCCCTCAGGCCTCCTGTTCCAGTTTCTGCACCACGCATACTGCCACGTGGGGGATGGTTTCCTATAGAAGATGAGATGGGTCCTCAGCAATTGAACCGGGGGGCAGTTCCTAAAGATTTCCCCGTTGATTCTGAACCACTGCGTGTTGAAAAGCACCGGCCTCATCATCCATCGTATTTCCCCAAGATTGATAGTTCTATTTCCTCTGATAGAATTGATAGAATTCATCATGAGAGCCTTAGACTGCCAAAGGAGGTAATGGCTAAGTCTAGGCCTGTTGTTTGATGTTTTGTTGGAAGGCCATTCTCGTAGCTTATTTAATGGATCAATTGTACTGAATTTATATGCAGGTGTATACTAGAGATGATCGCTCCAGATTAAACCATACACTCTCCACTTCTCATTCCTTCTCAAGTAATTGACAACACTCGTATTTGCGTTTTCAGTTATCTATCTATACATGTATCTATTTTTTTTGTCATGGGTTGATGGTTCCATTACCTGTTATACAGGTGAAGATATTCCCTTGAGTAGGTCATCATCGAGCTTGAGGGATCTTGACTCTGAATCTGGACGTTCTCTTATGCATGCTGATACTCCTGTTGGAGCAATGAAAGAAATTGCAATGAAGTGTGGAACTAAGGTGAATGATCACTGAGAAAATAGTTAGATGGAATCATTTCTTAAATTAGTTTCACAATTTGTCATATGAATATTCTTTTGCTTTATTGCAAACAGGTGGAGTTCAAGCCATCATTGGTTTCTGGTAAAGAATTACAGTTCTCATTTGAGGTATCTTCCTCTTTGGTGGCCAGACTCTTTGATTCCTTGTTGATAATGTTTACAAGAAATTTGTTTAGTTTATATTTTTCCTTTGTAAGTTCTGGAATTGTTTGTTTTGAATGGTCTGATTTTCAGTTTAGGTTAAATATCTGTTATTTTTAAAAATTACAAGCTGATTCTGTAGTCAACTGGCCATAATTGATTTGGACCAATAAAGTTTTATTGTAAAAATTTCATTTACCTTTATATGCCAAGAATATAGTTAGATGTTGTAAAGTAGATTTGGATGTGATTTAGCTGGAAAATGAACCAGCAGAACAGTTTTTTCCATTTGGTTAGAAGCTCAAACTAGATTCAATAGGCTTCCTGTAGGAGCGGCATCAGCTGTTTGATTATGTTTTTCTGTAGTTTCTCCCCAGAATTTATGCACTAGTTACCTCATTATTTTCATTCCTATATGCAGGCATGGTTTTCTGGGAAAAAAACTGGTGAAGGAGTTGGAAGAACTCGAAGGGAAGCACAAAATAAGGCTTCTGAGGATTCCCTTAGACACTTGGCTGGTAAGATTTTTTAATCAATTGAATTATAACTTGGCTTGATATGTATAATGCTATATAGTGTGTTTTATTTTACTTGTATTTTGTAGAAAGAGTTCTAAATGAGTTAAAGCATGCTATTGAAAATTCTCATGGGAGTCAAGTTAATTATGGCATTTGATGATTTTGGCATCACATTTCTTTAGAATCCTTCCTCTTGGTTTATTCCGAAATCTGAGTTACTTGTTTTTTTTTTTTTTTTTTTTTGTGGCAGATGTGTATATCTCCCGTTCTAAGGCTGATTCTGGTTCTCATTATGGGGATGCCAGTGTATTTACCAATGCAAATGACAATGGTTTTGTGGGTAATGTTAATTCTTTGCCTAAAGATGAACCTATATATTCAACTGGACCAGAGTCTTCAAGAATTTTGGATCCTATATTTGAAGCCTCTAAGAGGTCAATGGGTTCAATCTCTGCCCTCAAAGAATTGGTAAGTTATTTAAAAAATCGAGATTCCTGTTTTTGTTAGCCTTCCAGATTCACTTAAGGATGGCATTCTTAATATGCTTTAAGTTCTGTATTCAATTTCAGTGTATGATGGAGGGTCTTGGTGTTATCTTTCAACATCAGCCTACTCCAGTGTCAACAAATTCAGTTCAGAAAGATGAATTTCATGCACAGGTTTGTAATTGATGGGTTTCAGTGGTCTGAACAAAGCGCCCAGTTTAAAGAACTTATCACAGTTGATGTGCAGATTTTATTTTCTTTCTCATATGCTCGCTCATTTAAGCATTTGTGGTAGCAAAGAACTTATCACAACATTAGAACTCTCAGTCATGAAAATAAACATAGCTTTATTGTTTGCTTTTAACTCTAGCATGTTTATTTTTTGTTTTTTGTTTTCTTCATCTAGGGCCAGCTTAAGGCATAACACTTCTCCTTATAGCTGCTGTTTGGATGTTCTTAAAATCTGATTCACCATGCAGTTAGGTTCAGTGTGAAGTATAATAGTACATGCAAGCTTTCCTTGATCTACTATTTCTGCAGTTATTATTTGTCGTGTACAGGGTTTTTGAGTTGTGGGACGGGAAAAGCATAGGATGGAAATTCTCCTTTACTTCTTGGAATTTGTATTCTGGGTCTAGATTGTACTGGGCAATGATTTTCCTGATACTTTTGGATTTTTTTACAAGTCAACAAATAGCATTCTTGGCTTCAGTTAATTTATCACCCTCCTGTCACCCGAGAAAAAAAAAATTATCCCCCTCCCCAAGGACATTTATCTTTAATCATCAATATATTATATAAAACCTAAATTATCTATCACTATTTATTTATTGCTTATTAATGCGACATCAATAGAAAAGCAAATCATCAATCGCTATTCATTGAAGTGGTATTTCTGGGTGATATTGAAGTAGTATTTTTAAAATACTTAAAATTGTATATTATTTTGGGTTAATGTGTTCCTTTGAAAAGAAGTTTGAGTATCCTTTTGCAATGCGTGAGGAATGTTTCCACTTCAGCGAATTTTAATTAAATTTTCCATGTTCCAGGTTGAAATAGATGGTCAGGTATTTGGCAAAGGGATAGGATTAACGTGGGATGAGGCTAAAATGCAGGTGAATCTGTTTTTAATCTTTAAACTTGGACTAGAATATCTATGTTTTTAATTTGGTTCATTTTCTATCAAATATTTTTGGGTACTGAAATGCCTTTTTCCTTAGGCTGCTGAGAAGGCACTTGGAAGTCTAAGAACAGTGCTTGGTCAATGCACTACAAAAAGACAGGGTTCCCCAAGGTCTGTTATTTCTATTAGCTGATTTTAGTTTTCCAAACTTTCTGTTCTTTTATTGCATTATGGATGGCTTACAAATGTGAACCACTCTTCTGCAATGTGCCTTCTCTATCTAGCAAACGCATAAACTATAATATGTTTACATCTATGGGTGCAATAAGGAAAAATAACTGAGTGATGGAGGGTGGGTGTGAGTGTGACGATGATAAATATGCCCGGAGGAGATTGAAGGTGAAGCTCCTCAATAGATGGTGGGTGCAATGAAGAAGTGAACGGTGGATTTTGGTGGGTTCACCATATGTGCTCCTCAAGGTTACTGGTGGGCTTTTGGTGGATGATGAAGTTGAAGTGATGACAGTGAAACTGTATGGAAGACATTTGAACCCACTTGGATGACATCTAGACAAATAGAAGTAGGGCGGCAAGCAATGCCACGAAATGCCCACCGTGGTGGAAAAATATGAGTATGCATAGTTCCAGTCAAGCCGATTACAGCAAGACCTATAGAAACACGCTTGGGGTGAGGAAAAGGATCTCCCGAATATTGGGTAGCTGTCATTAAATCGGGTAGAATACTTTATGAAATGGGCAGAGTCACAAAACACAGCTAGAAAGGCTATTGTCATATCAGCATCCAAAACGCTAATACCAACTCAATTCATTATTTCAGCATAAAGATGTATTTGGAATTTAAAAAAACAATTGCAATTGTAGATTTCTTTTTTTCCAAGTCCAACTCAAAATTTTCCTCCCCTCCAAATCCTTCATACCAAAAAGCCCCCTTATAGAAAACTTATTAATATGGATTGTAAGGGTAAATAGAGAATGGGATAAAAAAGTTAAAAGGAAATACAGATAAAGTTGCCTTTTATGAGTATAAAAGGCTTATGGTCCCTTTTTGTTTTCTGAGACTCATTTCAGTGTTCAATATTCTATTACATTTTGAAGTATCTTTGTCCTGCTTATATTTACTGTTTTCTGTTTCTGTGCCAGGTCCATGCAGGGATTTTCAACTAAACGCATGAAACCAGAATATCCTCGAACAATGCAACGAATACCATCCTCTGCTAGATTTACAAGGAATGCTCCTCCTGTTCCTTGACACGAACTAACACACTTTTGCATCTCGCTAATCGATATGGCTGGTTTTGGGGCATGTACATGTTTGTCTGAGAATCAACGCAGAGAGTGGTTGTTTGGCCGGCCTGCTGCTGATTTAAGCCAGGGTTTGGCCTTTCAGTCCTTTCTGTTTGGGTCCAAACCCACGTTAGAGCTCCCACTTTAGTATCAGTTTTAAGTCCTTCACGGAAGTGAGGTTGAAATAGGCGCGTACCTGAAAAGAAAGTGTAACATATTTTCACATCTTGGTCCTCCCAGCAAATGCAGGGCCATTTGTATCTCTTCCAGATGCTTTAATTAAGGCTGTGCTCGTGTGTGCTTCGTCCTGGTCTTTTATTCTGCGGCAAGGGCACTTGGAGGCAGCCAGCAAATTTTGGTGAGAGCCTGTAGGAAATAGGAACCTGACGCTGGCATTGGGAGGTAAGGTACGCGTGCTCACCAATCACCATCTTGTTCAATACCTGTTCCTGTTCTAGCGATGCTTGGATGGAGGAATCAGCTTCCACTAACCTAACCAACAAGTCCTTTTGAGTTGGTGCATATTCTTGTAACTTATACTGATGTAAGACACAGCTTTTCGTTTGTGAAAATCCACGATTTTTTCACCTTCTATTCCTTTTGGTGTGTGGTTTCTTCCAACTTCAGGAACTGTATTTGGCTAGTTTAGCTTTGAAACGTGTAACGATCAGCCAATGAAATGATGGGAAGGCAAATGGATGGTGTCAAAAGGCATATTTAACTAATTTAATTAGATTAAGAAAGTTAGTTATGATATTTAATATGACATATATTTTTTAAAAACACTTTAGTTATCTTTCTTAATTTCTTCATTCCATCATCTTTAATTATTGAATGAGTATTAATAGGAGTAAATTAGGAATAGATTGATCAACATGAAAAATATTTTATATTTAGGATCAAGGTCAATATCTTATATTAAGAACTAAAGGGAGTACTACCTTTGATTGGATTGTTGCGCTAGATCTCAAGGATTGGAGGTGGTAATAGTAGTGGTAGTAAATTACTACTATGATCCTTAATATAAGATTTCTTTCGATCGTAGTATTAAGGTTTATCTAAGTGTATTTCGAACAAGATCTTATATTAGGGACCGGGTAATATTTATTTTCATAATGCTACAAGAGTTTGATTGTACAATATTAGATAAATATGTCAGCTTGGGGTGTTCTTGGGAGGGGGCGGGATCGAGAAATTTCATTCTCGATCCCGATCCAGAGAAGGGTTTGTGAATAATTTTTATTTCTGATCTCAATCACTTTCTTTTTTTTAAAAAAATCTCTATATTAAATTTTTTGTTGTATTTTTTTTAGTCTAGTACAAATATATAATTTGTTCAATATCATATTGTATCAAATTAGTCCAATACAAATATATAATTAATCAAATATAAATATTTTAAGTGAACTAAAAGGAACTATGAAGTTCATTGTAAGCCTGAATGGCTGAATCTATTTAGTACCAAATGAAAACATAAAAAAACTAACCATTATTCTTATTTTGGAAATCAAAATAGTGCTACTTGATTAGTTATCTATTGTTTGCTTTTCATGTGACATGCTTAAAATTGCCAATTTATTTGCAAAAAGTATAGGGACAAGTACGAAAAGTTAGAATTATTTAATAAATAATAAATAAAATTAACTAAATAAACGAAAAGAATATATATTATCTTAAAGGTATTAGAGATTTTTATATTTTTTTTTTACATTTGGTCTTGCCATCTTGAATATTTAAAAAAAAATGTACATGTAAGTATGTATATATTCAGGATTGGGAAAAAATCAGGATTGGAAGTTCCATTCATGATCACCATCCCAAAATTTTTAGGATGAGAAAATCCCATCCGGATTTGCTTTGGATTGGGCGGAACATCGTTAAACACCCCTAAGATCGGTGGAGTTTTATCATGGAGGGATAGAAGGGTGAGTTTATTTTAAACCTAAACCAAGCGCCTTCTTAATTTGCTGTCTTTTGTTGTTAACGTTTTCGGAGGGCTAATGGCTGGAGTTGTGTTTTTGTTTTAAAAATATCCGTCAAATAAATAGTAATCACATTTATTAAACATTTAAATTTATTGTTAGTAATTATTAGGTAATAATTTTTGATAAATTTATAATTAGATTAAGTGTTATTTAAAATTGCTGTTGAACATGTGTTGAAGAGAAAAAATAAATCCTATATTTTATAACATACAAGTCCTATTTATGTTGATTTTATTGATATAATTGGTGAAAATTATGCAAAAATAAAACAGAATAACATATAAGTATTAACCTAATTTGCAATAGTATATATCTACAAAGGTTTTTTCGTCTACTACAAAGTTGCTCGTTAAAAAGAAAAACATTTCGGCCTTATTTGATTCTATCATCTGTTTTTTTCAAGGTTATTAAATTCAGACCGGTCAATGAATCGGTTGGGGTACTAAGTCAAAGATCAGTGGGTCAGACCGAAGTCAAACCGGAGCCAAATTGAATATTTTATGCTTTTAAATATGGAATTCTAAAAGAAAATAAAAAAATTGTTTAAAAAATAATAAAAAAAGTTTTCGGGCTGGACCAGCCGGTAGGGTCTGGGTTTAATAACAATGGTTCCCAAAAAAAAAAACTAGTTTTATAAAACTATTTTTAGAAACAAATTTTGATAATAAAAGCAATAAAACGTTCAATCCGGATAGTTATTTTTAAAAAATCTCTTTTTAAAGTGATGTGATTGTCATCATCAAGTGACGGCAGCTTTCATCGGTAGTATGGTGTATATAATGGATAGGTGGTGGTTTCAAAAATTAAAAAATAGAAAAAAATAATTAAAAAATATTTTTATATTTTAGATTTTAAAAACAAATTTTTACTTTTTTTTGAAAACAATAGCTTATTGAAAGTAGTTTTCTAAACAATTTAAAAAAAATCAAACAATCCTTCTTATTTTTTTCAATCCGACAAACAATCTTTCTTAACTAATAAATATAAAATCGTTATAGAAACCTAATGATATTGTTTTTAAAAACAAAATTGTTATAAAATCTTAATCATTACCCCCTCAAGTCATATTTATAAGTAACTTTTTCCTCATTGGGCTGATTCTTTTTATAAACAACTTTCACTTTGTATCTGAAAATGTAAGCTCATTTTTTATATTTTACCCTTATTAAATATATATTATTTATAATTAATTATCACACATACCAAGAGTTATATTCAGGAGAGAGAAATAGAAAACTCATTATGTGAATGAAGTCAACAAAGTATTGAGAAAACATATTTTACTATCTCTCATATTTTTTATATATTCTCTCTCTGTTTTCATAAATAGGGGCATATAAGAAAAACATGGCATTTGTGACATAATTATTACTTTTAATTACCAGTTCGTTTTACGCAATCAATAAAAAAATTGTTTATAAATAGGACCGGAAGAAGTACGTTATTATGACAATTTTATATTTATTAGTTCATTTTTAACCATAAAAATATTTATCTTTAACAACATTTTTCACTATAAGTAACTTTTTTGTGTGTGGATAAATCCATGGTTGAGTCTATTGAGTGGCAGAGCAATAAATTCAATCAAATTATTATTTATTTATTTTTTGTGAACTTTTTTAATTATTAATAGTATGATAATAGATAATATGACTTTTTAAGGCCTGAGATATTATGAGTCCTTGTTATTTGTAATTTCCTTTAATTTTTTTTTTTTTTGGACCCTTTGTCGCTTCGTTTTCCATATTTTTCCCGTTAAGTATAGTCAAAGAAAGTTGAGAAGCAAATCCTCCGATACAAAGAGCTCTCGAAACGCATTCTTGAGAGAGAAAAGTCGGTAAAGATGTCTTCCTTCGATGCCTTCAGCGTCGACGGCGAGGAATTGAACGTCAACTCTTCTTCCACTCATCCCTTCGCCGACCACCACGAAGATGACTCCTACTCTGCCTACGATGCTGGCTATTCTAGCTTCTCCGGCGGATTTCCCACCGAGGGTGATGTCGCTGTTGACCACACCGCCACTGAGTCGCCGGAGATCTTCGGGTTCAGTGATCCGAATCCCAATTACTCTCAGTCTCCGTTCGAATCAGTCCCAGTGGAGAATGGGAATGAAAACGGAAATGGATACGGTGACGGCGTTTTTGTCTCAGACGGCCCAGTGCTTCCCCCGCCGTCTGAGATGGAGCCAGAGGAAGGCCGCGTTCTTCGAGAGTGGCGCCGGTGAGTGTTTGAAGTTTATTCCCTTTCAGTTTGGTTTTTGAATTTGCCAAATCTCGTTTGGACTTGCTTAGATCTGCAATGACTTTGCTTTACTTTAGAAGTTAAATTTTGTGTTGATCTCGAATTTCCTTCTTTGATTTGCCTTTTCTCGTGATTGCTTGTGGCATCGAGCATAAGGATGTTTGATCTTGTGCGTGGAAAGAAACAAACCGATGGCTGATGAATATAGCTCAATCCAATTTTGATTAAATAAGTCGCTTGAGCTTCGATAATATATGAAGATGCTAGTTTTACTGGGGATCTAGTGTAATTCTATGTGAAGGAGTCATTTCTATGTACTAGAGCTTGCTATGTTCGCGCGGATTAACCTTCTTGAATATGCCATTCTGCTAGACTCCATTTTTGTTGGAGACGGTCACATCTTTCTGAGTAGAAAGTTGTCTCCCCCTTTGGAAGCTTGGATCTTTAAAAATCACGGTGTTTTGCAGTGTTGGTGTTGTTCATCCTAGCTTTTTTGAATTCAATGTTTGTGAAAGGACGGTGATCATTAACCTTTGATATGAGATGATCACACGAGTTCTTCAGCTGACAGGGTTCATTCCTGATTTCCCTATTCCTCCGTAGTGTTTAATTGATCTAAGGAGCAGTATGCAGTAATTAGGAAGAAGATGGACTTTCGTTCCTGATTTCCTCCATTTCTCCCTCCTTTTATGCGGATCTAAGGAATAGTTTGCAAGTAACTCAGCTGGACCTCGGTGGTGGCCATCCGTATCTATCTCTAAGCCATTTATCAAATAGTTTCAGTTGATGTTCTATCTTGATTCTTGAAAAAGAGGAAAATTTTACTTAGCATTGGGTCTGATCTTTCTTAACACATTTTGTGGATCCCTTTCCTGAGTTTATCTTATGGATTGGGTTTGGCCTTTTTTCTTTAATCTGATCTTGTGTGAAAAGTAAAATAAAGCTTATAGCTTGTTGTAGCCATTCAGTTGTTGCAATCTAGGCTTCATACTTAGGCTGAATCTGGCCATGTTCCATTGTTACCATATCATCAATATATTTATAGAAGTTGTATGGAGCTTGGAATAGTGCAGTTGCTGGGAGCCTAGTCTAATTTCATAATAACGCTAGTTGTAAATTTTTATTGGACTAATAATATCATATCCGAGAATCATATTTCTTTTTTATGCCTTTTCTTTCTTTAGCTGAAATACAGACATAAAATCTCTTCCATTTGAACCTTTTGTAAATCTGAATTTTCCCTTGGTTTGGATGGGAAGAAAATTTAAGAACAAAAACTCCCAAAAATAGTACAATTTTTTAGTATTTTTGGAAGTTTTCCCTCATAATAGTCTTTCCTCCCTATTTTTTTCCCATCCCCCCCCCCATCCAAATGAAGCCCTAGTGTGTGAGGCTTGGGCTTGTTTACCATAGATGAACAAATTGAGGTTTATTGGTTAGAAAACATATAATATTATTTAATACACAAAGGAGGTCTGTTGGTTGGAATACATACAGTATTATTTACTATACTATTATCTAAATTCCTTGTTTGTTTGGCTATCAGAGGTAAAATTATTTGGTAATGGAAAAACAAGCCTTTTGCTTACTATTTGATCTTTAGGTGATATACTTTACTGAACAAGTCTACTCTCTCATAACAATTAAAAGATTCATCATTTTTAGTGTGAAGTGTGCCAAGCTTGTTTTCCAACAACGTCCTTAATGTCCTTGGCTTCTCTCGCATGCAGTCAGAATGCTATTCTGCTAGAGGAGAAGGAGAAAAGGGAAAAAGAAATGAGGTTAAAGATTATCGAGGAAGCTGAAGAGTATAAAGTGGCTTTCTATGAGAAAAGAAAGCTTAACGTTGAGACCAACAAAGTTCAAAATAGAGAGAGGGAGAAGGTAAAGCTTTATACATATCTTGATACTTTTTCTTCAGTTTTATGTTTGTTTTTTGGGGTCAACATACTCTTTCTTCATTTGTTTTTCATCATTTTAATCGTAGAAATTGATTGATATTTTTTGTGGCACAGCTATACTTGACTAACCAAGAGAAGTTTCACAAAGAGGCAGACAAACACTATTGGAAAGCCATTGCTGAGCTCATTCCTCGTGAGGTTCCCAACATTGAGAAGAAACGAGGCAAGAAGGATCAGGACAAGAAGCCATCAATCACAGTCATCCAAGGCCCTAAACCTGGCAAACTCACTGATCTCGCTAGGATGCGCCAGATACTGCTAAAGCTTAAGCACACACCACCACCTCACATGATTCCTCCTCCTCCTCCTGCTAAAGACGCCAAAGATGGAAAAGAAGCAGCACCTAAAGCAGCTGAAGGCGCCCTGAACTCACAGCCAAATGACTCCACCTCCAACGGCTCTGCACAGAAAGAAGCTCCTCCTGCTACTGAGGAACAGGTCGCTGCATAATTCTATCTAGGATAATGAATATGATACCTCCTCTTGGTTTCCCAACAACCTTTCTTTTCTTCTTCGATCCCATTTTGCCCCGTTAGTTTTTCATTGAATGCTTCTGGTTGCTATTAGCTTATAAGCCTTATTGGGTGCGCTTTATTACCAACATCAATGTTTTGTATTAATTTACTCATTATTGACTACTTTGACCATGGAGGAGATTAATGTTTTATGAATTTTTTTAAAAGAAAATGGAAATATGTCTCAATGTCTGGTTTTTTATTTCGGTGTACGCTGCTGCTTATGGGATCATATAATGTTCAGGTGTGAATTTCTGAATAATAAAGATTATTTTTTGTATTTTTTTTATAAAAATATCATTAATTAGGATCGTACTACATTTCATGATACTTGCCGCTTCGATAAAAAAATCATTGTACATGCTTTATTATGATTTTTCTTTCTGATTTGTTTTTGTATTGAATGCGCTTGATCCCTGATCTGAATGTTTCCTACTTGATCATAAATCTGTTCCTTGCGCTATTTCGCTTTAAGGAAGCAGGAATGGCGATTTATCAGTTGATTATGAATCTAAATTAAGCGTCTTTGGAAGTTAGGTGATAAAAAATCTAGATTGGCATGTATCCATTCAAAAGTCGAATCTAGCTGAGAATGCACTCCGTTTTTAACATTTTTCTTGTTTTTTCTTGACAAAACAAATGCATCAACTAATTTGAAATCAACTTACCCGTGAGCATTTTGTACCCGGTGTTCTAGCCTATTCCTTCATTTGGTGGGAAGACTATCAAAGCAATTGCGCTTCGAATTATATGTAGTCCTTCTACACCACTAATTCGGATAGGTTTAGGAGTTTTACGAGTACAAGTTCAATATTTTTTTATAATCGAAGTACTAGAAAATAAAAGTTTGAAAAGATAATCTAATTGAAAGTTGAGGCAAGAATCTCACTCTCAACTCGCCAATGGCCTAAGCAGAATCTCCTAAATAAAAGAGATGTTTCTCTGTAAAATTCCATATAATTTATCGAACATTTCTACATGTATTGAGCCTCAATATTTATACACGTCAACACATAATCTCTCAAGTTACATGTTGTCTTGCCGCAAGTCTACACAAGATTAAATAAATATGCACTGTTGATTTCAAATTTCAATATGCCCTTCATTTCACAAGAAAAAGAATAGACAAAGGAGAACGAAAGGCCAAAAAGAAAAAGAAAAAAAAAAAAAAGGAGACTTCCCCTCTCCTTGACATTTCCCTCCTACCTATTTTTTTTTTTCCAAAAAAAATCTCCTTGTTTCTTCTTTGAACTCTGCAATCAACACTAGGGGCAATAGGAATTATATAATGATGGCTTCATCGAGGGGTCACCTGAGTTATAGTGGGAGGAAGAGAATGAGTCTGATTGCTAGTAGACCCACTGGATAGGTTCTTTTTAGAGGATTCTCCTGAATTCTGGAAGAATCCTGGTGCTGTTAGCTCCTTCTCGTTGAGCCGGATTTTCCTGGACAACATATCGACAACCTGGGACATCAGTGGCCTTCTGTTTGCTGCCACCTGTGTGCAGAAAAAAGCTACCTTCATGTATCTAATCACTTCTTCCTCAGGAAATTCTCCAATCTCCGGATCCACTAGCTCTAAAAGTCTCCCTTCTTCATGAAGTAGCCAAGCCTAATAGAGTGAAAAAAGAAAAAAGATCATTATGTTTCGTCCCGCCTCCCACAGAGAGTAAAAGACACATCTTGCATATATCTTCCAAAGAAAACGGCTGAATGTTATATGGGACTTGTTAAACTATTCATGGACTTCAAGGGGTTTGGACTTTGCATTGAAATGATTTTTGGCAGTGTCAAACATCATATCAAACAAGACGACTAATGGATTGGGGAAGGAGCAAGGAGAGAACAGCACATATCACCATTTTTTCTTCAACTTGAGTGAGGTGTTTACCAAAAATCAAAAGATCAAGTCAATAATTAACAGTTATGTAAGCATGTCGGTTGCATTTTTCACCGGGACTCAGTTTTTGACCTGCTTATGTCCATCGGTGATGGTTTCCGTCATCACATCCTTTGTAGACTAGGCCTATCTAAGAATTTGATCCTTCAATGAGTCATCTGTTTTTTTCTGGGGTACTGAGCAGCAAAAGTGAGAAACTCTGGTACGGACCAAATTAATGAAAGAAACGAGGGAATGTGAAATGAAGAGGGTCAAGGCATTATTGTCATCAGGGTATAATAAAACTTTAAAAGCTTACAAACTAACATGTGAAGTGTATTATGTTGCGTGGTACCCTAGCAAAAGCGGGAAACAGAACTTACCCATTCCAGGAGGACTTTGTCAGTTCCCCCCCAATATGATCTTGAACTGCTTTTGCCACTAATTATTTCTAGTACAAGAACTCCAAAGCTGTATACATCAGCCTTCATGGTTAACTGACCACCTAATGCATACTCTGGTGCTAGATAACCGCTGTGCAAATGAAAAACAAAGCAGGGAACAGTTTTAATCAAAATCAAAGTATGGATTGACCAAGTTTGAATATATAAAGTGCAGGCAAATATACGGATTAAGATACCCTGAATCCTGTTACTAAAGAAAGGTGAAGATGAAGAGATTGAAAAAATCTCTTGAGCATATAACTGGTGAGAGAAATGCATGAAAGAGTTCTCGAAGGGTTTATAATATCACAAAACTGACTTTATATTAAAATGAAAATATGATAATAAGTTAACAGGAGACAACACACAGACATTTTCATAAGCAATCTAAGGAACTAGTCAAATTAAAAGGCTTAAAATCTGAAGAAAGGTCCATGACTGGCAATTATTTCTATTGCAAATACAAACATTTGACCCTTTTTTGGGAAATACGCATCACTGGATTTTCTTTACTGATAGTAATCGTGTTTTACACCCAGGGGCTCAAGCATACAATATATATATAGACATATATATATATATATAGACATCGGAGGTGAGAAACTGATGCACCAATTATTGTATTCCACCGAACTAGGTTAATATATACATAGAGGCATATCTCGGACCATAGATAAGATCCCTGAGATATTGCTGATTTTATATTGAGATTACAACAAGACAATAATATCTCCTATATCCTACATAATCGGATCTGACTGATTTTAGCTCATATATCGGAATATTCTGAAAATTTTGGGATATTGGGATTTAACACTCCCCCTCAAGTTGGACCATAGATATCAAGTATGTCCAACTTGCCAACGAAATGATCAAATTTATCTTTGGGCAGCCCCGTAGTGAGAATGTCTATAGTCTGTTCTCTGGAAGGGATATACTTTAAGTGAACAATACCCTCGTCAATCTTTTGCCTTATGAAGTGATGATCAATCTCCACATGTTTGGTTCAATCGTGTTGAACTGGATTATGTGCAATGTTAATTGCAACCATGTTGTCACAATAGAGTTTGATAGGTAAGTTCATAGCCTGCTTTAATTCTTCAAGAACTCACTTTAGCCATATTCCTTCACAAATTGCTAGTGCTACAGTCCTGTCTTCAACCTCAGCACTACTCCTTGCAACCACCCATTGCTTTTTGCTTCTCTATGTGACCAAGTTACCCCATACATACGTGCAGTAGCTAGATGTTGACTTTCTGTGATTTTGATCACCTGCCCAATCAGCATCGGCAAATAGTTCAACACCACGCCTATCAATTTTCTTGAAGTAAAGACCACGACATGGGGATCCCTTCAAATAACAAAGGATCCTGTACACTTCATTATGCTTCTGTTTAGGATCATGAGAGTGTTGGTTGACCATACTTACTGCAAATGTGATGTCTGGTCTAGTGTGGGAGAGATAAATCAGTTTGCCAACCATTCTCTGATAATTTCCCATGTCTACAGCTTTGCCAATTTCTACTACTTCACTTATTTTATCAACTCGTATAGGCGTGTCACTAGGCCTACAACTTAGTATCCACGTTTCCTTTAGAAGATCTAGGATGTACTTTCTCTGAGATATGTAGATTCCTCCTTTTGATCGAGCTACCTCCATTCCAAGAAAATATTTCATCTCTTCAAGATCTTTAATTTAGAATTCTCAAGCAAGTGCCTTTTTATTTGACTATTTTCTACTACATCATCTGTAAGGACTACGTCATCAACATACACGGCTAGTACAACTACCTTGCCCTTATGATGCTTAAAGAACAGGGTATAGTCACTCTGCCCTTGGGTATACCCCTATCTCTTTAGAATTCGGGTGAGTCTATCAAACTATGCTCATGGTGATTGTTTCAGCCTATATAATGACCTCTTTAGTTTGCACACTTGACTAGCTCTTTTTCCCGGAAACCTTAGGGGCAGCTTCATATATACCTCTTCCTTGAGTTCTCCATTGAGAAATGCATTTTTTATGTCCAGCTGGTGTAGTTGCCAATCTAGGCTTACTACAAGAGACAAGGGGATTCTTATTGTATTAAGTTTTGCTACTGGTGCAAAAGTCTCAGTATAATCTTCGCCATAGACTTGTGTGAAGCCTTCTGCAACCAGTCTAGCCTTGTATCTCTCAAGACTCCCATCAGCTCTATACTTTAGGGTGAATACCCATTTACAGCCAATTGGTTTCTTCCCTTAAGGTAGATCAACTACTTCCCAAGTGTTATTAGGTTTCAGGGCTTCCATCTCTTCCATAACTGCTTGCCTCCATTCAGGTATAGCCATGGCTTCATCAATGTTGTTAGGTACCCTGATATAGTCAGGGTGGGAGACGAAAGCGTGATATTTTGAGGATAAAGCTTTATAAGAGACAAACCTCTCAATAGGATGTCGAGGACAGGATCTAGGCTTCTTTCGTACTGCAATTGGAAGATCAAGATCATAACTTTCCATCACCACTGTTTCTTCTTGACCTGCTGTCAGTTCTGACTCTTGACAAGTGCTAATAGCTTGTGGCTCATCACCCGTCTTGTGTCGTCGTGTGTAAGTATTAGCCCATTAAAGTATTAGCCTATTTATTTGTGTCGTCCCCTGGAGCAGTCGCTCTTCTATCCTCAGACACTTTATCAGGGTTATCAGGGTTAGGCTCTTTTAGGCTAGGTATAGGTATGTATTCAATGAACGTTAGGTCATTTTTTGATGGTGTTAAGTGTCTTATCTATCTATAATTCATCATAAACTCTCCCCCTAAATTGCAGACAAGGAGTAGTAGGGTCTAGTTTCATGAAAAGTAACATCACATATAACATAGAGGCGTTTGGAGACAGGGTCGTAGCATTTGTAGCCTTTTTGGGAGTTTGAGTATCCAAGGAAGATGCAATGAATGGCTTTGGGATCAAGTTTGTTTGTATGGTGGAGATGAACATATGATGTGCAATCGAATACCCTGTGAGGTAAGGTGTTCTCAAGATACGGAAGGTTGTAGTGTTTGTGAAGGAGTTGGAGTGGTGTTTTGTAGGACAGGGGCCGACTAGGCATGCAATTTATGAGAAAGGTGGCAATGAGAATGGCATCATCCTAATGATATTTAGGAATATTGTTGCTAAACATAATAACTCTAGCGGTCTCTAGAATGTGATGATTCTTTGGCTCGACAATGCCATTTTGTTGGGGTGTATTGGGACACGTGCTTTCGTGGACAATGTCGTGGGCAGTAGGAAAGGTGGATAGGGCTTGATTAAAGTGTACAGTCCCGCTATCAGTGTGTAGGATCTGAATTTGGGTTTGAAACTGGGTTCGAATCATATTGTGAGAGTTTTAAAAGGTTTGGTACTGATGTTGAAGGATCACAAAGATTTCGTCGAAGGAACAAAGCGTCATGATCATCGAATGATAGAGTGTTTTTTGTCCGAGCTTTCAATGACACAGGGACTCAATCAAAACCAGGTGGTACTTTGGCAAGACTGAAATCCTTTTTCTCCGAACATCAAGGAGACAGAACCTTGATCAGAAATAGGGAGGTGCTTCGGTGAGACTAGATTCACGTCAGGTTCACCAAAGAATGAAAATTTGAGTGCTTTCTCCAAATTCTTCTATGCGCTCTGATACCATGAAGACTTCGGAGGTGAGAAACTGATGCACTGATTATTGTATTCCACCAAACTTGGTTAATATATACATAGAGGCATATCTTGGGCCATAGATAAGATCCCTGAGATATTGCTGATTTTATAGTCAGATTACAATAAGATAATAATAACTATAACATCTCTTATATCCTACATAATCAGATCTGACTCATTTTAGCTCATATATCGGAATATTTTGATAATATTGGGATATTGGGATTTAACAATATATATAGAGCCCAATGTTTACGAAATGGGCTACACAAGGAGGGTTCTGACTAGGGAGGCCATGTTAAGTGACGTGGGTTTATAAGTTGTTGTCGTGTGTGTGTGTGTGAGCAAATCACAATCAATTGTTGTCCATGAGCTTCAGTAACATCAAAATGAGTTATCAACTTATCATCTCTATTTAAATATGCAGTCTGGTATTTTCTGAATATTGAAAGGCTAGATCACAGGATGCCTTCATCAGTCATTTAATGCAACATGATCTGCTATATTATTGTTTTTAATCAAACTAATCTCTCCAGTGCCCCTTTAGGGTGGATATCTTTCCTGAATTATGGCTAGTTCAGCTAGCCCACCCAGATGTGAAAGATTAGCATATATGAAGAATCCCTACTTCCTATAGCAATATCAGTAGATGTTTTGTGTGGACTGAGACATAACAGCCAAAAGGCCAAAAAAAATTGGCCAGGAGTGCTGGACTTTCCTACAGAAACGAACAGATAAAGTTTAACTGGAAATCTGAAATATAACTTACGTTGTTCCAGCAATTCTAGTGCTAATATGAGTGATGTCATCAGGAAATAATTTAGCCAAGCCAAAGTCTCCTATTTTCGGGTTAAAGTCTTTGTCAAGTAGTATGTTGCTAGCTTTGATGTCTCTGTGCACAATGTGTGGAACAAGTTCCTCATGAAGGAATGCAAGACCCCTAGCTGTACCCATGCAAATTGCAGATCTTCTTCTCCAGTCTAGTTTGATGCCTGTATTCCTTGTGCCTACATACAGATTTTACGGAAAGAAAGGAAAGCATAATCAAATGTTTTCGTCATCTCTTCAGTGTATCAATCTTATACATCGATTCTTAATTCACATGAAGTTTTCATCAAATTTACCAAGTAATACATGATCAAGGCTGTTATTTTCCACGTACTCGTACACTAAAATACGATTAGATTCTTGAACACAGCAACCAATCAATTCAACAAGGTTTGGATGCTTAACATTTGATATAGTATTGATTTCAGTTAAAAATTCACGGACTCCTTGCCTTGATCCTGTAGAAAGGGTCTTCACTGCTATCCGTCTTCCATCCCTCAAGGTTCCCTAATAAAGTTACAACATGGATAATAAGCAGTGGCTCAAGAGTCTCTTTTTTTTTTTTTTTATCTGAAATGGCATAAAAGTTAACAAGAGCGTGATGTTGAAATTTTATGTCACTTCTAGTTACTCAATTCTATTTGTCAGCTTAAGCTAGCATATAACATGACATCATATATTTAGAACTTATTGGTGATGAAATTTCCACCAGTCTTTCGGCAGCCTTCCATTCTAGGTTTTTTGTTACAATTTAAAACAAAAGGATTTACCTTTCAAAGCTAGAGTAATATTTATGCAGTGAAAACATAACAGAGAAAAACTGATGGAGACAAGAATGAACAATCCTTAGCCTACCCAGAAGCACGACCTAGAAGTGGCACCCAAGAGTACTGAAAATAATTTAACAAGCAAAGCTGAATGAACACCCAAATTGTACTGTTTTTTGCAAAGAATAAGTTAACTTCAATCAAAGTGCATGTTGATATGCTGAGGAAAATAAATATTGCTACCTAATCATTATAAGACACCGTATAAGAAAATATGTAAGAGATTTCCTTTTAAATGCCAATACTCTAAAATAAGCCAATGCAGAACATTTTTGTCATATATGTCATAAATTGAAACCATGGAAATAGATTCTCAGAGGCTTTGGTGGCTTTTGCTGGTCCCATTTTGCCACTTGTATTACAGATAAGTCTTAAATATGATATTCAGCATGGAAGGAAGAGAAGAAAATGAAATTTGAAAAATAGCAGTACCCACTGAAGAATTATTATATGTTCAACAGGCTGACAAGCATATTAATCCAATAATAATGCAACATATGGGAGTGTCTATAAACGTAATACCTGGTAAACAGTTCCGAAACCTCCCCTTCCTATCCTGTTCCTTGAGTCATAATTATCTGTTGCCAACCTTAGTTCTTTATCGGAGAAATTCTTAACATTATCAAGTGCAACGCCTGAGCATGAACATCAAAACTATTATGAGCAAGATCATAGCTGTGTTGCTTATTCAAAATAAAACTAAGAGCAAAGTGGCAAAGATACCCTAAAGGATGCATGTTATCAGTACAAAAAGTTTCTAATGACTAACAAGGACTCCAAATCCCAAATTGAACTTTCTAATTAATGAAAGTTTTGAAAACTCATGACCCCATTTGTAGTGAAATGTAATTATTATCACTCAGGTCATAATTAGGAAAAGATATCGGGATGGATTGATGGAATATGACGAACTAGTTTTGCAGGCAGAGTTGCCCAAGGTTTTTGTCAAAAGTGTGTTGTATACGATTCAAATTTCCGTGTAAAGCATTGTGAATAAATTTTTACATTATGAACATGGCAAGTTTATAATAGAGTTGGGGGAGAGAAACAGCTAAAAGAAAACGGAAAGATACTGCAGACAAGATGAAACATCATGCATGAAAATGCAGCTTCCTCTCAAGACTCAAGCAGACAAATTATGTAGAAAATCAATTAGCAGTCTACCTAGAAATTTATCAAACATAAGAGAAGTCCCATAATATTAACTAGAACATACTCTACAGCACATCCTGCTTTTAACACAGTGCTAATGAAATGTCTCATTACCTTTTAATGAATCAAAAACGTTTTTCTATCACTACAGTTCTTATTCTTAATAAATGATAGAGCATGCAAACTGTGAAGAAAAAACTGAATTCCATGGATAAGGACATATCCATTGATTTTCAGTAGATAAACCTTGACTCCCAACAAGATAACAAAAGAAACACACTGAGATAAGTTTTCAAACACTATGGAAAGCCAAAAAAATAATACTAAAATTAAAAACTACAGGCTTTATGATTCAAGCAAATGAAAATGAAATTGCACGAACTTATATATTGAAGGTTAGGAAATACGAAAGCCAGCAACTCCCAGGCCCTTACCATCAACGTCATTAGGATTATGAGTAGGACTCCTTCTCCTCTTTATAGTTGAGGCTCCAAAGCAGCCACAACTCATAATGGTCCTGGTATATGACAACTACAGTCTGCGATCTGCATTAGATAACAATTTCAACATTACTGAAATGCCATTTTCTTGGCATATTTACTGCAGATGCTAAGAATGTGCATGGGTGTGAAAATAGATAGAAAGTAACAACGAATTTAGACAGATAATATGCCGCCCAAAAATTTTGCCATTCTCCACCCACTCATTTCAATCCTATCAAACATAGAATGCCCTAAAAGACAGCCATGCACAAGCGTAGAAACAGAAGCACAAGCAACGGCATGCAACAATTGATACCATCTTCAACTAACAAGATTCAGCATTCTTCCAACATGATCCGTGGGACTTATAATTCCTAACAAAGTGAAACAATTACTCAGAACAATCAATAGAAATTCCAAAAAGTCAACTGTTTTAAGTCGATAGTTTCTTATCCCTTCTTTCGTTCAAGCGAAGATTACAAAATGCACAGCGTCTTCAAATTGAAGCATTGAAACGAAACCAAAGGATACACAAACTACGCAGACGCTGACTAATCCTAAGTCATATTAAGCACGCAAAGTTCCCGTTCCGTCAATTCTGGACTTATCTATCCACGCGCTTCCTAGAGAAACCCCAATTCCAGCCATAAACCCAACCTGCTACGCGATTATGATTTAGGTCACCAGCTCATAAGCTAGAAAATCTCCATAAAAACTAAATTACTAGCAAATCAATCGTGAAACCAACAACGATATATCATCATATAACCGCCGAGACCAAAATAGTTTCCAGCTTGAAAAGGAAAAAACCGACGACCTCGTTGGTAACCCAATTCCGCCGGACTATGAGGTATGCCACTTTCAGCTCTTCAAGAAGGATGCAGAGACATTGGAGGGAAAAATGGAAACGGAGAAAATATACTTCTCTCTAGTGGTCAGGTATAATAAAAATAATTAATTAATCGATCATTCGTAGTTTTCTAACAAAGTGGTGGGCGATTTCAGTACCAGGTCGCAAGCTCGGACTTCTTCTTCCACTCATTGGGAGATTTCCCACCTAGATCCTGCCTGTAGCAGAAAGTGACCGTTTCCTTGTTCAGTTCAAACTTTTGCTACAAAGCTAAAATGCCTTCATAACCTTCTCGGTTTTTTTGTAGAAGCGTCGACCTGTCATTGGTTGGGTACCTTCAATAGCTATATTGAAGTAGATATGGCAGGTCTCGTGGGTTTGGGCTAACCCATTATGGATTGAGACTATATGGGTTCAGTTCTAAAAGAACTATATCAATATGGGTTGGTATAACTGGTGGGTTGGCAGTTTAGACGGACCAACCCATATTTTTTTTAATTTTTTTATATAATATACTAAAAATTGTTTTCTTTACACAAAACATAACTGATGATCATAAAAAAAGAGATATTCACCAAATTAATTATACCGAATAATCAAAAAGATGAAATTAAATTAAATTGTCAATTTTTATTTTTGGGAATAAATTAATTATTAAAAACCCTTAGCTTGTTAAAGCGCACACATGCACAGAGTAATAGAGCAGCTAGAGCACAGGAGTGGGGAGTGGGGAGTGGGAAGCATTCGTCCGAGACCGAGTGGGGCGTGGAGTCAATGGAAAGTGGAGCACTGGAGAGTGACAGTAGAGGAAATTGGGTTGCAATACCAATTTGGGCTTGACCATCTTTCAACTCTTGTGTCTTGCCTTGCCTCTTAGAGTCTTGGTGATTATATGAAAAAAAATGGGTCAATCCGCCAACGCGGTGGTCCAACCCACCACAGGTTGGGACCATATGGGTTCGGACCCAAAAGAACCGCTCCAAAATATTCTTAATTTTATCAAACTCAAACCGTCCATATTATCGGATTGGGCGGGCTCGACCCACGATTCCAATCCATATTACCAGCTCTACATTGAAGACTTCGGTCAGGGAAGGAAATATGTAGTCCTGTGATCTTTTAATGCAAGACCTGGACTAAATATGTACCTCCTCTGTTATCTAATTTAATTAAATTAATTAAGGGAGTTAATATGATGTTTAATATAAAATATATTTATTTAATTAAATTAAATTAGTTAATATGGTAGGGTTTTTTTTTAAACATTCTACTCATCTTATTTAATTTCTTCACTCACTTTCCTACTTAATTGCTAATCGAAGAAGTATCAATAGGGATAAATAAATAAAAATAACAAATATTAAAATTATGTTTTATATTTAAAAAAAATATAATATCAACTCTATAAATATATTTTATATTAAATATAAAAAAATATTTTAATCTATTTTAAAGTACATGTTATGCGGTTTCATTAAAGAACATTTTCAATGTATTCCCATTTATTATGAATAATCAGTTTAACTATTTTACAAATATCTTTAAATTAATTACTTAACTCTTATATTAAAGATAAAAATAAAATATAAATTAAAATAAAAAATGAACTGTGTTATTAAAAAAACAATCAAATTAAGTGGTCGTATTACTATTTCTGATCAAGAACATCAAGTTCCAGAAGGCACCTACGGGTGGTTAGTTAATATGGGTGTTACAAATTGTACAAACACAACGAACCTATGATGTTCATATTATGTCTTATTCTAAGTTTTTTCCCATATAAATTTACAGCCAGGCCTAATACATTGGGTCAGCGGGTTCATGATTCATAAAGGTAGGAGAATATGCTATCTCTAATTTTAAATATAAAGTTTAGTTTAAAAATAAATCTTAATCACAAATATAAGATTTTTTTAATTTTATTTTTACATTCATCATTTTTTAAATTATTTTTTTTAATTTACAAATTAATATATAATTTAATGATATATATAAATATTTTGGAGAGATCATGTTATATATACTGTGGTTAAATCATTTATTTAGTTTTTTTTAATCCTTATAAATGAGTCAACTAACCCTTATATTAAAAATAGGAAGTAATATTTGAGAATGTTGTGAAAATTCAGTCTTTCTGTAGCACAATTGTAAACCAAGTAGGTTGATTATTCAATATTCTTTTTTTTTTTACCAGCAAATTATTCAATATTCATAGTTTAACGTTAAAGGGAAATTCTGATGTTTGTAACCTTTTCAGACATGTGCTTCTTTTTTTTTTTAATTTTTTTTTCCCCTGAAGAATATTTTGGGCCAGCCTCCAAAGCGTGGCTGCGTGTGATGGAATAATTACTAAATTTCCCACAAACTGTACGAGGACAAGGAATAATATAGTATTAAATTTCCAACAATGAAGGAAAGGAATGCATGCACCTTTATTTATTTGACTTTTTCAGGAAAAAAATTGTTAAAAAAATCCATTATCACAAAATTTATAGGTATGAGATCCTAAAATTTATTTAAAGACTCCCGTATAACATATTTCAGCCGTGCTTAGTAAATAACTTATCTTTAATTATGAGTATAATAGAAGACATTTCTTAACCTTAATTGAGGTCCCTTGAAGAGAGTAACTAGATATGGTATTACAAAAAGGTCAGTTAATCCATCTTAACCTACCCTGACGGAAGTCTTTGAAAGAAAGTGTTCAGATAGTATTATTAAGAATGCGACTAATCTAATTCAACCTGATTGAGGTCTCTTGAAGAGGATTGAAAACTAACGATAGTTTTTTCTATCCCTACAGATCAAATCAGATATCTCTAGTTAAATAGCTAAGATACCTACCAACTTGGCTAACCTTGTGATTGGTGCAATTTTCTCTTCTGTTTTGTTTTTATTAGCACCCACGTTTATTTGACTTCTGCTTCAACAAGATTCTGTTCATAGTAGTGAACCGCCGGTCCAAGAAATGATATGAATCGAGCCATAGGTGACACTAATCAAATTTGGAAAAATCAACATCATTTTTTTATATATATATAATATACGAGTTACAAATATGAAGTCTGAAAGTAAGGGTTCACATTAATTTCTGTGACACCGCAATGTGTAATCGATCTAATTACCTAATAATTTGATTTTTTGTGAAAATTTTCTGAATAAATTATTTTTATAATTTAGTAGATGATAGCTGCCAATAGAAATTAATCTTGTTTGGAATTGTTTTTGTCACGTAAATTGAGATAAATCTCCTCTACATATTTATCTCGTAGACCGTAAAAACACCTCGTAGACCGTAAAAGTTACTTCATATTCCGTGAATTACAATTCATAAGCACGTATGAAGCTTCCATAAGTTATTTCAAACAAACTGTGATTTGTTTAATCGTGCTTTTGGGTATGCATAAGATTAAGTATTTGAATATAATCCTTAGCTCTTTTTTTTGGCCAAGTGTTATGATGATTTTCTTTCAAAATGGCCGTAGCTAAACAAGCCTCAGTAAACCTTTAAAATGGAGTGACATTTTATTTGCAATCAATCTATAGCATTGAAAAAAAAAAAGGACCGGACCGATCGGTGATCCGGTCCGGTTTATGGTAAAAACCGGTGAGCTGGTTCGAACCGGTCAGAACAGGTAAAACCGGTCAAAACCGGTGGTTTGACCAGTTTGCCTTTTTTTTTTAATAAAATATATATTTTTATTCTTCTATCTACTATTGGGCATTAGTTTTTAAGGAAAAATGAAAGTTTAAAGACCAAGATGAAGAGAAAAGTAAGTAAAAAAAGAATAAATCTAAAAAAATGATTTTGAGAGGATATAATAATTAATTAGTTATAGGAAAGGAGATGTCATTATATAAATATAGGCATCATAACTAATACTAATATATTTTAAGTATTTTTTACCTAAAGATCTTTATTTTAATCTATAGAAATTTAAAAATATATTAATATATATATTACCACTAATAAATTATAATATTTTAATATGACCGGTTTGACCACCAGTTCGACCACCGGTCCGACCCCGATTGAACCATTAACCCTTAAACCAGTGCTGTGACCGGTTCATTGATCGGTCCAGTTTTTTGATCTATAGTATATTCCATCCATTGGCAAAAAAAAAATTATAGTACATTCCATCAACGACAAATTCAATTGTGACCATCTTATGCAAGAAATGTCAACACAGATTTGCTATGAGGTCTGAAATAGTTAATTTAATTTAAAATCATTGGAATTATTTTAATCCAAAAACTGAGAAGAAAAATGTTTTTCAAATGTGAATATGAAGTTATGTATTATTTAATTTAAAATATATAATATTATTAGAAAAATTACATTTATGTCCCAAGTAAAAAAGTAAAAAAAATAATAATAAAATAGTTTCTTAAAATCTCAAAATTAAAAATACAACAAATCCATAGACTATTGTGTTTACATTGATAAGTCTATAAGTATTTGATAATTGAAATTTATTGTAAAAAAATCATATGGAACTTTAATGTAGTTTTAAGATTTTAAGGAACTATTTTATCTTTTTTTTTATTAAGGACCTAAATATAATTTTTTTAAGATTATTCGTATATTTATTACCCAAATTCCGAAATAAAATATATAAATTATATATCAGCAAAACGAGTTGAAGGAGAGACCAAATGGGGCCCCAGCCTCATCATCATTATTCTGCTATGATTTTTTATTTAATTGTTAGTAAAGTAATTATGATTCATTGATTCAAATGGGCCTCCGCATGGGTTTCTTGGCTTTCCGTCAATCAATGCGCGTCCGTGTAGAATAGGTAATCTCAATTCTCAGCAATTAACATCATGATATCGTCACCACTTCAAGCCAGCCAATTAAAAGGGTTTATTCTGGCGAAAAAAATAAATAAAAGGATTTAAATCTGGCAGAAGGGGCTGAAACATTATAATATGAAGGAGGGATTCCTCAGCCATACTATCTGAAACACAATTGTCACTCTTATCTTTTTGGGTAGGATTTAAGAAATATGTTTATGTAAATTAAGGTAAAATTTTTATCATATATTTATTTTATATATCATAAATTATATTAAAAAAATAATTTTTACTGTTAATTTAAACAATCATTAAAATAATAAATTTTTTTTTATATATATAAAAGAAGGGTAAGAAGCCCAATTACATCAACAAAATTAAACGATAGGGGAAATTAATCTCAAACACTCTTGGTCCACCCAAGACCATAGACAACAAGGGCATGCATCCAATATATTATATTTGGTAATGCTCATCTTTATTAAAATGATAGTCTCTGAATAGTACATGTTTGAATTAGTAATAGGGAAGTAGTTTTTTTTTAATGTGATTTTTGCAGAAGTCATATTGAAAAAAAATTATATTATAAATATGATTTGTGTTTTGATTGGTGATAGGAGAAGTAACTTTCTTTTAAACCCAGTGAAAAAAAGTCAGAAGCTACTTCAATGAGCTTTTAGGAAAAATAGTTTTTTTTTAAATCCAATAAATACTACCATATTCTCAAATAGGTCTGCAAATGCTAAATGAATTTTTACCCTTTAAATGAGATTTTTCAACCGCTTAATAGGTTTACAAACAGGCCTTATATCTTTTGAAAGTAGTGCCCTATTAAAAGGTTTCTAAAGGAGCAACAATTGTTTATTAGGCAATGAAATTGCCTACATAAACTTCCAAAATTGATCCACCTGTACAGTCGAATCAATGAAAGAGTTGATATAGTAGTTTTAACTTTTAACCCTCCTTTACCGTATATGCCCCACATAATATAACGGACTTATATTTAAATTTTTATTAAGAGAGGGGTAAATATTTACAGTGTATTTGTATTAGTTCTTGAAAAATAGTATATAAATAAAAAGTAATAAAAGTAATTTTAGAAAATAAATTATGAGCATAATAAATTATGTGGAAAAAAAAGAGAATGTTTAGATAATTATTATCATAATCATTAATAGCTCAAATATATATGTATTAATAAATTGTAGACACTAAAATTATTTTAAAATAGTAATTATCTAAAATAATTTATTTTAGATTGAAAAGGAGGAAAGAAAAAAAGACATCATGGGGTTGGAGAAATTATTAAATCATAATTATGGTTCAACAAACCTCTTGAGGGGGTGTTTTGCTTCATCAAAACGATACCTTTAGAGAAAAAAGTTTTTTGGGTTTTTTTTTAAGTGTTTGGGTCATTTTTTACCCATTCATAATTTTGACCACCAAAAGGTTTTTTTTTTTATGTTACCCAAACACAATCTTAATGCACAATAATATTTTAAATAGAATTCCATCTAATAAAGTAATAAATGTGTCAACTCGGAACCTTATATTTAAGAAAATTTAAAAGGATGGGTTTGGTGTTGATTATAAGGCCTTTAAGATTTTTGAACTTCAGCCTAAAGCTTGAAGATTTTTGAAACTTACATATTAAATTTTGTTTTCAAATTTAAGATTTTTTTTCCTGCTATCCTTTTTTATTCTGAACTTACTCATCTAATGCTCCTTTTTGCACGTGCTTTTCACAAGTGGTATTTTAATTTATTTATTAAGGACCGGAGCTAATATTTAGTAGGCAGAAAATAAAACAAATGAAAATGAACTAAACTTCATTTCCATTCTTAATGGTATTTTGGGTATTTCATATTTTATATATCATTTGCTGTTTAGATTTTTTATTTTTTCCCCATTGCATCCCAAATGGGACCCAGCCAGTATTTTTCTTTTTGATGTATTTATATATATACAAGAGAGGGCATGAGCCCATATTACATCAAAATAATTAATCTAAAAGGGGATTACATCCCAAACACTTGTTGACAACTAGAGTCCTAAATTTAGTCGGACATGATCTCAGCATAGCAGAATTACTTAATCCTTCTTTTGCAAGTGCATCTGCAACCCTATTTTGCTCCCTATATATATGCATCACACTTAATTCTTCAGGTTGCTTCAATAAATTTTGTATCTGCATAATCATCATACTGCATGCTGTGGAATCCACACCCTTCTGCAACATTAGAACCAAATTTTTTGCATCTGATTCTATGATCAACTTTGAAAATCCATATTCTCTAGTAAGAGTAAGACCTTTATAAATTGCCCATTCCTCTGCTTCTTGAACGCTGCACTTTCCAATAAAATGGGTGAATCCCACTTTCCATTCTCCATTATGATCTCTAATTACCCCACCACAACCTGCCTTACCTGAATTATTAGTGACTGCCCCATCAACATTTTACTTGACCCATCCTGAAAGTGGTGGCTGCCATGTTCGTTATGGAGATAGACAATTAATAACTGGAACTGGAATGTCCTGCATCTGAGTGAAGCTCCTCCAAATTTGTTGAATTATAGTAGAAGGATCGTGAGGCCTAGAGAAGTCAAGATCAAATATTTCTCCATTCCTCCATTGCCAAAGTTTCCATATAGAAACACCCCAAATAAGATGTCAATTGCCATCCTTAGTGACACCTAAATCCCTTTTTAGATTAAGGCCAAACCAGTCTCTTAATCAGCTTTAAAGAATTGCGAATTAAGCCTGGGATTCAATAGGTTACGCTATAAACTTCGTGCATAATTGCAATCTCAAGATGTGTAAAACATCCTCAGAAGCTTGTTCACAATAAGAACAAATTGGAGAGCAAGAAGACCACTTACTTCTCTATTCATTAGTAGGTAGCCTGTTGTTAAAGGTTATCCACATGAATACCCTTACCCGTTCAGCTCCACTCCATTTCCAAATATCTTTGTAAATCGAACACGGAACATTAGTAGATCCATTCTTTATAAGATAATATGCGCTTTTAATAGAGAAGGAACTATCTGATGTAGCACTCCAAGAAGGAACATCATTCCCTGCCTCCAACATTGGTGGCAATACAGATATTAATATGTGAAAAACATAGCCTGGGATAATAGAAGCTAGTCTCTAAAAATCTCAAGTACCAGAATCAACCCAATCTTCCATTTTACTCTCCTCCTCCTCCTGATTTAAAGGTCTCAAACAAAAATCTTTAATTTTGTTGTCCGAAAAAAGCCAATAATCTTTAAAGAAGTTTGTAGACATACCATCTCATTCCTAACTCCACTAAATCTTTCTACTGAGCAATAAACTTCCACAGTAATGAGTCTCCTGCATGTGCTTCAAACATATCCCCTTCATTTCTTAAAATGTACTTATGAACTAAAACATCTGCCCATAACCCAGTAGAGGCCATCACCAACTGCCATGCAAGTTTTGCCCCACATGCATTATTAAGAGAAGTCAGTCTCTTAAAACCCAGTCCACCATAGAGCTTAGGTAACACCAATGATCCCACCCGATAGGATGAAAAGTACGTCTAACATTATTTATTCCCCAGATGAAGTTACGTTGTAGTCTCTCAATTTCATTACACACAGCAACTGGTATTTTTGCAACTAACATGGGATAAAAGGGAATAGAGTTTAATACCAATTTAGCTAGTGTAATTCTCCCAGCTAATGATAAACAATTAGTTTTCCACGTTGAGAGCTTATTCTTGACTCTCTCAATAATATAATGGAAAGTATTTGTTGATTTTCTTCCTCTGCTAATTGGGAAACCCATGTATTTCCCAATTTCCGTCGATACCTTCATGCCAGTTTCTTCACAAATTAATCTTCTAGACTCCTTAAGCACTCGTAGGGAGAAGAAAATAGACGATTTACTTATACTTATATTCTCTCCTGAAGCTAAGCAAAATTTCTCAAGGCAGGACATCATACATGAAGCTTGTTTCACTGAAGCTTCCCCAAAAAGAAGTAAATCATCATCAAACATAAGATGTGATATTAAAGGGCCTCCTTTTGTCACTACAACAGGTTTCCAGCTTCCTTCATTCACTGCATCACTTATAACGTGTGAAAGTTTATCCATACACAAAACAAACAGAAGAGGGGACATTGGATCTCCTTGTCTAAGACCCCTTGAAGGTTGAAAAAATTCCGTTTGAGACCCATTCCACAATACATTATATGATATTGTAGAGACACAATTCATAATAAGGTTGACAAATTGTAATTCTAAACCTGCTTCTAATATAACCTGCTCCAAAAAAATCCCATCGAATTCTATCGTAAGCCTTCTCCAAATCAATTTTCAAAGCCAACAAACCTTTTTTTCATTTTGCTTCTTCATTATGTGCATAATTTCCTGCCCTACAACAATGTTGTCTTGTATATGCCTTCCTTTGATAAAACTAGATTAGAACGGAGAAATCAACTCATCCACAACTAATCCGATTAGTAATTATCTTCGTAATACACTTATAATGGACCGTACATAGAGAAATCGGTCTAAAGTGAAGTACATTTTCAGGTGAATCTCTCTTAGGGATGAGCGCAATCAGTGTCTTATTAGCCTCTTGCAATACTAGCTTACCTTCAAACACTTCCTTCACGAATTTGCATAATGAATTCCCTACACAATTCCAATTGGCTTGGTAGAAGATCGGGAAAAACCCATCATAGCCAGGGGACTTATAGGCTCCCATTGAAAACAAAGCATTCTTGATCTCTTCTTCGGATGGTACACAGTGAAGCTGTAAGGAATTAACATTTTTAACAACTGGAAAAGAAGCTCCAATTTGAAGATTACAACTATTTCTAACCTCCATATTATATGAGGATTTGAAATACTGAGTAACTAGAGATTTGAGATTCTCCTCATTCTCAATCCAATCACCATCATCATTTTTAAGAGCTAATACTATGTTTCTTCTTCTTCTCATACTAGCATTTAAATGTTAATAACGGGTATTCCTATCTCCTTTCGAAATCCAATCAGCTCTTGACTTTTGGAACCATTTGATTTCTTCATTCTTCAATACTTCCTCTAATTCATCCTGGAGACTTTTTTCCAAGTTACATAAGAATGATGAATATGGGTAGGCCTGGGAACTCTGAATACCAACAAGTCTTGCCAAAAGAATTTTTTTTTCTTCTCAACTAAACCAAAGACTTCTTTGTTCCAATGATATAAAGCAAGTTTAAGGTCCTCAAGTGCATAATTAATATTGCCATCACCCATCCAAGAACTACTTAAGAAATCCTTGAAATGATCATGAAGAAGCCACATCGCCTCAAATCTAAAAGGTTTAGCACCCTTATTTTGACTAAGATTATTACATAGTTGCAGAACAATAGGATTATGATCTGAGAATCAGGTTCGGGGAAGTACCTTTAAGATGCTATCAGGAAATTGAGCTAGGAAGTGTGAATTTCCAAAAGCCCGGTCCAGCCTCTCAAACAATCTCGCGAACCCAGCAGTTTTCAGTCCCTTCCAAGTAAATCTGGGTCCTGTAAAGCCTATATCAGTCAGATTGCAAGCATCTACTTGGTCTTGAAACCATTGCAGTCTTGAAAAATTACAGGCTGTACCACCTTTCCGTTCACAAGGAGACAATATATCATTGAAATCACCCAAAACTACCTACGGTTCTGATATTGAAGAGGAAAATGATAATAATTTTTCTCGAAGGACTTGCCTTAGGTTAGAGTGAGGAACTACATAAATAGATGTTAAATAAAACTGAAGTTTACCAGATACTACACATTCAAAGTGTAAGAATTGTCTATCACTTTTGTTCAACTTCACTTTAATTTTGGTACTGTTCCAAGCCACCACTAAGCCTCCTAACTGACCCACACTGGGCAACATTTCAATTGAATCAAAACCCAATTTTTTGAGGTGCTTAAGGCGTGATTCCTGTTGACACCTTGTTTCTAATAAAATAATCAAGTTGGGTCTTGGGCCATTATACACCAGTCTTAAATTCTTTAGAAGCCCGCTACTACAGGCTCCCCTTGCATTCCAATAAAATATATTATCCATAAAATAAGATAATAAATTATTCATCAGTAGCCAATTATTCTTTTTTTTATAACTGTCTATTAGCCTATACGATTAATGCAGAGTTGGCCTAAAAAGTTCTAGTTTTGGTCCAGTGTAACTTGGGCCAATGTCTTCTCGTGGTCCATTTTTCTCGATAACTTTTAATGTTTACCCAATAAAAAAAATAATGAAATCAATTACGACTCGTGCCAAATTAAAAAAAGAAAAAATACTATAAAATCTCAAGAAATAAATATAACTATTCAAAAGTCTTATAACAACTTAGCATAATGTAATGATAAGTTTCAATATAAAAAATGAGAGCAGATTTATACTGCTTATTTATCGTTACAATTTTTTGGGAATTTGTAATTCTCCCAAAATAAATCAATTATGAATATGCATATATGGATCAAACTATAAAACATTGAAGTTGCAAAAAACCCTTAGGCATAGTGGCACAAGATGTGCCTTTCGTGGCATTAGGTATAGGATTCGATCCCTATAACCCTATAGGCACTTCAATTGTCATCCAAATTTAAAAAAAAATGTGGAAGTCATTTTATAGCACCAAGAAAATAATAAAAGCTTGAAGACAAGTGATAATAAATGGAATCAAAATATCAATGAAATTAGTTACAGTGAGATTGGCTAGTTTCTCAAAGTGTGCCATACCGTTGAAGATAGTGCTCACATATAGGGCCCATTTGGTATAATGGAATTGTACCCATGGAAATGAAAATGGAGGTCAATTCTATGCTTAAAGCATGTTTGGTATGATGAAATTTAAAAAATAGTTCATTTCCATGTAAAACTAATTGATGCCAATTTCATCATAAGGGTTCCATAAAAAATGCTAAGTTTTGTAATTCCATCTGCCTATTTCCAGACACTGCCTTTCACTTTCAACTTCCTTAGCAACCATCTCCTCTTGCCTCTCGACTCGTTGTTGGTGGCCTTCTTCCCCATTGATCACAATTTCCATAAACTTTATTCTCCACCCACTGCACCTACAAGCAACCTTCTTGACTCCATCTTCTTCCTCATTCCTCTAACCTCCATTAATGAACCATGGCCGACATGTATCTTTAGCCATACAAGATTGACGTCGCCCCCAACCTCCTCCTCACATTTTCTCCACTTCTTTGACTTCTTTGGCTCAGTTACTATCACTAGCTTCAACTTCAACTTTGACTTCTTCTTTGATGGATCTTTAACTTTCCGGCACAAACTTATGATTCTTCTTTGGCTTCAACTTCTCCATCTTCTCTGCCTTCAACTTTTTCGTAGCTGCAACTTCCCACTGCCAGCAATGTTTGACTTTTTATATCTGCAACTTTGTAAACCCCTAGATTTTCTTTGATTTTGTAGATCTATTTGAGTTTTATGTGATTTGGCTTTTGTGATTTGTACTTCTCATACTATTTGTGATTTTTGTTGTTTCATAGTTTCCATTTTTGATGCTTTATTCATGGTTGCCGGATGCATAGTGTGAATCTTGCTGGTGGTCGGAAGTTAATTAGAAGAGGAAGGTTGAAGGTTTTTTTGTTTAAAAAAATAATTACATGGGCATTTTGTTCTTTTGATATAAAAATTAAGTCTTATTTCCATAATATATTAAACATACTTTTAAAAATCATATCCATACCAATCTCTATATCTATTTCTACTTTCGTCAAAATCAAAATCAATTCCAGCGTACCAAACGGATCATTAATGTTCGATAAAACTTGGAATGTGATTGCGCTCACTAATAAAATGGAGTTATGTACTCCTTCCTATCCTTTTTATAAGTAACATTATTTTTATTACGCAAAAACAACTAGCGGTTAAGTTTAGTTAAAAATTATAAATGTGTCAAAAATGTTATGTTTCTTCTAAATATACCTCTATTTGTGAAAGAGCGTATGAAAGAGAATGAGTAACAAATATGAGAGAGTATAAGTATAAAATATGAGGGAATGTATAATAAATGAATAAATAAAAGATAATTAATGATGAGTGGGGGATAATTAATATAAAGATGTGTATTTAATAGGGGTATAAAAGGAAAAAAGTAGTTTAAATTTTGAGACGTAAAAAAAAAATACTTATAAAAAGGATCAACCAAAAAAAAAATACTTGTAAAAAAGAAAGAAGGAAGTAGTTATAAAAATCTTGAGAGGGGCGAACACTTGTCTTAATACTACTAAGTTAT
This sequence comes from Albizia julibrissin, assembly GCA_037074505.1. Lineage (NCBI taxonomy): Eukaryota > Viridiplantae > Streptophyta > Magnoliopsida > Fabales > Fabaceae > Albizia > Albizia julibrissin. The sequence continues at coordinate 40,860,758 of CM073479.1, forward strand.
TTGTTATTAAAACAAATACAATAAAACACTTCCCTCCCCAAATCCCCTTCAATATCCATGTAACAAAAAATAGTCTTAATTTATATTAAAAGAGAAATTAACTAGATGGCAGGTACTATTTTAGTTAAAATGCGGGACTCATGTATTACTGAAGGGAATCTTTTATGGGGCAAATTAGTTAAAAGCATCTATTTCAAAATTTTATAACTTAAAAGGGACTTAAATTTGAATATATCCAACTCTTACAAATGACTTTAGTTCTGAACAATTTTTGTATATAGTTGAATATAGATTGCACATGTGACATAGTTAAAAAATATGTTGCACCAGTTGAATATGAGTGGCACTATGCCTTTCTAACTATTAAATTTTTTAAAGAGCTGCTTTCAACTAATTTTTTCTTTTCCGAATTATAAATTTAAAATAGCTATAGTGTTTGAAGGATTGGCATGGGACCCTGTAACTGTAAATGTGGTCATCATGGCTTGAATTATGAGGTTGGAAAATTGTTTAGGCCCATTTGTTAAGCAAAAGAGGTGCGAAGTAAATGCAACATGAACAAGTTTTTTTATCTGGAACATAATTTTAGCTTAATTTTTTTGAGAATTCAAGTTCCCCGGCTCATCAATATTTCTTTAAAGGTGAAAAGATAGGATCCCACAAACATTGATGGAAACCTAAGGCCCAGTTTAGTATGTGGTACTAAACTTTGATGGCTTATGATTGTGACTGAGATTGATGTTTTAAAAATATGTTTGGTATGAAATAATAGTTGGAGGGAATAATTTCATTAATCTTATTTAATAAATAATCACTAATTATAAAAAGACTAAAATACTCATACCCTAAATCCCACACTTAATCTACACTCTACAATTTAGATGCAAACTCCACCTTTACCGGTTGTAATTATGTGAAGTTATGAGCCTACATGTCTGAGAGTATTTATTTAAAGCATGTGGATTATGTCGTAGGTGGCCAGGATTTGCACAAATCGTCGCGAAGCAGATGAATCACTACTTGAGTCCGCAGGATCGATAGTATCCGATAAGAGAAATCAGATTTCTTACTTTAGCTTCAATATTAAGTGAACGAAATTTAGTGCAAAGAGCAGATGTTGCGCGTGTTCATGAACACGAATTGGAGTGAACGAAGAACTGTTGGCAGTATTTCTCATTTAGGGTATTCTCATTTATTGCTTAGATTCACCGGTATTCCTTTTATTAAACTAATGAATGATTATGTCGTTGGTTAAAAAAAAAAAAGGAGAGAGTCATTATGTGAGAGAGATTGATTCTAGGTTAAAATCAGGGGTTATTTTGTCCGAAACATATTTTAATCAAGGATATTTTTGTCTCTACAATTTTACAGTCACATGATTAAAAACACAATACCAAGGGGAGGTGACTTTACAACAATCTCACTTTCGTGGTATTTCTAATCCCTGGTTATCTATAGTCCCTCATACCAAACGATATATTCTGACTCAATCCCTGATTCAATCCTAGTCTCTACCTCCTAATACTTCGTACCAAATAAGGCCTAATTTCCTGTGCGGGAAGGAAGATCCGAAATACAAATATACCATTGAAAAATTTAAATTAAAAGGTAAGAATCCTGAAAAATTTAAATTAAAAGGCGGGCATCATGAAAATTAATATAGGGTCAAAAAGAATTTGCTTAGCAAATTCGAATATGATTAGTAAATTTCAGGATTCCCGTCTTATAAATTCGAATTTTTTTAACAAATTTGAATTTCATTCTATAGAAATTTTTTTTCAATTTCATTAATAAATAAAATATTTTTTTATTTAAATTATAAATTATTTAATTTTAAATTATTGTACTACTAATTATTTAATATATAAATTAAATAAAATTTTGATTAATATATAATTATTAATTTATTTTGAGGGTAAAATGAGTATCTCTATTTTTTTTCCCCAAGTTCCACTCTCAATTTTCTTCATACCAAATAACCTATCTTTCTTTAACTTATCTTCCATCATCCCTTCCTTTCCTTTCCTTTCTTCAAGTTCATATCCTTTCTCAAATTTTCCTCGGATAAAACGGCCCTTAGAGGATCCAAGTTGGATTGCTGGTATACTATTATCTCCGGTCTTAAACATAAGATACAATTGGTTTTTTTTGGGAGATTAAGGAATCTAATTAAATTATTTATATTTATCATATTTTCTTCAAACTGATTTATCTAACTTATAAATTGATATATAATTTAATCATATATAATATATGATATAATTAAATAAATTTTTTAACCTCTTTAAAAAAATTAATTAGATTTTATATTTAGATAAGAGATACTACTATTTAATAGGGTTTTTTTTTCTTGGACAAAACTATTTAATAGGATTTACATGCACCTTCCTTTCTGTTGGGAATCGTACACGCGGCGGAAAAATTAACCGTTTAAAAATCTCGAATCCAAATCGTGGATCTATCAAAGACGTCTAAATCGAGTAGATAGAATAGTACCTTTATGTTTCTCGTGCTTTCGATCTATAGGAGTCAACACCTCTGATCGCCTCCCTCTACCGGTATCCACACGAACAAGACCCAATTCGGTAGCGTGCTAGCGCCTCTAAGATGCCACTCTAGGGTTTCTCGCGGCTCTCCAAGTTCTTCGTACGGCCTAGGGTTTTCTAGCCCTTCAAATTTATATCTGATGTGGGCCGTATTGGAATCTCAAAATCAATCTTAATTAATTTGAAATTCAAATTAAATCAAATAAATCTGATTTGATTAAATCTGTCAAACAGATTTAATTTATCATATTCATTTAATTTAATTAAAGAGCCAATATATTTAATTTATCTTTATAAATCAAATCTAAGATATGATATCTGTATTAGCTTTAATTATTTAATTTATTTGATAAATTAAATATAAAACTAACATCTTATAATAATATTATAATCTATATATATTATTATTATATATTTTTTTCGAATATATATATATATATATATATATATATATATATATATATATATAATTCATTCACCCTAGGTCAAATATTATATTCATTGAATCTTAGACACATCTTAGATTCAATGAATCTGGACATCATAGCTCGTGTTGGGCTATTCTTGTGTGCGACCCTATAGGCCCACATGAAGTTGGCAGTGGGCCAAAACTATTCTAGCCCACAAGTCGCAAGCGGCCTCTAGCAAGACATTGCGACTACCCAATTCACATGAGGATCGATGATACGATGCAACCTTTTATACAACCATGTCACGTCCCTTTTTGTCACACGATATTTCGGTCAAGGATGAGGCATGGACAACGTCATCCTCCTGTTCCTGACCATCACTTTCCCGATTCCTGAGTAGCCTGAAATTAGAAATGGAAACTCCTTCCCATTACAGTATGGTCATACATTTCTCAGACTCACTCATCGAGGGGCCCAGTAATATCTCTCACTAATGTGAGGGACAAATTCCATCTTGATCACTCACATTCCTTTTCATGAAAACTCCTAAGCCCGATTGTAGCCTTTATCATCACCCGGTCAAAGGTGACTTTTGACTAGGTCAAAACTTAGCAAGTTTCATGCAGGAATCTATGATGATCTCAGGTAAGAGGGCTCTGCGACATGATTATATGTATGAGATAAACTTATGACTTAATCCATGCAACTTTCTCATAGCGGGTCGGTCCAGCACCTTATACTCATATAAGTGCCTAAGACTTTGATTTGTATCTCTATACCTCATCAAAGTCATACTGGTCTTATTTCATCTTTGCTCCTGCATAGATAATTGACTAGGGACATTTAGGATAATCTTTATAGTTCATCTAAGGATACAATTATCATAGTAAACATGCAAATGATATGATAACAATAAAGAGAAATTCTTAAATAACAATAATATTTAAGGTACAATGATTGGTCCCTAGGGCACAATTTTCAACACTTTCCTAATCCATCCTCGTGTCCACGTCCACTGGTTTGTTCTATAAAAAATTCAAAGCTTATCGACCAAGCCTTGGATACAAAGAATCTGCTTTCTTTGATGTCACTTCCCTTTTTGACACGGTTCTTGACTTTTGTGCTCACATACTCCACCTCTTGTCTAATGTAATACATTAATTGGAAACAGTGATAAATTTCAATACATGGAGCCTATTTGGATGAGCGGTTTTAATCTGATTTTTATAAATTTAAGATAAGATAAAAATTAGATTTTAAATATAATTTATGTTTGAATTGATAATAATAGAAGTGGCTTTTTTTTAAATTTAGACTTGTTTGAATTATTATTTAAAAAGTAAGTTTAGATAAAAAATAACTAAAAAATGCATGAATCTTATTGAATACTACATACATATATTATTTGTATATAAATTATTATTAAAAAAATATAAAAAACACTAAAATACTTAATTTTACACACACACTATGTTCAATGCATAGTATATATAAAAAATGAAATCCACAACCCATAATGTTGTGTTCTATGTTTCGGAGAAAAAAATGCTATGTACTACGTTCAACACTCACCATCAGAAGCCACTATTGAAAGCCAAGTATTTTGGCTTCTTCTTATAAGCCACTTTTAAAAGAAAAGCATAGCTGACCAAAATATGAACCTAAATATCATATAAAGTAGCTTTTCTTCTCCCATTGTGCTTTTTTCTTGCCCACCAAGTCTTTTTGCCCTCTCAGCGTCTTCCCAAACAAGCTCATGCTTGTCAATTAAAGAAAGTAGGAGTTAACATACGAGTTTCAGTATATCTGACATTTAGCTCGCTTCCTTAAAAATAAGGTTAGAGATTCGATTTTTGGTGGTGTATATGGAGAGGATCTTATGACTAACATTAAAACTCTTTTAAGAAGTCTACCATGTAAGGGATTATTTATGCCTATCGGCAATGATACCTTGAGCCCACAGAAAAAAAAAAAGAAGAAGCTAGGAGTTAAATAAATAATTTTGTAGATACTACAAAAAATTAGTTAAGTTAGTTATTTCTAAAAAAAAATATTTTTTATGACAGTATAAAATGCACATAAATTTATAGAGCCTACAACTTTATAAGTGTATAGGCCATATCAAATAATAAAGAGTGAGTAAGATATCACGCCTTTTGTACCAACAATGTAGTTAAATAGTAATTTTACACTTTTGCTTAAATTGAGTCAACACAATTTAAATTATGATAGGAGCAAAATATAGAGTTTAAGGCTCCGGGGCAAGATAAAGTTTGCTTATTTAAATTTATCCGAAACACCATATTTAATTATTTGTGCTGGAACAATCACTCAATAAAAATCTATTTATATATGTAATTAATAGAAATAGTTGAGGCAAAATTATGAATATAGGAGAATTAAAATAAACCCCATAACTAACCACTACATTTAAGATTAAACAAAATCACTTAAAATACACTATTCATATAAGCACTGAATATACATTATAAAAGTTTTATCTTTTTAAAATTTACTATCTTCCGTGCTTAATATAAAATTTACTCTAATAAAAAAATTCAACTATAAAATAAATCTCATATTATATACTCACTGTTACTTTTTGAGAAGTCTTGTTGAATCTGAAAAAAAAAGAAAAGTATTGTTGAATATTATTATTATTTTTAAATTTTCTCCTACTCTTTTTCAGAGATAAAAGGAAAAAGGCCAAAGGCAATTCTGTTTTAAAAGTTTTCATCCAAGGGTAATTTTGCACCAAAAGTTTTTCGAGGGCAATCTTGTACCGGAAGTATCAGAAAGGGAGCAATTTTTCCCTATTCATTATCCTAGTTAATTTTGATTGTTAGTTAATTAAATATGCTGAGTTGATAGTTTACATGTCATTCAAGTAATTTTTGTTAAGGTGTAAATTTGCACTGCAAGTTCATAGGCCATCTACTTCATGAAAAAGACTTACATACTCTAGGAGTGCCACATCATCTAAACCCTGTCAAATAAAAATATAACAGCTTAGATCATTTTAAACATACTTGACTGATGTCTCATTTAGAAAAAAAATAAAATTTTATCTTGCTTTTTTTAAAAAAATTAGTTGATAATTTTGTTTTAGTTATTTTTTTCAAATTAAGATGTTTTTTTCAAAAAAGCAAGATAAAATTTGAATTTTTCAATTCGATCATTAGCCAACTAGGATTAAAATGATATAAGTTGTTATGTTTTCATTTGACAAAATTCAAATGATGTGGTACACATAGAGTATATGAGTATTTCTCTCTACTTTGTGTTTTTTCAAAGATATATTTTAAACCTTTGAAGTAAATTTGCATCTTAACAAAAATAGTATGATGATATATGAATTATCAATTCAGTATATTTAATCAACAATGGTTAAAATTAACTAGAATAAAGATAAATGATCAAAATTGGTCCATTTTTTTTATATTTTTACGGCAAAATTGACCTTTGGTGCGGGAAAAATGCTACTTAGCCCAACGGGCTCTCATATTTCCGCTTAATGTTAATTTAAACATGAAACCGATCACAATCTATGCAAATGTAAGGTGTTCTCATATTTCCGCTTATATGAAATGATCACAAGCATGCGAATGGCGATTAGTTATGGTGGAAATTGAGGGCACCAAAGTTACGCGATTGATTCGAAACCAAATCAGAGGGACAAGGACCGGGAAAGTCGCAGCAAAATCATCACAAAATTGAAAGAAGTGAAGTGTGAGTGTGACCGTGTGGGCATTCTAGAGAGCGAAGCTGGGAGACAGATCACTCGCTGACGACGACGATTTGTTCTACCCTGCTCTTCTGTTTCGGCCATTTTTAATTTTCCCTCCTTGCTTTGCCGCAATATTTAAAGTTGACAAATCAGTCTCCCAAAGCAACACTCAACTGCCATCCACCAACAAAGTAAAAGCAAAAGAGAGCGAAATCTCAAAAGGCATTGACGCCATCTTTGTGTGCGTGTTTGTGCGAGGATTCTATTCCCCCAGCTACACAAAACCTGGAATCGCACCACCACGCAAAACCCTAACCCCAAATCCTATCAAATCAAAAGCCCTTATAATAAACAATTATAACCCCGAATATCCCCAAATAGCCCTCCACGCCCACCCCCACCCCCACCCCCACTCACACTAATCTCTCTATCTTTAACAGTGATATCTGTCGCCTTCAATTGGGACTTTCCACCACTACACCAATTTTTTTGTCCTCTCTCTTGTCGCTATCTCTATTGGGTTATAAAAATTGGGGTATGAATCAAATTTCTGGGACAAAGGAGCCAGAAGACGAGCCCGTGGCTCAGTCCCAGTCCCAGTCTTTGCCTCAACCTGAAGTCCAGGAGGTTACCAAGGGTTCGGACAAGACTGAATCGGTGGGTGGTGAAGAGGAGGCCGTGGTGGAGGAGAAACCAGTGATCGATCCAATGGAGGAAGATCCTGTGAGTTCTGCCACTGTTTTTTGCATCAAGCTGAAGCAACCCAGGTCCAATTTGCAACACAAGATGAGTGTGCCGGAACTTTGTCGCAATTTTAGGTATGAACGGTGGAAAACAGTAAGGATTCTGGCTCAATTTCATGCATTTGTTGATGGGTAGTTTTGAACTTCCATCAATATTGAATTTTTTCGTGATACAGGTTTCTTCTGGCTTCATCCCTCCTGTGTAGTATGACATTTCAAGTGAAGTGCATCTATTTATTTATTACTTATTGAATAAATATAGAAAATTGAGAAATGCTTGAATTGTAATTTATAAAAATCCATTACACCAAACATGTGTGAAATGGAAATCTTGATGATGAATACTGCATGGAGCTGCTTTCAGGCATTGGAGGGGAAAGTTATATTAGAAAAGTGTGCAAGCTTAAAAAGTCCTTAGATGGGATAGAACAATCATGAATGATTAGGCTACTTGATTGGCTCACAGACTACAAGGAAGTGTTGATGCATCCACGGACAGTCCAACCTCACTTTGTTTTTAGGCATTCGCATGATGGACAGATGATCATTCTGATTGTGAATGTGGACTTCATTATATTAACTTGCGATGGCATGGAAAAATGGAGTTAAGGAGTGTTCTTTGAATAGGTATTCAAAATTAAGGACTTTGGGCAACTCAAACATTTCTTATTTATGGAATTATGGAAGTGGCAAGCGGTGAAAGAGTTATCCTACTTTCCTAAATAAAGTACTACTCCTTTGAAATAAATAGGAATACTCAGTTGCAAACTTGCCGAAACATATAGATCTTAACGTGAAAATAAAGGAAAAGGCAATGGATGAAGTTCTAATAGACAGCGGAAGATCACAGTGATAAGTGGGAAAAGACATACTTTTCGCTCAAAAGTCTAGGTATATCTTTCTTAGTGCTTGTTTGGAATAATGATTGGAGTCGTCAAAAGTAGCTTTTTAATTATACGAGTTAAGTATGTGAGAGAAGTTTTATCTCGATTTACTTGGATAAGCACTTTTAGAGATCCCAAACAAGCACTTAGTAGTTCTGATATATTAGTTTTTGCACTCTCAAATAGAAGAACACCTGAATATATTATGTCTAATTTTATGACATTAGATGCACCTGGAAAAGGCTTTTTTGTTTTTTTTTTTGTGTTGGGGGTGAGGGGGACTAATGTGTACGGAGGTTTTTATTAATGCAAAGTGGTTAGGTTTAGCTGAAGATAGGAGGTCCGCATAGCTACATCTAGAAGCAGAATCTAAAACTATTGTTCAAGGAATTTGGGTGCTAATTTGGTTGAAAAGGCCAATGGAAGATCTTGAAATGCTAAATTTAGGTCTGCTGAAGCTTTAATGCGACACTAAGGTAGCAAAATGTATTGCTTACAACCTGTTCATCATGATTGGACCAGGCATTTTGAGGTAGATTAATGTTTCTTCAAATAAAGGATAGAAGATGAGGCAATGTTTACGACACCTATCTGCCTGTGAAACAGCGAGTAGCAGGTATACTAATTAAATGGGTACCTCAACCAAGTGTTTCAAGTGGAGGTTGATAAGTTGAGAATGACTCACATCTATTTGCGAGGTTGATTGGGAGAATTGCCTACTTGTCCTGTTAATTGTCATATTCTTCTTATTTCTAGGAATTATTTGAGGAATTTTTATTTCCTTTTCTGGCTTCATTTATTTTCAGTTGCTTCCTTGTCTTTTGTCATTTGTTCCGAATGTGTAATGTCTCTTCTTTAGGTAGTTTATTTTGCATTGGATATTTCTAGTTATTCTGGAATTATATTCCCTGGAATAATGGGATTTTTTGGGTAATTATTAGTATTTGATTATCATTTATTTTCCTTTGACGTGCCCCTTTTTTTTGTTTGTTTGTTCAGATTTGGCTAGATTATTGTTAGGTCTTCATTCATATGCTGATGTACCCAGACTGAGTCATTGAATACCCCTTCCACTCCTTTTTACTAGACAAAATTACCTAACTTATACATCCTAATAAAATAGATTTGACTAGTTTTTGTCTTAAAATTTTTTCCATCTTTCCACTTCTTCCCTCCATTAATGTTCATCATTTTTTTTTTACTTTACACCAAGGTGGGGCAAGCCGTTTTCTCATTGATTAGGGGCACTTTTGGAAAAAATAATTTCTCCTAACATTTTGTAGGTAGTCTTATACATAGGAACATCACACCCTTCAAGATGTTGTCTTATAAGCTATAATTAGGAGGAGAGAGAATATGAGAATTAGAATACCAGTTTCTGGGGCTTGTTCAAGTTTCTTCTATGCTTTTAAATTTATTAGGAGAGAAGAAACAGTTAGGATATTTTATTGTCATGTCTGAGTGAAACTGAGTGGATCAACATATAGATTTTATCTCACAACAATGCCTTAGATATTATAAAGGTCCTTAGATTATGTACAATCTGTTGGTGTACAATTTTAAAATTTCTATTCGTATTTTGATGACTCTGTTACGTGATTTTTTTTTTTGTGTGTGGCTTTAAGCTTTCTATGCTATGTTTAATCTGCTGATAAGTTGTTGAGCAAAACTAATATATCTTTTTTATTTAATGTTTTGTTTTTGGTTTTTCCCCAGTGCTGTTTCTTGGTGTGCAAAACTGAATGCCATAGCTTGTGCTGCTGAAACATGCGCCAGAATCCCAAGGTTAGTGGCCCAATCTGGTCATATTATCTGCCTGAAAATCTGTTATTGGATGAGTTGTTTCATTAAGTGAGAGAGTTTCTGTTTGGAGGGTTAGGGCTGCTAATGTGCCTCTCTTTAATGCTCTCTGTAATGCCCCAACCTTCAAAATGTTTAATCTTGTTTCTTTTGATCATTAGATTCTACTTAAAATAAGTGACATTTTGATATTTTGTGGGCATGAAATGACACGGTTTTGAATTTTTTTTTGAGTTTTCAAAGAAAAAAATACCCTAAAATCAATTTTTATTTTTTTTGAAAAAATCATGAAAAATTCAAAACGCACCGTTTCATGCCCACAAGATATCAAAATGTCACTTATTTTATGTAGAATCTAATGATTAAAATTTAAAAGAAACAAGAAGAAACATTTGAATTTTTGAGAAGTTAGAGTATTACAAATGGCATTAGAGAGTACTAGAGAAAGGCAATTTAGAGGTCCCAAGCCCCTGTTTGAACAATTGATGACGAATTATGCATTAAATAGTATAAGATTTAATGTCAGAAATTCTTATTATATTCACAGATGCATTCGTACACTTTATAGAAGTACAGACCCTAGTTTTCTGTTAATACTAGGATCTTGCCTTGATCACACAATCATTAGAAAATCAGAATAAATCTGAACAAATGTCCTATCTTAAATGCTAGGTAAGCCGTCGGACTTGGATATAATAAACAGAGTTTAAACCCTACCCTGAAAATAAGAGAACCATAGGCTTGGCCCCAATGGGCCTCTTTCAGCGTCAACAAAGAGCAAAAGAACTAATAAGAATGAGAAATTTTTTTGTGGTCTGTTGGACTTGTTTGAAACAGGCTTGTCCATACATTGAAATAAGGTGAGCCTAATTATCAGCATATACTAAATACTAAAAGTGCCTATCGTATTAATTCAAACTCATTGAATTTTTGGCAAGGCTTATGTGATTTCTATCCCTGCTCAAGCATGTGTTGTTTATCCAATACATTGGTTTGCTGACGCTGCTTTATGGTTGCTTTTGTTAGTAATTTTACGATGTCAATTTATTATTTGTTTGTTTTTATGTAGTTCGACTACCAACCCCCCATTTTGGATCCCTATACACATTGTGATCCCAGAGAGGCCAACTGAATGTGCAGTGTTTAATGTCATAGCAGGTATATTGATGTCACTGCTTTCTTCACTAACTCTAGGGTTTTTTTTTTCTTTTTTGTAAAAATCTAGGTGTTTTCTTTTGTTTTGCCTTGTGGTGTTGTTTTGATCTTATTCTTTGCTTGGTTTATATGCAAAAAATTATACTGCTTACAATCATTATTTTTCCATGTAACCATTGTGCGAATCATGCTTGTGATTAATTACGTACCTGTTGGAATCTGATGAAATAGAAAGAAACAAAACTGAGCCTAAATAATACATCTAAAAATTTGGAGCTGCAACAGAAAAAGGTAATCTGTTGATACATTCCTTCCTTCAAGTATGAGAATGTTTGCTGTTACTACTTGATGGGTAATGCATCACTTGGGGATGTCATTTGGTGGCACGGTTACAATATGCTATTGTTAAATTCTGAATTGTTGTAATGTGTTATTTCTCCATTGTTCATTTTTATTAAAAACTTTGATGCATGTTTTAATAATTGGGACTCTTGCATATGTATATTCTTAGATATTTGATTGGATGCATGCTATACCTTTTGCAGATTCTCCTCGAGATTCTGTTCAGTTCATTGAATGGTCTCCTATTTGTTGTCCACGTGCATTATTAATAGCTAATTTCCATGGGAGGGTGACTATTTGGACTCAACCATCTCAAGTAAGCATTGTTGATCTCATTCTTAATGCTTTATAACTGGATGATGCTTTGCAAATTTTCTGGCTTAGGGTTTAAGTTTTATTCAGTACCATGTTTTTTTTGGTTGAATCACTAATTTCAGTTGTATAATCCCATCTGGTTCCAATTTCTTAAGCTTGTTATTTGCTGCAAATGTATATATATTGTTAAATCGTATTACTTAATCTAATACTTTTTCCATTGGCTGGTTGTTTTTCCCCCAAAAAATCTTGATGTTAAAGGACTTAGTTGTACAATATAGCTCGGGGTGGAAAGAGCATAATTTAATTGACTCTGTCTTTTGGTTGACCTTTTGTCCACATTCTCTTTTTTCTTGCCTTCACCATTCCACAGCTTCACTTCAGTTTATGCATGTTACTGATTCTTATCAAGCTGGTTTATTGTCTGGCCATTCAGGGTCCAGCTAATCTTGTGCATGATACTAGTTGCTGGCAGCGTGAGCATGAGTGGCGGCAGGATGTTGCAGTTGTTACAAAGTGGCTATCAGGGATGTCTCCGGTATGCAGTTAATTTCTCTTCTCTTTGCCAATCTGATAATTAAATGTTCTGAAGACTCAGAAACTATTGCTGTTTGATTATTTCACTTTTGTTTCTTTGTCTAAATAATTATTTGGATATGTAAGACAGTTGGAATGATAACAGTCCCCCCCCCCCAAAAAAAAAGTTAGATACGATTCACTGTTTTCCTCCAGAGGAATATGTTCCACAAAATTGTTCAGCCAACTGTATATGCAGTTTAGATCATATGATTTTCTTGAGGGGTAGTGCTGGGTTTGTGAGCATATCCAAAGATTTGGTTGTTGATCGGGTATAATGGCATTGTGCTATCCATATAGCTAACCCTACTTGGTGGGATAAGGATAAAGCTTCTTGTTGTTTTAGCGCTGGGTTTGTGCTCTCAAGTAGAAAGAATTTCTTTTGATCAACTTGAGCGTTTTTGGTGTAGGACTAAAGAAGGTAAGGCTTTATGGCAGTCTGCTATCTTGCAGTCTCTTGGTGTACACTGGCTAAAGCAAAATGCTCATATTATCAAGAATATTTCTCAGCACTTAGAACAGATATGGAACATTGTTGCTTCTGTCTGTTGTTTGACCTGTGGTTACTTGTGGTGTCTCCTTGATAGATATGTTAATAAATTGGAAAGCTTTATTTTAGTACTATGATATTTGTTGATGCGGTTCTTCATTTTTTGGAGGAGGGTATTTTCCTCTCTTGCACCCTAAGTTCTCTAGAATAACATTTCTTCTTTTATCCAAAGTTGTTTAGCATCTGCAACTTATGATTCTTCAGGTAGATAAAGTTCAGTTTGAAATTATCATTCATTATTATGACACATACTTGAGTGGCTTTTAGGATTTAGTGTTGTTTGTCCATAATTACTGGAGTAGGTTTCCTTTTCTTATTATCCTTGAAACAATGTAAAAAATTGTTTTCTTATCATCATCATCATCAGTCCTTTACTCCTTCATGCAATGAGCATGTGAATTTATTCTTCTATTTCTCTTTTTAAAGTTCATCCTATCTGTGGAGCTGCTTTTTAAGAGCTTGCATAGGATCCCTTTCACTAATATTTCATTTTTTATGTACTGATTTTGAAAAAAAAATCAATCTTTTCTATTCCTGTATATTAAGATATTGCTTTTATTAACTAGGTTGCCTAGAAGCCTGTCTTATGTATTGAACTTTTAAACGTATGCCCTGCCTATGGGTTGGCAATATTCTTCATTGTCTTTCTCATAATTGTTCATAAAGATTCAACAGGGGTGAGGGTTGCATATATCAAAGCCATTCAAGATATGTATGCGGGGGTTACAACCAATGTTAGAACGTCTGGAGGTGTTACAAAGGACTTCCCTATAAGGATTGGACTACATCAGGGATCAGCTTTAAGTCCTTATTTGTTTAACCTAGTGATAGACGTCCTAATTGAACCTATAAAAGAGGAGATCCCTAAATGCATGCTTTTTGCGGATGATATAGTGCTATTGGCTGAATCTAGGGAAGAAATTAACTCCAAACTTGAGATATGGAGGCGGACTTTGGAATTGAGAGGTTTTCGTCTTAGTAGGAGCAAAACTGAATATATGCATTGCAAATTTGATAAGAGACAAAGTCAAAGTGAAGTGGAAGTTAAATTGGGTGGGCAAGTCATCCCGCAAGTGACAAAATTTAGATATTTGGGATCAATTATACAACAAGATGGTGAGGTGGATGGAGACGTCAATCACAGAATTCAAGCCGGATGGTATAAATGGAGAAAAGCTACGGGAGTTATTTGTGATCGTAAAGTACCTAATAAGGTAAAAGGAAAATTCTACCGCACTGCTATAAGACCAGCAATGTTATATGGTAGTGAATGTCGGGTTTTAAAGGGATATCATGAACATAAAATGGGGGTAGCTGAGATGAGGATGTTAAGATGGATGTGTGGCCATACAAGAAAGGACAAGATTCGTAACACTCATATACGTGATCGTGTTGGAGTGGCCCCTATTGAAGGAAAAATGGTAGAAAATCGTTTGAGATGGTTTGAACATGTCGAAGGCCATTGAGTGCTCCGGTGAGAAGGGTTGATCAAACAGTATGGAGTCCTGTCAAACGAGGTCGAGGAAGACCAAAACGAATGCTCAATGAGGTCATTGAGAGAGACCTTTTAATTAATAATATATCGAAATCTATGGTCTTTGATAGAGCACAATGGCGTCGTGCGATCCATGTAGCCGTCCCCACCTAGTGGGATAAAGACTTTGTTGTTGTTGTCTTTCTCATAATTGGACATGATCAAAGACATAACTTCTTATTGTTCATGCTTAATTGCGGTTGAAATCTGCCAAGTCTTGCAAAGATCCACATTCGATCCCCACCCCTCAAAAATATATAAAAAAAAGGCGGACCCCAGTGCCAAGCGACTCCCGCGCAATGCGGGCTCAGGGGAAGGAGACCCTATATGTACGCAGCCTTACCCTGGCATTATTGACAAGAGGCTGTTTCCAGGGCTCGAACCTTGGACCTGGGGGCGGAAAGCCAGCGCACCCACCAGTTGTGCCAAGGCCCGCCTTCCCCTCAAAAATATATATATAAAAAAAAAGCCCAACAACCAAGTTGCTATTGCTGAAGCTGATATGTGCCTCAACATAACTGTCAGTGAAGATAGTTTCAAATAAGCATAGTAAAAAGCCACTTAGAAAAGCAAATGCCACATGATCTTCAAGTTTGCCAAGAAAAGGGTGTCTCATCGCCCTTAATTGAATTGAAGGACTTAATTTCATTAATTCGGAAACCATGAGGGCAGCATTGCTGCAACTGAGACTTTTGTGTACTGAAATTGAATTATTATAAAACTAGGGAACCAAAAGTTTAATTAAGCTTGTTTTTATTTCTGATTCTGCTTGTTTGAGTTAATTCTCTTTTTCAGGATATATTACTAATATGAAAATTTCTGCTATTAATTACTTTTTTTTATCTGAAATTAGTTTTAAAATATCAGTATAGGTGGCTTTCATCTAAATCGAGTGTTTCTTCCAACATGACATCAGCATTTGAGGATAAATTTTTGTCACAGCAATCTCAATGTTCAGGTTCTGTTTACGTTTTCATTTCTTTATCCCCTTTTCTCCTGTATTTTTCTTTTCTAGGTTTTATTTGCTACTGAGAGGTGAAATGTGGTATTATATTTACGTATGATATTGCAGAATCTTTTAACAGGTAGTTAAATGCTGGGAATGCAATATCTGGGAGGAACAATACCTTCTATACTCTTATGTGTTTTACGCAATGGTGTTTTCTTTTAGTTTCTCATGATGATGTAACGTAAATTGCATGGTCCTCCCTTGAGTTTGTTGAAATTAATATAGATCTTCCCTTTCTTCAGAATATAAGCTTTAGTCCAATTTTAATTTCCCTCCCTAAAATACTCTCGTTAACGTAAATACATATAAGTTTAATGTCCAAGTTTGCACAAATGAAATAAAAGTGAGTAAAACCACTTGTGGCTAATTTAGGTGGTAAGGGTGGGGTGGGAGTTGTTAGTATTAAGTCAAATATTCCAACCCTTCTATCATATCCGGGAAAAAAAAAAGGAAAAAGAGTAGAGATTGTTTTCAAGCATGGACAAACAAACATTTGAAAAAAGTCTTCTTTTATTATATTTATAGCTCAAAATATATATATTTAGGTTTGAAAAGTGTGCATGTATGCAATGCTCATTGGTTTTAATCATGGTGGCGACAATCAATATCAATATCATCAATATAAAATATAGGAACTCGAACAAACCATACTATTCCTAAGTTGCTAATAGTGCATTACATTTTTGAAACTCTGCAATGGTGCAACACACAGATCCATAGCAAGTTATGATGATGCCTGAAACCTGATCACTATGACGATATGTTCTTTATGTGGTTCCGTAATTCTTATTCATTTGTATGGTTCTCCTTTTTGTTGATTAGTGTTGCAGCTCTATGTATTTAATTTCAGTAAGCTTCTGTATCTGACGCATAAGTTGTTTTGATTTCAGCTAGGTGGCCCTATTTTCTTTGCGTCTGTTCCATTTTCTCATCAGGCTCTGTTCAACTTCATTGGTCCCAGTGGCCTCCTAGTCAGAATGGTGCAGCACCCAAATGGTTTTGCACTAGTAAAGGGCTCTTGGGATGTGGGCCCAGTGGAATTATGGTTGCAGATGCCATCATAACAGACAGTGGTGCCATGCATGTGGCAGGTGTGCCAACTGTGAACCCCTCCACCATTGTTGTTTGGGAGGTTACTCCTGGGCCTGGAAATGGCTTCCAAGTAACTCCAAAGACAAGTACTAGTGATGGTGTTCCACCTCTTAGCCCACCTAGCTGGGCAGGTTTTGCACCTTTAGCTGCATATTTGTTTAGTTGGCAAGATTATCTGTTATCTGAAGCAAAGCAAGGGAAAAAACAAACAGACCAAAGTCTTGTTGATGCTGTGCCACTTCACTGCTCTCCAGTTTCAAATTTTTCTGCATATGTAAGTCCTGAAGCTGCGGCTCAATCTGCTGCAACTACCACATGGGGTTCTGGTGTAACTTCCGTGGCTTTTGATCCAACTCGTGGTGGTTCTGTGATCACTGTAGTGATAGTTGAGGGTATGTTCCTAATTCCAACCTAATTTGTTTTCCTTTTCTTTTTCTAGTATATTCATGTTATTTTGGGTGGAAGGGATGCCCCAGTGGCTATGCCTATTGAGGGAAGGGAATTGGGGTATGCTTACCCTTGGCATAAAGGGGCCTCAGGCACTTAGGGCTGGGGGAAGTGCCATGCAAGGAACAAAAAATCGGACCAGGCAATGAATCGGTCACGGCACAGGTTTAAGAGTCAATGGGTCAACCGGGGTCTAACCGGTGGTCGGGCCGGTCATATTAAAATATTGTAATTTATTAGTGGCAATATATATATTAATATATTTTTAAACTTCTATAGATAAAAATGAAGATTTTTAGAAAAAAATTCTTAAAATTTATTAGTATTAGTTATGGTGCCTATATTTATGCAATGATATCTCCTTTCCTATAATTAATTAATTATTATATTCCCTCAAAATCTTTTTTTTTTTAGATTTGTTCTTTCTTTATCTATTTTTCTCTTTATCTTGGTCTTCAAACTTTCATTTTTCCCTTGAAAATAGCGTGAGATAGTAGTTAAAGGGATCAAAAAATGTATTTCACAAAAAAAAAGAGTAAAAAATTCGACCGGTCTAACCACTGATTCGAATCGGTTTACAGGTTGATTCATGCACTGGATCAGACCACTGACCAGTCGAACCGGCTTCCATTTTTTTGTACAGTGGGGCCATGCTGTTTGAGGGCTGTCACTGTGGACAAACAGAATTTTGTTTTGTTCCTAAAGCTTGTGGTTCATCAATAATGCGTTATTTCTTCATTTGTATTTTTTTCATGCTTCATTTTCATATTTTTATTAATCCATTAATTTCTTTATATGCTGTAATTTACAAATATTTCAGTAATATTCATTTTTATACTTGTGTTAACTGCTCCATGTTAAAACGACTTGTGGAACCAAGGAACCAATTTCTGCAGGAAGCTTCATATTTTTTCCATTTGCTCAAAACAAGACATTCGCTCAAACTATTTGTCACAGTTTATGAAATAAAGTTGCCCTTCACTAGGAGTTTCATCTATTTTGGTGTAATTATCTGCGGTTTGTGTGGCTTTTGTCTTCTCTTTTTATCCTACCCTATCATTGCAGGTGCTCTTTTTTTTTTTGGGGGGGGGGGGGCATATGTTGTGACTTGAAGAGCATGATATTGTGAGGTGTGATTGGTGTTCCGCGGTTTTCTGAGCTTCCAGTTCCCTGACTATGGAGTAGACAATCTATAAGGGATGGAAGTAATCTATTTATTTATTATGGTTTTGCACCATTTTCAAGCAAATCTGGGATCTAAAACATTACAAGCTGTTATAAGAGACAAGGATTTTAAATGCTGTCTATTTAAAAGAAACATTAAAAGCTCAAAACCATATATGATTGATGGAGCTGATAACGTTCATGTCTTGTTCTCTCCTTCTAGGTGCCCTGAATCTTGCACTTTTCATCCTAGGGCAAGTTAATTTTCTACTATTGTAACACTTGAATTTCAAAGTACTCATATACTTGTTTTTCCATTTCTCCATCTCTAAATTTTTGACAGTCCTGTCTATGATGCATATTTTTTTGTCAGAATTTCATGTGACCTCATTAATGGAGTTAGCAAATTGATGTATGGCTGTTTTATACAGGACAATACATGTCCCCTTATGACCCAGATGAGGGCCCATCAATTACAGGATGGAGAGTGCAGCGCTGGGAATCTTCTTTTCAGAATGTTGTCCTTCATCCAATATTTGGAAACCCCACCTCCAGTATGGGTGGACAGCCACCTGTGCAAACTGTTTGGCAGTCTAAGGTAGACCTGAGCATACCACCCACAGATGATTTCAAAATTCATCAAGCTGCTGCTGCCGGACTGACTGGAGCTGTGCAAAAGGCATCTTGTTGTGGTTCCGATAAGTCAAAAAGGGTTGGTTTTGATCCATCGGATCTTCCAAGTGATGTTAGAGCACTTTCTCGAGTTGTTTACTCTGCTCATGGTGGTGAAATTGCCATTGCTTTTCTTCATGGTGGAGTGCACATTTTTTCTGGCCCAAATTTTACACCTGTTGACAGTTATCAGATTAATGTTGGATCTGCAATTGCTGCTCCTTCCTTTTCTGCAACCAGCTGCTGTTCAGCTTCCGTTTGGCATGAAACTAGCAAGGACCGTACAATATTGAAAATAATCAGGGTTCTTCCTCCCGCTGTTCCAATTAGTCAAGTGAAAGCCAACTCATCATCCTGGGAACGTGCTATTGCTGAAAGGTGGTTTCCTAAACCCCTCAAAGTCTGTACCCTGTTTTTATTTTTTTATGAAGTATCGCAGAAATCTATGGCTTATCGTCATTTGTTGTTGTCATTGTTGTTTTTTTCCCAAGCTGCTCGGATACTAGATTTGTCTCTCATTTCAAAAATTTGCCTCTGTTGTGCTAATAACTGTAAGGATAAGCAGGTTTTGGTGGAGCCTTATGGTTGGTGTTGATTGGTGGGATGCTGTGGGCTGCACACAGAGTGCTGCTGAGGATGGTATTGGTAAGTAGTTACTTGTTATTAGAGGATATAAAAGAGATGAGATTGGGGGTGCTACGGAGCCATATGGTTGATGCAAGGGAAAGGAATTCCTTTCTTTTTCTCTTAAGAAACAAGATACATAATATTTATTGGATAATTATATTTCCATCATCATCATTCAACAGAAATTGTCTCTCTGTTTTTTAATTTTACAAATTTACCTTTTTCATTCCATTCTGCGGTAAAGGCACTTACATTCTGATTATTTCCTGTGTGTGTGTGTGAGAGAGAGAGAGAGTACTAATATGTAGAGATCATGGCAACATGTTTGGCAGTAGAATCCCTTGAGATAAGATAATGAAAGCATGAGCAGAAAATAAAGACAGAATAAATGCATTAAAGATGCATAAAAGAGAACAGATCCAGGAACCAGGAAAAGAAGGAATCAAGTTGATTTGATCCCGTGATTTTAGGGATCAAATCCTTTCATCTGGGAATAACGGCTGGTTCACCCACATAATGCTTGTTTTACAATGAAGGGCAATATTATTTATTTTATTTAATGTGTATTATGTAAGAAAACATATGAAGTATTGGTTCTCTGAATTGATGAATGATTTTTTCTTTTGGTTTTGTTACAGTCTCACTGAACAGCGTTATTGCAGTCTTGGATGCTGATTTTCATTCACTTCCTACTACTCAGCATAGGCAACAGTACGGCCCTGTATGTTCCAGTGAATGAGTTCAACAATACATAATTAACCATGATAGCTCTGATTTCTTGTTCTTCTGTATGATCATCAACTGAACGCTATTATCCCTAGGGTTATCTTATTCTTATGTCCATTGTGATGAGAGTATACTGTTTCTTTCACAGTTGGTGGACTGTTTTTCAAATTTGCAATGTCATTTTGGTCTTGTCCCACTGAATTATTTTGGTAATGCATGTGGTACTTGAATGAGGATAACTTGGTTTTTTGTGCAGTACTCTGTTTTTCACTTGGTACTTAGCAAGGACTAGCAATAATACCTGGTTTTGTATGATTGCAGAGTCTAGACAGGATAAAATGTAGATTGCTGGAAGGAACAAATGCCCAAGAGGTCAGGGCAATGGTTTTGGATATGCAAGCTAGGTTGTTGTTGGATATGCTTGGGAAAGGCATTGAATCAGCATTGTTGAATCCTTCTGCTTTAGTGGCTGAACCATGGCAAGCGTCTGGTGAGACATTATCCAACATTGATCCTGAAGCAATGACTGTTGAGCCTTCACTAGTTCCAAGTATCCAAGTATGCTACACTGACTTCTATCAATGTGTTCCTTTTTCGTTTTTTTGTTTAAGATACAAGATGACAGTTCAATGTATAATTCTTTCTGCATACTCATCTTTTGTTCAATCATGACATATATAAGTGATCATACAGTTTGTTCATGGGACATATATTATTAAACACTACAGCATCACTTCCATGCTCCTTTTTTCAAAATTTTGAAACATATATGATTGAATATACCTTTACAGTTTGCAGTTACTGAAGCTTTTACTTTGTGGCAGGCTTATGTTGATGCAGTTCTTGATCTCGCTTCACATTTTATTACACGTCTGCGTCGATATGCAAGTTTCTGTCGTACGTTGGCAAGTCATGCTGTGACTGCAGGCACTGGAAGTAACCGCAGTATGGTTACTAGTCCTACCCAAAGTTCTCCAGCTCCTGCAACAAGTCAGGGACAAGTTCAGGGTCAGGGTCAGTATTTGATATGCACTGATCTGATTGATTTTTCAGAATTAGTACTCTGCTAAATTGTAACTTATTTTGTCAAATAACGATTTGTTTAAATTCTTGCTAGTACTATAAATGTAAATGTTTGATGCATTTTAAGATAACCTTCAATTGGCCTTCCCTGAATTGCTTTCACTATATCTTCATGTTGTTGTATCAACTTAAAATGAACTCAATGTTTTCCAGGAGGTCAAAATGGGACCACCAGCTCTACTGGAAGCACCCAGATGCAAGCTTGGTTACAAGGGGCAATTTCAAAGATCGGTAGTAGCACTGATGGAGTGTCCAATCCTCCTCCAAATCCCATCAGTGGTCCTTCATCATTTATGCCCATTAGTATTAATACCGGAACATTTCCTGGGACACCTGCTGTTAGACTTATTGGGGACTGTCATTTCCTACACAGATTATGTCAACTTTTGCTTTTCTGTTTTTTCTTTCGGAGAACGCAACTTCCCCGCTATATGGGGGCTGCACATAGAACTGCTGATGCAAACATGCAGAAACCCCAAGCTAATGGTCCTGCTTCTGCCAAGGTAGAGGACGTTGCAAAACCGTTGTCAGGTATGGTGAGGTCAGATGATAATCAAACAGGGCGTGCTGGTCAGCTGGTGCCTGGGACAAAAGGAGGTGAGGAAGCATCCTCTGGGCGATCCCGACTGGGCACTGGAAATGCTGGTCAAGGATATACGTTTGAAGAGGTGTGAATGACAGAGTCCAACAATATTGTTTTTTTTGTTGCATAAATAAGTGCAGAAATGTTGATACATCTTTTACTTATTGAGGCCATGGCATATATGTATTTGTATCGAAGCATAGCCAGGGATTATAGATGCTCTCTGTGGTTGCTTTTATTCAATGAGTACTCCCAGAATACATGGGGAGAGGGATTCTGATGTTGACCAGTGACCATGCTAGCTGATTACATTCTAACTAATGTAAATATCAGCACATAATTTAAAGAGTCAAAGTACATGCATAATATAAACAGAAATGTAAATATGCCAACAATCTCCAAATATCAGCTTTAACTGTTCATTTTTCTTATTGCTTTCATTCCATTGATACTGCAGGTGAAGGTGCTTTTCTTGATACTTATGGACCTCTGTCGCCGAACTGCTGGTTTGCAACACTCTTTACCAGTTTCTCAAGTGGGAAGCAGCAACATTCAGGTTCGGCTGCATTATATTGATGGGAACTACACTGTTCTGCCAGAGGTCGTGGAGGCATCCCTTGGTCCACATATGCAGGTAACCTCAATTTCCCCCCTAATTTTTTGTTGCGTCATATTTATGGGAGACAAATTAAACTGGTTAAAGTAGGACTGGAGGGAATCTCAGTTATTTGTCTCTTGTGGTTTTACCTTTTCATAGTTGTATGTTATTTTTGAGCTAATGATACCGAACACTACAAAAGATTATTCAAGAACCTTTTTTTCCTGTAATTTTTGTATAAAAATTAATCACAAGCAGTTGATAACAGATTTTTTTGGGGATAAATATGGTTATGCAGAACATGCCCCGTCCTAGAGGTGCAGATGCTGCTGGATTACTTCTTCGTGAGTTAGAACTCCACCCTCCAGCAGAAGAGTGGCATAGACGGAATATGTTTGGAGGACCTTGGTCGGATCCAGATGATATGGATTCTGCAAATGATGCACCTAAACTAATTAGCTATGAAGATTCACTGGATTTCAGTTCACTGGAGAATTGCAACAATGGATCTCACGGGTTGTGGCCTCGGAAGCGAAGAATGTCTGAACGAGATGCAGCTTTTGGGTTGAACACTTCTGTGGGCTTGGGAGCTTATCTTGGTATAATGGGATCTCGAAGAGATGTTGTTACTGCCATGTGGAAGACTGGCCTTGAAGGGGTTTGGTACAAGGTTTGAAAATAAATATTTTTAATATATTTTACATTGTGTTTACTCCATACATATATGGTGTAGAACCTTTAAATGCTTGTTGTTGGGTGATTAGTCATTGGTTTTATTTGTTAAGACTCTTGAACCAATTTTCAACTTAAAAGTTCATTGAATCGGTAGGAAATTTTTTATTTCTCTGTTAACATTTTTAGTGGAAAGTAATGGTGTAGTCCATGAAACCTTTCAATTGGATTTTCCAAAGATAAAGTACCTCAGTTTCAGAGCCCTGAAATAATTTTCTCCAATCAAGATAGTTCCTTTGCTTGGCGAGATTTCCCTAATTTCTTGATGGGGTTACCATGTGGCTGTTAATTCATGACCTAGACTTGTATGGGTGTCATTTCCCCTTAAAATGGCACCTATTTAACAGTCATTTGGCGTTGTTGAAGTTTCTGAAATGGATGTCTGTCTAAACCAGTGTTTTGGAACCCGGACCGGACCGGCCGGTCCGGCCCGGGGACCGGCCACAAACCGGGCCGGTGACTGACCCAGTTTGGTACTTTTTTTTTTAATTTTTTTAAAAAATCAATTTTTTTTAAAATTTTTCCTTAGAATTTCATATTAATAAGCCTAAAATATTCAATTTATCACCGGTTTGACCCTAGTTTAGCTCCGGTTTGACTCCGATCTGACCCACTGACCCTTGACCCAATACCCCGACCGGTTCAACGATCGGTCCGGGTTTCAGAACCTTGGTCTAAACTCTCCTTCTGTACCGTCCTCCTCACCCTCTTCCTCCTCCTTACCCACCCCTTTCCCCTTATATAACCCCACCAATAACTGAAAAGTGCCAATTAAGTCCTGTCCCAAATGCTGGTAGTGATCAGTCATGACTGACTTATGGCATACGCTATCTGTAATTAAAGAATCTTGTTTATTCTTCTATCCACCTCTAGTCTAATTGTCTACGTGCCTGGAGGAAGTTCTTATCTTTTGTGCCCTGTCTTGACTTCTTTGTGGTGCAGTGCATAAGATGTCTGCGGCAAACTTCTGCCTTTGCTTCACCTGGTGCTGCCAACCCCCCTAACCAAAATGATCGAGAAATGTGGTGGATCAGTCGGTGGGCCTATGGCTGCCCCATGTGTGGTGGAACATGGGTTCAAGTTGTATAGTTGGCTACACTACCATTTTTGTGATATAGGTTTCCCTGTGTTAACTAAATGAAGGCTTGCGGCATTGCATGCATTAGCTGCATGTATGCTAAATGCAGATGATTTGCTGACTGCAATTGTACAGGAGAAGAGAGCTGTTGAAAATCTTGGCATCTGAATTGGATTTCAGTCGCTTTTCTGCTGATCACCTTGTAGGATTCTGTTGAATTCAAAGCAATTAATCCTGATCTTAATCTTTTTGTTTTGGAATCATGGCAACGTCACTACCTAAAGTATTTGTTTTCCATGGTGTTTGAAGGCTTCCAGTCAGGTATGTATTGACTCATACACACTCTTTTTATTTTGGGAATTGAGGACACACGGTTTATCATTGTTTGAGAGTCTTAGCTTCCCTTTATCTTACAACCAAGAGTTTATATTGTAGAAAACATCAATCTTCACTTTTCAGCGTGTATAAATTAATAAAATAGTGGAGGGGCTGCTGTACCTGTGCTAGCTTTTCGATTGGTCATATTTATTTTGCCTCTGATTCTTACACCAGGCAAGAAAATTTTCTTTTCTTGATAGTATTTTTACCTTCTTTTTTTCCATGTGTGAAAATTAATATTATTGTAGTTTTAGATTCAAACTCTTATCAAATCTCTTGAATGTTGAAACTGCTATATGATCATTGAATTTCCCTAATTTCTGAGATACTTTCCTTTCTCTAGTTTTTTCTTCTTAATTACGAGGCATTTATTGTAATTTTATACACATAAAGCCATACTATAACAAGGAAGATATGGGATAGCTTATTCATGTGAAAATTGATGGATCATGTAAATAGTCTATCTGCTTATTTCAGGTATCTTCGCAGGCAGAATTATTGTTGAAGTGATTGCTGCTGGTGGATTTAAGATCAGGAACCAGTATAAGGTGTTCTTGTTAATCCAGTGAAAAAATGGAAGTACTATGGGCTGCTCTGCTTTAAGTTTATAGAAACCTTTTATGTTGGTCAGTGATGGGTAACATATGAATAATAGTCACCTCAGGAACACCAGCAGAGAAAATTGCTGTCTGTGCAAGTGCTACTAAAAGTGGTTGGTGTAGTTTATAGAGTAGATGGGCATTTTATTGGCGCCGTTTTTTTTTTTTTTTGTTTCCTTTGGTTAACATGTAAACAACGTAATGTATGATAGTGTAGGTCCTGACAAGGAGAGTTAATAATGGTACCTTTAAAGCCCTTTCTAATGGTTTACTTGATTGCCTTGAGAATCCTTGCCATAATGGTATCTAATGAAATCATGCCATCTGTGTTTTACGTGTTTAATACAAGATAAACCATTTGAGATAACTTTGTTTGAAATATTGAAAAAGTAATAAAGAAAAATAAATAAAGCAGTGAGGTTACAAGTACACAAGGTAACCAGAAATGGTGGCCAATGACGACTATTCAAACATACTCTCCAAAGGGAAAATAGTGGGAAAGACCAACTAGCCTAGCTCCTGAGGCAGGCCTTTCTTGAGTCTAAGGACGCAGACAAAAAATTAATAAACTGTGGGTTGAGATGATAAATACAAACTTCAAGTTTAAATTTGGGGAAACATCTTTGTTGGGAGACACCAATACTCTTTTACCTTTAAACCTTGAGAGGATTATACCCAAAAACAATGTTGCGCGGAAAGATTATTAATGTGCTCTGGACTTGGTAAGAAGAGGCATCATACTTCTTTGGGCCCTCTTAATTTCTATCTAAATTTAATAAAGTGAATTTTACATTCTTTTATGAAAATAGAATGTGTGTGTGTGTGTATTGCAACCTTAAAACTATAGTAATGTAAATTAATCACTAATCTATGATCAGTTTTATGATTTACGGCCACATTGCTTACATACATGTCTATAAAATATAGTGATCACTTGTACAAACTCATTTATCAAATTTCATATAAATCTACCAAAACATTTAAATTTCTTATTAAAACACTAATACACACACCAATAACAATAAGCTATTGGTTGAAGTGACAAGCGATATCATTATGTAAGGAGGAGTATATAAGTTTGAATCTCAAGAAGTGTACTTATTGGGAGAAATGAAAAACCTTTAAGCTCTAAACTTCGAAAAGGGAAATCCTTAATTAAATAAAAAAAAAACTAAATAGCCCTATAAACTTTTATTTTTAGGGTTAAATGCCATTTTTGCCATGAAAGTATTGGCTCAGGGGAAATTTCGCATCGGAAGTTTTATTTGGGGCAATTTTGCCCCGGAAGTTTCAAATGTGAGGCAATTTCGCCCTGAACGTTATCTCAATTAAGTTTGATCGTTAGTTGACCAAATTGAGGAGCATATTTTCTCCTAAGTGAAAACTTTCATGGTAAATTTGGTCCTAAGTTGAAACTTTCAGGTAGAGCCGGGAAAACGAGCCGAACCTGTCCGGCCAGGCTGTTTAGGCCCTGAATTTGTAAGGGAGGAGCTCAAGATTTTTGTCTCAAAATTGAAAGTAGACCTAAAAGGGCAGGCCTTGTAGAGCCAAGGGCCGGCTCTGTAGAGTCTAGGGCTTAAAATTGCCCTGGAAGTAGAGCTGGGAAGAAGGGTTGACTCGGCCCTACAGGGCCAAAGCTATGTTAATAATTTTTACTATATTTTTAGTTTTTTTAAAAAAATTATAATAAGGAAAGTCCTAATTTAAAACATAAATATTGTCAAAATTAGAGTGTAAATTGTACGCATCATGCAACCAACAAACACAGTAACTAAGTCATAATTAAAGGCAAATTATTGTCCACATAACACAATTATAAATAATTAATGAGAAGACTTACTAAAATTAAAAATACTTCTTATAAATATGTCTTGAAAAGTGTAAGTAGTCAACAAAATAAACAACATAAGATATAAAAAAAATAACTAGAAAATAAGTAAAAAATATATAAAATTGGTAAGAATAGTTAAGAAATAAGAAATGTCTTTTATAAGTTTTTAATTTTTAGAATTCTTAATATAAGATATTCTTATGAAACTTAATTCTAAAAAAAATAATAACAAGTAAACATTTGCAACATCATTAACAAAGTATAAAAAATCATCATATAAATAATTTTAAAAAATAAAAAATATATATACATGCCTAAAAGGGCCTACCGGTCCAGCAATTTTAGGCCATCGGCCCTACATGGCCGGCTCTTTTAAGCCCGCTTTCACTTTTGAGGCAAAAATCTTAAGCTCGATCCTTAGAAATTCAGGGCCTAAACAGGCCGGCCCGACAGGCTCGGTCCGTTTTCCCGACTCTACCTGAAAGTTTCAACTTAAGACCAAATTTGCCTTTAAAGTTTTCACTTAGGAGCAAATTTGCCCCTCCATCTGGTCAACTAACGGTCAAACTTAATTGAGATAACGGTCAGGGCGAAATTGCCCCACATTTAAAACTTCCGGGGTGAAATTGTACACAGATGAAACTTTTAGGGTAAAATTACTCCTGAGCCAATACTTTTGAGGCAAAAATGATCTTTAACCCTTATTTTTAAGTAAACTTTAAAGAATTATGAGTGTTAGGAGTGCCTCAAAAAAGGAAAAAAATGTTCCCTTTCTTGTTTATTATCCTAAATGTAAGGATAAAATGCAATAAACTATAAATAATTTTAATATATTTAAACTTCCTGATCTAATACAGTAACATTTAGTATAAAGGCATAAAAGGAAGAAAAAATGCTTGTCCCTCTGGCTCTAAATTTAAGATCTAATTGATTTTTTTAGAGATTAAAGAAGATGAATAAATTATTTAACCATAATACATGTTGTGTATCATTAGATTATATATTAGTTTAAATTAATTTAAAGGAAAAATGATAAAAATAAATACTTTAAAGTAATTTATTTAATTTCATTAATCTCTTCAACAAAGTTAACTGGGTCTTATATTTGGGACAAGAAGAGATAACACTAATGAACTATAGGTTAAAGGCTATTTTTGCCCCTGAAGTATTGGTTGATGGACAATTTTGCCCTGAAAGTTTTAAATGTGGAGCAATTTCTTCATGACCGTTATCGCAGTTAAGTTGACCGTTAGTTGACTAAATTTAGGAGCAAATTTGCTCCAAAGTGAAAATTTTCAATACAAATTTACCCTTGAAATAACGATAAAATTACCCTGAAAGTTTCAAATGAGGAGCAAATTTACCCTGAAATTTAGTTAACTAATAGTCAAACTTAATTAGGATAACGGCCAGGATGAAATTGCCTCACATTTAAAACTTCTAAAAAAAATTGTCTCAAATAAAACTTCTAACATAAAATTACCTTTAAATCAATATTTCCGGGATAAAAAAATTCCTCAACCTGTCAACTCTCAGTCCCAAATAAAGCAAAACACAAGCGAAACGGTGCGTTCAACCACATCGAGTTCCTGGTCTCCAATTTCCAGATTCAGAGAGTCGAGCTCGAGCAGTCGCAGGAGCAAGAAATGCTCGGGCCACGAACCTGAACCTGCTGTTCCTTCACTTCTAGTACGATTCCAATCGAGCAGGGAACACAGAGAGTGAGAGATGAGTCAAGGATCTCATTCATTGGCGTTTCGGGTCATGAGGCTGTGCAGGCCTTCTGTCCACGTAGATCCGCCCCTCCTCCTCGACCCCGCTGACCTCCTAATCGGCGAGGACCTCTTAGATGACCCCGTCGCCGCCGACAATGTCCCTCGCCTTATCGGAAGTGATGCCCATGTTGCTGATTATGGTAGCTCCGATCCCAATTATCGCGGCAGGTTCCTTCTTCATCATTGCTTCGATGCTATGGGACTCTCTGGCCTCCTAGTGCTCCCACAGTCTTTTGGGTATCGCATTTCTATCCTTTACTCTTTGTTCATTTTCAACTGTTTATTTACTTGATTGGTGAAACAATGAATCTGGGGTGGTGCAGAGCCATTTATCTGGGAGAGACTTTCTGTAGTTACATTAGTATTAACAATAGCTCCAGTTTCGAAGTCAGAGATGTTATAATCAAGGTGGGTCATGTGATCTTTTCTTTTCTTCATCACGCATTTATGTGGAAAAGGCTCCAAATCGGTCATGGCTATAATATCATGTTTTATGAATGAAGACTGATGTTTCGAAGATTACGCGCACAGAAGATGTTGTTTAACCTTCTAGTTCATAAGCATTTCACAATCATTTCAGTCCCCATTAACACAAACCCCCCCCCCCCAAAAAAAACACACACACACACAAAAACAAAAAATGAAGTGAAGTTGTGCACTGTAAATGTTTAGTTATTTGTGTTGTACAAGAAGCTGAATAGAAGAATCCTTTAGCTTTATCTATCTCCACTAGTTGAGTTTTTCCTTAAATAAATTTCTCTTTTTCAGTTACTCCAAAGCTCACTTATTGCAGGCTGAAATTCAAACAGAGAAGCAGAGAATACTTCTTTTAGATACATCCAAATCACCTGTCGAGTCAATACGTTCTGGTGGGCGTTATGATTTTATTGTGGAACATGACGTGAAAGAGCTTGGACCTCACACGTAAGTAGTATCTCACTAGTAATATCCCCATGTCTCCATTTGCATGCTAGCATGCAACTGTGTGGGACAATGCTATATTTCTATTTTCTTTTGGGTTTGTTAATTTGACCATACACTCATCCTTAGGCTGGTCTGCACTGCACTGTACAATGATGGTGATGGTGAGCGTAAATATTTACCACAGTTTTTCAAATTCATTGTTGCTAATCCCCTTTCGGTCAGGACCAAGGTATCACTCCCTTTCCCTGTAAATCCATTTCTGACAATACTTGTGAATGTGAATGAAATTATGCTCAAAATTTAAAGAGTATTCCATATTATTACTTATTTGCTTGATGAAAACTTTTTGCAGGTCCGGGTTGTCAAGGTATGTGAGGATTTGATTAAATTCATGGTACACTAAAGGTTAGGGTTTCTTGGGTCAATTAAAAAGTGGAGGAAAGAACTGTATATTGAAGGTTTATTGGGTATATATCTGCTTGGGTGAAAGCTCAATAGGATTCTTAGGTTTTGGGCTTAAGCTCATGCATATGTAAATTCTTGCACTGTGATGCGACCATCTGTAATTTATGTTTCAAAGATATTTCTCAGGAAACTACTTTTTTGGAAGCTTGTATTGAAAACCATACAAAATCAAACCTTTTCATGGACCAAGTTGATTTTGAACCTGCTCAGCATTGGAATGCAACAATACTTAAAGGTGATGAGCACCATTCTGAGAAAGAGCGTTCAGCAAGGTCTGCTATGTATACCATTTAGAATTAAGCATCTATTTCCCTAATTGAAACAATTGGCTATTAGTTTTACCCAATGTGTGAATTCTCATTGCCAATCATGAGGTAAACTAAATTTGCAGGGAGACATTTAAGCCACCAATACTAATCAGATCTGGTGGTGGAATTCACAATTATCTTTATCAATTAAAAATGTCTTCACCTGGTTCTGCATCAGCCAAAGTTGAAGGAAGTAATGTTCTTGGTAAACTCCAGATAACATGGAGAACAAATATGGGTGAACCTGGTCGCCTACAGACGCAGCAGATACTGGGGACTGTATGTGCTTTTTCCCTTCCGTAATGATATTCTATTAATGCATTAGTTATTCAAATTATTCACGCCAACTTGTGAAAAGTTGATGGCTAGACTTCTTTGTTTCTGAAAAACATCTCATCTGAATTGTGGGGGGCCCATATGATAAAAACATATGGTAGCATTGCACCCAATTTTCTGAATTATACCTGTGTTTTTCACATGCACCACTTTTTATTGCAAGCATGTAACATGTGACTTGCGTATGCGCTTCAGATGGATGTCTTATTGGCAGGATGTATTTATTTGCAGCCTATAACAAAGAAGGAGATTGAGTTGCAAATTATGGAGATGCCGTCTACTGTTAGCCTTCAAAGACCCTTTGTGGTAATCTGTACTTCCCTGGTCTACCCTTTATATTACTTATTATATTCTCTGTTTTTATCTTGTACATTTTATATTCTAATTAGCAGTTATAGGTACATATTTTAAGATATTCTCTTAGGGATAGCTTTTTTTTCTGGTTTTAATTCATTTTTATTTAATAGTGAGATTGTGCTACTAAAAATAATAGATTTAGAAGCTAAAAAGTTGATTACCTGTTACTTGCAGCTAAATTTGAATCTTACAAACCATACAGACAGAGAGCTGGGCCCGTTTGAAGTTTCATTGTCCCAAAATGGTTTGCATGGGGGTAAAGCGGTTATGATTAATGGCCTTCAATCAATGGTAATGCGGTTGTGTGGATTCCATTAGCTTCACTGTGTGTTCTATCCTGGATTGTCCACATATACCCGTGGTTAAAGCTTAAATTTCCATTATGCATATCTTTATTAATATCATTGCAAATATATCATAAAATTGCTCACTTCATGAGAAAGATACGTCTCGTATGGACCTTCAAAACCATGTGGGCTCAATGAAAATTTTCTAAAAGTTAGTAAATTAGTCAACGCAATATGAATCTTAGTTCAATTTATATGTTTGTTTGTGTGAATGTTGGTTGAAATTAACGTCAATTTGCTAATTTGAAGCATATGTACAGATCTTATCACAGGTTGATGCGTTGGGCTCCATAAATTTCCCACTGGTATGTGAAATTTTACAGCTGTGCTGCTTTTAGAACTCTCAGATACCTGTTGTAGTGGATACTTTTGAGCAACTATGCAGCTCTTCCCTAGTTTCTCTTGATAAAACAATAAGTGAATGGGGGCTAAAAAGAAGCTCATTTAACACCAGTAAATGCAGTTTCCAGTTATAATATTACAATTTATAGTTTTTGTCCATAAATTATCTGTTTAAGCCTCTGAACTTTCAAGGTTGTAAAAGTGAATACACAGTAATGGTTGCATCTTGGAGCATATTATAATGAGGCATATTTTTGTTGTTTGATAATATTCACAACTTTGTTACCTATGCAGAATCTCATTGCCACTAAACCTGGAATCCAGAGAATTACAGGCATTACGGTGTTTGACACAAGGGAGAAGAAATCATATGAACCTTTGCCTGATGTAGAGGTTCGTTATTGTTGGCATTGATTCTATATCTCATAAACAACCTAGCAGATGCAGTGCCTTGTTTACAAGTTTTATTTGAGACCTCATTTGATGATAATTACAACTTTGTTACTTGCAACGTTTTGCAGATTTTTGTGGAAATGGATTGAACTTCGTGGTTAGTACAACACAACTTGGTCCGAAGAAGCAAAGCTGGTAGTATGGAGAGCCGGCCTATTAATTACAAGCAGACTAAACTGGTGATAAATAGACATTGAAAGATATACCAGAAGTTGGTTTCGTTAAAGAGTAATGGGTCTACTTATCTTTCGTTAAGGTGGTCTACTGAACAAACTCTCAGAATTTGACACTTGACACTACCATCTTCCTGAGGATTGATCTGGTTCTGTCCACTAGTCATGATTTTGCATTGTTGATGGATCTGGTTGATCAAAGTACCCACAAACTCTAGCTCGGAATCTCTGATGCCTCTAGGCTTTTAGATTATTAGTCAAGTCCAATGTATCTTCTAGGAGCCCTAAAGTGTTTCTAAAACTTCACAGGTCAAATGCTCTGTAATTTATTGGAGCTGCTGGTGGTTTGTCATTGAGGAGGCACCGAACTCGATTTTATTGGATAAAGTGGCTTTGTTATCATTGAACTTTACTCTTCCCTTGGTGGATGTGTACATCACAATCAATTTTTACTGTGAGATTGAAGCTTGACCATATTATGGCAAAATTTTTTTTTTTTTTTATTACAATGGCAAAATATTGCTTTCTATTTGCTATACATCATGGCCATATAAATTTATGAAGGGTAATTGGTATTTGCAGACTATGACAAAAATGTTCTCTCGGAACATTATACATGAAATGTACAACTGAAATAAATAAGAATCAGAATTGAGTATCTTGTGTACTTGGTTTATAAAAGTTGTCTATAATAAGGTGTATGGAAATTGCACACCTAGTAATTTAACTTGCAGAATTTCTTAATAATTCATAAGTGGCTTCTTGTGAACCTTGACTAAACAATTTGCTATGAACATTGGTAATGGCAAAAAAAATTTCATTTTTTTTTTATTTTGGGTACAAATATTCAGTTCTGTGTCATGTCTGTATTATTTGCATCACCTGAACTTGGCTCCACCTCAAGCTGTACTGTGTTATATCTTCTGATCACTTTTCCTTGTCAAGTCACATTTACAGGATTCCAATTATATCACTTTAGAATTCCAATTGATCTTTTTTTTTCAATTGTTGTTATCCTTTTTGAACTCCCAATTTTGAGAGGAAAGAGAATTTTGTATTTATCTTTTGGTTCAAAACAATATGCAATGAACAGGAGCGACCTTCAAACCACCCAGGTCAATATTCAGTAGGCCAAAGTCTATTAATGCACCCCAGAAGTGGAAGGGTATAGTTTTTATTTTCTTTCCATAAGAAACTCTTTCGTTTTTATTTTTTCCCTCAAAAACCATTTCTTTTAATTTCGTTGAAAAGCACATCAAGAATAACGCCCCAAATACATCAACACATGTGAATAATGCATTCTTTAGGTGATAACCATAAACGCAAGAACCTATTATATACACGACGATTCAATAGTGTTTTAGAGGGTTGAGTACTGAGTGGAAGTTTCTGCTTGCCTTCATTTTGCGTTTTTTTTTGGCCAATACACTTTTAAGTTAAAAATAGAATATTCAAAGTGGAAATTTTATTATATTCATGTAGCGAATGACAAAGTCAGATAACATTAAGAAGCATGAACATATATACATTCAGAAAAGCAAGATAAATCTCAAGGCAATCAAATCAAATGTCCCAATGGGCTTTTTTTTTCAAACTTTCCCTTTTCTCTAATTCGAAATGGGACCCTAGACAGCGAAGTGCCGGTTAAATTAATCAGGCCTATGAACCCCAAGAGGCCCAATTGGCTTCACTTCCAACACGTGGCATCATAGGGACCCTTGATTGAGAATCAACATTAAAGTTGGCCCCACACATTATCCCTTCACTATCAATCCTAGGCATTGCCTTCATCTTCATTCTTGGATGCTCAAAGCTTCTTAGACCATGCTCACTGTGAAACATGCACCCTACAATTTCACCAAATTTCCAACATCAAAATCTCAGATCAAACACCACAGTTTAATAAGAAACCTATATGCTTACATGAGAAAAAAGAACACTCAGAAATTTGCATACCAGTGGGAAATGGTGCATAAGATTTAGCACAACTTGCTTTAATTAGATCCAAGTCTTCAGAAATAACAACAGAACCATCAGCTGCAAAACCCCAGAACAGTCCAATCCTTTCATCAGAACCCTGCTCAGTAAAAACCAGAATGTGGAAATTTGATTTATTAGTGGAAGGATCAAAACAAGCTTGCACTGTACAAAATCAGAAGAGACTCAAGAATTTTTCCTTTACCCGGGCAACAAAAAGAGCCTTGTTCTTATGATCATAGATCACAAATCC
Source organism: Albizia julibrissin (assembly GCA_037074505.1). NCBI lineage: Eukaryota > Viridiplantae > Streptophyta > Magnoliopsida > Fabales > Fabaceae > Albizia > Albizia julibrissin. The sequence goes on from CM073479.1 coordinate 40,895,669, forward strand.
AAAACTGCCTTCAAGTTCTTTCAGAACTTGATCAGCTGGGTATGGACCTCTGTCACGTAGTGTCCTGTAAGCTTCTATGATGAACATGGCCTCATTTGTTCCCTTTGAAAGGCCATACTGCTTGATCAGGCTGCTCAAATTGTTCAAACTCCCCATGAAAGTGCAGTATATGTCATCCAAACCACAGAACATCCTGTCATAATTTTTTCATCATCAGCTATTGAACTCAGTAATCACTCATACTCATAATAATAAACCAATTACATAGTCTTGTTTTAAATTCACAGATCCACTAACTTCATATGCTCTGATCACATAAGGAATTTACCAAACTGACTTTAACTTCAAAAGCACTCAATCCCATAAGTAATTTACCAAATGGGGTCGATTCAAAATCCAAACTTCCAATCATTTTAAGTAGGATCTGATTCAAAAGCAGTAATGCTCAGAATCTCACAGGGAATTGGAATTTACCCACATGGGATCAATTCCCATAGATCTGACTGGAACTTCAAAGACATAGATGATTTAAGCAAAAGGAGGCCATTTCAAAACCTTAAAGTAACCCACATTGTATCTCATACCTGTTTGGAGATGAAGGGGAATAAGCGAACAAAGCATCCATCCCAAAGCTCATGGAGAAAGCAGAGGTAGGATTGGAGGAAATGAAATGATTCAGTATGTCATGAGGAAGCTTAGGCCTTGAGGCTGAATTCAAAGAAGCAGGGCTTTTCAGCTCTTGTGGTGGGTTCACCAAACTCTCCTTGAAAATCCCCAACATTGTCGCTTTCACCTCTTGATTAGCTTCTTCTTCTTCTTCAGATTCCAACAACAATCTCGCCTTCTTTTTACCAAGAAAAGTATACAACTTTAACAAGAAATGAACAAGTATCAGTACACCAATTATCTGCACTAAGACCATGAAATCTCCAAGCGTTCAAAAACGCGTGTTTGTGGTGTGAATGATGCACCATACAATAATATGAACACAATGTCTGCGAAATCGAAAAGATAGAGAGAGAGAGACACACACACACACTTACCAGAATGAAACAGAATCAAATCAAATAGCAAATCGAGGAGACGAAGGAATGAAAGTAGGCAGTGAAAACGGAGGGTGATGTTAGAAGAGGTCGCTGGAGGGCTAAATATATAGAGGAAGGGATCGTCTCTTTGACTCAGAGTGAGTTGCGTTGGCTATTTGCTGCGTGTGTGTCGATGTGGAAGGTTTATCCCCAAACAAAAACAAAAGACTCGTACTATGTAATTGTGGTCATGTGAGGCTCACGTGATGTGATGACGTGGAGGTAGTTTGTGCGTAGGATAACGGGTAAATGGTCAATAGGTTGGAAATAAACATAGAAAATGTCGCCCAATCTTATCCACAAACACTATCATCTGACTCAGCAAATTCTTCTTTTGTCGGTGTCCACCGAAAAGCGCGTTCCTCAAACTCTTTTTTTAGTGCTTCAGATGTATCTTTTTTTTTTTTTTTTGATAGAAAATGAAAAACTACAATAAAACACCTCAGGGATTAACCTCCTGAGTCAAACAACATTCTCAATTCTTTCTCATCAGTAAATAAAAAGCTCCTAATAATATTAGGAGGTGAATCAGTGATATGGATGTCCATCGTCATTCTCTGCGCTTCCCTAGCCATAACATCAGCCACCATGTTAACTTCTCTAATACACCATAATAGCTCCACTTCCCATTGTCTATTCAACAAAGAACAAACCTCCTCGAAAATTTGAAAATCAGGATGTTCTTGAGGCACTTTTTGAAAAACCGTTTTTTTGCCAAAAAAAAAAAAAAGAAAGCTATTTTTAAAATAAATAGGATTTTTTTTTTACATGTGAGATCACATATGAATGATCGTATATTTGAATACAAAATCTTTTTATTATTTTTTTTTTCAATTAATTCATATTTTTCACTAATTCTTTATTCACTTATTATTCATAAAGTAGGATTTATATATAATGCTCGCTTTGGCGTTGAGACGTGGGGGGTTGATTTTTTAGTGCATGATTGGTATCATTTATAAAAGATTTATAAGTGTTTATATATGTAAGTCAAGATAATACTCATATCACATGCTTACCTCATATACCATAAATCACAATTAAAAAATTATTTTTAAAGACTCCAGTTGTTATTCCAAAACAAGTATTGTATATTTGAATTAGCTCTTAGAGAATAACTTTTACGATTTACGAAATAAAAATATGAAAAAAATTTTATCTCGACTTACAAAAAATGACTTATGAAATTATAGTTTTGGTCTGTACACACTTCTTTTAAATTGTGTCAATCTGAAAACAAAACAAATAGTTTATTTATTATTGTATTTTGAAGTAAAAATATTAATTATTTATTTATAGGTTGGCAGTCAGGATACATCTAGGTAGGTGTCCAAGCTCTCAAAAAGAATCCACCACCCATAAATTTAGTATTAAATTCTTAAATTAAAAGTTATTCATAGCTTAGTTTTATAAAGATTGATGTTCACTTCACAGTTGACACAATTTTTTTTTAAAAAAAAAATAGATCAAATTTCATATAATGACGGTATTGGTTACTGGCCAGAAAAATATTGATGGATTAGTTTGGATGGAGCAACATTCATGAAGGTGTGATTTTAAATCACTCTTCTACTAAAGAAGAAAATCCATAAGCAAGTCATTCAAATGTCCCTTTAGAATTAAATTATGAATAAAATGCTAATAAGACTCTTTCAAGGAAAAGTCTTGGGCCTTCAATTCTTTATATTATCCTCATGCTTAAAAAAAAAGTCCAGGTTGTGGATAAATTTGCCACTTGGCACAAATGTGTCCATATAAACGAGGCCTTTTATAAGCCGCTTATTCCTCTTTTGTTTTTCTTTTCTGTACCATTTAGTAACTTACAAGGCCATAGGGATTAAAAAATTAAAAAAGAAAACACATTCAATGAAGATAAATTTTCCCTTTTTTAAAATGGAACAATGCCAAATTATCCAGTAATTACTGCTCATAATGTGACTTGTGTTTAGAAACATAGCCACTTTGCAGTAATAGAGACAACCTATATTTACTTATACATCATCATACTCCATGCTATAATATTTTTCTTCAGAATAATAGAAGGCGCTCACAACATTGCCACCAAATTTCCTCCCATTTAGTGCATTTTTTGCAGCCAAACTTCCACTACTATCAGAATATTCCAAGAACACCTGCAAGGGAAAAAAGTCAAAAACCAACACCACAATCAAACCATTGTGGTCAATAATTCAAACTCTTAAAATGAAAAGCATCACTATAGTTAGTTATCAGAGTAATGCCACCCTATTAAGGACCATATAGCAAGATCCACATGTGATATGAACTAATGAATCAGGAAAATTCAAGCCCCAGAAGGTAAAATCAAATGTTTGTCATGTTAGCCACTAATGGAACAATGAATCAAATGCATCAGATTCGATTATGCATGTACCTTTCCAACACCTGGGGAAGCCTCATCGATGCCATCTTTTGGACGCGGGATAACAACATTTATCAAGGTCCCTATCCAATACAACCATGCAAAGGAAAATTTATTAATCAGGAAATCAATGAGCATGCATACACACTCTAGAATTCAGCCATTTAGTCATGATAAGCATGTGGTTCCTTGTTGTTAGAAGACAGAGCTTTTGGTAGTGGAGCAAATAATTCTCTCTATCATGTCTCCACTTTCATTATCTGTTATTATCTTTCATTATCTTGTATTATCCTTCATTATCTTTTTCCAACGCACTACCTCTACTTCTGCCTATATAAACTCATATCATGTAATCAGTTTTATATCAATATATTATGAGCTCTACAATCTAAAATGGTATCAGAGCGAGACTAGTGATTCATGGCCAAAGCCTGGCCTTCGAAAGTAAGAACCGATCAGGAAAGAGAGAGGAAACAGTGAGCACGAGAGAGGAAGGGAGTAGCCACCAACGATGTTTTCCGGCGAGTGAGCATGCACCACCCACCCAGAAGAGGTCGCCAGGCGCCAACCGGCAAAACTTTGGAGTTCACCGTCAAACTGACCAACGCGTGAAGTTCACGCGCCTCTCTCTGCCTCTGCGCGTGTACCAGCGCGTGAACTGCACGCGCCGTCGTGAACAATGTTCTCGATCACTATTTTTCCAGAAACATGGATCCCCCCATATTTCCTCCACTTTTTGGTACTCTTCCTAGCAACCCATCAACACTCAGGAGTACTCCATTAGCACTAATACCAGTACTATCTTGGGTTTCAAGATTTGAACCAGACAAATCTTGAAACCCAAGATACTTCCTCCACCACCACTAATACCTCTACTACCAGCAGAACAGGGACTACTCCAGAAATTTTAGATAGTCAAATCATATCTATCAACCACAAGTTCAATAGGCGAAACTATCTCCAATGGTCCCAAACTATAATGAGGTATATTCGTGAGAAGCGGAAGGAAAAATATATTAATGGAGCAGCACCTCAACCTGCTTCAAATGATCCAAATTTTGATACATGGTTTGCTGAAAACAATCAAGTTATGACTTGGTTATACAATTCTATGACCGATGACATTAGTGAAAGCTATCTTTTAGCTGATACAGCAAAGGAAATCTGGGATGCAACAAGACAAACTTACTCTTCACTTGACAACACCGCTGCATTGCTACACCTGAAGAGAAAACTTTGAGACTTGAGACAAGGTAACTTAACTGTTACAGAATACTATAATGCCTTGATGAAACTATGGCAACAACAAGATCTCTATGATGTACATCCATGGGATACTGTCAAAGATGCCCAGTTACATAAAAGACTAGCAGACGAGGGAAGAATATATGACTTCCTTCTTGGACTCAATGACTCATTTGAGGAGATAAGAGGTCGAATTATGGGACTAAAACCCCTGCCTTCCATACGTGAAGTTGTCAACCACGTGCAATTTGAGGAAAGAAGGAAACTCGACTCAAAGTTGTTCTTCCATTCAAATTGAAAGCTCAACTCTTGCAGCAAAAGGACCAATAGATGAACGGAGAACCAATAAATGGTGCAATTACTGCAAGAAAAAGGGCCACATCAAAGAAGAATGCTGGAAGCTACATGGCAAACCATCAACCAACAAACAACATTTCAGTCCTAATATCAACCTTCTTACAGCTGAGCAAAGAACAGACAATAATGCATACCTGAGTCATGAAGAGGTACAGATGTTCCGACAGATGCTTGACAAACATAATAAGTCTAACTCTACTCCTAGTGTGAATCTGGTACAATCAGGTAATTCTATTATCGCACTCAACACTACAGTGACTAGTAAAGATACTTGGATTATAGACTCAGGAGCTACAGATCACATGACGGGTAACAAAACGTTATTCCAAAACCTTAAACTCTGTCCTGAACTTCTCCAAGTAAAAGTTGTTAATGGTGTATTCACAAGAATTGAGGGAATTGGCACGGTTATCTTATCTAATCACTTGGGACTTAAAAATGTTCTGTTTGTACCTGCACTCACTTGTAATCTTATATCTGTGAGCAAGATAACTTGAAGTCAATCATGCCAAGTAATATTCAATGATGATCTTTGCCTTTTTCAGGATTTAAAATCGAGGCGGACGATTGGGACTTCTAGAGAATGGGATGGACTGTACTATCTTGAAGGATCAAACTTGAAGGTCACTGATACAAGGAAGGCAAGAAGGACACTGGTTAGCTCATACTCTCAAAATCATGATGTACATTTGTGGCATTGTCGCTCAGGTCATCCTAGTTTTGATTATATGAAGCATGTTTTTCCCATGTTATTTAATAAAAGTTTCATTCCTTTTCATTTTGAAACTTGTCAGCTTGCCAAGCAAACTAGATACTCATATCATAAACAGCCTTATATACCCTCCTCACCATTCACACTAATTCATAGTGACATTTAGGGTCCTGCACGAATAAAAACTCTCACTAATGCTAGGTGGTTTGTTACTTTCATAGATGATCATACTAGAACCACATGGGTTTATTTAATGAAAGACAAATCCGAAATAGCTACGGTGTTTAAAACTTCTATACCTTTGTGCGAACTCAATTCAACACTACCATTAAGGTGTTACGAAGTGATAACGCAAAAGAATACATGAGCAATGCCTTTAAAGACTTCTTTGACCAACATGGAATTCATCACCAAACTTCCTGCCCTTACACCCCTCAACAAAATTGAGTAGCCGAGCGAAAAAATTGTCACCTATTGGAAGTAACCCGAACCTTATTAATGCAACAGCATATACCTACCATATTCTGGGGTGATGCTGTACTCACTGCAGCTTATCTCATTAATCGTATGCCATCCAAAGTTCTCAATTACACCACTCCTATCTAAAAACTACTTGACCACTTCCCAACCTGCCTACTAATCAATTCCTTACCTCTAAAGGTGTTTGATTGTGTTGTCTTTGTTCATAACAATGATGGCAATAAATTTGCTGCTCGTGCAGACAAGTGTATATTTCTTGGCTACTCCCCTACTCAAAAAGGGTACAAATGCTACTGTCCTACTTCCAAGAAACTTATTATCTCTCGGGATACTGTTTTCTTGGAAGACGAAGCTTATTATTCCAAATTACCCATTCAGGGGGAGTATAATGACATTGAATGGCTAATCCTATAAAAGTCTAAAGGCTTGACAAATACACCACCATTAAAACCTCCACAATCTAAACCCAACCTTATAGCCACAATTGACTCGTTTGCCCAACCTAGTCATATCCAACTTGATCCTAAATCTGAACCCACACCTATTGAACTGCAAATAAATGATGAGATCACCTCAGGGTTGGATATTGTATCACGCCAGGAAGAAGAAACCAGGGTACAAGGTAGAGACGAATCAAATACTGGTAGTACCATCCCTCCCATTCAAAGGAACGACCAAGACTCCAATTCGGGATTAAATCCGGAAGAACTGGGGTGGCCTATTGCATTGAGAAAAGGGGTAAGAGCTTGTACTCAACATCCAATTCAACGCTTTGTCTCATGGTAATTTGGCTACAAAAATGCAAAACTTTGTTGTAAATAGTGCACAGATAAAAGTTCCTGACACATTTCAACAAGCTCTGGCTGATCCAAATTGGAAACAAGCTACAGAAGAGGAATTGAGGGCACTCAGGGACAATGAAACGTGGGAGATTACAACTCTTCCCAAAGGCAAGAAACCAGTTGGATGTAGGTGGATCTTCACCCCAAAATTCAATCCTGATGAAAGAATCAACAAATAAAAAGCGAGACTTGTTGCAAAAGGCTATACTCAAACATATGGCATTGATTATCAGGAGACATTTGCTCCAGTGGCCAAGCTTAATACCATCCAGGTGTTGCTATCAATTGTAGCCAATTTGGATTGGTCACTGCATCAGCTGGATGTGAAAAATGCATTTCTAAATGGAAATTTGGAGGAAGAAGTCTACATGGAGATTCCAAAGGGTGTTTCTGCTCCTAACAACTCTGTGTGCAAACTCAACAAGTCATTGTATGGACTTAAACAGTCACCTAGGGCATGGTTTGGTAGATTCACCAAAACAATGAAAGGACTTGGATATACCCAGGGACAAGCAGATGACACATTATTCATCAGACGTGTTAATGACAAAGTCACCATCTTGATAGTATATGTTGATGACATAGTCATAACCGGAAATGATGAAGGATCCATTGCTCAGCTAAAACAGAATTTGTCAACTGAGTTCCAAGTAAAAGATCTAGGACAAATGAGGTATTTCCTAGACATGGAGGTGGCAAGGACTAAAAAGGGCATCAATGTATCTAAACGAAAATACACACTAGACCTGTTACATGAGGCAGGTATGTTAGGTGCACAACCTGAAAGAACACCTATGGAAGAAAGTTGTCATCTGGAGATTTAACCAAATGGTGTACTAGTCAACTCAAAACGATACAGAAGACTTGTCGGGAAACTCATATACTTAACCCACACACGCCCAGACATTAGTTATGCAGTTGGAATATTAGGTCAATTCATGCACCAGCCGCAAGAAGAACATATGGCTGCAGTATATAGAATCCTGCGCTATTTAAAATTTAATCCTGGAAGAGGAATCCTCTTCAGAAAAGGAACAACCAGAAAAATTGAAATCTACACCGATGCAGACCATGCAAGAGATAGAGAGACTAGAAGATCTACTTCAGGGCATTGCACATATGTATGGGGAAATCTAGTTACATGGAGAAGCAAGAAACAGACTGTGGTATCAAAAAGTAGTGCGGAAGCAGAGCTGAGAGCAGTTAACAATGGAGTTTGTGAAGGAATTTGGATCACCAGATTACTTAGGAATTGGGGATTCCACACAAGGGACCAATACAAGTTTGGTGAGACAACAAGACCAGTATCGAAATGGTTAAGAACCCAGTTTACCATGATAGGACAAAACATGTTGAGATAGACAGGCACTTTATCAAAGAGAAAATTGAAACAGGCATCATGAGTCTACTCTATATCAGATCTGAAAATCAGATTGCCGATATAATGACAAACCCACTTGGTAGAACTAAGTTCGAAGGATTTCTGTGCAAGCTAGGAATGATCGACATATACTCTCAAGCTTGAGGGGGAGTGTTAGAAGACAGAGCTTTTGGTAGTGGAGCAAATAATTCTCTCTATCATGTCTCCACTTTCATTATCTGTTATTATCTTTCATTATCTTGTATTATCCTTCATTATCTTTTTCCAGCGCACTACCTCTACTTCTGCCTATATAAACTCATATCATGTAATCAGTTTTATATCAATGTATTATGAGCTCTACAATCTAATACTTGTGGTTTACATGGAAACCAGAGGGGAAATCAGATATCTCTGTTGCTTCAAAGTAACTGAGTTAAGAGCATCATCGTTCACACAACTAAAATGACTATATATCAGAAATTAAATTGAAAAGCTATATGCAATGCACTCTTCTTTTTTATCTCATGCTTGTTTGGTTTCATACACCTCCTGAAAGGCCAGAGTTGCTTTTTGTTCGTTGGGCCAGAAGGGCTTCGCTTTGTCGTTAGGGAATGTGACAAAAACAGATTTGTACATCAATTTTTTTCTTGGGTCACAAGTTTAACCAAATGTCAACAATTCTAAAGGTTGATGTCCAAAAAGAGACACAAATTTATTTCTTTATTAAAAATAGGGTTAATATAACCTTAATTTCTCAAGTTTACCCTCATTTTGGTTTTGGTCCTTCGAATTTCAAGTTATAGGTTTTGGTCCATGTAAAGGGCAAAATGGTTCAGATTTTTATTGACTTGTAGGGAAATGTTTTAAAGAAAATAAAACTTTAAGGATCAAAACCTATAGTTTGAGACTTGAAGGACCAAAACTAAAATGAGCGTAAATTTGAGGAACTAAAGATTATATTAACCCTTAAAAATAAACTATTCTTTCTGAAGAATGATTTGAAAAAATTTCTCCTAAACATGCTAGCAAAATTAGATCCAGCCACAAGTTGAATATTCTTACTAGTTCTCAGCCAGTCACAGATATAGAAAAATTACCACATCATACTTTAGAAAAATGTAGTCAAACGGACAACCATATTTATATATTCCCTGAGAATTTAACTATATCAGCCAAACCCAACTCACAAAGTCAGGTAAATGTTATGGCCTAACATGTACTACTCAAAGCAGAAAACAGTGACAAAACAGGTGTCAGACAACATGCATACCAAATTTGCAGCATTCATCCCGCATGTCTTCCAATATTTCTCCGTACTCTTCATCATCCCGTAGTTGATCCAAAGTAATGGCCTTTTTCAAGATAGCCAAGCATAGCAATCAATCAAATTTAACTACTAACAGCCAAACTTCATAAATAGGGAATAAAACAGAACAAGGAAAACCTCAAATCTGGTATTTACCTCAGTTAAGCAAATTTAGCATACAGCAGAAAGTAAATTTACCTCAGTTAAGCATAAAACTTTGGTAGCATTTTCATTCAGCTTGGTTAATGCTCTTTCCACTCCTGGAATATTTAGCCCGCCAGCTTCCATGGCTATTTTCTGTCAAAAGTAAAAGAAAATAAACAACTAAGGACACAAATAAGCCAAGAAAAACATATAAAAGCATGTGCGCTTGCTTCACCTGAATAGCAATATGCTGTTGTGCCTGTGCAAGGATATTCTCCTGTTCTGTTTTAGACTGTACACTGCAAAAGAAGACTATCTCAATAAATCTTATCAATGGAAACCAATTATAAAGTATTCACAAGTCTAGTAACACATATTTAGCATGAATATGGTTTTCAAATAGACCTCAGTTTCCTCTTAGATGAACATTACTCGGCATATGATTTCTTTAGCTAATAAAAAGGAGATGAATTTAATTATTAGAGATTTAACATAATCAGGGTTTTATATAAGATTTCACTCAAGTTTTCTGTTTAAAGGACCATTATTCGGTGTAAGATTTCTCTAGCTGACAAAATTAGAAATTTCTTTGATTTGCCACTTATAAAGGAGTTACTGGAAACAAGTATTCAGTCTAATATCAGATAATGAGCTCCATCTCCCTTACAATTTCCTTTCCTCTGAGTCTAAATTTCTCACTTCTTTCCCACTTCAGAGTATTACTTAGCTTGATAACATACAAAAGATAGAAGTGGAAACACTGCCAAAATGACATGCAAGAGTATTAAGAAAAAATAGGCAAGAGATAAAGCACAAGTAAAACTATTTCCAGAATCATTCAATGAAAAGACCAACCTGACTGTGGCACGCCGAACAGTCAGTGTTTTGTCACCCATTTTAAGGCCATTCAGAGAGGCACAAGCAAGGTCCGTTACAGCTGGATCCTGCCAGGAATGTGGTCAACAAATTAATTTAACAAGAAACATAAAGGTCATGCAATTACATCATACAATGATATAACCATAGCATGAACTGTATAAAAGCAAAACAATATATGTGGCAAGAACTACACGCAACAGATCCACAGATTTAACTTTTGCATTATCATCACCTGATAGAAGCAGAAACCATATCCTTTAGAATTTCCGGTGTCTTTATCTCTAACTAGATCAAACGCTCTGAGAGGTCTGCAATAGGTCACATGCCATCATTACATGACATAATTTCATATTTATGTTTGCAAAACAAAGCAATCTTCATGCATAACAAAACCAAGGATAAAAATGCTGGGTAACCTTACCCAAAAGCTTGGAGTAATTCTTTTATTTGTTCTTCAGTAAAGTAGTACGGTAGCCCACCGACAAAGATGCGATCAGGTCCCTCAGTTCCACCAATTGCACTGGCAAAAGAATCAAATATTACAAAAAAAATATGTTCATGAAATCAAAGATAAACATGGTCATCAAGTTCACGGCATGCATACCCTGCAACAAGCCCAACAGCAGATAAATTAAGGTTTGGACTTGGTTGGCTCGGACCTAGAGCAGCAGCGACTGAAGGATTATAGTCTGTAGGCCTACGGACCCGCACAGCAACTCCCTGAAATATCAAAAGGAGCATTAATCTAAATTTCTTGTACAAATGAGAGAATTCAAGAGATTACAAATATTTTAATTCCTAGGTAGCATAGTCAATAAAGGCTAAGCAATAAAATATTTTAAAAACCAGCCAACATTACCAAAGTATAAATTGGAAATACTTACCTCAAATATAATTCCATCTAATGCCATTGCATTACTAGCTTCTTCAACAGTTCTCATCTCCACAAAGGCAAATTTCTTCTCGTGATTAATGTAAACATTGACAACAGAATCACCTACAAGTCAATATTGAATAAGAAATGTATGGTTAAAAATGGATGTAAATATGCAGGCATATGAATCGCTAATATAATAACCAAGTAAATAAAATGATATGTGCATGGACCTGCACCAGCAGAATTCCCTCCAATAGCTGCCATAACATGACTGAAGAATGTTGCAACTGCCTGTTTTAAAAATAGAGGAACATCAAAAGCGTGTCAAAAGCACATGTAACAACTCTTAGATTAGACAAAGTGAAATAGTTCATCAAGCAGCGTGCATAAAATATAACATGCTTAGTCCTCCACTCAAATCTACAGCCAGGGATGCTTGCTTCAACAAAGTCATAACATAAATACAAAAGAAGAACAATTGGACAATTTTTCTCATACATGTCCCTTTCCACACTGTTCATGACTTATGAAGAGTCCAATAATATGAAATTGATTTATATTGATTATATTCATTTCTGATCAATATAATCATATGTACATTTTCAATCATTATATTCCTTGAAAGATAGAACCTTAGATCCTCAATCTTTTAACACATTGACCGAGTTCAGATAAGATCTTGATAATGACAACTTTTCCCTTGATATTATTATCTTCATATTTTTGCAATGAATCCTTCACTTTTCAAGGCAATATTTGAAAGGATCACAGGATATATATCAAACTTTGCAATTAGTATGAAAAAGTTTTATTACGAGCAGTGAAGATGCTTTTCAATATCGACAGACAAATTTTTTCAAACCATTATGAAGGTCCTAAATTTGAGATTCTTTTAATCAATCTATACATCTTCAAAGGCATTTACCTCATAAGAGTGCGTGAAATAAATGTGGTGCAAAAATCATCATTTCAATGTAGGTAAACTATAAGAACTAGAAGTCAATACTCGTCAAAGATATCAGTTTAGCACAAATTTAATAGTTTTACTGTTTCATCAAAAGTTGGACCTTCTCTGAAAAAGGTCAGTCCTAATTCTTTCAACAGAGTGGTTAGAGTTTCTTGATTGCATTTGAGTTGTTACCATGTTTGATAACCCAATTATGCTGTACCGGTAAATGAATTACCAAGTAAACTTGAACCTTTTAGATATAACATGGTGCTTAAGCTTGCACTTACTCAAATCTCACTTCCCAAAACCCTACGTTATAAACGGGCCTAACTCAGCTACGTATCATGGACTTAAACCTACTAAAACATGCCTTAGAACAGTACAGAACATGTGTGGGCTGAAAATTTTGGCCCTACTACTACATGGGCAGGCAGTGCATCTCACGTTCCTCACTTGAAACAAAAGTTCTATGGACAAAGGGTTACATGACTTGTGTGTTTTTTAATGGAACTCAAGAATTGTCAAACGCCAACTACAAAATCCACAGTAATCAGAGGAGAAACAGAACAGAAAGAGTGAAAGAACCTGTTCGTTAGTAAAAGGGGGAAGCCCACCAACATAAACTCGTCGTGCATGCCTTGTAGCCTGTAGAGACAATAGAAATTATAACATATAAAAGTCTAAACACACTGACACAAATATATTCAGAGATACACAACCTGCTGCATCATAGGTTGAACTGACATCAAGGAAAGTGCTCCAACCTGTGATAATTTAAAACTGATTATTTCCATTTATAAGATGAAGATACTTCCATGGCACAAATAATGAACCATCACCTGTGATGTCCCAAATGATGGCACATTCTGCAGAGTTACTGGATGAGTGATCCCCGGAATTTGCCCTGCACTATCAACTTTAAGAATACAACAATAAACAAAAAATAAGTTCTACAGTGAAATGTTGCATTGTTTTGTATTTTGTCCCTAGATCAAACAAAAAGGAGGCCTAAAAGCACCAATCTCTTCACAGCAAATGAAGCCAAAAGAAAATATATCATACCTAATACATAGCATCAAAATTATAAAAATTCAGAAATGAGTTCAATCACTGCAGATGCTGGGATAATATATGTCTACCAATTGGCAACTTTTGCCGGTTGAAGGTGAAAGGTCCAGCTACCGAATGCAAAGGCCGTCCATTGAATATGCTACATGGTGTATGCTGATAGCACATGCAGCCCAACATTGCCTTCTTACCCAACCATAAATATTATCCAGAAATACATAACCACACACAACAGCCAAACAACACAAGAATGGTTCTTAGTCTCATTGGTAGATTTTATTTAAAAAATGAACAGGAAATATCAACAATAACACTTTGCAACTATTTTTGCAAATGAAAACATGAACGATTCACACAAAATTAAAAAAAACAGGAATTCATAATTGTGATGAAATTACAACATTAGGTACAAACCAGCAGTAGCAGGTACTCCAGCAGCAGATGGTGGTGCCATGTCAAAACCACTTATCCTTTTGCTGCAAAGACAGTTAGAAGCACCAGAAGATATATGGGTTAACACCACTATGGAAACAAATTAAAAACAACAGCATATAAAAAATTTACTAAATTAAAATTAAAATTAGACAATGTATTAGATACATTGAACGGCAAAGCATCAGATCATATAAACAGAAAGCATCAGATAAATTGCTTAAAAATGGGCACAAAAGTAACTTATAAACTAGAAATCAAATTGTCAGGGGCATTATACAACAGTGCTTTAAAAATCTGCATTATCAAAGGTTGGCGCTAGCTTTATATCTTTGGTTCTTCAAAGGCACCAACCAACATATTCATTTCCTTTCTTCCCATCTCAATTATTTAGGATTTACAAGACTGGGTTTAGAATATTACGATATTATAGCCCTCTCCTCTTTTTATTGATAAAAATGCATAAGATACATTATGGTCATAATTTAGCCGGTTCAAGAATTATATAAAAAAAAAAAAGGGCTGCAAAACAGATAACATAAATACTTTTAATGAAGATAATAAAAAATGCAGAGGATTAACTATGAAAACACCATAAAGTCAATCACTGACTTCTAATTAAAAAACATGAAATGTGATAGTCCTTTTTTATCAAAAAACTTGGTCCTATTTATAAGTTCAGTTTCAGGGTAGTAAATGCATTTTGTACTTTTTTACCCCTATTAATTGCAATAAACAAAAGGAATTTATTTATGTTGACTTTTGGAACCAATCATAGATAAGGGCGAAATTGGAAGTTTAGCCCATAGTTAATGAGTTAACTAACTCTCCTTGGTATATGAGAATTAGTTAAAAATGACTTATAAATAAGACCAAAGCGGTACGTGTAAAGGCAATTAATAAGGAAATTAACAAGCAAAAGCAGTTCAGAAGATAAAATGGCAGAAGCAAGAGAATGGAAGAGTCAATTAGTTGGTTGGTTAAAGTAGTTAAGATCCTAACAATGGTAACCTCCAAGTACCCTTACAGAATATAAATAAGGGAAAGATAGAGGGAGAAGGTCAGTGGGTGAATAATTGGCAGGTTAATGGTATTGCTGGAAGTTCAAATTCTTGCAGTACCAAATTGCCAATGGGTTTACAAATAAAAATTTTATATAGTCAGAGTTTTTTCTTCTTTGTGAAATATAGACAGTCAGGAAGATAGTTCATATCCCAGGAGAGTAATAGGCACATTGAGAAGTAAAATGTCAGTACCTTTCTGAATGAGAAGGGGATCTGGAGCGAGATCTAGATTCCCTCTTGGATCTGTAACTTGATCGTCTTCCATATCTGTTCCTCATTTCTCCATCTCGAACATGACCACGATGCCTGAAAAAGGAATAATGTGTTCAATATATGAATGGATGCAAAGAGATTATAATAAGAGAGGTGCTAATCTGTATAGTGCGAAAAGCTTTCGAGCAGTGACCTGTCATAATCATAGTTCTGATGACGATCATAATTGTCATAACCGCTTTTTCTTCTAAAGCCTCCATTATTAAACTCTTTGTGATCGTTTGCGTGATAAGATTTTGTCTCTCCATCTTGCTTTCTCACCCTTCGCCTCTCATGATCAGATCCATGAGAACTGGGCTGAGATAATTTAGAAATTTCAAGTCATTTACCATGAAGTACTGTACTATGACTACAACCGCAGATTTATAAAAAGAATACAAAGAAGAAGGGGTGAAAACAGAAAAAATGTCCATCAAAGTGAAAAAGCCATTGTCATTCAAGTCACAAACTTGTAACTTGTATTAAACTCTGCTTTCAATCCCAGCAAAACTGGTCATGCTCTTGGTGTCATAGAAAAGAACAAAACTCAGTCATAAGTAACTCTCAGCCGCAGGTCATAAAAACCATTGAATCCTCTAGTTCAATCATGACAAGACAACATTTTTTGGAGCTTATATGTGAGAAGTGTTTACAACATGCCCAATTTTATAACCTGCCCATGCCAATTAATGTTCAAGAGGTAGGAATTAAGATTGCAGAAGACAGTGAACTACATTGTCCATCACAGTTTCTCAATGGTTTCACTTTCCATCATCAACTTCGTATAGTTCTTATTCAAAAACAAAAAAATTTCTTTTAATATGGTGGGATAAGGTTTTTGTTGTAATGTACAAATACAAACCCAGTATATCCTTTCTATAGTTGAATCATTGACATTTTTCACTGAGGATGCAAAAAAGATGTTTAGCCATACAATTATAAACACGGATATGTTATGGAAAACGCATCAAACAGTATCCCTGACGTATCATATGAATAAAGTACCCACAGTAGCCAACATACAATATGGATTTTAAAAATTGCCTATGACCCAAATCTTAGATCCGCTTGGCATGATTTCTGATCCCCTTGTTTTCCAAATACCAGTCCCTGGATGTATGATGGTGGAGAAAACATTCTACAGGAAACCACCCCCACACGAAATAGTACCACTAAGCTGCGATCATGCACACCAAAGCAAAGCAACATAACACAAAAACCATGTATTTAGAGAACCAACACAAGTTGAAACATAATGCACACCAAACCCCTTTAGAGAAAATAAAAGTTCGCGATTATGAATTATCTGACATGAACAGACCAGGCAAAAAAAAAAAAAATGAACACCTTGTCGCGGTGGCCCCTGTCAGGCTTAGAACCAAGACGATCGCCATTTTTCGAAGAGGTTTGATTTTCAGCGTCAGACATTATAGCTCTTGAATCTGAAACCCTAAGGAACCCTAATCAACTTGTTGGATCAAGAATTAGCAGTGGATCAATTCCGCGTCAATCAATCTTTATTTTTTCGACCTTACGTCAATCAATCTCACACCCACCAAATTCATATCACGTGAACTCGTGAAGGAAGAATTCAGGGGTTACAAGTACTTCGACGGATAAGGATATTAAGATATTTGTGTGTGTAAATGGTATGATCGAGACATTCTTTTCCATTTAATTTAATTTTTAAATTTAAAATGTAAATAATTTATTGTTGGTTTTTTTTTTTTACTGAAAATTTATAGTTAGTTTACCTTTCTAAAGCGCCCATTTGTATCTATTTTTTTATGAAAAATACTTATTTTTCTGGAAATGCAGATGTTGCTTAGAAATGAAGATATTAGTAAGATATGGTATTTTTGTATTAAAAATGTAAGATACGGTATTTTGAAAGGAAAGAATCAAGTTATTTATAAGTTATGATGAATTATATAATTTATATAATTAATTGATTGTTAAATCAATTAATATTTATTCAACATATCCACAAGCGGCCTATAAATCGCATCTTCCCTCGGACAATCATTTCTAGAGGTCAGGGCCTTTATATTCATTTCTCTTGTCTCCCCAGCAAAGTTTAAAATTTAAATATTAAAAAAGTATGTAAACTTTTCAAAAGAAAAGGAAGGGTTTTTTAAAAAAAAAAAATTATGGAGGAGGCTCCAATACAATTCACATGATGAATGTTGGCTACAACTTTCCTTATTTCTAGGCATCGACACGAGGATAATCCATCATATCATACAATGCGTATTGATGGTATGCTATTAGGTAATGATTAATGGTTCTTTAGGGAAGTCGTTCGTTCTGTTTCGGGGTCTTTGACAAGGGATCTCATATCCCCATAATTTTTTCTTACTCTACACCAATGTCTTGTCATGTATAATTCATCAAGCGGCAAATTTTTAATGGTGGAAAGGAATCTGTAATGGACAGCATGTTGAGTCTTTAACCCATCTCATATATACGAATGACACTTTATTTGTGACACTTTATTTTTAATACCTGTATATGAGTATAAATGACTAGTGAAATCAATTGTGGAACCAATATTTAACTCCAGACTACCAAACATTACAAAACGTTCATAAATTCTCACTCTCAACTCATGATTTAAACCTAAGACCGAGAGGGTTTTCTGAATGGTAGAATACTTTAAACACATTTCCACAATATTCACTACGTCACTAATACATCACCGGCTCTTAGTTTAATTACAATCAGAGTATGCGAGCGTTTTACTTTAAATAAACTAAGAGCTATTCTATTAAAGTTGTTCTCTACTAAACTCATTCGTTTATATATTCATATACGTATACATCAAATGTATAACCATAAAGCTAATACAATCTTTTACACCAAATACAAATAGTAGCACCTCGCACTACGCTCTTCACCTCACCTCTGTAATCCTTATTCGTGCATATATCCCTGCACCCTTCAACCTGTCTAAATGGTTGGTTGGGAGGAGTGAGATTCGAGAGAATCTCAATAGTAAACACTATCACTATGCATGCAATATATATATGAATGCATGGCATGCTTGCCTACACTATTTCATGCCAACATAATAACATGCTGCGTGCTCAATGTTATGACATACATATGGCCATTGCACAAATATAACAGAACTTCAATCCATCAAACATGTTCAACACAAACAAGCAAAGCAGTCCATGGCCTTAGATACTCAATCACATCATTAGAGCCATGATTGTAGGTCATTAGAAGTGTATATTAAGGCCCAAGAAGCTAGAGAGGGCTAAATATGTCAATTTTCCTCAAAAACATGAAATCTTGAAATTTGGAGGTTTTGGCCGCGGCCAAAATGTAACGGACACCTACACCCCGCAACCTAGCCCGGGTGCAGTCCAGCACACACTCCCCTGTGCAAGTGGCTACCAGGTTCTCTTTAGACCACTACTTACCCCCAGGTAGCGTGTTCGAGATCTGGGGAGGCCCTTTCGAGGATAGGTGGTTTGGGGAGCCATTGAAGCTTGCCGCACTCTCAGATCAGGTTGCGGGGAGTGTGTGTCGGACTGCACCCGGGCCAAGTTGCGAGGTGTAGGTGTCCGTTACATAAAAAGGTGTCTTTTATGTAATGGACCTGTCAATCCGGCCCAACTTCCACCCCTTCACAGGGCTCAGAAGGCAAGCTTATCGAGAGCCCACCTCGATTATACCCATAAGCTAAAAGCACTCTCATAAGTACATAATTCCATTTCATTATACACTACTCCAGAATTGCCCAATTTCACGTGACCAGAATTTGAAAAATCATAACTCCTAGCATACCTGTCCAAATCCTTCATATTACCTATAATTTTAAAGCTCTACATGTCTACTTTAAGCCTGGAAAGTTTCATTGTCATTGGACAAGGTTTGGCCCTTAAAACACCACGCACAACAATAGTGCTACAGACAGGACAGATTAACACTATGAACAATCTTACTTCATAAATTATCAAATTCATATACAAGCATCCAAAAATCATGAACACTTATATTCCTACACAATTTTGCCTCCTAAAGACAATGGAAGCATCAAAATCATCAAATTTCAACTCCTCTTCCACGACAACACAGCACAGAAAAATCAAAGTTCTCGGGAAGAGTTTGTCGGTTTCTTGTTTTCTTTGGCTTAATCACTTCCTTTCTACTTCTAATCAAATGATTAGCTATTTAAACACTCATTAGATATGATTTATCCATTGAAAATACCATTTTAAACCATCTATGAATAGTATCTAACTTCATCTATACTCATCCAAACGACAAACAAATCGGTTAAAAAGGAAGTTTACGCTTACCTCTACTCGTTTCTGCAAACGGTTCGGAATTCCGGCAACACTCTGGCCGATGAGACGGCGCCAACTACCTCCAAACAAAAATCCGAAACCATAGAAATGAAGCTCGCGATGAGTAGGAGAAGTTTCGTGAATGACACTTTGAGAGAGGACGCCGATTCGGCAGTGTTTCGGCGCCTTAAAATTTCTCTCTCCTCTCCCTCCATTTTCGTTCAGACTTCTATCTCTCTCTTCTAGTTCTTTTCTGCGTGAAATGGAGGAGGAAGGTTATGGATTTAATGGATAAATGAATCAGTTATCTCATATGCCACGTGTCAGCACCTGGTTGGCTCAAAAATTGAATTTTCGCATAAAATAGATAATCTGGCAGAATTTTCATAAACTTTGAAAATTCATATCTAATTGTAAAAATGTCCAATTGAGGTGGTTTTAAAGTCTATGCGACCCTAATTGAGTCTAGTTTTAAGAAAAAATATAACATTTGGCCAATTGAAAGCTCACTCTTACCATAATTTTAATATTTTAATGCTGCTCTAGAAAATAGTTAATTTCGCTGGGCTAACTTTAGAAATTTATTTCTCTTTGTGTACGACTCCAAATGACTCATATGACCTATCAAATTAAAGTTGGATAAGTCTACTTTCATTCTGGAAAGTTTCATAATTTTTCACTATCATTTACCCATCGAAATATGTCACACAATCATCACTGCCATACCAGGAATTTCACCGGTAGCAAAATTATTTTGTGTTCCATTTTACTATATTGTATGTGACTTCCAATCACTTCATTTTGTTATTCCCTGAGCTCTTTAGCTCACCAATATAATTTCTTTTAATATCAAAGGATATAAATGAATTTTGTGAAATAATACCATATCCCAATAGGATATTTGATAAATCGGGGTCTAGCAGTCCTCTTAATTCAGGCTAAATCTTAAGCTTCTATTCTCAAAATTCGGGATATTACACTATTATTTTGTAAGGTTATAGAGGAGAATTGCAGAATCGTCGAAGCTATTCTACGAAGATATGCTCGAATTTATGGGAGGATATAAAATATCAGAAATCGAGTATTGTTTTTAACCCATCTATTCCATATCGTCTTAAAAATAAGTTAGTAGATATATTTGGAGTTAGATTCCATTCACGTTAGACGAAGTATTTGGTAACTTATATTGATGACCCTCACTCTAACAAAAGGAAGTATAAAAAGATAATAGAAAAACTTAATAAAAGGCTGGCTGGTTGGAAATGTCATCTACTCTCCCCAAGCAGGTCAACTTGTCCTAATTAAAAATTCTCTATCTTCCTTGCTAGTATATCTTTTTTCATGTATAAAGTTCTCCCAGCAACTTTGTCATAAAATTTCTATGAATATGACAAACTTCTTCTAGGGATCATCTGGTGATTCATTTAAGGCTCATTACCTGAATTGTGAACTACTCTGCTCTTCGAAGGATCATGGTGGATTACAGTTGATACAGCTAGAATGTTTTAACTCAACACTACTAGCAAAGCACCTGTGGAGAGTAATAGCTAAGCAATCCACTTTGCTTAATCGTATAATGCTTCGGAAATATACCGACCCTGATTGTCAATATATCTTTAAACCAGCTGACAATAATAATTCTCGCATATGGAAACAATCATTAAGGCAGAAACAATGATTTCTTCTAACCATCTTACCTGGCAAGTTGATGATGGGACCTCAATCCAGTTGAATAGTCAGCTTTGATGGCCTGTGCAGCAATCAGGTCTGTCATATTCATCTCCGAGAGTATCAGACCTTATATTGCATTCATGTGGAAGATGGAATTGGCAGCTTCTCTCATCTCTTTACCGCAAGAGGTGCAACATTTTGCTTTTCACCCTGTTCCTCTATTGCAAGCTCGGGATACAATTAAATGGTTTGGCAACCTATATGATCTATATACGATAAAGGATGGTTATCGCATGTTAAGGGAAAATGACACTCACAATACATGTATGATCAATATCAAATGTCAATTGCTTTGGAAAACTCTTCTCCCCCACAATTGTAGTTACTTATATGGAAGATTATAAAAAGTATACTACCCACTTCTTGTCTATTGAAGTATAAGCATCTAACTACGGTGGAGGCATGTGTTTTCTTTGTGGCTTACCTAACGAGTCCTTAAATCATTTGTTCCTTTTTTTGTTCGTTTGCTAGATCTTGTTGGTTTGGTAGTGCTTTAGGATTTCGGTTTGACTCTTCTGAGCTTACATCATTATTACAATGGATAACCTTATGGTTGCAGGCTCTATTGGATCATAGTAATTTTAATTCTCTTTTACCCTTCTATATTATACATAGTTTATGGTTTGCACAAAACAATATTTGTCATGTAGGGCAACAATTCTCTCCCGTTCAAGTAATATAGATGACACAAACACACAAACCCAGGTAAGTGAGTATGTTGCTTTACGTCAGAATCAAATTGATTCAAAATCAAGACTGACGCAGCACCGCTTTTTGGTCACGACCATTACAAGGATATAATAGACCTCGTTGGAACGTAATGTTCAAAATCAAAATGAGCATATCATGGTTATCAGTGTATACTTCAATCAGTCAAGTTGTCATGTATGAAACATATATCCTCCAGTTAAAACGAGTCCTCTTCAACTATAATTGTTGGTACTAAGAGTTTGTTTGGAATTGTTTTTATGAATCGG
The DNA here is from genome assembly GCA_037074505.1 of Albizia julibrissin. Classification (NCBI taxonomy): domain Eukaryota; kingdom Viridiplantae; phylum Streptophyta; class Magnoliopsida; order Fabales; family Fabaceae; genus Albizia; species Albizia julibrissin. The sequence goes on from CM073479.1 coordinate 40,918,110, forward strand.
GCTTATTATATAAGCCCGATTCACGTAAATCGAAATAAATTTCCTTCACATATTTATCTTGTAGACCGTAAAAGCACTTTATAGACTGTAAAAGCACCTCGTAGACCGTAAAAGTTACTTCGTATTCTATGAATCACAATTCATAAGCACTTATAGAACTTCCATAAGTTATTCTAAACAAGCTCTAAGAGATACAATCCCTTATACTTTAGGTCAAAGTCATATCAACGTGCCCTTCAATCAGACAAGTAGTCAAACAATCACATTAGAATTATTACTAAATCTAGAATACTGCTGTGGCGACTTTCCTATATATTACAAGACATATGTACTATATTAAAACTTTGTAGCTTTCTCTTTTTCTTCGTAAATATATAATTACCTGTTCATGAAAAAAAAGGTTTTTATAAAAAAAATTGATTTAAATTTTAATTTTGTAAAGTGTTGTGTCATTGTGATTGTGTTTGTGTGTGACACCGTAAGGGCATATAGGGAAAAATTATAGTAGCATCGATAGATACTACTACACTAAATATAGGACCGAACTTGTAGTTATTTCACTACAAATTAGGTTCGTGCATTGCATTTAGGACCAGGAGAGTACTTTTAAGAACAAACGTGCAGAGTAGAAAACAAAGGATGCCCATGATGAGCCAAAAGAAAAATGCCAAATTTCCAACAACAACAACAGTAGAGTAGCACCGAACTTGGCATTAAAATAGTGCAAATCAAGATAGTGGCAGAATGCTACCGAAACCCTAAGTCTCTATTTCCAACACTTGTACTATATAGGCCCCAGAAAAGAAAAGAAAGAAAAGACATTATATCTGGTTCACAGAATTACTTAGATGTTCTGCCATCACCCTCTGTTATCACATCATTGAAGGTTCCATTACTTGGAATCATGGGCAAGACATGCTCTTGATGGGGAACAATAACATCAAGAAGATAGGGACCAGGAGTCTCCAACATTTTCTGAATTGCTGCTCTAAGGTCCTCTTTCTTGGTCACTCGAGCTGCTGGTATGAAACAAGCTTCAGCAAACTTCAACATATTTGGGAAGATCTCATCCTGATTAGATGGGTCTCCAAGGTATGTGTGAGCTCTATTAGATTTATAAAACCGATCCTCCCATTGAACAACCATACCCAAGTGTTGATTATTCAACAACAGTATCTTAATTGGGAGATTATACACCCTTACAGCGGCAAGTTCCTGAGCATTCATTAAGAAACTTCCATCACCATCAATGTCCACTACAAGAACATTTGGGTTAGCCACAGCAGCCCCAATCGCAGCAGGTAATCCAAAACCCATAGCCCCAAGACCCCCTGATGTTAACCACTGTCTAGGTCTCTTATATTTGTAATATTGAGCCGCCCACATCTGATGTTGTCCTACTCCAGTAGTTATTATTGCATCTCCATTTGTCAGTTCATCCAATACCTGAATGGCATACTGAGGAGAAATGCCTTCCTCAAATGTCTTGTAACGTAATGGGAATTTGCGTTTTTGCTCGGTCAGCTCTTCTCTCCAAGCTCGAAAATCAACTTTATCTTTGATTCCTTTGCTCTCGAGAATCTGATTAATGGCCTTCAAAGCCAACTTCAAATCTGCACAAACAGACACATGGGGCTGCTTGTTTTTCCCAATCTCGGCGGGATCAATGTCTATATGAACAATTTTAGCTCGACTAGCGAAGGCTTCAAGCTTTCCTGTCACCCGATCATCAAACCTTACCCCAAATGCAAGCAACAGATCACTTTTATCAATGGCATAATTAGCGTACACTGTCCCATGCATTCCAAGCATTCGGAGGGAATATTCGTCAGCAATGGGATATATTCCCAGGCCCATCAAAGTACTAGCAACAGGGATTCCAGTAAGTTCCACAAATCGCCTCAATTCCTCGCTTGAGTTCATACAACCACCGCCAACATACAAAACCGGCTTCTTGGAGTCCAATATCAACCTCACAATCTGCTCCAACAGATTCATATCCGGCGACTTAGGAAGCCTCGCTGTGTATCCCGACAGCTTAATCGGTTGGTCCCAGTTAGGAATCGAAAGTTGTTGCTGTATATCTTTTGGCAGGTCGATTAAAACAGGGCCTGGCCTCCCCGAAGTAGCTAGGAAGAACGCCTCCTTCACAATCCTAGGAATATCGTCTACATCAAGAACAAGATAATTATGCTTCGTGATCGATCTTGTTACCTCAACAATGGGCGTCTCCTGGAACGCATCAGTACCAATCATCCTTCGGGGGACTTGCCCTGTTATGGCGATCAGAGGTACGCTATCAAGCAGTGCATCGGCAAGACCACTGACCAGATTGGTAGCGCCGGGACCGGACGTGGCGATGCAAACGCCGGGAATGCCAGATGATCGCGCGTATCCCTCAGCAGCGAAAACGCCGCCTTGCTCGTGGCGCGGAAGGAAGTTACGGATGATATTGGAGCGCGTGAGCGCTTGATGGATCTCCACGGAAGCACCGCCGGGGTAGGCGAAGACATCGGTAACGCCTTGGCGCTCAAGAGCTTCAACGAGGATATCAGCGCCTTTCCTGGGCTCGTCAGGGGCAAATCGGGAAGCAAAAGCTTCCGAATCTGTGGCGGCGGGGGAGACATCAGCAGAAGATACGCGTGGAGGTTTAGGGCTAGGTCCGCTTGGATCGGAGATGGAGCAGGAGATCCGATTACCACGTGCATGAAGAGGCTTATTCGAGATTGAAGAAAACGGGACAGAGAGGTGTTTTGTTGAAGTTGAAGAAGGCAAAAAAGGAAAAGAAGAAGATAATGATGATGCAGAGAACAAGTGTTTAGGAGCCAGAGTCGCCATTTCTGGCTTCGCAGTACGGACAGAAAAATCGAGTGCTTTGTTCGAGAGTTGCGACGGCCACCGATGTGCTTGGGGTCCTTAATTTTAAAATTCTCAAAATTAGGGCAGTTCTGTGGTCTATTTATTAGTAAACTTTGGAGCTAATGAATCAAATCTATCTCTCTCTCGTGTCCATTTTGTTTGATACTACAATCTCTTTTGTCTATTTGTTGGGTATGTAATAATGATTGATTAAGAGCGGATTTCTCGGCAAAAAAAAAATATTAGAACGGATTGGATTCACAATGGAAGAAGTTATTTTTTTAATCTGATTTTTATAAAAATAAAATTATAAATGTGATCTAATATTTAAATTAATAGTAACAGAATTGACTTTTTTTTAAAAAAACTAAATTTTTCATTTTTTTCTCAAAAACTGTTTTAAAAAAACTAAATCTTAACACAACAATCCAAATACCCTATTTTTCTAAAAGCCACTATGTTTTTTTCTAAAGAAGTCACATTTAGATTGGTTACCGCCATCCAAACAGACTATAAAAATTTCGAATATTTCATGTATTTGACTTTATTATGAAATATTTTGTTTTAATTTTAATGGATTGTTATGTTGTATCTTTTATTATTAATTATTATTTATATTTAATTTTATATTTTTATAATGATTTCTCATTAATTATTATAGTCAGATTGAGCCTTCGTGCATATAAAAAAAGTGTCTCCATTAAGGCTGTGTTTGGTCAGAGAAGAGGGGAGTGATTTTGGTCCTCTCTCTTTTTGATTGGGAAGACCAAAAATTTAAGAGGGGAATGAAAATTTTTTGAAATTTTACCCTCCCTACTCTCGAAACCTCCCAAAAAAAAAATTTGAGAGATTTGGAGGATAGGCTTAAAAAAATTTTGAATTAAACAAAAATTACTATCAAATTTTGATGATAACTGTAACATCCTTATTTTTTTTTATTTTTGGGATATAATTATAATTTAGAGAAAATTATCATTTTTAGTAGGTAATTTTTAGGACTAAAAAAATAATAAAGAAAAAAAATAAATAATAAAAATAATATATTATTTTGTAATATAATAAAAATATTATAATATTAATATAATATTATTATATATTATATTATAATATTAAAATATTATATATATATATATATATATATATATATATATATATATATATATATATATATATATAACGAGGTGGCGGCGCCCCATGTTTGAAAATTAAGTGTGGCACCGTAAGGTGCCACACGTTTAAAAAATAAAATAATTAAAAAATATTATATGAAGCAGGAAGAGGTATTATAAATACCTCCTCGCCTCAACACACTTCACACAAGAAATCTGCGTGAAGTGTGTGCAGAAAGGTGACGGACAAGGCTCTTATAGGAGTATTTTCACTTCTTCAGGGATCAATAAGGTATTCAAAATCTCTTCTAATTATAAAATTTCTTTTATGAAATATTTTCTAAATAATTTTTTCTTTCTTATGATATTAATTTTGTACTGATTAGAGAATATTTTAGGATTAGAATTTTGGACAAATTTGAGTTTTGTTAGTATATGACTATAAGAATATAGATGATAACTAATAGTTAATTTTAATCGGTTTATTTTTGTTATTTAGTTGATATAAGATTTTATAATGAATTTTCTATATAATCAACTTATAAATAATGTTATTTTTGACTTTTAAACCTATTAAATTTAGATTAAATAATTTATTTAGGTTAATGGAGATATTATTGAAATTTTAGTTGGTATAGTTTTAAAATCTGAAGGACTAAATTGTCATTTATGAAATTCATAAGACTAAACTGTCATTTATGAAATTCGGAGGACTAAATTGTCATTTATGAAATTCGGAGGACTAAACTGTCATTTTATAATTTAAAGCCTAAATTGTTATTTTCAGTTTTTATAGTATATTATTATTATAATTTGTAAATAAGTTATAATTTTTACTTTTGGAAAATTATTAACGGGTAGTAAATTGATTGTGATATATTGATTTTGGCGTGTGTTTGAGCTCTTGGATTTGGAACAGTATGATAATAATTAGCTTTGGCGAGAGATGATCACTTTCCACTTATTATGTGTGTTTGTGTGTGTTTGTGAGTATTTTGTGAAATGATTATGAGGTTGAAAATCATATATGAATATTTATAGATTATTTCAATGAGTAATATTGAGGAGTATTTTGTTATAAACTTGCTTTGTGGAACCTTGTGATTTAAATTGTAAGATGTATTGGTATATTTTGAATATCCTCATATGAGTATGAAAATCTTGAGAAAATTCCTATTGGGCTATTTATTGATACATATTGGGTTGTTTGATTTGGGTTGAGGTGGAGAAAGTTATTTTTACCACGTGGTATAGCCTCCATTGGTGCACGATAGTTGGCTTTCTATTGTCCCACCAGTTCAATGAGGGACTACGACACCCCACTAGTTCAATGAGGGGAAAGACCCATGGTCTGAAAACATGCTATGTGGATTTTGGCCAATCCTCATCATGTAACCAGAGAGCTCTTTGAGTGGCCAGTAACATGGATAGTAACTTAGTCCATGGGTCTAGTCGGCGGAAATAAGGCTGTTCGGTTGGATTGATGGGAGGCACTTGGGAATTGTGATTTGAGATATAATATTATAATTTCTAATATGAGATTTGTGTACAAAACAATGATATTAGATTTTTAATATTTTATTATATAAACTGTTCCACTTGACACCTCATGAATACATGTCAGCATGTTAATGAGTTGGAAAGCTGGTTACTGAGACTTTTGTCTCACCCCGTCGATTTAACATTTTTCAGGTAATAGTTTCCGTGCTGGAATGTCGGAAGGAGCTCCTGAGGCATAGATATATCTCTATGGCCTCTTGTGGTTTATTATGTGTTGAATTGATGTATATTGCCACTCATAGGGCCTACTTCCTATAAATTCTGCTTTGACTACATTCTTTGTATTATCGTATCATAGATTGGATATTATAATCTTTAGTAGTTGTGCGATTTTATCTCTATTATGATTAGTCTTTGAGAGATAATATTTAATATTATGAAATTAAGGAGATAATCTTACAATAACCCGGAATTGTCCTTCCCATTTTCATTATTCATAAACACCAAACCCTATTTTTCCATACTTCATATTTTTTTTATTCAACCATGCTCCATACAGTATACAGTAGCAACTAACACAAGCAAAACCTTCATTTTTTGTTGAGATGAATGTCATGTGAGATTTCAAAATTTCTAAATTGAATAATAATGCATATGATTTTATATGTCCTAAGAGAGAATACCTTCATTTTTGAAATTCACATGATTTATACTCCATATAGTAGTCAATACCTTGCTCCATATTTTTTAGGATACCATATGGTTGGCATTTGATTACAGTTGATTATAATTTAGAAAATAAAAATTTTATTTATATTTAAAATTTATTATACATTTAATAGAATTTAGATAAAATTACTTATAACCTGAAGATAAAGTTATCCATGTGAAAATAATTTTCCTCTCCTCATCTCCTAATTTAAATAAGGTAATATTAAAATTCATTCACTCTCCCTTCTTTTCAATCAATCTAAATAAAATAATATTAAAATAACTCTACTTTCCTTCGTTAAAGCAAACAGGCCCTAACCAATATTTCTCTCAACCTCTGGTCTAATTCATCTACATCTACACTCCTAGAAATTTGTCATCAACAATCCATCAACCAAAAATCAATCTAAAAATTAATTATAAAAACAACCATCAAATCAATATAATTAACTATAAATTCTGTAATATGTCAACCGGTATTAATTTAACTATTTCTCAACCAAATCAATGGTATTAATTATAAATTATGTAATAAGATTGATTTGAGACATTATGTTTGCTGCATGAATCACATTAAGAGGAAGTTAGGAATTTTAAAAAATAATTAAATCATTTCCAAACATGAATACCACATCAATCAAATTAAATATGAACAAATATAAATAAAGTCATTAGAAAATATTAGGAAATAGTTATTAATAACGTATTTTTATTGATTGATGGACCTTAGCCGACCCATTTTTCACTTAACCGATACCCTAAGATCTTACGAACACCTATTTCCTATCTCATATCTGAGAAATACCAGAATCAATAAAAAAAAAAAGTTACATTTTACAAGACAAAAACTTTCCACATACATTTACTTAGAAACACCCACTATATTGCATTTCGCTAATTGTGTCTTCTTAAACAATCGTAGTTAGATTGCACTCCCAATTGCCAATCAGCGCAGACATATATTTTATTGACTATATTTTATTCATTTGCTTTCTTGAAATTTTGAATTATTATTTAATTTTATATTTCATTAATTTTTCAATATGTATTGCCCCAGCGGCCCAGCTGATGCTTGTGAAATTGGGCCACTAGGCCTGCCAAATTCCCTACACAAACCAGAAGTCCATGAATATTGGGCCATGGGCTACTCAAGGTTAAGCCTGGTATAGAAAAAGGCCACCCACAGTCAAACATACCTGATTCGGGGCTTTATAGAGTCTAAAATAAGTCACTCTTCTGATTTTGCATATGGGACTTATTTCACTCATTAAAAAAAAAAAAAAAAAGCCTTCCATGCTACTAAGCTATTATGTTCATATATTAATCTACTTTTCTTCTTAAATCATTTTTATCAATCTATCTAATTGTAACTTACTTATGAATTAGGAATAGTTAAACTCTTTATTGGTAAATTTTTTTAACTATATCCACCATAATTTAGTAGTTATAATTTAAAATATTCAAGCTAGGGTGTTCAGAATGGCTTGAAAACTTAAAATGCTTAAATTTTTTGGTTTCTATTAGTGATTCTTCATCTTAACTGCAAATGTCAATATATTTAAAGAAAGGGGGAAGAACAATTAAGAATCTTACAAGAAAGATGGGGGGAAAATCTTATAAGAAAGTTAATATCATAATAAGAATTTTTTTTTTCGAACATACAAACAGTCAGATAGTATGCCAACAAGAAAGTAAACGCTGTAAAAGAATTTTTTTTTTTTTAATGGGAGAAGTAATTTCAAGGACCACTGTGGGATTTACAAAATCAATCTCAAAACTAGCATGATTAACTATAATACGAGTCCGGGCTAAAATGTTATCTATTGTAAAAGAATAATTAGGAGGTTTTTATTGATAGAGGATATGATATTTAGCTCTTGTATGGTTTAATGTTTGTAAAAATTACTTTTATCTCATATGAATTTTTCAAACTAAAGTTAGTATAAGAGTTAGACATTATAATTTGATTTATGTTTGCACATACTTTTATAAAATTGTCAATTTGACATAAACTAAACTAAAAATTAAATTTTGGAAAAGTTCAATGTAAAGAAAAGTGAAAAAACATAAAATCAATAATAGATTAAAAAAAAAAGTGCTCGGTCTTTGAAGTCAATTTTAGCTTAGAAGTTATTTTCCTCAAAAATTAATTCAAATGTAATTTTGGTTCTAAATTGACTTTTTATTTGTAAGAAGTCGGTGTAGGTTAATCAAACTTGATGTTAAACATACATTTATGAATTGTTTTGACAACACGTTATGTGATGACAAATTGATTTTTTTTTTTAGGAGAAAAAAGACACCTTAGTCCAAACATGTAATGATTTTTGATAACTTGGATAATGAGCTTTTTGGACAATAGTAAGTTGACTTCTCATTGGGTTTTTTTATATATGTGTAAATCATGGTTGGCGTGATTAATTATATAGATAAAATATATGAAGTTATATCCGTTGAGTATGATACAATTAATAAATTGTTGAGGCTATGGAGTGATAAAATGATATATATAATTGTGTGATTTATTAATATACTTAAATCCTTTTTAAGTATGTGTTGTGCGATGGAATATTTTGGTGAAATCTTATAGTGATTTGTTCGTTTTAAGTATGCTTGTAATGTATTTTGACAATTCAATTGAGCACTTTAATTATTTTCAAGCATGTTTGGGGATATTGTTTGTTGTTCATGCATTATAGACATTGCCACATTAGTGGTAAATAGGGATGTCTATGGACTAGATCATACTGGGTTGGACCTCAACCTGAGGTCTGGTCCTTATAGGACATCAGGTTGGACAAATCAGCCTGAAGTCCGGTCTGATCCAACACCAACCCGAGCTCGGGCTGGACCAGACTGGTCTAGTGGATTGCCTCAACCAGTTCATGACCTATTTTAATTTTATTCTCTCCCTTATTTAGACTGATGCAGGGAGCTAGGGACAGTAGAAAAATGCATAATAATCCCTATAATCAGGAAAAATACATCACAAAATATTAAAACACATTCATAAATCCATAATAATCTCCAACAACATTAAACAAGAATAAAAAAACAACATTCAAGTTACTTTAATACAATCAATAACAATCAATTAAACACATTAAACCTAATAAGTATAAAATATTATCTGAGTTTTGAAGATTAAAAAAATCGGGTTAGATCGGACTAGATCGAAGAGTCTAAACCCTTAGCTCGATGTCCAATCCGACCCGATCAATCCAGTTTGTTCAAAGTGTCTCAAACTGATTTTTTTTTCATACTGGGTCAGATCGATCTATCCAAACCACCATATTTTTTTTTGACATCCCTAGTGACGAGTAAGAGATGGTGACGAAATGGATATTATACGATACAGTGATTATGTAGTTTGCCTCCACTCTGCCATAGTGATTACCCTCTTGTAGGGCCCTGTTCAATGAGAACAAAGGACGATAACTTGTATCGCTCCATTCCTTAATAGTTAATACTTACTAGAGCTGGTAAAACGGGCTAACCCACGGGTTGCGGGCTGGCAAAATGCCAACCCTAACCCGCAGGGTGCGGGTTGCGGGCTAGCTCGCGGGCCTGCAATTTTTTTTAAAATTTTTTTAGAAGATCGAAAATATAAGATACATATATATGAGTTATTAAATTTATTTTCTTACCATCAATCATTTTTCTTATAAAATTTTAAAAATATAATCCATAATTCAAAGAATAAAGTTATCAAATCTGTTAAAGTTTATACAAAAAAAAATCAAATTATCCTCAAATAACCAAGATATAATAATTTTGTTTAGAGAAGAAGAAAAATGCTAGAATTTTTTCTATTTGGATTGAGAGGTACTAAGATCGGAGTAGACAATTTATAGATTTTATGATTTTTTTTGCGGGCCAACCCGCGGGCTGGCCCGCATCAACCTGCGGGTTATGCGGTGCGGGCCTGTGCGGCCCGCATTTTTGCGGGTTGGGATTTTCCCAACCCTAACCCTGTCCTAACCCGCGGGTTGGACCCGTATTACCGACTCTAATACTTACCCTAGTCAGGTTTGTAGAGAAGGAATGTGGGATAGTGACACATCCTGAGTTAGGCTTTTTAAGAAGGGAAACTATAGTTTAGGAATTGAGTTATATACCTTTAATAAGATATATATTAAGTACTAAAGTAGTTTGATCGATCCAGTATGTGGATCAGACGGTTGAAAAGATCAATATATTATATATCATTCACACAAGTTAACATATAACTACCTTTTATCAATAAAAATATATCCAATTATAAATCACATCATACTAATATACTTTTACTCTAAATTCATTTAATTGGAATTAAAGTGACTCCCGCCAATATTAATACAAACAATTCGTACAGCAGTGTTACAAGCTAACTCACATGTAGTGGCCTACTAAACGATAAACAACAAGGGTCGTTTGAGGATGAGAACGACACACCCCCACTATCTCTCCCACCCAACAAAAAGTCACCAATGTGTCACCAACCACGAGGTTAGAAGCCTCTAGAGTAATTTAGAGAATTCTAGAAGCCTCCAGAATAATTTAGAGTATTTTATACAACACAGGAGTATTTTAAAAGATGTTGGAGTATACTAGATATCTTTAGAATAATTTGAGGAATACTAGATAATTCTAGAGTATTATAAGGATATCTCTTTCTTGTATATTCTAGAATTTTTCTTATAAATATCTAGATATTATTTGTAGATATTTTTATAGAACATTTTGGAGGATGAATGTAAACCGTTAGATTAAATTGATCTCCATCGTTTATTAAGGAGGTGAGAAAGTTCTGGAATAAGAGGGAGGCTTATAAATATCACATCACCCCCTCATTTGTAATCATCAAACAAATTAGTTAAGTTCTCAAGTTCTCTCTTATGCTCGTGTTTCATCTTGTTCTTTACCTACAATTTGAGGGTTCGGCTGACTTAGCATAAGATCAAGAGGTTGATCACGCTAAAGCCGGCATGATACAAAGAAAGGGAGTTTTGAGTCCATGACAAATGGCTGTCATTCCCTCTTATTTAAATATATTATCCAGTTAATTTTTTTAAAAAAAATTAAAAAATCTAAATAAGTTAGTTAATCATAATATGTATTGTGTATCATATAATTATATATCAGTTCATAGTAAAAAAATTAATTTATTAATAAAAATAAATATCAATATTTAAAAATAATTTTTTAAATTTTTTTAATTTTGTAAAAAGATTAATTACATCTTGTATTATAGACCGAAAGCAAGGAATAGTTATGTATGACGAGGCTGTATTAATCTTAAGTCGCAGAAACATCACAGAATAATGTGGGCATCATTTCCAAATGCATCATGTGGTTGTTCGGCGGCAAGCAAATGTCGTTGGCCCCACCAGTGATGTCGTTTTGATCATACGCTTAGCGGGTCGGCTCTATCTTCCAAGTGGGATGGCCCACAACCACATGGTAATGCCACGACAATCTGTGCACATGGGAAAGAGGTAAGAAAAAATATCCCTTTCATAAAGGTAAATATAAAAAAATTTATATATTTAATTTTTTTTTTAGTTTGTGAGAATAGGTTACTAGTAACTTATATATAAATAGTGAGTGTATCTCATTTTATTACTAGCATATGACAATGTTTCTGTGTGATTTACTTCTGATAGAGATACCTACAAAGTTACAATGCCTTGAGTAAGATTATTTTCAACAGGGATGCATATATCGGGTAAAAAACATGTCCAAGTGTAATTATTTAACAAATCAATTCATAAATTATACTCATAAAATATACCCCACCTTTTCACGTCCCACCGCAATAATCCAGGTTCACAAAACTCACGTTAAGGTCAGAGCGTTAGAACAATCTAGATTTGGTATATGCCAATTTAAGTCAATTTCAAATTTGTTTAATGAGGGGATTAAATTACTAATCAGCCGGCTAATCACTGCAATTTTAAATACTCCTTATGATATGCATAAAACTGAACCCATCAACTTGAATGGATAATGTCGTTTAATTTACTTAATTATTTTTCGACAATTAAATTCGTATATGCATAGTGTTCAATAGAGGTGTTCAAAGTATTCTGGTTCCGGTTGTCCCGGCCTGATCCGGAGATTTTAATTCCAGGAATTTTCCGTCCCAGTCGGGACCAGAACTGGGACAAAGATCACCCTTGGTGAATTCGGTCCCCTTTTTTTTTACCTTATAAATTAAGTTTTTTTTTATTTTTTACTTCATAAATTAAGTTATCACTTGATAATATGTGTATTACATTTTTAATTAGAGCTAAACCGTATATATCATAATACTAATCATAACTATATAATGTATAAAGTTAATAACAAAGATGATAATAATAATAATATAAAATATTATTCTTCAATTCTAAATCAATTTGTGTGCTTATTATGACATTGTTAGCCGTTAAATGTTTAATTTAAATACTAGATTATAAAAAATTTAACTAATATAATAATATATTTTAAATTTAATTAAAAAAAACGGGAATTCCAGGATTACCGAGACCAGGACCGATATCCGGATGCATATGCGCATCCTGACTAAAAACCGGGACCGGGCTTGGGAGATCCCAATCCGGCTCCCGAATTTAAACACCCTTAATGTTCAAATGGCATCTGTCTTGTGTCGTTTTTATTATTCCTTAGATTTATTGTTTAATTAGTATATAACCCGTTTTGTCTTGTCTGCATTGATTAACTTTTTAATATCACATACATTGAATGAGGTGTAAAACAAAAAGAAAGAGACAAAAGATTATTTTAAAAAATAAGCAAGAAGTGAATGGCACGTGTTATCGTTTTAAAACGTTGTTTTCAATGAATATGATACGTTATATATAAATGGTCCTGAATCCTGATGGTGTTCATATTGTATAACTCTTATTAATGATTGGTCTATTAAAATATAGAAATACGTCGCTATAAATTTTTAGTTTTCAATCAACTGACTTGTTTAATACTATATATAATATCAGAGCTTTAAACAATTATACTTGTTTTATGGGGGTAAAAACGTGGAAGAAATGGTGGTTAAATACAGATATAAAGAAAAACAAGAGAGAAGTTAAATTTGGGACTACTGCAAATATTCTGATAATAAAATAGTGATTGAATCATTTAAAAGTAGTTTTTTAATTATGATTTTATGATATATGAAATAAGTATGTAAGAAAATTTTTATCTCAATTTATATAAACAATCATTTTTTAGATTCCAAAAATGATCCGCAACAAGCATATAGGCTTTCGTGAGCATATTCATACATATATGTGTGTTCATGTCTCTTGCTATAAATGCCAAAAATGATGTTGGTGACTAATAATATTACCAAAAAAGAGACAGTGGATTGTCATAAAACAAACTGTCACTGATTACTTAGACAAGTATTTTCTTCCTTCGTTTGTTATGTTTTTGTAGTGTGTAATGATTAGAGCTCGTTTGGTTGTGTTTGTTTGAATCCGGCTTATATATAAGCCCGATTTACGTAAATTGAGATAAACCTCCTCCATATATTTATTTCGTATATTGTAAAAGTTACCTCTTAGATCGTAAAAGCTACATCGTATTTCGTAAATCACGATTGAAAAGCATTTATGAAACCTATCCAAACAAACTAATAATAAAGAGAACTTACTGTGTGTTCTTTTATATATTATCATATGATATTTAGTAATTTTTATTAATCTTATTATCAAACATCTGAACAAAATGTTAAATCCGTTTGGAGTTTATAGCTGTCCTCTCATCATAGGTATATCCTCTAAGATTTGAACTTAAGATCCAGAAGGATCCAATGGCTAAAACCCCCCTCATCCCGCCCTCATGTAATGTAACGTACTATTGATCAATTAAAGGGATATATTACATAAATTTGCCTCATACTATGTTCTGTTTCTACTTGTGCCTAATTAAAATGGACTCTAACCCTAATTCACCAAGAACGGAATATGTATAATTGTTAGACAGGAGGGATTTTAGAAACTCATGAATTAAAAGAAGAAGAATCATACATGAAAAGTTATCTCTCTAGTCCATTTAAGATGATACTTGAATTTGCGTTAGTTAATAATTAATGATATTAAGATTATCATAAAAATGACAAGCCAAGGCTTAAAATTATTTGCTCATGTTTATACTAACCACCACGGTTTTACCAGTTCTCATGATGATCTTCAACGACAATTTTGGCACCTTCTCAACAGATTTCAATGGGCACAACATGGAGATAGGATAAAGACAATAACATATGCACTTTTCTCAGTTTTTTTTTTTTTTTGGGCTATCACAAATGTTTTGTGATTTTGAATAAGGTATTCTAACCTCTCTCTCTCTCTCTTTTTAAATAAAAGGTACCAGACAAATTTTTTATTGAAAGCAGATTGGGAACATCCGTCTTTTCCCACGTTGAGTTAGATTACACTTATTTCTCTTGTTAATGTATATTATAATTTTTAAATGTATTTGTTATTAAAAATATCCTCGCATCAAAATATCACTATTTTATCTATAATATAATAATGAAAAAAAGACACATAAAGACCAATACAAATATCAAAGGATAAAAAGGTGCTTCTAATTTCAGTATTCTCTATAAATTGTGAGTTCCCAATTTATTTTTTAGAAATAAAAAAAAAAGACAAAATTGCCCTTTGTCAGCTCATTCATTGCCGAATCCCCAACATCACCAAAGACCCAAAACTCATGAACTATTCGATGACAAGAGCTCCTTCAATTCACTTTCGAATGTCCTTTTCTCTCATCAAAGCCCTCGCGTATGGATCATTGTTATCGTCCTCTTCATTCAGATTGTACTCCTCTGCAACCTTCGTAGTTTCCCCATCCTACCATTGAGAAGATTCCCAACAAAAACACCATCAACATTGTCCAAGTTTGTTTGGAAGTGGTGGAGTGAGAGGGCGCAATCTCCGGTGACAGTGGTATGTGAAAATGAAGAAGAAGTCGGTGGTGGAGAATCTTAAAGGTGCTGTCGACGGTGGTCCAATTTCCTCTTCCCTTCTCCTACGTTCTAAAATCAAGCCTCCAATCCTCAGATCCAGGATGGGCCCAAAAAGTTTTCTTCCTCTCTGGTGGTGGAGAAGACGCCGACGGTGCAAAAGGTAATCGGAGGTGGTGGTGGTGGTTGGAGATGGTGAAGGTGCTGATGATTTTTCCCTCTAGATTAGAGCTCCCAATTCCCTTATTAATTTTTTGTTGATTTGAAAGTAAAAACTCTAGATTTAAAAATGACTACCTGTAAAAATGAGAAAGTAAATATAAATTAATTCATAGAATTTATATGATTTTATTAAATTTGAATTTGAAGATAACAACTTTAAATATGTAAATAATAACTATATATTTAAAAATGACTAATTGTAAAAATGAGAAGGCGTATATGGATTAATTCCTAAATTTGATGAGTTTAATAAATTTGGATTTAAAAATAACAACTTCGGATATAAAAATAATAACTATTCATTTAGAAATGATCAATTATATCACCGTTCGTTAGTGGGGGTAAAGATTAGTTAAAAAAAATGTGTGAAAAGTATTTTTGTCATTTTTTTAATTTCACAAAAAAAACACTAGTATATTATAGGATTTTTAAAATTGGAAGCAACTTTGATCACTTGCTATTTGTAATGGTTAGTATGTGCATTTTTCATTATCATAATCACTTTGATTCAATAAAAAAAAAAATCAAAAGATGGCACGGTATCTTTGCCTTCGTTTATAAAAGCGGGGTCCACATCAAAAGGTAATAGATTTGAGAACATGGCCCGGAAGCCGTATGCCGTAACAAATCTCTGTACCGTACGGAGTCACGGGCTATTCCGGTAGCGCATGCCCTATAAATAAACTCCAATCCCTTCCCTGTTCTCCGCCACAATAATTGTCCGCGTCCAAAATTTTGAGGTCCCTCAACTCTCTCTTCTTCTCTAGAATCTTCGTCTTTTTCCCTCTCCTCCGCTCTGTGTATGGCAGTGACGCTGTTATCGAATGAGGTTTTGGATTTGTGCCTTGGCAAGCCTGCGCTTAGGTCGCTTTCTGTCACCGACACCGTCGCCGACGCGCTTTGCGTTTTGAAGAAGCTTGGCGATAGCTACGTCAGTGTGTGGAGCTGTCACCACTCGTCGGAGTCCGGTGAGTCGACGAATCGGAACGTAGGAGGAGGAGCGTCGGCCGATTGCCGATGTATCGCTAAGGTTTGCATCGTGGATATCATCTGCTTCGTTTGTCGACCTCAGAATCTTTTGGCACCTGCCCAGGCGCTTCAGTCTCCCCTCTCTGTTCTGATCTCCGAGACTTCGGGGCTTGTGAGGCATCTGGAACCCAATGCCAGGTTTGTTTCGATTACGATGTGACGAGTTTTGAATTCTTTCCATTTTGATGTTAAAGAAGTTCCGCGAATTTTCTTGAATTTGATAAATATTTGTTTGTTAAGGTAATTTTGTTGAGGACGCATTTAATTCTTGAATCTGTGAAATTCATAAATTAAATTTTTTCGCGCGCATTACTGCTTTGTAATTTAGGGAAAAGAAATAAGGAATAGAAATTAAGGTGAAGGAAAACCTGCGTCTGGATATAAATTTCGCTGCTAGGTTCTACCGCACCTCAAAACACTCGTTCTTCCAATCGAAGAAAGAGCAAAAAACAAAAAGAAAGAATGAAAATACATTCAAAGAACAAAAAACAGAAAGAAAGAAAATACGTTCAAAATCTTATGGTGTGGCTCTTATGGTGTGGTCCTGATAATAATATCAGGGACATGTGGCTCTTATGGTGTGGTCCTGAATTTGTGTGGTTTTGAATTTGTTTGAAAAATTGTCAAAATGTCAATTTCTGATTGAACGGAATCTGAAGGCGTTTTGATTATTTTTTCCCTATACGGAATTTGAAGCGCATTGATTGCATTACGGATCTACAGTCACCTTCTCTCTGTCAATTATGTGATTGTGTAATGTGTATACAATTACATTAGGGTCGAATCATAATCTTCCCTTGTGATTATTTGTAGGTTGCTGGATGCCATAGATCTTATGCTTGAAGGGGCACAGAACCTAGTCATACCAATTCCGGAGTCTAAATCACGAAAGAAGAAGCTCCTCGAAAAGAAATCTTCCCTGGACTCCACCTTTCACAACAATGGCATCAGATACTGCTGGCTCACCCAAGAGGACGTGATTCGCTACCTTATGAACTTCATTTGTCTGTTTTCTCCCACACACAGCGAACCCATCAACTCTCTCGGCATAATAGACACCAAAAACCTCCTCATTATAAACTACGACGACCCTGCATCCTCTGCTTTGAACCTCATCACAGAGTCCCTCGTTCATCAGAGCTCAGTGGCCATAGTTAATCCAGACGGCCAGTTAATTGGTGAGATCTCACCCTTTCATCTGAATGCCGGCGACGAGACCACGGCGGCGGCAATAGCCACGCTCTCTGCCGGCGATCTGATGGCCTATATTGACTGCGGTGGCCCACCGGAGGACCTCGTGCAGCTGGTGAAAGAGAGGCTAGAAGAGCAAAATCTTGTGGGTGCTTTGGAGTTGATGGAAGAAGAATCAGGGCTGTCTCTGAGTTCTTGGCCATCATTTACTTCAACTTCTTCCGATGAAGATGGTTTAAGCTCGTCAGTGAAGAATGGAAAGCATGGAGGTTTCTCTGCTAGGTTGGTGAGGAGATCGGAGGCCACTGTTTGTTACCCATGGAGCTCGTTGGTGGCTGTGATGATCCAGGCTCTTGCTCACCGTGTAAACTACGTGTGGGTTGTTGAAGAAGATGGAACCTTGACCGGAATTGTCACCCTTTCTGGCATGTTGGAAGTTTTCAGAGAGCTCTTCAAAGTCATGGCATAACGCGGACTAAAAGACACAAAAAAAGTGAAGATAAACACGAGCAAAACAAAACGGGCTGCGTAATTTTATCATCTTGAATTTTTTATTAAAAAAACTGTTCGGCCTTTGGGTGATACCCACAATGATTTTAAAAGTCGCAAACATTGGGCTTTTAAACCAAACGTTGAATATTTATAATGTTTACGGAGCTTAATAGGTAAACGAGATGGAAGATGCCCTGTGAAATTCTTAAACAAATTATAT
The DNA here is from genome assembly GCA_037074505.1 of Albizia julibrissin. NCBI lineage: Eukaryota > Viridiplantae > Streptophyta > Magnoliopsida > Fabales > Fabaceae > Albizia > Albizia julibrissin. Next base: position 40,936,402 of record CM073479.1, read on the forward strand.
AACATACAATATGTAATGTGATCATAAATTATTTCGTCGGATGCAGTGAATTGACTTGCGAGCAAATACCTACGCTTCATTATCTCCTATGACGTTGACAGATGATAATTGTTATTTATGCTATGAATGAATTATCCATGATGAATTGTTAAATAATTTGGTGGAGGCTCGCAATTATATTAATGTGCAAATACTATAGCAAGGGTTCAGGTGTGAATTCTATAGGGTAAAGCCGATTATTAGAGGCCGGGTGCAAACTTTTAATAGTTAGGGTAGTGTTCTTCGGCTAACTATGTTATAAAATTACTGTCATATGCAGAATTGGGTAATTTATTGTTTGTTATTACAATAGAAAGTGAGTGGGCCATATGCAATTTTAGCATGGAAGATTAGAAAATAAAAGACATGACAAGTTTCAAAATGGCCATGCTTAAATTAATTATAAAATGCTTTAAGTTTAAAGACGTCTAGTTCTGTGTAGTTGTATCTGTATGTATGCCGCAGTTGCTCGATGGGAAAATAACTGAATCAGAGATAACAATATGCCAAAGAAGATAATAATATGGAGGTAGACAAAAATAAAATGGTGTCGTTATGGTGCTTGTTTGTTATCACTTTTATGAATCGGGTTTATTAATTAAGTCCGATTCACGTAAATCGAGATAAATATCCTCTATATATTTATCTCGTAGACCGTGAAAGCACCTCGTAGACCGTAAAAGCTACCTCGTAGACCGTAAAAGTTACTTCGTATTCCGTGAATTACAATTCATAAGTACTTATGAAATTTTCAACAGCTATTCCAAACAAGCTCATGGTTAATAGACCTAAAACAATAGTCACTGTATGTGGGAAGTACTTTATGCTTCCATCGTCCTTTCATTTCTTAATTGTTTTAATGGAGTTTGAGACAGAATATCCTAAACTGCTTTTCTCAATCAGTGACTAGAAGTCTCTATTTCGTCAGTTGTTCACTTGGAAGCTCCTGCTCCTGTCCTTGATTAATCAACTTCACCACCGAAATATCTATGCTTCATATTGTCCTCATAATGTGGTAATGTTTAAAAGCTAAATTAATCATTAACCACTTGATGCTGACTTACGCCATAAAAGCGATGTGTAGATCCTCATTTCAAAACAAAATTTGTCAATATATCATCCATCAATAGGGGGGGTGAAAAATTTTCAAAATGAGGTTGTTGCCTGGAATTCTGAGGTCATTGGAAGCATCCCTCAAAGAAAACAAAAGATTATAAAAAGACTGGAAGAGATAGATAGGGCCAGAAATAACAGTTATTCCAATGGTCTTTTTAAGTTGGAAAGGAAGCTTTGGCATGACTATAATAAGCTATGCGTGCAAGAAGAGCTAATATGGTACCAAAAATCGAGATGCAAATGGCTGGAATGGGGAGACAAAAATACTAGTTTTTTTCATGCTACCACTGTTGTTAAGCGGAAAAAGCAGTATGTTCATGCCCTACAAGACGAAGCAGGTAATTGGATTGTTGACCAGAGGGAGTTGAGACACAGGGTTGGAAGTTTCTTTCAACAATTATATACCAAGGATCACCAGGTCACGGACTCATCAGATTGGGATGCGGACTTCCCTACTCTGTCGACACAGGATGACGCACTTATTCATAAGATGGTAGAGGATGTCGAAATAAAGAATGCTGCTTTTCAGATTGGGGCCCTTAAAGCTCCTGGGCCTGATGGTTTACATGCCCACTTCTTCCAGCATCAGTGGGATCGGGTGGGTACCAAGGTGTGTGGTTACATTAAAGATATCTGGCAAAATCCTGAGAAGGTTAAAGATATCAACCACACACATATTGTACTCATCCCCAAAATTGATAGCCCCCAAACTGTGAAAGACTTTCGTCCAATTTCTCTGTGTAATGTCATATTCAAGATTATTACCAAGATCATTGCGAGCAGGCTAAAGAGAGCTCTGACATATCTGGTTAATCCCCAGCAATGTAGCTTTATCGAGGGCAGACAAAGCAATGATAATATCATCATTGCCCAAGAGGCTATTCATTCGATGAGGACGAGGGGAAAGAGGAAAGGATATGTGATAGTCAAGGTAGACATGGAGAAGGCCTATGACCATCTTGACTGGGGATTTCTGAAGACTACCCTCGTCCACCTCAGGATACGAGAAAGAACCCTAGAATTGATTATGGCATGTACATCATTGGTCTCCATGAAGATCCTTTGGAATGGGGATGCTACACAGTCTTTTTCTCCCACTCGTGGGCTTCGACAAGGAGACCCCCTGAGTCCCTACTTATTCGTTCTTTGCATGGAAAGGCTAAGGTATAGGATAAACAGAGCAATCCAGGAAGGGCAGTGGAAAGGATTGAGCTTTAACAGGAACTCCCCTTCCATATCCCATCTCTTTTTTGCTGATGATCTTCTTCTCTTTGGAGAAGCATCTACAAGCCAAGTCAGGGGGATGAGGGACATTATGAAAGCCTTCTGTGAGGTGTCTGGTCACCGGGTTAACTTGGATAAATCGAAATCCTTTTTCTCAAGGAATGTGAATTTCAATAGGGCTATGGAGTTAAGTAATGATCTAGGGATAGGCATTACGGGTGATCTTGGCAAATATCTTGGAGTTCCTCTCATTCATGGAAGGGTCACTAATCTTACTTTCTTCCCCATCATTCATAAAGCCCGCAAGAGACTAGCTGGGTGGAAAAGTAGGTTCCTTACTATGGCAGGGCGTACGGTTCTTATTAGGGCTGTTCTATCAGCTATGCCTACTTACCAAATGCAGACAACTTTGATTCCTAAGGGGATCCTGAAAGAGATTGAGAAGATTAGTAGAACCTTCCTCTGGAACCAGGCACAGGAGGGTAGGAAAATGCATTTAATTGCTTGGGATCAAATTAAACAGCCAAAGGAGAAGGGAGGTCTTGGAATTAAAGATCTACACATCCAAAATGTGGCATACATAATGAAGCTTTGTTGGGGTTTGTTAACAAAACAGGAAGCCCTCTGGGTCAAATGCCTGAAAGGAAAATATAGTTGCGGTGATGATCCTTATCCTATGGTGTACCGAGGCCAATCCTCTTCTCGAGTCTGGTATAGTATTACCATGGTTTGGGAAAGGTTCTACAAAGGAGTAGGCAGAAAACTGATAGATGGGAGAACGACTGATGTCTGGTGGGATCTATGGTCCCCAATAGATATACCCCTCATCCATTTGGTGGACCGGAATCTTCATTTGCTTAACCCATGTGCTACTGTTAAGGATTTTGTGCTAGATAATGGTACGTGAGACTCGCAGAAGTGGAGGGAATTTCTTCCTGAGTGGGCCATTAGAATCATCACCCAAGGTAGCCCATCGTGTAGGAGTGGCTCTGATACTTTTTACTGGAGGAATGCCTCTGATGGTAATTTTAGTGTTCGAGCTGCTTATAACTTAATCTCTAGGCAAAGAGAGCTGAAGGTTGATGCCCCGTGGAATAAGGTTTGGAAAATCCCAGTGCCGGAAAAGGTGAAGTTCTTTTTGTGGCAAGTGATTCATGAGAGAATTCCTACTAATCACCTCAGAGCTCAGAGAGGTTTAACTCAGAGTGAGGAGTGTCCTTTTCAGTGTCAGAGAGTTGAAAATACACTTCATATTTTGTGAGATTGTGAGGTTGCGAGGAATGTGTGGCTTTATTTTGTTTCCCCTAACTCTCGTTTTTGTTTTTTCTAAACTGACTTGCAGGGCTGGATCAAGATGAATCTGTCTAGAAATATAGGTGCGGCCCGGGTCCATAAATGGCCCTGGGAACAAATCTTTAGTTTGATCTGTTGGCTGCTATGGAAGAATAGGTGTAAGGGTGTAATGGACGGCGAGCGCAGGCAGAAACAAGAAATTGTCTACTAAGGGCTCTTGCACCTTGTAGAGCACAGTAGGTACGGCAGCTTCAAGAATCAATTTTTCAAGATGGATGCCAAAAACAATACTAGATGGCAACCACCACCGCTAGGATATCTCAGATTGTATACAGATGGATCTGTTTCATCCTACGGATTAACAGCGTGTGGAGGACTTGTTCGTGATGCACATGGGAACTGGGTTGTTGGTTTTCAGCGCCGAGAGGCTATCGCCTGCTCAACAGGCGCTGAGCTTATGGGCATACTGACAGGGCTACGTCTTTGTAAGCATTTTGACTTTCAGAAGATACGGGCATATACGAACTCATTGGAAGCATTAAATCTGTTGATGAGGGATGGAGGAAATTACCACCCCCTCACCGAGGAGATTTGGGAGATTCGGGAACTAATAGTCTCAGACTGGGATATCGAGGTTCACTATGCACCAAGAGAATCAATCAGGTGTGCTGACTACTTAGCCAGGGATGCACAACAACTATTAGGAGGATACGTGATTTTGCCCATGATGCATCCAGGATGTAGACAGTATATGATAGAGGATCTCCCCTATGATGAGGGTGTACAATTTCTAGGATGGTCACTCTTTTAAGCTTTCTTGGCCTTATGTAATCGAAAAAAAAATAAGGATTTTGGTTAAAAATATTTAATATTACTTAGTATAGCTAAAAGAAAAATCAACATAATTAAATAGGACACTTAAAAGAAATTTGGATAGTCAACTCCAGAAGGCACATATGTTTTTTCTTTGTTTTTTTTAATGAGGCCTTTATAAAAGGTTGTTTGGTACGAGGGGAAGGGAAGTAAGCGGAGGGGAAAAAATTTGGAGTTAGATTTAGAAAAATTAGAGAAGTGGAGTTAAAAGTTTTTCATTAATTTCTTTTGCTCTTGAATCTTACATCTTGTCTTTATTAAAATTTTATAACCCAACTTCTCCAATTTTTTAGAATTCAACTTATGACAATTTTCCCTTCCCTTCCCTCTCTTCTCTTCCAAATCCCTCATACCAAACAGACATTTAAAGTCTTAGTGCTTATTGATACCACAAAACTAATTTTTGGGGCCTTAAAAAGTTAGAGCCAAAAATCATGTTTGGTTTAGTATTGGTAGCAACTGCGTTTTTCTTTAGAAAGCCAATTAGTTTGGAAGCCAAGTTTGTAGAGTTCTTGTTCAGATTTATTTACTTTTCTTGATATTTGTAGAGCTGGGAATTAGGGCTGGCCCGACCTTTAAAGGCCCAGGGTCTAAAAATGTCAGCCCTACAAGGCTTGAGGTAAGAAAAATTGTTTTTTTTCAAAGCCCGACCCAAGAGCAAGAGAGTTTGCCCGCAGGGCCGAAATATATTTTCACAAGATTTAACTACACGTCTACACGCCTTATGTAATAAAACAAATACAGTTACTAATTCATAATCAAAGGTAAAAAATAATGTCCATAAATAACTTACAGTCTGGTACAAAGTATAAGATGACAAGAAACTAAACACTCTAGGGAATGAGTATGATGACTATTATTTTCATCTTCTTTGCCAAAATCATCAATTTCAAGGAAATTCAATTGTGCTTTAATTTGAGTAGTAGGGTCTGCTTGAGGGATAAAAATATCAAGAATTTCTTCTCCCACATCATGAATACATCCATAATCTTTATATATAACAAATAATAAATAAAAATGATAAATAACTCTATAAAAAATATTAAATACAAATAAATTAGTAAATTACCATCATATATGAAACTTTGAAGTAAATAAGAAATATCTAATGTATTTTTATTATAAAATAAGAAATATCTTTTATAAATTTTTAATTTTTAGGATTCTTAATACAAGATATTCTTATGAAATTTAATTCTAAAAAGATAATAACAACTAAATATTTACAACATCATCAACAAAACATAAAAAATCAATAATATTATTATCATATAAATAATTTTAAAAAATAAAAAATATATATAAGGGTCAGCCCTTTTAGGCCCTCGGCCTTACAGGGCTGGCCCTTTTAGACCCGCTTTCAATTTTGAGGCTAAAATTTTAAACCCGGCCCTTGTAAGGTCATGGCCTAAAAGGGCCTATCCGACGGGTTCGGCCTGTTTTCTCGACTCTAGGAATTTGAAACTTCTAAAATTAGTTTTTCAATATATTATCTAAACAAATTTATATCAGACTATTTCAGTAAAGTGAATTTAAATATAAATTACATTACATCAATTAAATTTTACCCCAACTTTAATTCACAAAAGTCATTTGGCATAAGCGTCATTTTCTTTTTTATACAAGGCACAAGAGTCATTTTCATAAACATTAATCTAAATCAGCCTTGTTCTTCGACATTGAAACCCATTAGGTAGGAGCAGGCCATCTTTTCGAAGTTTACAAGGCAAAACCTTGCCTTTGTAGGTGTATGGGTATGTAACTTGGGCCTTCTATGAAATGTTTGGGCCAAACAACGGCTACCCATTCTAATGTATTAAAAATGGGCTATCGGCCCAAAAAGATTGGCTATAGAAGAAACTATGAAACTTCTGTTACATAATTTTTTTTACCAGCCATAATTTTTTTTCCTGATGCCCTGATGGTTTATATTTATAACTCATTTTACCTCATTAGTACAACTCAATGATCCAAACTTAAGACGCTAATTAAAATTTATTAAATCGTGTATCTGGCTCAATAACTATTTAATCACATAGTTTAATTTTGGGTTTTAAATCAACGTCTTAATAAGCCATAAGTTAATATAATTCTGTTTTTAAAATTAATTAATGTGGGCTCAAAAGATAAATTTTTTCAATACATGTAAATGAATTTTGAAAATTTTAATGTCCTAATCAAAGTGATGGTAGTTGGTGTTGATGATTTAAGACAGTGAGAATTAAAAGAACCCAAAAAAAAAAAACACACAAATTTAGACAAAACTCAATGTCGGTCCTTTTATATTATAAGCACAGACAACTTGCCATCCTCCATAACCTCTGTTATTAAACTTGGATTAGATCGGGAATCGGCGAACCGACTAGGAAACCGGTCCGGTTTGGGTTTATATATATATAATGTTTTTTTAAATCATATAAATAAACCTAAAATATTTAATTTATTATCAGTTTGATCTCGATCTGATTCACTAACCCTTGACCTAATACCCTGACCGGTTCACTGACGGATCAGAGTTTAATAATGTTGTGCATAACAATAAATTGACCTTCTTGCTGTATTACATCTTAACTTAGCTAATATAGGACACGGAAGAATAAATGTGCGTGTGTGTAAAACGGTTCACATGAATTGGTGAGTTTTTTTTTTAAAATTTTTTTTAATGTAATATTTGGTATTATGAGACCCCATTCAAATATTCATTACGTTAAAATGAGAGGAAATTCCCCCAACATTTTTTTTAAACTTATGAGATTTAAATCCATCTCTTTCACACGATTTGAATATCATTGTTTTACCGTTTCATAAATTTATTTAAAATTTTAAAAAATATTTTTTTAAATCTTAAATATAAGACATAGTTTTTATATTTATTTATTATTTTATAATTTACCCATATTGATTCTACATCAATAAATAATTAGAGAGGAGAGAAATGAGAAAATTAAGTAAAATAACTAAAATATTTTAGAAAATGCATGTCATACTAACAAACTTAACTAACTTTCTTAATCTAATCGAATTAAGTAAATATATCTTATATTAAAAATTAGAGAAATTCTAAGTTAATTTATTATAATTATATTACATGGATAAAAAATTGCAAATAATCTAACTTGGCATAAATACATCTTAGCATGCACTATTATATATTGGATGCTTTTAAGAAAAAGAAAAAAGAAGATGGAAAGAAAAGAAAGGGGAATAAGGTGAATGATATGAGTTTATGGGTAAGTTGGAGGAAAAAAGTTTGAATTTTGAGAGACACATTTATTGAAAAAGATAAAAAATATTTATATTTTAAGTTTAAAAAAAATCCTTCATTAAATAAAAAAAAGAAAAAAGAAAAAGACGACAACAATAATATGAGAAATAATAGTTTGAGTTGGACACCACCATTTTACTTTCAACATTCAATGCCCAAACACGAAAACACTCATTTTACTTTTCAAAATTGTTTTTCAAAATATTCCTACTGTATATTTTATTTTATTTTTTGAACGGCCAATGTATATTTTATTTGGTCTTATTTATATAGTAATAATTTTCTAACCTTACCATTCTTAGATAGTGGTAGTTGATATTTCTTGGGGGGTTGTTGTGTCACACATGTGGTCACCTTGCACTTCACTTGTGTTGGTCTCCTTCCTTGTGGCATTATGATTCAAGTGGTGCCTCTATTTTTAATTATGTCCTCAATCTTGTTCTTTTTAATTTTTTCAGTTTACTGTGTTTGTTTGTTGGGAAAACTAATCTTTTCACCTTTATAATTTTGATTCAATTATAATTCAGTCTTTACACTTTGACTCAGTGCAATTCAGTTCTTATAATTTTAATTTGTTTGTAACTCGGTTATTCAAATTCGATTCACTACAACTCAGTCCATATAGTTTTAACTATTTTATAATTTAGTTTTTATGTTTTAGAATAATGGTAAGAAACTGAATTATAAAATGTTTAAAGTATAAGGACTGAGTTATAGTGAGTTAAAATTGAGAGACTGAGTTATATCGAATTAAAGTATAGAAACTATATTATATTCTTTTCAAAATTATAGAAAAGATTGATTTCCCCTTGCTTGTTTTTCCCAGGCTCATTTTTGTTGTAAGTAGCTTTTTAGGGTTTTCTCTGGTTTTATCGTGTAAATGGGCCTAAACGTTTGTGTATCATTTTACTTCTTAAATAAATCTGTCTCAATGTTAAAAAAAAAAAATTTGATAAACTTGTAAAAAATTGTGTTACTTTTCAATTTCGCCCTTCACTTGAGTTAATGAATTTTTCAACCTCAATGTATTTAAAGAACTGGAAAAATTAGTTTATTTATCATCTGCCAACATATAAAACAAATTAGTTGGAAGAAGTTTATATGAACACCACCAAACTTTAAGAGTTGACTCCAGATTTGTGATAATGTTGGGATATTTTATTATATTATCGTTGGGACCATTGGAATTCATAAAATTAATTTAATCATTAACAACATCATTAGACCTTTCTTGTCTTAAATTTCGGACGTTGTCTTGTTTATTTTTTCCCCTCTTTATTATTTGTATGGTAATACTTAATTACTAATGATATGATTTTTGCTTGCCTCTTCAATGACTTTTTTGAGAAAAAGTGGGACTCTTTCCTTGATCAAAGGGATTTTAATGAGTCTTTTTAGATTGTTGCTTTGTCCTTTGGGGTAAGGAATCTAGGGTTTGATGGACTTTAATATAACAATCACTTTTTTAAAATAGTAATCAATAATAAGTTGTGTGGTAATAATAAAGCATAATGATAATAATAAAACAGTGGAGTAAACAATTAAAAGAATATTTATAGCCAAAGCAAAGAACAATGAATTAAGCTTGCAATAAAATATAATCCTGTGGTCTATACTTTATGCCTAATATGAACTTTAATTTGAGCCATCTAGGAAATGTAAGGCCTTTTTAGTACTTCTTCATGTTTTAAAAATAATATATAGTTGCTTTTTTTTAGAAATTAAGAAAATTAAATAAATTATTTAATTATATCATATATTTTATATTCTTAGATTATATATTAGTTTATTAGTCAAACTAATTAGTTTGGAGGAAAAAATAAAATTATAAATATTTTAAAGTAATTTAATTAGTTTATTCAACCTCTATAAAAAAGTTAATTATGTCTTATATTTAGGACCAGAGGAAGTATTATTTAATATAATGTTATGTTATGATTAAAATTCTGCATAATTAATATTGTGTTATTTTTAATACTGTTCTTACTATTATTTTTTATTTAGAGACCGTGATAGTATTATATATTTATAGGATGTTTGGAATAGCGATTGGAAGCTCTATAAGTCCTTTTCAATCGTGATTTATGGTATACGAGATAACTTTTACGGTATACGAGGTAAATACGTGGAGGAGATTTATCTCAAATAAGCCCGATTAACTAGGCTGTTTGAAATAGCTTATGAAAATTTCATAAGTGCTTATGAATTGTAATTTACGGTCTACGAGGTAACTTTTACGGTCTACGAGGTAGCTTTTACGGTCTACGAGGTGCTTTTACGGTCTATGAAGTGCTTTCACGGTCTACGAGATAAATATGTGGAGGAGATTTATCTCAATTTATATAATAAACTCGATTCAAATAAGTGATAACAAACATCGTTAAATGAATCCAAACAAGCTATTATTCTTCCATTTGTAATGTTCTTCGATACCCAAAAAAAAAATATTACAGATGGATGTGCATACTGAAAAATAATTAAAAAAAAGAAAGCAAACTGTTATATTCTCATTCACACACATAAAATTTTATATATAATGGGACAATAATGACCCAAAATAATTTGTGAGCCAAAAATCATAGTTAAAATTGTACTTTAGGTTTTCCAAAAGTTACACAAAATTATAGTAAACATATTGAACTGTTATTCATCACCAAAAAAAAAAAATGATGACAGTTTAATTGACATGTCTGCCATATATATGTAGTCTTTTTTTTTTGAAAAAAAAAACATGATAATTGGTTTAAACTGTTATATTGACCTCGGAAAAATAAATAAAATAAAAATGATACATTTCATTTCAAGTAATAAAAACTAAAGAGGTATACTAATCAAATTGATTTAAATCATTGCTAATATATAATAATAAAAATATAAAATTACACAAATCATGAATCTTATAATTCATTTTTACACATTAGGGTTCAATAATAAATACAATGCCTAAATTGAAAAAAAAAATCTTGTTTATATGGATACCAAACAGGCCATAAATAATAATAATAATAATAGTAATAATAATAAGAAGAAGAACAACAACAAATTAAGAATAATAGTGTAGCATTTAAATTAATATACAAAATGGGGGTACTAGATAAGGTAAGTAGTTGATTGTTGGCTGTTGAGGCAACAAGATCATTCAACCTATTTTCCCTCTCTTTCCGCTATACTATCCATCATTCCCAATTATATATATATATATATAATGCTTCTCACTGGTCTCTTGCATTATAATTAACATGGGTTAGATCTAAAGTAATTTTTTTAAAATTACACAATATATGTTAATACTATTCCAATGTAACTTTTTTATATTGTCCATCAACCTGAATAAGGTTTAAGTATTATCAAACTCTGTTGAGATTAACTCCTCTATTTATTTTTATTTTTTTGCATTTACATTTACACTATTCCATATTTAGGTGGCCATGATTCTCTTTGATAAAATCTGTTTTTTTTTTTTTTTTGCTAGACTTCCTTAAAATATGTAATGATAAAGGCAAAAGAAAAACTCGGAGGTGGTAGACCAGGGGCTGCGAATTGCTCGACATTTATGAACCCACTAATCCAATAATTGACTTTGAATGGAATATTATATAACTGTTGTGGTCCCAAATGCTCTTATATAAGTAAGTAACTGTTGTGTCTATTCCTATAATCATTATTTCATAAGTATACACACACTCTTCTTTGGATTTAATATAGGGTAAATGTGCAGTTATGGCCCTAAACTATTTTCAGAGGTATAATTTTGACCCTGAACTATTTTTGGGTGCAATTTTGACCATAAAGTAATAAAATTATAGCAATTGTCGACCTCAACTAATGGAAGGGAAACTCCGTTTGCCACATCATCATTTTGTTTGGGGAAAATAACCATTTTGCCCTTATAATTTTGTAAAATTTTACAATTTTACCCTTAGCAATTGTGTGACACTTTAAAATTAGTAAATGACCTTCAAAAATTCTGAAATTTTCCAGAATAAAAGTAGACATGATAAGCTTTAATTTGATAGGTCATATGGAATTTTATTTGGTCAAAATGACCATTTTTCCCTTGTAATTTTGGCAATACTTGAAAAATTAGAAGATTTGTCACCGAACTTTAAAAATTCATATAAAATTGTATAGATATCTAATTGTAGTGGTTCCAAAGCCTATGTGACCCTTATTAAGTCTAGTTTTATGGGAAAAAAATAAAACTTATCCAATAGAAACATCAAAATTCCCAAAATTTTTAATTTTGAAGTCTGCTCCAGAAAAACGTTAAATTAGCTGGGCAAAAAAATTTTTCTAGAGCAGACTTCAAAAATAAAATTTTTTGGGAATTTTTAAGTTTCTATTGGATAAATTTTATATTTTTTTCATAAAACTAGACTTAATAAGGGTCACATAGGCTTTAGAACCACCCCAATTGGATATCTATACCATTATATATGAATTTTTAAAGTTCGGTGACAAATATGCCAATTTTTCAAGTATTGCGAAAATTACAAGGGAAAAATGGTCATTTTGACTAAATAAAACTCCATATGACCTATCAAATTAAAGCTTATCATGTCTACTTTTATTCTGAAAAATTTCAGAATTTTTGGAGATCATTTACTAATTTAAAAGTGTTACACAATTGCTAAGAGCAAAATTGTAAAATTTCATAAAATTGTTAGGACAAAATGGTTATTTTCCCAAAAAAAAATGATGATATGGAAAATGTAGATTTACTTCTATTAGTTGAGGTCTATAATTGCTCCAATTTTATTACTTTAGGGTCAAAATTGCACCCAAAAATAGTTCAGGGTCAAAATTGCACCTCTAAAAATAGTTCAGGGCTATAACTGCACCTTTACCCTTTAATATAAGATTAATTTGACTAACTTGAGGAGATTAATAATAAGGTTAAATGAATTACTTAATTATTACATAAATTTTTTGAAATATTTTTATATATTATTAGATTATATATCATTTTATATAAGTCGTATAAATTAATTTTAAAAAAATGATAAATAGAAATACCTTAAAATATTTATTTAGCTTCACTAATTCTTTAAATTAATTAAATTGTTTTTATATTAAGAAGGGGAGAGATTGGTCTACTAAAAATGATTCATACAATACAATATGGGAACCAATGTTCCAATTTTCATTTAGAGAAACGCCAACGTTTAATGTATGATCATATCTCAAATTAGCAACATATGGAGTTGATTCGCCTGATTTATAACTACATGCTCCCTTTAATCTTTAGTAGAAGGCATTAACTAATAAGTGCTCTTAATACTTTTTATAAAACACTTATTTGTTTCTAAGAAATATTAAATAATTTTTTCATGTATGTCTATATTTAATTAGGGCAGTGGAATAAAGTAATAATTAATATGATATTAGAGTTTAAAGTAATTAGTAAGGGTAATATTAAAAATTACTTAAATTTTAAAAAAAATTAATGATTTTAACCGTTTTTATTGATTTGTAAGAATTGTTAGTTAGTGTCTTATAATAAAATAAGAAGGATTGCATGTTATTGAGATTTTTAATTAGTAAGTTAATCTATCACACACACTTGTATATAAAAAATAAAATCATTACCAACGCACTTCTCTTTTGTAAATAAAGAAGGAAGAATAATCTGAATTCTTTGAATCTAAAACACATATACAAGTCTATATATATATATAAGTCATTCTCATATTCTATGGAAACATGTTTCCTTATTATATGAAAACATATCCCTTATTCTATGAGATTCTAACACTCCCCCTCAAGTTAGAGCATATATATTGATAATGTCCAACTTATTACAAAGATACTCAACCCGTGTCTCATTTAAGGCTTTTATCAGAAGATATGCCAGCTGATCGTTTGATTTCATGTGCCCTGTAGATATAACATTTTCTTTGATCTTGTCATTAATAAAATAATAGTCGATTTCAATATGCTTTGTACGCTCATGGAACACAGAATTCGATGCTATATGTAATGCTGCTTTATTGTCACACCATAGCTTTGCAGGCAATGTCGTGGCAACGCCAACTTCCTTCATGAGTTGAAATACCCACACAATCTCTTGTACTGATTGTGACATAGCTATGTATTCTGCTTATGTACTTGATTTTGACACAACACCTTGCTTTTTACTTCTCCATGATATCAAATTTCCACCAACAAACACACAGTAGCTTGTAGTTGACCGCCTTGTTGCCTTAGATCCTGCAAAATCCGCATCACAAAAACACTCAACTTTAGTATGCCCATAATATGTATAGAGAATGTCACGACCTGTGGAACTTTTCAAATAATATAAGATATGTTCTAAGGCTTCCCATTGTGCCACTGTTAGAGATGCCATAAATTGACTAAGTACACTGACCGAGAATGTTATATCAGGACGAGTTACTGTCAGATAGTTTAGTTTCCCAATGAGTCTTCTATATCTCTCAGGAAATGCAAACGGCTTCAGCTTCTTTGGATCAATCTTATTCTTCAAGTCATCAGGTAGCTTATTAAACATGCTTTCATTAAGATCCATGAATGGATTCGATATCATGGGAACGCTACTTGGTGTAACTCCAAGCTTTCCAGTCTCCTTTAAGAGATCGAGAACATATTTCCGTTGAGTCAAAAAGATGCCCTTCTTGCTTCTCAAAACCTCAATACCGAGAAAGTACTTTAATGGTCATAAGTCTTTTGTCTGAAAGTGAGAGTTAAAAAAGACTTTAAGTTCTGAGATTCCAGAAGTGTTACTCCCAGTAATCACAATATCATCAACATACACTACTAAAATAATAATGCCTGCTTTGGACTGCTGATAGAATACAGAATGATCACTCTTACATTAGCTCAATCCGAACTTCTGAACCACATTACAAAATCTATCAAACCAGGCACGCGGACTCTGTTTCAGACCATATAATGACTTTCTGAGATAGCACATTTTCCCATACTCCCCTGAGCAACAAAACCAGGGGGTTGCTCCATATAAACTTCCTCAAGGAGATCACCATTCAAAAATGCATTCTTAACATCCAATTGATGCAAATCCCAATTATAGCTGGCAGCTAGAGATACAAGAAGATGAACAGAAGTGGGCTTAGCAACTGGGGAGAAAGTCTCAGAGTAATCTATACCATAGGTTTGAGCATAACCTTTTGTAACAAGCCGAGCTTTCAACCGTTCTAAGGAACCATCAGCCTTATTCTTAACTACAAACACCCATTTACACCTAATGGCCTTCTTCTCAGAAGGTAGATCAATAAGAGTCTAAGTACCAGCCTTGTCAAGGGCCATCATTTCTTCTTCCATCGCAGCACGCCAACTAGGGTGGGCTAAGACTTGGTGTAGAGTGGTAGGGGTGGAGATGGACTTAAGGGTGGCTACAAGGGAAGCGGAAGCAGTGGACAAGTGCTGGTAGGACACAAAGGAGGAGATAGAATAGGTACATTCAACATATCTTTTGGGAGGACAATGAGGACGGGTACATTTCCAAAGGCAATAGGTAGGTTATCAGATGGATCAGCAGCAGAATCAGGGATAATTGGATCAGGAGTGTCAGGGTCTAGGGAAGTAGGAGTAGGTACATGAACATAATCCGTTGGCGAAGCAGTTACTAGTAAGGGAAGGACATTGGTAACATCGGGACCATTAATGATATTAGGTTCTGGAACAACAATCTGTACTGGTGAGACAGGGACACAATAAACTAGAACATCATTAGGCCCATCAATGACATAGGGAGACTCAGATAATACCGAAGACTTGAAGAAAAGAGACGACTCATGAAAGGTTACATCAGTGGACATAAGATAATGACGAAGATCAGGAGAGTAACACCGATAACATTTTTGAATTCGAGAATATCCTAGAAAGACACACTTCAATGACTTTGGATCGAGTTTACTTACACTTGGACGGACATTCCGAACAAAACAAACACAACCAAAAATTTTGGGATCAATAGGAAACAACTTAGTTGTGGGAAACAAAACAGAATATGGAGCATCCCCATCAAGGACAACCGAAGGCATACGATTGATAAGGAAACAAGCAGTAGACACGACATCAACCCAAAAAGATTTAGGAATACAAGAGTGAAACATGAGAGCTCGGGCAGTTTCTAAGAGATGGCGGTTCTTTCTTTCAGCAACACCATTTTGAGCAGGTGTATCAACATAGGAGGATTGATGAAGAATGTCATGACTATGCATATAATCGGTGAATGGGGCGTAAAAATATTCTTTCGCATTATCACTTCGAAGAATTTTCACAGGAGTATTAAATTGAGTTTGAATTTCAGCATAGAAATTACAAAAATGTGTAAACAATTCAGAATGTTGTTTCATTAAGTAAAGCCAAGTGGTTCGGGAAAAATCATCAACAAAAGTGACAAAATATCGAAAACCAGTTTGAGACAAAACTGAACAAAGACCCCAGACATCAGAATGAACTAACTCAAATGGGGATGCAGCTCGTTTATGGACTCGAAGTGCTAAATGAACACGATGATGTTTGACAAACTGACATGACTCACAATCTAAAGCAGACACAGAAGAAAACTGAGTATATAACCTTTTTAGAGACGAAAGTGGCATATGACCTAGACGACAATGAACTTGAAAGAGAGATGACCCACCAGAACAAGTAATAGGATGCGGCACCTGATCATCAAGGACGTAATGCCCACTAGATTCATAGCCCCTACCAATAATCTGCTTCGTCGAAAGATCCTGGATTAAACAGTGGTCATGAAATAGTGTGATAAAGCAGTTCAAATGGTGAGTCAGTTTATTAGGAGACAGAAGATTAAATGTAAGATTAGGAACATTAAGAAAAGAAGATAATGAAGTGGATGTAGTTGGTTTAACAGTGCCTAATCCAAGAACACGGACCGGGGAACCATTGGCGACGAGTATGAAGGATGGGTTGGCATAGGGGGCATATGATGAAAATAAATGATGATTACCTGTCATGTGGTAGGTAGCACAAGAATCAATGACCCACTTCATAGAAGTAGTAGCAAGACTAGAGGACCAAGTACCTGTAGCTAGGCCCCCTATAGATGATGGACTAGAATTGAAATTATCAAATATTTGAGCAATATGAGCAAGATTACACTGCTGATCACGTTGCTGTTTGTTCTGTAATTCAGGACAATTTTTCTTAATATGACCAGGCTCCTTGCAATAATTACAGATGAAACTGCCAGAAGACATATTCGGAGTACTAGTGCCTCATTTAGACCCATAATTCTTGTTGTTAAAGGAACCACGCCTAGCCAAAGTACTTGCATTGTGATCAATAGACAGGCGAATTAAATTAGCAGCACGAAGAACTCGTGAGAACACATCTTCAAGAGATGTGAGTTCCTGACTAGACAAAATTTGAGAGCGAATAATCTTATAAGAGGAGTCAAGAGCTTCAAGAAAATTGATGATATCAGAGTTCTTCGATTCAGCCATGGAAAAATTAACGTGTCACGATTAACAGTGATGAAATAGTGCCGATAAACAATGCCAAACAGTACTATAAACAGTACCAAAATAGTATATGAACAGTACCTTGGAAAAGAAACAGCCACCGAAAAACAGAGGTAAACACAACGTGATGAACAGTGTCCAAAAATAATGCTTATGAATAGTACCAAAACAGTGCTATGAATAGTACCAAACAGTAACTGTGAATATTGTCAAAAACCGAAGAAATTCTCCGGAATAGTACCAAACAGTAGTATGAACAGTGCCGATGAATAATCAGAACAGTACCGCAACGGAAACTGGAAATTTTTTTTTGAAAAGTTGAACAGTATCGGATGAACAGTAAAAACAGTACAGAAATAATACAAAACAGTGCAGAACAGTCCCGCCTCGCCGAAAAACTGGGTAACGTCGCCGGAAACAGAAACTGGAGGTAGTCGCCGGAAAACGGGAACTGGAATGAACAGTCACCGGAAAACTGAAGAACCTTGTCGGAATCTGCGGATGAACAGTACTAGATAGTGCCGATGAACAGTGCCAGAAAACTCAAAAAATACTTGCCGGAATCTGGAAATTCTTTGCCGGAAAATTCGAAGACTCGCCGGAATCTGGAAAATTTTTAAAAGAACCTTAAAGCTCTGATACCATATAAACAAAGAAGGAAAAATAATCTGAATTCCTTGAATCTAAAACATATATACAAGTCTATATATATATAAGTCATCCTCTATTCTATAGAAACATATTTTCTTATTATATGAAAATATATCCCTTATTCTATGGGATTCTAACATCTTTCAAATAACATAGCTATCCGCATGTTATATTCCAGCTAGATCATATAGATCACCGACGAATAATTAAGAATCGTGAAGATAATATTATTGTATTATGGTTTATTACATAAAACTAAGGAATTAGTGGAATGTATGTTATAATGATTGGCTCAGCGATGATCAGTTCAAAGCAAAGGAATTTCGAAAATATCTATTTTACGCGATTAGAACATAATTTATAATTTTTATCTAACGTTGTTTAATTTTATTTAAATAATATCACAATCGTTTGACATGCATGGTTTGGTCTTTTTGATATTATTGATAATATTCCTAACTATTAGGAATTATATAGCAGTGGAGAAATACTTATATACTCTAGGAGTATCACATCATCTGAACTTTGTCAAATGAAAATATAACAACTAGATCATTTTAATTCTAATTGGCTAATGATTTATCTGAAAAAATTTAAATTTTATCTTGCTTTTAAAAAAATTGATTGATTATTTTTTTTTATTTTTTTTTAAATTACGATTTTTCCCTTAAAAATCAGATAAAATTTAAATTTTTTTATATGACTGTTAGGATTAAAATGATATGAGTTATCATATTTTTATTGTACAGAGTTCAGATGACGTTGTACTTTAGAAGCATGTAAGTATTTCTTCATATTATTATATCATATTGTAGCAGTTGAAAGTCCCTAAATAAAAATAAGGGAAAATACATAAAAAAGACTTTGAATTTGTAAAATTTTAATAAGGTATTTTTAAGAAATGAGTTGTGAATTGCTTATTAAATTTCATCATTTTTTATCAATTATTGGTAATAATAAACTTGATTTAAGATTTTACAATTTTAAAATTATATTTGTGTCTTTTCTTCACAAAAATATTTTAATAAAAAACTTCAGACCTACGTTTTATAAATAAACTAGACTAGAATTTAAAGTTTACCAGACAAAACTCATCCTAGTTGGGTCATCACAAGATCATTTAAAATAAATAAATTAAAACAAAATAATGCTGTTTATTTTATATGGGAGCAAATGAAACATGAAACTCACAGCCTAGTTAGTTAGCCTTCGTTATTAGGGCAATAAAAAAGAGAATATTGTGACTAAATATACGTAATTGCATATGATCATATAAATATTCTCTTTCATTTGTTGCTTTTGTAAGGACATGGTTGATAGACGATATGTAAGCATTTTTATGTAATTATTATTTAAATTTAGAGTTATGCTTTATGTACCGTTTGATAGTATGGAACTAGGAGAGTGAGAAGTGGAATTCAAAATTTGGGTGTTTGGTACTCTCACTTTCATTAGTTTTGATGGAACTCACTTCCTTAATCCTCCTATGAGAACTGAGATGGAAGTGGAAATCTGACCATTTTACCCCTATTCTTTTCTTCTTGAAACACCTATGAATCATAGTGAGGATGATGGTGGATAGTAAAGAAGACGACGATGGATGGCGCGGAGGACAATGAATGACAAGCAAGGATGAGATCTGCTTCTTGGCGCCCTCTTCTCCATCTTGGATCTACAACAACAGCCTCTCCTTCGCCTCTCTTTGATTTATGATAGCGGCCCCTTCTTTACCTTCTTCCTCTTTGATCTGCGACAGTGAGATATGATCTTCAATCTCTTTCATCACGAGTTCGATAGAAGCTTCTTCAACCTCCGGCAACAATGACCCTGACGACCACTACTTAGCAATGACAATGATTTCCTCTTCGATGTGCGGTTTTGACTTCCATCTTTTATGGAGGTGGTTGGGTTCTTGATAGCTTTAAGGTTGATTTTTTAGTTTTGTTGCTTTTGCACTATGATTTGTTTTTTAGTTTTCCTGAAACATGTGTTTTTCTTCTTGAGTTCATGATATGATGAGAGGGTCGTTGGAGGTCTAGGTGGGGTGGCTGAAGGTTGGGGGTGGAGCTTAGGTTTGTGGAAGGAGAACGCATAGAGGGGCAAAAAAAAAATAATGGTGGCAGGGGTATTTTTGGTCTTTTTGATAGAAAAATGCACATTATTATTTAAAAATATATATATCATTTTCATGGACATACTAAATGTACTTTATAAATCACTTATATTTTCATTTATACTTCTACTTCTAATTCCACCTTCATTTTCACTTTTATAACAAATTCTTCTATAATACCAAATGAGACTTTAGTGTTGGTGAGATTTCGAGACATAATTTACCCAAACTTTCTAGTATAACAAAAGTGATGACTATATCCCACTTTCACGTTGTTTAAATTGAAGAAAACATAATTTGGTCGAAAGTACTAGAACCAATCAATATCTTTTTATGTGATATTAAAGGACCTTATGTAAATATATAATCCGGGTCATATTCAAGGACACTCTTTAAGAACTATTCTATAACTACTGGCTAACTAGAAACGACGATTCTTATAGAGCAACTATAAGGCAGAGAAAACAGAGGGAAACTATATTTTTCCAAAAACATTTGATAAAAAGTGTCCAGTTCATATTTAACTCGCACGCAAGGGGAAATTGTCGGATTTACACTACGTTTACCTTCTGGTGGCCTATTATTGTGCGTGTGAGCCCACTCTTCCTCTTGGCCCATTTACTATTCCAAATCTACAAGATGTAATGTATACACTTGTGTTCTCTTTCTCTCAAGTAATGTGAGACTTGTTTCATTTGATACACTCACTTACAAGTTAAAACTCCAACACCTCCTCAGGGACTCATACGAATATTATTTAAAAAATTAATTAATTAACCTACTAGTAGAAACTACGTAACAACCAAATGGAGAAATGTATGTGACCTTTTGCTTACACTCAAATAAACTTTATAAGGAAATTAAAACCATAATAAAAAAAATGACATCCAATGCAATGCAACCTTTTCAAATGTTAATTTTAAAGTTAATTAAGGTCTAATATTACCTTATAAGTTTTACTCAAGCAGCGGTGGCTATTTGAAAATTTTTGGGATCCAAAAAGTATTAAAATAGGAACATAGTTGCCCTTAGATGAATACACCCAGGTTTAGGAACCCGGACCGGACTAGCCACTGGTGGCTAAACCGGGCTGATTCGGTGACCGGTATGATTTTGCCTTTTTTTAAAAAAATCTATTTTTTAAATTTTATATAAATAAGTCCGAAATATTCAATTTATCACTGGTTTGACCCTAATTTAGCTCTGATTTGACCCAATGACCCTTGACCCAATACTCCGATCGGTTCAATCACCAGTCCAGATTTTAAAACCACCTACACACACAGAGCATGATTTTTGGGATATAAGTGACTTTAAAGTTAAAATACATTTTTTTACTATTAACTTTCTTTATATTTGAAATCTTTGAAACTAATTTTTCAATACATTATCTTTATGTCAAAACTTGCTGTTCAAACCTACAAATCATATTACTTTACTTAATTCTTACCCCAATTTGAGTTTATAGAAGTAAAGTGAGATAAAAGTATTTTTTGTCAAGCGTGAATCCAAATGAATAGTTAACTCACAAAAAAACATTCTTCATTGAAAAATATTATGCTTATAATATAATATCTACCCGAGGACATTAAAACAATCCGTGCATAAAAAAAATCCTGAAAAATCTCCCATTCAAGAGTTTTTTAAAAAAAATCATTATCCATAATTAATGACTAATATGACTGAGGCGAAAAAATAACAAACAAAAGTGAAATTTTCATCTATACGGTACCAAATTGCGAAATTGGAATTAATTGAAAACAGGAAAGGCAAATTGCCAAAAGATTTGTCCACGCAGCGGATGTGTAGCCATCATGGCCGCGTGGAGCGAAAGCTAAGTGCCAGATGGGAAATTATTCTACTTTAAGACCCCAATTTTAATGCAATTCTATCTCTAGTCCAATAGCTTAAATGGGATTTCATTTAAATCACCCATTGTTCTTGAGTTTCTTGGGTATGAAAAATGATCATTTAAATACTAAAAATTTATATTATTATTGTATTTTAATTAGTAAAATAATTTTAGCTAAAATACTTTTAAGCCTTTAAAATGACAGCACTTAAAACTATTTAGTGCAAGGAAAATAGAGGGAGAGGGAATGAAAGACATTAATGAGTTGAATTTAAAAGAAATGAAAAATATTTAGTCCAACTTTTTAAATTCAGATAGCACTTAAAACTATTTAGCGCAAGGAAAATGGAGGGAGAGGGAATGAAAGATATTAATGAGTTGAATTTAAAAGAAATGAAAAATATTTAGTCCAACTTTTTAAAATCAGATTCATACAATTTTTTCCTTTCTATCGAATTTTCTCATATCAAACATATTTTTTTTATTAGATTAGGTGTTTTTTCTTGAGATTTAGAGGGTAAATGGTTCTTACCTCTTTAAATAAATACGTTTTTTAGAATTCAAATTTGTATTTTTTTCTTTACGGAATAATATATCAAGCATATTTTAAAGTCCCTTTAAGTCATCGATAAAATTGAGAGATGACAATATTAAAATTAAAAAAACAAAAAAATATTTATTTTAAGATGTTAAAAACATACTACGCATTTTAATGAAGATATTGCACTACAAGCCTAATTTTATATTAAAGATATGAAATAGTAATAATTATAACTTTAAAGTATATATCTTCTCTATTGACACAATTCTGTTTGAAGGATTGTTGCCTACTAAATCTCATCTCTCTACAAGGTCATATATTTAAACCTAGATTTGATATGTTATAAGGGATTGATCTCCTTCAGTAAACAAAATCCCCTTTGACAATTTTTTTTTTGATTAAACCAAGAGTACAATTTATTTTAAGATTTAGAAAGTAAAAAAAGGTTTTACCTCTCCTAACTATTGCGTTTCCTTATCGTCAAGGATTATTGATAACAAACGAGGATACTGTTGTTGCAACTAATACAGCAACACTCATGTGGCTTCTTCTTTTAACAGCTGATTTTTAAAATTCAAACTTATTTTCTCTCCGTTTTAGGATAAGATAGCTTAACACTTAGAAATATAGTAATCGTTTGGATTAACTTATGGAACCTTCATAAATGCTTATAAATCGTGATTTACGGAATACGAAGTAATTTTTACAATTTACGAGGTTACTTTTACGGTCTACGAGGTAAATATGTGGTGGAGATTTAAATAAATCGGGCTTATAAAATAAGCCCGATTGGAAACAGAGTTTCCAATTAGGGATCCAGACGTAATTTTCCCTGAAAGATGAGAATGATAGAGAGAGAGTGTATGGATAAGGGCGTCGTCTCACGGACTCACATTCGTGCATCTTTATTCACGCTCCACTCTCTCTTTCTCTCAAATATTTTAATATTCCAATTTGCAAATTGCAATTCAATAATGTTTTTTTTTGACGACGTGACGCGCCTCCAACGTCCACGTGTCCTCCAACTCTCCGTCTTCGCTTTCAAGAACAGAATAGAAGCAACACGAAGCCCCCCTATTACCACAGTGTCTGACAGGGAAAGCTCACTACTGTTACAGTGAGAGAGAGAGAGAGAGAGTATAGGGGCTTTCGGTAACCCGGATGAATCTTTCGCCTGGGGTTTTGTGGGTGAGCGATTCTGGTGCGTGAGTGATATTGTTTCTGGTCGATTCTTTTGTTTTAATTTTTGAGGGGCTTCCTTGATTTTTGATTGGGAAAACTATTCTGCTTTTCGGATTTTCCGGGAGATGTATATAGCTTCCATGCGAAAGTCTTTCAAGGACTCCTTGAAAGTGCTTGAAGCTGATATCCAGCATGCCAATACCCTGTAAGGATTTTTTTTTTTAATTTGTTGGTTTTTTATTTTTATTGTTTATCTTGATGATGATCCCTGTGATAAATTGTTCCCCTTTCGATGATAAAGGCGATTAATGTTCCTCCACGGTTATGAACCCGTTGTAAATTCCTCCCGATTTTTTCAGTTGATGATTGATGATGATTGGCCGATAAGATTTTTTTTTGGCTCTATTTTCTGGGTACTTTTATTTGCTTTCCCTTTCGGTCAGCTGGAAGCATTCGAGTAAAGTACCGATAAACAGAATCTGCAATTTTAACTCTTCTGTCACAGTTGTCTCGCTCTTACTTGTTCGAAAAATTTAATACTTGAGAATCCTAACGCCAAACCCACTGTAAGCAAGTTCTGGAAGTTTCCTCTTTGAATCCCTGTTCAGGCCGTGTGGTCAGTACCTACTGGTTCGTGAATGTCATCTACGCCCTGACTTCTCATACTCTTGTGGCTTGGTATTGCCCAGTGCCCGTTTGAAGATTCGAATCCTGAAGCTTTTTGTCCTCTTTTGGGGCAATGCCTGTAGGATAGGGTCTTGGCATGTTTTCCGTCTCACTTTGTAGCAGTGAAGAGTGGTGTAAGCTAGATACCATGCCAATTGCCTCTCCTGGGTGGTGGTTGCTTCTTTCTTTCTCTATTTCAATTCTATTTTTGAGTTCATCTTCCCCACCTTGATTTAAGCCTGCTGATTCAAGTAATGCACCACGATTCTCATTGCAGATGAAATTAGGTGATTATGGCCATGAGATACTGTTTTCAATTGCATTCTCTTAGAATTTTGTGGATTATATTTTCACTTTATTTTTTGTCGCATTGTCTCTGTTGGCATGGGATGCATGGTGCTCTGAATAATTTAGCCTGCTAACTGACATTGCATTGCCATCTCCTGCTATATCGATAGACTGCCTACCTATGGTTTTTCATACATTTTTTTTAAAAATATAAACGTGCTTTTGATGAGTCTTCTGTGAAATTTCTTGGAGGATTTACGAATGTAATCTTTGGAAGGGGTCTTTTAATAACCTGCAATCACAGTCTTCTCAGAGGCCTTCTTCCATCCATCCAGACTCTTTACAATATTTATATCAGTATAGTGGTTGGTGTTTGACAATGCAAATGGGTGTGCAGGGCATCGGATTTTCCAAGGGAGTATGATGGTGCATGCCTTCAGATGAGAATGTCATACAGTCCAGCTGCACACCTGTTTCTATTTTTAGTCCAATGGACGGACTGTAATCTTGCAGGAGCGCTTGGGTTGCTAAGGATCCTAATTTACAAGGTACTTTTTATTTATTTATTTTTTAAATATTGAAACTAGAGGTTTGGAGTTTGGACGATGTCACAATATTGTGTCATTCTGAAGGTTTATGTGGATGGCACAACCACCATGTCTACGCATGAAAGAAAAGCAAGTATTAGAGAATTCTATGGTATCTCTATCCCTTTCTGTTGAGATCTGAAACGTTAATTTTCTTTTAGCCTCTTCTAGTTGCTGATCTATGGAATTTTAACTTTGATCAGCGGTCATATATCCATCTTTATTGCAACTTCAGAAAGGTGTCACTGATACAGAGGATAAAAAACAAAAGGCTGTATGCATGGAGCGGTATCGAAGGAGAGATGATGAAGAACACAGGCAATCCTCAGATGTTGACATTGAAAGAGATGAAGAATGTGGTATATGTATGGAGATGAATAGTAAAATTGTGTTGCCCAACTGCAACCATGCAATGTGCTTGAAATGCTACCGTGAATGGTACTTCTCTCTCTGTGCTTGGCGTGTGTCTCTGTTTTTTTATTTGCCCCGGGGGGGGGGGGAGTTGTTGTTTTGGGGCATTCTTTATCTTTTCTCAGTCATGACATCAAGAAATGAGAGTTATGGTGCAACAAGTAAAATGTATTTTGCCCTGACAGTTTGCAAGCATTATGGAGTCCTAATTAAACTGGTGGTGAATTCTGCGCGTGTTTGTTTGTGGGTGTGATATCAGTACATTCACTATGTATTCAAAGCTATGGGCATTCATTGTTTATTTTACTTGAGCAATCACGTTTGTTCATTTCAGAATTCCTCTTACTGGTGCTTGACTGTTTGTTTTTTGAACAATAATAACTCGATAAGTATGCAGAAACTGATTGCAACTGATATGGAAAGCTTAAGTTGGCGCATCTCTTTTGCATATCCTAAACTGCATTCTGGCTAGTTAGCACATTAATCTTGTATATTGTGATTTCAGTTGTTATGTTTAGCATTAGTAATTGTGGAATGGGTGTTATCTTGTATGTTTTATTCTTATCCTCTTGGCTGATTAGCACTCGAGCAAATTCTGAATTCAGTTATGAAGGCAATGGCTTGAAGGCCCTCAATGGGTGTCTTTTTGAACTTAAGCTTGGGCATGAAATCTGAGCATTCAAGGGGCAAGAATTCAGTTGTTGGGGGAGGATGCATTCTGTATCTTTCAAATCTTCTCACGGTGAAAATTTGGTTGTGTATGAATGGTTGATTGATCTGTATTGTGACTTTTTCCTGGCCTGATTGCAGGCCTTTTCCACCGTTCCTAAAGAGACATTGGGTGACTTGCCCCTGCTTCAGACATTTTAAAGTTTTCTAACGCTTGAGGAAATTGATGAAATTTCTGGATTGGGGATGCTTTAATTTCTTGTGTATCTGAATCGTTAGTTCTGAAAAAACTAGCCTAATGTTGATTATTGCATTTGCTGCCCTTGTGTGAAGTTTAGTGTTTTGGGATGCAAAGAAGGTTCAATCATTTGAGGTTTCTAAAAGCCAGAGAGTTTTTCAGGAGTTATTTGATTCAATTTTTAATTATTAATTCCCAAGGGATGTTAATGAATTGTCTAATTGAGATTACTTGCTGCCAATTAGTCAAAGTATGGCATATGCGCTCTCTGATCTGTAATTGATTGGGGAAACTTGCATGTGGTGTTGGCCTCATTGACACTTCAATATATCACTTTGGAGCCATGCTTTTCTTGATTATTGTTTGTGCATAAACTAGTGGGGCCATGATATTAGTGAATAAGCTGTTTTATTACATAGGCTATCGGTGAGTCAGCTATCTCATTGCATAGGTTATTATATGCATCTTACCATATTATTTGTAACAACTTTTTCTGCATGTATCCATGTTGGTGGGTATCCCAAATTTGTATGTACAGATCTGAACATAATGTATAGTAATGTTGCTAAAACTTAATCTGAGATGCTTAAGTATTGTACTACTCATGAGAAATTCCTCCCAATCTTGGTGTAACATGAATGGCAATACTTTAGGGACTACACCTTTGTAACTGAATCTCAATGCACATGATGTCAACTTTATGAGCAATTTGGTATGCTTTTGCAGGAGAACAAGGTCACAGTCATGTCCCTTCTGCAGGGATAACCTCAAGAGGGTGAACTCATGCGATCTCTGGGTATTCACTGACAGTAGAGACATAGTAGATATGGCGACAGTGACGAGGGAGAATCTTAGAAGGCTTTTCCTGTACATAGACAAGTTGCCTCTGATTGTTCCAGACTCCCTTTTTGACCCCTATGACTCTCACCTCAGATAAAAGTTATTGCAGTACAACACACGGATCTTACCGGCTCTGATGTCGTCGCCTTGGATGAGTAGTTCCCTCTGAAATTAGCTGCAAGAAAGTCTGAAGTTGATCCAACTCCGGCTAATTTTAGTTATATATTTATAATTATGTATAGAATTGCAGTACTACTTGCTTCCCGCTTCTACTGTAGCCGGCCCGATTTGTTATTGTGGGTTGGTGGTGAAGCTGAGAATGGTAAAATTGTATGTAGCTCATTTGTATATCCCTCTGTACAGACTTGATGAATCCAATGTTCATTTGAGATTGGTACATTCTCATGTTATCCTCAGTCAATTTAATTGTGGATCTCTTGACCAACACATCCCTTCCTGACAATATTTTTCACACTTAAATGTGTTCATCTGAATATATCAATTCCTTTGGTGTTCAGGCTGGTTTGTGCATGATCCCTTATATTTGGCTTTCCTTGCTTATTTTCATACCCCACTCTTTTGGATGAATCTTTGTTATTTGGTTTTTGGAGTTGACCAGAAGGTGTTTTGTTTGGAACATTGGTAACATCCAAATGGGGCGTGGATGATGAAAGGTATTTGACTGCCTTGGTTTTTGAGACCATTTTTTCCCTGTTACAAGTGTTACTCCGTTTGCACATAAACCGTTAAGTTGAGGGTTAAACAGCCTTAGTGACTGTTAAGATGGCTGATAGATAATGATGTGGTGTCGTCTAGGCACAGAAGATTGAGCGGACTTTTACCAGGGCTCTGTTTGGTACTATGGAATGGATGGGAAAATTAATTTTTGTGAGTTGGATTTAAAAAAATGAGAAATAAAATAAATTGAGGTTTTACATTTTTAAAAAAAAATTTAGAGATAAAGTAAATTAAGATCTTCCATTCATATCTAAAGTGAACTTTTTTTTTTGGCCAACAGTAAACTCTTAACTAATTCTTACATCTAAGATCAAATTGAGTATTTTTCAAATTATGTGTTGTGTATATTTTTTTATAGGGAGAATCACTTTAAGATCTCAAATACAAAAATGTTATCACTTAAAAAATTTCACAACAATTGAGAACATCAATATGCAATAACAAATTTTAGTGTAAAAAATAATAACATAATTTGAGCCCACAAGCGGAAATAGATGGGGTTGTTTGTTTTTGATGGATTTGGGGGAATAATAACTAGGACTTCGTTGTCTGCTTTACCAGGCCCGCGTCTGCCGCATACGGTAGAGCCATAGTATTAAAAAAAAAGTGACCAGCTAAACGAAGACGTCCGCCCGTTGTTTTCAACTAAGGTAATTAAATCCCGATCGGTCATTAAATCGGTCGTGATACTGGATTAAGGGTCAGTGAGTCAGATTGGAGTCAAACTGGATCTAACCTGAGACTAAACTGGTAAGAAAATGAAGATTTCAGGCTTATTAATATAAAATTTTAAGAATTTTTTTTAAAAAAATTAATTTTTTTTTTAAAAACTAAGACCGGGTCAGTGCCTGAACCGGATCGATTTTCTAATTTTTGAGCCAAACTAACCAGTCAGATCCAAATTTGATAACACCGTTTTTAATACTATGGCTCTACCGTATGCGGCAGACGTGGGCCTGCTGCGGAACTCGTCACAATTGTAGTAGTAGTACAATAACAGTAATATATAATAATACTAATAATTCACCCAGGAAAAAAATAATATTAATAAGTAACGATGATGATGATGAAAAACTAGATATTACAAAGTCATGAAATTATGTAAATATTCCGTTTGGTGTTTTTTATAAGAGTATGATAAGAGTTATCTGGATATTAATTATTTTTTTTTCATTTTTGCATCTCATTGGTTATATAAATTGTATTGATTAAAGAGAAATACTTATGAGTACCATGTCATCTAAATCCTGTCTTATAAAAATATAACAATTTAGATAATTTTAATCATAGATCACTGGTGACTCATTTGAAAAAAAATTTACTTTATTTTTTTTTTAAGAAAAATATGAGTTCATCATTTTTTTAAAACTAAGTTGTGTATTTTTCTTAAAAACAAATTAAAATGTGAATTTTTTTAGATGAATTACCTGCCAACTAAGATTAAAATAATTTGAGTTGTTATGTTTTAAGATTTTAGGTGGTATGGTACTCCTGAAATATGCAAGTATTTCTCTTGATTAAAAAGTTGGTAATACCTATATTTATTATATTTTTCTTTCTTACTTTCCCCTCATAAATAAGGATTACATGAGAAAAATGTTTATTTTAAATACATTTATTATTTTTAACTAATTTTAATTATTTTTTTAAATCACTTAATTCGATTATTGAATTCTTACAAATAAAACTAAAGGAGAACCAAACATTATGTTAGATTGATCACCGACAAACACACAATTCCCATGTGATAATCACTTATGCATGACATCAAACTTTTACTTAAAAGTATTTATTAAATTTTAAAAATGGTGGAAAAATGTCATGGCCATCAAATTAACTACTGTTACCGTTAAAAAAAACTAATCAAAAAAATTATAAAAAATATAAATTAAGTTTTCAAAATGGTAAAAAATGTGATGACTGTTAAGTCCCCACATGCATTATACAACATTTTGGTTCTCAGCGTCCAAATTTATTATTATTAACTAAAGTGTGGTATTTTTGCACATTCAAAAAATTTCATGTGTTTTTGTACTATTCTTTCTCGATTGACATGGTTTTTTAAAAGGTTAACTTTGGTTCTTTAACAGTCGTGTGATTTTTATTTCATTCTGAAAACTTCATAAAATTTTTTATATTATTGTAAAAATACTAATTGAGGTAGATGTCCATAAATTCTTAACCCTTGGCCTTTCATTTTCTACTCTCCATAATCTCTTCAATAAATAGTCTTTAGAAATCTTCATACCCATAACTCAAATGTTATAATTTGTGCACTTATGGGATTAAAATTTATCATTTACTTTATGTAACTCTTATTTGTGGTTGATGGCTTATAAATAGAGCACTATATACTACATTTTAGTTATATCAAATGAATAAGATATTGTTCAATCTTTCTCTCTGATTCTCTCTTGTCTCTCTTCATCTCTTTCATCTCAATTTCTTATATTTTCTTGATTTCATAACATGTTATGAGCACAAATTCATTTAGAAGGCCTATGATCTAGTTTTCTATCTCTTCTACTCTCTAACTTTCTTATTTTCATACTATATTTTATGTTGTTTATTCTCTATGTTATTTTATCGCTCTAGCTTACGTTATCGATATGTGTTTCTATATTATTTTGATTTTTTATTTTATCTGAGATAATCTAAACAATTAGATGAGATTAAAAAGACTCTTTAACCGATTGTTTTGTACATCGAGTTCCATGGCTAAGATTTGAGATTATTATTGTTTTATTATCCTTCACAAGATTTTTCCCTTTCATTGTTATTTATCATTTTCTAGTAATATCTTATTATGCAAAATTTATATTTCTCTATTTTATATTCTTGTATTCTTTACATTTTATATTCTTATATTATGTTATTTCATTTTATTTACGTTTTATTTGTTTATTTACTTATTTAACATTTACATTTTTTTTATTTTATTTACATTTTATGTTATATATTATTGTTTATATTTCTTCATTTTATGTTATTTATTTCATCTTGTTTTATTGTTATTTTATTTACATTTTATTTATTATGTTAATGTATTATTGTTATATCATTATGTCAATCTTTTATATTCATTTGTTTATCTGTTATTTATATTTGATTATGAATTTGAATTTACTTAATTTATTTTACAGTATTTTAATTTTATCGAGAGGTCAGAAGCTATAATATTCTTAATTTTATGATCAGATAACCAGAAGTCACATTATTTTTGCAATAGTTTTTACAAAAAAGAACGCTATTGGTTTCATTAAATTGCAAGAATGACAAGAAAAATTTGACACGTTGATGATTTAATTGTTACAAATATCAATAGTCTTGAAGGCTAAAGATTCAAATATCAAACTAAACAAAAAAACTTTTTAGCTTTGCAAGATTTTTGCTATGGTCCTGGAGACCAATATTTGAAGAAATTGATAATGTGCTATTGAAAACAAAGAACATATGTAAGAGTAAAAATAAATATGATCACATTGTATTAGTGTAATTGATAGTTGAATGCTAAGAGTACTTTTTGTCTTGACTATTGAACCATAGTCATGGAAATAATAATATTTTTAATGTGATTAAAATTATGAGTAAATGTTATACTATGACTAGAAGTTATATGAATAGAAAAAATGGTATAATATGACCAGAAGTCATATAGTCTAATATGTACCAATTTATTTAAAATAAAGATTAAAATGGTTGTGAAGCCAAAAAGACCACGAGATATTATGAAAAATACCAAAAGTAGTTATGATGCTTGAAGCAAGAATTATGGAAAAAGATGACCAACTTGTAAAGCCAAAAAGAAATAATTGTAAGCCTTGAAGGCTATATGATTTTGATTAATTTTTAGATTTAGATTTAAATTTAAATTTATTGTGATTAATTTGTGAGAGAAATTATTATTTGATATTGCGATATCAATAATATTCATGAGTAATCTATAAATCAAATAGACAAAAAAAGTAATTATTGATCATATTAAAATTTCAATACAGTACCAATTTATTTTCAAATTTAAACAGTATTAGTAATTATTGATATTTTGATTTATGACTTTTTAGAATTTTACCTCATGGTTATTATCACTATGCCATATAACTCCTAATCAAAATGGTTTTTAGTATTTATTCATATAACCTTCAATTTTACAATTAAGTTGTTTAATTCTTTTCTTTACCTTGAATTGTACAATTTATTTGCAACATTAAATATATGGTGTATGTGAATAATATTCATATATCAATGGAATTTACCACATCAAACCTACCTTATTTTCTTCTTGGGACTTATACTTCTTTGTTGCACCATAGATTTTCCAATAAATACTCAATTCATATACCTCAACATCAAGGTACTTTCTTTCATTATTAGTTATACTTTTCATTTTAGCTCTATATACTATCTCTTTTTTCCTCTTGAGCATGTGCAGTTTTTCTTAGTTCTCAAACATTTTATTATTGAAAGGCATACAAATAATCTGTAATTTTTATTTTATGTTGGTATTGATAAATTATTTTCCTCTTTCCTAATTTATTGTATTATCATTTCTTCTATTCCTTAGCATTCTTATATGATATGTGCAAGTTTCATACATTAACCATGATATAATATATAATATGATGATATATATTAGAATCAAATTAGTTTTATGTGACATTTGTAAAACAAAAAAAAATCATATATCATATTTGAATTTAAGATAATGAGAATTTATTTAATTTTATGAGAAAATTCATTATGAATAGTTATGATTTGTTAGACAAAACCATTTTTTTGTAATGTGCGTGAACTATATATATGGTGCAAGTCAAATTTATGGATGATCAAATAGTAGGGAATATTTAAAAAAAAGACTATGTATATCATAATTATTCATTATTTTATAGTATAATGCATTTGTCTTTACATGTCTCTCAAATTAATTTGAGCCCATAAACATCACAAATCATCACAATAAGATCTTTATGTATTTTGATTATGGATCTCCTCATATTTCTTTATGTAGTGGAAAATTCTAAACATTTCATACTTTGAATATGTATCAAAAGAGGCAAATTGAAGCATATTATTATTAATGAGTAATGAAGTTATATAAAAATGTGATAATATATGTTAGATCCTGAAAAACATATAACAAAATCAATAAAGTTCCTAGAGAACTAACATAGAGTTCTCTTAATTCTATGGGAGAAAGAAGAATTGATCATGAAAATTTATAACCCATAGATTTACATCAGAGTTTTGGTAAACCAGAAGTTTATTGATCTAAACAAATTTATTATTGACATGACTTGTTTGATCAACAGAGTTATATATATGATGCAACAAATTATAAAATATTATATATTGACATCTATTGAAGAACCAGAAGATTCTTCATGAATAGCCAACACATTATATAATTTAAAAATTATGATGTGCTGTATGTTCTCAAAGAAAATTGATTATGAGAGTATCATTGTTTGCGATTTGGAATGGATTTCCAAATTTCTGGAAATAAATCAAACTAAAATATATGGGTCCATTCAAATAACATGTATACCATATAAATATTCAATAATTTTGATATATGCATCTATAAGATGGTTAAATGTGATATTAATATTAATTTGCAACATGAAGTTTGCAAGAATGTTTGAATAAATTATCATGTTAAGCTCAATTTTTAGATTATACTATTTATTTATTGAAGCCTCCATAAATAGTTAGATTAATACTTATAAGAACAAAATTTCTATTTCAGTGTTGACATATTTGATCTTACATATTGCAACACTTATACTAGCCAACCAAATTTTCCCTATAAAATTGGCTTTTCATCAGGAGTCAGGTATTTCCCATCTTAAAAAGTTTGAATGTGCAATCCTATTGATCCACCACAATGCACATAGATAGATATTTAAAGAAAATTGAGATAAATGTTGGGTAAGAACTTCTTTCTTTTTATTTGTCTCTAAATGAAAAAAAATGTTTCTAATGGAAACTAATGGATTCAGAAGACTTATACTACATTATTAGTCGATTATCATTTGACAAAGTCTTCCTAACATGAGGGGGAGAAATTGAATAGCTAAAAAAGAGAACAAAAAAATGCATTATACTATTAAGTGTAGATCCTCGAATATAGCAATATGGACCATAAGTTCATTATGTTTTGCATTCATAAAATATTGTATAAAATCTGTTAGATGTAATTACTGACCTAAATGAGAATTATTAAATCTCATATTCCAGCTGAAAATGCTCTAATAAGCATAAATGAAAGTAAGACATGTCTAAAGTAGGAGAGAATAACCCGTTTCAAAAGAAAAGAGAAAGGAGCAAATAATTAAGATGGTTATATTAAAGAGGCAGATACTTCAGAAGAGGTCAATACATATCGAATTGTAAAAAAACCTTAAAAGAGGCTCAGGTATCGGAAAATAATAAAGATACCTCAATGAATTATGACACAACAAGAAAAATGGAACTGAAAAGATAAAGTTTTCGGCAACAGTTTTAGTAACAATATCACGTGATCAAATGAGAATCTTATATATATGTCCGTAGTTAAAAAAAAGTTATTGGCCAACTAAAAAAGGGACAAGACATAATGAAAAATGTTCTTTCAATATGTGAAATTTATAGACCTATAGTTCAAAACATTTGAAATATAAATCCATTTGTGATATATGATATTCATGTGAAAATAAAGATTTTCACAAGGTCTAATGATGATTATGATGATGTACAACATTTGGTGATGGATACAATAATTGTTGCATATGTTATTAGTCTGACAACATATGCAAATGAAATAATGCGTCTATATGTATCATTATATATAACATATATGGATAGTGAATATTACTTAAGAATCCTTAAATGATCTAAAATGCTAGAAGCATATATAAGAAGATCATTCTATATATA
This sequence comes from Albizia julibrissin, assembly GCA_037074505.1. Taxonomy (NCBI): domain Eukaryota; kingdom Viridiplantae; phylum Streptophyta; class Magnoliopsida; order Fabales; family Fabaceae; genus Albizia; species Albizia julibrissin. Next base: position 40,971,376 of record CM073479.1, read on the forward strand.
AAATGTTGTGCGAGTTTAAAAATAATTCAAGCACATATGATTAATTGAAAAAAATATATTGAAAAATGAGTAATTTTATATTTTACTTGACTTGTAGATCGAGTTATCAAATGCATCAATGTTTTCAAAATCACATATTTTTGCCACGATGAATTTTTTTGTGAATATTAAATTTAATGGTATAGAAGTACCTTATATTTTATGAGAATATTTATGTATCATGCTAATATTATATTTATGATTATTTTATTGATAAAAATTAGTTCTTGCAGATGCACAATGGATAACAAAAATAATATTTTCTGTGATAGTCTTAGGAACATATTATATGATATTATTTTGTTTAGAACAAATTGAATATGTGGATGCAAAATATTTTTTCAGTGATTTCTAGAATAATTTTCTTTTATTATTTCCATAATGAATAAGATAGAGGCAGAATATACTGATATTTTAACATATCCAAAAGATATGTTAGAGGACTACATTTCAACGGAACTTTTGGTGACAATGTATCATTCATATTTTGACTGCCAAAAGAATGCTATGCTCGAAAATACATTGGAAGTGATGTCCTTATCAGGGGAGTAAATATGATATTATCATCATGTGAAGTAGAGACCATATTGTACTCTTTTCCTTAACTAATGTTTTGTCCCACATGGTTTTCCTGATAAAGTTTTTAATGAGGCAACTTTGATTTGTATTGTGTACTCTTTTTTTTTATTAGGTTTTTATCCCACTGAGTTTTTCCTTATAAGGTTTTAATGAGGTATAATATTTGTCCATAGACATCCAAGGGGGAGTGTTGTAAAAATATTAATTAAGGTGAATGTCCATAAACTCTCAACCCTTGGCCTTTCATTTTCTACTCTTCAGAACCTCTCCAATAAATAGTCTTTAGGAGTTTTCATGCCCATAACTCAAATGTTATAATTTATGCACTCATGAGGATTAAAGTTTGTCATTTACTTTATATAACTCTTGTTTGTGGTTGAGGGCCTATAACTAGAGCACCATGTACTACACTTTAGTTGTATTAAATGAATAAGATATTTCTCCATCTTTCTCTCTAATTCTCTCTTCATCTCAATCTCTTATATTTTCTTCATTTCATAACATATATCACTTTGATGCTATAAGATTTTTTTTGGCATCTTTATTTAATTATAAACCGTTCTCATTGCCATCATTGCCACGTCATCTCACATGCTAGTCGTGTATTGGATATTTTGATTGGATTACGTAATCTGAAGCTTTACCATGATAAAGTCACACGAAAGGTCCCTCTTACTCACTCTCCCGCTTCCATACCTACAATGTTATTTTTTATTGGGAAAATGGCTATCAGGTCTCAAGGGACCCAATTAATAGCAACAAAGTCCCATTACACATTGATATGACAATAAAGTCCTAAGGGACTTTTTTGACATGAATTCACAATGTGAAAAGACCATCTTACCCTTCTTATTTAAATGAAAACCAGTGTGCTCAAATTTGAAAACATTGGAAAAGCAGCAGGTTCTAGGTTCTTGGTTGTGAACCCGTGTACGCTCTCGGCCGTCGCTCATCCAAAGCCCCATAGTGACTCTTTTGATCGTCGGTCGTCCAAAAGTGCAGTCGCCGTTGCTCGTCTGAAAGTGCATAAGTCGTCGTTGGTCTAAAAGTGCAGGTGTCGTTGCTCCTCCTTTGCCCCAGAGTGAATCGTATTTGGTCAGTATGCTTTTCGGACTGAAACTAACTGTTTTGAATTCTTTATCTTGCTGAAATCACTATAATGGCCGTTGTTATAACTTATTCTTCGTGTCTGTGTGCCAAACTTTTAGTGGAAGTAAAATAAGGAAATTTTCACAAGCTTGAAATTAGTGGAATTTCGTGATTTTGAAGTACATGTTTCCCTCAATTTAAGTATGCTTGCACGATAATGATGATTGGTGGGAAAAATTGCAATTGCAAACTGTCAAACCCCACAGAATTTAGACATTTCATAAAGCATCATTATATAGTTAAAACAGGCAAACAGAATTTATACAAATATACTGATATATGACAATACAGGAGTCCAAAAAGTAGTCAATTATTACATATTACATCCCAAAAACTTGAGTAGTCTCTACTATAATTAACACTGGAATAATTCCATAACTGCTTATCTTCAGTCCTTGTGTTCGACTTTCTCCTTGCCTTTGGAATTATTATGCCTAGCTGGATAATTTATTTATAGGAAAGGAATGAGATTCGAACGAATCTCAGTAGTAACCAAAAGTCATTCATATAAAATACAAATAATAAACACGCAATGCAACATTTATCATGATACAACAATCAAAATGCCTAAGCCTATTTGACAATGCTCAGGAAATAAATGATGATTTTGTCCGGATTAAAATGATCATCTATTCCTGATCTGTACAAATATCATCTCATAATTTGATCACAAAAACAACTTGGAGCAGTCCTATACCTGTTCGTACTTATCATAACTTGGAGTAGGTCAATACCTGTTCGTATATATCAAGCTTCTCAACTGGGGCCACCTGGCCACATGGTACCCTAAAGGTTCTATGGGGTGGTTTAACTCATCATCCACACCCAGAGAGTATCAACACCACAAGCAATACATTGAACAGATCATGGAAAACATTGCATTTCTATAAGCACATAGAATATGAAAGATAGAGTTACTACCTTGTTGCTTTTCCTTCTCTAATGTAACCGTCTTCGTTGGTCCAGCTATGCAGATATCAAATCCTAAAATTAACCAAAATAGTTGCAATTTAGCTACTATTTAAGTCTATTCCACTTTAAAACTTATAACTTTGGCATTTCCTTTAAAATCATAAAATTTACCAAAATGCCCCTGGGCCCGGTCTGGCCTCGGTATTTTGTACTTTTTCAAAAATCAAAACCTAAACCAAATCCACATATTTTCACATGTATATCTCATATTTGACCTCATATCAAATCAATTCCAACTTAAATTACAATTTTTCCCTTGACAGCCCAACTTAGGGTTTTAGGGGCAAAATCATCATTTCACAATCCGAGGCTTTTTACACTTCGCACTCTTCATGAACCCTACATAATTTTCCCTTATAAATATTATGAGACTATCAAAATCATGAAATTATAGCTCTATCCCTTGTTTCTTACTCTGGCCAAAAGTTTGGAAATGTTGGGAAAATTCATATTTTCATGGTTCAAAGCTCTAAAACACTTTGTTGACACTTGTTTCCACTTGTTTAACCATATAATCTCAAGTTTAACATAATCAATAGAAATTTGGGCAGAATTTTCCCTTAAAAAATGGACATTCCGAATTTACAAAAACACCAAAAATAATCCAATAACCAGCTAGAATACAGTCACAACTTAGTTTTCATCGAGAATACTAAAGTTCTAACAACATATCTTGTTCTTCCTCCTTTTTCCTAGCTTGGCCAAAACTTGTCTCCCTCTCCCTTGAGTTTTTTCTTGTTCAATAGCTATTTCAAGAGAATAGGGAGGTTAAGAGGAGGTTTCCTGAACTAGAACACAAGATTGAGTAGAGATTTTGGTATACCTACCTAGTTCTTACTCCTTGGACCTTAGCTTCTTCTTCCTCTCTTCTTTCTCTCTAGCCCTCTTCCTTTCCTTCCTCTCTTCTCATCTTGGACAACTTGGGCCTTTAATAGACAAAGGAAGAGATCTTTGGAGAATTCTAGAGGCCATACATGTCATAATCTTATTGGCTCTTGGTTTATTTATTGCATGTGACATATATAATTACATATGTAATTATGAAATAAATTTTTATGGACTCCATCTTTCATCCCATATGTAATTATTCATAAAATATTCCATATTATTTTTATGTGGGTCAAAATGACCATTTTGCCCTTGTAATTTTCGCAATACTTGAAAAATTGATAGATTTGTCACCAAACTTTGAAAATTCATATCTAATTTTGTAGCTATCCAATTGAGGTGGTTCCAAATGATATGTTACCATTATTAAGTATAGTTTTAGGGAAAAAAATATAAAATTTAGCTAATTGGAAGCTCACAATTCCCAAAATTTTTATTTTTGAGATATTATATAGAAAACATCAAATTCGCTGGGAGAAATTTAAAAATTCATTTCTCCTTGTATACAACTCCAAAAATTATATATGACCTATCAAATTAATTATTATTATGTCTACTTTAATTCTAGAAATTTTCAAAATTTTTGGAGGTCATTTGCTAATTTAACAATGCCACACAATCCAATTGCCTTGACAGGGAATGCACCAACTATTGTGTGTAATAATTTATTTGCTATGTGTGACCTTTATTGGCTTTGCTTTGCCACTTTACATGCTCTTTTATCATGAAATACCATAATAGCTTCAAGACACTTAATGATCAAAATTTGGGACATTACACCAACTTAAATGATGATGATGTTTAGTCAGCTTTATGAGAGCTTAATATTAAAGTGATTGTAATTTCATATGATAAACAACACTGCTATTAGAGAGATTCCATAATCCCCCAGTGTCAAGTTTATTTGTAGACAAGGGTGACAATCTTTTAGAACATTGAGTGTTGTGTGTTATGAGGGAAGGATATATTCTCTCCAATATGGCAATCCCAATCAGCCAATCAATGTTGTAGTCCTCTTTATTTTATTTTGTTCAATTAGGTTATAGACTATCTTCCACTTATTGTAAATGGTAGGACTGCCTTATTTTTCTGAAGTAAATGTGTGATTGTTTGTCTACCTCTCAAGTTTTTAGTTTGTGTTTCTTTGGCTATTGGAGAATCATAAAGCAGTTGAATTTTATGTTAGAATCAATTTACTCCATGGAAGAGACAGAATTTACATAGCCAAGTCACATAGAGGCATTGAACTTTCATAATTTCAATTATATGCTAGTGTCTTGGAGTTAAAACAGGTTCAAAAATATGACAGATAAACATGTTCATTCTTCTGATTCGAAGAGCTGTTGGAATGAGCTATTTATTATGAGAAGTAATGTCATGCAATATTTATGTTTGGGCATCAAAATTGTGATTTGTGACTGAGGTGCAGTACTTTTGGAGCACCAAAATAATGTAGAAGGCATAACTATATAGTGCTATTAGATGTTTGGTTTCCCCCTCTTAGCAACCTTATTTATTTATGTGTTGTAGCTGTTTTCTTGTCTTCGTAGATGTAAATGTAATTTGTTGGAAAAGATGAAAAGGAAGATTAAATATGATGAGCAGCACAACTACAAGTAAGGTTTGCAATACTACAAGATGCCTCCCAAACAAAACACTCCCTCATCCTAAAGTTATCTGTCATCAAATAGGTCTTCCTCTCCAAATTCTTACAATGTATCAGCAAGCAATGAAAATGAGGTGGAGTAATTTACTTCCCTTTGTTTATAGTTGATCTCTGTTGCAGTTCATTTGTAAAAACTTTAAAAGTATCACATGTTCAAATTGTTCCCCCCCTTTTTTATCGATGAACAGGTGAAGTTCAAAATTGTGTCATGGCACTATTCTCTGAATGAAAATAAAGCAGCTCTTGTCATGGTTTGTATGTAGTCTTGCTATAGATGGTTTTGCTTTGTATATTTGCTCACTTGTAAGGCTCATTTTATGATGGGAAAGGTGTTATGCCATTATGAGTTATAATTTTTTTATACATTCTTATTTTGTTACCATTTCATTCATGTTTCATTAATTATTTGTCACTTGCACATTATAGATGGAAGGAATTCCAAGTAAAGCCAGAAATTTGCAGATGAATTTATTCTTGGTAAAGCTTTATCGAAATTCTAGACATAATCAAGCTGTTGTTGCCATTTACAAAGAATGTCTAAGGTTTGTCAAGTGAAATTCTATAAATTAAATTGATTGGTGGTTTAATTTGTTGGTAGTATTAAATTGAGATAGGGAAGATATAAGACATAAGACTCTGGTGTAATGAAAGTATTTCTTTACTTTGTTTTGAGGAATTTTAGCTTCCTTTTATTCCACTAAGTTTTCTTGGTAGGAAGAGAATAAAACAAGCTGAAAATATAAGTTTGAGGATGTTTTGAATCCTTCTTATTTTCTGTTTCAATGGTGCTTTATCATCAGCGGGGTATTTTTCCTGCTTCATGCGTTGTTCATCTTTATGGATTTGTTAATTTTGTCCCATCTTTATGTACTTACAGGAGTAATTTTTTCATCTGTTTTTGCATTTTTTTTCAATTAATTATTTGTGATTGATGCCTAACCATTTGATGTCAGAATCCAAATAGAGGTGGGAGAGCTCAATATGATCATTTTGAGTCATGTCGCTGGCTACAAGTAAGTTGTACTTAAGATAGTAAAAATTTATCGTTGCCATTTGGCACCTAATTAAACATTACCACTTAGAAATAGTTTTTAAGTTTTTCTACCAGATGCACCTAAAGAAGATGATGACAATGATGTGGAAGATGCTGATGGAGACCAAGAAGAAGCTGGACACTTATAAGTACTGGTGTCAAAATAATCTTAGGCACAGCAGATGAATGTTGGTCATTAGGCTCATCACCATAACCATTTATCCCATAAACTCCTTCAGAATAAGGCAGATTGCTTATGGTGGCTTGTGACACATGAGAGGAACAAACATATGCAGAATATTCTGTCTATTGTAGTTGGCAACCAACAGGGCAAGAGGAGAAAAGAGACATAAGACTTGTTTTGTTATTTTGTACCAAAGCCTTCCTATTATATAAATATGTATTTTGTCAGCTTTATGTTATTTTGAAGGAAAGGCTTGTTATGACAATGACAACTGTTTGTGGCAAGTTATAACAAATTATGCAATATGCACTTTCAGTTCCACAACCATGTGTCCTTGCTGTTTATATGGTTTTAAACAACATATCCTGCCATGTTTTACAAGTGAGTCAGTCATATTCTCAACAACATGAGTTATATTTACAACTGCATAGTAATTCCTTGAGGCATTTGAAATTCAATGACTGCTTATGAAACTTCATAAAATGTGATTTAGTGTATTTATAACTTGTTTAGTAGGTTTTAACAACTTCATTAGCCATATTTATATCATCATCAATCTTCGTGGGCTACTGGCTAAGCTAACATGAACCAAGTCAAAAAATGTGATTTGGTGTATTTACAACTTGTTCATTAGATTCTAAAACTTCATTGGCCATATTTACAACTTGATCAGTCTTCGTGGGCTACTGGCTAAGCTGACATGAATCAAGTCAGAAAATGTGATTTGATGTATTTACAACTTTTTCAGTAGGTTTTAACAACTTTATTAGCCATATTTACAACCTCAACCATGTTAGTTTATGCCCTTTGGGTTTTTTACAATTTGTTCAACATGTTTTAATAACTTCTTCAGCCATATTTACAACATGATTAGTCTTCTTAGGCTTAAGGCTAAGCTGACATCAACCATGTCAGTTTATGCCCTTTGGTTTTTTTACAACTTGTTCGGCAGGTTTTAACAACTTCGTTAGTCATATTTATAACATAATTAGTCTTCTTAGGTCTAAGGCTAAATTGACATCAACCTTGTCAGTTTATACCCTTTGGGTTTTTTACAACTTATTTAGCAGGGTTTAACAACTTTAGTAGCCATATTTACGACATTATCAGTATTTAGAACTTGTTCAGTAGGTTTTGACAACTTGTTCACTACACATTAACAACGACATTAGATATAATTACAACTTAATGAGTTTTCCTCGACTAGTGGCTAACCTGACATAAACGATATCAGAAAATATGATTTTGTTGTTTACAACAGGATGTGCATATTTTGCCAAGTGCTTCAGCCACATTAACAACTTAAGTGTCAGTCCCGAGGGAGGTTTTAATTATCAGACGTGCCAATTGTCACAAAAGGATATCAACATTTTACCAATTTTTTCTCCCTATTTTTTGAACAACTCATTGTGCTAATTTCCACAGAAACTGAAGCAAATGCAACACAACCTAATATTAACAATTGCATCATCAATATTAACAACTACTAAAGCTAATATTAACAACAACAATTTTATATCAATTCACCATTTTGTTATCACACAAACCACCATTACATTCATTCATCCCCACTTAAAACTAATTAATCCCCTCTGTTACATTTTCCAAAACCAAATTAATCCCTATATTACATTTCCACTTAAAACTAATCAATCCCCTCTGTTACATTTCCCAAAACCAAATCAATCCCTCTATTACATTTCCATGAAACAAATCACATGTTATGTATCAACAACTACAACAATCATATTTACAATACAAATGCACGTATTAACAACATTATTTTAATATCATATTAGTGTTATCTCACAAATCAACCCTACCACATTCAACTATTCCTACTACAACAAGCGCAGTCCCTCTGTAATCCAACCCAAAAACAGAGCGCATTAACATTCTCACACCCTAACCATGTTGAAACCCCAACTTTAATGATCAAGATCATATTTTCACCAAAATCTTAGCATTACTAATATATCTCTTATCACATAGTCCACTATTGACTCCAAACTCCAACCTTTGATCAACCCATCAATCTCAATGCACCTACCATACAAAACGGAAAAAAAGAAAATTTTTATTTTACTGTTCAGTCGCTGTAACAGTCCATAACGACGACAAAAGTTATAACCGTTCACCAGGATGTCATCACCAAACTTCAACTCTTCGACCTTTCTGCTGAACCAATGTGGAGTTCCTGGAATGTGTTTTTCTCTTTCTCGTTAATCACCGAAACGTGGAGTTACTACCTTCTGTGGGTTTTTCTTTCTTTTATTTCATTGGGGGCATGATGGTATTTTCACTTTGTGAATTCATATCAGAAAAGTCCCTTGGGACTTTACTGTCATGGCAATGTATAATAAGACTTTGTTGCTATTAATTGGGTCCCTTGGGATCTAGGAGTCATTTTCCCTTTTTTATTATTATATAACGCTTGTTTGAGATATTTTTGAATCTTTAAAAGTGCTTATTCATATAAGTCGAAATAAAATTTTTCTCACACACTTATCTAGTATACCGTAAATCACGATTGAAAAGTTATTTTTGAAGGCTTTAATTACTATTCCAAACACACATTTAATTTTTTTCATACGTTATATATGATATAAAATGATGTTTATGTATTGATAAAATTAATAATAAGCTATATTATTTATAATTAATAAACGGTACATCTTTTTTACTCTTGTGTAATGCACAAAGTGTATTTTTTTGTCGACCAATGCACAAAACGTTAGTCTTGGTAAAAAGCACCACAGTCACTCAAGTTTGATGATACCAAAAAAAAAAAAAAAACTATTACAAAAGGTTTTCATAATTCACTTTGACAATACTCAAATTCAATTCAATAATAGTAAATATTAAATACTCAAATTCAATTCAATAATAGTAAATATTAAATATTGTTATGTAAAAGTGTTGCCAGTAAAAAAATGGTGCAATGTCAAATTCATTAAATTTACCATATATTTTTAAGGATTAAGTTATAAAAATACCCACAAATTTTTATCAAAAGTGCGCTAAGCATTATATACTTTTTAAAAATGCAAAAATACTTATGAAAATTTAAAATGAGAGAAAAAATGTCAGGACAATTAAATATAGCCTAACATCATCATTATTATTTTTTTTGGTGAGACCCATGCTATTTTTGCATATACATATGTAATGGTGTTATGTTGTATTTAATACTTTTTGCATTTTTACTCCGATTTTAAATATTCATGGGTATTTTTGCACCTTCAAAAAGTATATTATGTTAGACACACTTTTGCTAAAATTTTATAAGTATTTTTACAATTCAATCCTATTTTTAAAATGAAATAGAATTGTTAACATTTCATATTACAAAAAATGGAATCTATTACCAAATACCATATAAATATAAGCATTGTGGATATTATACAACAATAACAACATTCCATACTAAATTTTAGGGCCTATTTTGTGACATTTTCCTAAAACGTGTCAAATTCTCATTCTAAAATAGTACCTGTAATTGTGATTCAAATTTGTTTGCTTTTTTTAAAACAAAATTTTTTTGGTATAAATTGTCACAAAGTGGCATTGCTTTAATTCAAATTAAATCACATCAAGTAGCATTTCACTTCATCAGATTCTCAACGGAAAAGTTCAAAAAAAAAAAAAAGCCAAACAAAGGAATCACACCATTCCTCTGCCACCACACGTCCACACCAACGCCGTTTGGGAGTGCGTGTGAGTGAGCTGTTGATGAACGTGAAGGATCAATTTTAAACGCAGAGAAGGAGAATTAGGAGGGAGATTAGAATCTAAATTTAGTATTTCTCTGTTTTTGTTTCTCTCTCTCTTCTTTTTTATAGAGGGAGAGGGGAGACGGAGAGAGAGAGAGAGAAGGCAAAGAGCGGTGCAAATGGGGAGAGGGGAACGAAGAGAGGAGGAAGAAGAAGGGGTCGTCATGTCCACCAACTTCTTCTGGTCCTACACCGACGAGCCCCATGCATCGCGGCGGCGGGAGATCCTCTCTAAGTATCCTCAGATTAAGGAGCTATTTGGTCCAGATCATTGGGCTTTTCACAAGGTTTGTTCTATGAGTTGTTTCTGTTAATTTATGCGTTTTTTAATGGCTGCTGTGGATTCGATTCTGCTGGTTATGTCGTTAGTTTGAGATTTGGAGACAATGCGGTGGTTGTGAAGGAATCTGATTTGAGTGGTTTGTGGTTATATTTCAAATGTGGGTCCGTAGGAATTGTTGATGTGCTGGATAATTGTGGTTTTTGGCGCTGATTTGAGTTTATGGGTATGGATTCTGATGTTTGTTTTACCCATTATGTTCGTTTCTTTGTTTTTTTTTGGGTTTATTGGATTTGTTCGATGGATCTTGGGAGGTTAATGGGGGGTTCTTTTACTGGATAAATGGATATCTTCTCCATCTTAAATGTAATCTGGCCGAGATTTAGCTTTCCTATCTGTTCTCTTTCCATGGTTTTTTGTGGCTGCCATTCTCTTATCTATCTTTTCCGCATTACTTGCGGTATTTACATCGATTTGTTTGCATTCAGAGTAGGAATTTCTGTTTGTTGTCGAAAATCAAAGTATATTTTTCTAGATTATTTGGGATCTGAAATGGATTGCTTTTTATCTTGTTGAAATCTTGCTTGTTGGTTTGGTCCCTGTTTTTCTTCTTGGATTTCATATCCAGCGTTTCTGCACATTTTGTTTATCCCGTAGGCTTTTCTTTGGTTATTAAATTGTCTTTGCTGCAAAGATGTCTTTACAGTTCTTCTGTGCTGTCTAACTCAACATGTCGTTGTTGAGGGGCTTATTTGTTCAGTACTCCATTTTATTTCTTGACCAACAATTCAAGGATAAACTCGTGTCAAAAAGAGAAAGTCAGGCTTATCTATTTTTTTATTCCATTTTATTTCTTGACCAGCAATTCATGTATAACCTTGCGTTGAAAGTGAGGCCCTGATAGTTACAATAATTCTTCCTTATTCTCCTTGAACATCTTCCTAGAAATTTCAAGTTGCATAATTCTCTGTCGAGATTGTAACTGCCAAGTTCGAGTATTATTGAAGTTATGCTTTCTTTAAACTGGCACTTTATCGTACGGTCAAAAGTGGTTCAAGAAAGTTCACAGGGGATTCTGGCATGATATAGTATGCTCTTACTACGATATTGCTTCAAATCTATGACATGATGGCTAAATATTGGTACATAATATCAAGATAATGATTTGATACATAATTTATTTGGATGGATAACCTTTTAGCCTTAAATAAACCTTTAACTATTGTAGTCATTATCACACCGAGAATATTTTTTTCATGTATTTGCAATTGTGATTTTGCAGATTACTGTGGCAGTTTTGCTTCAGCTTGGTACTGCTGCCTTGCTACAAAATGCTGGCTGGATGAAGATACTTCTGATATCCTACTTTTTTGGTTCATTTCTCAACCACAATCTCTTCTTGGCCATCCATGAGCTCAGCCACAATCTTGCCTTCTCAACTCCAGTGCTCAACCGGTGGCTGGGGATTTTCGCCAACCTCCCTATCGGTGTACCAATGTCTGTGACTTTCCAAAAGTATCACTTGGAGCACCATAGATTTCAAGGAGTAGATGGCGTTGATATGGATGTCCCTAGCCTCATTGAAGGACGTGTTGTGACCAATATTTTTACAAAAACCATATGGGTGTTTTTACAGCTCTTCTTTTACGCCCTTCGTCCTTTGTTTCTTAAACCGAAGCCTCCTGGTTGCTGGGAGTTCATGAACTTCGCCATTCAGATAGCCCTTGATGTGGCAATGGTTCATTATTTCGGCTGGAAATCATTTGCTTATCTCATCCTCTCCACATTCGTCGGCGGCGGGATGCATCCAATGGCTGGTCACTTCATTTCTGAGCATTATGTCTTCAAACCCGAGCAAGAGACATATTCTTATTATGGTCCTCTGAATTATCTCACCTGGTATGTTGGCTTCCACAATGAGCACCATGATTTTCCAAGGATTCCCGGAAGCAAGCTTCACAAGGTGAAGGAGATAGCTCCAGAGTATTATGAGAGCTTAGCATCATATAAATCATGGAGCCAGGTCATTTACATGTACATTATGGACAGATCAGTTGGACCTTTTAGCCGAATGAAGAGAAAACTTCAGAAAACTGAATAGGTGCTCCCTCCCTCATTCACATTGTTCTTTTTTGTATCCTTTAATTTTTACATCCCCTTCTTTTCTTTTTCCATTGAATTTTTCTATGTAGACGCTATATTTTTAAGGGTTAAGTTTCAGATTTAGTAAAAAACTATTTTTCAAAGTGCACCCAATATAACTAATTATTTTAGGGTGTAAAAATAGACATTATGAATTTTTAAGATGCAAAAGTAGACATTATGAATTTTTTTTGGAGCAAAAATAGTTATTTTTGCTCCAAAAAAATTTGATAATGTCTACTTTTGCACCCTAAAAATTCATGTCGTCTATTTTTAAACCCTAAAATAGTTAGTTGTGTTAGGTGCACTTTGAGAAATAGTTCATTACTATTTTTATACCTTAACCCTATTTTTTATGGGGTGATAATCATATGTTTGTAACATTCTAAAGCCATCAGGCTGAACTATCTTTTTTCAGCCAAATAGCAAGTCTTATTTCTTATGCATTCCTCAATTCTTTACCTGTTTTGAATTTCAATTTATTCGAGTTCCATCTCTCAAGATCTTCTTGTATTAGGAGGGAAGAAAAGAGTCTTTTTAGAATAAGAAAAAGATTATGAATAATTGAAGATTTTGATTACCTCAAAGAAGATAGCCATCATGTAGTTTATTTTATTTAGGGACTGTCAATTTAGAAGTTTATGATTAACTTGAAAGACTAGCAATTGGAGACTGCGAACCTTCCACTCTTGAATATTAGGAATGGTTGAAGAAAATAACCTTGGAAGCAATCATTAGTTTATGATAACTGAGAACTGACAATGATTGCAAAATTTTTTAGGCTTGGTTTGGATGGGGGGAAAATAGGAGGGAAATAAGGGGAAGAAAATACCATAAGGGAAAACTTCTAAAAATAATAAAAAAGTTACTATTTTTATGAGTTTTCTTGTATTCTTTCAACTTTTTTATCCAAACGAAGGGTTAATAGTGGTACGAGTCACTTTGTCGCAAAATTTATGGGATACTATAAAGATTGTATTTATAATAGTTGGGTTCAATTTATAAATGGGAGCCTTACATGGAAGATAGTGCACCAAAGTCTTGACCATTACACAATCAAGCTATATGATTAATTTAAAGATGGATTGATATAGCCTCATACATAATATCAAAATCTTTGTGACCAAGAAAAAAAAAAGTAATTAGGTATTTGAATCCATGTCACTATTTGAACTAAGCACCCAAATACCATAGTTTGAATGCCATACCTAATTCATTCATGCCTATAATAAAATTAAATAGGCTTTTGCAAGGACTTCATGCAAATTATTGCAGTTGATACAAAACTCTTTACGTGTGATTATGTGTGGCATGATTTCTAAAAAGTTTTGGAAAATGATATTCTCCTTGTCCTTTTTTTCATTATCTTCTCATAATCTCATCTCCACCTTTAAAATATGAAATAAATAGTTTAGATTTAATATTTTTATCAAATTATTATTATAATATTTTATAAATTACAATTTATTTATTCTTTATGGATTTCAGTAATGAATTGCATAGATCAGATTTTAAGAGTTTAAATTTATTTATTTATATTTATAGAAATAATTTTATAAAAGATTGAATCTAAACTATTTATTGTTTTAATTTAACAGTGAATATGAGATTATAAAAAGAAAATAAGAAAAAGAACAATGAAAGAAACCCAACCCAACAAATTTAGTAGCTAACATTCTAACAATTCATTTGTTTTTTTTTAACTTCACAAGATATTTCATTTTAGCTTTTTAATTTTATAAAGTGTCCTTTCATTTTTTAATTCTAATGTTAACATAAAATATTGACAAAATATTTTAAATACTAAAATTTCAAATTTAATTTTTAAAAAAACAATTATCGTTATTAAAAATCATCATTTAGGACTAGTATTAATGTCAAAAGACTGAAAAAAAAACATTTTAAAACTATGTGTGTGTTTGGATTAATTTTTAGAAAATAATTTTTACGATTTACAAAATAATTATGTAAAAAAAAAAAATTTCAATTTACAAAAAAAAAGACTTCTAAGACTACCATCATAATGATTGGAAAATACTCACTAAATGATGGAATCGAAACTTTATATCAAAAATGACTGTAGTATGTTTTTTGCGGAAAGAGTAGATGATATAGTTTTATAATAAATTTCAATCAACAAGGTTGCTGTGGTGTAGTGGTTATCACGTCAGTCTTACACACTGAAGGTCCCCAGTTCGATCCTGGGCAGCAACACAATAGAGCTGTCTTTTATTTTTTTTGGAAAATTGGAATTAAATTTAAATCTGATTTCACTATATTACTTAGAGTGGCTCATTACGCGTTGTTGCTGTGGTGTAGTGGTTATCACGTCAGTCTTACACACTGAAGGTCCCTAGTTCGATCCTGGGCAGCATTGTATAATCGGGCTACTTAAAAATCGAGATAAATCTCCTCCACATATTTATCTCGTAGATCGTAAAAGCAACCTCGTAAACCGTAAAAGTTATTTCGTATTCTGTGAATCACAATTTATAAGCACTTATGGAGCTTCCATAAACTAATCCAAACAAGTTAATATGTCACTTTGCCTGACATACATTACTCCAGAGGATTAGCTCGATCCAAGTTAAGAGACTCCTCAGTAGAAATGTTCAGCATTTTAGCATGCGATATTTGGTCTGTAAGCTTTCCATTTCATCAGCCATATCTCATTTTGCATTCATATTTCCATACTGCTCCCAGAGACTTGACTACAAACAATTGGATCCTCCCAGGATAGATATTGAAAGATCCAAATTTGGAAATTTCTAAGCAAAGCTTGATTCAGAATAATGCCATACTTTTTAACAGCATTACTTTAGTTTCATCCAAAACTACAGATGCCATTTTTTTCCAATCAAGATTTCAAGTTATCACAATTCAAAATTTTCTTTTCCACACAACACATGCATCTTTTGGTTTCTCATTTACACGTTTTTTAATAAATCTACTATGCAGGACGCACGTCTCACAAAGACATTAAAGCAAGCAATCATATATTAAAAATGGTCAAGCGTTGCAACAACTATACAAGCCCTGAAGTTTTGACGATTAATTTACACAATAAAAAAACAAATCAAAATCAATGTTGAGCCTTCAGTTGCTCTCATTTCCCCCTCTTTGTCAAACATTTAAGAAGGCTTGTACTATTGATCACTACCTAAACTTCATCTCATCTTTGCTACTTGAACTATGTTCAGTGGTTACCTTCTGCTGATTTTCTCCACACTCCGTTCGGCTAACCCTTTTATGCCTATCAGAATTGAAGCGGTGACTAATTCATCCGTATCATAATCGAGTTGTCCATCAATTTATTCTGAGTGGCGAACTAGAGCCAAAATATATGACACTTCTACTCGGACTCAGAGTGAACATCAGCTGGCAAGTCCTCGTTCGTGTCCTTGGCTTATTTCAGATTCTTCCTTCAATAATTGATGGGGGATCAGTAACTTATTTCTCAACACTTCTTTTTCTTCGATATTGTTTGTTGATGCTTCTATAGTTACGCAAATCTCGTCCAAATTGCAGTTCTTGAAAACCTGGCGAAGCTTTTCAACCCCATCAATTTTCTCTTCCTCATAATATTTCAGAAATGCACTTATAACTTTGGAATGATTCCATCTATTATAATCCTTGGCTTTTGATAGAGCCGCCTCTAGGTGATGCAATGCAAGGTCTTCCTTACGTTTCTCCAAGTAAAAGACAGAAAGGTCCTTTGCCCTGTCTCCTTTTGATGGCCTCTTCAAACACACATAAAGCTTCTTCACAGAGGCCCTGACTCAAGTAGGCCCTTATAACGGTGCCCAGTAATCTCATATCATAAGTGATACAACATGATTTCCTCTCCTCAAAGACTCTTTCTGCTCCTTCAATATCATTTAAGGAGGCACAGCTATTCATCCAGATATGATATGAATGGAATTTTCCTCTGCTTCATATTATCTATCAACGGAGGCACCTTCTCAGGTTTGCCCAGTCTCATATATAAACTCTGGAGACAATTAAAGGGCAGGTCGCTGGTGACATAATTGAGAGTTCATTCATATTTTCAAAAATAGCCAATGCCTTGTCTTCCTTTAAGTCCCTGCAATAGGAATTCAAAAGAGCTGCATATGTAAATTTGTTTTTAGATCGAGAAGGAAGATCACGAAAATAGATCTCAGCATCGTCCGTCCCTCTTGTTAAGGACACTAGATCTAAATACAGTGTAAAGTCTGTTGTGGAGAAGGTGATTCCGCTATGTTTCATCCATTGCATTATCTGCATTGAAAGAACAAATGTATACATAACAATCAACTCAGAAGGGGGAAATGATTTATCTTTCAATCCGGTTAGTTATGTTTCCATGAGATCTCATTTACATTGATCAAAATTACTTTTTTCCGTTATTAGTCATTTACTTCAAGCTTCGGCTCTTCATATCCGCAACAAAAATAGAAAAAATTAATGATTTTAATTATCAAACATGGTCACCACCACCTTCACTTCAAACCTCTCGTGAAAAACTTAGAGGAAATCACAGAGGGAACTCAGAGAGATGAGGAAAAAAAGAAAAGAGCAGAAGCAGAAACCTCGAGTGCATTCCCGAATTTACGATACTTTCGAAGCTCCTTAATGCAACGTTGGAGTTCGTATTTCCTAAGGACTTTTCCCTCCATAATACACTGGTCTAACGTCTGCGAAACGGTCCTTCCTGTAATATCCAGCGCCGACAATTTTCGAAAAAGGCCAACTTCTTTTGGCGAATGCTTGGACTCCAATCCCGCTAGCTTCGTAGCCGCCGTACATATCTGCCTGAGCAACCGCCCTCCACCGGAAATCAAACGGCGACAAGTCATCTTCGTCGGATTTATTAGTTAGGGTTTATGGCAGCTGTTCGACAGCCAAAACCCCCTTGGCTTGTTTTTACTGCGCGTAGATATTTAGCAGGGAACCAAATGCAAATGGCTTGGTAACTGGAGCGAGTGAAATGAGAGTTTCCTCCTTTTGTTTTTTATTTTTTTTTAATCTATTGGATTAAGATTTCAACCGTTTAATTTTTTTTATTATAAAAGTAATAATAATATTTTTATAATATATTAAACCTGAATCATTAAGATCTTAATCCAATAATACAGATTTAAAAAAAATATGAGTTAGAGCCGTTTTGGGTTTGGAAATTGGAAAGTTGCAAGTTGGACCCTCCTTGTTTATCTGTCCTTTTAATTGGGGGAAAAAGAATTAGCGAGAATAATTCTCCTTTGGATTTATTGAGTTTATTTTCTATATGCATTTAAAAATAAAAGTATAATGAATAAAAAAGGAAGAAGATTGGGTTTCTATAATTTTTTACCCTTCAAGTTTGCTTCTTAAAGTTTCATTTTTAAAAAAAATATAAAAACTCAGATTATTTTGGGAGAATTCAAAAAAAATACCATTTAAACTTCAAAATCCCAAATAGGTGATTTAACAATAAAATGATTTGTTAATTGCATTACCATTCTTGTTAATCCCATTACCAAACTTATTAACGAAATTTTGAAGTTTAAATGGTATTTTGTTGACATTCTCCCGATTATTTTTATGTTAACCAGATTAGCATTACCGAACACGCACAAATTGAGAGACATATATTGCTACAAAGGACTAGCTCGATCCAATTAGGAGGATCCTTCATAAAAATGTCCAGCATTTTAGCACAAGAATTTTGCATTGTAGGCTTTCCATTTCACCAACCATATCTCATTTTGCTTTCATACGTCTCCCAGATGTCATTTTGTTTTAATCACGATCAAGTTATCACAGTTTAAAATTTTCTTTTCTACACAACACATGCATCGTTTGGTTTCTCACAAAGACATTACAACAAGCAATCATATATTAAAAATGGTTAAGCATTGCAACAATAATACAAACCTTTGGATTCAAGACGAATTTACGCAACAGAAAATCAAAATCAATGTCGAGCCTTCAGCCTTTTTTTTTTTAAAAAAAAAAAAACCATTAAGAAGGCTTGTACTTTTGATCACTCCCCAAACCTCATCTCATCATAGCTACCTTAACTATCTCCAGTGGTTGTCTTCAGCTGATTTTTTACCCACTCCTTCGGCTGACCTTCATTTTATCAGAATTGAAGCAGTGACTAATCGTCGATCGAGTTGGCAATTCAGTCAATTTGTCTCTAAGAGGAGAACTAGAGCCAAAATATATACGATGAAACTTCTACTCAGCGAGCATCAACCGGCAAGTCCGCGTGTCCCTGGCTTATTTCAGACTCTTCATTCAATATTTTATGGGATCCCAGAGCTGATTTGTCAGCATTTGTATAATTTACAAGGCAACGATCATCGAAATTGAAATTCATGAAAATCTGGCGAAGCTTTTCAACCCCATCAAGGTTCTCTTCTTCGTAATACTTCAGAAATGCACTTATAACTTCCGGTGAAGGACTCCATCCATCATAGTCCTTGGCTTCTGAAAGAGCTGCCTCCAGGTGATGCACGGCAAGGCCTTCCTTACGTTTCCTCAAGTAGTAGAGTATGAACGTTTCTTGAGACTTCAAGAAAGGTCCTTTGCCCTGCCTCCTTTCGATGGCCTCTTCAAACACCGATAAAGCTTCTTCACGGAGGTCCTGATCCAAGTAGGCCCTCATAACAGTGCCCACTAATCTCATATCATAACTGATACAAATTGATTTCCACTCCTCAAAGCATTTTGTTAAACCTTCAATATCATTAAGCCTTCGAAGGGATTGAAGCATTGTAAGATAGCTGAAGTTAGTCACCGGAGGGACTGTTTTGAGGTAATTCCATACCCTATAAACTTCACCTCGATTACCAGTCCCTGCATAGAGACTTAGTAGAAAATGGTAAGGTTCACGCTCCGTTGGTCTCGCTATCTTTTCTAACATCTTAAGGGCAGATTCGGCTTTCTCGAAATCTTTAGCCTTTACATAGATAGCAGCAAGGTTGCTGTAAGTCAGCCAGTTGATATTGCCTTCATCTTCCTTTTTCATCTCCTCAAAGATTCTTTCAGCTCCTTCAACGTCATTTAAGGAGGCACAGCTATTCATCCAGATATGATATGCAGGAGTAGTTATTTGAATTTTCCTCTGTTTCATATCATCTATCAATGGAGGCACCTTCTCAGGTTTTCCCAGTCTCATATATAAACACATGAGATTATTAAAGGGCAGATCGCGGGTGACATAATTCAGTTCATTCATATTTTCAAAAAAAGCCAATGCCTTGTCTTCCATCAAGTCCCTGCAATAGCAATTCAAAAGAGCTCCATATGTAAATTTGCCCTTAGCTCGAGGAGGAAGACCACTAAAATAGCTCTCAGCAGCTGCCACCCCTTTGGTTAAGGATACTAAATCTAAATATAGTGCAAAGTCTGTTGTGGAGAAGGTGATTCCCCTATATTCCATCCATTCCATTATCTGCATTGAGAGAACAAATCAAGGATTCATTATCTACAGATCCAAGTTACACACAACAATCAACTCAGAGAAGGGGGAAATAATTTAATTTTCAACCGAGTTAGTTATGTCTCCATGAGACCTCATTTACAATGATCAAATTCAGTCATTAGCTTTTAGTCTCTAACATAAATCGGAAAAAAATTAATGATTTTAAATCTCGAACATGGTCACTACCACTTTCACTTCAAAACTCTCGCGAAAAACTCAGATGTAATCGCAGAACAACACAGCTAAGCATTCGCAGAGAGAACTCAGAGAGATGAAAAAAAAAAGGCAGAAGCAGAAACCTCGAGTGCATTCTGGAATTTACGATACTTTCGAAGCTCCTTAACGCAACGTTGGAGTTCGTCTTTCTTGAGGACTTTTCCCTCCATAATACACTGGTTTAACGTCTGCCAAACGGTCCTTCCTGTCATACCGAGTGACGACAATTGTCGATAAAGGCTAACTTGATTTGCCGAATGCTTAGCCTCCGGTTCCGCTAGCTTCGTAGCCTCCGTACACATCTGCCTGAGCAGACGCCTTCCGCCGGAAATCAAACGGCCACAATTCATCTTCGTCGGACTTAGTTAGGGTTTATGGCAGCTTTCCGGCGACAACCAAAACCCCTCAGCTTTGTCTTTACTGGGCGCAGATATTAGCGAGAAGTGGAACATTACTCTCCCGGATTAAACTTGAAGGTGTGCTAAAGGTCCCACGTAATTTTAAAATGGGTACGAGGTAGAAGTAGTCACTTATGGGTAATTTTAGTCAAAAAGTTTTTTAAAGGGTAATTTTGTTCTGTAGATAGTGCAATTTTATCCGGTCAATTATTTTAGTTAATTTTAATTATTAATTAAAAAATATGCTGAATTGATAATTCATATATGATTTACTCATTTTTGTTAATATGCAAAATTTTTCCATAAGTTTCAAATTTAATTTTTTAAAAAATGAATTAGATAATACATGAACTTCCATACAAATTTGCATTTTTAATAAAAATGAAATGGATGACATATAGACTACTAACTCAGCATATTTGATTAATTAACTTTTAAAATTAACTAAGATAGCGGCAAGGGCAAAATTATTCCATTTTTTACACATCTAAAACAAAATTACCTCTTGGTGACAACTTCTGAAGAAAAAATTACACCTTAACTCTTCTAAAATATGCGTTCACCCATGGTTAACTTATCTGTTTCAATTTTAACTTGAAAATGTTTTCTAATTTTACCTTCATGCTTGTACATTAATTTTAGAGTAAAATGGATAAATAAGCATTAATAAATCTCTAAGTGATTCGAGTTTCAAAGGACAACTTATATTTTAGACTAAAAGATGTGCAATATATTTTTTGGTCCTATTTATAAGGTAGAGAAATTTTTTTTTCTCTTATTTATAGGTCATATTATTAAAGTTTTCTTATGAACGTACAATTATGCCCTTCATTCATTATCGTATTGACTTTATACTTTAATATATTAAATAAAAGTAAAATTATAAAATTGTTAAATTTTAAGATAAGGTTACTGAAATTGAAAGATTTTTTTAGTTCTTATGAAACATGAAGTGACTTATAATTATGACCAAATGAGTATTATAAGAAGAAAAATATTGCAAAGTTAAGAAAACACTTACAACCACGAGGATTTGGATCAACCGGTAGGAATTGTTCCAACTTAACTAAATGTTTGATCTTTTGGGAATGCACCGACTAAGGGAGATTGGCTAGGATATGGGTGCTCGTGCCAAAAAAAAAAAACCCTTCATACAATATTGAATATTCCCTTTGATCCATATATTATAAATAAGTCATTGGAAAAATGATTAACTTCTTAACTTAACATGAAATTAAAACATTTTTCCAACTTCACTCATTTGTGAGAGAATAGAAAACCACCCCATTAAACTAGAAGTTTTGTCCAAATGACCCAAAGGCACATAAGCTCAATGAAACATGATTCTCTTGCAAAATCCCTGAGTTTTACACTCAGCTTATGGCTGATTGGATGTAGTTGTTCTTATTTATTTCTTTTGGTCGTAATTTTCAAGACTTGATCTTTGCCATTTTAATTGAAAAAAATGTGACTCCTTACTTTCAGATGAAATTCAACTTCTGTATTTGCTACATAGTTTCTCTAAAACTTGTTCCCTCTTTCATTGAATTCGAAATTTTAATAAAATTGACACAGAAAATCAACTTTTGATTTACTATTCCCAGCAACATGAATCCATCATCTTGTGAAACTAAGTCAATCTTCTGAATTTTGTAATCTTGCCCTATTCAAGAAATCCGATATTTTCTAAATGTTGCTAAGCACACTACTGCTTCTTTGCCTCCGTATCTTGTGAAAATGCCACAGATGATTTTGGTGGCTACTTGATATGGACCAAGATAATATGAGCTATCAAAGTCCCACATCGAGTAGTATGGACTATTTGATGGGTACTTAAGTGCTTTGGCTCTCCCACCTCAATAACTAGCTTTGGGGTGTGGTTCTCTAAGGTGCTTGGATGCCTATCATTACTTTTGACGGCGGAGATAATCACGGACATAAGGATGAACCTCCATCTTGACCACCATGTGCATCTTCTTTGAATCTTCCCACAACAAACCATTCCATTCTCGGGCACAGTCACAAGCACCTTCAAACGCATCCTGCCCCAAAAACGATACAAAGATTCAAGATTTGAAGAGATTATTAACTATACGAACTCAAAGGATGCTAAATTTCTACCCTGGATGGGAATTCGTCGTAGTAATATGCTTCAGTCATCTCAACTCTGTTTAGATCAGATTCCCAAAGCCTCATCTGTCAAAACCATTCATCACACTGTCAGAAATCAGAAAAATAATGACTGATATTGCAATAATTGTATCCATCCCACTAAAGAAAAACACACACAGAATCCATTAAAGGTTTTAGTTATAGAACTAAGTTATTTAATTTTGCAACCGATACCTGATCGGTGACATTTTCTGGTACAGATGGTATTCTCTCTGCAACTCGTGGATGAGCATTCTGCTGAAGAAAACTGATTATCTGCCCAAAAAAAAATACAGGTTTAACTGCAAAGAGATGGATGAAACAAGTTCCTGAAATTCAACTGAAACCAACAGTAATTATTTGGGGAGTACGGTGAAAGGGAGCAATGCACTGCATTTTATGGGGTGGCAAATGAGTTTTAAAGGCATGTCAATCCCATGTTGGTGGCTGTTAACATGTCTTGCACAAAAAGAACAAGCTTCTAGAAAAAATGAGACACTGTGCAAAAATTTCTCTACTTGCCTGCTCTGCCGTAATGCCATTTTCAAAAGCATTATACAAGCTTTCTTTTGTAATACCTCCAACGATAAGATTTGGAAGCTGATACTCAACACTGCACCATCATAAAAGTATTCAAGTAACAGAATCAGATGAAGAAAGTAGCAAAACCTGTGATCAAGGCCAATATAGAATAATCTAAAGTTCTACTGTAGTGTATAGGTGAATGTATTGATAATTTGCCAAGAGAAACATAAAAGGCAATCAAGCAAATAAGATATCTTTTCTCTGGTTAAAAAATGATTTTTGACATTGTAATTTGTATGTGTTTCATACATGATGCAACACACTACCTCATGTTCCAGCACAAAATTGCTAACAGCAATTGAAAAACTAGGCAGCAGTTATAAGAACAAATGATTGACAGAAACTAAAATTTAGAAAGTGTTTGGAGCATACCTTGAGAAAAGCCGTAATATTTCACAGTGCAATTTTGAAGTTGAGTAAGCATAAACCCGGAAATTGGTTTCTACCACCACAAAGCCCTGAAAGAGTTGAAAAAGAATAGAATAGGAAATTATTTTTCAGAATCTCCTAAGGTAATTGAGTGAAGCGGCCAAAAGTTTTCCTAACATTAGAACACGAATGAAGGAAAATTGTAAACTTCTGAAATTTCCTTCAGATCAGTGAAACTTTTATGTGAAGGGAAGAATTAATACAAGAGGAATAAGCAATCTGCCATAACAAGGCATAAAATAGAAGGGGAGAATTACATTTAGGTCCCATCCAAATGAAAAAATGATACTATTGACAACTCCAGGGACGTGAATTAACAACTCCAAGGGTGCGATTGACAACTCCATGGGACCGATTTTTCATTTTTTCTCTTGGGCAGGATCTAAATGTAATTCTCCCAAAAAGAAAACATGACAATAAAAAACTAGCTACTGCAAATACAGCTCCCTAACCCTCCGTATCTGTTAAAAGGACTCACTAAAGGAAACCATGCATTAAAGCATGGCCATTTCAAGAGTTTTCTACAAAGCTAATCCATATAGTTAAATAAATTTAAAAGAAGCAACCTGCTTTCTAGATGATGAATCAGCCAAGCTCACTGAAAGATTGGTAGCCAATTTAGTGGGTATAAACCAACTTTCTTTCCTGCCCTAACGAATTGAATAGGAAGATGGATAGATGAATAGATATATTAGTTAAAATCAGCATGAAATTCATCATCAAGCAAAGAAATCTTATAACCTGCTGTAGTTTGACTAATCCAAGATCTGCAAGGTCCTTAATTATGTTCCTTTGGAAATCAGTCAGTGTGTTTACATTATATGCCTAATACATAGGAAACCACCAGCACTGTCAAAGTCATGGCATGGCATTTAAATGTAAATATACTTTAGTAAGACATAAGTATAAAGAAAAAGCAATGAGAAGGCCTGATCAACACTGCAGCTGAAAAAGGTTAATACACAACAGTGCAAGTTCTTATTCCAAATACCAATGAGACTGTCTTACCTCTCCTATTACATGAAAACTAAGCTCCAGCAAAAATGAGATCAATTCAGCAGCATCAACACCTCGTGCCTGCATAGAATAGATGATATAGAGCCAATAGGAAACAAATGATAAAAACATCAGAAATATATAATCAGGGTTGAAGAGCAATTTCTTGCCACAGATAGGACTGGTTTTTGAACCATCAAATTAACTCATTATTCAATACCTCAGAATTAGAAATATATTCTCTGATGATGTACCAAAGCTGTGCATTTGTATCCATAAGCTGTAATTTACATGGATGATGCATGTCATTAGGGAGAATCATGTCAAGTGTGAAAGGATTGCAAATCATTGACACATACCAAAAATTGAAATCCACTTTCAGTTAATCTGGGAGCTTCTTTATCTCTACATTGGTACACACAAGACATAAAAGTAAGTTAGCAACACCCTTGAATTAAAAATGAAAAACATATTGCAAGTAAACAAAACCTTTGTATCATAAGTTGCCGCTGGAAAACTTTCGTTAAAGAAGAGCTGATATTTGAACACCTTTCAGCTTGATTGGGGCTTATAAGTTGCAACAAGAAACGCTGATTTATCACAGAATTAAGATGAAGAGTCAGGGCTAATTTTGTTCGGATCAAATTAAATAATCAGGCGCAGGAAATTAATTGTATCACATTACTTCAATAATTACCGTCACAAAACAGTAACAAGAATAAATATTTAAATAGAAGAAAGAGATAGGAATAAAAAGGATTAAACATTGCACCTCCCATTGTTCTAGAGCATAAGCCTCGAGATCTTCTAAGGTTGGGAGCCTCACAGTTATATTAGAAGGCATTGGCTCCCGTGGCAAAGTTCCACTGCGATAATAATCACAATTTCATATTCCCAGCAAAAGCATATCTTGAATCCATAACATGACTGCAATTACATATCTATATACATAGTATGTACATACAAATTTACTTTAACATATTCAGGAGTGAAAGATGTAATCCCCCGAATTTTGGGACTAGAAGTTAGAGAATAAACCTAAATAAAATAGACTACTAGGCCTATTTTTCCGAAAATTTGAGTAAAAAATAGTTGGATGTCATAATTTCGCTTGGATATTTTTGAGAAATTATTTTAAGACTCTATGAAGTTAATTAAAGAAGAGAATCCTTAACAATTATTAAGGATTGATTCATGGAGTTAGATAATAAGTCAAATTATGAAACCTAAGAAATTTAAGGAATCTTAAATTAGACAAAGGGGAAAAATTAAGGCCTAGTGTGTGTAATTAATACGATAAAAATATATCTATATGTATATATAGATAAACACACCGACACACACACATTCAGCATCTCTAATTTTATTTGTATCCATCGTAAGCCAACACCTCAACCCCTCTCACAATCACTTACATAATTAAACTAGACACCCAACCTTCTCTCATTTGGCCACATAGCCCTCTCTATACCCCACACACGCATGCAAGGATTAAAACAACATACTCCATCCCCTTATGTCAATAAAGTCGGCCAGCACCTCCAAGACATAAGAGGAAGAGATCAACATATATCCTCACCTTTTTGACTTCTTTCTCACTTAAATATGCAGGCTAGGAGTACACCAAAGAAAGAGAGAAAGAATAAACATATATTTAATACACTCCCTCACCTTTTAATTCAAAAGAGTCGGCCAATATGTCGAGGAAAGAAAGCAAAAAAAAGTTTAGCCAACATGATACATGTATATACTCATAATTGATTGCCTATTCTTCTTTTTCTTTGAATGATCTCCAAGCTGACACCTTAGCCCCTTATGACCATACATATATTCAATCCATAAAGCTTATAACACCTCACTCCCTTCCCTTAAGTCAAAAGTTTCGGCTAAAGCATAAAAGGAGCAAGAAGATATATTTAAAACAAGATAATTGCTTACCTTTTTCTCCAAAAAAAATGGACAGCCAAGCGGAAAAGAAGGAAGGGAAGGTTGGTAAAAAGAATTCAACTCACTTTATTTTGACACTTGGAAACTCATCTAGCCATGCACTCACACACATATGTATCAATATAATACAAACTCATCAAGCATTTTATATGATTGAATGATTGTTGCTGCTAAGATTTTTTTGAATCTCACCCTTTCCCTTCATGGTTAGATGAGTTTCCAAGTGTCAAAATAAAGTGAGTTGAATTCTTTTTACCAACCTTCCCTTCCTTCTTTTCCGCTTGGCCGTCCATTTTTTTGGAGAAAAAGGTAAGCAATTATCTTGTTTTAAATGCTATCTTCTTTCTCCTATTATGCTTTAGCCGAAACTTTTGACTTAAGGGACGAGAGTGAGGTGTTATGAGCTTTATGGATTGAATATCTGTATGGTCATAAGGGGCTAAAGTGTCAGCTTGGAGATCATTCAAAGAAAAAGAAGAATAGGCAATCAATTATGAGTATATACGTGTGTCATGTTGGCTAAACTTTTTTTTGCTTTCTTTCCTCGACATATTGGCCAACTCTTTTGAATTAAAAAGTGAGGGAATGTATTAAATATATGTTTATTCTTTCTCTCTTTCTTTGGTGTACTCCTAGCCTGCATATTTAAGTGAGAAAGAAGTCAAAAAGGTGAGGATATATGTTGATCTCTTCCTCTTATGTCTTGGAGGTGCTGGCCGACTTTATTGACATAAGGGGATGGAGTATGTTGTTTTAATCCTTGCATGCGTGTGTGGGGTATAGAGAGGGCTATGTGGCCAAATGAGAGAAGGTTGGGTGTCTAGTTTAATTATGTAAGTGATTGTGAGAGGGGTTGAGGTGTTGGCTTACGATGGATACAAATAAAATTAGAGATGCTGAATGTGTGTGTGTCGGTGTGTTTATCTATATATACATATAGATATATTTTTATCGTATTAATTACACACACTAGGCCTTAATTTTTCCCCTTTGTCTAATTTAAGATTCCTTAAATTTCTTAGGTTCCATAATTTGACTTATTATCTAACTCCATGAATCAATCCTTAATAATTGTTAAGGATTCTCTTCTTTAATTAACTTCATAGAGTCTTAAAATACAACAACAACAACAACAAAGCCTTAAAATAATTTCTAAAAAATTTCCAAGCTAAATTATGACCTCTAACTATTTTTCCCTCAAATTTTTGGAAAAATAGGCCTAGTAGTCTACTTTATTCAGACTTATTCTCTAATCTCTAGTCTCAAAATTCGGGGTATTACAAAAGAGGGACCATAAACAGTATTTAATTTCATGGAGACAACCTAACAACTATTTAACTGAACTATATAGCACACAAAGAAGAATGGTGACATCCTATCACCTAAATTATCTAATTATCCCACATGACATTGTACATGCTACGAGCAGCAAGAAAACTATTTGAGCAACTCACCCAATTATTAACAGATTCTGGAGACTTCTCTGAAATGTTGGATTGAGTTTGTAACTCTTTTCGCTCTTCCTGCCAATAAGAGGAAAGAATAACTTTAGTAAACGTGATCAGGCTAAGGCCCAAATTTATTGTACAACATTTCTTGGCTATGGTGACATTTTAAAGCTTAATGACAGTATCTAAAGCGCGTGCAACGTATTTGAAGAATAATACCTGTGATTCAGAGAAATGGATTATACACTGTCTGATATGAAATTGCAATTCTAATTTTATATTTTGAATATTAGGTAAGTTAGTTAGGGGAAGAGGAATGTTAGTTGAGAGTGGTATTAGCTATTATTAAAATAGCACTAGCAAAACGCAACACTAATTGTGTCCCTTAGTTAATTAAGATAGAATTAGAGCAACAATACCCTTGAACCCCTAGCTCTATATAAGAGGCATTTCCCCCATTGTAACAGTTCTGTTGCCTAGTAGTGAATGAATGCAGATTCAGTGGAATCCTTGTGTCTCTATCTCTCTTCTCTCTTCTCTCTTCTACTCAACTTCTCCTTCTTCTTCCTAAATTCCTCAACTCAGTTCTGTCCAAATTACAGAATTGATGACAAATTCATCATAATTTGGAGGAATGAAACTAAAAGAACAAAGAAATATTAAGTACTTAGAGTTTTATACTACTGAGAAATAAGAAATTGGTGCTTATCACACTAAAAAAAACATAATAAAATAAAAGAAAAAGAAATAAGAAATTGGCAAGCATTGCGGTAACAAGAAGGGACCAGAGATAACAAATTGCATGCCAATCCCAAAGTGTCTGATCTATGAAGTAAAACAAATTTCCACAGAACTAGTATTCTCCTTTAGAATAAAAGCATAAAACAAACTTCAATCCTAATATCACAAAGATCTTTAAATACATTTTTATGTACTAAAAGAATGTTCATATTAAGGGACTGCATTCCACCGATTAATATCATTGTGTCACCATGACTGCACTGGAATGAAATGAACCACTTTGAACCAGGCAGAAGCTTGGACTTAAATATTCCAGTTAAATTTGGCGGGTAGATAAATATGTACCTATCAACACTTTCAATAAAAACTCTAAGTTGAACCAATCTATCTATCGCCACTCTATGTTTTGAAGTTCCATCCGGAAGCACCCACTCCTCCAACGATTTAGCTGTCACCTGAGCATCAATATAAAGCATCTGCAGGACATATTTTTTGGCCAGAGGTGGTAGAGACCTGATATTTTAACAGACATATAGGTAAAAAAACAAAGCTAATACTCAATAAGCTAAAACAAATACCATTCAAGCAGACTAGTTTATTGTGAATATGTATCCAACAACCCAAGGTAAGTTTACATTAGATGTGCCATGAAGTTAATGATGATTTACATTCCAGAAAGCAATCTTGAAAATTAACATAGAATCTTGATAGGGCGAAACAGAAAGCCTTGCTAAGTGCAAGTACAACTTTTAAAAAATTAGGCTTATCATAATTGATATAAGATAAGCTAGACATTATCCATAACACGAGCTATTGGAGTTTTCATTCCAATTAAAAACTAGATAGAAGTTGACCTGAGAATAGCTTCACAGATGAACCCATTTTCAAAGAGCTTGTCCAGCTTCATGGCGGGCATTGAAGCCACCATGTCCATAAAATTTTTGGCAATGATCCTGACCTCTGGCATTCTGACACCAACCCCTTATTATTCTCTACTTTCACTGATTTTATTCGATTCTGATTAGTGGTATTCTCACGAGTTTAAAGAATCAACAAAAAATCAGATATTTCAGTTCTTGCATAATTGCACAGCATCCGCTTGGCACAACTCAACTCCAACATGCACCAGAGATGATTTGCTTCTTGCCTTGCTTACTCCAATTAACTAAATGAACCGAAAAATACAACAGTGCCAATCCCCAGTGCAAGATCTTGGTTCGGAGATGAATGCATAAAATTACCAAGAGGGAAATTTTAATCCTATGTACAAAGGAAAAATCACGATTCAAATCCTTCATATGCCGGAAAAATCCCAGTTCAGAGATTTTTGAACTGTAAGCGAAAATTGGATTTCACCCAATGATAATGGAGGTTCCGGGGACAATGGAGCCTCAAAAGTCTTCAATTGATGGGCGAGAGACAGCAATAGGTGCTTATTCGAGTGAGAGAAGAAATCGAAGTAAAATCGTGCATTGGTGTGAGAGAAACTGCTTTGGGGGAGGGAATTCGACGACAGCTCGAGAAGCTAGGCACTTCACCGAAAACACATTTTGAGCGAAATCGATGTCAGAATCAAGGGTATAACCGTCACTGTGTAAAACCACTTCAGCTGTTGCTGGTCCATTCCATATGGATTCAACAAATTATATGAAGAGAGGACGATGCGGGGGGCGACTTCTTTGAAGTTTTTTTGGGCCACAAGAAGCCGGATTGCATCTTAGTGTGGTTTAGGGTTTAAAAGGGTCCTGAACATTTACTCAACAAACAATAGTGTCCATAGTAACCACCACGGCCTAGTATTGTCGGTATTTCACTGGTTTTTTTAAACATCTAGAGGTTTGATTTCTAGCTATATGTATGGCAAGAGTCTCATGGTGAAAAAAGTCTTACATTAAAACCCATTCGAGAAGTTTACTGTGTAAGGGGATTAGTCACCACTACCAACAATAGATATATTGGACCTATCAAAAAAGACTAATGAGCTGAATTTTTAGTTTTTTTCCGATTTCAAGAAGGTAACTCTATAGTCAAATTTGGATACCTTGGGCCTACCAAAAAAGACCAGTGATTCCCCTGACGCTGGATTGTCAGTTTTTTCCGGTTTCAAGAAGGTAATTCTAGAATCAAATTCCAAGATTTTGATTGATCTTCTAGAGCATGGTTGTGTATGGAGAGGGTATTATGCCCAGCACTAAAACTCCTTTGGGGAGTCTACGGTGCAAAGGGACTAATTACTACTACCGACAGTAGATACCCTGAGCATACCTCTAAAGTTAGCTTGGAATTTCGGTTTCAAGAAGGTAATTATAGAATCAAATTCCAAAATATTGATTGATCTTCTAAAAGATGGTTCTAGAGATAAAATATGTAGTCTGGAGTTCATTAAGATACAAAATATGATGAGATTTGATTGGGATCTCTAAATGGTTCATGTTTCTAGAGAGCAAAACAATGTGGCTATTGTTTAACTCAAAAGGGCTTATCTTGCAATACCCTTTTACACATGTGTCCTGATTATCTAAAGACTTTAGTTGATAATGATAATTAGATCCTTAGGCTAGTTGTGTAATTTTTATAGTTTTGCCCTTTCGCATGTACCAAAAAAATAAAAAAGATTTGAATTGTTATTGGAGAGATGCAAACATTTAATGTATGATAATATCTTGAATGTGATTACCTAGTAGCTGTGCCTGGCCAAAAAATAAATAAATAATAAAATTACTTAACTATTTTTATTTGATTAAAAATGTATGTATATAGGTTTTTTTCCCTTTGGCATATATGTATGGATATGGGTGTCCTCAATGTGTCTACTATGTACTTGTTAAAAATAAAAAAATTACTACAAAAGTGGCAGAGAGGATCCCTAGCCACGTGGGTCACAAGGGCTTATTTGGGTTCACGTTTAAAAAGTCCGTTCACGTAAGTCGATACAAAGCTCATCTGACATACTTACCTCGTAAATCGTAAATTACATTGGAAAAGCAACTTCTACCGCTAATCCAAACAACACCTTAACAACAACATCCATACTTCACAGTAGATTAGTTTCCTAAAGGAAAAATTACATTGTAGTCCCAAACAACAAAAAATAAAAAGAATTGGTCCTGCGAAATAACATAATTACTCTGAAGTCCTATGGAACTAATTTGTAATAAATTGCAATTGTAAAATGACCGAAGTAGCCTTAGTGAAATTGACAGAGAAGCAGAGCTATGTAGCTGTGTCTCTCACTGTCGCCCATTTTTCATTTGACCACACAAAAAGCAGAGCTCTTATGCAGCAGAACCCCGTCGCCCCACTAAAGCCCATACCGTCGTTGTGGGTGTTCTTGGTCGTCGCCAACACCTGAGTAAACAGACATGTTGGTGTTTGTTACCCAATTTTTGTCGTTGTCACCTGATTACTATTGTGGTGGTTCTTTTTAGGTGGTTTAAAGGAAGCCCTAGCATTGCCCGTCACCGTCGACCATTTTATCTGAGTCACCTGATTTCTGTTGTGCATTCCACCTCTCTTCTCCCACTGCTTTCCATCCATCTCACAGTCACATGTACTTTTCTGGTAACTCTGCATTTTCTTTGCTATCATTAATGAACCTTGTATAAGTTTTTCACTTTTCTTTGCTTGATTTCTTGCTTTTATCATGCTCTTTGGAGAAGTTTCATGTTTAATAAATAGCACTGTCATGACTCTGAAATGTCATGTAACTTTTTTCCTCTTACCTTCAAGTATATGATCTCAAAACGACTACTACAATCGTCTAATTTCATTATTTGTTGTGGAAGAACCATATTATTTCACTTAATGTGTTTATTTTATTGAATCAAGCTTGTCAACCATAACCACTGCACATGCTGTGACTCTGAACTTGCACATGTTCTGGGTTGTTACACAGTTTGTTGCATAATGTGAATGTTATTGTGAATGAATGATGTTGTGGTTGTGATTTCATGTGTATCCATTTTAGCATGCTATTGTGAATCTTGGTTGGAGGTTTAGTCCATTGAATTATAATTTGCATATTAGACAATTAGAGGGGCGAAAATTTATTTTGTAGGGAAAGAACATGGACAAGGAAAAATCTGTTAAAGGCAAACAAGGAGGAAAAACCACATTAGGACAAAGAACACCAAGCTTTTCTGGGTATACTCTATTCATCGAAGAATTTTTTGCCCAAAAGGAGGACAAGCAGAAAGACAAGGAGAAGGAGAAACAAAAGGGGGAGGGGAATAAGTTCTAGAATTTTAAAGAGGTAAATCTACAAGTAAGAGAAGTTGGAATAAGTTGAGTGACAACAAGAGAGGAGAATATACTGCACGGGTTGAAAAATTAAGAGGCACGGGTAAAGGGAAGGGGTATGTAGTTTCATTTCTGACAAGATGCGCACCAAAACAGTTTAGGGTTGTTTGCAATAAGTTGAAGGACATACTGGATGTTATGAAGAGGCTGAAGAGAATAGGGTTTGACAAGTTAGTGAACATTAGTTGCCCATAAATCAATCGTGACTTATGTGCGGAGTTCATGAGATGTTTTGACCCTCCCACCAAGCAAGTGTCAGTTCGAGGGGAGACATATGGAGTAGGGGCTGAAAATGTCACACAATTAGCCGGTCTTCCTAATGGTGGGTATGACATACGAGTACCAGTAGACGAGGAAAATGTTATTTTCAAGGAGTTGAAGAGTGTTTATAAGAACATAAAGTACCAAACAATAGGAGAGTGGTTGATGGGCAAAAATGATGAAAATTTTGAGTTCTATTTTGTTATTTTCGCATTAGGAACCTTATTGTCCCCAATTGCAAGTATTTATGTAAGTGACAGTGTGTTAAAGCTGATAACAGTCATGAAGGATGCACTTGGTCAGTTTGACTGGTCATCCTTTATTTTTAAAGAACTCTGCCATGCGATTGGGGAATACCAGAGGGAATTAAGGAAAGGGAAAGGTCAAAGGAGAAAGACGGTAGGAGTTGTATCTACTTCCTATTGGTAAGTGCCTATCATCTGTCCTTTTTTTTCTTTTTTTTTTAATTCCAGTAGAAATGTGAACGTATAATTCTTATTTGTGATTGACATGTGATGTAGATGTTTTGCTTACAACACTTTCGTTTAGGCAAGCTGAAAGCCCCTAAAGATGAAGATGACATTACATATTGGAACGAGGAATGGGTGAAGAGTAAAGTTTAGACAAAGAAGGAAAGCAAGAAAGGCCTACTCCATAGTGTCAGACACAGTGGTGGCCAGTCATCCACAACATTTAATCCTCAAATTATGCTTACTCACCCGGTAATTGTGATTGTTTTGATATGTACACTGTCTTGTTAATATAATCTCGATGATGAGTATTCCAACTATTCAAATAGGTAGGAAAGTATTCGAATAGCCTTTCTTTATTTAAAGCTTCCATTATTCAAATAGTGTGCGTAGTAATTGGATAGTGATTCTTTCTTTGACTTCTATTTGCTCTTATTCGAATAAAACTTCTTTTATTCGAATACCATGTCCCTGGTTCCTTTATGTATTCGAATAATTTTTGTAGTATTCAAATATACTTTATGTCTGCAAAAACAATCAGTTTGATCTATTCGAATAACATTGGTACTATTCGAATAGCAGAATTCTAGTTTCAACGTTGGTTATTCGGATAGAAGTTGAATTAATCGAATATAATTTTCAACAACTAATATTATTCAAATAGTCTATTGGGTATTCGAATAGTTTGATGAATATGATACCTACTATTATTTGGATAGTGGAAGTAGTATTCGAATATACTTTTGAATTGAAATATTGGATATTATCTTGAGTTATTCAAATAAGAGATTTACTATTCGAATACTCCTATTGCAAATGCTTGTTCTTGTATTTAGATAGTAAATCCTTTATTTGGATAATTTTTTTCCAAAACATTTGCTAAATTATGTTATTTGAATACTTAGTTTAATATTCGGATAATTCGTTTGAAAAATTTCCTTTTGTAATCGAATAGAGACTTGATTATTCGAATAGCCTTTTCATTAATTTTGAGAATTGTATTGTTATTCGGATAATATATCAAGTATTCGAATAGTGTCTTCGAGAAATATATTCAAAATATCCACTGACAACTCATGGAGTCTCCATTGACAAGTTCAGGAGCCTCCACTGACAAGGCAAGGAGCCTCCACTGACAACTCATGGAGTCCCCATTGACAAGTTCAGGAGCCTCCACTGACAACTCATGGAGTCCCCATTGACAAGTTCAGGAGCCTCCACTGACAACTCATGGAGTCCCCATTGAGGCAAGGAGCCTCCACTGACAAGGCAAGGAGCCTCCATTGACAACTCATGGAGCCTCCATTGACAAGTTCAAGAGCCTCCACTGACAACTCATAGAGCTTCCACTAACAACTCATAGAGCCTTAATTGACAAGTTCAGGAGCCTCAATTGACAGCTCATGGAGGCTTCATTGACAAGGCATAGAGCCTCTATTGACAACTCATAGAACCTCCATTGACAAGTTCAAGAGCCTCCATTGACAACTCATGGAGGCTCCATTAACAAGACATGGAGGCTCCATTTACAACTCATGGAGCCTACATTGATAAGTTCAGGAGGCTCCATTGACAACTTATGGATGCTCTATTGACAAGGCATGGAGCTTCCATTTACAGTTCATGGAGCCTCCATTGACAAGTTCAAGAGCCTCAATTGACAAGTCATGGAGGCTCTATTGACAAGGTATAGAGGCTCCATTTACAAGGCATGGAGTCTCCACTGACAACTCATGGGGGCTCCATTTACAAGGCATGAAGCCTCCACTGACAACTCATGGGGGCTCCATTTACAAGGCATGGAGCCTCCACTGATAACTCATGGAGCCTCTATTGACAAGTTTTAGAGTGTCCATTGACAACTCATGGAGGCTCCCTTGATAAGGCATGTAGCCTCCATTAACAACTCGTGGAGCCTCCATTGACAACTTATGGAGGCTCTATTGATAACTTATATATGCTTCATTGACAACCTATGGAGGCTCTACAGACAAGTCCTGGAGCTTCCATTGACAACTCATAGAGGCTCCATTGACATGTGAATGAGGCTCCATCGAAAAGTTATGGAGCCTCCATTAACAAGTCCTGAAGCCTCTACTAATAAGTCATAAAGCCTCTATTGACAACTCGTAGAGGCTCCATTGACAAGGCATGAAGCCTCCATTGACAAGTCCTGGAGCATCCATTGACAACTCACAAGGCTCCATAAACAAGTCCTACCGTCTTTATTGACAAGTCAAAGTGCATTGACTGACAACTTCATGTCCATACATTGACAACATAATTTACATCAGATTACAAATTTCCAAAACTGAAAGTGAAATCCAAATATGTGTGTGTATGTGTGTGTGTGTGTGTGTTAACAAATGCAAAGGCGTCTATTGACAAGTCATGGTGCATCCACTGACGACTTTATGTCCATACATTGACAACTGAATTTACATCATATTACAAATTTCTAAAAATGAAAGTGGGATACAAAAGCTTAGTATATCCAACTTTTATTTACATATGAAAATGCATGTACAAGGCACTAACAACAAATTCACAGGCCGTCCCCAAAAAATAAGTGGTCTGGATTTATTTCTAATGAGATTTACAAAAAATATTATGACATGTACTTTTCAAAAACAAAAGAACCCAAGCCAGTATAATTGATCAGCTTGGATTATGATTGTTGTAAGTCTTGACAGTGTGACCAGCCTCATTGCACATCCCACAATGATACATCCTTTTGTTTTGAAATTGAGATTCAATCCTCTTTTTTTTTTGCCTTCCTGGAGGCCTTCTAGTGATTGGTGGTCGCAACAAATTTTATGTCATCAGTTGTGTCATAGTAAGGGATTCAACATGGGGGCAATCATGTGTTGCTACAGGCCTTATACGATTTACATATATCTTTTGTTAAGCAGAAAGTTTGTAGCATTCATCAACGTATGAGTACACACTATGATGAACTAACTTGATTGTTGCACATGCATGTGAACAAGGGATTCCACTCATCTGCCATGCCAGGCAAGTACATGTGTTAGCTATAAGGTCAACGGTTAGATGGATGACTCGGTAGTTACACATTGTTAAACCTAAAATCATATCATCACCATAATATTCACACTTCAAATTCTCAGCCCCCCTGACTTCTTCCATCAACTTGGACTCAATATTCAGCCCAATCCTATTCTTCCAATTTATCATTGTTGTTTCGCATGTAACCATCTTCTTGGCTAATTTTTGTCAATGCTTATTAATGAAAACATCAACATTGTGCTTTCTCTCTTTCAATACCCAAGCGTTGAATAACTCAACAACATTAGTTGTCAGTTTATCCCATCTTTTGTGAGGAAACTTGCTTTACGCCCATCTTTCCACATCTCCTTCAGTCTCAACCCACTGAGCTAGTTGTAGATAGAACGATTTCGGCCTACCTAATGCTAAATTATATTCATGTTCATGATTGTATAAGCAATTGCATCAAGCATCTTAAGTGCATCTTTCTTATTGTTCGCAGAAGTCCTACCCCTTCCTTTTCTCAGCTTTACAAACTATGCACTAAAGTTTTCTTTGACGTGCCTGTAATAAAACGCGTGTCTCTGAGATCCAAATATACCACAAACATTACTTATGATGGCAAAATTCTTAACTGACACTATGGTAATCTCCCTTATGCCAATGATATCCTTCAAATTCTTAAGAAACAAACTCCAATCATCATATGTTTCCTCACTAACAATAGGCATATGCCAAGGGAAACAATTGATCATCAGCATCATATGCATTAGTTGAAACCAATGTTCCCTTGTAAGGACTACTGAGGTGACATCTATCTATATAAAGTATGCATCGACACCCTTATAGGAAGCATTTGATTGAGCATCTATAAGTAATGAATACCCTCTCAAATCTGTCTCTCTCAGAGAATTCACACCGGGCTACCGTGTCTAGATCGGTCTCTACTAGCCTATCACATATCCAAGGAATAGTCATGTATAAGTCTTCAACGCGACCATGTATTTCTGTCAATGCTCTTTCTTTTCCCCTGTACGCTTGACTTTAATTTAGACGCACCCCATAATCTCTATAGATGTCTCTTATAATCTCATTTGCATTCTTATTTATGTTACACCTCAAACTGTATACGATTACTGCTGAAGTTAGTTTGGATCTCTTCATGTGAGGTACAAGTAGATTATCTTGTGCACCATATATGTGGTCACCTTTGAATGTTCTTATAGTGAGGAATTCAGTGTCTTGCCATTCTCCCATTGACTACGCTCCCAAGTACCATGGACAACCATCAACCATACATTTGACAATGATTTTTTGCTGATTATTTTTGACATATCTGTATGCAAACTTGTACGTAATGCTATACTTGTATAATGTTTTTCGGAGGCCATCCTCATTGGCAAAAAGTTGTCCCTCCCCAATTGTCACATCTTTCTACTTTGTGGAGCTCATTTCAGGTCTTCCTGTTGGCATCATTTGGGCAACGCATGGCAATGAAGGTGAATCTTCAATATACATAGTACCTGATCCTCCATCATAACCTTCTGAGCAGTCATCAAACCTAGACCAAATTGCATAGTACAACGTGTTAGTAATGGCAAGTTAATATCACCTTGTTCACTCGTTAATTTCCATAATGAAATAAAACTTACACATATTGGTCATCCATTGGATCATCCCTTATTGTCATTGTATTGTCATCTTCAGCTTGTCCTTCATCTACATAGGGGTGTTCAAATCTGGGATAGGGACCATAATCCCCCAATCCCAGTCCCGGTCCAGGTTTTTAGCCGGGATGCACATATGCATCCTGATCCCGGGATTACTGAGACTGGGAATTCCCAATTTTTTTAAAAAAATTAAATTTAAAATATATTATTATATTAGTTAAATTGTTCATAATCTAATGTTTAAAATAATCATTTAACGGCTAACAAGACCATAAGAATCACACAAATTGATTTAGAATTGAAGAATATTATTTTATTATTATTATTATGATCACCTTCATCATCTTCTTTATTAATTTTATACATTATACAGTTAGGATTAGTATTATGATATATACGGTATAGCTCCAACTAAAAATTTAATACACATTTTATCAAATGTTTCTTAATTTATGGAATAAAAAATATAAAAATATAACTTAATTTATAAGGTAAAAAATAAAAAAAATCGAGATCGGGACCGGTTCTGGTAAATCCCGATCCCAGTCCTGATCCCAACCGGGACCGGAAATTCCCGGGATTAAAATATCCGGGACTTGGATACTTTGAACACCCCTACATCTACATAGACATGACCACTTTCTCCACTAAAGTTAATAAAATGTTCAATTGCTTCCTCATCTAGTATGTCCACAATTGTTGTTCTATCAAACATTAATGTGAACTTCATAACAAGTCCGCTACTCTCTTTTCTCAAAATGGAGGATATCATTATTTTAAATTCTTCATAAATTGTTCCTTCTTTAATGGTTCTTGATCTGACCCTTCTTCCAACATATGTTATATCACTATCTCCAGTAACAACAAACATTCCCCCTATATGAAGAAAACATAGTAGACTCTTGTCACGTGTGCTAGCCATCACAACTGTCTGCCTGCACAATACATTTGTCATTAACAAGTTTACGATCTACATTAATAACTATCACTGCACCTATTAATAAGACATTCTAACTTCCTACATCATGATATAATATTACCCATAGTTATCATTAACAAATTCAACACACACATTGACAACCATCGCTGCACATATTAACAACTTCTTTTTCCTTTCGCACACCAGGTTATATAACCACAAACATTTCACCATCATCTTCATTCATTATCCCTTCTTTTACAGAAACATACTACAATAAAGCCAAAAACAGATCATACTCAATCAGAACAGAGCATGCTCACAGTGAAAATATAGCATACTAAACCATACCCAAGCACATTGAAACCACACTCAAATCATATCCATTGCATTTACCTAGCTCTACCTTCATGGCTTACAAGTATAATTGAGAAAATACCCACAAAAAGATGACAACTTTTACCCTTTTTTCGATCAAAACGAAGATAAAACATTTAATTATTACATATAGTTGTCATTAACAACTTCATCACATATATTAACAACTATCATTGCAACTATTAATAACACTTTTTTCCTTCCACACCAAGTTATATAACATTTCACCCTCATCTTCATTCCTTATTCATTCTTTAGCAGAAACATTTCACAATAAACGCAAAAATAGAGCATACTAAACCATACCCAAACACATTGAAGCCACACCCAAAGCTTATCAATTCCATTTATCTAGATCTGCCTTTATAGTTTACAAGCATAATAGAGGTTAATACTCACAAAAGATAACAATTTTTTTCCTATTCTTCAACCAAAATGAACATTAATCAAGAAAGCCAACTCTATAGAAAGCTTGAATAAAATGAAATCATGAAGATAACATAGGTGTTAGCATCAAGATCTTACTTTACTCTTCAACCTTGGCTGATGATCACACCATTGCATTGAGCTTTTCGCGTCAAGACTGACGTGTTTCCTTATGTTTTTGCCAGATTTTTCCCACCCCCTCTATTAATGTGATAGGGGTATTTGGGTCATTTTATAATTACAATTTATTACAAATTAGTCTCATGGGATTTTAAAGTAATTATGCCATTTTGTAGGACCAATTCTTCATATTTTTTTTTATTATTTGAGACTACAATATAATTTTCCCTTTCTTAAATGTGGCATAAATAGTTCCAGTAAAATGTGATTATTAATGTCTTTGAACCCAAAAAAAAAAGTGATTATTAATGTTGACCAGAAAATATGCTGATCTACTATGAATCAGTTTCATATGACAATTTCTTTTTTATCAAAAATCGAGCCGAGCATTAAATTGATATATAATTTGTAATGCGATTACGACGAGCATCCCATATCATCTCGACGGAATCTTTTGTCCCTACTTTGCTGCTTCCTGCTCAAACCATATAATCAAACGGAGCAAAGTGATCACTGCTTCACCGTTTATCGTCATTGATAGAAATGGATTATCTTCTCTGGAAGCTTTTGCCTCTATTCGCTCTTCTCGTCTCCGTTGCAGCCTTCTTTTTCTTAGAGGAATCCTACATGGCCCACTTGCTTCAGCTGAAAAAGGTCCACTTTCTATTCATCTTCTCTTTATCCTTTTTTATTTATTCATGTACACTCTCATTGCAGCATGGGATATCTTGCTTTTGACCGAAATCGCGACCTTTTTTCTTAAGTGGGGAGTGAACTTGTGACATTCCCTTTTTAGCTATTTTGACGGGTTATAACTTTTTGAGTTTTACGACATCATTTGTCACTATCATAGTCTGAAAGGGTTTGAATTAAGTGTTGGGTTTCTTTACATTAGAGGTAGAATGCCTATTTTGTTGTTCTGGGGTTGAATTATGATGTTGTTCTTGTAACAGCCATCAAGTGAAGAGTGTAGCTTTCATCCCTATCGCCATTACTGGATATCCAGCAAACGTATTGTGACCCCACAAGGGGTTATTTCTGGTTCAGGTTATTGGTTTGCCCTTGACCATGTGAATCTCCTTTTGGTTATTACAAATCGCAACTTTGTATTTTTCTAAAAATGATTTATTAAGAACCAAGGATGAATACAGAATATGAAGATAAGTGGTCTTTCGAAGGAAAATATAAAAGGAGAGAAAGTAAAAGAACTTTGTTTGAACGTTCTGTGCTGTGCTTCTGAGTATTTAATAAATAAACTCCCCTAATGAATTCATCAACAGAAATCTTCATATATAGAAGCAAGGAAAATTATGCTACCACTTTGAAGATGCACAGTTAAAAACCTCAGGCTTAAAATTCTAGCATTCGGCTCTGATCAAATTCAAGAAGAAAGCGCAGAACTGGTACATTTTCGACTTTTTGTTCTACCAATACCATAAAAATACTAATAGAGGAAAAACACTCATAACTTGGATGAACAAATCCAATATTTCCAGAATACAGAATCTAAATAATGATGTTCATTCATCACAATGCAAAAAGATAAAGAAAGCAATATACAAGCTGAGCATATAACTTAATGTTGAGGGATAATCTGGCCTAGAAACTTGTAAATTTGTAAATTTTCTCAGATGTTTTGTGTAAATCCTTTTAAATCACAACCATTTTGGGGAAGACAGTTACGCTTGACTGGCTGGCTTTCTTTTCTTTTCGCTTTTATTATAAATTACTCTTGAGTAGCTATTGTTATTATAATTCTGAAGCTTTCATGGGATTATGATTTTTCACTTATGCTGATTGATTTTCTTTGCAAAATGGTTCAATGAAACAGTGGAGATAAATGAAGGGAAGATTGTGTCTATTGTTAAAGGAGATAGTAAGCAAGGAAATCATATGCATCAACAAGCAATTAACTATGGAGATGCTGTGGTCATGCCTGGCTTAATTGACGTGTAAGATGTGCATGTCATCCCCTCGTGGGTTATTAATGTTTTATTCAGTTCTAGTAGATAAACAATGTTATTTATTTAATGATGAATACTTATTGATTTATTTTGACTATGGTTCTAAATATCAATGAAGAAGAAATACGGAGAAAGCTGTTGAAAGCTGGGTCGAATGTTAACATAAAAATATCTTCTTTCACATGGAGACCTTTTTGGGTGATAAAAATTGAGTTTAACTTTTTTAATGTTCTTACATGTAGCATTTTTTTTACACATTGATCACATAATAGAAGATCTTATATAACTTAGAATTATTTAAAACAGTTATCTAGCTGTAAACTGCTGTTTCAAAATTTCAGTAATGTTTACAGCATTCATTAGAAGTGGAGTTTGTGAAATATAATCAGATTGAGCGTGAGATTCTTCCTGCGTTATACACTGTTATTCTGCTTGTAGCTTATTTAATATTTAGGATTTAGTTTCCTCAGTACTGGAATTTATCTTGAAGATTCCTGTTGTGGTGGAAGAAAATGGCACTACATGATCAAAAATTGTGTGAGAGCAACTTGGATGGTTGAATAGGTACACTCACAGGTGTTTTTAGAATTATGATAAAATGTTCAATGCTCACTAAGAGGATCACAAGAAGGAGCTAAACAAAGGATGCACTTCCTGCTGGATTGAGTTTCTTATTTCTTATTAATTTTATCTTTACTAGTATTATTTTTCTCTGCAATAAGTTTGGCTTTTTGAACAATAAAGATGGAGGAAGAAGTATAAAGTGTTTTCATATCCTCGTTCTATTTATCTAGTTCTCTTCTAATAAAGGTAAGAAAGTTATCCAGCACTAACTGCAACTTTTTCTAAAATTTTTTGGGCCAAAACCACAACCTAGTTGAAATAAAGGAAATAGAAACTAGCATCTGACCGCATAATCTCTTGATGCGGGAAATTTTTATACTTCTCCTTCTAAACCTGTTTGCTGCTACGGCCTGTCTACTGTTAAGGAAGATGGATTTTCTTTGATTTAGTACCAAATAAGTACTGATAGTGTGTGACACAAATACCAAACAGCTAATTTTGGGTTGACTTGTTTTTACTAGTGAAGGAGACAAATGTATTGTGAGAGAATTAGGAGTGCTTAATTCAGTCAAATAGATTCTTCCCTCAAAATCAGTGAAATCTTAGGTGCCTTTCACTTGTACCTTTTTGTGATTTCAGGATAGTTTCTCATGGGGCCTTGCTATGATTTACTTCAATGAAAGATCTAATTTGTTTTAAAGTCACGATCTAAATTTTACTTTTGGCAGGCATGTACATCTTGATGAGCCAGGAAGAACTGAATGGGAAGGATTTTATACTGGGACAAGAGCTGCTGCTGCTGGTGTGCAGATGTTCTTAAAGTTATCACTAAGGAAAAAAATCAGACAAATAATATTATGTTGTATAATTATGAGTCCTTAGCTGATTTCATTGGACTTCTCCAATGATTTTCCTGTGTTCTTGATGGGTAGTGGTTATCTGGAATGTGACTATTATTGTTACTGTTTCTTGACTTTTTCCCCATTAATATGTATAACTTAGACATGTGCTCTCACTCTTTTTGTAAAGGTGGTGTAACAACTGTGGTTGACATGCCTCTAAATAATCACCCGACAACAGTGTCTAAGGAAACACTGGAACTTAAGGTATATTTGTACAATTGTATGTTTCTCATGTTTTTATTTTTAAAATATGTAATAAGAACATTCATGACAGTAAAAGAATGCCATCACTTTTTTTAATTATGAACCCATTTATATCATAGAGAAAAGGCACAGTTCCTTCCAGATGCATTACTTTGCATCTGAGGTGTTTAATATTCTAATATCTGGTAAAGCTGTTTTTGTGCTATTGAATTTAAATCCCTGGTGAGTAACTGTTAAATTTTTGTACTCTCTCTTTCCTTAACATTGTGTTGGATTTCTTGGTTACAGCTTGAGGCTGCTAAGAAGAAACTCCATGTTGATGTTGGTATGATTGAAAAAATATACTTTGGCATACAAGTGATCGAATTTCTGAAAAAGTACAATCAATGGAGTTTCTGAA
The DNA here is from genome assembly GCA_037074505.1 of Albizia julibrissin. Lineage (NCBI taxonomy): Eukaryota > Viridiplantae > Streptophyta > Magnoliopsida > Fabales > Fabaceae > Albizia > Albizia julibrissin. Next base: position 41,016,025 of record CM073479.1, read on the forward strand.
AAAGTTTGGCATTGACAGGTTTCTGGGGAGGTCTAATCCCTGAAAATGCACTTAATACGAGTATTTTGGAAGGTCTCTTAAGTGCTGGAGTTCTTGGTGTCAAGGTAATGTTCAAAAACCTATTCATTATAAATGTAATTCTGTTCAGAGGAGAATGAAATGTTCTTAATGTTTAGTTCCATTTCTTAGGAGAAGTTGAATCTTGCATTTGACACTTTCTCTGACATTTAGTCAATGTTCACTTTAATGCTGGGAATCTTTGGAATCTGGACATCTCCAGAGTCTGCCTCTTGTTATATATATTCGAAATGGTACTTTTTTCTCATGATGAAGTTGCTTGAACTGTTGTGTATGTTTATCTTCTTAATGACCATTTGTCGTGCCCCCAAACCTACTGAAATTGTTGGGATAGTCTATGTCTTATGTTGGAAGCTATCTCATCCTGCTCCTTGATTTTGTCACTTACCATTATTGCTTCAAATTTAAAAACTATGTCAAGTGACTCAGGTTCCCTCCCTAGTTGCACCTCTTCTTTACTTCAAATACAAGACTCAAATGATATTTGGACTGCTGTATACCTTGCCGTTTTTAAACAAGTATGATAACGGCTGCTATATTTTGGTCTGACCTGTTTATTTTTTTCATGTTTGTACTTTGTAGTCTTTCATGTGTCCTTCAGGAATTGATGACTTTCCTATGACAACTATTGATCACATCAAGGTACGTTCCTCTTCCAATTATAAAAATAACAGAAGTAGAGTATAAATTGCATTAATTCACTGTAATTCCTCACATTTGTTTGCATTCTCTGTTCCCATTTCCTCATCTATTAATACAGTTTTGCATCCTCCTAGTTAGTAGTGTAAAGTTCCTTTACTTTATTGGATTGTATAATACAATTGTTATGATAATTTGCTTGGTAGGAGGGACTTCCTGTGTTGGCCAAGCATAGAAAGCGTTTAATTGTGCATGCTGAGATTCAACTAAATTCAGGACATAATTTGGAATTGAAAGATAATGATGATCCTCGTCATTACTCAACCTATCTCAAGACTAGGCCACCTTCATGGTAAGACATTGGTTATGACCTTGCATTCGAAGAAACGAGCTTTGGAATTAGAATAAAAATATTTTCCTTAAATAAATTTTTTTTTACTGTGGACAATAAATTGGTTACTTTCTCAATTAGATGATTAAGCCTATTCTTAATTTTTCATGATTAATAATAGCTCTTTTTTGAGGATGAGCCTCGGAGTAAAAGTAAGATTGTTGTCATATGACCTGGAGGTCACGGGTTGAAATCTTGGAAACAGCCTCTTCCTTTATGGAGGTAAGGCTGATTACACCTATCTCTCCCAGGCCCCACTTGGTGCGAGCCTTGCGCATTGGACCGCCAAATAATAGTTCTTTTTTTTTGGACAAAATGGATTAGTTCTCATGTTTACAACATTGTGATTAGGGCCTTGCCCCAAATTGGCCATGAGCCCCCTCCTCTGAGAAATCATATGTGGTTGTATAGCTCAACTCTTACTGTTGAGATTGTACATGATAAAACGGATTACAATGACCTACTTCAGGATTCATTGTTGAATATTCTATCATTGAATGACAAACTACTACTAATAAATACAGTATCTGTTGAATTTTGTTTTTCCATGATTTAAGTCCATCAAAAATTTTGGATGGGATACTATCATATATGTTAGCTCACTTATCTATTGAATCTTTTTTGCTAAATCACGAATCTTCATCTTTACCTCCAAACCAGGGAGCAGGCAGCTATTAGAGAACTTGTAGGTGCTACGAAGGATACTGGAAATGGTGGTCCTTTAGAAGGAGCGCATGTTCATATTGTTCACTTGTCTGATTCAAGTACTTCCTTGGATATGATTAAGGTAATATATGCTTATTCATGATAATTGCTGTTTTGTAAGTGAATCCTCCAAAATCCCAGTTAACTGATATGGCAGTGCTCTTTTGCACATTTAAATTTGTTTGTTCTCCTTTTGCTTGTCACAAGAACTTGTCAAACCTTTCTCCCCGTAGGAGAGTGCTATTGTTACACATTGATATATTCTACAGGAAGCAAAACGTAGAGGTGACAGCATTAGTGTTGAGACTTGCTCACATTACTTAGCTTTCTCGTCTGAAGAGATCAAAGATGGAGATACTCGTTATAAGTGTTCCCCGCCTATTCGTGACGCATCCAATAGAGAAAAATTATGGGAGGCTTTGCTGGTAATTTCTTCTCCACAACGCAGATTAACATCTTACGTTCCTACATTTTATCTATGATGTCATTAGCCTTAATTGTTTTGTTCTTCATTACAGGAAGGAGACATTGACTTTTTAACTTCTGATCATTCACCAACAGTGCCAGAACTCAAGCTTCTTGATGAGGGTAACTTCTTGAAGGCTTGGGGTGGCATATCGTCTTTGCAGGTTAGTCACTTTATCTGTTTATTGATAAGTTGGATTGTTATACGTTTTTACATACAGCAATACTAAAATGAATTGGACATGTTCAAACTGGTATATAAATAAATTTCCAGGATTTGTATTGACACCCATTAATTAGAATCAACATTTCTTAATTATTTATATATACTTACGGTTGGTTTTGGTTTATTTATGCATTCATTAATTATTAATTTGGTAATTTAGTTATATAATTTAGTATTTTCTGCCATGCTACAATATATCTTTTTCTGTTCTTGGGTGGAGAGGGGCAAGATGTATAAATGCCTTATAGTTACAAGCCATCTTTCTGTTTTTTTGTTTTGTCTTCCTCTGAGAATACCTTATCCTTCTTACTTGTGATATTGTCCTATCTCTATTACAAAATCATGCTTTTTGCCAAATTAAAAAAACAAGTAAAGCATAGATGATGTACTAACATAAAATTCCTTTGGGCTACGATGAGGAGTCATGCTAAATTTTTGTCAAAATTCCACGGGCTAGTTGAATCTGAGTTATTTCTTAGAAATATAACTTCTACTATTGGTCTGAACTCTAAATCTAATGTGCTTTGCTGGGAAACTTGCAGTTCGATCTTCCGATAACATGGTCATATGGACAAAAACATGGAGTAACTCTGGAACAACTATCACTATGGTGGAGCAAGAGACCTGCAGAGTTTGCTGGATTAGAATCAAAGGTGATATGATTGCAGCCTCTTCCTTTGCCTCAGACCTTATTTACCATAAATGATAATAGCGTCTCTTTGTCTCTGATTCAGCGCATGCTCTGTGAAAAGTGATTTTGATTTTTCTTAATAAAGGATATCGGTCCCTAAGTATGTAGTTTTCTTGCCTATTAGAGATAGTTACAGCATTATGTCCTTGAAGCAATAGGTTCTAAATGTACAAGAAGAGAAAAAAAGGTTTATGTTTTTCAGGTCACAGCTTCACTAGTATTGACTAAGATAGCAGTCCAGGAGAAGGTCCATTAGTTGTTACTAGAAGATACTTTAATGAAATGAAAATAATGTTCCACATTCCACAAGTTAAAAAGGGAAATAATTTTGATGGAGCACAATCGACTAGTCAACGAGAAGTAACAGGATTCATGGAATAATGATGGCAGCAGCATCAAATCCACCATGTTATCTTCAATACTCTTAAAGATTTACATCTGAAACTGTTCAGTCAACCACTGCATGCTCCCGAGGAATTTGTTGCAGTTTGAAGTTAGACTAAATTTCTATTTTTGTTATAGGGGGAAATTGAAGTTGGAAAAGATGCTGATATTGTAGTGTGGCAACCAGAGACAGAGTTTGTCCTGGATGACAAGTACCCTGTTTTCATTAAAAATCCTGTAAGTTTCAATTCTTCTCTTCCTGTTGTTAAACTCTTTATTTTCCATGTTTTTGTCGTAATACTTTTATTTATGGTGGCTTTTTCTTGCTAGAACATTTGTCCATTTGCCTGCAGTATAAAAATTGAGTATATGTAATTGAACAAGTAGGGGAAGCCAAGTCCTCAGTCTTTGATTCTCATTAGGCTTTAAGTCTATGGACAGCTTCAACATACCTTAAATTGAGCTTTATTGAAGGAAAATGAGAGGTTAAACTCTTGACATCTTGATTATAGAAGTTCTCATTCTATGTGAAAGACCAGGTTAACTCCAAACATTAACAAGTTCCTAAATGAAAAGCATGTGAATAATTTTATTGTAACCTCTCATTTATATCAAATTCATTGTTGCAAATTCCTTCATGTGTCTGATCTAATCTGATCCAATCCAAGAGATTAGTCTAACTCTGCATTGCCATCAAGGACGGACCTAGATTATAAAGGGGCAGCAGCTCCTCCTAAATTATTGTTTCTTTGAAATATCTCTGTATTATATATATGGAGATCATGTTATTTTCATATTCACCATCAACATTTATGCTAACATTATGGGCGTTTAATGTAATAAATTGAATCCCAAATTTTCTCTCCAGCCTCTTGATTCTTCTACCCTTTACTGAGCTTCTAACTGTTGTGCCTTTAGTGCCATGTTGAAGATTTTGAGATTGATTGGATCCTTTTTGGATGACATGGACACCATCTTATGACTGTAGATGTCACATATGACATGGCTTCCATGTTTGATGCTACCTTGGCGATCATATAGAACTTGAATACCAACTTAGATACCTTGTTGGATGCCACACGGGACGCCATTTGTACTCATTATTGAAAAAGTTTTAATTTGCCAATGGCCTTGTGGCCTAATGGCGTTAAGCTCACTCTCATATCTTTGAGGTCAAGGGTTTAGGGTTTAGGTTTAAAGTTTGATCCCACCTCTTAACCTCCAAAAAAAAGAAAAGAAAAAAAATTCTGATTCTGACCGTAAAAATTTTATATTTCACCCCTATCCCTTTCTATGATATAAAGTTTTTTGTTCCATCCCTGATTGCAGTTGTAATCATTGTCATTGTTGTTGTTGTTGTTGATGATGTTTTTGCACGCAGAGCATCTCTGCCTATATGGGAAAGAAGTTATCAGGACCAGTGTTGGCGACTTTTGTGAGAGGAAACCTTGTCTTCAAGAAAGGGAAGCATGCTCCTAAAGCCTGTGGTGTTCCAATCCTTGCTAAATGAAAACTCTTGTTACTCTGGCAAAGAAGAAGAAGAAGGAAAAAAAAAAAACTTGTTACATCTCTGTCTCTTCTTGTGCTTATCATCATCATCATCCTTCCTGGTTCTTGCTCCGGAGTCCGGACTCAGTTCTTGAGGATATGACTTTGCCTTGCCTCCATACGAATAATGAGAAGAAGCTGAAAGTTATGTAAAGTTATCTGCACGTTCAAGATCTTCTATAAAATAATGACATTGGTATTGGATTAGAGAAGTTGATGACAATATGTAAAAAAAACTTGTGCCAATTGTTTGTATTATATCCTATGTTAGCAAGAAGCCGAGAAGGCCCCATAATGGTATTCATGTGTTGTCATGTTCTTTAAACTTGTATTTGGACCCAGAGATAGATTTTTCCCCCTTATAACATTGGTTTCTTTTAATTAACTTCAAAAATAAATCTAAAAGTAAATATAGGGAAAAGATAAAATAAAAAAAGATCTCAAAAATTCCAAAATATCAAATAAGTGATTTCCCATTAAAATGAGTTGTGAATTTGTTATCAAGTGTAATCAATCCCATATCAATTATATGAAATAAACCTGATTTGGGATTTTGAAATTTTAGAGGTCTTTTTCTAAGATTTTCCTAGACAAAAATTTATGTTTCTCACATACTAAAATTTAAATATTTACTTATCCAAGAGTAAAAATGGCACTATTTTGAGAATGGGAAGACACTTGCATAATATCGTCCCTTACAAAATAACCTAGCTCAAAGGATCTTCAGTCTTGATAATATTAAATTAATAATAATAAATACAAAGGTTAAAAAAAAAAATGGTTGCTTCTTGCCAGCTTTCTTAACGAACATAACTGAAACTGAGGCGCGGCGTCACAGAAACGTCGTCGTCTATCATCCTATTGGAATGGCTAAGAAGACGAAAGCTCATCCTATCACCAAGCTTCTGTCACAGATACAAATAAAAATGTTCGGAGCGAGTTAGACTCGGAGAAGCTAGACCTGACCGTTCTAGTCAACTCGCCTCCTTATCTCTCTCCATCTATCTGTAAATTATCCGATGGAACTCAGTAAGCTCTTCATTTCCGTGAAGAAACCCCCAAACCTCTTCGCAAAACCCTGCTTCGCGTTCTACAACTCGGCCGACTCGAACTCAATCATGGAACAAGTCGCACTGTCTCACACCCTCCAATCCGAGACTCTTAAGACCCTGGAATGGAGCTCCATCTGCAAGAAGCTCTCGAAGTTCACGTCGACATCCATGGGCTTCTCCGTCGCTCAAAGTGCACAAGTGCCTATAGGTCGGACCCAGAAGGAGAGTCAGAAACTTCTCGATCAGACTTCCGCGGCAAGGCTGATTCCTCAGCCTATGGACTTTTCTGGCATCAATGACTTGACAGAGATTGTCAATGTTGCAACTTCGGGCCAGCTTTTAACGATCAGGGAGCTCTGTACGGTTTGCCGCTCGCTGCGTGCTGCAAGAGAGTTGTTCAATAAGTTGCAGGAGTTGAGTTCAGTTGGTAGTTCTCCTGAAAGGTATTATAGTTTTGGTTCTTAGATGAAACTTTGCCCTTCAGTTTTAATAAAATTGTTTGGTTTGGAATTTAAATTTAATAATTTAATAAATATGATGGAAATTCATAAAACCAAAATTAACATAAAAGGTAAAGAATCGAATGTAACTTGAGATGACGAATGTTTTTTGCCCTGCCCTGAACTTGGGAACTGTGGTGTTTACGCTTGGAGATTTCTGGCTTCTTTTAGTATTTTAAAAAAAAATCTTGCAAAGATGTTTGTATTCCAAGTTTTATGTTTGGGTTACAGTCTATGTCGCCTTTTAGATGTTTTAGATATGTTTCAGTATGTCTATCATTACCTAGATTGATGTCTTCTGTAGAAAACTTTTTATGACTCTTCCATGTTCTCAAATCTGTATTGCACCCAGTTGGAGGTGGGTGTTAAGAAGTTTTCCGTCAATGTGGTGTTTCCTAGAATTCTAGGTAGTTCTTAGTCCAATTCAGATTGTAAGGATTTTCTTTGACGAATTTTCTCTAGGGATTCTGTTTTTCCTTGACAAAGCGTGGAGCATAGATCATATGGTAGAGGAATCTCATGTCTTCATAGGGCCTTAAAAGAAAGTTTTATCTCAAAGGTACTCTTATATATGGAATATAATTACCTTATTTGACTTGTTCTTTTGACTTAACTGCTTCATGTTGGAAATTTCAAGATAGGGGTCTGAATCAATATTTTAATTAATTCAACCATTTCAGGTACTTGCCTCTACTTGAAATATTGCAGAACTGTGATTCCCTAGTCGAGTTGGAGAATAAAATAGAGTTTTGCATAGATTGCAGGTTTTCTGTAATTCTTGATAGAGCAAGTGAAGACCTAGAAATCATTAGGTCAGAAAGAAAGAGGAACATGGAAGTTTTAGATTCTTTGTTGAAAGAAGTATCATCTGAAATTTTTAAGGCTGGGGGTATTGACAAACCATTAATTACACAACGTCGATCTAGGATGTGTGTGGCTGTCAAGGCTTCTCATAGACATCTGCTACCAGATGGCGTAGTTCTGAATGTTAGCAGTTCTGGGGCAACATATTTTATGGAACCCAAAGATGCAGTAGATCTGAACAACATGGAAGTAAGGCTTTCAAACTCTGAGAAGGCGGAGGAAAGAGCAATTTTGAGCTTGCTTGCCTTTGAGATAGCAAAGTCAGAAAGGAAAATCAAGTATTTATTAGATAGAATTCTTGAGGTTGACCTTGCCTTTGCAAGGGCTGCCTATGCTCAATGGATGAATGGGAAATGTCCAATTTTCAGTTTGGAGAATTTTGAAGGTGGTGATTATGATGAAGAGGATGAAACTTTAATAATTGATATTGATGGTCTACGACATCCCTTACTTTTGGAGGCCTCTCTAGATAGATTTTCAGATAATCTTGATCTGAGATCAGGAGATGCTGTTGAGTTGGCTAGTAAAAATGCAGTAGTGGATTCTAGAAATTTGTTACAAGCCATAGACGACTTTCCTGTACCAGTTGACTTTAAAATTGGTCGTGGAACCAGAGTGATAGTGATCTCAGGACCTAATACTGGAGGGAAAACTGCTTCCATGAAAAGCTTAGGCCTAACATCACTCATGTCAAAATCTGGAATGCATTTGCCTGCAAAGAACTCTCCCAAACTTCCTTGGTTTGACCTTATATTGGCAGATATCGGGGACCACCAGGTAATACGTGGAGTTCCTCATTTCCAACAAGAACTTTCTAGCATCATGTAGTTGTTTCATTTGTTTTCTAATATTCTTTTCCTTTTTTCTGTTTTTCCCTATCGAAGTCCCTGGAACAAAATCTCTCAACTTTTAGTGGGCATATCTCAAAAATCTGTAAGATTTTGGAAGTGGCCTCAAAACAGTCACTTGTTCTCATTGATGAAATTGGCAGTGGAACTGATCCTTCTGAAGGTGTAGCTCTTTCTGCTAGTATCTTGCAATATCTGAAGGATCGGGTGAACTTGGCCGTTGTGACTACACATTATGCGGATCTGAGTTGTCTAAAAGATAGGGATAACTGTTTTGACAATGCAGCAATGGAATTTTCTCTAGAAACATTACAACCTACTTATAAGATTTTATGGGGATGTACCGGTGATTCAAATGCATTAAGTATAGCTAAATCTATAGGCTTTGATGAAAATATAATTGAAAGTGCCAAAAAATGGGTGGAGAAGTTAAGGCCAGAACAGCAACAAGAGCGGAGAGGAAGGTTGTATCACTCTCTACAGGAGGAAAGAAACCGATTGAAAGCCCAGGTTGAAAGGGTTGCATCTGTTCGAGCTGAAATAGTGAATATATACTATGAGGTACATTCTGGATGCTTTTGCAATTATATTCTGTACTTCTTCATTCTAGCTTTGTTTGGCCTACAGAGCATCGACATGGAAAATGTTCCTTCTCTGGTTTATCTGAAATTTACATTCTTAATAATTAAAAATATGCTATGATAAAAATAAAAAGGAGTAAACAAACAGATCACTTTTAATAGAATTCTCTAACATTTTCCAGTAAACTTTGGTTGTAAATAATTGTAATTGGAGTTCTTCATTTCATTTCTGTTTTCTCAGTCTCTTTTCCTCCTTTATGAATTTTGTTTGTGAAGATCCAAGAGGAAGCAGAAGATCTTGAGAGACGTGAGATGGCTCTTATGGCGAAGGAAACTCAACAGGTCCAACAAGAGCTATTGGATGCAAAATCTCAGATGGAAACTATAATAAAAAAGTTTGAAAAACAACTCATAACTGCTGGTCGTGATCAATTGAATTTATTAATTAAGGAATCTGAATCTGCAATTGCCTCCATTGTAAAAGCTCATGCTCCTTCTGTTAATTTTCCTGGTAATGAAGCTGATCAGACTCCATATACACCGCAATTTGGAGAGCAAGTTCAAGTCGAGAGACTAGGAGGGAAATTGGCCACAGTGGTAGAACAGCCAGGGGATGATGAAACGGTCCTGGTACAATATGGTAAAGTGAAGGTCCGTGTGAAGAAAAGTAGCATCAGAGCTATTAATTCTGATGGAAAGAATTCTATATCTAGTTCTGTCACGCATCAGGGGAGGCAGGTAATCACTAAACAGTCCCTGAAGTTGTCAATATACCATCACCTATTGTCATTTCCTACCCTGACTCTTGTTATTGCATGCTGCTCATTTATTGTGTAACTTTTTAATGTGATTAGATTACTTATGGGACTGTTCAGTATTGCTCCCGTTGACAATAGTTGATCTCCTTTTAAATGATGGGTCTGAACATCTAGATCAACAATTGCAGGGTCGGCAGAAGAGAGAATGGCGCAGTAACTTAGCGAGCATCAAGAATGGAGAAGAGGCTTCTTATGGGCCAGTGGTGCAGACGTCTAAGAACACAGTGGACTTACGAGGTATGAGAGTGGAAGAAGCTTCTATACAGCTTGAGATGGCAATTAACGCAAGCCCTCCATATTCAGTTCTCTTTGTTGTACATGGGATGGGTACTGGTGCAGTTAAGGGTCGTGCCCTTGAGATACTCAGAAACCATGCTAGAGTCACTAATCATGAGCCTGAAAGTCCTATGAACTATGGTTGTACTGTTGCTTATATCAAGTGAATCAGCCTTCATTCTCTTGTATCTCCACCACTCCACCAGGTTCATTTTGCCTGGGAAACTGATCTTGAAAAAAAATCATTCGATTTTTTAAAAGAAATATAGAAGCATGAATTGATTGTGCACGTGCATATATACATAAGCATGTGAGTTTGTGTCGTCTGATTTTAAAAAAAAATAGAGAAAATCACTGTGAAGACCCAACAAAAATAATGTAATCACCCAAGACAAGAAGTCTCAATAACAAGTGAGCTGGATGAGCCTGTTGTTATTTTTCTATTCTAGAGTTTGTCATTACTTGTTGTTCATTCATTACAAGTCTTTTTGACGATTACAATCATTTCTTAAGGTCTTGTAGCGGTTTTCTGTAAAAATATGATATATGTTTATAATTAGTTGTTAAAAAAAATTTCAATAAAATACTATCATTTTAAGAAATAAAAATTAATATTTTAATTCATGTAGTTTGGATACAGTTATAGCTTTTTTTTTTTGTCAAGATAAACTAATTGAGTGATTGAAATTTTAACTCTCCAACTCAATTGGTCGGTCCTTCAAGTTTTAGCCCTTGAATATGTTGGTTCTTACATTTCATGACTCAATTACAATGTAGTTTTTGAAGAATTAGATATTTTATGAAAGTAAAGGGACCAATGGAGTAAGAGAAAGAGACTTGAGGAAACCACTTCAACTTTAAAAATTGAATTATAATCTAATTAAAACTTTATAAACTAAATTATCATTATTTTAAAAAATATAATAAATAATAGTTAACTATATTAATCAGATGAATATATATAGTTCGTTTGGATTAGCTTATGGAAGCTCCATAAGTGCTTATAAATCGTGATTCACTGAATACGAAGTAACTTTTACGATTTACGATGTTACTTTTACGGTCTACGAGGTAAACATGTGGAAGAGATTTATCTCGATTTACGTAAATCGAGCTTATAAAATAAGTCCGATTATACATAGGGTGTGTTTGGATGAGCGGTGGAAAAGTGACTTATTTGAAAAGTGGCTTATAGAAAAGTGGCTTTAGGTAAAAGTCAGATTATGTAAGTGATTTATGTTTGGATTGGCGATTGGATAAGTGTTTTTTATAAAAATAGTGTTTGGTTTGACTTTTTCATAAGTGACTTTTGTGATATTTAAGAGAAAAAAAATGTAAATTTTATGAAATTTGAAGAAATTATATTTGAAACTTTTTCATAAGTGACTTTTGTGATATTTAAGAGAAATTATATTTGAAATTTTGTTTTCCATTTCCCCATGTTTCAAAATGATTTATTTTTTTATATGTCAATATACTCAAAATTTTAGTATAAATATATTTTTTGATTGAAAATATATTTTTATTCTATTTTGATGATTAAATGGAACATCCGTAATATAACTGAAAAGTTTATGCCGTTATTTGATTTGGAAGAATTAGAAATATAAGCTTTTTCAACAAAATGACTAATTCCTCGGAGAAACCGTGAGTCAAAATTCAAATTCAGTTAAAAGATGTATTCTTTTATAAATATAATATTTCTATGATGTTGATATGCTCATAATCTCCTATTATCCCTTCAGCCTTCAATAGAATAGAGGTGTGATTTTTTATTTAATAGGCCAATTCTCAAATATATTTTTATATAATTATATCATATAAAAATAATAGAAAAATACTATTTAAATTATAAAAATAAAAAAATATCTGCTAAATTTACAAAAGGTTTATGATTTTAAAATTTAAGTGTTGATAGTTTAAATATACGTGATGATAATTTAAAAATAATAATTAAAAGTTTATATATATATATTAACAACTTGAAAAAGTGAAGTTTTCAATCTCTAAAAGCATGTAAAACCGGAAAGATACTTTTTTCCCAGTAATAGTAATAGTAATTATAACTAAAAATTGATCAGCTAGAAATGATAGAAATAATAGTTTTTTCCCAGTAAAAAGCAATGAAGTTAAACAGAAGAACCTGCGCAGTGCTTGTGTGCTAAACGAATATGGATGGAACTGTTTGCCAAACTATGGAAGAGCAGACATACCTCTCGAGGCATGAGCGTCTTGGGCTTAAACTATAGTTGAATTTTAAAAAGTCATTTAAGCTGTGCAAAAGCTTGGACCAGTGGCTTTTATTTTAAGCTATTTTTCAGTGTTTAAGCCCAATGGACCAAACGCCCAACCAAACAACTCTTTTTATCTATCGGGCTTATATACTATTCAATCGGGCTTAAATGGCCCAAAACGCCCAAACAAACATGCCCATAGAGTTTCCAAACATGCCTCTAGTTTTTTTTTGTAAAACTGAAAGAAAAAAATCATGTTTGAAAAATTGGGATATAAACTTTACATACTCGTATTCTTATATCACTTTATATCAGAGTTATTAAATCCGGACCGGAAACCTGCTAATCGGCCAGTAAACTGGTTCGGTTTGGAAACCGGTCCGGTTTATTATTTTATAAAAATCAGTTTTTTTAAATTTTTTAAAAAAAATTCATATTAATAAACTTAAAATATTTAATTTTTCACTGATTTGACCCTAATTTAGCTCCGATTTGATTCCGATCTAACCTACTAATCTTTAACTAAATAACCCCACCGATTTGATTTAACGACGGTCCGGTTTCAGAAGCTTGCTTTATATATGTGTGCATAACTGCATATACATGTATGGATGTATATGTATGTATTTTTATATAAATATAATAAATAGGATTTAAAACTTCTAGCACCTTCCTTGCATGCAATGCCCTGCTCTTCTCTCATATCAATTACACGTGTCACTTCCAAGTCCCATATCACCTTCGCGCTGCCACATGCAGATTCTCCAAACGCCACCCGTCTGCGAAGTTCTGAATACCTCAGTACTTTTATTCACAGCGAACACAAGCATGCGATCTTCATGTCCTAAAGTCAGAGCAAGTTCTTGTTCGTTGAACGAAAACTTCTCGTCGGCAAAAGCTCGATGTTGGCTGTGTTTGAAAAAGCCACCGGAAAACCTCCGGTGGAGCTGGGTCTTCCCTCCATGGGGTCGGAAAATTCAAAGACCCCCCGCGAAATCTTGGAGAATTTCCTGTCGGTGCGGTCGGATTCTGCTCTTTACAATCTCCCACATGGGAATTTTATGGCTCTGTCGCATCAAGAAGAAAATCCAATTCACCCCAGGTGTCTGTAATTTTTGCTCACTTCTCATTTTCACTTTCTGTGAAATGGATTTGTACACACACAAAAAAGTGCTTGAAGAAATCCAATGCATTCCAAGTGTTTGTGATTTTGCTCTCTTGTCTTGTTTCTGCCCAAGAAAAATGCTTAAAATTCTTTAACTTAGATTATGGAAATTTTATGGCTGTGTCTTATGAAGAAGAAAATCCAGTGCACACTGTGCACTCAAGGTGTTCGTAATTTTTTTCAGCTGAAGCGGAACATGGAAAAGAGTTTTCTGAGCTAGTATATGACATGTTCATATGTAGTCAGTTTCCGTTTGGTGGTTTTCATTTGCTTATTTGATGTGTGTGTGTGTGTGTATGCATGTGATAGGTCCATTGTTGTTATGGACGATATCTTCTGCATATTTGTAGGGATTCTAGCCAACGTTGCTGATCTTAGGCATTACTATGGCCTGCCTAGGCAAGCCACGGAAGCCATGATCGTGGTTGAAGCTTACAAAGTTCTGAGAGATCGAGCTCCTTACCCTCCTGACCAAGTTGTCAAAGAACTTGATGGAAAATTTTCATTCATCATCTTTGATGCCAGAACCCACACTCTTTTTGCAGCCAGAGTGAGTTCCCATGAATAGCTTCTAAGTGGATTTTGTAATTAGCTTGGTGTGTCTGTCTCAATCTTTTTTTTATAGAGTTGAGGAATTTCTTTCTGTCAAATTATATGTTCGGTTTTTAACAGTATAGAATATTGGTGGCAATGTTAGGATCGAGAGGCAAGTGTGGAATTTCACTGGGGAATGGCAAAGGATGGATCCTTGGTCTGCTCTGATGACCCTAACATCATAAAACAGGGCTGTGGAAAATCTTCTTCACCTTTCCCTCCTGGTAATTCATTCAAATCCAATTTACTTAACTTGGGGTCCTTTGCCTGTCTTCTTACTTAGCTTTAAACTTGAAATTAAAATATTAGTCTCTCATTTATGTACAGATAGATAGAAAGATAAGCAAATTTTCAAGTGATGTTAATATGAACCTAGAGGTGGATTCTGTTACTTGACAGGAATGATACTTGTCAACTGGAGAAAAGTCAAAGAAAATATTTTTTTTTTTTTTGGGGGGGGGAAACCATCATCAATTTTTTTAATTTGGTACCTATGTGTTTTTCTGATTTTTCCCTGGTCCCTGTTTAGGAGCTAATTGGGTTAACAGAGCAAATCTAAAGATTTAATTAGGAATTCAAGGAAAATACAAGTACATGGTTTTCCTATTCTTTTTTTTTTAATTAGAGAGGCACTGATGTTATTGCCTGATGCTACAAGTGTAATTGAACATGTGTTCATGTCACTAGGCTACAAGTTCATCGCCTTTAATTCGAATATTCTTTTTCCTTTGGCTTTCCTCCCCTTAACCGGTAGCATTTAGAGCAATAGAATTGTCCTCTGGTTTGCATCAGATCTGCCTGTTACAGTATGATCAGTGGTATAGTGTTGGAATATATGTATATATATGAATGCAGGGTGCATATTCATGAATGGGAGTGGATTGACAAGTTATGATCATCCTGTAAACAAGGTTAGAGCCATTGCTCAAGAAGATGAGAAAGGGAACATATCAAGTGTGTATTTCCAGGTTGATTTATACTCCAGGATTCCCAGCATTCCTCGTGCTGGAAGTGCTTCCAATTGGGCTGATACTGCCACTATCAATTAATCTTTCATAAAGTACTATAAACCAAATAGAATTTGTGCAATTATATGTAAACAATAATCTCAAAAAACTTTTTAATAATTTGTTGTGATCTTGCTTGTGGAGCTGTTGAATATCTGATATGGGAAAGGAGAAGGAATAAATATCAACGGGAAACTTTAATTACATGTGATGTAAAATATTGTCCGTCTTTATTTATTTATTTTTATCATCTTTTTCCTTATGTCATTTCAGAGGACTTTTTCATTGATAAAACCATCTTTATACATTTAGTACTTATGTTTTTAGATTTTTTTACACATTTTGTTGTTATTATATGTAAGGTTTGATGTTCATAAAGTTGAGACATTTTCTTTTTTCTAATTGAAGAATATTATTCACCATTCTATCCACATTGTTATACTCTCGTTATTTATGAATTTATAAAATATGATATAAATATTTGTATTATTTATGACAGTTACAGCTTATTAAATAATTTGATTTCTGAGTTTCAAAAATTGTAGCCATTAATTTTTTTCCCAACCAATTATTGCAGCATTGCAGCTCATAATTTTTCATATTGTCAACAATTCAAGTTTCCAAAATTTCAAACGTGCCTGTTTAAGAAAAGAATAAAAGTCGTGTTGCCATAAGAATTAGTTTTTTTGCCAAAATAGGAAAAATTTTCAACTGGAAACAAAAATTACAAAGAACGTTGCCATAACATGCATTCTTTGTGAGATGAAGTGAAAATCTCGGGAAAAGAAGCTTTGCAAAAATTTTAAAAATAATTAATCACATTAATTTTGTCATTCGTTGATAATTTGAAAAACTTGGGTTGAAATAATAAAGAGAAAAAATGACGAAAATTGAAAACTTTAGTTGAAATTAGTTTATCATATTGTTTATAGGAAGTTAGCATTTTTTTTTATAGGCATTTATACAAGAAGATCAAATTTAAAAGAAACACTCCAAAGAAGCAACAACAGATTAAAAATGACATCTGTCGAGAAGAAAACAATTTTGTTCCGTTCTTTATACTTGAGTATAATTTTTTTAATAAAACTTTTAACTGATTTATTCACAGCCCTATAAGACTGTAAGACTTTTTTTTTTTTAATTTCACAAATACTGTTGGTAGCCAAAAAATTCATACCAAGTGAAGAAGTTACTTTTATTTCTTCATCCTCTCATAGTCTCATGCACATCCCGTCTCACCCGTTTCCCGAAGAAGATGTTTGGTTTAGTTTTTTTGTTTTTTGGCCTTTTGAGAAACAAAGCCCCTGTTATATATGTTTACCTTGTAAAATGTAAAATAAGATTTTACCATTAATTCAAACAGGCACTTGATTGTTGACTAGTGCGTTACCCTTTCAAAATTGAGGTATTATGAAAGTGTTTTTTATGGGATCGAAAGCCTGCGCACAAATAGCTTTTCTAAATCACATAAAATCAATTTATAGATTGTTTGAAATAGTGATTGGAGTATTTAAAAGTAAATTTTTAATCATGATTTATGATATATAAAATAAGTATATGAAAAAAGTTTTGTCTCAATTTATATAAATAAGTACTTTTAAAGATTCCAAAAATGATTCCAAACACACCAATGCGTTAGTAGAAGAGTAAGTTGCAGAGTATTATCTTACTATCTTATGGACCATGTTTTTTAGGAAGATAATAACAGATTTTTTTTGGGGGGGGCCTCAAATCAAATTTAATTTTTACATATTTGATATGCAAAAGCAATCTATACATTTCACACTTATGGAAACGTATTAAAAGCATTGTTTATACTACTTTTATAGACTATATTTTTGAGGAAGATAATAATAGGTTTTTTTTGGGGGGGGGGTAACGCATCCATCAAAATAAATCATAATTCTAAATTCTAAATAATCGACACTCAAAAGCAGTTTATGGTCATGTTTGGTTTAGTTTTTATTTATGTATAAATCCTATTTATGTAAATTAAGACAAAACTCATCTACATATTTACCTCGTAGACTGTAAAAACTACCTCGTATACTGTAAATTATGATTGAAAAACATTTTTGGAGGTTCCAATCGCTATTCCAAACACCCTTTATACGTTTTGTATTTAGGAAAATGTGTTAGATGTTATTTATCCTATTTTATAGACCCTGTTTTTAAGGAAACCAGTGATAATTTGCCCACTATTACCTTCAACGTGACACTAGAATAGTATTGATAAAGAGAATGTTTGAAATAACGGTTGAAACTTCCAATCGTGCTTTTCAATCGTGATTTACGGTATACGAGGCAGCTTTTACGATCTACGAAGTAGCTTTTACGGTCTACAAAGTAAATATGTGAAGGAGTTTTATATCGATTTACGTGAATCAGGCTTATATATAAGCATAAGCCCAACAAGCTAATCATGGTTTGTTTTGAAGGGTCCACATTCACTCCAAAAACTATAGATGGTGTTTGGAATAGCGGTTGGAACTTCCAATTGTGATTTTCAATATACGAGATAACTTTTACAGTCTATGAGGTAAATATGTAAATGAGGTTTATCTCGATTGACGTGAATCGGACTAATGTATAAGTATAAACCCAACCAAAAATCCATAAATAATTGAAATGTAGAAGTAGCCTATGCATTTCATGCTTCGAAAAGTGTGTAGGGTTTGCCAAGGTTTAAAAGAAACTAACAACAATTTTAGTGTTACTGTACCAATGATAGAGGTTCTGGGTGAAGTATTGAGAAACACAGAAATGAATGAAAACCTCTCTCTAATTTATCTTTTTAGAATTTTTTTCTTCTCTCTCAAATTATCCATATTTTCATAATATGAACAACAATTTTAGTGTAACTTCCAACGTGACATTAGAATAGCACTTACTAAGAAGCTAACAATAGGTTATTTGAGGGGCTCACGTTTACTCGCAAATCACATTTTTAAAACAATTGAAACGTAAAAACAGCCTGTGTTTCACATTTCGTTTGGAAAATGTGCTAGGGGCATTATACACACTATTTTTTGTACTATGCTTCTAAAGAGATTAATGACAATCTGTTTGATGTACGGGTATGTTTGGAATAGCGATTGGAAGTTCTATAAGTCATTTTCAATCGTGATTCACGGAATACGAAGTAAGTTATGTGGTGAAGATTGTCTCGATTTATGTACATAAGCCCATAAGAGCTTTTGATGAGCTCAAATAAGTTTCTCCAAACATACCTGTTACTGTCAACGTGAAACTATAATAACATTTGTAGAGAATGGATTCATTTTTTGCAAACCAATATCCATTGAATGTGTTAATTAGCTTATAACTATGTTATTGATATTTTTTATTTTACTAAACACCTATTAAAAATACAATACTCCACATTCTTATTCTCAATATATTTTGGTTCATTCCATAACTAACAGCGAAATGCACTAGGAACAAGGAACAAGCCCTCAGTTATCTTTATAGATAAATGCCCATTAGAATTCAAAAAAAAAAAATTACATTGTGATAATGCATGACTTATAAATACGCATTTACTATTATATTTATTGGTTTTTATTTATATTTATATTTAGGAGTTTGTCAAAAAAATTATTTCCTGATTTATCATATACGTCAAAAAAAATCTATAGAACAGACAAGCAAAACTTGCCAAGGAAGTATTGCTTAAAAAAATTTAAAAAATAAAAAATAAAACTTGCTAAGGAAGGAGCAGCTTTTGGTGGAATAAACTAGGCGCCAATGGACTTGGACAGGTTCAAAGAGAATCTTTTCTGTTCCATTCTCTAAACTAGCCCACACCCCGCCCTGACGTGAGGGTGTGAGGGCGAATATTTGTTAATGTGTTGTTGTATAAAAAATTATTTAGATTTAAAATAATATTTTGTAGTATGAAATACACTGATTCTTGTAGAGATATATATGGGTGGAGAGGAGATGCTATAACAATTTTGATTTTGATTTTTCAATATGTTTATAAAATACTCAAAATTGCTCTAAAAAAGTCATAATTAATTTATTAGAATTTCTATATTTTTTATTAAGTAGATACCTTAAATTTGCACATATTTATATTTATAATTATAGTATTATATTTGTTCCCTTTAAATATTTCAAAAGGAATAATCAAAATATTAAATTAAATATTTACTTTATATATATATATATATATATATATATATATATATATATATATATATATATATATCTTCCCCATTATTAATTTACAAAATATTTTGTAACTACCTTCGACATTATCTATATTTCATAATTGCCTCTTATTAGTATCTTTTTTTTTAATCTAGTATTTTGAGCCTACCATTTTACTATTGAGTGGGTCGGGGAGATGCTTACTGTTCAACTTTTATATAGTTAAGATTTTTCGTTCAACTATACACAAAAATATGTTGATTCCTTAATTTACCGCTAAAACCCCTATAATGACACTGTTCGTTTACAGTTTCTATAATTTTATCATAAAATTATAGCTTTCTATCATTTGTTTAAATAAAAAAATTAAAAATAGTAGGAAAACCTTGACTTAATGCCCGTTGGAAAAAAATATATTGCAAATTTCTCATAAATAAGCGGCAACAAAAAAAAAACCCAAGATCTCCTTATTAGCATAAATTTTTTTTAACTTCCCACTTATTATTGGAATTTAGAATTTTACAAAATTGATATGCTATAACTTCCTAGCCATAATCAATCATTTCAATCTCTTGATTGAAAGATCATAAATCAATTAAAAAATATAAAATTTCTAAATAAGTTTTTTATCACAGTATAACTATTTTAATTTACCAAATTAATATGTGTGTGTGTAACAAGATTATGTTTAAAATAAGATATAATAAACTAGAGATAGCATGACGGGTTTATTCGTCTGTTTTTAAAATATAATAAAGGATCATATCTTTTTTTGTATTTTTATTACCATGAGATTTTAGCCTTTTTTTAAAGATTATAATTTTTTTTTCTTTACACCCGGACATTGCGGGGTTCTAAACTAGTTAATATAAAATAAAGAAAACTTTTAACTGATTTATTGACAGCCCTATAAGACTGTAAGACTTTTTTTTAAAAAAAATCCATAAATATGGTTGGTAGCCAAAAAATTCATACAAAGTCATAGAGGTGGTAATATGGGTTAGGACCATGGGCCTAGCCCGCCCAACCCGTAAATATAGACGGTTTGAGTTTTGAAAAATTGGGACCATTTGGGAGCGGTTCTTTTGGGCCCAAACCCATATGGTCCCAACCCATGACGGGTTGGACCACCGGGTTGGTGGGTTGGCCCATATATTTTTTTTAATGTTGTATAATGTCTATTGGATAAGGGAGATTGAGTGAAGGGCCAAATGCAAACAATACTCAATCCAATTTGCGTAGCCTTTTGGGTCATTCATTATTGTCCATTCCATTGATGCTTTTTGGGGTTGTGACTTGCTGTCAGTTGCCTAGTTTGAGTCTTTGAGAGTTAAGACGTGGTATTCGTAATTTAGTATACTCCTCCTCCCTTGGATTTATGTTTTTTTAATTTAGTATACTAAAATATTGATAGCTTTTGGATTTATGTTTTTTTGTTATGTGTGGACTTGTGATTAATGTTTAATTTTTAATGAATTTTTAATTTCTTTATGGTTTATGTTTGTGGAAAAAATAATTTTTAGTATATCGTGTTAAAATTTTTTTAAAAAAATAATATGGGTTGGGCGGGCCAACCCACCAACCCAGTGGTTATGGGTTGGGTTGGCTATATACCAACCCATATTAATACGGTTCTTTTAAGCCCAACCCATATAGTTCTAACCTATGACGGGTTAGCTCAAACCCAGTAAACTGGACCATATTACCACCTCTACCAAGTGAAGTTACTTTTATTTCTTCATCCTCTATTGCACACCAGTTTCACCCGTTTCCCCTGAAGAAAATGTTTGGTTTAGTTTTTTTTTTTTTTTGGCCTTTTAGTAAACAAAACCTCTCTTATATGTTGACTTTGTAAAACGCAAAATAATTCTTTATCATTAATTCAAACGGGCACCTAAAATGATTGTTAACTGGTAACTTATTCTACCAAAATTGGGATATTTTAAGTGTGTTCTTTGATGGGGTCCAAAGCCTACGCATAAATAACTTTTCTAAACGACATATAATCAATCTATACATTTTGTTCGTAGAAGAGCAGGTTGTAGATTGAAAATGCATGCTATCTCATGGACCATGTTTTTGAGGAAGATAATAACATATTGTTTTGGGGAGTCCACATTTATCTCAAATCAGATTTCTAAATAATTGATATGCAAACATAGTTTATACGTTTCACACCTAGAAAAATATATTGGACGTGTTGTTTGTACTATTTTATAGACTATGTTTTTGAGAAAGATACTAATAGATACTAATAGGTTGTTTTGGGGAGTTCACATCTGTCTCACAAATCATAATTCTAAATTCTAAATAATTGATACGCAAAAATAATTTATACGTTTCACATTTAAAAAAATGTGTTAGAGGCATTATTTAATGATAATTTGCCCGCTATTACCTTCAATGTGACACTACAATAGCAAGCATATATTTGGATATCGTCCATAAATATTTTTAAATCGTAATTTACGGAATATAAGGTAACTTTTACGGTTTACGAGGTAATTTTTACGATCTATGAAATAAAATGTGGATGAGATTTATCTTGATTTACATAAATCAGGCTTATGTATAAGTCCGATTCAAACAAACAAACCTAATATTGGCAAAGAAGCTAATGATGGTTTATTTTGAAGGGCCGACATGCACTCCAAAAACCATAATTTTAAATAATTGAAACGTAGAAATAGTCTCTCGGTTTCATACTTCAAGAAATGTGTTGGGTTTACTAAGGTTTTGAAGAAACTAACAATAATTTATAACATGTTCGGATAGCCTCCATAAGTATTTTTCAATTATGATTTACGGAATACGAGGTAGTTTTTATGGTCTACGAGGTATTTTTACGGTCTACGAAGTAAATATGTGGAGGAAGTTTATCTTGATTTACGTGAATCGAGTTTATATATAAGTCAAATTCAAACAATTTGGCTTTCACGATTGTATAAGCCCGATTCACTTAAATTGAGACAAAACTCATTCACATATTTACCTCATAAATCATAAAAACTTTCTTGTAGGCGGTAAAAGTTACCTCATATTATGTGAATCATGATTGAAAAACACTTATAAAGTTTTCAATCGCTATTCCAAATATATTAATAGTGTTGCTTTCAACGTGACACTAGAATAGCAATTATTAAGAAGCTAACTATAAGTTATTTGAGGATCCACATTAACGCTCAAATCACATTTTTAAAATAATTGAAACATAGAAATAGCCTACGTGTTTCATATTTTGCTTGGAAAATATGTTAGAGGCGTTATGCACACTATTTTATACACAATGCTTCTAAGGAGGCTAATGACAATCGATTTGGCATTACCATCAATATGAAAGTAGAATAGTATTTATAGAGAATGGATCCATTTTTCACAAACCAATATACATTGAATGTGTTAATTAGCTTATAACTATGTTATTGATATTTTGTATTTTACTAAACACCTATTAAAAATACAGTACTCCACATTCTCATTCTCAATATATTATGATTCATGCCACAACTAACAGTGAAATGCACTAGGAACAAGGAACAAGCCATCAGTTATCTTTATAAATAAATGCCCATTAGAATTTTAAAAAAATACATTGTGATAATTTATGACTTATAAATACGCATGGACTATTATATTGATTGGTTTTTATTTTTATTTATATTTAGGAGTTTGTCAAGAAAAATTATTTCTTGATTTATCATATACGTAAAAAAAAAAATCTATAGAAGGGACACGCAAAACTTGCCAAGGAAGTAGTATTGATTAAAAAACATTAAAAAAAACACACAAAAGAAAGAAAAATTAAAACTTGCGAAGGAAGGAGTCGCTTTTGGTGGAATAAACCCGGCAACATGGACTTGGACAGCTTCCAAGAGAATCTTTTCCGTTTCATTCTCTAAATTTTTCGGTAAACTATTCACAAAAATATTGATTCCTTACTTTACCGCTAAAATCCCCTATAATGACACTGTTTGGTTCGCGGCTTCTATATAATAGAGTCCATGGACTAAAGTGTTGTGGGCTTCACCTCGTTTCACTCCCCACTCAGGTACATTCCTTCAGTCTTCTCCTTCACTATTTCATTCTTAATGAAAGCGTCAGTGATTCTCTTCTTGTTCATTTTCTGGTAAATTTGCGTAAGAAAATTTCTTCTTCCATGCGATAAACATTTGCAGTTTCACGAAAAAAAGAAAGTCGAAAAAGCATCTGGGTTTCGTTTCTAGACCTAACATTTCTTCTTCTTTTCGCCCATTTGCGTTAAGAATTAATATCTCGAATAATGATCGGTGTGTTTTTCAAATGCGATTAAAATGCTTGGTGTTTAATTGCAATGCTATTGCTACGTAGGTGTCTGATATTTAATTTGGACTTATTTGCATTAAGTGAGCGAGCTAACAGTAATTTCATTTTTACAAGTCAGTTTCAGTAAAACTTATGAAAAATTGAATTTAAAACCTGTATTTAATTTTCTCGTACTTGTGACTAGTTTTTCTCTGAAAAATTTGATTACCGAAGTTCATATATCTTAAATTGAAATGATTGTTGCCACCTGACCCATTTACCATAGGGAGGGCATAATCTAATGAAATGATTGTAAGAAGTTCCACCACTCAACAATTATTCATGGTTTTCTGAGAAGCTTATCTTCCCACTATCGAGATGCTATCTATTTTTGTAAACTTACATTAGTATAATCGATGTACTGATATAGCTATAAATCTTCTTTTAGATTATCCTTATATCCAAAAAATGACTGTGAGGTTCTGATATTCTGGTGCTTTGGCTTGTTTTGGCGCCTGCTGTCATTTACCAGCACAACTCTGTTAAATTTCCTTTGTATCTGATATTATTCATATTTCAAATTTATGTTTATTGTTTTCTCTCGCCTATCTGTTCATTCTCCTGTTTTTGAAAACTAGAAACATAAATGAACCCATGGGTATGCGTGCATTAGAAATACACACAATGCCATATACAAACGCTTAGATGGTTTTCTGAGAAAACATGTTGATTCATCTTGATCCTAGGATATCAAGATATCATCATGCATCAATTTTTTTGTCTCAAACAAGTGATAATGCCAACTTTGTTCTATTTCATATGCTCTAACAATGGTCCTTGCGAGTTTTCAGCTGTTAGATGAGGCACACTAATATTTGCTTCAGTACTTAACAATTACTTTCTTCCTTTAGATCTCAAAAGTGTTATTGAAGTATAATTGGCATGGAAGTCTGCGGTCAAAACGGATTCAAGTGTGATGAAGAAAAGGCATTAAGTAGCTTGCTTGACGCCTTTGGATCAGCATTTTCTCTTGAAGAAATAGCTTCTGCATATTGTAAGGCCAATCGGGATACAAACCTGGCTGGTGAAATATTGTTTGACATGAAGAGGAGCCCCTCAACCTCAACAACCAATTCACCTAATGCTGATGCTGTGGTTGAAGCATATGCAGAATCATCAGATAGTTTTGCCTCTGAAAATTCCTTTCTAGAAAGATATCCGAAGCCCAAGGTTCACCCAGTTTCAGTTGGCACTGTTTCAAGCAGGCTTGCTAAGGATTATGTAAGATCCATGCCATCAGCGAATAGGTCTTATCATGGAACAACTAAGCCATTGAAGTTGGATGCAAATTTGCTGACAATGTCTGAAATCTGGGCTGAGAAATGTGAGCCAAATATTTCAAACCATAATCAGCTTCAACAGGACATGGAAGATTTCTTATTTAAAATGCTTGGAGATGGTTTTCAGCTTGACAGAGAGAAAATACGGGAAGTTCTGGGTATATAACTTTTGAGAATTTTGCCTCTAATGTCAAAGCTTATATTATTTTTCTTTTTGTCATTGGCTTTGTCTACGCATTACATGGCATGCTACCTTTTTCATATAATAGACCCTGGTTTTCGTTTCACCCATTCTTTTCCATCATAGAAATTTCAAATTGTTACTTAATCATCTTTATGATTCAATTAATCTGGTAACTGAGTTTTCTTTTTAAATAATTATTCATTGGCTTTCAATGATTTTTCATATTCTCTTCGCACTTTTAAGAAAATGTTCCCATCTTTTACGGTTTACTCTATTAAGGATGATAATTGAGGAAGGTATTTTCCATTTTTTTTCAAAGTTGAGAGGATCTTTGCTAATGGCTCGAAGTTGAAGGGGGTTTTTGCATTTTCTTTTATTTACATTATGTTATCAAGAATGATGAGATGTTTATTCTGTGAAGATGTCAAAAGTTAAACTATTTGATCTTGGCAAACATGTTTTGTCACTTTACATTCAAGTGGTCCGTTGATATGTATATGGCATACAAAAATATCATGCCCCAAAAGAAAAGTGGGCACAATAATTATCCTTTATTCTTCTATTATTTTAATTTGTTGCTATAATATCTTGGTGGTAAAAGCTAATCTGCATCATTTGCGAAACATGCAGATAATTGCGGGTATGATATGAAAAAGGTAAATAAAAATTGCCTTATGCGTTTTTCGCTTTCCTTATATTGAGCTACTTTTTACTATTGATGTTATTGTCATTTGTATGTTGATACCTATTATCTTGTTTAGGGTTTAGATCACCCAAACTTGACAATGACTCGTTCTACTGCCTGGTGATCTTTTCTGGGATATGTATATCCTACTTGAGAGTTTCTTATTCTTTGTATATTGTTTAAATTGCTTGGTCATTATCTCATGTCCAAAAGGGTGTGAACTCTCATGCATTCACTTTCCTCATTGTTTTTAGTTTCAACTGTCAGTTTTCATTTGATGTCATTGTTAAGTAAGACCACTAATGTCAATATTATATATATTTTAAATCATCCAGAGCATGGATAAGTTGATGGATGAATCAATTTTAACATTTGACAAGGAAGCACGTGTCGTTGGCGAATCTTCTACAAGGGTAAGTATGAATATCAAGATTATCTTAAATTGAAGCTCATTAAGTTTTTAGTTTTTCTTGTGCCGCTCACAAATGTCTACTGGAAGTTATTGCCTGTAAACTGAAGTATGTGATATTTAAAATGAAAAAGGGTGTCAATTTGTCTATTTCTGCTGGTTACTGAACTTAAATCCGAGGAAACATGAAGGAAAAAACGAATTTTTTTTTTTTTGGGGAAATGCAATTCCCCCCAATAAAGTCAAATTGAATCAATAAAGATCCAAGCTGAACATGACTTCATCCCTCGACCACATGAAATTGGTGAGGGTGCAAGTGCAATTGCAACTGACAGCAGATACCCCGCTAGGACATAATTCGGGACACTTCTCTGTGCATGCCTACTGAATATAATATGTTATTAGTTATGTGTTGGCTTACTCCTGTTCTTGATTTTGAAAGAGGAAGTAAATATCTTTTGATGAAGTAGATTTAATTGTATGTCCTGTTCTTGCTATGTGGTTTTTTTAATCTAACTGTGCTTTCACAGTCGACAGATAGGAAACCAAAATCTGAAGTACCTTCATATGAAAGAAAGTCACAGAATGTAGATTATCTGGGGTATGCTCTAGCTTTCCACTTTCTTTCCTTTCTTGGATCTGTTAATATCTACGACATCTGTGACAATCATGGTCACTGTTAAAGAAAAGAGAGAGTCTACTTTATCTTTTGCTTTAATTGGCCTTGTTTCTATAATGGGTCGAACAAACATTTTCTATCTCAGTTTGTTTTCTCTTTGTTTATTTGGTAATAGAAGCATAACTTCAAACAAAGGAGTTGATTTACATTCTCAAAGCAATGGTAGAGAAAAGCTTCAGAAAGAACTCTTGACTTCTTTATTTCAAGTTCGTGAGCATTCTGAAGAGTCTCCTAAAAAAGTAATGAAGGATGTGAAAAAGTTTCCACCATACAGAAAAGTGGTAAGTGAACCTCTTGAAGACTCCCCGGAAGAATTCAAGATTGACACAAATTTCTCGCGACAAGAAGACATAGGTACATATTTTTTTCCCCCTCAATCTTCATGTTCTTTTTCTCTTTGCTGCAAAACTTATTTCTTGCAAATTTGGTTATTAAAAAGCCACTCCCTAGTGACATTACTTTTGTAGAAGCACGTTTGTATTGACATTAGGTTGCTATTGTAATAGAAATATTAATTATTTGATAGAAAGTGATAGTAGAACCCTTTTCTCCAATCTGAGAAAGTATTCAAGATGCTATTTATGAAGTCAAAAAGTATCCTTGAATTAACAAGCCAGTGATTGCAATCAACTTGAGTTTGATGCACAAAAATTATTGACTTGGTAGAATGCCTATGTTAATGTTTGCAGCATTTATTTTCTGTGTCATGTCAATTGCTATAATTTAAATCACAATTATTTTATAGAAATTTAAATATGGAAACCAGTTTAAATTCTGTTGTCTCTCTTGGGATAAAAGTGAAAATCCAGACATCAGGAAATGTTCATTATTTTTCCACAATCCATTATCCTTGTGCATGACCTTTATATTGTGGTCAATTTATGAATTTCTTGAATTATTCAAGGCAACCTTTTGAAGCCTTCTTTGGCCATATAAAGATTACATAACTTGCTCCCCATTCCTAAGCCTGAGAATGATTCCATTGCTAATAGGCAATTTATATGCTGTCCCCACTGTGGGCCAAGTTTTGGAACTGTGCCGCTGCTTGTGATTGGAAGAATTGATTGTTTCATTCCAAGAAACAGACTCCATTACCATAAGTTGTTTCTTTAGTTTAATGTTACATAACATGGATAATTTATTTTGTCCCACGTTCAATTTTTCTTGTACAAAATATGATCTGTGTTTACCAGATCCAGAAGATGAGGAAGAGTACCAGAATCTCCGTAAAGCTGTGAAGGAGTACCGAGCAGCAATGATTGAATATCATAGAGCAGTATGTTCAATTCTTTGTTTCTGTAATAGGATTTTTTTTTTTTTTTTGGTCTCACAATGAAGCGATTGTATCCAACCTTTTGGGCCTTTTCTTGAGTCTAAAGTAGACTTGTTGATTACTTGTCAGGCTGTTGATGCATTTGTGCATGGGGAACATGACAAAGCAAAGAAACTTTTAGATGAGGTAAAAAAATCAGGCCAATGCCAAAGCATAAGTTCCATTGTGACATGGAAGACAAAGCTTCTTTTTTTAAAAAAAAAAAAATTATGGCTTAATATTTTTCATCATAATATTTAAGTCGAAGATATATTGGGTTATTATCATCATATCTCTGAAATGATTGTTCAAGGCAATGTACAATTTCTATAATACGCCATAGTTGCTTAAAATGCATTATTTTAATAATGTATAATGATGACAGGGACAAGTTTATCTCTCAAAGGCGGGCGAAGCAGATGAAGAATCTAGTAAAATGATTGTTGAAACTAAGTTAGTGTCTTCTATTTTAAAATACCCTTTGCCTGCTCATTGCATTCTCTTCTACTATTGTTAAGGGGATTGGCATGAAAATATTTCTCTTACTATATTTATTGGCAGGAAGGAGGAGTCACAAGAACTTGTGGTTGACTTACATGATTATAGTGCAAGGGAGGTTATACGTTCATTAAAGTGTCATCTGTCTAGTCTATCTGGTATTCCATGTGAGTTATGATTATGACTGTGATCTACTGATTTGATGTAGTCTTCTGGTCCTTTTTAATCTTCTACTCTTTTTCTTTCATATTTTGGGGGAATATTTGCTTATCTCTAGCAGCACTCGAGCACCTCAAGGTTATCATTGATGAAAGTAATCAAAATGTCACTCAAAGTTCTCGAAGTCAAAAAAGAAAAAGACGGGTAAGATAAGCTGATTTCGTGTAATTATGGTAGAAAACCTTTTAAGTTGTATGGATGATAACTGTGATATTTATTAATAATCATTATTGATGCTAAATTTTATTTTTCCTTTTTTTAAGAAAAAACTATTCCCCTTGCTTCTTTAGTTTAATGGCTGCATATATGTTGGTCATCCTAAGTAGCTCATGTTTTTGTTTTCCTATGCATGATTAAAGTGAAGTCAAGTCAGATGAACCTATATGGATCTTATCTGGGCCTATCATGCTCCTTTTCAGAGACAAAGGAAAAGCTCAAACCCTCTCATACACACAATTCCTTTATCTTAAAAGAATTGGGGAATATCTCAGCTTGAGTTGCTATTATGATTTGACAAAGGAAAAGCTCAAACCCTCTCATAACCACCATAGTTTAAAAGAATTGGGGAATATCTAAGCTTGAGTTGCTATTATGATTAATTAATAAGAATTCAGAACTGATAAAAATAAAAAAATCTGACTAGTTTACTGTTTTCCGATTTTCTAAGCTTTATTTCCTAGTACTGCGTTTGATATTATCCAGTACCCACTTAAGTTGTTCAGGTTAATGATTAAATTTGTTGTAATTTCTCTTATGCCCTCTCAAACTAAAAGATTGAAATCTTGATCATTTGGTGACAGATGCATTAGCATCGCATTGATTGCTTTTGGCTTGAAAGCGCAAATTATTAAATAAATATCAATAAATAGTTTGATTAAAATATTTATCAGCAATTGCTTCTTGCACAATTAATCACTCACTGTTCTTATAATTTGGACAGATCACGGAGATGTTAGAAAAGGAGTCTATAAATTGGATTGAAGGTGACACTGTGGGTACAATCTTGATCAGCTTGGATAAATTAGACCTGAAACGCTGAGGTATCTCCAAATATATCAAGCTTATTGGAATCAAGCCATTAAGTGCTAGTTAGAGTAATTGGAGCATGAGGCAAAGGATGAAGTTTGGATTTTCTCATTTTAGGGAGGGTTTTGGTCATTTCGCCTACTGTTGTTGTCTGAAGTATTTGCAATGAACCTTTTGAAGCATGTAATATTTATGATTGTGAACAATTTCACCTTCCCTTTTCATGTTATATATTATCAAGTACTCTGCATCAAAATAAACTCTCTATATATGCTCAGTACGAGGAATATTGCCAACAATTTCATCTTCCCTCTTGTTCTAGGGTTTTAGGAGTTACACTCCCATCAAAGAGGAAACTTGATAGCCTAATTCCCTCTTACTCTACATGGTCAGTACGAGGAATCTTTTCCTGCTTATTTGTCGGTCTCTTTGCCCCTTTACTTTCTCCCTTCTCACTTCTCTCCATTTTAACGTGGAGAAGTGAATGTGTGGAGTTTAGAAACATGTTTACGTGCTTGAGCTTTTCACATTCAACACAAAAAGTAAAAGGTCTGTTTTAATCAAGGTTATTAAATCCGGACCGGTCAGAGAATCAGTCGGGGTATTGGGTTAAGGGTTAGTGGGTCATACCAGAGTTAAACCGGAACTAACCTGGGACCAAACCGGTGGGAAAATGAAAATTTTAGGCTTATTAATATGAAATTATAAAAAAAATAAAAAAAAAATCGATTTTATAATTTTTTTTTTTAAACAGGTAGACCGGTTCACTACCCGGACCGGACCGGTTTCCTGCCCGGGTCGCCGGTTTCCGGGCCGGACCGGCCGGTCTGGGTTTAATAACCATGGTTTTAATTAGCATTTGAAAAGCACATTCATGCAAGTCGAGACAAGACTTCTTTTATATATTTTTACCCCATATACTGTTAATTACATTAGAAAAACGGCTGCTACCATTAATCCAAATAAGCACTAAGGTGACAAGTCATCTAATAATAAGAGACGCACTTTACAACATTTAGATAACTGACTTATAAATAGAGTCGGTAATAGGGGCCCAACCCGCGAGCCCGCAGGTTAGGACAGGGTTAGGGTTAGGAAAATTCCAACCCGCAAAAATGCGGGCCACACAGGTCTGCACCACATGGCCCGCGGGTTGATGTGGGCCAACCCACAATTTTTTATATATATATATATAATAATCTCACAAAACTTATAAATTGTCTCTTCCCATTTTAGTACCTCTCAATCCAAATAAAAAAAATATTAACATTTTCACTTTTTTAAACAAAATTATTATATATTGGTTGTTTGAAGATAATTTTATGTTTTTTTGTGTATAAACTTAGATAGATTTGATAACTTTATCTCTTAAATTATAGATTATATTTTTAAATGTTTATAAGAGGAATAATTGATACTAGGAAGATAAATTTAATAACTCACATATGTGTATATCGTATTTTCAGTTGTCTTTAAAAAATATAAAAAATATTTTTTTTAAAAAAATGCAGACCCGCAACCTGTACAGGTTAGAGTTGGCATTTTATTGGCCCACATCGTGCGGCTCGCAGGTTGGTGTGGGCCACGTTTTACCGGTCTACTTACAAATAAGGCAATGAGTATGGCAGCAATATCAATAATTCAAGGCTTATTACATCGAAACTTACCTCCAAAAAACTAAAGGGGATAAGCACGGTATTCTCGTCTCCCATTCCCTAACTCAATTGTGACTCGTTTGGATTAACTTATGGAAGCTCCATAAGTGCTTATAAAGTGTGATTCACAAAATACGAAATAACTTTTACGGTTTACGAGGTTACTTTTACGATCTACGAGGTAAATATGTGGAGGAGATTTATCTCGATTTACGTAAATCAGACTTATAAAATAAGCATAAGCCCGATTATACATGGAGTTTCCAAACATGCCTATGTGTGTTCAACTTCCAACAAAGCCAGCTCCACAAGCAGCATACAGAGAATGCATTGATGCAAATAGAAAATTTCCAGTCGTGAAAAACTATGGTGAAGAAAGAAACTGTAACCCAGTCAAAGACCAGACCTAGTTCATTGTTAATTGGAGAATTTGATATTCTGAAATAACATTGTTTGAACTTCGAATGCAATGATGGTGGCCAGAGATTAAAGCAACTGGAAAATTGAGGTAAGTTTTGAAGTCTACGGCTTCCTCATATCAAGAATTTCTTTCGTTTTTTCGTCTTCATCAATGTTATCTTTCTTCATACGATCCAAAAGCCCATCTACTTCTTTTCCATGTCTTACATAAGCCTTGATGAGGGCGTTGTACATTCTTCTGTTTACTGGGACAAGATTTCTCAGGGAGCCCACCAAAGCTTCTACTTCTTCAACACTTCCGTTATCACCAAGCCAACTAACTATGCCCGAGAACACCCTAGGATTCGGCTTCCATCCTTTATTTTCAGCCTGTAGGGCTGCTTTAAAGCAATCAAATGCTTTCTCCATCTCACCCTTACGAAGGTATCCACCTGCCACTTCAGTCCAACTGTTTGACATGGCCGCCTTCCCCCTCTTTTGTAAGGTTTTCAGAATGCTTTCGGCTTTCTCGTGCAAACCTTTTTGTGAGTATCCAGTGATGACAACATCCGGGATGTGAGGATCATAACAATTTCCAGAGGACTCCCATTCCTTGAATAATTTCTCAGCTTCATCCAGCTCACCAAGCCTTACCAGAGATTCTAACATGGTGCTGAAATCTCTGTTTATGCACCTCTTGCAATCAATCTTCTCCCGTTCCCATAATCTGATGACCTCAGTCTTGTCTCCAAGGCGAGCATAAAGAGAAATAAGAAAATTGTAACCAAGGCCATCCTTCTTATCTAGCCGCTCCTCCGCTTTCTTAAGGGCATCAACTGCCTTACTCTTAAGTCCTGCTTTTATATAGAAATCAGCCACAACAGCGTAAGTGTTCCAGTCCATGACAATGTGAGATTGGTTTTCCATCTCTTTTAGTGTTCTTTCAATTCCATCAATATCAGACCTCGCACCAAAAGCATTGATACAGATTCTGTAGGAGAAGTTGTCAGGCAAAACATTGTTCTTTTTCATCTCGATTAGCACTTCAGGGACCTTCTCAGGCTGACCAATGTTGGTGTATAGACACATAATATCATTGTAACTTAGAGGTGATGAAGCAATCCCCAACTCCTTCATTTTCTGCACATGGGAGAGGGCTTTCTCAGTTTGGCGCTGCCGTGTATAGCAATTCAAGAGAGCACCATACGTCTTATTATTTTTATCTTCTTCTTTCAAGCTATTAAAATAGCCTTCAGCAGAAGTATATCCATGAACTTTGCCCATCAGATCCAAATGCACAGCATGTTCAGTGGGTGAAAATATGCATACACCATTCTTATTCATCCACTCAGATACCTGCCCCATCAAGTAGCACAATTTAAGGATAGATACAAGTAAACAATGAAAATTTTGAACAGGTCTAAACACAACGATTTCACATAAAACCATGTTAGTTGCATATCATGTTCCATACAAAACTCTCCATATCAACCGTTATGCGACTCTTCTCAACTCCTCATTCATCATAATTCACAATTCTGTACCATTTGTGACCAAAGACATTGTACATTTGTAAAAAAATAAAACCAATTCCTAATGCTCTAAGTTTACATACAGGAGTTATCAATTAATAGAATCCTTAAAAAGGTTGTCCTAACTAATAACACAACCAACCAAAACTAGTCCATGCGCATCATTTCTGAAACGACCATTAGATTATTGCGAGTGTTCCATGGGTACAGAAATTAAGTCCACAAATATTCACACCGCCAGCACAAATATAATCTTCGCTTTATGCTATTCTTGGAAATTAGCCAAAAATTAGTACTGTGCGCAGACTTTGAAAGGTGTTAGAGGACCTCTAGGGCTTGGGTGAACCTCCTGCGCTTGCGAAGATCTCGAACAATGCGCTGAAGCTCGGCGACGCGGATCTTGTTCCCCTTATAGACCCAATCCTCGAGCTCAGGTACCACGCTGGTGCTGGGGCTCCCAAGTGGACTGATTTTATTGTAGAGGGAGGGTTTCCTAGTCCTACTCGTGTAGTAGGATCTACTCGCAATCGAACTTTGCATCGCGAATCTGCTAAAGAGCTTCGATTCCATGGCTAGCGTTGCTGATACTTTGACAGTTTACCAGTTTAGTAGACTCCACTAGAACTGGACACGGAAATGATCGCCATGAGAGACAGTTTTTTACTTTTTTTCTTCAACTGGTTTAGGGTTTAAGAATGGGCCTGAATCGGTTTTTTATTGGGCTCATAATTGTAAATAAGCTTACGAGTTCAGTTTATTACCGTAGATCGGCCTACAAATCTTGGGCCTAAAAGTAGTCATTTTGTGGGCCTGAACCAGATTTTTAAGGACTTGTAGTGATCGAGATGTCTGGCCCAAAAAATACTACCTCCGTCCCAAAATATAAGATACAGTTGCCTTTTTTTAAAATATTAAAAAAAATTAATTAAATTACTTTAAAGTATTTACGTTATCATTTTTTTAAAAGTATTTTTCCTAACTTATAAACTAATATATAATCTGATGATACACAATATATGATATGATTAAGTAACTTATTTAATTTTATTAATCTATCTAAAAAAATTTAACTAAGTTTTATATTTAAAACCACGGTAGTATATAGTAAACCGGATTTTTCTTGAGTTATTATTGAGTAAATTAATGGGGGTAGTGCACTTGTATTAGTACAAGATTAGTGCCCGGACAAGATTGTCTCTGACAAAAAGTTAGATATGCTAAGAGAAAAAACAAGAAGAGAAACAAAGTTATCATGATTATTATATTTAAAATCTTGTTAGTATAAGATTAATCCCCCAATAAGATTGACTTTAATAAAAGGATATATGTACTAAAGTAAAAGAGAGAGAGAGAAACACAGTTATCATTATTATTATATTTAAAAATTGTTTAGGGCAGGTCAAATTATGCATGATCACTTCTTTTTTTAACGGAATTATGTATTACGTTTTGCGCTTTGATTATGTATAGATGCTTTCTCATACCTTTAAGCTTTTTTTAATGAATTATATAAATAACCACTGATATTTAATGTGTTTGTCGTTTCATATATGAGAATATCATAACAAATAAAATGAACATTAGAATAAATGGCTGCAGAGATCATTCTGACAAACTTAAAAGTTTATTGGAGTTTTTTTTTTTGGGTCAAATTTTAAAGGTGAAAAGAGTTATATGTGTGTTCAAATTTGAGGAAAAATTTGTATAATATAGCCTTTAAAATACCATATATCTTACATGACACTTCCTGTTTGATATAAATATTTAATTTCATGGAAATCTTATAATAATAGATCTGGTTTGCTCTAGAGGGACATACAGTGATGACTTGATGTTACAATAACATGACATACAATTATTTTGATTTAGAGGAATAAAAACTAATAACATGATGATATAAGTAAGATTGAACCCGTGACCTCTTATTTACAAGAGAGTTTTCTTACTACTAAATTACAGGACGATTAACACCACATACAGTGTTGTGTGTGGTTCTAAAATGTGAATGAAGGATAAAGTGGTAACTTTATTCTGGGGAGGCGCCCATATATTGAGAGACACAATGCAACAACCTGGTTTGTAATTGTTTGAAGTGAGCGAGTTGTGATTGCAAGTGCTGGTTCTGCTTCTTCAGGTCTTGGTTCTGCTGTAGCAAAAATTCATTATCAAGATTATGATTATGATTATTGGTTTCTTCATCAATGGCTGCGTTTTCTTCAGAACAAGACTTCAAGTATGAAGGGAAAACACTTGGCTCACACTTCTTCCTCGTTATCTCCGCCAGCAACTTCTTGTTACCTCTCTGAAATTTCTCCTGCTTGAATTCCCATCTCTTTGATGACACTTTCTTGAATCCCTAAATCATCAACTAACATGTATAACCAACTCAATCTTCATATCCATATGCACATAACTTTCATATCAGAATTATCATTCTCACTTATTTTATAAGTCACTTTCAATATGTTTAGATCAAATTGAGAAAAATCTCAAAACTCATTAACTCTGTATTTAATGAGTTTTAATCTCTGTCTTTATTAAATATAACATGCTTTAATCATTAAATAACATACACCAGCATTTAATAAGCGAGTTAAAGGGTGACCAGAAATTAAAAACGGATGACATGCCTTATAATTTGGGGGGGGGGGGAATTATTCTTCCTCTACTATACCTATAAATAAAATGAAAGTGATATTATATCGAGAAATACTTACATATCTTAAGAGCTCCACTTTATCTGTATTCTGACTAATTAAAATATCAATAAGTCATTTTATTTTAATCATATATGACAGAAAAGTTATCTGAAAAAATTCAAATTTTACGATTTTAGGAATGATGGGAGGGAATTGCTTTTTTTTTTTAATTAAGAAGTTTATGTCTTTTAAAATTATAAAATTTGAATTTCTCCAAATAACCCATCTACCATGTAGGATTAAAATAAGATAAATTGTTATATTTTAATTAATCAAAATATAAATTAAGTAACACTCCTAGAGTATATAAGTATTTCTCTATTATATATGCTGGGATGAGTGGATGACTTTAGGCAAATTATATATGACATGGACTAATTTATTAAATGAGAAAAAAATAATAGATTGTGTTTTGATTGAGCTAAAAGTTTGGAGAGTAAATCGTACCAAGTCATAGTTAAAAAACTGAATTAGAAATAAATTAAAACTTGAAGTGCCATGTCCTAAGGAATAAAATAAAATATTTCATGAAACTAAAAGGGTGAAAAAGTACTGTTACAATTGCACGCGCATTGCTTTATTTCATTATACTAATAGTGCATCATTTTCAATAGATATATAACTTTCGGTAGCAAAAGTTGACCGAATGGTTTTTTTTTTTTTTGGGTGGCCAATGAAAAAGGATAACATTTTTATTGATGGAGAAATGAAATTTGTTGAGCACTACTTTTTTGTTAACAGATTAAATTAATTAATTGAAAAGTAAGAGGCAAGAATCCTACGCAAAATCATTTGACAAATACATTAAGATAACATAAAAGTCTAATTTTTTTTTCCAGCATCATAAAGGTCAAAATAAAACAATCAACATACATATATATATTTGAGTTACACATATATATTGAGTTAAGGTACAATTTTAATAATAAAGTTTTGTATGTCTGAGGGACATCTGACATAAATAAATTTTATAGAAGGGATAAAAATAATAATGAATAATTAAAAAGAGTGTAAATTTAATAGACTGTTAAATTTGATTTAATGTTGTTAAAGGGTTTTCTTCTTTTATAATTTAACGCCGTTAGGTTAAATTTAACGGTTTTGTTAAATTTATATCATTTTTAATTGTTCATTATTATTTTTTTCTTTTTTAAAACTTATTTATACTTGACACCCCTAGAATAAAATTTTATTGTTAAAATTACACATTAAACCAACGCACATATTGAGCCAAATGTGAAAGGCTACTATAGATTATGAGATGACAAATTAAACTACGATTATTATATATTTGACCAATGTGATGTATGTATCTTCATCGTTCTTAAAACGTAAATCTTCTTTCTTAATTCAAATATTTTGGGTCAGATCGCAAAATTCAAATATCACAAAATATAAAAAGCATCAATCGCTAAAAGTCAAAACCCCTTATTATTGACTTTTCCTTCGTATAAAAAAACCTTTTCACCAAAACAAAAAAGGTTATTGACATGTATAATTGGCAAATTATTCAAGGTAACCTCTTGATCAAAAAGAAGCTACTTAACCAAATTATTGAGCAACATCTCTAGATCAACAACTTATCAAAAGATCTAGTTGTTATAGGATGTTGTGTAATCTATATAACTAATCACACATAATGATGAGATAAGATTTATTGTTGTTTTGTTAATATTAATAATCACACAAAAAAATAATGAATCAGCCACGTAATTTTGAAATTCTATCACAAATTTCACCATCATTAAAACAATTAGCAACATAATTTTGTCACTAAACGGATAAACAACAAGAATTTCATCACGTAGCTCTAATTCACTGTTTTTTTTAATATAAAGTTTAGAAGTACATTATGCGTGCTAATATTCATGCAAATTCTCACATATATCCAAGCAAATATTTTGATTAATTCTTCACTTACCTATCATATGTATAATACTACTATAATATCGTATTATATAATACTGTATTCATGAAAATAAAGAAGACGTTACTTTTTCCTCTCTCTCTCTCTCTCTTATGGAGGCAAATGGGGAAGGAGAAACCTTCTCTTCCAGTCTTCTTGATAGTTTGAGAAAAATTACTACCAGATATTTAAAGTGAATTGAAGAATATTGTACATGCAAAAATAATAATATTAACAATAACAACCCTCATTTTTATGATTAATAATATAACATAACAAGTATGTGTGTGTATGTGTAAAATATATTGTATAAGTTAAAAATGGAGTCATGGGACCTATATATACCGTATCCAACCAGGTCTAATGAGATAAAACATGTTGTTATATTAATATTATATATTTTAAAATAAAAATCAATATAAAATATAATATAAAAAAAACTCTTGCCCGCATGAGACGCCAATCATGAACTATAAACCCGTGACTCATCCCTCATCCTTAAACTTGTTATAGTAAATATAGGAACTTAAGTTATCATATTATAACCAAATAATTCATCAGATCTAATATGAGACACACATATGTTCTTAGTCCATAACTAACAAATGCAAGGAATAATCTAAGAAGAAGTTGTTTCAAGTCATTATCTCACTTGATGAAATCGTTTACATGGATCACACCAATAATGTAGACGAATAAAAATAGAGGAAAGACTTACGTAGGTGTTTAATTGGCGGATGAAGCTGGAGAAGTTGTTGTGCTTGAAGTATCTTGGCAATATGAGTTCTGAGAATTCTGCAGGACGCCACACTACAAAACCATCTCCTTCCTCATTCCATGATACTATTACTGATATCTTCCTTTCTTCTTCTTCTTCTTCTTCCTCGCCTTCGGCTGCTCCGCCTTCTTCCACCAAATCATACGTCTTCAACAGAAATGGTGCCACACACCGTCGGCCGCCGGAGACCATGGTGGCCGCCACGGCTGTGTTATTGTCGAGCCTCTTCGGCTCCGCTAATCTTTCAGCCATGTTTGGAATATGGAGGATATAATACATCCACATGAACACACACCTCTCTTCATTTGTGTTGCCCAAACAGGTCCTTGTGTTCCATGTTTTTGCTTATATATATATATATAATACCACGTTTCAAGTGTTCTTTCTCGGTGGTAGATGGGTAACTACTAGCTAACTAGTGCCGTGTATGGTGGGGCTGTTTTTTCTTTTTCTCTTGATTTCTTTAATTCTTTTTTTTTTAATGTTTATATTATGTTCATATCAATAGAAGCAACCATGTTTATGAACGATCAGATACCCACATGTGTAGTCCTTTGAAAAATCATTTTTATAGCTCATTTGGATTAGCTTATGAAAACTCTACAAGTGCTTATAAATCGTGATTCACAGAATAAGAAGTAACTTTTACGGTTTACGAGGTTGCTTTTACGATCTATGAAATAAATATGTGGAGGAAATTTATCTCGATTTACGTAAATCGGGCTTATAAAATAAGCCCGATTATACATGGAGTTTCCAAACATGCCTTAATGTATCAACTGAAAAATTGTTTTTATTATGTATTTTTGTTCTTTTTAAAATTTAAAAGATTATAAACTTATTAAAAACGATGCGTCTGTTGAAAATATATAAGCTCTACATTGTTAAATAATCCAAATGTTATTAAAAAAATACTAGTATATGCACTAATCAGTTGCTTTGAGAAGAGATTATGTTTTCTTTTGAGCCTGTTTGGGAACTCGGTGGAGAAGTGACTTTTTTTTTAATGGGATTTTTACAGAAGCCCAATTGAAAAAAAGCTAAATTGGAAATGTGATTTGTGTTTGGATTGACGGTGGGAGAAGTGATTTTTTTTTAACCTTGAACCTGTTTGGATTAATGTTTGAAAAACCCGTTTAGATAGGAAATGACTAAAAAAGGTATAAACCTTGTTGGATACTACATATATATTGTTATAATTGATGTTGAAAAATATAAATATATTTTTTTAAAATAAAAAATTTAATGAAAAAGTTCAAAAGCCCATTGATAGAAGCTCAAAAGTTAAAAAAATGAGCTTAAGGAAAAAAGCCCTTTTTTATTAAAAGCCCATTATAAACTAATGATTTTTCAAACACTTATCATATGTTCTAATGAGCTTCTAATATTTAAATGAGCTTTTTTTCTTATCTAATGTATTTCTAATATTAAAGGTGGGATTGTGATATTTATCGTATTTTTATGTTAGTCAGAATTAGGAAGTTTCTTGAGTTTGCCATGTGACAGTTTGTCTTCAACGTGTTTGACCTTTGAATAAAGACCATAAAAATAGTTTCTGGGCATGTTGCTTAAGATTTATTATTCTCAATATTTCGTTAAAAAATAAATATCACAATATTATTCTCGTTTTTAAATTTATTATTAAAATTTAATGATAGGAGGTTCATATATATAATTTTAGTCGTATGACAATAAGGACTGAATAGCAAAAGCTCTGTTTTTAATTGGATTTATTTTATAAGCCCGATTTACGTAAATCGAGATAAATCTCCTCCACATATTTACCTCATTGACCGTAAAAGTAACCTCGTAAATTGTAAAAGTTACTTCGTATTCCATGAATCATGATTTATAAACACTTATAGAACTTCCATAAATTAATCCAAACGAGCTTTTAAGTCTACACGTAAGTTGGATCTATAACAAGTTAATTTATTATAACATACAAGTTATATATATACATCGAGATATCTAAATATGGATCCACACACACACAACAGCTTCATCAAGTTTAGTTTTTTTATTCAATTATTCAGAGAAACCAAGAAAAAGTACTACTATCTTTTAATAAATTATTTATAAGCGACTTAGGCAGCCGTTTTAGACCAAAAAGAAAAATTATATCAACAGTTCACTTTTTTTTTAGAAAAAATGACAAAATGATAATATCAACGCTCCTTAAAAGGTTCCAAAAGATAGAGGACAACAGCTAGCAGAAGAAACAGATAAAAACAATATATGGAGAAGCTAAAGTAATACATAGTTTAGAGAAAAACTGAAATAAAGTTCTAATATCAACAGTTCACGTGCTGAACCCTAGTAAAAAAAATTTAGATAATTGTTTGATTTCATTATTATTTGTATACATCACCACATAGACCTAATATTATGGGTTATTAATTTCACTGGTTTGTCTCGTTAATCACATGCGTTACCGGCCGTACCAAACTCAAAAGAACCTTGGCTTTATGTCTGTTTGACTCCCAAAAAAATAACTATTACAAATTTAACATATAATCCATATAAAAAGTCATTTTCATGAACTTGTTTGGTGATGAAATTGCATGTTCATCTAAAAATAATTCTTTTTTTTTTATACTTTTTATACATATATACTTCTTCCAGTCCTTAATATAAGACGTGTTTAGATATTTAATCTTGATCCTAATTAAAAGACAAAATTTTCATATTTGCTAATTTTTTCTTAATTTATCTATGTTGATGCTACATCAACTACAATTAAGGAGGAGGAGAAAATGAGGAAATTAAGGAGGTGACTAGAGTGTTTTTAAAAATACATGTCATATTAACTAACTTAATATTTTCTTAATTTAATCAAATTAGGTAAATATGTCTTATATTAAAGATCGAATGAGTATTTAGATTAAGTTATTTTTTTATATTGAGAGGATTATATTGAACATTTTTTATTATATAAATCATTATTTGTTTTTTTTAATACGAGTCCTGCTAATTTGGAATTCGAGATGAAAATAAATAAAAGTTAGTCAAGTTTGTAAAAACATAACTCATTAGTTTAAATCCAGTTGTTAATATATAATGACCTTGACACTTTGTCGGTGCGCAATTTACAAATATTTTTATAAGCGATCTTTCAATCTTGGGGTATGCTCTATTCTTGATAGGGGCCAAGATCCAACTCAATTATTTACATTGAAAACAGTTCATTTAAAAGAAATAATCTCCTTGCTTAATATGTGCAGTCAAAATAAAAAGAATTTAAGGAAAAAATTATAAATTTAAAAGACATAATAAATTAATGTCTTATATTTATTATAAAATAATTAAAAAAACTCTCACGTTAAAAATTAGACCGGGTTAAGTAATCAAAGTTAGGGGAAGGGGCGCGAAGGACCCACATGGAAGGGTGTGGCAAAAGTGGTTTTGTTTGGTGTGGCACCATCATTATTGATTATAATTCATGAATAATTAATTATGTGATTAGTTTTGCTCTACCACATTCTATCCAATTTGTCGCCACCTCACCCACTCTTAATGCCATATTTTAGTTTTATATAATCGTCTCACTCATCACACTAATTCAAAGAAAAAGTTCCCATACTTCTTGAGCACCAATATAATAACGAGCTATTCATGATGCTTACTTGTTAGGAGCTGTGATAGCTTTTTTGAATCGGGCTTATTATATAAGCCCGATTCACGTAAATTGAGATAAATCTCCTCCACATATTTATCTCGTAGACCGTGAAAGCACTTCGTAGACCGTAAAAGCACCTCGTAGACCGTAAAAGCTACTTCGTAGATCGTAAAAGTTACCTCGTAGACCGTAAATTACAATTCATAAGCACTTATAAAATTTTCATAAGCTATTCCAAACAGCCTCTTAATCAACTCATAAAATGATAGACCACAAGAACCAAATCATAAAACTTTTATTAGATGATTACATGCTCTTTTAAGAATGAAAAAAAAAACAATAATGAACCAATCCATTTAAAGTTGATTAATAATTAAATCTAACCTTAAAAATTTTGAATGAGACTCAAATTATACTCTTTTTAGAGATAAATTTTTCTCTTAACTATTTGGTGAGGACTCCACATCACATACCCTTAATGTTTAGACTATAATTCTTTATATAGAATTTTTAGGGGTATATAGCAATTAGGTGGTAAACGCTAATCATCCTAACTAATTCAATATTCCATCATTATTTAACATATCTAATCACTTGTCAATGTCATGATTAAATTAATACGGCCTTTGGTTTATCTTGACGATCTTCATTCTACTAATTTATAAGTATGGATTCAATTCTTTATCGCTCAACAAAAAAGTTCCATATAAAAAAAAAAAGAAGAAGAAAAATCAGGTCAAAACAGTGTGCTTAACTCATGTTTATAAGTTTATGATATATACTGATAAATGGAGCAGATAATTAACAAAGCAAGATGAAAGTGGGCATAAGAAAAGAGAGGGAAGAGTATAGAGAAAGAAAGATAGGCAATGGGATCAAAGGGAAGTTGGTGGAAACATTGATTTGACTAATGTGATGTGCATACAGGTTAGGTGTTTACCTATAGTCTCAAGGCAATTCGCATCATTTATGTGTTTAGTTGACTCTTTGATTACAATATAAGTCACTATTTACTCAAATATTCTCATATCCCTTTTTGTATACCAAAATTGCCTGAATTATAAAGTGCCTGTTTTGTTTATTTAATAAGAGGTAATATAAAGAAATGTAATGTAATGTAATTGAATCTAATGTAATAATGATTATATGAAAGATAATACACACACATATATATGTGTGTGTTTAGTTGGATTACATCGAATATGAGAATATATGAGAATAATATAGTAAGAGATAAAATTATCCCTATCTACATATATGTATAAGGTACACGTTGGGTTCATGGTAATTTTTTCAATTTGTGTTTTTAATATTTAATGGTGGAAATATTATATAGTGTACATGTTGGATTCATAGTAATTTTTTAATATTTAATGGTAAAAATATTATGCAGCAGGTTGCGTTTATAATAATTTTTTAATATTTAATAGTGAGAATATCATTTAATGAGATATTTTAACATTTTTTTAATGATAGAATATTTTTTTTTTCATTTTTTAATGGGAGAATATGTTTTAAATTTGTATATTATTAATTAATTTTTTAATATTTAGTGGTTGTAATTATTTAATATTTA
The DNA here is from genome assembly GCA_037074505.1 of Albizia julibrissin. Taxonomy (NCBI): domain Eukaryota; kingdom Viridiplantae; phylum Streptophyta; class Magnoliopsida; order Fabales; family Fabaceae; genus Albizia; species Albizia julibrissin. Next base: position 41,060,043 of record CM073479.1, read on the forward strand.
GCAATATTTATGAGTAGGCACTTTGGTCAATTTAAAAATTATGATGTCAATAGTGTCTTTTTCGCTTGATTACAATATGTTTGTATCCTCATTCATTAGTTCTAACAATATAATCTTAATTATATCAAATGATGTAATCCAGATTACAAAATGTAATAATTTTTACTTTATATATGCCTAACCAAATATTGTAATCGATCTGTTACATCATAATTACATATAATCTTCTCCCATATAATCAAACCAAAATAACTAAATTTTTAGCTGCAAATGAATTTTGGCTCTAATGGCACCACCCTACCCTTCTTCTTATAGGGAGGGGTATGATAGGTGTGCTAAAAAAAATCTGAAAGTATAGTCTTAATTCCTTTTTTACATTTTGGAGGGTAGTGGATTGAATTAGTTACTAAATTTAGGATTAAGCTGCATATAGTATTTTAAAATATTTTTCTTAGCATCATTTAACTTTCTAGAGTATTTTTTTTATATTATCATTCAGTATCCGATTAGTATTTGTGATTATCTCTTTTAATATAAGTACCTTATTTGTAACTTAAACTTGAGATTCAAAAGGATATAACGTGGCTTTACAAAATCATAAAATTTAGGGTGCTCATTGTCACTAAAAAATACTTTAAGAAAAAAAATGTATTGAAATTTTAAAAATACTTGAGAGTATTAAATGTATTAAAAATAACTTTAAAATTTTGAGGGCTAGGAAGGAATGTTTTAGTGTGCTTAACTTTGAACCTACTTTTTCAATTACTATGTTTGAGCATCCCGAAGCATATTCGGTTGCTGTGGTGTAGTGGTTATCACGTCAGTCTTACACACTGAAGGTCCCCAGTTCGATCCTGGGCAGCAACATTAATCTTTCAGTCCTGTTTTTCTTTTTCTTTTTTTAACTTATTTTGGTTTGGGGCATTGGGCCTTTTCTCTTTCGGGTCCATTAACTTCCAAGGTCAATCAGACTTTTTGGTAATGGCATCTATTAAAATAAAAAATTATCAGCTGACAATAATTAGGTTTTGTGATATAAATTTGAATTTTTTAAAAAAGGGTCGATATTTGGAATTTTATAAATGAAAAAAAAAATCAGGAAGACTACTCCAATTAAACCTGGCAGTATTTAAGTCAACAGTATCAGATATTATATAGTTGTATATAAAATTTTGCATTTAATTGCTTATATTTCATTTTGCTTTTGCCAACTGAATTGCTTATATTTCTTTATTCTTGTTTCTTTACAATTCTCTCTAATGGCTTACTTTTACATCGATTATATAATAACAACCAGACTTATCTCACTGGATAGAGTTGGTTACCTTAACTGTAGAGGGTCATTGTAAAAAAAATAAAATAAAGACATTTCAAAATCAAACCCTACACAATTTTATGATGAAGACCAAAAATTGCCAAAATCTTTCCTTAGTCCAGGAGGGGCTGAAAGCATTGAAAACAAACGCAAAACTCGGACGAAAAACCCTACCCTAGTTGTTGGTATTATTTACCACTACGTTGCTTATTATAAATTCACCTATAGAAGAAATTTTTTATCCCAAGTATAAGTTCACATAGAAGCTATTATTACTAACTGTTTTCTAATCTTATCTTTATTTAATTTTTGTTAAAAAGAAAAAAGAGAAGATAAAGGAGAGAATAAATTTTTATGGGTATGGGGGGGGGGGTTTAGTTAACGTAAACTTGAAAAATTTTATCAGTTCAAAACATATTTAATGATTTAGTTGTGATTTCTTGATATATAAAAATTAGTTAAAATATACTTATTAGATTAAAGAAGAATGTGTTCCTAGATTCCATTCATGCAATATAAATTAACAGTACCAAAAATTATAAAATATTTGAAATAAATAATTACAAGGTGATGGTTTTTTTCACATGTGAGTTGTCTTTTATGGTTTATTAGGATAAAGGCATACTTCCGGGTCTAAAATACACTTACAAAAATATTTATAGATCGTCCATAAATAAGGTCCTCATATCAACAGGATTTAAATTCATAAAGTTATGAGTTAATATCTTTACCAACTAAACCAATCTTTATTAATATAAAGTGATAGTTGATATTATAAAATTGATAAATTAGCCTAATACCTTATAACCTAATGCCATGATAATTCACTTTTAAGTAGGATATCGCGTGAGTTGAATAACCTCAACTGGTTAGTGTCTTCTACTTTAATTTAAAAAAAATTGATAAAATAAAAACAATTGGAAATCATATATAATCCCGTATTCCAAGATGATGAAGACCAAATAATTGCCAAAATATTTCTTTAGTCCAAAGGCGACTTAACAGGTATTGAAAACCGAAAAAGCAACACTCAAATTTGGACCAAAAAGGTTCAATAATATTTGCTGGATTCCGTGCACCGAAATTTGAGTCATTTATGGGTTTAGTTGACTCTTTATTACAAACAATATAATCACTATTTACTTAAAAATTATCCTATCCATTCTTATATACCAAAATTGCCCGAATTATAAAGTCTAGCTGCCAATGAACTTTGGTTCAAATGGCACCACCCTACCCTTCTTCTTATAGGGAGGGATACGATAGGTGTGTTAACAAAAAATCAGAAAGTAATTTAGAATTAAGTTGTATACAGTATTTTGAAATATTTCTTAAGCATCATTCAACTCTTTAAATTTTTTTCATATTATCATCCAGTATCCAATTTAATTTTCTTGACTACCCCTCTCAATATAACTGTATTTTTTAGGAGTCGAACTCAAAATCTGAAGGGGTATAACGGGGCTTTATGAAATCATAAAATTTAGGGTGCTCATTGACATTAAGAAAATACTTTAAGGAAAAAATTTATTAAAATTTTAAAATAATGAGTATTACTGAAAAATACTTCAGAGTGTGAAATTTATTAAAAATAACTTTAAAATTGAGTGTTAGTAAGGATAGGATGCTTATTTTTGAGCCTATTTTATAATTTTTGGGCATTCGGAAGTAGATTTGGTTGCTGTGGTGTAGTGGTTATAACGTCAGTCTTACACACTGCAGGTCCCCAGTTCAATGCTGGGTAGAGTTAGGAATCAGGGCCGGCCCTTGAAGGGCTAGGGCCTAAAAGGGCCGATCCTACAAGGCCCGAGGTAAGAAAAATTACCGCTTTTTAAAGCCCGGCCCGAGAGCATGAGGGCCAGGGCCAACCCGCAGGGCCTGAAGCTATTTACACAATATTTAACTACACGTCTATACACCTCATGCAATAAAACAAATAATATTACTAATTCATATTCAAAGGTAAAAGATAGTATCCACAAATAATTCACAATCCGCACAAAAGTATAAGAAGGCAAGAAGTTAAATACTCTAAGCAACATGAGTATGACGACTATCATTTTTATCTTCTTCACCACTATCATCAATTTCAAGAAAATTTAATTGTGCTTCAATTTGAGTAGTAGGCTCTACTTGAGGGTAAAAATATCAAGAATTTATTCTCCAAAATCATGAATATATTCATAATCTTTATCTACAACAAAGAATAATCTAAAATGACAAATAACTCTATAAAAAACATAAAATACAAATAAATTAGTAAATTACCATCATATGTGAAACTTTAAAGTAAATAAGAAATATCTAACGTATTTTTCTTATAAAATAAGAAATATCTTTTATAATTTTTTTATTTTTATGATTCTTAATACAAAATATTCTTATGAAACTTAATTTTAAAAAAGATAATAACAACTAAATATTTTCAACATCATTAACAAAACATAAAAGATCAATAATATTATTATCATATAAATAATTTTAAAAAATAAAAAATATATCAGGGCCTAAAGGGCCGGCCCTTTTAGGCCCTACAGGGCTGGCCCTTTTAGGCCCGCGTTCACTTTTTAAACAAAATTCTTAAACCCGGCCCTTGTAAATTCAGGGTCTAAACGGGCCGGCCCGACGGGCTAGACCCATTTTCCCGGCTCTAATCCTGGGCAGCAACATTAATCTTTAGGCCATTTTTCTCTGTTTTGTCCCTTACTTATTTTGGTTTGGGGCTTTGGGCCTTTTCTCTTTCGGGTCCATTAATCTCCAAGGTCAATCAGAGTTTTTGGTAATGGCATCTATTAAAATAAAAAATTATCAGCTGACAATAATTAGGTTTTGTGATATAAATTTGAAATTTTTTAAAAAGGGTCAATATTTGGAATTTTATAAATGACCAAAAATTCAGGAGGACTACTTCAATTAAACCTGGCAGGATTTAAGTCAATAGTATCAGATATTATATAGTTGTATATAACAATTTGCATTTAATTGCTTATATTTATTTTTTTCCCCAACTGAATTGCTTATATTTCTTTATTCTTGTTTCTCTACAATTTTCTCTAATGGTTTACTTTTACATTGATTATATGCTTGTTTGGAATAGTGATGAGAGTATTCAAAAGTAACTTTTCAATCATGATTTATAATATATGAGGTAAGTATATGAAATGAGTATTATCTCAACTTATGTGTATAAGTACTTTTAGAGGTTTTAAAAACCATTTCAAACACACAACAGTTGAAGACCAAAAATTGCCAAAATCAGATGGAGTTGGTTACCTTAATTGTAGGGGTCATTGTAAAAAAAATAAAAAATAAAAAAAAATAAAGACGTTTTAAAATCAAACCCTACACAATTTTGTGATGAAGACCAAAAATTGCCAAAATCTTTCCTTAGTCCAGAACGCAAAACTTGGATGAAAAAAGTAGGCATATTATTGCTAAATTCCATTCCATGCACCAAACAGATCTAGCCTACCCTAGTTGTTGGTATTATTTACCACTACGTTGCTTATTATAAATTCACCTGTAGAAGAAATTTTTATCCTAAGTTCACATAGAAGCTATAACTAATTATTTTTCAATCTCACCTTTATTTAATTTTTGTTAGAAAGAAAAAGAGAAGATAAATGTGAGAATAATTGTGTGTGTGGGATTTTAATTAATGGTAAACTTGAAAATTTTCACCAGTTGAAGACATATTTAATAATTTAGTTGTCATTCCTTGATATATAACAATCAGTTAAAATAGACTTATAAGATTAAAGTAGCATGTGTGTTGCTAGATTCCATTCAAGCAATAAACATTAATAGTACCAAAAATTATAAAATATTTGAAAGAAATAATTACAAGGTGATGTTTTTTTTTTTACATGAAAGTTTAGGTAAGTTGGGTTTTGGGGCTCACTAAAATTAAAGTATGTCTCTGAGTTTAAAAAATATTTATAGAAATACTTACATATTATTCACAAATAAGGTTGATTATATTGGTGAGATTTAAACTTATAATCTTATAGTTATAAGTTAATCCTTTTATCAATTAAATCAATATTTATTAGTACAAGGCGATGGTTGATATTATAAAATTGATAAATTAATTTAATATTTTATACTTGATTTTTAAGTAGGATGTGGCGCGGGTTGGGCTTCCGCTTATAACCTTTTAATTCAAAAAAATTGATAAAATAAAAACAATTGGAAATCATCGACAATCCCATATTCCAAGATGATGAAGACCAAATAATTGCCAAAATCTTTCTTTAGTCCAAAAGCAACTTAACTTTTTTTTTTTTGGGCCAAAAAAAGCAACTTAACTTTGAAAACCGAAAAAGCAACACTCAAATTTGGACCAAAAAGGATTCATAATATTTGCTGGATTCCATGCACCTAACATTTCTGGGTCCTACCGGTTCCCTACCCTCTAGTCATCGCATCCATCCCCTAGTCCTAGACTCCTAGTTGGTGGATTGGACGGGTAAGTTAATAATGTTTTTTATAATATCACATAAATAATACCATTATGATACTTATTATCAGAGCTGGTAATATGGTTCTGCCCATTGGGTTTAGGCTAATCCACTGTGAGTTGAGATCATATGGATTGGGTCCAAAATGACCGCATTAATATGTGTTGACATTTAACCAACCCAACCCATAACCATTGGGTTGGTAGGTTGGCCCGCGAAGCCCATATTATTTTTTTAAAATTTTTTTAACACAATATACTAAAATTATTTTTTTTACAAACGTAAACCATAAAGAAATAAAAAATGTATTAAAAAATAAATTGTAATCACAAATCCACACATAACAAAAAAAAACATAAATCCAGAGGTGGAAGAGTATACTAAATTACGAATATCACGTCTTAACTCTCAAAGACTCAAACTGGGCAATTGGCAACAAGTCACAACCCCCAAAAAGCATCAATGGAATGGACAATAATAAATGACTCAGAAGGCTATGCAAATTGGATTGGGTCTTGTTTTGCCTTTGACCATTCACCCAATCTCCATTGTCCAATAGAAACTAGACAATAATTTAAAAAAAAATGGGCCAACCCACCAACCCGGTGGTCCAACCTGTCATGGGTTAGGATCATATGGATTTGGGCCCAAAAGAACCGCTCCTAAATGGTCTCAATTTTTTAGAATCCAAACCGTCCATATTACAGGTTGGGCGGGCTCGACCCGTGGTCCCAACCCATATTACCACCTCTACTTATTATAATGTCACCCAAATAATAATAGAGAAAAAAAAAGAAATTATTATTTAAATTTTAAAATCTTAAATAAATGATTTCTTATTAAAATGAGTTGTCAATTGCTATACTTTTAAAGTTTAAATGGTATTTTTTTTATCTTTTTCCCTACATAATAATGCTATTGGTACATTTTCTCTAAGATAAAATTAAAAAAAATCATTAATTAGTCGTAAGGTAAATTTATATTAAAGACCAGAGTAATACTCCCTACTTCTCCCTTTTATTATTAAATAAAATACAAATAGATTTTTTTGATCTTTTTATCCACATTCTCAATTTTTAATTGTCATGTTTATCAATTTCATCCACCACACCGTTTTCTTTGATTATCAAGAAAACCCTCCTTTGTTATACCAGCAGCTCTATGTGACCACCTTGTTTGGAAGATGCACCGGGCTAATACTAGCATAAAATTATTTGAACGTATGTTACTGCATAATATAAGTTTAGGACTAGAGGGAATATAAGTATCATTTACAAGTAACAATCAATAACCAAATATATAAGTTTAGTACAATAATACTGCATAATATCATCCTATATGTTACTGATGCATCAAACAAATGATGGCATAAATACTTATATCATGGATACTACATATAAATACTATCCCATGATGTTTATCACACCATGCCTAAAGCACAACCTTACAAGTTTATATCTTTACAAAATATACAAAAGAATCTCAAGCAGGGTGCTCAAAATACAATGAGACATAAAACAAAACAGCAAAAGAGGAAGATTGAGATTCTGTTCAATGACTTATCTGCTTGCATCACCTGCCTTCTCAGTCTCGGGCTGTTACTGCCCATCTGCTGATAAGAATTCGGGTACGCGTATAAATTTTCCGGGCTGCCAAACACCGTGGCATAAACCATCCCAGCCACAGGGTGGTGAAATCCTTGAGGTGTAAGAGTAGTGCTGAGATTCAGCACTTGTGATGAGGCATCCTCCACCCTTTGGTACAGAGGAGAGCTGAAATGTTGATGACTGTGATGAGGATAATGATAAGGATGATGCTGATGATGACCACCTTGAGATGATGATGATGATGCTGATGCTAACATCAGAGCTTGAGCGCCAAAAGCTCGTGGTCTTGGTGGTATCAAAATCTCACGCGATGCCTTTGTGTCTTGCTCGGGAGGAGCCGGGTTTTGGCCCCGGCCATATAGGGGGACCAAGGTAGTGGGACATATATCAGCCCTGCAGACTGGGCATTGTGGGTGCTCATCGGATGGAAGAGAAGCACTTTGGACATGGAGCCACTTGTAGATGCACGGCCAGCAATAGAGGTGACCACAGAGGGTGACCACAGGTTCAATAGCAAAGTCAAAGCAAATGTTGCAATCGAAACAACTATTGTGATTTCCAGTCTCTTTCGTCATGGAACTTGGAATGCTTTTCCATTCTTGTGAAATGTAGTGCTCAAAGGCCATGAATCCTGAACACAATTCTCACAACTATTACCAACAGTGCCCCACTTTAACCCTGGAATGCAGAATGGATTAAATCAGCATAATAGGCTAATTACATGTGATCAAATTTAGTTTAAGGTGAGGACAATGTTCATATTTACAGTTGATTAGAAGATAGCACCATCAGCACACAACAGGAAAGTAGAAATTCAGATTATAAGTAATAAAATGCAAGCAGAAGATGATAGATTGATTCTGAACTCTTAAGATATTGTGTGCCCCAGTATCACCATAGTGAAGCTATGAACAGTGCAACTCACTCCTCAAATTTCATGCAATGCGCATTGGCCACTTGGTTTTCAAGAAAACTATATTTTCCCATTGTCATTTAGTACCACTGATGAAACCAAGTAGAAAATTTGTAAATCTAAGGTTAAAATGCCAGCCTATATTAGGGACAAGTCATTAGCATCACTCTTTGGGAAGAGTTAAGTGAGAGTTGTGAAACATCATGTCTGAAATCAATAATACCTACCAGGTAGGTATGGATGATAGATATATTATGAAGCTTTCTGGTCCATTAGCAACCCTACAAGAACCACGTGTCTAAGAGGATGAAAAACAAGAGTCCGGATCTTAGATTAATAGCGACAGACAACAGCTAGAACATGGGTCATCTAAAACATAACACCATGACAGAGAAAGGAAAAGGGCCTCTAATTCTGAGAAATAAACCTAAATAAAAGCTTCTTACAGACATAATCAAAGGAATGCTTTTTCCAAATGTTTGAATATCAATAATTGAACAAGTTGTGAACAAATGAAGACAATCCGATTCAATGAAGTAGTAAGATGCTTACAAGCAATTCCATAAGAAACAAAGAAGAAAATCAGACTATCAGAGTCAGTCTTGATGTACAATGCAATCCAAGGTAGCTGTTAATTGAGTTGAAAATCTTCCTAGCCAAAAAAGGATTGATGATGGGTGACTGTGAAACATGACTTGCTCACAAGTACTAAAACATCACCATTAGTCATCAAATTAAGTAAAACTAATCATAAAACTAGAGATAGCTTACTAACTATGTCCCAAAAACTGAATTTTCTCTTCCTAATTAAGATAATCAGTAGAAGCAGCATATTAGCTGATTCAAAACATAATTCTGTCCAGGGAACCACATTAATGTTGACAAAGGTGCTCTACCAATCCTGGATTGATATCCAGTACAAATGTTTACAGTATGGATGTGTATTTGTCAAAACATTTCATTGCTGGGTGAGTTTCAGAACATACCAAAATGCACTATAATGAAAAGGCATCATTTTGCTTCATTTTCTTCATTATGAGCCCCTAACTTTCTACTGAGTTCTTTTTCCCCTTCAGAGCTGTTTTTCTTTCGTGTCTTCATCTATGAGCAAGTTGAACAAAGCTCGGATCTTCCTTTTGCTTTGTCTGTCTTTATTTTGGTCTATGTCTGTTAGCAAAGCTTACTTCCAAATTATCTAGCCTTTGTTCATTTTTGTCTGTGAAAGAAGCTTGCAAAATCATCTACTTGCTTAGAAGCTTCAAAATTTGTCTATTTTCTCCTATTCATTAATCCCCATCTGTTGCTTATAAAACACTGTTGCTTCTACATTTTAATGAGTTGATGTGTTGCATATATATCTAATGGAACCACACTGTACCTATAAGTTAACATTTTCTTTATCCTACATATCCATCATGTTGTCCCCACTAGGTGCATTGTATCACTGCTTTTTAGATTTTAAGTAGACCAATCGCCAAGAGTAAAAGAAAGATGCCCATATCTTCAATTATCCAAAAAACTCTCAGGATCTTATGGCTAATGGCAGAGACATATAGTGCTCTAGCCAATTCTACAACATTGGACATACATATAACAGATAGGTAAACAAGAACATTCATTGTGTCATATGAGTACTTTCATGCAATTACCAAACATTAGATGACAAATGAACAATGACATAACTAAAGAATCATTACAGATGCCAGATAGATCAGCCACCCTATCAGAACCTCCCTGACTAAACAAAAATGCCATCTAATTCAGAACATAGAAGTTAGGACTCGTTGAACACAGAACGGTCAATTGATTGATATTTAAGAGCCCAGCAAACCTGAATGTTGCCAAGATCAAAAAATAAATGGAAAACACAAGATCTAGCAATCTAGGACATTCGTGAGAACAATCACAGAAGAAGAAAAATCCAGAGCATTGAACCGTCTTTCATTTCCAGAATCTAGCCGAACAAAATCAGAGACAACAATTAAAAAAACGTGAAGAAATAAACGTACCCAGGAAGAAAAAAGAGGAGAAATTCAGATATTACTTTCCTTCCGTGCGAAGCCAGAGAAAGTTCGTCGAAGAAGCTGCGATGGTGAATCGGATAAAGGAGAGAGAGAGATAGAGATGACAGGGAAGAGTGAAGGTGAGGTGGGGGTTAGGGAGAGGAATGGAGGAGCGCGTCTTACGTTGGGGTTTATATCGAGAAACCGAAGAAAATCGAATTTCATTTGATATACGCTCATAGACTTCACTCATCGGATGAAACTGTTGGCCCACCTCATTGTGACGTGGCACTGCGGTCACATGCAGTACCAGCTTCTGTTTCGGCGTTCATTGTACGATGTCCAATAAACAACTCATATTTGTTGAGAAGTTGTGGCGGGGTCCATTGACCTTGCTAAACATTTTTATAACTTTTGTTTTTAATAAAAAGGTTAAAGATAATTTTATTTTAAAAGTATTTAGGTAAAGATAATTTAGCCTCTGAAAGTTTTCATGCGCAATTTTATTTTAAAAGTATTAAATATGTAGTAATTTTACTTTAATTTAATAGAGTTAATGCCTATTTAGATTAGCAGTGAAGAAATAATTTTTTTTTAATATGACTTTTGTAGAAGTCAAATTGTAAATGTGATATATGTATGGATTGGTGTTGAGAGAAATAATTTTTTTTAAACCTTGAACATGTTTTGATTAGCGTTTGAAAAGCCCATTTAGATAAAAATTATTAAAAAATGGCATAAACCTTATTGAATATTATACACATATGTATATTGTTTGTATATATTATTATAATTGATGTGAAAAAATATAAATAAAATTTTTTAAAATAAAAAAAAATTCAATAATTATTAAAAAAACACACTATAAATTTTTTTGAAATAAAAAAAGTTCACCCTCCCTCCCTCCATCTCTCTCTCGTGGATTCCTTATCCATTTTCTTCCTTCTTTTTTCTTTAACTGTACACGCTCATGCTCAGCTTCCCCTCACGTGGGAGCTGCTGGCCCCCGACGCCAGCATCGCCTACATGCACACCGCCATCACCCACTTCAACACCGTCGTCCTCCTCAACCGGACCAATATCGGCCCTTCCAGAAAATTACTCGACATCCACAAGAACCAGCTAAATGAAAGAGCTAATAAATTCACTTACCAAGCAAACCAAGGTGTCGAGGTCATAGAAGGAAGAGCTCCGAACGGCGACCCATCAACGGATGTCGACGAGATTCACGGTCTCCGACGACACCGACAGCCAACATCGATTACACTACTTGCATGCAATAACTAAAGACGCCGAGATCTAAGAAGGTCGGGCATGACTGAGGGAGATAAAACCGTGCATGAGAGAATGAAGAGAAAAGCAAAGGACTGGAAGGGAAATTTCCACCGTGAAGCCAAAATGCCACAGCGAGAAGCAGGTCTCTCTGGCTTCTTTCCAGGAGCTGCTTTAGGGCCTGTTTGGGTACCTATTATGAGGGAGGAAAAAAAGTTCATTTTGCATCTGCAGATCCATTTAGGAATACGGTAGTATTCATTGGGGTTAAAAAAAATCTGTTTTTCCTATAAGCTTATTGAAGTATCTTTTAGTTTTTTTTCACTAGGTTTTAAAAAAAAACACTTCTCCCACAGTTAATCCAAACACAAATCATATTTACAATATGACTTTTTTCAATCTATCTTCTATAAAAACCACCTCAACACCATTAATCTAAACAGGCACTTAATGCTAAAACCCATTTAAACAATCACAATCTCAAACACCCTCAAAATACTTCCACCGTGCTTGTTTCATTCTTACCGCACGTCCTTCGTATCGTATTCTCAAACAAACCCTTGAACAATTAACATTTAATTGACCTATTTATTCTAAGGTGACTCAACCAGGTAGGATAGTAATGACTCCTCCTCTTATGTCATATCAACATTATTATCACCCTTTCATTCCCTTCACATCTCACAAACTAAATCATCAATAAATTAGGAATACCATTATCCAAACTAAATCCTCTATAACTTATTATGTTTTTAGGCAAAAAAATTAGAAAATGATTATCAATAAATTATTTTTATTGATTAATATGAAGATAAAAAATAAATTATAAGGGAATATAAAAAATAAATTAAAAAATAATCATCTATAAATTATATTTATTGATTAATGGATCTAAACTAAATCTTCTTATTTATAATAACTCCTTATTTTATAGAGATAAAACAAAATTCAATTATTAAGGAATATAAAAACAAAACAATATTATTTAGTGCTTGTTTGGAATAGCGATTGAAGCTTTCAAATGCAGCTTTTCAATCGTGATTTATGGTATATAAGGTAAGTATATGAAAGGAATTTTATCTCTACTTATGTGAATAAACACTCTTGAGAGTCCCAAAAATTATCCCAAACAAGTATAACAGAATTAAGTGTGTTACTTAAAAACAAAACGGAATTTAAAGAGACGGGTATTATAGAATATATAAATAAGAAATGGTTGGTATGGTAGACAAATTCATTAACAGCACTCACAAAGGAAGTTCTACTGTTTTTCAATAAACAATCTTGACAAATTTTGATGTCAAATGTAAGACCTAATAAAAATATTTGCTTTGTTTCTAAAGATAAAACCCTAATCTATTATATCTCCTAAGTTTTTTTTTCAAATTATTCCTATTAAGTATTTTTTATAACTAAATAATTTAACTAATTTTCTTGATTTATGTAAAGTAATTATCTTAACGTCAATGATGGAAGAGAATGTCATTTAATTTTTATGCGTTTTGTTTGATACATCCATTTCATCACTCTCTCTTAAAGACAAAAATTAAGGTATTGTTTAATTATATCTCTGTCTTTTTCCTTAAAACTGTTTTTGAAAGCAAGATTTTGAAAATTAAAAAACAAAAAATTTCATTTGGATAATTATTTTTAAAAAATATTTTTTTAAGTGACATGGCGGTGGTCATCGCCAGTAGTGTGATATCGATAATGGATAAGTGACATTCTCAAAAAATAAAAATATAGAAAAACAAAAACAAGAAACATCTAAAAACTGTTTTTATTTTTTAATTTGTAGAAATAACATTTTGTTTTCTTGTTTTTAAAAGCAACTTCTGGAAAACAGTTTTATAAACAAGTTTTTTTTTATATTTTTTTTACGAAAAAGACTTTTTTAAAAAACAAAATCAAACAAACCATAAAAGAGTAAAATATAATGCTACCTTTCAATTTTATTAAAACTTATAAATATTTTCATTTTATTTTCAAAATGTACAATCTAAGTCTAATTTTTAATATAGTTTTTATTAATAAAAATTTAAAATTATTTATCTGTCCTCTAATCTAATATTTTATCTCCCCAAGTCAAAAAAAATTTATATAATTAAGCAAAGTAATATTCAAATAATATTGTGAAAAATGTGTTAAAAATATCGGTGAATAACAATTTTTTTTGGCCAACAATTTCATTTTATGTCAATGTAAAGTATGGAAAAATTTTAATATAAATCTCATCATTAATGATTTATAAATAATAGGTTTTATAAATTTGATTGTATCTATTGATTTTTTATTCAACTAAACTGAGCACCCCATGACCCGTAATTCACATGAAATTTATAGGAATTGCACTTGTCATGGCTTACAAAAGATAGAAGCTAAGGCTTTTGGCAATTTTAGGTTCCATATCTTAATTTCATAATGTAAATACTACAGTAAAAAAGATATATAAATACTATTTTAACTTAAAATTTTGTAAAAATTTGTTAACATGTGAAAATAATAAAAAAGTGATGCAGGAGAAATGTAAGTTTTTAAAGTTTGTGTTTTTTTTTTTAAAATGTCCCTCAATTTTTTTATTACATGAGGCAAGCCATAGCTTGAGGCCAGATCCTATTTAATAAAAAAACCACTAATTATGAGGGAAAGATCCCTCCTCTGCATGCCTAGCATCACTCAAACAATAAAGGCTTGTTTGATTGAGTTTATGTTTATATATAAGCCTAATTCACGTAAATTGAGATAAAAATCTTCTACATATTTATTTTGTAGACTGTAAAAACTATATCGTATTCCGTAAATCACGATTAAAAAGTATTTATAGATGCTATCCAAACATACCATTAAAATATGTAACAATCAACTACGTTTGGTACAAGAATGTTTGACCAATAGCATCGGAGTGTGCGTCCCTCAAGTTTTTTTTTTAAAAAAGCAAACAACCATCGCCGGTGATCATAAACTAGCGATTGAGAATCCATTTAGGTTGTGCTTGGAATTAGCTTTTGAGAATAGCTTATGGAAAAAAAATGAAAAAAAGTGATTTTTGATAATAGATTCTGGCAGAATAGATTATGTGAAAAAAGTGATTTTGATAAATGAGAGTGTTTGGATATTTTGATCAGAATAGCTTTTTTCATGGTCAAATTACTGAAAAGGACATTAGCTTTTGTGATAATTACATATAAATGATAAGATTATATTTTATGTATTATTTAATAGAAAATTCATAATAAATACAAAAAATGACATAAATTTATCTGAAAAATTAAAAATTATAACATTAATCAATTATCTAACATAAAAAAATCAATATATATATATATATATATATATATATATATATATATATATATATATATATATATATATTGTATAATTAAAATAATACTATATTTTATATTTAAATAAGTACTTTTTCCAGTCTTAAATATAAGATAGATTTGATTTTTTTAAAAAAGATTAAAGAAGCTAAATAAGTTATTTAATCATATCATATATTGTGTATCCTTAAAATATAAATATTCTAAAATAATTTAATTATTTTTTCAAATCTCTTGAAAAAAAAATTAAATTTATCTTATATTTATTACTAGAGGGAATAATAAATTTTGATATAGTTATTTTTTTAATAGGAATAGAGATTTGAAAAAGCCTTAGAAAATAGCAACAAAGATTCAGAAGAAAAAAAAACGATGATGGAAGCACGTAGAAGGAGAAGAAAGTGGGGATGTGAGTCTCACACGTAAGAAAGACAAATGAGAGAGGAGGATGTGGGTCCCACAAACATAAAAAAAAAAGAAAAAAAAGTCACTAATCAAGCGTGGGACCCATAAAAAAAGAGAGAGAAAGAAGGAAAAGCTAAAAAATGTGTATTGTTGCAAACCATGGTTTTGAGGAGTGAAACCATGGTTTGGTAATGAAAATAGATTATCTAAAAAATGTGAGTGTTTGGCAAATTTTTAGTGAAACCATGGTTTAGTCAGAAAAATGCTTTTTTTTTTGTTTCCAAACACACTATTAGTGTGACAACTCTGGCTGGCAATAACAGAGGAGCTATAATGAACATAGGCTCTAAGTTAAGGAAGAAAGAAACGTTAATCCCCATATACAGGGCCTACAAAAAAAATCCAAAACAGAGGCTTAAGGTGGTTGCCGAAGGCGATGAGAGGACCGAGGAAGACTCAGGTAATTTAGTGGAGGATGAAATCGGAAACGCATATGTGAACAATAATATACACAGTTTCAACAGTAATTTCCTACCTCCCGACTCCCACTTGGTTCTGTTTTTTTCGAAGGTATGTTTTTCCCCGACTCCTTTCCGCCACGAATCTGATCTAGAGCTTCTGCAGCAACAGCTTCGTTAATCAAATTCTGCGGCGGTGGCGGGCAAACAAGCATTGCTAGAATCATATCTGGTGCTCATTAATGGGAAGATAGTGGTGGTAGGTCTACTCAAGGCTACAAATCATTCCTTCTTCAATGAGATGCCCAAGCTTGGTCACAGGAACCCATTTGTCTTACTTTGCTAGGTTGACCATAGATGAGAGCGCGGAGGAGCAAGAGAATGTTGTGGTGGTGGGGGTGACGAGAGAGTGGAGGATGAGGCGTTATAGCTTGCGGTAGAAGATAAGAAAGAAAAAGGGTGAGGACTGTAGGGGTGGAAACAGGCCAGGCTAGGCCAAGTGTGTGCCTTAACAGACCTGGCCTGTTAAAACACCGGATGGCCTGAGCCTGACCTGTGGCATGTAACATGCCTTTTTTTGGGCCTAAGTCTGGCCTATATACAGGCCTGACCTGATCTGTGGCCTGTTAAGGAGGCATGTAATTAAAAAAGAAAATTAAACAGGCTAACAGGCCACAGACTTCATAACAGGCCTACTTCAAACAGGCCGAAAACAGGCCTATTTCAAACAGGCCAAAAACAGACCCAATTACATAAATTAATGATCCACTTGAGATGAGATTTTGGAATGGGAATTATGAGATTTATGGTTAGGATGTGAGGTGTGTGAGAATTTTTTTTAAAAAAATATTTTACAAGCTCAGTCGGCCTGTCAGTAAGCCTGAGCTTGACCTTTTTAAAAAAATAGGCATCGAAGCAGGTTTGGGCCTGACCTTTTAGCCTGACAGGCCAGGTCTGATCAGGCCGGAAACAGGCCGGGCCGCAGTCCCCCAACAGGCCGCATGACCTGTTTCCACCCCTAGTGAGGAGGAAGAAGCCAAAGAAATGGAGGTGACAAGTGAAGGGAATTTTGATAAGAAGCAGTTAGGGTCGTTTACATTGAAATTGATTTTTTGATGGAAATGGATATGCATATGAAAATGAAAATATAAATAGGGTATAAAAGTGTATTTTAATATGTATATGGAATTTAAATATTATTTCTATTTAATATTTATATTTAAAATGTAAAATTACTAATATGCCAAGGTAAGAAGGTGCAATGAGATAAAACCATTGTTATTAAACCTGGATCGGACTAGCCGGGAAACCGGTCGGCTCCAGTGACCGGTCCGGTTCTGGTTTTAAAAAAAATTAAAAATGATTTTTAAATTTTTTTTAAAAAAATTCTATATTAGTAAAAATAAAATATTCAATTTCTCACCTGTTTGACTCCGGTCTAACTCACTAACCATTGACCTAGTATCCTGACTGGTTCAGTGACCGGTCCGAGTTTAATAACATTGGATAAAACCATACAAGTTGAAGGGTAAAAATTGATTTAGGTACATGAAATTGCAAATCTTTACTTTTTGAGTGAAAGCCAATTTGATGGAATTGAGGAGATTTGACTTCCACATGGAATTGTAAAAATTTCCAATTCCATCATACTAAACACACTTAGGCATAAAATTAAGATCCAATTTTAATTTCATACCTCCCAATTCCATTATACCAAAAGTGCTACTTAAAAAATGCAGATTCCTCCCATCACCTTTCTATTATTTTTATCATTTTTATGTGTTAATAAATTTTTAGAAATTTTTTAAGTTTAAATGATATTTATCTATTTTATTTTAAT
The DNA here is from genome assembly GCA_037074505.1 of Albizia julibrissin. Lineage (NCBI taxonomy): Eukaryota > Viridiplantae > Streptophyta > Magnoliopsida > Fabales > Fabaceae > Albizia > Albizia julibrissin. The sequence goes on from CM073479.1 coordinate 41,077,639, forward strand.
ACTAAATTTAAAAAAAAGAAAGAAAAAAAACTCTGTTTGCCCCCCGGCAATTTAACCCAAAATGTTTTCAAAAGCTCGCAGAACGGCAGAAGTTTCAAAAACCCAACTGTCTGAGCGCGCTAAATTTCTTTCAGTTCACTGAGCTTCGATTCATCAGCAATGTCTACTACCAAAATGGGAACCAGGAAACGAACATCCGAACCTGATCTCGCCAAATCGGACAAGAAGAAACACGTCGGAGAGAATATGGAGTTTGATTTTGATCTCTCCGAGTTCGTCTTCAGATAACATTTCCCTACGTCTTTGATTTTTTGTTGTTGTCGGAAATGTAGTCTGAAATATCTTGAGAAATCCGAACCATGGCGTCAAATTTGCAGTGATCTCAAAGGAATCATGAATGCGCTGCAACATATAAGAGAGAGGGCTCAGAAGGACGATCAGAAGAAGAACGAAGAGACGATAAGCAGGTATTACAATGCCTTGTGATCATAATCGAAGATTTTTTTCTATTATGAACTTTAATGAAGTATTTAGCGTTCGGAAGGTGTATGAATTTTTGTGCGATCTAGCTTTTGGTCGTGTACAAATGCACGCTGTTTCAGTGAAGTTGCGTAATTATCTGGCCCTCGAATGGTTACTAAAGTCTGTTTCAATCCTATAATTTCGACTTCGAGAAATATGCTTTTTACAGGCTTAAAATCCTATAATTACCTTGCCTTGAGATTGAATAATGAAAGCTTCGCTGCTAAGGCTTTGTGAGTTGTGCTTTCTGTTTGTGACAGCGTGGGAGCTGAAATCAAGTCTATGATTGAGGAATTGAAGTCCAAACTTGAGAAGGATAGGTAAACTTGCCATCTAATTCCAAATTCAGTGATAGACTTCCTTAATATCTTTAACCATATTGAGTCCTGTTTTATCGCACTAACCGAGGATTTTTTTCCTCTCTCTCTATCTTACACTGTCAGACAAAGTTTTGCTAAGGCACTTTCAAAGAGTTCCAAAGACGTATGTGATAATTGCTAACAACCAATATGATTTCTTTAAGTCATAAGAACAGAATTTCATGTTACCTGGAATTCGTTTTGTCTGTGTTTGTTATCTTGCAGTGTGAGAATTCCTTGAAGAATGAAACTGCGAAGTTTCAATCACTATACGAGAAATTTTCCAAGGAGAAAACCACCCATTTACAGGCCTTGAAAGGTACTTACATTTGTTGTTAACTTGTTATCATCAACTCCTCTGACAGCAGCTGAAACATCTAATATTGTAATTCCCTATGAAATGCAGCGTTTCTTTTGCAAGTACTTTTATAAGATTCAAGTAGAGATAGTAAATAAAGGTGAGAACCCACATGGAACCGTTTCAGATGATTAAAACACTGGAACTCTTTATTAAAAAAAAAATCATGCTTATTGTGTCATGTATTGAATGCAAGTCATCAGCCAACGGGTTTCTGTAAAGTATATTCTTGGATCTACTTTTAAGTGTTAATACCGGGTTAGGTTGGAAAAGAAGTAATGACATGTCTTGTATTGCCTGATTGGAGAGCTGTTTATTTTGTCATATGATCTATCTTGGTATCTTCTATACAGCAGGAATAAAAAAAAAAGGATCAGTGATGGTATCTGAATCTCATTTATTTACCATTTAATACTCGTACATGCATCAGTTTCAGAAGGCAAGGAAGCCGATCTTATTATTCAAGTCATTATCTTGCAAAAATTCAATTGCATGCAGAGTTCATACCCATGATCAATCATTATCCCATTAGCTCTCTCTTTCGGAATAAATTTGGACATGTTTTAATCGACCAGTTAGTACTCTTTGCTTGTTAGATTAATTGTGGCCTCTGTCTGCTAGATATATTCTCTAAATTTGAGGAAGAGAAGGAAAAGCTGTTCTTGAGATACGAACAACTGAGTAAGCCACAAGACTCATTTCATCTTTCTGGTGAAAAATGATAGGAACCTGAAGCCACTACCTTATTTAATATCTTCTTTAATTTTTTATTTCTTTATGGACATTTATCTTCAGGAAAGAAGGAGAGAAATATGATATCTGAACAAGAAAAGGCCTGTAATGATAAAATTGCCAAACTGGAGGAGTCCTTGAAAAAGAAGAAACAGGTTTACATGCTAATATTAAGCGTTGAGTTATTGGATTCGCAACTGCTTTCCTTCCTACATTTGTTATTTAGTTTATACCCGCACAGCACAAGGCTGGCCTTTCTAGGCAGAAACATTTAAACAATTCATTTTGATCACGCAGGATGACAAAACTTTCAGCATTTTGAGAAAAACTCTTGGTACGTTCTTGGATAGTGCTTCAGATGAGGATTTTCCACCTGATGATTGAAGACTTCCACAATACTAGTCACTAGGGAAATATTTGATTCAACCTCTGACTCTGTTCGTTTTGCTTGGATATGTAATTAGAGAGATAAACTTTATACCGAATCTCCTTTCTTTGTTTAACGCCGCCCATTTGCAATTAGATGTTGAATTTATAGAACTGAGTAACGGATATTCAATATCTTATGTGTGCTTATTCAGAGATCTTTTCGAGCTGAATATAGTTATTTCATATGCCAGCCACTCTTTCGTTTAGTTTTTACGGAGAGAAAACTAGCTTGCTTCATATATTTTTTATTAGTCTTTTAATCATACGTTTTTGCGGATGAGTTCATAGTTTTGCAGTTTCATATTACATAGTTAAAATTTTTGAAATATTTTCTGCATATTAGTCCTTTAAAACCACTTCAGGTCAGTTTGGTTACTAATTACTCGCAAAAAAAAAAAAAAAAAGCTTGTGTGAAGGTAATTAATTCAGATGTTTGGTTGCTTTTTCACTTAGTAATCAGGTTTACATAAGAATAATTGATTACATCAAATCGTGTAATGCCTTCTACTCTCAAAAAGTTGACGAAAGGATATTACTGCAGTGTAAAAGATAACATGATATCACATGTTTGCAAGTGAGCGTGTTGTCTTCTTTTCCTTCGCTTTAAGATGCCCAAAAGTGGGTGGAAAAATGAACAAAATATGACTCGTATAACCAATTTATATGAACAAATATTTCCCCCCTAAAAAGTAATAATATAACGATAACTAAGTTCACCTGGAAATCTGGAATCTCCATCCGATCCATGGCTCTAAAGCATATCCTGTCATATATACATAACGGTGGGACCCAACATATTATCTGTCAAGATATACACCGTATGCTCACATAAAGGCTGGCTTCTCAATTTTACCAACATTTCTTCCCCGCCTTACTTCGCGTCATCCTCTCATCTTCCTTTCTCGCTTTTGCTTCTACTGCTATCTGTAGCATGAATTTCATTTGATTCTCAAATCGGAAACAACGAGCCTCTGAGTTACTAAAGAGAGAAACAATGACCTGCGCAGGGGCTGTCTTCACCGCCACCCCTTTGTGCTCGGCTTTAATTCCCCATTCTTCTTCCGGCCGACGACCTACCCTTCAGCTATCGCCTCGTTCATCCTCAGCTTTATCCATTCACTGCTCCACTTCTACTTCAGAGGCTACCCCAGGTAAGATTATGAGTCTTGATCGTTGTACACAGAATTTGCTGATGTAATGATGATATATATAGTGATTAGCAAATTTTCTTGTTGAAATTGAAATTGCTGTAAAAGATTAGGGGTTCAGTTCTCAACCATTGTGTTCTTATTGGTATAATTTTATCATGTGTGTTAATTGCATGACCATAATATTTGTGAAGATTATAGAGGATTGCTTTCATTATACGTGTTGTTGCCCTTTTCTGCTAACTCTATAGTCACATTTGAGGCTGGCATTGTTATGTCTTTTTGTTAGCTTTTTTTAAGATGAATAATTTTGAAATGTATTAGAAGTTAAATGTTTGATTTGTTTCCACTATTGTTTATGTTGGGCTAAATTCATGAATTTATATGTAGGTAGGGGGAAACATGTGCATTTTTATTGTTATGCTTCTACTTATGATTGAGTTAAATTTCATTTTTGTGGGGTCTTTATGCAGAGAAAGTTGTAACTATTGATGGTTTTCCTCTGACCGGTGGTGCATATGATTTCAAACAAGCAACAGCGTCACTAACTAATGAGCCAATCTCTTCATCGAAGACAGTGACTCTCATACGGCATGGTCTTAGCACTTGGAATGCTGAAAGCAGGATTCAGGTATAGTTCTACCTCCTCCATGACTTTTGTTAAATATTTTTAGATCACTTAAACTGTTTGAATAACTGTTCAATGCTTAAAAATAGGACTTTTGTAAAATTTAACTATCAGGTAACTGCTTTATTAATTTAGGTTTTCACATCAGAGACCATCCTTCCATTGCATCCTTCATATATAATCATTAAATTGCTTATATATGCACAGGGAAGTTCAGACTTATCAGTACTAACTGAAACTGGAGAGAAGCAAGCAGAGAGGTGCAAGAAAGCCTTGGAAAATATACATTTTGATCAGTGCTTTTCAAGTCCAATATCTCGTGCCAAGGTTAGGGATCAGGGAAACTTAATTCTAATATGGATTTTCATTTTACTGAAAAAAATGTTTGGGATTTTGATATAGCAAACTGCTGAGATCATGTGGCAAGGGAGGGAAGAACCACTTGTTTTCCTTGATTCGCTCAAGGAGTTGTGTCTATATCATCTTGAAGGCATGACAAATGGTAAGATTTCTCTGTTCAATTGAAAATGTTGAGGAACTTTTTGTAGCAATTTTTTGCTAACAATCCATTCTTGGTGAAGTTAAGTGCAGTCTCATAAAATGCTATCCCTCTGGTCCTAAATATAAGAGTAGATAGGGTGGTTTGCTTTGGTTCTAAATATAATAACTCGATCCACTTTGTCTTCCATATTTATAATTTTTTCTTTCTCAAGGTATCTCTATTAATTACATATATTAAGAGGTTTCCATCAAGAGTTAGTTCCAATACACATGATTAAAAATAGTATTTTAGGAAAACCAACACATATTTATTACAAATAGCCAACTTAACTAATTTCCTTAATATCTGCAAATTGATTATTTAGATCCTATGTTAAGGACTGGAGGCAGTATTAAATATAATTCGTGTGTCACTGTTGCATACAACCTATATTCTTTCCTACAACTTTTAATCATAAACTGAAACAGTGTGTTCCTGGTTTGGAGGCAGCGGATGCTAAGATAATATATGCCGAGGATTATACAGCCTGGAGGGAAGATCCAGCAATTTTTTTCATAAATGATAGATATCCTCTTAGAGATCTCTGGGTTGATGCAAGAAATGCTTGGAAGGAAATCTTGTTGACGCCTGTAAAGATCTTCTCCTTGCCATTGTCATTTACTTATGCAAGTAAAAAGTTTTTGAAGCCACATCTAAGTTTTTATCTCATTCAACAGGGAAAAAGCTTTCTTGTTGTGACTCACAAATCTATATTGAGGGCATTGACTTGCACCGCCTTAGGTCTGGGCACGGAGAGGTGAGTATTGTTGGTTTTGTAATTTCAAATTTACATGAGTAAAAGCTTTCAATATCTCTAAGTGTTGTGATTTCTAGTTTTCATGGTGTTGTTAGTAAAGGCTACTTCTGAGTTCTGAACTTAATTATGTATTGATTATTCTCCTGGTTAAAAGTAGTAGAGTAGAAAGCTTTAGCTCTGTCATGCAGTGTCAAAGCTTTCTTGTTATTGCCGTTGATCACTGTAAATGCTTCAAGAGAAATAGTACTCTTTTTTGGGTTGTTTTTGGATTGAGGAGAATGGAGAAGTAGGATTTGGTTCAAATCTAAATTAGACTTCTCACTTTCCTCCATTCTTTCGATATCCATTCTTTCGATATGGCATGTGTAGAAACAAGATACAAAGTCTTAGTTTTTGTTTTGGGGAAATTTGGTTAAAAGTAATCTAGAAATTTTATTAGCCAAAGGGGCTTAGTGTGACCCATCTTCAGCTTGCAAAAGTCTTCAAAATGGAAATCATTTGCACATGGTCAAAGAAGAGTTGTACCTGGTGAAGAGGAGTTTGAAAAGTGAAACAAAACTATCGTAGCCTGTTTGAACTGTCAAAGCCTCTTGCATGAGCATGTTGAAGCAACTTTCAGATGCTTTTCTTTCCATGAAGTAGCTAGTTTTGTTGACATTGATATTGAATCTGGATGTACAGGTTTCGTGCACTTGATATCAACAATGGTGGGATATGCAAGTTCAGCTTCAATGTCAGAGGTGAAGCCATGCTTCAGGCTATGAACTTGACGGCTCACATGTACAGTGATCATGTCTATCCTCCTAACTGAAATTTCTTCAACTAGTTCACTCAAGGATGAGGACACACAATGCGACTACTATCCCATATTCATAATGTTCGATTTAATAGTTGTTTTAACAATGCCACCCACAAGTCAGATGGATCCGACCATTAAAAGAGGCAAGTAAATAATTCTTCAGCAGTGAGGGACTGCTTGCAGCCAAAAAAAAAAAAAAGGAAAGTTTTTGGGATCCTTTTCTTCCCCATTTGACAGAACCAGAGGAATTAAAGTACAATATGTGCACTTTATAATGTAAATTCCATTGCTGAGTGTAATGAATTTGTTACATGACTTCTTTCTTTAACAAGATATTTTAAAAATTCTTCTATCATTATTATTGGTATCTTCAACAGTCTTTTCCCCCCTATATGTTTGGACAATTTTAATGTCCTGTCGTTAATATAAAATTTAAATAATTAATTTATAAATTTTAAAAAAATTAATTAAGTTATTTATCAAATATATGTTGATTTTTTTAAAATGTCTTTTTCTAATCATATGTATTGTAACTAGTTTTTTATGGAAACCTTACAATGTACAATTAATTGAGATGTTTTGTGAAGAAATTAAAAATTTTAGAGATAAAATAAATTAAAATTTTATATTTTAAATCAAAATAAACTCCAAATCTGACATAACTCCATGTTTTGGGCATAATTCAAGTATTTAAGTAGATACTCTTGGACACGTCAGTAATTTTCTCACTGCAGTATATTTGCTCAAAAGGCCGAAAGAAAGTTGATGTCCTTCATGCTTCCACAGTCTTTCATGGCAAATTTTTCATGGAAGCTACACAGTTAAAAGGAAAACACCAAATTGCAGAAGGACCTTCACAATCTGCAGAATATCGAGCTCTTCTCCGCGCAGGCCCGCGTCTGCGACTTCTCCGACAAGCCCATGCCTATCTCGTCGTCACCGGCTGCCACCGGAGCCGAGCTCTCTTGACTAAGCTCATCATATTGGCTTGTACCGCCGGTTCAATCACCTACACTCGCCGACTCTTATCATCCGTTGTCGATCCTGACTCCTTCCTCTTCAATTCCCTCATCAAAGCGTCCTCCAAGTTCGGTTTTCCCCTCGATGCCATTATCTTCTATCGTCACATGCTACTCGCCGGTATCCTACCGTCGACTTACACCTTCACCTCTGTGATCAAAGCTTGTGCCGATCTCTCTGCTTCAAGAGCAGGTAAAGCCATTCACACCCATGTTTTTGTTAATGGCCACGGGACTGATTCATTTGTACAATCTGCTTTGGTTACCTTCCACGCGAAATCAAGTAATTTGGGTATTTCACGGTCAGTGTTTGATAAAATGCCGGATAGAACTATTGTAGCTTGGAACTCCATGATCTCGGGGTACGAACAAAACGGGCTTCCGAAGGAAGCATTAGAACTATTTCACGAAATGCGTGCGAAGAACATGAATCCTGATTCTGCAACTCTGGCTAGTGTATTGGCTGCTTGCTCTCAATTGGGTTCGCTCAACTTGGGAATTTGGGTGCATGATTATATCATTAGCAACAACATTGAAGTCAATGTGATTCTTGGTACCTCACTGATAAACATGTTTTCGCGTTGTGGTGAGGTGAAAAGAGCACGGCAAGTGTTTGATAATATGCCCAAACGAAATGTTATTGTGTGGACAGCGATGATTTCTGGGTATGGAACTCATGGTTATGGCAGGCAAGCTATGGAGCTTTTCGATCAAATGAAAGCTAAAGGACCACCTCCAAATACAGTCACCTTCGTCGCTGTCTTATCGGCATGTGCCCATTCTGGTCTTGTTCATGAAGGACAAAGAGCATTCACAAGCATGAAACAAGATTACGGTCTCTTCCCAGGAGTGGAACACCATGTTTGTATGGTTGATATGCTCGGGCGAGCTGGGTTGCTCAATCAAGCACATCACTTCATCAAACAACAACTACACCACAAAGATCTCGTCCCGGCGATATGGACGGCGATGCTCGGTGCCTGCAAGATGCACAAGAATCTTGACCTAGCAGTGGAAGTTGCAGAGCATCTGTTATATGCAGAACCAGACAACCCTGGCCATTATGTGTTGCTCTCTAATGTGTTTGCATCAGCTGGTAGAATGGACAGAGTGGAATTGGTCAGAAACATGATGATCCAGAGAGGCCTGAAGAAACAAGTAGGGTACAGTATTATAGATTTGAACAATAAATCTTACTTGTTCAGTATGGGTGATAAATCCCACCCAGAAACGAATGAGATTTATCAGTATTTAGATGAGTTGATACTGAGGTGTAAGGAAGCAGGTTATCTACCTGATTCTGAATCGGCCATGCATGAGGTAGAAGAAGAAGAGAGGGAATATGCACTTAGGTATCACAGTGAGAAGCTTGCAGTGGCATTTGGTTTGATGAAGACAAGCCACGGTGTGACTATGAGGATTGTGAAGAACCTTAGGATATGTGAAGATTGCCATTCAGCAATCAAGTTCATCTCAAATCTGACTAGTAGAGAGATCATCATAAGGGATAAGCTTAGGTTCCATCACTTCAAAGATGGCTCGTGTTCTTGTTTGGATTATTGGTGACGGAATTTCTTGCCCGCTTGGGAAGTTTTTGGTTAGAAATTTTTTTATTGAAAGATATGGAGGAAATGAGTTCTCTATTCTCTCATTATCTGATCTATAAGACAAAATTTTGACAAGGTAAAGTAATTATTAGGAAAATTCCAGAAAAATACATTTGAAAATAGGAAAAGATAAATTGGTGTTACGAATTTATAAAATCTCATATCAGAATTGAAATAGGAATAAGAGATTTTCAATTCTAACCAAATGAGCAAATTCCCTTTAGGTCAGTTGTAAAACATGAAAGTGAAGTTGTTACTGTAAAATTTAATATTGTTAATATAGATATAGATGTTGTTACTTGCCTCTAAAACTTGTATCTTCAAAATTATCCCTGATTTTTGGGATATGAAGTTGTAAAATATGAAAGTAAAGTTGTTAATGTAAAATATGATGTTGTTAATATAGATACAGATGTTATTATTGACTTCTATAATTTATGCTCTCAAAATTATCCCTAATTTTGATATATAAAATTGGAAAACATAAAAGTAAAGTCGTTAACGTAAAATCTGATGTTAATATAAATACAGATGTTGTTATTAACTCCCGAAACTTGTGAATTGAACTAAGAGCATTTTGGTCATTTAGTCAGAATTGAAAATTCCAGATTCATACTTCAATTCTAACTTAGGATTTGATAAATTCCTAGGACCAAGTTGTTTTTTTTTTCTATTTTTGATTGTATTTTTCTGAAACTTTTCCTAATTATTACTCCCCCTGGTTCTTTTTTAATGAAATTGATTAGATTAATGACATGTATTTTGTAAAACACCTTAGTTATCTTTTTTAATTCCTTCACTCCCTTTTCTCTTTGATTATTGTTGAGGATCATCAATAAGGATAAATTAAAAAAAAGATTGACAAATATAAAAACCATATTTTATATGGATCAATGTCAATTCTCTAAATATATTTTATATTAAAAAAATAAATATATTTTATACTAAAAACAACACTGAATACAATCCTTTTACTTTTACTTTGATTTCAATACTCATCACAATTATAGTATTGCCACGATGAATCATGAATGATCCAAAGCTTAATCCGGACATCTAATTTCAAAATTTTCAATCGCCAACTTTTTCAATGATAGAGTTATCGTGGCGAGCCTCCTCATGCATCATACTCAAGGATATATCCTTTTTCTTGTTAATGCTCTTATCTTTAAGAATTTATAACTTCAATCCCCAATAATCCCTTATTTTTTATGCCTTAATTTCTTTTTGTTCTTTTTTAAGTTCAGTATGTATATTTAGTTTCCTTCTAATAATATTTCATCATTTTACCCAAAAAATTTTTTTATCTTTTTTAAGAAGTGTCACTTATAAGATTATCTTTCTTTTAAACTTATGTTACAATGAATATTCTATAATCTATTTTGTAAAAATAGAGTATATGGATTATTGTATAATGAGCATGTAATATGGTCTGGATTTTTTTAACACGTGTTCTTTTATCAAGAAAAAGTTTAGATAAACGATAGTCTTTTTTTTTGGGGGGGGGGGATGGTGATAAACGATAGTATTAAAAACTATATACTCTATTTTTAATATTTTAAATTTTAAATTTTAAATTTTAAATTTTAAATTTTAACGAATGTAAGTTTATTTACAAAATTGTTTATGTTTTTATTTTTACCTAACAAATGGTCTCTTAGTCAATATCTAAATGATGACCTTGACTTTGCAGTGTATTTGCGTCGTGAATCAAACTATCAAAGGAACTTGAGGTTTACGTCGGAATGTTGTGCGGGCCAGGGCTGACGAAGGATGGCTTACCCCCACCCCCACCCCCAAATTTTATTACATATAAAACTAAATTTAGACATAATTACTTTTCTATTATAAAATATTAATATTTTTAAAATTAATATTATTTAACTTATATTCAATCCATTTTCATGGTATATTATGTTTAAACTTGTAATTATACATTTTAAAAGTCATTTTTTATCCTCTTAGCTTTCCTTAGGAGTTTACGTTAGAAGATTATTTAAACCCACAAATTTGACAACTTAGATAACGTGTGACCATGTCCATTATTTAAAACTCTATGGTTATGTATTCCAACTTAAAATGATTATTATGGATTCTATATTTATAAAGTCTCTTTCCCACTATACAATCATATCAAATATGACCCATATTCTTTTTCCATCGTCACCTTTGAAGCGTAATGTGATAACTCAAAATATTTATTGGAATAGTGATTAAAATTTTTAAAAGTATTTTTTAATCGTGATTTATAGTGTATGATATAGCTTTTACGATCTACGAAGTAAATATGTGGAGAAGTTTTAATTTAATTTATATGAATCGAACTTATATATAAGTATAAGCTAATAGTATGTTTGGATAGCCTCTATAAGTACTTTTCAATCGTGATTTACGGAATACGATGTAGCTCTTACGGTCTACGAGGTAGCTTTTACGATCCACGAAGTAATTATGTAGAGAGATTTTATCTCAATTTACGTAAATCAGATTTATGAATAAATATAAACTTAACCAAACAATCCTTAAATCAAACATCCTCGAACCAGAGAGAAAGAAACGTAAGACCTAAAATACAATTTTGTATTGAACCAAAAAAGAAAAAAAAATACAGTTTTGTAGGTACTTATTTTTTTTTAAAGAAAAATATGACAAAGTATATTCAAACCTTTTTTCATATAAAAAAAGAGTAGGAAAGAAAAGCGGTAAGTCTTGTCTCTATCAAAGCAAGGTTGTCATCTTTATTTATGTTTTTAACAGTTCCTAAAATATTTTTTTTAATGTAAATTTAATGTTTTAAAGTATTTTATACTATATCTAATATTTTAAAATATTTTTTAGATACATCTATTATTCTAAAATATTTTTTTGTGAAATTTAATATTTAATAATTTATATAATATAAATTACTGAATACATTTAAAAAATATTAGATACACTAAAAAATAATTTTTTAATAGTAAACACATTTGAAAAGATATTTAAGGTGATAAATACACCAGAATAATACTTCAGGTACAAGTACTGGTTCACCTTTCCCTAGATAAAATAGCCATGACACGAAGTGAGAGATCCTAAAAATGACAAGTGCCTTTTTGTTAATTCTTTTTAATTTTTTTGGGTTTTGTCAGATAAATCATAAATCATAAGAGGAGGCAAAAGGTGAGTAGATTTCATGAAAATATAAATTCGTAAAAGAAAGACGTCAGGATTAGGACAAAACATACTGATGCGTTCCACGTGGAGCATTTGCCCATGTCCTGGAGATTTTGATTTTTATTATCATTAGAATAATCATAACAATAATAATAGGAAAAATTTCAGGAAAATGCAGGCAAAAATAGCATAGGACAAAAATGTATGGTGAATTTGGGAAATCTCAGGTCAGTACATCTAGAGGAATTTGGGATATGAAATTTCAGCACAATGACCAAAATGCCCTCATTTAAATTTGAAAAACAAAACGGTAGAGGGAAGGGCGAAATTCAAGTGGGTACAACTGAAAAACACGAAACCTAGGGGACGACGGGGTGTTAAGCTGCACGATGGTTTGTTGATAGAGGTCGGTGACGTGCTTCAGTGTGTTTGAAGGAGGTCGACAGAGGCTTGCAACTGGTAAACGAGAGCGAGGTTGACGAGTTGTTGACGGAGCGAGAGCCTGTTGATGGAGGTCGGCGGCGTGCTTCGGTGTGTTTGAAGGTGGTTGGCGGAGGTCTGCAACTGGTAAACGAGAGTGAGGTCGACGGGTTGTTGATGGAGTGAGGGTCTGTTGACAGAGGTGGGCAGCTTGGTACGGTGTATTGTTCAGGGGGAAAAACAACACCACACTCATGATTAACAACTATGTCTTCTCAATTAACGACTTTACCTCATTCATTAATATCTTCTTAGGAACAAAATGGGAAGTTTGTAATGTTCAGGGGAAAAAACAACACCACATTTCTAATTAATAACTATGTCTTCTCAATTAACGACTTTACCACCTTCATTAACATATTCTTATGAACAATATGAGAAGTTTATAATGTTCAGGGGAAAAACAATACCACACTCATTATTAACAACTATGTTTTCTCAATTAACGACTTTACCACCTTCATTAACATATTCTTAGGAACAATATGGGAAGTTTGTAATGTTCAAGAGGAAAAACAACATTACACTCATGATTAACAACCACGTCTTCTCAATTGACGACTTAACCTCCTTCTTAGTAGGACCAATATGAGAAGTTTGTAATGTTTATGGGGAAAAACAATGTGACGCTCATGATTAACAACTATGCCTTCTCAATTAACAACTTAACTTCTTTCATTAACATCTTCTTAGGAACAAAGTGGGAAGTTTGTAATTTCAAGGTGAAAAACAACACCACACTCATTATTCACAACTCTATGTTCTTAATTAATGGCTTTATGTCCTTCATTAACATCTGTAAAATGAAAAACATGGGAAACTCGTAATGATGGGGGCAAAAAATAACACTATAATACAATATTCAAAATTAATGTCATACTTTTCATATCTTACAAGCAGACACACAATTAAAGACTTACCCAGGAAAATGTGTCGCAATAAGAAGTTGCAGGGATAATAACAACACCAGACTATATATAAACAATCAAATATGCAACAGTAACAACATAGTTATATTCACCGATCAGCTGAAAACCAAAAAAAGTGTGACTTGATGATGTATGGTCACAATCTGCATAATTACATATTTAATTATAAGGAAACATTAACACTGAAGTAGTACATAATGTTTCATTATCAATAACATTGAATTACATCAGACATTGTGAATACATTAATTACAAAATGGATTATGCATATGACAACAACCCATCTTCCAAAAAATTATTAGTGGATTGACAGTAATTATACAACAACATAAACAATAGTTTCAGAAGTGTCAGTTTAAAATATTGCAGGTCCTTCTAACTGTATCCAATATCAATACATGTTTGGATTTTTGCATGTCCTTCTAGTGTGACTGGCTTCATGGCATCTTGCATGGTGATATATCTTCTTATTCTGAAATTGTGATTCACACCTATTGGTTCTTGGCCTTCCTGAAGGTCGGCTGGTCCTTTGTGGGAGCAACACCCTACATCTTCTATTAACAACAACACAAATTACTTTAACATCTCAATCTTCACTAATAACAACACCATTCATCTTCTATTAACAACAAACAAATTATTTTAACATCTCCATCTTCACTAATAACAACACTTCCCCCATATCATAATCCTTCTTCTACTATTAACACCAAGACAACAACATTTCACATCTCCATATTCACTAATAACAACACCCTCCCCCTACCTCACTATCGATGGCCTACCTAAACTTTCTACTAACGCAACACCAGTTAGTCGTGAGCAATAAAAAATAGGGAAATCTTCATCAACAACGCAATCAAACACAATAAAAACGATCACACAACCATCAACATTGTCCCATTAGCTTAAAGGCACTACCTTTTCTTAATCTTCACCTAACACTTCCCTTACCTGTAAAATAAAAAGCTCCGATATCATAAACCACAACCACAAATTACAACCAATTTTCCATTAACATTGAAAAAGCACAATACAAAAATAATTTCTCCCTCAAATTTACTTACCTGTGGGTTCCCTCTGGTTGCCGTCGCTTTTCCTCTAGTTTCGTCACTTTCTGGCGCGAAATCAATCTCTCTACCCCCCACTTGCATGCACTCTCTGATAATAGTTGGTGTCACTAAAGCCAGGGTATTTTGGTCATTATACTGAAATTTCATATCTCAGATTCCTCTAGATATACTGACCTAAGATTTTCCAAATTCACCCAACCTTTTTATCTTTTTCTATTTTTGCTTGCATTTTCCTCAAATTTTCCTATAATAATATGATTCCAGTAACCAAAATAATATTCTTTAAAAAATACTGAATCGAGAATAAAAATAATTGGCATGCATAATACTCGTCGGATTCATTCTAATGGAGAAAATTTCCATCGTTCAAAAGAAAAATTAAATTAAAAAAAATAAATCACCATCATATTGATGAACAACGTAACGTGAATAAAGTTTTTCAAGGAAGGATGGTTGAAAAAATTAGGTGGCTTGTGAATAATATATAAAATCTAAATTTTAATATACTGAAGTGAATCTGGTAGAAAAAAATACTCCTCAGATCTTAAATATAAGATAAAATTGATTTTATTTTCTTTAAAAAGATTAAAAAGTTAAATAAATTTCTTAATTATATCATATATTGTGTAGCTTTAGAGTATAAATCAGTTTATTAATCAAACTAATTAGTTTAGAGAAAAAATATAAATATAAATATTTTAAATTAATTTAATTAATCTCTCCCCAAAAAAAATTAAATTTATCATACATTTAAAGATGAGAGGGATAATATACTCGTACTAGAGTGAAAAAGTTCCTAAGAAAGTTGAAAGATAACGAGGTGAATCCGACAAAAATAAGCGCGACACGAATATAAACATCACTGTTTTTTTTTTTTTCACTAGGATGTTGTTTCGTATTGCTTTTATAAATCGGGTTTATTATATAAATATAATTTATATAAATTGAGATAAATTTTTTTCACATATTTATCTCGTAAACTGTAAAAACACCTCGTAGACCGTAAAAGCATCTCATAGACCGTAAAAGTTACTTCGTATTCCGTGAATCACAATTTATAAACACTTATGAAGCTTCTATGTGCTTGTTTGTTATCACTTTTACGAATCGGGCTTATTATATAAGCCCAATTCACGTAAATCGAGATAAATCTCCTCCACATATTTATCTCGTAGACCGTGAAAGCACCTCGTAGACCGTAAAAGCTACCTCGTAAACCGTAAAAGTTACTTCGTATTCCGTGAATTACAATTCATAAGCACTTATTAAATTTTCAACCGCTATTCCAAACAAGCTCTAAGTTTTAACACCCCTCATTATATATATATATATATATATATATATATATATATATATATATTGACCAGTTTTATTTTCTTTTTACCAAAAGAACGGGCGTTAATTTTACAAAATAATATAAATTGGGAGGACGAGTCATCCCTTAACATAAAATACTACTATGAGATAAATTATATTATTCATAATTTATTAATAACGTGATTTCGATAATAAAAAAAAAGCGTCTATGGTTTCTAACTTTCTATATAAAAAGTAAATGGAGATAAATTAGTTGGGCAACTTGATTTCTATGGCAATTGATTTTACAACATCTTTTAATTTAATAAACCAATCAATATCAATTATCTACTTTCCGACAAACAAAGAAGACTCTTATTTTTAATTTTTAATTTTCAATGCAACTTCAGTCAAGTTGTTTTAAATTTCGTTCAGTCAACTTCAGTTTATGGTTTAAATTAGGTGAATTATAAATCTCTACTTTGCATAAAATTAGAGATGAGCGGTGATGTTTAATTATGATTTTTTTTCTTGTATAAGTCATATTATTCATAACATGGTTAAAATAAAAAATTTTTTTGAAAGTTTTTACTGAGAAACAATGTTATTCTTAAAATTTTTTTAACTTCAATGTTACCCTAAAAGTATTAAAATGAAGCAATGTTACCCCTTATCATTAAAAAATTAAAGATCAACGTCAATTTTTTAACGGTCAATGTTAATTTTTTAAAGATAAAATGTAACATTTCTACATTTTAAAACTTTTAGGGGCGATATTGAATCTGAAAAAATTTTCAAGACAACATTGCTCATCATAAAAAACTTCTAGAATAAATTTACACATTATGAATATTGCTTGGCAAAAAAAAAAAAACTTATGAATACTGCTTATTGAATTTTTTATAGTACCCCCTCTCGTCCTAAATATAAGACATAATTGAATTTTTTGGAGATATTTAAAAATATAATTAAATTATAATAAAATATTTATATTTATCATTTTTTCCTCTAAACTATTTTGCCTAACTTATAAAATGATATATAATCTAAGGATATACAACATATAATATGATTAAGTAATTTATTTAATTTATATTTAAGACATGAAGGAGGAATACATTAGGTGATGTGATTATGTGTAAACATGAAAAACTTACTTTGATTATTTAAAAACATATATACAAACTAGGAATCCGTAAGGTAGTTATTTTTTTTGACGGTATTGAAGCTATTAATCTAGTAGTCCGTGGATGTGATACTGACTATCCTTTTAGGGACTTGGTGGATGAGGTTAGGACTCTTAGGCCCCGTTTGGGATCATGGAAGTGGAAGGGTGGGAAGTAGAAGTGGAGGTGAAACTTAATATTTATGTGTTTGGTAGGGTTAAGATCACTTCTCTAGGAAATTGACTTCCATAAAAAATGATGGAAGTGACTTCCACCAACTCCCCTAAGGAACTAGTTCCACTTTCATGGAAGTGGAATTTTATTGACCATTATGCCCTCTTTATTTTATCAAATGTCAACTTTACCCTCTTGCTTCCTTCCCTTCTCTTCAACCTCACTCGACAACCTTATCTGACGGTGGTGGAGATGCTCCTTCTCCCTCTTCAAATATGCGATAGCGAAGAAGGACAGAGCATGGTGACCTTTTTTGTCCTCTCCTTCTCCTTCTACATATCTGCGACAGTGATGGCTAACGGATGATGGCGATTTTGTTTGTATTCTCCTTCCTCTTTGGATCTACCACGGCAAAAGCAGATGAAGGACGGCAACCTTCTTTGTCAAGATGAAGGAAAAGTGAAGACGACGATAACACTTTGACAGTTTGACTTTAGATCATCTTACATTCTCTAGGCCTATCGTTTTCGTTCTGTGTCTTCTTTGATTTTGATTGTGATTCCTTCTTCGGGCACATTTCCTTCGATCTAGTTCTTGTTTCTAATTTTATTTGTTATTTGATTTCTTGCTTGATTTGATTCAATTTTGTTAGATTTTTTTGCTTGAGGGGTTCGACTTCTTGCAATCATCTTCCTCCATAGCCACGGTGGTTTATATGGTGGCTGACGATGGTTTTTGTGGAGGCTGTGACTTGGGTGGGGTCTTTGAATTTAATTTTGATTTATCTCTGGTTCCATCTTCCTTCCTATTATTTTTTTTTCGATTTTGATTTCTCTTTGGTTCTTGTTCATCAAAGAGGAAGAGACACTGGCTTTGAATCCGTGAAGCATCGTTGCATTTGATTTGTATATTATTTAGATTGATGATTGAGCATGGATGAATTATTTTCTGGATGATGATTTATTGCCGGTAGTGGTCAATTTTCGGTGAAACGTAGGTGTCGATGGTGACTATAATTTGGAAGATTTTTTTTTTGGCCAGAGGTATTTCAGTATTTTCATATTACAAACATATATTTTGATTAAAAATCATATCTCACTTCTACTGTCATACCAAACACATTTTTAAACTCCATTTCCATCTCCATTTCCACTTCTAGTTTCATTTTTATTTCCACTTCCAATTTTCTAGAAACTCTTTCATTGTACCAAATGAGGCATTATTTATAGGGAGTTGTAGGTAATGTTTGTTAATATTCTTAAAGAGGACCTTATCCTTAATGATCGTTTGACTAAATTTGCTTATTATATTTTGAATAATTTTTATATTTTTATCATCCTCCACCTAAAAACAAGAGATGGAAAATGATGAGAGAGAGTAGGTTGGTGTATTATTTTTTATATATTGTGCATTAAAGGAATGATATCCAGTTTTACATTAAAAAAAAAAACATATATACAAACACCTTTCATAAAATTAAAAAAGGTTAAAAGTAAAAAAAAAAGTTTATGCAACTTATTTCGTAGTATTAATTACTTAACGTTACTCCCCTAATTAATTAAAAGACAAACTGATATGGTTTGTTACGTTTCTTTTCATCAACAAGAGCTCGCCGGAGACGCAACGCCATGAGAGATGCTTTGAGGATCAGGATCTTACAAGCTTAGCTGATGATGGCGGACTGGTGGGTCCCACCTTTTCGTCCCTGATCCTTAGTGGGTCCCGCTTAAACTCACACGTCCCAATGTCCTTATTGGAGCGTGTAGTACACATCCCCAGCGCGTCGCCAAATTATTCTTTCAAAAAAAAAAAAAAAAAGAAAGAAAGAAAGAAAGAAAAGTTTGAACTTTGAACCAAAAAGATACAGTTGTTTTCCTCGTCCCAGCTTTCGTCTGCTTCCCTCTACTCTCTCCCTGTGATTATCCTGCAACGTCTCGCTGTGACACTCTTCAGACTCAGAGTCTTCTCATCTCAGCAGCATCGTTTTTCTTAATCTTTGGCCAGAGGCGGTTTTTAGAAGTGTGAAGAAAATCAACTTGGGGAAGAAGATGGATTTCAAAACGGTGTAAGAATCACGAAGTATCTCCACTTCTCTCACCATGAGTTTGAGACAGCGTACTATCTCCAGGCGCGGCGGTGATCACGCGCCGCCGCCTCCGCCGCCAGCGGGGTCAGTTTTCAACATTATACCTGTGCATGACCTCCTCATTGACCATCCCTCTCTTCGTTACCCGGAAGTGCGTGCTGCTGCTGCTGCTTTACGCACTGTGGGAGACCTTCCGAAGCCCCCGTTCATGCCATGGAACTCTCATATGGACCTCCTCGACTTGCTCGGCAACTTCTTTGGGTTCCAGAAGGACAACGTACGGAACCAAAGGGAACATTTGGTGCTCCACCTTGCTAACTTGCAGATGCGGATTCAACCTCCGCCAGCAATCGTCGATGCCTTGGACCCTGGCGTGCTGCGTCGTTTCCAACGGAAGCTTCTTCATAATTACAATGCTTGGTGCTCTTACCTTGGGTTAAAGTCGAATGTGTTTTTGTCGAAACGTCGAGACCCTACTGATCTCCGCCGTGAATTGCTGTACGTTTCGCTTTACCTTTTGATTTGGGGTGAGGCTGGAAATCTTCGCTTCACTCCTGAATGTATTTGCTATATATATCATTTCATGGCAAAGGAACTTAATTATGTTCTAGATGAGCACCCAGACCCTGATACGGGTCGTCCGTTTTTGCCCTCAATATCCGGTGATTGTGCGTTTTTGAAGTCAGTAGTGATGCCCATATACAAGACGATTAAGGATGAGGTTGATAGTAGTAGAAATGGAAAGGCTCCACATTCGGCATGGAGGAACTATGATGACATTAATGAATATTTCTGGAGTAGGAGGTGTTTCAAGAGATTAGGGTGGCCACTAGACTTTGGGTGTAATTTCTTTTCGACTACTCCAAAGAGCAATCGAGTAGGGAAGACTGGGTTTGTGGAGCAGAGGTCTTTCTGGAATATCTACAAGAGCTTTGATAGGCTTTGGGTAATGCTCATCCTTTTCTTGCAGGCTGCCATTATTGTTACTTGGGAGGGCACAAAATACCCGTGGCACGCATTGGGGAGAAGGCATGTCCAGGTAGAGTTGTTGACTGTGTTTATCACATGGAGTGGTCTTAGGTTGCTTCAGTCGGTGCTTGATGCCGGGACTCAATATAGTTTGGTTTCAAGAGAGACTATGTGGCTTGGGGTGAGGATGGTGCTGAAGAGCATGGTTGCCATTACGTGGACTGTTGTGTTTGGTGTGTTCTATGGAAGGATTTGGATGCAAAAGAATTCTGATAATATGTGGTCAGATGAGGCAAATCAGAGGATTATTACTTTTCTTAAGGTTGTCTTTTTCTTCCTTATCCCAGAATTGTTGTCATTGGTACTATTTATCATTCCAAGGTTACGGAACTTCATTGAAGAATCAGACTGGAGGATAGTGTACGTGTGGACGTGGTGGTTTTATTCCCGGATTTTTGTGGGCCGTGGTGTGAGAGAAGGGCTTGTAGATAATGTGAAGTACACTTTCTTCTGGATTTTGGTTTTAGCTTCAAAATTCTCTTTCAGTTATTTTCTTCAGATCAAGCCTCTAGTTGCTCCAACGAAGGCTCTTTTGAAACTTAAGGGTGTAACTTACAACTGGCATGAATTTTTCAGTAACACCAACAGGACAGCAGTTATCTTGCTATGGTTACCTGTTGTGCTTATCTACTTCATGGATTTGCAGATATGGTATTCCATTTTCTCTTCCTTGGTTGGTGCAACAATAGGCCTTTTCTCGCATTTGGGTGAAATTCGGAATATTGAACAACTCAGACTTAGATTTCAGTTCTTTGCCAGTGCACTGCAGTTCAATCTGATACCAGAGGAGCAGCCACTAAGTCCGCAGTCAACACTGCTAAAGAAGTTTCGTGATGCTATCCATCGGTTGAAATTGCGATACGGGCTTGGTCGACCCTTTAAAAAGATTGAATCAAGCCAAGTGGATGCTACAAGGTTTGCCTTAATATGGAATGAGATTGTCATAACTTTCAGGGAGGAAGATCTCATCAGTGATAGGGAGCTTGAGCTCATAGAACTACCACCAAATTGTTGGAACATAAGGGTCATTCGCTGGCCATGTTGCCTTCTTTGCAATGAGCTACTACTTGCCCTCAGTCAGGCAAAAGAGCTGGAAAATGAATCTGATTGGTCACTTTGGTTGAAAATATGCAAGAATGAGTATGGTCGCTGTGCTGTTATTGAAGCTTACGATAGTGTCAAATACTTGTTTCTTATGATTCTTAAAGTTGACACAGAAGAGTTCTTTATTGTGAATAGCATATTCAGGGACTTGGACAACTACATTCAGACTGGGAAGTTAACTGAAGTATATAAGATGTCTCGGCTTCCAGAGATGCATGCTAAGTTGAGTGATTTTGTTCAGCTTCTGATGCAACCTGATAGAGATATGAATACAGCTGTAAATTTGTTGCAAGCCTTGTATGAATTGTTTGTTCGTGAATTCCCAAGGGTGAAGAAGCATACTGATCAGTTGATAGAGGAAGGTCTGGCTCCACGCAGTTCAACGGCTAATGAAGGCTTGCTTTTTGTAAATGCTATTCAGTTTCCCGATATTGGAGATGCGATATTAACTAGGCAGCTGAGACGATTTCACACAATTCTTACTTCGAGAGACTCCATGCAAAATGTACCATTGAATCTTGAGGCAAGAAGGCGGTTTGCTTTCTTTTCCAATTCTTTGTTCATGAACATGCCTCGTGCCCCATATGTTGAAAAAATGATGGCTTTTAGTGTTTTGACCCCATATTACAATGAAGATGTTTTGTATGGCAAAGAGATGCTTCGGAGGGAGAATGAGGATGGCATCACTACTTTGTTTTATTTGCAGAAGATATATGAAGATGAATGGAAAAATTTTCTAGAGCGGATGCGTAGAGAGGGTTTGAAGGAGGATGATGAAATTTGGTCAACAAAAGCTATGGATCTTCGTCTTTGGGTGTCTTATAGAGGTCAAACACTATCACGCACAGTCAGGGGAATGATGTATTATTATAGGGCCCTTAAGATGCTTGCCTTTCTTGATTCTGCTTCTGAGATGGACATTAGAGACGATTCACAAAATATTGGTTCACATGGCTCGACAAGGCAAAATAGTGGTTTGGATGGCATAAACCGAAATGGACCTCCCTCTCTACGAAGTCTTAGAAGGGCAGATAGTGGTGTGGTCCCGTTGTTCAAAGGGCATGAATATGGGAGTGCGCTGATGAAGTTTACGTATGTGGTGGCTTGCCAAATTTATGGGCAGCACAAGGCTGCAAAAGATCATCGTGCTGAAGAAATTTTGTATTTGATGAAAAATAATGAGTCCCTTCGAGTGGCATATGTTGATGAGGTGTCTTTGGGGAGAGATGAAACTGAATATTACTCTGTTCTTGTGAAATTTGATCAGCAGTTACAGAGGGAGGTGGAGATCTTTCGAATTAGGTTGCCAGGTCCCTTAAAACTTGGAGAAGGAAAACCTGAGAATCAGAACCATGCCATGATCTTTACCCGGGGTGATGCAGTTCAGACCATTGATATGAATCAAGACAATTATTTTGAAGAGGCTCTCAAAATGCGGAATCTGCTGCAGGAGTTTAATGCCTATTATGGTATTAGGAGGCCAACCATTTTGGGGGTTCGAGAGAATATTTTCACAGGATCTGTTTCCTCCCTTGCTTGGTTCATGTCTGCTCAAGAAACAAGTTTTGTGACCTTGGGTCAACGTGTTTTGGCTAATCCTTTGAAAGTTCGAATGCATTATGGTCACCCAGATGTATTTGACAGATTCTGGTTCCTGGGCCGGGGTGGAGTGAGCAAGGCCTCTAGAGTGATCAACATCAGTGAAGATATTTTTGCTGGATTCAATTGCACCCTACGAGGGGGCAATGTGACACATCATGAATATATACAGGTAGGCAAAGGAAGAGATGTTGGCTTGAATCAGATAGCGATGTTTGAGGCCAAAGTCTCTAGCGGCAATGGTGAACAGGTTCTGAGCAGAGATGTGTATCGCTTAGGCCATAGACTGGACTTCTTTCGCATGATTTCAGTTTTCTACTCAACTGTAGGTTTTTACTTCAACTCCATGGTTGTAGTACTGACAGTATATTCCTTTCTATGGGGTCGTCTTTATATGGCTCTTAGTGGCATGGAGTGGGCAGTAAAGAATATTGCTTCTGCTACCAACAATGAAGCACTTGGTGCAGTCATAAATCAGCAGTTTATCATCCAGCTTGGTCTTTTCACTGCACTCCCAATGATTATTGAGAATACTCTTGAGCATGGTTTCCTTCAAGCAGTATGGGATTTTTTGACAATGCAGTTGCAACTTGCATCTTTTTTCTATACGTTTTCTTTGGGAACTCATACACATTTCTTTGGTCGGACTATTCTTCATGGTGGGGCAAAGTACCGAGCCACAGGACGCGGATTTGTAGTTGAGCACAAGAGCTTTGCTGAGAACTATCGGCTTTATGCTCGGAGCCATTTTGTGAAGGCTATTGAACTTGGAGTTATTTTGATTGTCTATACTTCTCATAGTCCGTTAAATAAGGATACTTTTGTGTTCATAGCATTGACAATATCAAGTTGGTTCCTTGTAGTTTCATGGATAATGTCGCCTTTTGTCTTCAATCCCTCTGGATTTGATTGGTTGAAGACTGTATATGACTTCAATGATTTCATGAATTGGATTTGGTATCCTGGTGGGGTGTTCCTAAAGGCAGAACAAAGCTGGGAAACATGGTGGAATGAAGAGCAAGAACATCTGAAAACAACTGGTATATGGGGAAAGCTATTGGAAATCATTTTAGATCTTCGTTTCTTCTTCTTTCAGTATGGCATTGTGTACCAGTTGCGTATCGCAAATCACAATACCAGTATAGGTGTTTACTTGCTATCTTGGGTATGCTTGTTTGTGATTATTGGTATTTGTATCATCATAGCTTATGCACGGGACAAATATGCTACAAAGGAGCACATATATTATCGGCTAGTTCAACTTATTGTGATTGTGGTCACAATTCTCGTCATTGTTATCTTTTTGAAATTCACCCATTTTGAATTTATTGATCTTCTAAAAGGTATATTGGCATTCATTCCCACAGGCTGGGGAATGATTTTAATATCCCAAGTTCTAAGGCCTTTTCTTCAATCAACTGTTATGTGGGATACTGTTGTTTCCTTGGCTCGGATATATGATTTGTTGATTGGGGTTATTGTTATGGCTCCTGTGGCGATGCTCTCATGGTTGCCTGGATTTCAATCAATGCAAACTAGGATCCTCTTTAATGAAGCTTTCAGCAGGGGCCTCCAGATATCTCGAATACTTATTGGCAAGAAGTCTGCTTAAGATGTGACTTGAGGTAATTACACCCTTTAACTGTGATTGAGTGACTGGGAAGCTACTCATTGAAGCGTTTTACATCTAGGACTGGCTGGACCATTCACTTTGAATTGTATGCTCTATGTAAAGTTGCTCCTATATTGTAAAATGCATGTCAGTATTTCTGTTGTGATATGCTCATAGATAATATGCACTTGTAGCTAATTCTGCCGAAATGCATCTGTACATTCTCAGGTTATGGATCCTGCAACTCGTTAATGGATGACGAACACAAGTTATAGACCCAAGTTTGAGGACTACCAGTAGTGGAAGCTCTTTATATTATCATGACGGATGGATGACTGCAGATAAATCCAAGTATGTATATATTAGAAGAGATTAATTGCTTTCTTAGTACTACTTTATTGCTGGGATTCTTTCTCACAGCAATACAACAATCTGTGCAGACTAATTTTAGTTGATGTTTGATTTTGGGATGTGCTAGTTCCTTTGTATAATCATAATTTTAACAACAGTACTCTGTTGGATTCTTTCTCACAGCAACAATATCTTGCTATGCTTATTATGTTCGAAGCATAGGAATGGAGCGGTCAATGGTAGGGGATGGTTTGTGAAATCAATATAAAACCTGTGTACCTTGCAACAGACTATGGCATCTGTTTAACTTGATTATTCTGTTAGATCAGAACTAATTTATATGCTACTCCAAATGGATTGAAGCTTGGTTTCAGTGGTAACTAGGTAGACTAGCTGTGTTAGGTTTCACATTGGAAGCCACTGAAACCATGGTTTTGGTGGCTAGTTTATGGCTATTAACATGAAACGAAAACATGCACTACATGGTGAATATTTACCAGGTTTCGAGTCTTCTGTGGTTATTGTAGCGATCCTTCTTACCCCTTGTAACTTTTTTACTGAAGAACGTTTTTTTCCCCACTAGCAACGATTGTTTGTATCACATGGACTTGTTCTTGATAGAATGTTTAAATTTCTGATTCAAATTTTCCCATGATTTTCAGGTTATGTTCATAAAAAAAGTTGAGAAGTCTAGTCCTCTCTCTCTCATGTTGACGGCCTATGCATGTCTCCTCAACAGTGAATCTTTAAAGAAGGGATGCAGATTTTGACTTGTCCGCATATTTTCCTGTTGCGGCATCAGATGACTTATGTTTAGTATATAGTAGTAATGGAGGAACATAAGTTGATTTGCCCATATTTTTCATTAACGGACGACTTGCTGCACAACTTGTCCGTTACCCTCTAACTAACTACACAATGCCCACTGATTTTCTGGGCTCAAGGCTATTTATTAGCATTTTGCTCTGTTTTAGTTTTGTAAAGCCTTACCTTTTGGATGGTTTTGAATGCTTCATGTAATAGAAAACCGCCTAAACTTTCGTTTCCTCGTGTAATTCAACTTGGCAGATGCAATTTCTTATTAGCTGCTTTGTGGGCTTGGTCGTGGACATTTTGCACTCGAACATGCCTGTTTTATGCTCCTATAAAATTCCCACTAATTTTCTTAACACAAGGTTACCTTATGAGATATTGCTGTGTGTTTAGTTATTACTTTCTGAACTGACCAATGTACATCAGCACATGTAAAGAAGCACCTAAATTTTCTGATTTTTTCTCTACTGACGTGGTTTAACTTGGCTTTCTTGACTCAAGGTTAATATACTGTACATCATTACATGCACGGAAACCACCTAATTTTTCTCATTTTTCAATTCTAACGTAATTCAACTTGCTGCTTTAGTTTCGTACTATTTGCTCTATGGTTTTGCTCAAGGTCGGGGTTGCACTTGAACGTGCCAGTTCTAAGCTACTAAAACAAGGCTACAAGGCTTCTTACAAATAACCGTTGATGTGAGTGTGTGTGTGTGTGTGTGTTTTTTTTTTTTTTTTTTGGCTGGGGATATTTATTCAAACCAAACAATGAATTTCTTTTGATAACCATGGTACAATCATTTTTAACTCTTGAGAATTGCTCAGGAAAAGCTTTATAATCTCAATATCTGGAGGTACAGATCTGGTATTGCAGTTTATGACTTCGGGGCTCACTTCAAAAAATTGCAAGGATGTAATTATTTTGCACAATACAATTTATATCACAAATCGTCGTTACCTATTACAGGCACTCTCTCATATGAAGAACTTTCTCTGAATCTCTTTGGAAGAATAAACCGGCCGCCAAACTTCTGTTGAAGGTATATCAAGAGAGAAAACAAAAGTCCACAGAATGGTATTATGATGTCCCAAGTTGTGGAATACATATCCATCCTATGGTTTGCATATATATACGATAAATCAAGGTACCATGCAGAACTGTGAGCTCTGTAAAGATCATAAGCATGGGGCAGGACTCGAATAATAGTCATTCCAACATAAAAAGATGGTGCAAGAGCCTTTCCTTCTGAGTTAAAGAATACGTTGAATAGTACCTGTGGAAGAAGAAAACCGTCCAGGAGCAAACCGGCCAAAGATTTGAGATCCTCCCAGAAGGAAGGGGGTCTGAAAGAAAGTTGTCCACGGGATTGGTGGCGTGATAGTCGGAATGGCTTGAATTTTTTCATCTGGGAATTCTTCCATCTGTTCACCAACCATGCTGTCAATCCACCGACAAGATACAGAGGCAGGGTCACAAAAAGGACCCTTTTCTCAGAATCCCAGCAACCTGGCTGGCCTCTGTCACCCTTTCTTGAAGACCAAGTCAACTGGAGAAGACGCAACTCCAGAAGGAAAGCTAACATTGTTACCATCCTTACGATCACTTCATTCACTTCAAGCCAACCTCCACTTCCAAGAAAAACATTCTGTTGTCTATGGTTTCCTATGATTAAGGCCTCAAAGTTCAACAGCAGTGGAATCATGTGTCCCAAAGTAAGAAGGATAAGCATCACAATGCTTATGTAAGGAGGCACATCTGGATGCTTTTTCACGTAAAGGAGTTGAAGTCCTAAAAACACACAAGCAAGTGTGTTCGATATCAATAACAAAATGATTTCAAGATCCATCCTCCAAATGGATGCTTCCACTTGATTGGTGTAAATGGAAAATGAGGACAACTGAAGGGGATCAAAATAATATGGATCAGATTTATCTCTTTTGCTCTTTACAGTTCCTATAATGTATTCACTAACCTTTGCATTCAACGGAGGAAACTGGACATTAACCAAAAGCTCACAATCCAGTGATTCATTCTTCATCATTTGCTTGTCAATTGATCTCAGATTCCGGCATCCTACCATACATAGAAGTCCTGTATTGCTATTGTATATTCCTTCAGCAAAAATAACAACTTCTTTGGCCAAAGTACCCTCATTATCAAACTTGAAATTATCTGATGGTTTGAAGCTCATCGTGTAGCTGATATTCAACAAATTGCTGCGGTTATCCAATTGAGCTATATGTACTTTCGGGCTGTCCCTAGTCAACATAAGTGAACCCCCATAAAATCTATTGTCATAAATCTGATCACTAACAAATAGTGGTGATGAGTAACCCTGTGCTACTTGTCCTTTGCTGTTTCTCACTGACATACTAAATCTCATATCAGAAGAATTTCCATCTGGGTACATCTTTCCCTTCCCTCGAGCTGTCTTGTCTTCCGTACAAGATTTTCTTGCTGTATCAATTTCAGTATATTTATACTGAAAACTAAGGGGAAGTCTTTTAACCTTTGAGGAGCTCTGAAATTCAATTTTACTGAGTTGGCCAGACTCATCAACCGCTTTACTGCTCCAAATTTGGCCAAAAATAGCACTTCTGTTTCTTAAAGACAAAACTGAAGGGAATTTCAGTGTAAGCTTAATTGAGCAATCTCCAACATAAGCGTTAGTGAATGATTCTGAAAAGTTCAAGATTCGACATGCAACTGCACAAAGTCGGTTCTTTTCCTCATCCCAAGTTCCCTCAGATATTAGTGTTGAATTAGGATTAAATGGAAATATAGTATCTTGATAACTGGGATCAGGAAAATCCAATAACATCTGAATTTTTTGCCTTTCTGCACATCGAATGCCATAAAAATGCATAAACTCGGGTAGATATCCAGCATTCATGCCAAGAGGATTGCAATCGTCACCATGACAGTTACTCTCATACTTCAGTTCAAATAAATCTGTGCGTTTATTAAATACAGCACAGGCACCTTGACTGAAGTTGTTGAGAGGTAAACCTTCAACATCTGATTCAGCTAAACAACCAATATCATTATCCTTCCCCCCAATACTATATTCATAATTTGAATTCTGAGATAAAGCAATTATGGAAATGGGCTCGAAGTGAAGCAAGTTAGTCTGGTCATCAATGCTTTCAAGAGTCCCATTAATGAAACTATTGAAAATGCTCAATACAATCGGGTAATTAAGCCTAATAATAACATTTCTTACTTTACCATTGCCATGCGAATCCGTTCCAATCATACAAAGCTTCCCAGAAGATTCAGACCAGAATCCATGCAGCACGAAATCTATACCTGCTCTCCAATGCGTTACTCTGGGGCGCCGGAAAGCTTGTCCTTGCATCCTTTGGAAATGGTTTTGAACTGGCTGCATTTCTCGGTTCCAGAGACGCAACTGCCCTTGCACTTCATATACGCCATCCTTCCCCGTTTCGTGAACGGAACTAACCATAAATAATGTATGCCTCCCGGCGGAATGTGAGGTTTTATTGATAAGTCGATCGCCACCGGTGAAGTACCCATATCGAAACTGAAGCAGCTTAGCGATACCAGGGACACCGCCAGCATGAGGCTGCAACGCAGCAATGGGGACGATTTGATCGCAGAGGCGAGTATATGCACTCTCAAAATCCGAATCTGAGAATGTGAAAGCGACAGAGCAAAAGTGGCATAGGAAGAAGAAGACAAAGAAGATGTTTAATGAAGATTTAAGGGGTTTTGAAGGGTTTACGAGAAATAATGGCCCAAGAAAGGAAGCACGAGATCTCTGCAATGGAGAAGGGGGTGAATCGGACTCCATGGATGAAACTGATGAACTGCGTCAGATCACACAAGTGATATCGAATCTTCTAGGGCTTGCATATTTGCATTAAGATCGAAGCCTGAAGAATCACCTGGTTTAACGTGAAAGCGCATTTCTTAATTGCTGAGAATCTTGAAATGGAACGGCTCTCAGCTCCATAGTATATTCATCCTTCTGTGCCTGGTGGTTTGATATTTTTTTCTTTTGGAAAATTCCGGAAAAGACTCTGGAATGTAGTAAAGGATAAATTACAACTTTGAAATTATAAAATTTTATATTAGTATGGTGTTAGCGGAATAATATGAGATTATGAAATCTCGGTAAAAAGATGTTCCTACCTTTCAGATATCCCTTTCTCTTAATTCAGAATAATAACATCAGACTCTTTATTAACAAATCTGTATTTTATATTACCAACTCAACTTTTTTCTTTCACAATTTCATATATTAAAAACCAATACATGTTCACAAGTTTTAGAGGCCAATAACAACACTCGTCTCTATATTAATAACAATATATTTTATATTAACAACTTCACTTTTTTATTTCACAACTTCGTATATCAAAAATCAAGACATTTCAGAGATAAATTTGAAATTCATAAGTTTCAGTGGTCAATAATAACACTCGTCTCTATATTAATAACATTATATTTTATATTAACAACTTCACTTTCTTGTTTTATAACTTTTTATCTCAAAAACCAACACATGCCAATGATAAATTTGAAATTAACAAATTTTAGGGCCAATAACAACACTTCTATTTTTTATTAATAACACCATATTTTATATTAACAACTCTATTTTCTTTTTTCACAACTCTATATCTCAATTTCAAATTTATTCCTGAAAATGTGTTGGTTTTTGAGATATGAAGTTGTGAAATAAGAAAGTCGAGTTATTAATATAGAGATCAGTGTTGTTCTTGGCCCCTGAAATTTGTGAATTTCAAATTTATCCCTGGCATGTCTTGATTTTTGAGATACGAAGTGGTTAAACAAGAAAGTGAAGTTGTTAATGTAAAATATGGTGTTGTTAATATAGAGACATATGTTGTTATTGGCATCTGAAACTTGTGAATATGTGTTAGTTTTTGAGATACGAAATTTTGAAAAAAGAAAGTTGAGTTGTTAATATATAATGTGATATTGTTAATATAAATAGGGAAAATAGCTCAAAAATACCTTATAAGGAAATTATTTGCTGATTGGTACCACGTGTGCAAACAAGCACCCCTTATGTGCAAGCATCATCCACATGTGCAAAATTCATCCCTGCGAATGTGCAAACACCATCCCTCGTGTGCAAAATATCATCCACCCATATGCAACTTATCACCCACTATGTGCAATGGTAGCAATTAACAATTAATTTGCTTGCAAGGTAGTTTTTAGCAATTCTCCCATATAAATATTGGTGTTGTTATTGGCCCCTGCAACTTGTGAATTTCAAATTTATCCTTGACATGTCTTGATTTTTGAGATACGAAGTTGTGAAACAAAAAAATGAAGTTGTTAATATAGAGATGGATGTTGTTATTGCCCTCTAAAACTTGTGAATATGTGTTAATTTTTGAGATAAGAAATTGTGAAAGAAGAAGAAAATGAAGTTGTTAATATAAAATATGGTGTTGTTAATAAATAAGTTGATGTTATTTCAAGTTGAGAGAGAATGAGATATGAACTATAGAAGCGTCTTTTCACCAAGATTTTATAATCTAATACTCCTGTAATGACACTGAACTGACTTTTTTCTTTCTTTTACATCATGTCATTTTCAGTCGGTTCTAATTTTAACGATCTTTTTTCTGAGATTTGGGAATGATGAAGAGGTAAGGAGTTAGGATTAGTGTCCTAAAATAATTCTGCACGCAATTTTATTTTTAAAGTATATTCTCAATTAATGATTCACTACTTAAAAATAATTTAAAGTCGATAAATACACAAAAATTACCTTAGATACTAAATATATTATTTAAAAAATATTTTAGGACGATATAAGATGCACAAAAAATTTGTTTAGTATGTTAAGTACAGCTAAAAAAGTATTACTAAAAAAGATAATACTTTCCCAAGTTTCTTATATACATTCTTTGATCACACATACTCACGTGTCCTGTAGTGATATTTTATAAACTTACATAAAACAAAGATATGACATATAGATATATGTGATTATAAAATTTCACATAACGAATGTAAGTAGCTTCTCCAAAGCATTTTCTACGCTGAATATTGATCTCTTTATAAGGAAAAGAAAATTTGAATATTTTATTTCTTGCTTTTAAAACACTTTTTCCTTGACAAGGAAGTCAGAACATAACAGGTCACACGTTTCCAAAGCTTTCTTTTCGTTGTAACACAAAAAAAAGGCCTTGTTTTCCACAGCCTAGACTTTTCCTAGTAAATAATAATCATAATTTTTTTTTTCTGAAAGCATAATGAGGAATAAGATTAAAGATTATAAATGTAAATATCATATTTGAAGGAATAAATATACGTTGAACCCAATGTGATTAATGAGATAATTCACGTTCACTTCACGTTGTTAACCATAAAAAAGAGGATCTTTGATTCCTGGCGGTACTGTGAGGTTACTTTTAACCTCACACATTCAATTTATTTAGTTTTTATTCTCATAATTTTCTGCAAATTTTAGAGAGGTGGATTCAAAATACGTCAAATTTATCGCTCAAGTGAATTTCCAGATCACATTCACCTTTTTAATAGATTCTATAT
This sequence comes from Albizia julibrissin, assembly GCA_037074505.1. Classification (NCBI taxonomy): domain Eukaryota; kingdom Viridiplantae; phylum Streptophyta; class Magnoliopsida; order Fabales; family Fabaceae; genus Albizia; species Albizia julibrissin. Next base: position 41,109,962 of record CM073479.1, read on the forward strand.
TTATATATTATTGTTTATCTTTTTTTTTAAATTGACAAAAAAGTCAAAAATGATCAACGTCAGTTGATAATGCCAATGAATTTCATTAAAAAATGGTTCATCTGAAATATTTTAAACAAAGGGCATCTTTGGTTTATGCTAAAAGCCTAAAACTATCACAGGAAATAATTACCTTCCCAGTCCTATGTATATTTTATAAGTTTAACTATTTTATATAAGTTAAGAAATCAGTTATTTCTTATAAAAATTTAAATCACTTTTGATAAAAGTCATTTATTAAAAAAATTTGTTAACTAGTTTTTTTTAATGAACTCTCTTATTGTAAACTAAGAATACTAAATGACAAAATTAATACTCCCTCATCCTTTATATGATTTAAGAAATCGATTAAAACTAATTAAATGTAATAAATATGATAAAAAAATGAATTTTTTTAAGTATACCTTTATTTATAAAGTAACAAGTAAGAGAGAAATAGTAATAAAAAAAATGTTGAAAGAGAATGTATGAGAATATAATTAATTAGAGGTAAAATTGATAAAAACATTTTTAATATTAAGACAACCCCAAATTAGATCTTATAAAAATAATAGGATCTTATAAAAAGACAGAAGAGAGCACTATCTTATCCATTTTATAAAATCATTTTAATTAAATTATGCGGAAAAATAGGTTAAAATATGTCACATAAAAGTGAAAAATAATAATTAATTATCCAGTCAACTTTTTATATTTTGAACCAAAATTTCCAAAACTCGTCTTCTAAATTTTCAGATAGGAGGGACTACTTGTCAATGAAAAAAGATAATACTATTAATCACTCCAAGTTTATCAGTTATAAGGAACAATTATTGCTAGTCATAAAACTACACAAAAAACTTGGATACAAGTTCATCAAACAAACGACACACCAAGCAAACCGCCCCTATTATTCTGTTTCTAACACCAAACTATATTTTACACTTGAGTTTTGAAAGCCATATTATATGATACATACACAAGCTTTAATATCACAACATCAAACAACACAAACCCCAACCCCCACAAATACACAACACAACACAACACAACACAACACTTATGTTTGAACAATCATACATAAGGTACAAGACCCCTTATTTATATCACACACATAATTCATAATTCGAATGTTTTGGTTTGGAAGCTTGGCACGATAACTTGGAAGAGTTTCTCTCCCATGCCAGAGAAAAGAGAGGGGAGGGGAGCGGTGGGGCCCGCATGAGAATTACTTCTCCAACTGAACAAACTGACTGCAATCAATTCCCTTACCAGAAAAAGCCTCGACGAGCTTGGGGAAGAGCTTAGCAAGCATGATTTTGAAACCTGTAGAAGTTCCCTTCTGATTTTGGTGCATGGCTTTTCCACAGTCAAAAGCACATCCAATGGCAGCTCCTTCGCTATAGGCCTTACAAGCGACAAGTATGTGTTGCGCGCGTTGGCTGAAGTGCTCTTCCACGAGTAACTCAAAATGCTGCAACAGGCATATCTCAAAACTGAAGCATTTCTTTATCATTATCAAACTGCTAATGACTAAACTAATCATATAAGGTCCCCAAGGATAACATTTTTTTTCTGACCAGAACTTCATATAATCTAAGATTTCCAGGGAAGTAACATGTCATTTGCTATTTTCATTACCAAAATGACATTATGGACTATCAACATCCTGGTATTAACATCCATCATGTGACCACTAGGACATGTAACTATTAGACGAAAACCTTAGTAGTAGTAGTAATTTCACCTTGGGTGGCTTTCTCAGTAGATAAAGCATTGATTTGCAGGTGACGAGGAAAGCATTTTCATTGTAGCTCACTGAGTTCTTCTCTCCTTCGGCTCTGCCAATCTGCTGGTCATATCCAGCCTCATTGAAATAAGGCTTTTCATTAAGGACAAGGGCCTGCAGAGAGAGAAGGACTTGAAGGGTTGTGGAGGCCCCTGGGTTCCACATTTCACTGCCTGTACCGGTCCACGTATTCAGGAGGCTCAGACAGACATTTCCCGATTCATACAGATTAGGGTTTAATCTGAGACCACCCGAAAGGTAGTGCACCATCTGCAGGGGATTTCAAATGTTAGCTAGAGAGTTTCTTGAGATATAAGCATGCAACTTTGTATGAGACCAGCAGCAAAAAGCAGGGAGAAAATAATACGTTCATTTCAACTGAATACTTCAACTGAATACTACCTCTGGTCTTTAATATAAGATTCACTTTTGTAGCTCAATTTCTTTATTAAAGTGGGTCTTATATTTGGGATCGGAGGTAGAAGAATAAGCAAGGGTGAAGAACGCTAAAAGACGACCTACAATGCATAAATCATGAATGGAAGGATTTGAACAAGCACTGCAAAATTGAATTCAAAATCTTACAGGTGGTTCATTAGGATACTCTGGAGGGAAACAAACATCAAAGAAGAATAAGCCATCATGATAAGGAGTTCCAGGTGCACCAACAATAGCTGCTCGCAGGAGATCCATTCTTTCTTCAAACACACGGACATAAATAGTTTCTGTTCGGACCAATAAAGGTCATATAAGTGCATTTACAGAAATAAATTTACATCATGATTAGAAAATTTTAACAGGCAAATCAGTTCATTAATGTTCAGGTTTTCTTTTCACCTTTTTTTAATCTTCAATGACCAACAAAGCTGGGATGGTTTTGATTGAATTTATGGATTCCGACTCTTAAAAGATGACATTTCAATACTTTTCCTGTTTATATTTACACAGACCATCACTTTAGTCTTAGCTTTGTTGTTATCTACTCATCCTAAGAATCAATTAATAAAAGGTGCCATGCTTCTTTTCCCCCAATTCAAAACAATCTTCTTTCCAGATTAGCAAGCAGTGGGTTCCATGCAGTTGCATGGAAACCTGTGCTAGAGATTCAAATTTTAAGAAGAAAATCTGGAAGAAAAAAATAATAATAATGAAGCAACATGCAACCCGAAATAGAATTACATTACTTATGGCTTATGAATAACAAAGCCCTCCATGTGGCTAAAATAATTGGAAGCACTATCAATCCATGTCCTTAAAGTGACAGAGACCTACAATTGCAGTGGTCCAATTGAATTTTCAAGTTTAAATTTGATTGAACAACAAAAATCTGCAAGGCATATGCTACAATGTGGTTCAAACAAAATAAGGAAAATTGCGAAACCTGGAAGATTTCTCTCTAGGATGCTCCATTCTTGTTGAATCTTTTTCACCCATCCTCTTTTTACCTATAAAAGAAAACAAGGAGTGGGAAAAAAATTAACCACAATGTTTTCAATGCCATTATACAACTTTAAATAATGATGAATCAAGTACCTGAGATAATGCCAACCCTTTTTGCACATCAAAGAAGTGGTGGTCTGAACAATTATCTATTATATCAAACTGGTTAAACCCATCTGAATTGTTGCTATTTGAAGAAAATGGAAGATCTTTCCTCTCAGAAAATCTAATAACATCCTGATCTGGAGTCAAGTCTTCAGTAGATTGCAATTCACTCATCGGATTTGCTTCAGTGCGGAGTTCACAAGTTTCTGAAACTTCTTTCTTACTAAGATTTTCAGACTGATTTTCCTCTTCAGTTGTGGGGACTAAAGAAACTCCTGGTGAAATTGATGTTACACCAAAAGTCTGAAAAATGCCAGCCTTAATGGTGGAGAAAATTTCAATCGCAGCTCGAGGAAGGGAAAAGGTACTAGATTCCCCTCGATGCCTTTCACAGTTCACTCTATCACCATCAAAATCTAACAAGCCCTGATCATCAAAGTGATAGTCAGCTTATGATTAGAAAATTGCAATTCATAGGCCTAGTTTTCAAGGACTTATCAATTAGCAAACTTTTCACACTTCAACTAATATTTGTGAACATCACAACTAATTTTAAAAGAAGAGTTTGATTTCTTGTAATTTTACTGGCTACTAACACCTAGATTTTTTTCTGAGATTTATGTATTTCAAGTTAATTTGACACTACACATTTGAAATTATTGTATGAGAATTCACATGACGCATGTGGATGAATAGAGATGCAGATACCAATACTGGGCTCACCTTTCCCTTTTTGTCAGAAGTTAGATTTCCATTCTCAGTCATCTCTTGAGTCAACTCCTCAATATCTGCCTCATTTGGAACAGGGGTTTCAGTTGAACCTTCATGCTTATCAATTCGAAAAATTTCATGAGGTGCAACCTGTCGGGGAAAAAATCACATATGCATGAGGATTTCCAGTATATGAAAATCAACAACACAGAACAGAACTAAAAAATATAGAGAATTTTCTTGAAAAGCTGATGCCGAAATCCAAAGAAAATATTCTAGATGCCAGATGTAATTGTCAGGATCATCAAATATATCCAATTCAGTGCAACTTAAGTGATTGTATATTATTTTGATTGTTACTACCAAAATGGAAATTGTCACTATGAATTGATGCAATGCTCTATCATATTCCAGGGCGATGAGTAATGATATGCAAATTAGAAGCTACAAGTCAACCCAGGTTTAAATTTTAAAAGATTAAATGTCTTTAAAAAGAATGAGGAATATCACAAAACTTATAAGATTATATTATTATTGATTTAAATGTGTCTCTAAACCGTGAAGGCCTAGAGAGAACATCTGTCATGAGTTCTTCATGACCATATATGCAAGCAGCAACCATTAACAACATATTGAGCACAGAAATAAGATGTCATCCATACCTTGGTTGTTAAACCAGTAGCCCATTTCACCTCTACAGCACCATCCTTGAAACCAACAACGTTGCCAATGCGGGACAGGTAACAGTTATCAGGGAACTCGTTCTGATAACTGATGTGGTTCCTTTCCATAAGAGCAGCCTCCACATTCAAGTCACCAGTTGCTGACTTTGCTTGATCTTTCTCAGCTTGGTAACCAAGCTGTTTTTGAGCCGCCTTGAATACAATATCACCGAAACAACAGGAGTAGTCTGGGTGCTCTAAGAGTTCATAGGCACTCACAGTTTCCTCCATCCTATCTCCAGCCAAATTCTCTGGCATGGATACGGAAACAGTATTCCATTGTACCTTTACAGTACGCTCTTTTGCATCCACAGACAGAACAACTCCCCATCTTTGACAGCTGGGCTTAGGATGATCATCAGAAGCACCTTTTTCCAACACATACTGCTGAGGCCAAAATTCATGGGTGTCTATGACATTCACTGGGAGTAGAGTATGGGGATCGATTCCCAAAGTCTGTTCACCATCCTGCCATACAATATCAACTTTGGTCCTTATTTTCCCAATTACAAAAAGTTCCCCAATATTGAAGTGAACGTTTCCATTTTTATATCCTCTTGTCATAATGTTCTCCTTAGTTAGACCCCCGGTAGATGTATTTCCGAAATTCTGTTCCATCTGTTCCTTTTGGTCTGCCACTGCAAGCATGCACCAGTCACCAAGCTGCCAGTTTGCATGTGAAAAACATGAGAGCAAGGTCAACTTTTTGGAATCCTGCCAGCGTGGGGGAGCATTTACCGGAAAATCAGGATCCACGGGAACAAATATGAGCCAGTTAACACACACTAGACCTGCCTCAACATAACAAACAGTTCCTTCATCTTCACTGTCTCTCCAAGTTCCACATAACCATCTAGCTGACTTAGAAGAAGATGAGGAATTAACCTTTACTCTCTGCCCTGGATAAAATGGATACTGTAAGTCTTCAAGCAAATTACGAGTCAGAGGCAAGATCTTATCTCTTTCCAATGTGGTGACCTCACATTTTGCTCCATCATCAAATAATACAGTTACTTTGTCCACTACCTTTTGAACTCTTCCAAGCCATGGCCCCTTAATCACAAAATCACCTTCTGAAATGGAGCGAATTTTCAAAAGCCTCTTGGAGTTTACGTTTTTTAATAATTTTCCATGAACACTTTCCAAATCCACAAACATATCAACACCTGTAACCCTGCCCATCTGTCCAGATGGATCTGACAAGGAACAAACCACATCCCCGTGAACAAATGCTTTTTCAAATGAAAGGAAATCATCAATTTTCCCAATGCTTTCCTCTAAACTGGATAGTATGCTCCGAGCTTGCCCAGCATATAGAAAATCAATTTCCTCTTGATCCTCACTGCTGCTGCTCTCACTGAAAGTCTCCCAGTCTGAGTCCATAATGTGCATTTCCATCAATGAGAAGCCTGTCTTAATCCATACAAAGTAAAATTAATTCAATAATTATAAGAAAATAATAAGGATGAATGGAGTTTAAGTTCATAGACAGGAATCCTCAACAAATTTTCAGATAGATGAAATCAGATTTCAGAACTAATCTTTACTGAAGGTCTTCCAGAATCAAGCATGAAACTAATCCTGCATAATTTTTTTGTATTATTGGAAAGAGATGTGCTTTTAAAAGAACATTGGTAATTAGATTTCCTTATTTAAGGAAACCTCGAGGTACATGGAAGCACTTGTTTAGACAGCAAAATTTCAACAAGTTGAAGATAGAGCAATAGCAAACTAGAAATAAGATACAAGAAGTCTCTTACCTCAAGCTAACTAAAGCACTAAAACCCAGTGCCAATCTGTATTGTCATCTACAATAGGTATTTTGATATTGATTGCCAAGGATAGTTGTCTACATCACGAAATTTTCTTGTTGATGTTGCTTTTGCTGCAAACTGTAACGTAGTATCTCCAAAAAGGTTATATGAACTACCTAAAACTGGAGATCTGATGCCAAAGGAGATTTGCCCGATAGGGTAAATAAGTCGAGTCAATCGAAGACTCAAAAATGCCAAAGGAGATTTGCCCAAATTGAAATGGACTTTCCAGAGGAAGAAATTCTGGAGTGAGGTTTTCAAAACCAGAAAGACCAAGGAGCTACAACTTTCAGATATCTTTTTTTTTTTTTGGAAGGGGTATTTTTAGGGAAGAAATTCAAGTGGTTAGAGATAGCAAACTCAGTAATAAAATATGCCAAAGGAGATTTGCCCTAGAGAGAGGGTGGAGGACCAAGGGGTATTGCCTCGCTATGGTAATATTTTGAAGGAAATGGCAATCTTTTTTTTTTTTTTTTTGCAATATATATATATATAGCTTCTGGCAGAAATCTAACAAAACTAGAAAGAGTAACTTTTGCCAAAGGAGATTTGCCCAATACAGCTGAGTCTTCAGACACAAGAAAGAGCTGGATAGGTAACAAATTTGTCTCTTCCAAGAATGGATGTTATACAGCCAAAGGAGCTTTGGCCCATGATGAAGCCGAACACTGTACTCTATCTGCTGCCAATGGAGACCGATTAACACCAACAATCAACAGAACTTCAGAGTTGAAATCAGGAACTCTTAGCTATTTCACAGAACAACCAATCAAACATAAATCTTCTGCAATTGACTCACGGCAAGAGGACATTTACCAGATGACCTGTCCAAAAGAACTATACTGAAAGCTCATTGCCATTGCCACAAAGTGAAAGGCTTCTGTTACCTTATCAGTTCTTTCAAACCTGCAAAAAGATGATTCGTGTATAGTCTCTTGAACTTGTTTATTTTGAAAGAACATGAAGACAATCAAAGAGTGATATTGCAATTATAACAGTTAAGCTACCAATATATAAATATAGCATCCCAATTCAGGAAAGAAAGAGAAGAGCCAAGACTGGAAAAAATTGGTTTACAAATCTGACAATTTTTAACAGTACATCACAGATACAATATAAATAAATCAAATTTTTATTAAAATAGTATTAGAAATTACAAAATAGCTAAATAATGATCTTAAATTTCGTTTCATCTTTGAGTCTTGATAAGCACATAGTTAGAAAAAATTCAAACACATGCATATTAATCTGTTGATTCAGTTCTTACAAAAAATAATTTGCTGATTCAGTAGAAAATCTATTTGATCCCCAACATGAAGTCACTTAATGAGGAAGCCATTGCACTCAAGTCAAAGGATTTTTTGCAAAACAAACGAGGGAAGGGGAAAATATTCATGATCTATCATCTCTCTTTCTGATTTGGTTCATGAAATTGACCAAAAGAAAAGGAAGGAGGATATAAACCATTCATAATTTCTTTCAATCAAATTCATTTTCGCCTCTCTTATGCTATTCTTTGATGAATTATAACAAGCAACGCTATGAATGATTTTTGGTTATATTGAACAATCATATGAAAAAACTTATAACATCACTGAAGAAGAAGGAAATCAACAGTATCCATCCAACACGATAAAAAACCAGAAGAATCCTGCATCAAAATGACAAAATTAGATCATTCATAGAACTTTTGAAGGGTGATTCTATAGAGAGTTCTACATCTCTAAAGATTGAGCTCTCTCACCAGAAGGTCAGACTGAGACTCTTAAAATGCATGATGGGGGAACAAAGAACACTCACCTTTTGAAAGGTGAAATCCTCATAAGATTACCCAACCTTAAATCCACTAATCCTAAGCCCCCAAAAAACATGAGTAAATCCAACCAAAGGAAAGTGATTTTGCAGAGTAATGGACCTTACCATCTTTTTGCTAACTGATTAGACCCGTATCAGCCATCAAAGATGTAGACCCATGAAACCCCATGACTTCAAACCCAAGAAAAGTGAATTCAAATCTCTCTTCCAGCTTCCAAAACCGTTCTTGCTCACTTCTGATTGAAAGATTGAAAAGGTGGGTGTTCTTCAGATAGGCCTATTTCCACGGCAAGTCCCACCACCCTCCACGCCATCACAGATTTTCCAGACCATTGCAAGTAAAAACACAATGAACCTTCTACCTCTCTCTATGGGATTGTGAGAGCCTTAACATTTAAAACTAGTGAATGAATGGGTTCGTCTTGGTTCACAGATATGGGCAAAACAGGAGATTATTGGAGCCAAAATGGAAAAGAATATTCCGAACAACAGTATGGGACCCAAAATCTTGTTGGTGTACAACTAGAGACAGTTAAAAATTGTATTGACATTTGTACCCGGAAGCTGCGAAATCTCTCTTTTAATCTTTTTGTTCCTTCGTTTTGTCTGTATCCTCTCTTTCCCCTTTCCGATAATGATAGTAGCTAGTTGTATTTTATATGCGAGTTCAAGCAGGAGACGGACTCTCGGATTCTAACCTAAGAATGTCATTACTCATTAGTCATAACCTCGTCTTGTCGACAAATAATTAATTTGACCACAAATTGTTTTACATTAATAATTTTTTGAATCGCCTAAAAATTGCAATTTTACCACCTTCTTTTTTTACTTGATAAAATTTAAGGAAAATGAAAAAAAAATAAGGAAAATTATCCAAAAATACCTTATTGAAAACTTATTTATCAAATGGGACTTTCGAGTACAAACAATATTCTCCATATACAAAAGATCTTTCTTGTGTTCAAACAATTTTTTCCTATGTTCAATATATTTTCCTTATGTGACATACCCTTGTGTTTGAACAATCTTTCCTTGTATGCAAAAGATCTTTCATAAGGTCTTATTTGACAAATAAGTTTCTAATGAGGTATTTATGTGCAATTCTCCCAAACTCTACCATTTGAATTACAAAAAACCCAAAATGTCTATTAAATTAGCAAAATAGCAAATAGGTATTTTGGTGGGAATCTAGCTAGCATTTTGAAGTTTAAATCTTGACAACTTGAGTATATAGACAATTATAACTTAAAAATAGAAATTAACAACTTCAATATATACAGTAATAACTCAGGGAGCTCAAGCCTCAAGTTGTCGATTCCTGTCCAAATTGTTAATTCCTATATTCAAATTGTCAGCATTCAAACTTCGGGTCTGTTTGTCAAAGCGGTAGGGGTAGAAATCGTGCAATCAGATCATTAAAAGCGTTGTGGGAGTTAAATGCATGTTTGGAAAGACGTTAATTGCAATATGTCTTCTAGGCCTAACGTGTGATATTTGCTGAAGTAGCTTTAGGTAGCTTCCCAGGAAAAAGCCACAATCCTGCCGTAGAGAGAGAAGAGGAATATGGAAAAAAAAGAGGGTACCGTAGTTACTTCCTTTTGTTTTTATTAAAATAAAAAATAAAACTTTTGTTAAACACTCAATAATTTTAGGAAAAATAAAACAATATTCAATAATCATATTTAATTAATCTCTAAAATAAAATTCATATTTTGCAATTTGTTTGAAAAATAATAGGGAAAATATAAATGAAATTAATGAAGGAAAAAATTTTATATATAGTATTCAATAAGACTCATACCCTTTTCAATCATTTTTCATCTTAACTTGCTTTTCAAATGCTAATCCAAACAGGTTCAATGTTAAAAAAAAAAAACACTTTTGACACCATCAATCCAAACACAAATCACATTTACAATCTGACTTTTTTTTCAGCCTGACTTCTGTAAAAGTCAGATTAGAAAAAAAAACTACTTCTTCACCACTAATCCAAACAGGCACTTCAAAATCTTATATTCCTACCAGATTACCTATTTGTCAATTTACTAATTTATTAGACATTTTGGGATTTTTTTTTTGTAATTCAAATGGTATTTTCTGTCATTTTTTTCAAAATTTAATTAGTTATTCTTTGAATTTTTTTTTTATTTTTTTAAATATTTTTCTCTCTCAAATCTATTTATCTATATATATTTGCAATAAAAACTTATGTAAAATCATAATTTATTGCTTCTTCCTTTAACTTGAAGAGGTGAATGAAACTAATATGTTTTACAATTAAAAAGAATTGAGTGTATTCAAAGTATTTTGCGAATCATTTATATTTGTGTGGACAAAATTACATTGTTATGAGAAAATTTTATAATTTATGATGCTTGTACTTAGGTGGATTAATTACTGAATGGAACACTCTTCTAATTTATATAATTAACGTTACCAAGGAGACCAAGTATTAATATATTTTAACCTGGGAAAAAACCTGAAAATTAAAACTAAGTATCTTGTATATAAACCTATCATTAGTGGCATGCTATATTTATTGAGATGGAATAGAACAACAAAAGCCAAAAAAAATCTAATCTCTAATGAGTAAATTCATCCAAGAAATGCATAATTAGCTGCGCAGGCAAGTGCAAAAGCAATGTAAATATTTCTCAACAAAACAGTTTTAAAATATTGATGAAATCCCTCGAATTTTTCTCTTAAATTGTATAATCAACTTTTAAAAGACAGATAGGTGCAAAATAAAGAATTAAGTCTCTCTGCTTGAGATCCCCTTGAATATTAAATCTTCATATACTCTGCCAACCTCTCTTTATAAGCTTTAGTGCCCAAAGCACCAAGCTTTAATGGCATTAAACAATTTCATGTTAAGGTTATTCTCTTGGATATCCTTCTGCAATTTCTTCATGGTTAAACAAAACCAAACCAAAAGAATATGCTTGGTGCTTTCAAAACTGATCTGATTATTGGGAAAATTTAACAAATTAACTTTGTCATTAATTAGCATGATGTAAAGACATGTGCACAATGCTTTTGGAATTTCTTAAACAAAAAAAGCAATCACTATCCTAGTTCTCTTCTTTTTCTTACATCAGTAAAGTTTGAACTTTAAATCTTTATTCACACCTATTCCAGACTGATGACTTGAATTACCTTCATGTGGTAAAAATTGAAAACTGTACTCCAAACCACTTGTTTAAGTGACAAAAGTTTCCACCACTCATGTCAACTAAGTCCTGTTAGTATGCAATACACAGTACATATTACAATAAATAATATTTCATTTATGTAATTATGAGAAATAGAGATGAGAGAGAGAGGATAAGGGTCCAATCAGTTTTATTGCATATATAGTTGGGAATGAACTAAACCAAAAAGACCAAACCAGAAGCATTTGTTTTTTTTCTAGTTGCCAATGTTTATTATAAATGTGACTTACCCAAGAGCACTAGTGAGACAGCAAACACACTCATCTAGTTGGAAAAGTTAGGGGGTGAGAACAGAGACCACTCACTGAAAATGACCATTTCCTATATTCAAACTCGTTTTCACTTCCCTTGACAACATGGATTTTTTTAAACCTTTTCTATTCTTTGTTCTTTTTTTTGCTGTTGAGTAGATAGCTGAATCCAGAGTTTCTTTTTGTACTTTATTGGGTTTGATTTCATTCCCAAAATCCATTGACCTTTCATGATTGTGAGAATTGGGGTAAATTAGCATGTAAAAGTACCACTTGGTTGTACTGTTTTAGAATTCTATTATTACCACAAGACTCAGTTAATCATGTATTATTTTATCTATTCAAGTCCTTTATGTTTCTAGATTAGAAATATTTGAATTTTTTTGTATATAATTATATGGGTTAAATTCAAGTATTATCAAATATAATTACGGGTAAGTCTCTCAATGTGATTTTTTTTCATTTACAAGTTTTGAATGCTCAACTTTCCTTGAAGATAATCAAGTCCCTTCCTTTACACTTGACCCAATTATTATTGGCAGAGATATTTTAATATTATTCCATATTTTATTATATATCTATCAAAGGAATAGCTAGAATAGTGCTTGAGGCATAATAAGAATCAAACTATATTAATCATTTATCTGTTTGGACTGAATGCTAAACTAATAGCCTTTAATATGTGAATTTCTCCAAATTCTAAAACTTCATCAGCCCAAAAAAAAAAAACAAGTTTCAAAATTTTGCCTTCTCTGAATGGTAATACTCATGTAAGGTGACAAATCAAAAGCTTGATTATGATTATATTATAGTGGGGCAAGTCTCAAAGTTTCTTAAGCAGTGAGGGCAACAATATACCCAAACAAGGCAAACATGGCACACAGCTTCATTATGCAGATTGGTGACTGTATAGCAATTTTCATCTGTTCCATTTTGATTTTTTTTCTTCCTCAATATGTTATGTAGGCCATAAAGATAAAATCTTTTACAATAATAATACTCAAAAGGATCTGGATTCTAAATCTTTGTAGCTGCTTTTCATTGCCTGTCAACTTTGTTATTAAAGCTTTAAAATATTTCCATAGTGGATTTCTTGCATCAATTCAAACTAGTAGGCCTACCTACATCAAAAAATGGTTACTTTAATAGAGAATTTTATCAGTGCCAATACAAAACTAGACAGAATAAGAATTTAGAGAATGTACATAAATTATTAATGATTATTTTTAGTATTCCATATCACACACAGAGCTCAATAATTTTTCTTGTAAAGAAGTTACTCTAATTTATTATGATTGGTTCATTTTCCTGGTCTATACTATTTATCAATCGTAATATACTTTTTGGCTAATCTTCATCTAAGAGAAAGAACTCACGCACTCAACATATTTATAGAGGATCGATTCACAACCTCATATTTAAAAAATTTAAAGGAGGTGCTTAGCGTCATTGGATCAAAAGACCTCGACAAAACACTCAGTGAAGGAAGAAGAGAGAGTGACAGACCACAAACACAAGTTGTTCACATTAAATGAATTTAAATTCACACAGTACAGAAAATTATGAAGCAACTCTTGAAAGATCTGTTCCATGACTAAACTATTTAGAACATTAAAAAGATTGATGAATAAGATCACCTTTGGATCTGGGAAGAGACCAGAGACATATCCACAGACTTGCTTCTGCAACTTTTTGTTTTTAATTATTTCTATTTTTATTTACTCTGAGGGGACTGGACACATTGGATTGGAATATACAGTCCCTACTGTCCAAAATATATAAGCTAGTTAAGAGGTTTACTTTCACCTAAATTTATGATTTTTTCTAACTTATCCATGTTGATTACACATGTTAAGTGGGTTTAAATCAAGAAGTAGTTTCAATGTAAGTGATTAAAGAGGGTGTTTTAGAAAAATTAACATAAATTTCTAATGAATAACCAATTTAACTAATTTTATTAATCTATACTGAGTAGTCGTCTAGCTATCCTATATGAGGATGAATTGAAGCATGTGATGATATCAAATTAAGGTCCAAAATTGGTGGACTATGAACAACAGTTAGAGGCATTATGGTGATGATTTAAATATTGTTCTGAAATGGAAGTGCGTGTGTGTCTCTCTCTATTTGTACGTTTCAAGGTGATTGCAAAGTGATGTGTCATTAGAACAATGGTTAATTCTGTTGATAAAAATGCAACTCATACTCTATAAGAAACGTGCTCAGATTTTACTCCCAATTTAGGTCTTGATAGGTAATTTATAAGTACTTCTATAAGTAGAGATAAGCCCTGGATATTCAACTTGTTACATGATATTTTTTCTTACAGATAAAAAAAAAAAAAGCAGAGAGATGCGTTATATATATTAACCAAAGAAGGTGGGATTGAAATTGAAGGGTTCAATGTGTCCACATTGAAGCATGGAGATGCATTATATTCAAGTGATGGCAACATCACTTAAAAGTGCTTTCACACGTTTGAGTCCTATTAGACTATGTATATGCTTCTTTCTAGTTGTCCATAACATTACCTAAAAGTGCCTCTCTTAAATCATAATGTTCCTTAATTCTGCCTTCTTATATTCAAATCACTTCATTGTAAGGGAATTTTTCAGCTATTTTTATTAAGCAAAAATGACAGAAAATACTGTTAAAAATGAAAAAGATAAATACGAATGGTAAATTTCAATAATTTTAAATTGACTAATTTAAAATTTTTTTAAAATTGACAAATGTATGAAGTTATATAAGTGCCCCTTACTTTTTTTTTTTTTAAGAAAAACCCTTAATGCCCCTTGCCGGCCGCCGGCCATTACCAGAGCTCTGGTGCCCAAAGCTATGGAGGCCTAATATATATATATATATATAATTTCTCAAAAAGAAGTTGTCAATATAGATACTTAAGTAGTTATAACGATACTAAAGTTGTAAACCATGGCCTAATATATATTTTTTTAATTTCTCAGACAAAAGTTGTCAATTTAAGTACCTGAGTTGTTAATAATGATACTAAAGTTATAAATGAGCCTTATGAAATTTCACACATTTGTAAACATTTTAAAATTCTAAATCAGTCAATATTAAATTATTGAAATTCACCACCCTTATTTGTCTTTTATATATATATTTTTGGTCATTTTTCCTTTTATTGATAAAAATACTTCACTTGGTCTTAACTCTTAAACATAAGAGCTAGTGAGAGGTTTCTTTGATCGATTCTCAATTTCTTTTGGCTTCTATATTTATTACTCTGTCTTGTCTTTAATACAAGACATATTTAAGAAGTTGAATTTGATCATAAATATAAAATATAGTTTTTATATTTATCAATCTTTTTTCATTTTATCTATATTAATGCTCTCTCAACAATAATCAAGGAGGAGAGGGAATGAGATAATTAAGGAAGATGACTAAGGTGTTTTAGAAAATACATTTCATATTAACTAACACAACTAATTTTCTTAATCTAATCAAATTAAACAAATATATCTTATATTTAGAAACATGAAAGTATTTTGGGAAAATGGCTCAAAAATACCTTATAAGGAAATTATTTGCTGATTGGTACCACGGGTGCAAACAACCACCCCTTATGTGCAAGCATCATCCACATGTGCAAAATTCATTCCCGCAAATGTGCAAACATCATCCCTCGTGTGTAAAATATCATCCACCCATATGCAACTTATCACCCACCATGTGCAATGGTAGCAATTAGCAATTAATTTGCTTGAAATGTAGTTTTTAGTAATTCTCCCAAGTATTTTTTTTTCCTCAAATTATTACTATATTTAGATTGTATAAGTTGCATGTGTTGATAATACTCTAACATAAATAATTAAAATAGGAATATTTTTCAAAAATCAACGCACACTTTTTTATAAACAATCAACACACCTTTTTTTTATATATAAATAACACATTTATTTAGTCTTTTTTAATCCGTGGGAATTTGTTAACTAGATTCCTCAAGACAGAATCACATTTAAAAAATATTTATCAGTGTTAGTATTCTCCCTTTTATGTGTTGAAAGTATTAAGTTTTTTTTTTATGAAATATAGTGCAAAAATAATAATAGGAGTTTTTTTTCTCAAGTGTGATCGAGTTATATATGTTCATACTAAGATTAGAAAACATGGTATGGTCTGACCTAAAAAAAATTAAAATAACTAACATTTGTATTAAATAGTATAAATTACGTACTTGCTTTTTTTTTTTTTGGAACACTCGCCTTTTCTATTAATGCATTTTCTATTCATTTAATCTATTTTGGTTTCTTGGAACAATGATTAGTTTGCAAAAATCCGAGAAATAATGTGCTGCGTGTTGGCTGAAAGAATCTTTGAAGGGAACAAAAGTGAATAGGGTCGTATAGATTAAGCAAAAGTTGACAATTAGTTGAAGCAAATCATTCATGCATTCACACAACAAAATAATAATCAGGAGAAGTTGGGCTAAGCAGTCTAAAAATTCTGATATCCTATAATTATCATCCTCACTTAAAAATTAAAGTCATTAAACCCAAATTGGCCACTAAACCGATCTAGATAGTGGTTCAAAAGTTGATGGATCAAATCAGAGTTAAACTGGAGTTAACCCGGGACCAGACTGATGAAGAAGAGAACTTGGACAATAATATTTTTTAGAATTTGATAATCAAATAATAATATTTTTGAGTAATTCTTTATGAATTAGAAAATAGACATCTTAAACTTTATATAGGGTCTTAATTTATAATTTTTCAAAATACGTAGAATTAAATATGAATTTTGGAAACTCTAAAAATTTAAATAAACTCTAAATCGGTCAGACTAAATTGGTTACCGGTTCATCAGTTTCCTGATCAAACCGTCGGTCCAATCTAATTTTAATAACCATACTTAAAACCTTAAAAAGTTAAGCATATTTATTTATAGTAAAATAACTAGATTATGAACTTAGAATGCAAGGTAAGTCATATTTTTTATAGTATATTTTTTGTATTGGTTACAAAAAGATTGCATAACTTTTTATATATTAAGAAAAAAGATAAGAAAATATCACTTAAATTTCAAAATCCCAAATTAATTTTATCGCCTACAAGAATATATGTATTAACTATAAAAATATAACAAATAACAACTCATTTTACTAAGAAATTACTGATCTCGGATTTTAAAGTTCAAGTGATATTTTCTTATCTTTTTTATTATATATATAAATTAAATTATCATTCTAGTATTGAATTGGGAAAAATATTTAATTACATTATTTTTTGTATAAAATTGACAAAAAAATGAAATTATAGTTAAATGTTTAGATTTTCCTTAAGAAACCTATGAGCAAATTAGTCCACTCTGATTTGTAAATGAAAGGGGGAATTAAAATATATTGCAATATGGCAGTAGAATTGATTTTTCATTTATTTATTAAGGTCTAAGGCCCAAGGGAGGCCCTTATATATAGAAGGAAAATTCTAAAAGAAATGCAGTTAAAAATGAGAAAGGACAAATTAATACAATGAAACTACGAAATTCTAAATTAGTCAGGTGTCAATATGATGGAGGAATTTGAGATTTTGAAATTTCGGCGAAAAGATAATTATGTCCTTCAACTCTCCCTCTCTCTCAGCTTGGAATAACAACATCGGGCTCTTGATTAACAATACTATATTCTCCATTAACAATTCCAGAAATAAATTTGAAATTCACAAGTTTCAAGGGCTAATAATAACACTGGTCTCCATATTAACAACACTGTATTTTTATATTACGGTGTTGTTAATGTAAAATACGGTGTTGTTAATTAAGAGCCTGGTGTTGTTATTCCGAGTTGAGAAGGAGGGAGAACTGAAGGGTAAAAGCGTCTTTTCTCCAAAATATCAAAATCTCATATTCTTTAATCGTACTAACACCGGACTGATTTGGAATTTCACAATTTTGTTATATTGATTTTTCATATATATATATATATATATATATATAGGAGTGGCACTAATAATAAAATAATGATGGCAAGTGCATTTTAGAGCCACTAGCTTGATAGTGCTTTTCTAAAGGAATATATTCACAAAGTGGACTTTTGCATATGCATTTCCCAATAATCACCTCTTGTTTTCTTCTTCCAACTTTTCTACGCATTCTTAGCTTTTGAAATTAATAATAAATATTTATATTTATATTAATAATTATTTTAGCCGGCCATTCATGTAATGTAATTAGATATCTGGGGGAAAAATTTATTGGCTCGCAGTGGTGTGGTTATAAGGGTATCTTGTATGTGCTGGATAAAATTAAAATTAAAACCCTAAATTATATTAGTGGGACAAAATTTTAGCCTAGGGTTCTTTTGCTTCTTGACTTCTAGTAGTTGTACAATACCATAACAGGTAATATCTTTGAATCAATGGATTTTCCTTCTCCAATTTTAATCCATTGACATTAACCTAGAGTTGTTTGGTTCAACCGTATTGTATGTCTGTAATAATAATCATGATTGTATTATTAAGATAAGAGTGTTTGATTGTTGTGTAGCATAATAATAGGGTTTACCATGGTAATAATGATTATCAAAAAAATTGGTAATCTTCATTCATACCTTTCCTCATATGAATACTCATTACCATCCTATTGCATGGTTGAAAAAGTCCAATTTACCATTTAGTTTCATTTATCTTTGTTTCACTTGCTTCAATTCACTTGTCACCAAGGTACTGAAAACTGGACCGGACATTAAACCGGTCGATACACTGGATTAAAGGTCAATGGTTTAAACCGGGGTCAACCCGAGGGTCAATTAATATATATATATATATATATATATATATATATATATATATATATATGTGATTTAAATATTGATGTATACCATTTAAAAAACTACATAAAAGTTTTTTTTCAATCAATAGTCTAATATAACCTCATAAATCTAATACCCATGCAAGTATCATTAAGTATATAAGGATTTTTCTCCAACTAGTGCAAAATATAAAAAGTATTCCACAATCCTTTTAATGCTCCTTGCAAATCAAAATTTTTTAAGGAAATAATTAAAAAAAAGGCCAAAATGATGCCGTTTGGGGTTAGACTGGTCAGTTCGCCCCCAGTTCACAGGTTTCTAGTCTGAATCGACCGGTCCGGTCCAATTTTTAATACTCTGCTTGTCACACAATGTCACAACCGCCACCGCCACTACCTCATTCTCCTCCAACGCCTTCACTGACACCCTACCACTACCGCCTCCTCAATTGTTGTCGTTGCCACCCCACATCACTACTACCACCTCTACCATTATGGCTGTTGTCGCTACCTCCTCCTCATCCACCATCGTCATTGCCATCTCCACATTGCCATCGTTACCACCACTACCTCCTCTTCCTCCACCCCATCAATGCTGCCACCACCATACATCTTCCTCCTCTACTGCATCGTCACTACCTCTGGCTACCATTACCTCCTCCTCCACCGCCAACGTCACCTTCACCTTTGCCGTCGTTGCCACTACTATTTCCTCCTCCTCCTCTGCCACCGTCACCCCACCATTATCGTCGCCGCCGCTACCTCCTCCTACACCATTGTCGCCGCCACAATTGACATCGTCGTGACCATCACATCCTCCTTCTCCACAACCATCGTTGCCATCCTCTACTGCCGCCACTTCCACAGTTGTTGTCACCGTTACCTCCTCCTTTACCTTTATAGCTATCACCATCGCCACATCACTATTATTGTTGCCTCTACCATTACAACTATCGACAGTGAAAAATCATTGGCGAGATAGTGTGATAATTATTATAAGGCAAAATAATTGCTCTTAATTATTTTTTCTACAAAGATTATATTAAAAGAAAATAGACTTTATGTGATATATTAATTTTAAATAATCATTAAAAAAATAATTCATTGCCCATTGCTTAAAAATCAAACTAAACATTACCATGTAATTAATATTGTATTGCATTACCATTACATCGCATCGCATTGTACTATAAGGTGTAATGTTATCGAACCAAACAAACCCTTAGTACAACACCTTTTTTTCTTTTCTTCACCTTCCTTCTTTTTTTAATCTTATAATATTAAAAAATAAAGAAAAATTAAATGCTTAACCTTATATACTTAATATACCTTTATCCAATTAAATTAGAAAAAAAATGTCTTTGAAGCATTAATAAGTAACAGAGTATTAAAAATCGGACCGGTTGGTTCAGACCGGAAATCTGTGAACCGGATGTCGGACCGGTCCGGTTGGGTCAGAGAACTATAGGTAAACCGACCCGATCTGACCCCAAACGACATCATTTTGGCTTTTTTTTTAATTATTTCCTTAAAAAATTTTGATTTGCAAGGAACATTAAAAGGATTGTGGAATATTTTTTATGTTTTGCACTAGTTGGAGAAAAATCCTTATATACTTAATGATACTTTTATGGGTATTAGGTTTAGGAGGTTATATTGGACTATTGGTTGAAAAAAAACTCTTATGTAGTTTTTTAAATGGTATACATGAACATTTAAATTATATATTTTTTTTTAATTGACCCAGATTTGACCCCTGGGTTGACCTCAGTCTGAAACACTGACCCTTGACCTAGTGCCTCGATCAATTCAATATCTTGTCCGGTTTTCAGTACATTGATAATTAATAATATTAATAACAAGAGTTTTTGTTAGAATAAATAATATATAAAAATACTTATGTCTCAATATGATTGGAAAAAAATATTTTTAAGTATATAATTTTTTGCTAAAAAGACAAGAAAATAACTTTTGAACTTCAAAATCACAAATTAGTGATTTCCTCCTAACATGAGTTGTCAATTATTATACTCTTGTAGTTAATATCTATACTCTTATAGGCAATAAAACTTATTTAAAATATTGAAGTTCAAATGGTATTTTCTTAAATTTTTCCTTAAATACTGTAACTAAAGAAAAAATACTTGTATTTTATTTCAAAATTTAAAAATACTCACGGATATAGAATTTGAATTACTAATTTTTTTTTGGAAACTTACATTTTAAATTCTTACATCCCTAAGAAATAATTTTAATTCCTTAGCATTTCAACATGGATATTTTTATGTTAAGGTCAATTTTTTTTTTGTAATTTATGAATTATTATGTTTATTATACGTTGTATCAATCCATGAAGCCACGCGTCATCACTTGATAACAGAAAAGGCTGTTTATAATTCTTCCATGATGAAAATGAAAATACTTGTTAGTGCCCAGTTAGGCCGAATTAGATATGATAAGAATGTTTGAAGAGTGGCAAAAAGTCTAATCAAAACCCACCGTGGCCTATAAAAAATTAATTAAAAAAAGCTAAAACCAGAAAGATAGGTAGCACACACTACACAGTGAAAACAAAATCATCACATAAAATAGTAAAATCATCACAATCATTCTCTGGTTACCATAATTACAATTATTATATAAATAGTGAATACAGATAACGGCAAAATCAAATACGTTAATTAATAAAAAAAAAAGTGGGGTGGTGGGAGAGAGGAAAAGTGGAGGGTTCTGTAGCAACAAAGCAATATAAAAGCATAATCATATTTTAAAGGAAAGTGGGGAAAATGGAAAGTGCTTCACAATGTGCCAAGTCATATTTGGGTATAGTTTAGAGGGAGATTGATAGGTGACTAATAAAGTGAATCCTCCACTCACAACCACTCTCTGTTTCTCTGAAGGAGATATCTTTACCCCTCACAACTATTCACACAACAAAACCCACCCTACAGTTTTGCCTTTGCCCACAAAGATCACAAAATCCAAAAAGCTGTTGTTGATTATGATGTGGGTAAGCACAAATACAGCATTAGTTAGCAACTCTATGTTTGAATTAGCTTAAAATAAGTATTTTGCACCTTACTAGATAAAACTCTTCTCGTATATTTATTTAAAATAAGGGCAACTCAATGTACGAGACTCTCACCAGGTAAGGTTTAAGGAAGGTTAGATGTACGAAGCTTTACCCCGCAAACAAAGAAACTGTTTTTAAAATTTAAACTCATGACCTCTATATCACATGACAATAACCTTTACCACTGCTCCTAGGTTCACTCACACGTATTTACTACAGCGTAAAATCACTATTTCACAGTTAATTCAAAATGGGTAGAAAATGTTGTAAACAAAACTATCCTGCAAGAGAGAGATCCAGCTGTTGATCTTGACAAATTTAACCTATTTTCTCCATTTATACTCATTATAAACACTTCAACAGTTGCCAACACTAGAAAGAATTTGACATTCTTTAAGCAAAGCATCAAGTTTAAGCTTTTTGTAAATGAGGGGGAAGTTACTTTAGGAAAGCTACCTTTCATTCAGAGCTCAACAGTGATTGAATCTAAATTAGATGATAGTGTTAAAAGCATATTATATACTTGAAAAACAAAGTACTTCAGCAGTTGAACATCACTGAACCAAGGAGGGGGACTATATATATACAAAGCATACTGATTATTCTAGAACCTAAAGTAACATTTCAAGCTAAAGCATAATGATGGATGGAAAAAGGTCTAAAACAATATGGGTTTGTGGGGTCAAGCCAATGAGATAGTGGTAAGGAAGAGAAAGAGAAGGGCCAAATGGAGGGAGCTTATGGCCTGCAGCCTGCAGGTAAAGGAAAGGTTCATCATAATCAAGTACCTGAGTCAACCAAGGAGATTCTAGTTGACTCCCCCTCCTCTTCCTTTTGCACCACCCTGCAATAAATCAATCAAAGCACAGGAGAAGGGAATAGAGTAATGGATAGGCATTGCCTAATGCTTTTTGAAGCTCAGTCATTGTCCCTATCCAAACAGTGCCCAAACTTTACATATAACAACATGTGATAGATAGTGACATGTCAAGAAAAGTCTGATCTAGAAATATGGATAAAGTGGGGTGGCCATCAAGGAAGGAGATTTTTCAGGAATTAAGACTCTCAAATTCATGAACAGCATCTTAAAACAGATTAACCTTGGAAGATTTGTGTTCTTTAGTCGTTGTCTTCTTTCAATCCATAAGGGCATAGCATCTTAGGTAGCCAGATGTCTTAAGTAGATGATTAACCAGAAAGGGTATGGAATAAGCTGGATTCTCATGCTTATCCATATGAATGTTGAAGCATGATTTTACTATCTTATATAATAGCCTCATTCCAGGAATAAATTGGATTTAATCAAAAAGTAAATCATTGAGATGAATTCTTGACAATCCAATCCAATTAATCCAAAAAACAGGACATGCCACAGTATTTATATTTATGATAGTAATAAACATAGTAACAATAGGCAAACACAGGGCTGGGAAAAATGGTTAAGAATTTAAAGGAGAATCCTTCTCTTATCTATAGGCATGAATTTGAGTCCCACTAAAAGTATTCAAAGTTGTGTTCGATGGATCTTCAATTTCTGGTGGTTGTGAACATGTCAATGGCATCTTATCGGATAACATTGAGGATAGCTCTCCTTCCCATCATTTTTTTTGTTTTACCCACAAAAAAAAAAGGATAGAATGAGAACAAAGATTGGTGTGAATCTGATACAATGGATTTTTTTTTTTTTTACAAGTTAAAACATGAAAAACATTGAGAAATGATAAATAGGAGAAGGAAGCTTCTGCTATACCCAAAAGAGATTCAAGATTTTAAAGTACAGGAGACAACAGAAAAAGGGGAGATATGGACACTCTTAGCCAGAAAGTGAAACAAAAGACCAAAATAGAACGAAAGAGTGAAAAAAAAGGTCTTCAATTTTACAAAAAAATTAAAAATAAGAAGAATATCAAAGCTGAAAGAGAACGAGTGGATTAATAACTAATAAGGCTTTTAAAAGAAAATTATCACTACTTTTTTTCTTTTGGGGGTATGACTCAGCCGATGGTAGTGGTTTTCATATCTATTATTTGGTAGATAGTTAATGAAAAAGGATTGGCAACATCAAAATTGGGCCTAGTCAGATGGATCTCCCACATAATTTCTTAACTACTAAATGCAGCCATGAATCTTGTGCTCTAGCCTCTAGCATTTCACTCAATGCAGATAGTGGAAGGAAGGACATATCTAGATAACTAGATATTAGTAAACATCTAAAATCTTTACAGAGAACAAATTGGACGAAATTTGGCAAAGCGTACTGATACGAAGAATGAGTGGATACTAACCACCCTATCCCTTCTCCCTTTCTCTCAAAAAAGGGAATAAAAACTTCACATGCAGATGTTATGATGGCATGTATAGGACTATAGGGGCTAAAAAAGACTTCACATTTGCAAAATTCCTTGCATTCCCAATGTCTAATATGGAATCTTACAATTATGAGAAACTTTGCAGTCTGAAACTATGCCTACCATGACAAAAGAGACATGAAATCTTTTGACTACAACCATGAAGCATTTCATAGTGGATTATAATATTAAGGTAACCATTTCAAACACAGCATTTAAATACTTTTCAAGATGTATAAAAAATAACAAAAATAAAAGTGTTTCAGTCCACTAAGCAAAAGAACTAGAACACACAAGCACTAGACTTTCATTGCATTAAAGTCGTACTATGCAAAATTTATTACTATTTCTATTAACATAACTCAACAGACACCACTTCACCTTATTACTAAGGGCACAGGGGACATTCCTCATTTACAACATTATTCTTTTAATTCAAATTTTCTTCCATTCTGTTTCATTCCATTCTTCGCACCAAACTATATAGGCAAACAACACATACACTAATTTGACCAGTATGGATCAAGACATTGTTTACCCCATAAACACCACAATAAATTTCAGGGTTTTCTCAATTCATTTCTCTTTCTGCTCTGTGTGAGAGATGGAAGACGAAATATGTACAGTTTATTTCTAAAGGTGAATGTCATACATGCATGACACATAGTATCATGCCTAAATCAACCGTAAAATATACGAGTCAGCATAAGATTTCTAGAGACCATAAATCCGGTCTAAGAATCAATGGCGTTTTCACATAGAACTAAATATAACATTGTAGGGGGGAAATTCTGTCAAAACAATCCTACAAAACCTTTCAGCAGAATGGATGCTGATAATTTCTGTCTAAAGGAACTTTGGAGGTGTAAATGGAGCTTATCCAAAATACAACTATGCTCAAAAAATTGCATCATACTGTAAAAGCTCATCGAGATATCTGATTTGCCTCAATAGCGACTGGGTACATCTTCCTTAAGCAGGAATTGCAACCTTTTCCTGTTTCTTCTTAGCAGCTTTTGAAGGCACTTCAGTCACAATTTTTTCAGGTTTCTCAATTCCTTGAATATCAGTTATCCTTAACTTCGTCAATTCCTGAAGATGATAATACCAAGCAGATTTAACACCCACAATTTGTGACAAAACTAATTATGATTAAAGAGTTTCTTTTCAGTGTACCTGGCGATGCCCTTTAGTTCTGCGGTAATTCTTTCTTCTCTTTTTCTTAAAAATAATCACCTTTGCATCTAATGCCTGAATCAAATCAAAGAAAAGGAAATAAGCAAGTTATATAACAAAGAAAATTTTGGATCCACATAGCTCATATTTGTACATGTTTAGTTCCATTTCATCATGGTTTCAAGTATCAATCAGGAATGGGATGAAATTCAGTTGCAATACAGATACCACCAACAAACAAAACAAGATAATCAGTCTATTCAAAATCAATTCCATTCCAAATCCTCATCCATGAGAATTGATTCTGTATGCCAAACTTGCCCAAATTTAATTGAAATAAGAAGTTCCACACTTACATGCTCCTCAACAACAGCATGAACAGCTGCATCTGGCAGTAAGGGTCTGCCAACAATTGTCTGACTTTGAGAGCCAAGCAACAGAACTTTATTAAGAATCAACTGCAATATACAAAAAAAATGAAGATGACACTTTTAATATTGCCAAGCAAATATTCATCTAAGTCGCACTGAAAATTCCATAACGTGGAGGGATCCCAAAATGACTACATCAGCAAACTAGATACTGACTAGCAAGATTACTAAAATATTTATATGCAGGCATATACTAGAAGCGGCAGAGATGGCATGGCTGTATAAAAATCAAATGAGATACAAGATTTCAAGATGTACTTACTGGAATAAGATCAGCCACTAATTGATTAATTTCAACAGTGTCTATTTATAATACTATCATCATCTGTCCAAATCCTAGTATGCTTGTTTCACTTCAGCACATTAGTGCATATCATTTCCACAATTCGACCCAGAACATTGATCTGACTTTTTTACAACGTCTATGGAAAAGCTCTCCTCCCACTCATGAACCTTTTTATATGGGGCAACCTAATGCCCTGTTTGGTATCATGGAAAAGTTTTTGATGGAAGTAGAAGTGGAAATTAAAGTGAAAGTAGAGGTGGAACTGGAGGTGGAAGTGGGGTTAAAAGTGTGTTTGGTATGACTATAGAAGTGAGATATACTTTTTAATTAAAATATGTAAATACTAAATTGCCCTCCAAACCCAGATCTCCAAACCTAGAGGGGCAAAACTTGGAATTTGATAAAATATAAGAGGACATAATGGTCAACAAAATTCCACTTCCATAGAAGTAGAACCAATTCCTTGGGTAGGGTGGTGGAAGTCACTTCCATCATTTTTGGTGGAAGTCACTTCCCTTCCAAACACACAAAATATGGGTTGCATCTCCACTTCCACTTCCCACCCTCCCACTTCCATGATACCAATCGTGGCCTAACTTTTAACCAAGTGCTCTTTATCAACTCATTACTTCTGCTTCCAATGCATTGATCTCAAACCTATTTTCAGTAACTCCTATTTAATTCATAATTACATTGCTTGCATCGGGTTCTATAGATAGGTCTGTCCTGTTTATCTCCAAGCCTACTTGAGCGAGGTAATTTTACAAATTCAAGGAGCGAGCATTTGAGACCATACAAGTTCAATTCAGCAAATCCATAAAAATTAACATGTGTTTCACCTATTAATGATATCAAGTAATGAAAAGTCAATAGCTGGTCCAGCCCCAGTTTTGACATATGAACTGTTCAAAAACTAACTCCATCTTATGGTACATAGTTATATAAATCTTGGAATTTTGCAGAAACATCAGTCTATAATTCTATATGCTCTAATGTGCTTTCAAAACTGAGAAGACAAAGAGTTAACAAGGAACCAAAAGCAATACCGAGAGATGTCTAGCTTCTTATTTGTGTATCTTGTCTTGGCTCACGATGATATTGTATTTCCTATGCTAATTGAACAGGACTATAAAGTGTCTAAAACATGCAGGGTGAAAAGGCAATAGGCTAACATCATTTTAACAGGCAGAAATAAGAAAGGAAAACCACAACCGTTTCAAACTACACACCACCCCACCACCAGAAAAGAACCAAGCATGAAGCAGGCCTGGCATGGCGCTGTGACAACCTCATGAGACAGATGAAATAATGCCATTCCTTATATAAATTAGTCGCACAAAGTGATGGCACAATGAAATTAAATCAATGCAGATACTCAGTAAAATTGAAAGACCAATCACATGTAATCCGGCAAACGGATGTTTAATAAATAGAAACATAAGAATACCAAAAAGAAAAGAGAGATGGATACATAAACAACACGGGATGGGTGCATTTCGCAAATCACCAAAAAACTGCAGCGCAATCTCAACAAGTTTTAGGAATTATAAATCCAAGAGCAAGGTGTCCTACCTTATCATTCACTTCGCAAAATTTCAGTCTTTCAGTGAAAATGCTGTCCCCGTTGCTTACTTTAAACTGGTGTGATCCGATCTGGACTCCAACAAATAAATGAATAAGTTAAGAATGAATGAAACACACATACGAATAGCCCAAGCTTCTTAGTCGATCAGAACTAGCAAGCCAGATTTGAAAATTTGACCTGAACAACAGCGAAGACCGGCTCGTATGGCTTGAAAACCTGTTCACTCTTTCCGAGAGGTCCTATCACTTTGTAGCCAATAGCTTCTGCCTCTGCTTCCTTTTCTTCTGGAGTATACTCTCTTTTCACAGTAGCCCCACTTGACTCCGGGACATCATCATCGTCACTGCTCTCACCCACTTCTTCTTCTTCTTCTTCTTCTTCTTCTCCTCCATCACTATCGTCTTCGGCTTCTATAACTTTGTTGTTGTCATGATCTTGTGTACCAGAAGAGAAATAGCGAGGGTGGGACCATTGCGCATACCTGGTGGCGGGTCTGGTATCGGTGAGGATGTCGAAGAAGCTTGAAGTGAGTGTGTTCAGATATGGGCTAGGCAAGGTGGCCGGAACTATGAGCGATTGCAGAGATGGATTTGTAGGGAGAAATGCAGATGCCTGGCGCGTTAACGCTTGCAGACACCGCCTATACGCCATGAATGCGCTCTAAGCTCGTCTAGGTTTACAGGGATTTTGATCCAGTCGTCGTTTCAGTATTAATGAGTGAGCAACGGAGCATTCGTCCGTTTTGGTTTTTTTTTTTTTCGTTTGTTTTTTTTCTCAAAGCTATGGATTATTTCGAGGGAGCCTCAATTGAAAGAAATTAGGAAAAATTTAAAAAAATTACCTTTTAAATTTTAAAAGCTCGTTGATAAATTTATTAATGGGATTAACAAAAATGATAATGTAATTAATAAATTATTTTATTGTTAAATTATTTATTTAGGATTTTAAAATTTAAATGATATTTTTTTTAAAATTTTCTTAAAAAATTAATCAGGTTATGATGGATAAAAAATTTTATTTATTTTTTTAAAAAAAATAATAAATTTGTGATACCTCCTCAATGCTATTTGATCACGTTGTGTTTGAATCGCAAAAGACCACCCCATTATGTAGAAGATCCTTTATCAAGCTACTAAAATTTAGACTAGATATTAAACCAATTGAGATATTGAGTCAAGAGTTAATGGATTATATCGAGGTCAATTAAGAAAATATATATATAATTTAAATATTTATAGATGACATTCAAAAAACTACTTAAGAGTTTTTTTTCTAATCAATAGTCCAATATAACCTCCTAAACATAATACCTACAAAAATATTATTGAGTATATAAGGATTTTTCTTTAACCAATACCAAAAGTATTACATAATCCTTTTAAAACTCCTTATAAATAAATAAAAATTCAGGAAAATAACTTTTTTTTAAAAAAAAAGCCGAAACCACAAATTTAGCTTATAAAAAAGTTTTTAAAAAAATTTGTGGGCAACCCGTGACAAGTTTAAATTAACCAGGTTTTTTGAGTTAGTTCTACCGATTTTCTATCCTCAGTCGGACCAGTTTAGTATTCAGTTTATCGATTTTCGATCTAAATTGACCGCTCGAGTTTTCAATTCCATACTTAATACATACCTTCTAAACTTAATACTAGGTTGGTGAAGGAAAATTAGTAGGATTAATCAAAGTTGTATTTTTATACTTGGATGGGATTTTGTTTAAGGTATTATTAGGCGCTAGATTGAGTGGCAAATACCTTTTCCTAAACCGGATGCATGTTGATCCTTTTTCCTTTTTCTTTTTTTTGAAAATTTAGAACCAAAGGAATTTTTACCTCTATCAATAAATATACTTCTCAAAATTTAAATTTATATTCACATCTTTATATGGATGAAATCACTTGTCAACTCAACCGGTTGAATAAGCACATCGCAACTCAAAAGCTCCAACCAATAAATTTTCTAAATGAAGCGGATGTGGTTCGTGGCCTGACGAGCTTTTGTTGGGCCTACTTGTTTCAGTGGGCCGATGACAAGGTAACAGAAGGGAGACAAATAGGATGGGAACTAGGCCTAAGAATGTTGGCCCAACCATTGTTTATAAACTCGATTCGTATTGATGAGGTCCTGAACACTTGGGACAAATCTATGTGCTTGTTTGTTATCACTTATTTAAATTAGGTTTATTATATAAGTCCGATTTACGTAAATCGAGATAAATCTTATCCACATATTTATCTCGTAGACCGTGAAAGCACCTCGTAGACCGTAAAAGCACCTCGTAAACCATAAAAGCTACCTCGTAAACCGTAAAAGTTACTTCGTATTCCGTGAATTACAATTCATAAGCACTTATGAAATTTTCAACCGTTATTCCAAACAAGCTATTTTTTTTTTAAATATCATTATCAAGTATCTTTTTTGGGTTTATAATTGTCCGTCTCAACATAAATATTTTTTTCTGAAATTTGAACTTAAAATTTAAAAGAATCTAACAAAATCTTCCACCACTAAACTAATTTTATATTAGTCTAGTGTTAGATCTTCAATCATATGTCAAATGCACCATCTACTCTTGCCATGTTCTTCAATAGTTGAATCCATAATATATTCATTAACAATGATTGAAAAAAAAAGATTTGACACGCATGATCAAAGAGAAGAAAATAACCAAAGTCCAAGTAGAAACCATGTAGATGATTTTCGCAGAATATATAGTTAATTCTCAAAGATAAGAGGTTGTTTGAGATAGCTTTTTTGGATCGAGCTTATTATATAAGCCCGATTTACGTAAATCAAGATAAATATCCTCCACATATTTATCTTGTAGACCGTAAAAGCACCTCGTAGATCATAAAAGTTATCTCGTAGACCGTAAAAGTTACTTCGTATTTCATGAATCACAATTCATAAGCAATTATGGAGCTTCCATAAGCTAATCCAAACAACCTCCTTATTAGCAACATAAGAGAATATATAACAAATATATTTGTTTCCATCCTTGGCAATAACAAAATCCACATGTATTTGGCGAAACACAATTTTATAATTCGGGTGTTTCAAAATGTTCTTCTTACGAGTTCGTTTGGATTAGCTTATAGAAGCTCCATAAGTGCTTATGAATTGTGATTCACGAAATACGAAGTAACTTTTACGGTCTATGAGGTAGCTTTTACGGTATACGAGGTACTTTTACGGTCTACAAGATAAATATGTGGAAGAGATTTATCTCAATTTATGTGAATCGGACTTATATAAGCGCGATCTAGAAAAACTGTCCCAAACACCCAAAAATTAAGTGCGGCTACCACCTGTTAATTTTCGACGAGATATAACTGGGAAATTAATTCAATTATGTTACAGGATTATAAATAATGAAAAATTAATGTAAAAATTAATTTATTTTGAAATTAGGTGTCTGTTTAGTTGATAGAAATTCATATAAGCCCGATTAAACTTAGAAAAGGACTTGTAAATCTTATTTATTTTGTTTAGGTGATTTTTAAAAAATCCTGATAAATCGTAATTTCACTCTGAAACCACATATTGAATATAAGTGATAAGGGGGGACTGAAAAATCCAATGAAATTTCCACAACAAAAATTTATCCAATTTACCTTATAATCCCCTCTCAAAAATCCTATTCAAATATTCTCTCCATAATTTATTAACTAAAATAGTTCAAATAATATTATTTTAAATATTGTCTCCCCTATTACTTAACATGAATTTTTAAATTATTTTAAATCATAATTATTATATAATAAAAATAATATTTAAATATTAATTTCATTTATTAAATAATGTTTTATACTCCCTCCGGTCTTAGATATAAGATAAATATAAGATAAAATTGATTTTTTAAAAAAAATTAAGGAAGCTAATTAAATTACTTTAAAATATTTATTTTTGTCATTTTTTCTCCAAACTATTTTGCCTAACTTATAAACTGATATATAATATAAGAATACATAACAAACGATATGATTAAATAACTTATTTAACTTCATTAATCTCTAAAAAAAGGTCAATGTCTTATATTTAAAACCGGATGTAGTAATAATTATTAAATATTTAATTATCATTATTATTAAATAAAATCATGAAAATGCAAACAACTTTATTAAATTAATAAACTTAATTACATAATTTAGCATGATCCTAGCAAAATAATTAGCTATTATATTTATCAATTAATTTTTCTATTTAGATATTAAATCCTTGATAATAATAAATCTTATAATATGTTCTTTGAAATATACTCAAACATATTTAATGTTTCTTTTAGTTGTATATACATCATGTCATAAAATTTTATACTATTTTTACTATCAATTTTATTTATTTCTTTCGTTGAACTTTTTGAAACTCATACCTTTTTTAGTAAACTAATTATACATTCATAAATACTTCAAATCAATGAAATCCAAATATAACCACAATTTTTTTTAAAAAAATCCAAATAAAAAATTTTATTTAAGATTATATTTAAATCTCTAAAAATATTTATTTACATAAATTAAAATAAAATTATTTTCACATATTTACTTTATATATTAAAATCACGATTTAAAAATTATTTTTAACATACTCTATCACTATTCTAAAAAGACAACCAAATATTAGCACCAAGCTTCCTATATATAGCTAGAAATAAATGTAATATGGTCCCATCTTTTAGAAATACTTATACTTGCCGGGAGTTCGACAGTTCGTCGCACAATTCCGTTTGATATCCCTCTCCCGCGCAGATCCTCGCCTTTCTCACTTTGCATCATCGTTGCTCATTCGTTCGTCCTAGATCAGCAGTTGTCCATAGATCTCACCGGCGATCGGGAAAATGACGAGTTGGTTCGGGTCCGCTCAGACATCCATGATCGTCACGAACACGCCGTCGCAGGACCTCGCTCTTACCAATCTCGCCTTCTGCTCACCCTCTGATCTTCAGAACTTCGCTATCCCGGGTTTCAAAAACATCTTCCTCGCTCTGGTCGGGGACTCCTTCGTCTTCTCTCTCGCATATCCTTTTCGAATTTGCAGAAAATACTTGATTGACTTTTCCTGATCAATTATGTTTTGTCTCTTTTTTGTAAATATAAATACTAATTTGGGAGCATAGATGGGTACTTTTCTTGATTGGGCTGTGAATGAATTCTCAGTATTCAATGCTATCTTACCTTTGTTGCCTTAACTAAGACACACTCCTCACGGAAACATTAGTAGTGGCCATATTGCACTAAATTCGATTCAGCGTCGGTGTGCCAAAGTTTCTGCTGCTGAGTCGATACCTGTGAGCAGGTTAGTAGTTGGTTAGTTAGTTAGTTTAAGCTTGGATCTTGTTTTATGTTTAGCCATGCTGATTGCTTCTTATCTATATTTATTGTTTTAGATTCGTTCCACCTGAAAATTTCAACCTAGCAATGTTAACCCTTGAGTTGGACTTCATCAAAAAAGGAAGTAAAAGCGAACAGGTGAGTATTTTGAAAAATTATGGAAGGCACTGATATTCGTTAGTTTATTGTAAGGTTTTCCCAACCATAATGCTGTAGGAATAAAACTATGCTCGGCCTTGTAGATTGATGCAGTTCAGCTGGGTAAGCAGCTCAAAAAGAGATTTGTAAACCAGGTAAGGTTTTTCTGTGGATCGCTCATGCCCATTAATTGGCCAATTTCGGTGTTTTGCCAGCTGTTATTGCAAGTAAATTGCTTGTTATAATGTTTCTGGTTGTCATTCTTATATTTGGTTTCCAGATGATTATCTCAGTTACCTGAGAACTTTCAAATTTCCTTGTCTTGATTGGTCACTGACAGACAGTATTTAGGGCCCAAGGGCAAAAGCCATCTGGCTGTTGCTAGTTTTCTGGTTATTATTTGCATGAGTATGTATTAATCACTAATCAGAAATGATACTACAAGTTGTACGTGATACTTTAGTGAACATATTGCTCCTAAAAGAATCGTGCTATTTTATGTAGCAAAACTATGCTCCTGAATACAGTACCTTTCATTTTACTAGTTGCTAATGGGTTTTTGTTGTCAATTTGTGTCTTAATTCTGAAACTCATTGGGGTCAAGTGTGAGTCTCAAGTTGAATGAAATTGGACTAGAGAAGGGGTATATAAGTTAAAAGTACTTATAGACTAATACTTTTAAGGTTTCAGGTCAAAAGGTAGGGTTGAGTCCATTCATATAATTCTCTCTTAAAATCCCATGAAAGATCATCGATGAATTTTCATGGTGTCTGAAGTTTCTTTGAGCTATACCAATAATATTAGAATTGATGATTTAACAAAAAAAGCATGGAGACGGTGGTTCTAGTAGATGGAAGCTTCCTTCAGGACTTAGAGTATAGGGCTCAGTGGTTAGACATAGTCATTTGGAGATTGTGGGAAATCCTATATTTGATTAATTTTGACTAGAGGAATGATATATAGGTGAAAAGGACCTATAAGTTTGACGCCTTCTGTTTTTGGGCGAGATGTGATGTTAATCCCCCTTGTATATAGTTCCTTTTAAGCAATAAATAAGCTATCATTTTTCTCCTGAGTGCCTAAGGCTACTCTGGCCCTAGTGAAAATGTATCTAGAGACAATGCTTTTCCTGTTTTGGTAGCTTCTTCTTCTTCTTCTTCTTTTTTTTTTTTGGGTGTGTTTTTTTTTTGGGGGGGGGGGTGGCGGCGGCAGCGGCTAAGGTACCATTGTATTCAGACTAGTATTGGACAATACATGCATGTAATTGGATTAAATTGAAACCACCTGAGATGGATGGACTTCAAGTTATGACTGTGCCATTCGTTAAGTTACTTATCTGTGACCTTATTTTGGTGTCTCATATATGTTATCCTATTGTAATCTTCCCTCTCTTCTTTACCCCTTTTACACCTCTTCAATTTTTTTTTCCCTGACTTAGGAACTTCAGGTACATTCTATGTTCTGAGTCCATCTTTTGACACATTCTGTGTACCTTTTTTTGTAAATGTCATATATCGGATGTCAGTCTTTGAACACAGTTAAACTTTTATGCAGGTCATGACTGCAGGGCAGAAGGTGTTGTTTGAGTATCATGGAAATAATTATAGTTTCACAGTCAGTCAAGCTGTTGTTGAGGGTCAAGAAAAAAGTTCTCTTGAAAGGGGGATGCTATTGGATGACACATACATTGTATTTGAAACATCACGTGATAGTGGAATAAAGGTGATCCTCTCCTTTGATTGATAGTTTCTCTTTCGGGTGAATGTTTGCTATCCTTGACAATAGAATAGTCATGCAAAATGCATAATGGTCACATTTTCTGCCTGTAGAGGAGAAAGTTAAGGTCAGTAATTCAGTATTGATTGTTATTATGTGTGCTCTTTCTTGTTTCAAGAACATGATTATCTGCACTGCTTAAAAATACAGGGTGAAAATGTTGATGATTTGAATAGTCTCTCTTCATTTACTTATTGTTGTTTGGTTTAACTTGTGATCCAAGTAAGTTATTATCCAAAACGTTGATAAGATAAGGATATGTTATAATGAGTTGATAACATCTTAACGGCACTGTGCTGTGTACTGGAATGAATTATTTCTGGTTAGCTTTATTGGTATTAATTTATTTGTGAATGTTCTCTTTGCAGATTGTCAATCAGCGTGAGGCTGCGACAAGCAACATTTTTAAGCAGAAAGAGTTCAATCTTCAGTCACTGGGTATTGGGGGTTTGAGTGCAGAATTTGCAGATATATTTCGAAGAGCTTTTGCATCTCGTGTTTTCCCTCCACATGTGACTTCTAAGTAATAAATAATAGATATTCTACTTTAACCTACTTAATTTACTAGCTTTATGATATACCATTTTCTTACTTGGAGGCCTTTAAAATTTCAGACTAGGGATCAAGCATGTGAAGGGAATGCTTCTTTATGGACCTCCTGGCACCGGAAAAACTCTCATGGCACGCCAAATTGGAAAAATTTTGAATGGGAAGGAACCAAAGGTTTGGGAATTACTCCATATACTTATATAATGAAGTGGAATGTAATTCTATATGAAAATATTATGTATGCAGTCGATAATAGATAGTGACAAAAATCTCTATCATTACATGTATCTATACTATAAATGTGGTGGCTCTTTATTTGAATGAATTTAACTCTCCTTTTCTCGAATCAATTGTCATTCGACTTTTGTTTTTTTCTGCATTTGACTTGCTATATTGATTACACTTCATATAACGCTCAGATTTCTTGAGGTTTTTAAATGGTCCGAATTCTTGATTAAATTTGCTTTTTGTATGACCTATAGATTGTAAATGGTCCCGAAGTCTTGAGTAAATTTGTTGGTGAAACTGAGAAGAATGTAAGGGACCTCTTTGCTGATGCTGAAAGGGATCAGAAGACTCTAGGTAAGGGATATAGACACATTACATGTCTTCCCTAGTTCAAATTTCTGAGTCTATTAATCTCATTCTCCGTTTTTAATTTGTAGGGGATGAAAGTGAATTGCATGTCATAATTTTTGATGAAATTGATGCTATTTGCAAGGTATACGATTTCTCAGTTATTGATCTATATCAGTCATTTATTACAGTACATAGATGGTGTTATCTTTGTGTTAGATATAGTTAGAAGGTAAGTTTAACTAATGGTATCTTTTTAATTAAGCTGTCGCTAAAACTTTTCTTTTCATATGCTTGTGCATAAATTTGATAATTGGAATATGGTAGTGACATTTCATTCTGGGACCTTGAAAATCTCATTTACTTCTCCGAGTGATTCAATGACACACATTATTGAAGTTATGTTATGATTGAATTGTCTGATGCTTAAAACAATAAAACGTACTTCCTCTGCCTATATTGTGCAGTCAAGAGGTTCAACTCGAGATGGCACGGGAGTTCATGATAGTATTGTGAATCAACTTCTCACTAAGGTCAGTGAAGATCATGAATGCTTCCTTGAGATAATACAAATCATTCTCCATTTAGCTGAATATATCCACCTGGTTTGCAGATAGATGGTGTGGAGTCACTGAATAATGTTTTGCTTATTGGAATGACCAACAGGAAGGACATGCTGGATGAAGCTCTTTTGAGGTCTCTTTATCTTCCTTCTCTGCTTCAAAATTTTGAATAAACTTTTCATGCCAAGTGCAAAATAGTAACTGATGAACTGATACGCTATTGTTCATTGTGCCCTGGAAGTATTAGCCAATCTAGTGCTGCTGCTATGACTTGTAATTGACTTGTATAGTACTATGTATGATGTGATGCTTACCCTATAGTTAATCATCAATGACTTATGTCTTGTAGACCGGGGCGACTAGAAGTCCAAGTTGAAATAAGCCTTCCTGATGAAAATGGCCGATTGCAGATTCTTCAAATTCATACTAACAAGATGAAGGACAATTCTTTTTTATCTCCTGATGTGAATCTTCAAGAGCTTGGTATGTGTTTTCTGAGGCATAAGTCTTTATATCTACATCTACTTTTTTTAATGTTAATGAGAAATTTGTATTCTTCCACATCTTAATTACATTAGCAGAACATTTTGATTCTTTGCTGCATTAATTGAAGAAGTTAAGGTCGTACTTGATGATTCTCTTACCAAAGCTTTTTTTGACTAATGGATTTAGTGCTTTGATGTAAAAATATAATTCCCTTTTGAAGGGAGGCATGAGACAATGATGGTTTGTGTTGGTAACATGAAGGATTATAAATTATTAAATGTTGAAAAACTAAATTTAAAACTGTTAATGTCAAGATATATATTGATAATTTCACCGAAGAGGGGGAGAACTATTATCTGGCTCACATTGTTATATTTATGGTGGTAGTGGTGGTTTACATGGGGATTTTCTTGTTCTTCTCTTGTGCAGCTGCTCGAACCAAAAACTATAGTGGTGCAGAACTTGAAGGTGTTGTGAAGAGTGCAGTTTCATTTGCTTTAAATAGACAACTTAGTCTAGATGATCTCACTAAGCCAGTGGAGGAAGAGAATATCAAGGTTACAATGGATGATTTTTTGAATGCACTTCATGAAGTTGTTCCTGCATTTGGAGCTTCAACTGATGACCTTGAGAGATGCAGGTAGTGCTTTTGATTACAGAATTTGAGATTTTTAGATATGGACGAATTGAGCTAATTCTAGTTATTTTTCCAGTTAACTATTCTGAAAACTTGCTTCTAAAAAATTATTATTGAAGACATTTTTGGAGGGAAAGTTATTAGACGCTCCTAGTTTAGTACTTTGTGCAGTATGACTTAGTGAGCTGGTGAAATCATAGTTATACGCTGACAAGCTGTTTGGTTTTCAAAAATGTAAACCTCGGTGTCCAGAACAATACATATCCCAACTAACCATGTTTTTTTTTTCTAATTTATAGACTTGGTGGCATGGTGGATTGTGGTGATAGACATAAGCACATTTACCAAAGAGCTATGCTACTTGTGGAGCAAGTTAAAGTGAGCAAAGGAAGCCCACTTGTTACTTGTCTTTTGGAAGGCCCTAGTGGCAGGTATGTGAGTTTCCATCTTCATTTGATTTCATAAACAGAAAGTTTCTTAAACTACTTTGTTTGTTACAGTGGTAAAACTGCACTTTCAGCTACTGTTGGCATCGACAGCGATTTCCCATATGTCAAGATTGTAAGCTCTCTTATTGTTTGTTGTGAATTCCAGCATTCACTCCTGGAATTTAGAGTGTCTTGACCTTTTACTCAAGTGATGGTGTTTATTTTAATTCCTGCAATTGTGTAGGTTTCAGCTGAATCAATGATTGGTCTCCACGAAAGCACTAAATGTGCACAGATTATCAAGGTTAGTCATAATAAAAGTTTGAGGTTTTCTATTAATCCTGTTGAAGAATACATGATTTCAAAGAATTAGTCACTGGCTTCAAAGATGATGCTTCAATGCTAGTTGTACCGAGTGTAACTTCTAGAATTTATTAAATCTTTAATCTTTTAGTTTATTAACTGCCGTGTAGAAATGATGGTTTAGCGTTATTGTGAATTCCAAGCTTGTTGCCTGATTTAGTAAATTCTAAGGCCCTCTATATACTGTTTCTTTTAACAGTTTTTTGAGGATGCATACAAGTCACCATTGAGCGTCATTATTCTTGATGACATTGAGAGGTGAAGTTTGTAATTTTTATTTAGTCTTTCTTGGCAATAATTCTTCAACATGTGACATTTTTTTCTTGTTTAATATCGATGCAGATTATTGGAGTATGTAGCCATTGGTCCACGGTTTTCAAATTTGATTTCTCAGACACTACTGGTCCTGCTAAAACGGCTTCCTCCAAAGGTTTCAATCTGATCTTTTATTATTGGCTACCATAAGTTTCATCAGTTCCTCTCCTCTCTAGCTTTTCCTTTTACTTCATTCTCACTAACGTTCTACAGTCAAAGTACCTGGAATGAGCTCAGGTTCACCTGGACTGGATAGAGAGGTCCATTGATTTCCTTGTTGGAAACCTGATACTTTTCTCTCCCACTTTGTTACCATGTTTTTAACAAACTGAAAAACATAAACTGTTTTCAAGTTGTAAATGCCAATGCTGATTCCAAATGTTAAGATGAAAGTTAGATCATATTATCTTTGGTTCATTTCTTCTTGAACTCAATATTTTGCGTTAGCTGCTCAAAGCTGGGTTTTGTCATTTTGAATTTGTGCTTTTGGATCTTTAGATGTTGTTCTAGTTATCATCTTACTTAATGCAAAGCTGTAAGCTGTGATGGTTCTTCTTTCTATTTCAATTCTTGTTCACAGGGGAAAAAGCTCCTGGTTATTGGTACAACAAGTCAACTAATTTTCTTGGACTCAATTGGATTCTGTGATACTTTCTCTGTCACTTACCACGTTCCTACATTGAACACAAATGATGTGAAGAAGGTATACTTTTTGTTCCTTAACATTGTGGTATTATCTTCGGCTAACTAAGTCTCAACGATATTAGAGCTGGAGCATTCATGTTCAGAATTTCGGGTGCTTTTAGCTCTTGCTAACAGTGTATATGGAAGAATAACTTCATGCTGATATGTAACCAAAAACAAAAAACAACTTTGTGTCTATCTTCAATTTAGTGCTAAAATGTTGCTTATAAATGTAACTTTTTCTAGTTAAAAACATAAAGTAAATGGTGCAGATCATCCATCTATTTTCAACAAAATACATGAGCTTCTGATATAACCCTTACCAAATAGTCACTGAATAAAGCAGAAAAGAGAACAACAGCAGATATAAGGAGGGAAATCTTTAGGTTTTGATATTGATACTCAAGAAACCGAATCAGATAACAAGTGGCTTCACTGAGTCTGGCCAGAACCGCATTCCCCTTCTACAACTTGAAAGATACTCTAAACTACAAGAAATACAGAAAACAGAGACTAAACAAAAAGATCAACAAAACACAATGAACCTTCTGTGGCTTTTGAGGGGTCAGAGACTCTCCCTCACCAAACACAATCTCAAAATAAGTCCCAAGACTCTCTCTGTAAATCATGAGGACGATATAACTCAAGAAGTAACTTTTAAAAAAAGAAACGCTGCCCCATGGCCCTAGACGAAGGTAAGAGCAGACTAGTTCATCATTTCTGGTTCCTTATAATTTGGAGCGTTAGAATAACTCTTGGACCAGCAGATTCGTTCCCTTCTATCCCTTGTGTCTTCCTCGGTTTCCTCCCATATTTTTTGTTATCACCGGCAGTCTTATCAGCTTATTTTTTCTTTTTAATATCAGGTTCTAAAACAGTTGAATGTCTTCGATGAGGGTGATGTTGATGATGCTGCGGAGGCCCTGAATGATGTAAGTTTTATCCTTTATCCAGTGGAATAAGCTGCTAAGGCTTCTGTCTCTAATTATTTTTATTTTATGGTTGCTTTCTTTTCATTTTCCTTTTTTTAAAAAAAAAATCTAGCATTCTCTACTTGTAGTAGGCGCTAGGCCGGCGGTTAAGTACTATGCACCCTAATTTCTCATGTTCATGCCCAAAATTCTTGTTTCTCTAGATGCCTATCAAGAAGCTATACACGTTGACTGAGATGGCGGCCCAAGGTGAACGTGGTGGATCTGCAGAAGCAATCTATTCTGGCAAAGAGAAGATAAAGCTCTCTCACTTCTATGATTGCCTTCAGGATGTCGTCCGAGTATGATTTTTGTCAGATTTCTTCAGTTAGAGAGTATAGATTCACCCTCATTGTGCTGTAATCCTATTATTTTAATCTTGTTTAATTCATTTCACTAATTCCAACATTGATATCTGGGTAGTGTATTTCCATCACCTTCTCTTTCTTCTGCCTTTTTTCCTGGGAGGCTAGAGTTTACAGTTCCTGCTTTATCACGTTTCCTGGGGCTGATTTTGATATTGCGGCCAAATTACAAAATTTTTATTTGTATGAGGCTCAATTATTACATGACTTGATAATTTACTTTGTAATGTTTTTTTTTTTTTACGCAGAAGTATAGTGGTCGGGTATTTCAGAATCAGTTCACAGCATTTTTCTCAAAATAGATGTATGTTTAAATAATCACATATGTGCGGTAATCAACGCTTGAATGGCAACGTTTCACATACTAGTTTCATTTTGACTTTCTTATGTTTGCAAGTTTACATCCAGGGTTTATTTAGTACCTTGATCATATACAATTAGCATGTTGTTATTTGTATTATTTGGTCAATTAACGTAAAGCACGTAAACTTTGAATATACACTTGCTGTATAAGTACTACCATATGCACAACTGGCTTTTTTGCTAGATTTCCATCAGCAGCAGTAGATTTTTTTCGCCTTAGGAAAACCTCTAATTAAAAGATATGGCCTAACGAACTCATGGCTTGATGGTGAAAGTATTTTATTACCTTTGCCTCTTCAACGGTGAGTTGGAAATGTGCAGATGGACATCTTATCTTTGAGTAAGGGATCTTTATTTGACTGATTAACAATCCATATCATTAGTCCGATTGAAACATACAAAGTCTTGGGATTATACAAAGGAAAAGAAAAATAAAAAAAAGGCTAAGAAAAAAGAGGAAGCAGAGCGTATGGAAATAACAGGAATTCTAAATTCTAATAATAATAATAATTAAATTGTTGGCAAAAGAAATAATGGAGAATTGCTAAAAAATACCTTTGGAGCAAATTAATTGTCAAATGCTACCATGTGTGCAACAGATCTTCCGTGATATGTATAAATCTTCCCTACGGGTGTGCAAACATCTTCCATTGTGTGTAAAATATCATCCGATTGTGTGCAAGATATCATTCATCGTGTGTAACAGATCTCCCATAATAGCATTTGACAATTAATTTGCCCAAAAGGTATTTTTTAACAATTTCTCTAATAATAATTAAATAAAATATTAAAATATTATAAAATTATTGATACAACCTGCAAAAAAATTTATATATTAAATTCTTAATTAAATTAAATCCTAAAGAGTGTGAATTCATCTAGCTACAGTTATAGGAAGGCAGCTTCACACATAACGAAAGATGGATATCACTTAAATTTATAATATATTATGCCCAAAAAAAAAAAGATATTGGATTATTTGGTACATAAAAAAAGAACCCCTTCATGGTTGCCAACTTCATTGCCGTACAAACTTTTTTTTTTTTTTTTTGGGTGAACAGGCATAAAGCCTAGAAAAGAAGGGGAAAGAAATCACAAGACAACTAAACAAGCTTTCCCTTGAAATTTAGGATGATATTGAGCGTTATTATTAGAATAGGTAATTTGGACCGGGCTGCCAGTTAAAATAAACAGGCTCGGGCTGAGAAATCTAAGACTGTTTGTTTTTTGGGCTAAACGGGCCTGCCCGTTTAATATATTTTTTTAAAAAAAATTATGCTTTTCAGATAGTCAGATTTCAGTGTTTTCAGTTATCAGTAATATTGTGTTTAACTACTTCCTCATTTTTTTTATTTGAAACTTTTTTTTCATGTTATATTTATTTATTTTACTATTATTAAATTTAAAAAAGATGTGTTTATATGTTTTTGTGATGTGAGTAGATGAAAAAAAAGAAAGTAAGAATGAAATTGGTTTCCTAACACAAACGCATAAAAGAAAATAAGTGTGATGTAAGTGAATGAAAAAGGAAATGAGTGAAAATTAAAAAAATAAGTAAAAAAAAAGATGGGCTCACAGGCCAACCAGTCAGCCCGTCTAAACGGGCTCGAGCTGGCATTTTGCCAGCCCATTTGTATTTCGGCTAATTAGGCTGAGCCCGTTTACCAGCTATAGTTCTTATGAATATATAAAATAAATTTGATACTATGGAGTTGGAAGCATAATAAAAATAAAACTAGAATTATAGGAATGGAAAAATATTTGCTGCCCAAAATTTATTTAACAACAGTACAACCCTGTTAAACATACATAATGACAAAAAGGAATAGGGTTAAGGTGTAATTTTACCAACAATTTTTTTTTTTTCAAGGAGTGTTTAGCATAAATAAATTTTGGAAGAGGCAAAAATATCAATAAACAATTAAAAATGGTGTAAATTCACCAAAACCATTAAATTTCACCAAAAACCGATAGGGTTTTCTTCTCTTTATAATGTAAAAGTTATTTGGTCAAATTTAACGGTTTTAATGAATTTAAACATTTTTAGATTGTTTATTGATATTTTTGTTCTTTCTAAAATTTATTTATACCAGAAGCCGCTCGAAAAAAATTTTATTAGTAAAATCACAATTTAACCCAAAGAAATAACATGTTCTTTGGAAAGCTTGGGTCAACCAAATAATGATAACTCAACTTTCGTTTGATCCATATCAATCCTGCTGCTTTTTGTAGGATATACCCAATATCGGAATAGACAATATTTTTTTCCTTATAAACTAAAGAGTACATGAGTTGATCCTTAATCCGACCAAGAAATGAAATATGGGGACCAACTCCCTTGCAAACGTAGACATATAAAGGCATAATCTATGAAACAAATATGGAAAACAATATGTTTAATTTAACCCAAATAAAATATACTTAAACAATGCATTGTTCATCTTGCAAAATGAAACATATT
The DNA here is from genome assembly GCA_037074505.1 of Albizia julibrissin. Classification (NCBI taxonomy): domain Eukaryota; kingdom Viridiplantae; phylum Streptophyta; class Magnoliopsida; order Fabales; family Fabaceae; genus Albizia; species Albizia julibrissin. The sequence continues at coordinate 41,153,520 of CM073479.1, forward strand.
CAAACACTTGCTGTAATTAGAGTTGGGAAAACGAGCTTGCCCTTTTAGACTCTAAATTTACAAGGGTCGGATTTAAGATTTTTGCCTTAAAAGTGAAAGCGGGCCTAAAAAGGCCAGCCCTGTAAGGCCGACCCTTTTAGTCCCGTATATATTTTTTTATTTTTTAAAATTATTTATATGATCTTGATTTTTTTATATTTTGTGAATGATGTTGCAAATATTTAGTTGTTATTATCTTTTTTAGAATTTAAGTTTCATAAGAATATCTTGTATTAATAATCCTAAAAATTAAAAATCTATAAAAGATATTTCTTATTTTATAAGAAAAATATATTAGATATTTCTTATTTTCTCTAAAGTTTCACATATGATAGTAATTTACTAATTTATTTGTATTTTGTATTAGTTATAGAGTTATTTATCATTTTGGTTTATTATTTGTTGCATATAAAGATTATAGATGTATTCATGATGTGGGAGAAAATTTTTTTTATATTTTTACCCCTTAAGCAAATCCTACTACTCAAAGTGAAGTATAATCAAATTTCCTTAAAATTAATGATAGTGGCGAAAAAGAAGAAATTGATAGTCGTCACACCCATATTATTTAGAATATTTAGTTTCTTGTTTTTTTATGCTTTGTGTGAGACTATGAGTTATTTGTGAACACTATTTGTTTATCTTCGATTATGAATTAGTAACTATATTTGTTTTATCGCATACTATCGGGTCAAACTTTGAAAAACAACAATTGTTCTTACCTCGAGCCTTGTAGGGCCGGCCCTTTTAGGCCCTAACCAGTCAAGAGCCACCCTGTAAAGTCAGGTCAACCCTAATTCCCAGCTCTAGCTGTTATCAACCCTCAGAGCACCGAAAGGCTAAGGTCACTATATCAGTAAACGCTACCCTAAACCAAAGAACTCTCTCTTTTGCAGCTCGCTCTATCAAAGTATAAAGGAAAGAGTGGTAAACTTAACCAGCTTCTTCCATTTCGACTCCAATAGGTTTATAAACCTGCAAGCACGCAGGGTGCCATTATCTATCATCCAGCAGAATCAGCCCTGAAAGAACATATTAAAGGCCATACTGAATTGTTGATGTCCGTCCAACAGGCATGAAAGGAATGTCCTCAAAGTCATAATAACTTGCACTTTTGACTTTGAGACATCTTAACCAGGTTTCTGACTTGAAATAGATGCAAAGTCATTATTACTTCTCAGGCCCAAAAAAGTCATCATTACTCCATACAGGACAATGATCGCTGCTATGCAGAGAGCAACGTCAAGATCATCTTCAACCCAGATAAGGCCGGGATTATATGGTAAATCCTACGTCATCACATATCCTGGTAAAGAATGGATACTTGTGTTTGAGGAAGTACGACTCTCGAACAGTAATATGACAGATGAGGAATGATGAAATCGTTCATATAGCTAATGCAGGCGTTCTATATTCCTACAAAACCTTTTGATGTTGTGCATCACACCTATACAGGGAGATCAGAAATGTATTTCTCAATAAGCAAATTGTCTTCTGATCACTGAACAGGTTGTGCAGGCTTTCAGATAACCATTTTCAACTGTTACTCACCGTGGCAACTGATCCCCATGTGAGACTGCAATAAACAGAACCATGTATTGAGACTTAATTCACTCCTGAGTTCCTTGCAAATACGGCATGCAAACTAGTTGTCCTTCTACTGGTGGGGCGTCTTGGGCAGGTTTTCCAGTCTACTAGCTACATTAATATGAAGCAGTAACAAATAAAACAATTTTACAGCATTCTTGTGCATCTGACGGCAACTTGTATGGTCCAGCACAAATACAGAGAGCAAAGAATTTCCTCAGGTAAAGAGCTCCAAGCCACAAAATATCGGTTTAATCTTGGACATGACGATCATTAAAATGCAAGCTGTTGGTCCGAACCTGTCAGCCAATGGTTCCACCATTATGTATTAGCACATGGCCAATGCCCCTTCAGCAGTTTTGCTCCAACTTGGCCACCATTAATGTTAAACCCAATAAAAAGAATCTTGATTTTACAGATGGGTCAATGACCCCCAGATACTTCCTAACATCATTGCATTGTTTATTCCGAGCAACAAAAGTTATGGCAGTGGTTAACATAACTTCTGTACACTCACATGACGAATTAGAGAGATAGACACAAAGCATTCTACCGATTCTGAATGGAGATATATAGTATCTATAAAAATATTTGAGAGAAGACATACTATATCAAAATTTAGAAACAGAAATGTAGCTGGAGTTTCACTTTATGAAATGCTCATGTCAAGCTGAGGAGCCGGAACCACTGGAAGAGGGATGTCAAATTATAGTATAGCAGCCTAAAATTTAAACTTGTGACAATTGCTCTTACTATAGAACAAATGCAAATATCATATCATAGCTTTGTACCAGATTCCATATCAATATTATAGTTGACCAGAAACAGAATTAAGTACACGAATTCAAGTGAATCAATAGGAGTAGGAGGGTGCTTCTAGCATCATAAATCTACATGAGCTTTTATTGAAAAATTTCAGGGGGAACCAGGCAAAGTGCAGATCTATGAGGAACTGCTTATGTTTAAGTATTCTCGTGTTAAGTAAAACACCCAAACCACGGTTTCAGAAGCTTTTTTCGCAAATCGAGACAAAACTCTTCTCATATACTTACTTCTTCGTAAATTAATCTTCTAGCTTATGCCTAAAGTCATTTAGATCACAACGCAGAAAATCTCTAGTGCTTCCAGGAGAAATGCCAAACAAATAAGCCGTTTCCACTCACATAGCATAGGTCAAGTACTTGGATCTCCAGAAACAGGTTTGGATTTCATGTACAAAAATTGACAACCAACAGCAGGAAATACAATAAACTATAGCTATTCAGCGTTGATGGCGCTTAGTGAACAAAACATCACTTCAATCTAAAGAGTGCAAAAAAATCCTACAAAAACAAATATACAGGTGACTTTGTAATCCTAAATTTTACATAGAAAACTAAGAAATTAAAACGATGAATACATAAATCCACTAAAAGAAGAAACATGCAACTGCAGATTTCTAACTAGTCAGCTTTTTCAACCTTGACACACCGGCAACTTCCACTTTCACTTAGTATTCATTAATAAACCATTTTAATAGACTTCAAATTACAACCACGATGTAAAATCTCTTTAAAAGCTTAGTATTCTGAGGAACCAATATTCAAGTATTGACAAAAATGTTTTTGCAAGGAGAATTTTTTAGCGGACAGGGATTTAGAAATTTATTGAATACACTCCCTTCCGCTGTTTTCTCCACAAGTGAAATGGGGAAATCATTCACAGCCAAAATATAATTCTAAAACACCCCGTGATAAAATTTTCAGAAATCAAACTTTTACAAGGTAATCTGAAGCTGGGAGAGATACCGATTAGCAAAAACATGATTGGAAGCCAACGCTAATCATACTTCTCTCTCCAGGAATAAACAAGAAAGAAAACCCAAGACAGGGCCAACAGAATATCTCCAACAGTCTGCCTGAGCCAATCCCAGGCGAGATCCTCGACCTTCCTTTCGAAGTAAATCCTCCACAAAGCCATGAATACATGAAGAACTGTACAGCCTTTGGCGAAAAACACCTGAAAATCTCTGTCCTTTACGAAGGAAACCATGAAGAGAAGGAACCCGATAGTGACGAGCAGCAAACCGGAAAACGAATCGGAGGTTTTGATCAGAAGCTGGTCATGGGGAGTCGATCCCAATAGCTTCGTCGCTGTCTGCACTCCATGCCCAAATGTGTACACCTCCTTCATGTAGAACATCATCAAGGCCCCCGAGGTCACAGCAATGAGAGAGTGCAAGATGCAAATCACAAAAAACGCAGGCGACGATCCCATTTAATCGAACGGTGGCTGCAGCTGCGGCGGCTAACGGCGGATTCTTTACAGGTTGGACATGATCGAGTCCGCAATAAAACCCTAACCCTCTCACAGCACGATTTGGGAAGAAGAAGACGAGATAGATAGACGTTTTTGAGGTTTATTATTTTCTTCTAAATCTGCTTTGTGAGTATTCGGTGAGAAATTTGGGAAAAGATTCCAGGTCTGATAGTGAGAGATTCAAGATAGGGATCTAGTGGGGCCCGCACTGTAACATGCATGGAACGATTGTCTACGATTGTGACATGTGGCATCTGTACCACATCGCCGACACATTCTGGTTGTGAGCTGGGACTTACTCGTGTCCGCTTTCTGGTTATATCTGAGTAATTTTTATTTTAAAAATCTATTGATATTATTTTCTTAAAAATAATTTCAGAAAAAAAACTTTAAAAATGTTAAACAACAAAAAAGTGCTTCGAATTTGTATGATACCAGAGAAGTACGGGAGTCTAATTTATTTTTTTAAAATTAAATTAAAATGACAGAAATAATCCTATGATATAAAAAGAAAAGAATCTAGTACTCTCCATGTACTTTCAACATTTTTTTCATAAATCAAGAAAAATCTTAAATTTTATTAATTTTGTCATCAAAATTTAATAACTTTCTAATTTAACCCTTAATTAATATACATAATATCACATAAAAATAAAATCAATATAATAATAAGTGAAGGATTAAATTGTACATTCATCTTAAAAATTTAATAAAGTTATTTATAAATAGGACTTAAAAAAAATTTTATCCCTAGTTTATAAATAGGACTTAAGAGTAAGAAATAGAAACGTGGCATGAAGTAACCGAGGACGAAGCAAAGCTGGAGCAATTGGAACTTGGAAGGAAGTGAGGTATGCGATTTTTGGTGGGTGCGGGTTTTGGGCTTGGAGGGAGGTGAATGTAGACGAGTGAAGGTGGTAGGAAGTCGCGTTAGATGAGGATGTGAGTTTAAAGTTTGACGAAGATGTGAGTTTAAAGTTTGAGGAACTGTCTGTGAACGCGTTTGAGAAGTACATTTGTGTAAGAACTTATTTGGTATCATTTTTATGAATCGGGTTTATTATATAAACCCGATTCATATAAATCGAGATAAATCTCCTTCACATATTTATCTTGTAGATCGTAAAAGCACTTCGTAGACCGTAAAAGCACCTCGTAGACCGTAAAATTTACTTCGTATTCCGTGAATTACAATTTATAAGCACTTATAGAATTTTCATAAGCTAATCCAAACAAGCTCTAAATTGAGATAAAATTTCTCTCACATACGTATCTCATATACCATAAATTATGTTGGAAAAGTAGTTTCTACCGCTAACCCAAACACACACTAACCCTTATTTAAAATTGAAAAACCTTTACCTGAAATAGAAATTAAAACATTGCCTTTATAGTAAATGGTGAAAGAATTTGTGAAATTCTTATATGAACTTGTTAAAATCAAGGTTGTCAAACTCTTAAGTTTAAGTAAACTTATGACAATGCAGTAAATTCATATCATAAACTCGAATAAATATGTATTAACAATGGATAGTTAACTAATTAAAATATAAAAAATACAATAATATGATTTAAATATATTTTAAATTTTGAAATTAAATCCATTAATTTTCATAATTTATCACACGCAATGAATAAATATATGTGAAGTTCATATATAAAGCCACTGAGGATTATCAAAATAAAAAAGCTAACACTTATTTAAGAGTAAGCTAACATGATTTTATAAGCTAAAAAAGTAAAAACGATAAACTTAGTATGTAAATTCATAAGTTTAACTGAGTTTATAACCAGTACGGTTTATGAGTAATTTGACACGATTTAATAAAGTGGAAATATAAAATGGTAAATTTGGAGAGTTAACCGGTAAGTTTGACAATAATAGTTAAAACATTATCTAAAATTGACAAACTCTTATTTAAAGTCGGAATCAAAACCTTACTCTTATAGCAAGTGGTAAATTCTGATTTTAAACCTGTGAAATTTTTATTTGAATTTGTTAAAATTTTATTTAAAATTGACAAACCCTTATCTAAAGTGGAAATCAAAACATTGCCTTTGTAACAAGCAGTGAATTTTGATTTTGAATTTGTGAATTTCTTATATGAACTTGTTAAAATCTTATTTAAAATTATCAAACCTTTCTCTTATGTGGGAATTCTGCATTTACAACCATATCCTTTGATAAATCTGACAACAATTCAAACCCACTAACTTAGCCCACTTAGTGCTTGTTTGGTAGAGCGATCTTGAATCGGGCTTATTATATAAATCTGATTCACGTAAATCGAGATAAATTTCCTTCACATATTTATCTCGTAGACCGTGAAAGCACCTCGTAGACCGTAAAAACACCTCGTAGACCGTAAAAGCTACCTCGTAGACCGTAAAAGTTACTTTGTATTCCGTGAATTACAATTCATAAGCACTTATGAAATTTTCAACCGCTATTCCAAACAAGCTGTTAGTTGCAGAAGAGCAACTACAAGATCAAGGGAACTAAACTCCAACGTGATTTCCCACCCACGATAAACTCCCTAACCAATGTGCGCTTGTCGACGCCTTCCCTCACCCTCCGTCCCGGAATCGGGTTTAGTTGGATGAGCTTAGTTGAATCGGGCTTATATAATAAGCCTGATTTACATAAATCGAGATAAATCTCTTTTACATATTTACCTCGTAGACCGTAAAAGCATCTCGTAGACCGTAAAAACTACCTCATAAACCATTAAAACTACTTCGTATTCCGTAAATCACGATTTATAAACACTTATGAAACTTCTAAACATACCAATCTCCTGTCCCACTGCGAGCAACCACATTGCTCACGATGAACCTTGTCAGCCACAATAACTAGCAACTCAGACGAAATGGGAGCAAGATTTTGAGAACAAAAAAGTGTATCACGCCATCTTCTCCAACTATTTTGATTTTAAACGATGTCAAGGGTATTTCTATTTAATTTTAACCAAAAAAATCAGACCTTGACACCTCTATGATATTATATAAATTCAGAACACATTTTTTCTTTAGCATTTTTAAAGTTCTTTTTCTAAAATTTTACCAATTTATTTTGCCAAAATATATTAATACACTGCATCAGTGCTTCTGGCCCTCCCTGATTATTTACCTTTATAGAAGAAAAAAACACATAAATCAAGAAGAAGATAAAATTTTATATCACCAAGGAAAAAGCTATGCACTATATAGAATTATTTTTTAGTTTGTTCACGCTACTTTGAATTATAATTATTACGTCCCATTGGCACTCTCTATATAATAATATTAAAATGACTTATATTTTAAGTCAAATGAAGTAATTTTCTTTAAACTTTAAAGTATTTTAAAGAAAGAATAAAACATTTCTAAGTAAACATATACCAGTTGAGAATTAAATATCAAACTTTTTTGTATTCGATTCTCAACTATTACACAGTATTTTGGGAAAAGGAAATATAAAAATCATCTATACGTGAATGAAAATATAAATATCTTCACAAATAAGTATTTAAAATTGATAATAGAATGCATTAAAAAATCGTTATAGGTAAGATGCAGGGAACAACAAATTTGAATACATATAAATAAAATAATTTTTAATCCAAAAATGCCTAGTAGAAAGTACTTTTTTAGTTTTTATTATTTTTTTGCACACTCGTCATAAAAATGTTTTTATATTGATGCATCAAAAGAAGCTGAAAGTTATTTTTCATGCAAAAAATTCTTTATATAATTATAATTAAATGTAAAAAATTGTTTTTTCATAAAAATTAAAATACCGCATTGTTAAGTTTAAAAATATAACACCTTGAAAGTATGGATTATGGGTGATATGCATATGTATATATGTAGGTATTTACCGGAATTAGCAATTTTTGTTTGGATAGCCTCCATAAGTGATTTTCAATCATGATTTACGGAATACGAGGTAGCTTTTATGGTCTACGAGGTAACTTTACAGTCTACAAAGTAAATATGTGGAGGAGGTTTATCTCAAGGGGCTTATGTATAATCCCAATTCAAACCAAACAAATAATAAGAATAAGAACATCAGGCGCAATATGAGAGAGAAGAAGGTGCCTATACGCTATATTGGGAATAAATAACTAAAAATACAAACCAGCCTGCCACAACTCATGGTTAGAACGGGAGGCGGGGTTGGTGCAACCCACATCTTGATGGGCTGGCCTACATATTAAACTCATTTTAGTGACTCTAAATCTTAAGGCGCCATTTTATCATTTCACTTTTCTAAGATCTCCTATTGTCAAGATAGTCAACCAAATTACCTCCTATCCTATATTGCACCAGTATTTAGAAAAAGTAGCATAATTTGTATCCGATACATGTAATGTAAGATATTCTAATATTTCTATCATTAGTTTTTCTTCTTTCAAAATGTTTTAGTACAATTTGAAAACCTATAGAAACCATTTTTTGTTACTCATCCCTTACTAAAAATTTATGTTTTACATGTCATATCATGTCAGGCTGATACAGATATCCATGCTCCAATTTGCAAGACAATGCCAAATGTGTGCATCATCACTTGTATCTTTGCCCAATTCGCAAAACAATGCCAAAAAATATTTTATTATTTACCGTACCAAACTCTTCATTTGAGATCACAGCAATGTGATGTTATTATGGAGAACATGTGATAAAAAATAGTTAAGGTACAAATTTATTAAAGTTTCAATTCCCGAATAATGTTTTCATGAAATTTTTATAGGCTTAATGTCAAATTTCAAAACGTAACAATATTACTTCATACTGTTAAGAAATTAACGTTGAAAATTAAAAATTGATGTTGACGGTTAATTTTTTAACCAAAAAAAGCAACATTACTCTATTTTAACATTTCCAAAACAATATTAAACCTTAAAAAAATTTTAGGATAACATTACCCCTCAACGAATACTTTCGAGGTAAATTTACTATAACTCTTAAGAGAAAAAAAAAATGTAACATCCAAGTGGCATTATTAGGACACCAGGGTGTAGCCCATGTTAAAAATGAAGAGTGTAATGCGATTCATATAACTTACCACACATGGTAGGATAAGTAGCAGTTAAAAGATCAAATAAGAATATAGAGCCAGTACTCTCTTGCTATAATAATGAAACAAAATGGGTGGCCACATTGAGAGACCCTTGGCGACAACCCATATTATAATTATTTGAAAATTTTACTATATGTACAACAAAATAAATTGAATAAACATGGACAATTCCACAAAAGTAGAAACTGGAAAGAATGATGAAGCGTTCGCGTGGAAACAGTGTAATGCTCATCTTCACAATATTCCTCCAGCTCTGCAATGAATCATTCTCTCAGGTGCAAAAGAATAGCAATAATATAAAATCAGGCCAAACAAAACTCTTTTCAACTTGTTGCTTCAGTGTCTCTACTACCAACAGCAACTTTGCGGTGGCGCCGAGAACCTGATCTTCGATCTCTCCCACGTCTTCCTGGGCCTTTCCTAGTAGGAGGACTTACAAGCACAGGTATGAGAGGTGGCGAGTTTGGTGGAGGCGGCGGGGAGAGGGCAGTAGAAACAGGTGGAGCCACGCGTTCAAGGAGGTCCCTATGATATTTCTGTAAACAACAAAGGATTTCAATAATAAAAAGGTCAATAAATCTGAGACACCAAAGATATCCCAAAAATATTTCAGTAGGCAATTAAAAGATTTGAAACATCAGAAGGAATAGAAGAAAATAGAGTAACGTCCAAATATTTGGAAGGATAGACCAACATTGAAACCATAATCATCCATATTACATCAGCTGATAACTGCAAAAAGTGGACACACACACAAATACTGCATTCCTAAATATTGATTTTCCCATTTTTTCTTCTTGCAACATAGTAAGAACCTCCCATATGATATAATCACTATATTTTATAATACAGATTGCAATAAAAAGTAAGAGGAGAGATCCTGCTAAAAACTACAGAATTAACAGTTTTGCCTTTTCTCTGACAAATTTGATGCAAGCCAGATGAAATAATTACCTGAACTACAAAGTTGCGTCTTTCACAGTCCAAGAACATGTTAACATGAAAATCCACCTTCGACAGGAGTTTGTCCCTGACAGTAGAGAAACTAATCTGGTCTCTCGAAGTAAATCGGTCGACTTCATTGAACCAAAGACAAGTAAACAGGTTGCTAATAGGAACATGCTCTTTTATTATAACGCACCCTTCAGGAACATCTGCAATTCAGCCATCAAGATTTGGGGAAATTAAAAATAGAGAAAATGAAATAGGTGCATTTTATATCCTCATTCCATAGAGGAACAAAATTTCACTTACCACTTATGATGGGAAGCTTAGCCTCTGTATACGGAGTCAATCCCTCCTTCTTATAAAACTCAATCTGAAAGTCAATAGAGGCATTGTCATACTTTCCAGCAGCTTTATTTGCCTCAGCCTCAACAAATACATCAAAGCGTCTATAATGTTTAGATATTGCAAATGTAGCATTTTTCCTCCACAAAAACCTAAATAAGACACAGAGAACTGATTAAGACATGAATAGGTAACCTATGTTCTGGCCAGACAAAGCAAGAGGGGGGGGGGAAATAGCACAAGTCCAAAAGCTTTACTCTTCAATGACTACAAAAAAATTCCTGTAATGTTCGAGCTCCATAGACATGTAGTAGAAGCCATATTTACATCAAAGGAAACACTCAAACAGCAAACATACATATGCATTAACATTAAAAGACATGCTTAATTTTCAAGCAAGATACAGTATACGCTGGTCCAGTCTATGATGAAACAAATTGTTCCACCTAGGATGCCTACCTGATATAGGAAGCCAAAGTAACAGAATATAGCAAAATCAATTGCCAAGTGAACGTTCAAATGATATGGAGTTGAAGAATAAATCATGCAACCTGGAAGCTGTCCAAAAGCAAATAACAAGCAGAGGCAGGAATTTCACTATATCTACTGTAGTACTTCACACCAGAAGAAATGTGACACTAGCGCAGACGGAGCATCACCTTTGAGAAATGTCTAGATAATGTTATGGCTACTCCTAATTAAAGATAAGAGAATCTGAGATGAAGACTCCTGAACCAATAGTCTACAATCTACAAAATATGTTGATGTCTAACCAGCAGTCTTACGGATACTTTATTTTTTGAGTCTTTAGGTGGACCATTCTTTTTTGGTTCAGAGGAGGGAGGGAGCATATGATACCATGTCCCGAACTTGGAACCCCCAAAACATCCAAAGAGGATGATCTAGAAAGCGACGAGGGAGACTGGTTAGGTGGACCGTTCTGCTAGCCCTAAAATGAACATTCATAAAAAAAATTTCAAACTAGGATGTTAGCCTCATAAAGATTCGATAAAAAAGTTTGAAGATTAGCTACATGTCAGCTAATGTCATTTTCTTGTTTTCTAGAATGGCATTGGTTGTTTTGGGAGGATTTCACATCTTAGTTTTTATTGCCTTCTCTTTACCTCAAGAAGTCACCTCTCCAGTGTTGTGTGTAATATAAGTAAGATGGATACATTTCATGTGACTACGCCTATGTTTCTGTATGCAGAGTCCTCAATTAACAAAATAAGAAGTGGGATCTTAAAGTAATTATATCAAATCTTAAGGAAGATTTGAAACTCAGACCAGACTAAAATTAATCAAGGATTTCCGCATTACAGCTTTCAATTAGACTCCTAAATTTGTATGACCCACTTCACATCATGTGGCAACCATTCCAAAACCTGAAGGTCTATGTGATTGTTAAGACCAGAAATTACCCATCAGTTCTATTCCTACAAGCTATCCCACAGACAACACTTCATCTATTGCAATATGAGACTATGATTGATGAACTCAGCACACCACTGGGCCATGTTTATAAGAGGAGTCAGCCCAGAGTAATAACTAAGACTCAGAACAGTGAGATGGACCCAGGGAAAAAGACCAAAACAGGACTGAGGCACAATCACTCTAAGGAGAGGAGTGAGGAGACGGTTATCTAGGGTAGTGTGCCCAGAGTGATGCAAGGAATCAGACATTAGTGACCTGGGTAGAGCTCCTAACCTCTCGAGCATCAGGAAAGTTGTTCCATTTCTGCTGCATTTCCTTTTGTTCTCTATTTTCTTCACTGTAACTAGCCATATTGGTTATTTTAATCATTTTTCCTCTTCCTTTCCCATTGAAGAGGCTGTAGCTAACTATTATAGAGAAGAATTGAGCAATAACAGAACTCAGTTCCATCAATGATCTAGAAAAATTAGGGCGTCTTGTGACAAGGCCTATATGGTGATAAAGTTGAAGTTGTTCTTCAAGTAATTAGCGGACAAAGCACACAATGGATGATTCCCAAGTGCCTTGGATGTTGATATGACATCTTGTCTGAAAAAAATATAAAGAAAGTAATTCTGCAGAAGTCGGATATCATATTTAATAAAACCAGAATCAAATAGACTAGTGAGTAGTGATGGATATGATGGACTGTCAAATAAAGATCTAAGACTGAATTGAGAGCTAAAAAGACATGATTTTGTGACCCTCAAGATGTAGAAAGTACTGAAGCCACTAGATACTCCCTCCGGTCCTATTTATAAACAACATTCTCTCACGTAGAGTTGGTCCTATATATAAGCAACAAGTTGTATTTGTCTAAAAATTTAATACATTTTTTCATTTTTACCACCAATTAATTACATGTCACTCTCGCCTCTTTTTCCCACAGCTAATTCACTCTTATCTCTTTTCCCACTCATCATCTTCATAAATAAGGGTATACTTAAAAAAGAAAAAACATATTTTTCACATTTCTTGCTTTTAACTAATTTTAATCAACAGTTCGTTTTACGTGATTTAGGTAGTTGTTGCTTACAAAAAGGATCTGAGGAGTATCTTTTTTACCAAAAAAGACAGCACTGATTCTCATAAAATGTAAGAGATATTCTAATAATAACAATAAAAACTAAAACAAACCTTTCAAGAATTTGATATGGATCAACAACAAGCTCAAGCTTTCCATCAATCCATATGGAATATCGAGCATTTGGAACCATTCTATGCAGAAGAAGCTTTGGAACCTGCAACAAAGGTAGCAAAAAGTCACAATGTATACAAAGGTACTACTTTATAAACATAAATACACTAATCTTTGGATACAGTTTTAGGTCATCTCAATTTATCCAAAGCTAACGCTATACTTGAATAATGTAAAACAAAATGGTTCAGAAATAAGAGGATCTGGCCAATACTAGGTCTACTAATATAATAAACTATCCCACCCATTTCAATATACTAATGGGATCCCTTTCAGACAAGGATAAGAAATAGGCCCTATGTGTTACTTAGTATGGCGCTTTAATGCCTAAGACCTTGATTACTGGGAGAGGAGGATCACAGTAAATTATATTAATTTTCCATAAAAAAGACGGGAATTTGTTTCAAAAAAGCTCAGTTAAATGCTTCATCATATGAAAAATCAAATGTCAATTTCAATAATGCATTCATACTAGTGGTAAAAAAGTTAAAAAGTCTGACCTTTCCAGTCCGTCTTGCATCTGTATATGGAAGATTATGAACAACAATAATTCTCCATAGCCCAATTTTTTTGCTACTTCCCAGCCTACCCGAAAGCTTCAGATAGCCCGCTGTTTCTTCATCGACAAACATAAGAAAGCAAACGTTCTGCTTGGAGTAGTCACTTATATTTTTTGGCTCATTTATCACATCAAAATTTCCTGAACAATAAATTTTATTAATAAGGAAACTACTAGCTTAAAAAACTAAAAAACACAGAAATCACATAATACTAACCAAATATGGCTGACGCAACGACCACACCATTACACTGATCCATGTGGAAAAGATCATCATCATCTATGTCAAATCCTGTGCTTCGGCCAGGTTTAGTTCCTCTAACAAACCTGATTGGGTGCAAAAATGCACCATTGAAAATTTAAAATGCAAAGATATGAGTAAGAAGGTATAGGAGACATATGATTAAAATGTGGCACAGATCAATTATGGTTCTAATATAATTCTTTAGTACTTCAGGCAAAGATTCAATTAAAGCAAAAACATACCCACAGTGCACACTCATTGACTCTTGTATGTAAAAAGAATCATTTCTCTGCTTCCAAGTAGGGTAGCCACCGAAGTCTGAACCGCCAAATTCTCCATCTCTACTTAAATTTTCCTCATGGATAAATGTTAAATTCTTAAGAACTGGTGAAGGTGAAGGTAAACTTGGCGTCTTTTCAATGGCTTCATCCACAGGAAGGTAACAAACCGGACATGCTGAAAAATTAAAGGAAAAAAGGTGAGAATAATAAAAAATAACACCTCATACAAATAGTAAACTGAAATATACAATGGGACATCCCTCCTCCATATTCTCAACGAGTTCACATTTTAAAAGAATAAAGTGATAAATGCAGAGATTGAGTACTATTCCAAATGTGCAAAAAAGGTACAAAATCTGAGGCGACAGAAGGGAAAACTATAACTTACGCCGCGGTCCAGTTCGCTTTTTATCTGCCGGTGGAGGAGGGAGAGTGAAGCTATTGCATGGATGCCTAGGAGGAAGAGCGTAGCCTAGAAAGTAGCTTGGTGGAGGTGGGGATGATGCCACACTCGTAGTTCTGCCACTGATAGTCATAGACAGGCTTTCATTGACGCTAATGTTCCGCACACTGTTTTCCTCTTGTGTATCTTCACCTGGAGAGGGGGGGAACATGTTGCAAACATTATGCCTTAACTGCAGCATAAATGCCAATGCCCTTATGCCATAATGGCACCAAATCCTTCATAACAAAAGGAAGGTTGTGGGCTCAATTCCTGCCTTTGAGCGTGTGTGTGTGTGTGTGTGTTGGTTTGTAATTGTCGGGAAAAACTGCAGCATAAATGAAGTGATAGCAAAGAATCATAAAACAAGTTCCCTTCCCTTTACATGGGAATGAATTATATCACAGCATATGCTAAAAAGCCAAGTTGATGTAACAGGAAGAACTCAATAATGAGGGCTTAATGAAAGTTCAATGACGCTATGAGCTACAGTTTTCCCCCATGTGATTTTAAGCATGAAAACATCTTGCGAGTTCGAAAACATAGTGAAACAAACATTCAGTAATGAATTGTTTATAATTTCAACATCGACACTTACTTAAACATTAGACAGAAATCCAGGGTGCTTAAGTGGTAGTAGAAGAAACAAAAGGAGAATTGGAAGAAACCTGTAAAACTACAAGAAGGCAATCTGATTTTTAGCTGAATCATGCCGTAAACTGCAAATTTTCTCTAAATAAAATTAGTACAAGTCTGGTGAATAAAATATTATTATAAGAATTGCAAACAAGGGATGCGATAGCATAGCAGCAAGAGAAAATTAATTCTAAATAACAGTAATATCAAAAACAGGCAACATTATCGCCAGAGTCCTTTGATATGATGAGCATCCACATAAAGTGAAAGGATCATTGAAGCTTTCAGTACATGTCACGAAACCCAAACTAAGCACATCATTTGGTCTGCATTCCAAATATTGGTAGTTAACCAGATGAATTCTAAAACCAAATCTGATTTTCGGGCGCACAAAATCATCCTAATCATCTAAAAGGGAATTTAAAAGGTAGTATAATCGAATCAGCAACTATTGCAGAACAGCATGGAAAGATAGAAGATGGGGAAGAGATAGGAAAGAGAATTTAACAAACCTTTTCCAACGTACAAAACCCAGAAGAAAACCGCGGCGGAAATACTACAGAGAAACAGCATTCCGACCTTCTTTCGTCCAGCAAATTTGCAGATCCAAGGGAACAATCTATCTTTATCTTTGAGCATCTTGGAAGGCTTGCGTGCTGTTTGAATAGGCGATAAACCATTCTGCAGCTGTTTATCTAAAGAACCGTAACTCCCGGAACGAATACCCAATGACCCTCCAGTCATTGTATCTCAAAATCTTCATATGCCCCTATCATCTCCTGCCACAGCCCCTCATCCACGCTCCCTGAAAATTCCACAATCTACTTCCTCAACTCTAAGGCACCTCGAACTTCAACGGAATCAGAGTTCCCTGCAATGAAATGCACTTGCCAATACACTCTTACTTCGTCTCAATCGGCGAAAAGAAAATTATTCATGGACGTTAAAACTCACCAAAAGAGAAATCTAGTGGCAGAAGCGAAGCAAAATCCCAATCCAAACTTTGGTTTCCGAATACTCAAGTGAAGAAACAGCAGAGTTGTATCAAAATCAACTAATATCCGGTCAAATTATACTGAAAAAAAAAATTGATTCCTAAGAGTTCTGTCTGTCTTCCAAAGAGAAAGATGATGAATCTGGACTTTCAGATTCACTATGATTGATTTACAACTATATAGTCTGGGTTTTCTGAAATCCGAGACCGAGAAAGAAACTGAGATCACAAATCAAAACAGAAGTAAGATTCGTAAACTTTCTTTTTTATAAATTTTTCCTCGCTGATCTCACAGGAAATTCCGATAGAATGTTTATATAAGTGGAATTACCGAATTAAACCCAAAAAAATCAAAAAAAGAAAAATAAAGTAAAAGGAGACGGAGACGGAGAAATTTGTTGATAGGCTCATTCGCATATCCTTGAAATTAAAACACCGACGGCTCACCCGTCGTGACATAGAAATATGGCGCCACCTCAATTGATTGTGTGACATTTGGCACCTAATGACATTAATTAAGATTACTCCCCACAAATTTTTTTTATGTTTGTCATAATTTAAGTTAAAGCCAATAATATAAATTAAGTCCGCGGGTCTAACCTACCAACCTATAGGCTAATAGTGGATTAAGTTGTGAAAAAATGAACCGATTTTAATATGGGTCTTTTTAACCTACACCCACATAATCTATAATCGTGACAAACCAATATGTGAGTTAGCTTGTATTTTTTAACTTTCTAAAATTCTAAAAAAACAAAACAGAAACGCTAGCTATCCCTTCCCAAATATTCGTTAATTTAACTGCAAAAAGATGCTTCAATAGTCAAAGAATTTCTCATGCCAAAATGAAAATAACCACTCTTTCCGAACTATTGAATTATGATATATATTTAATTTGTAATGTTTGAAAATTAAAATTTTAAATTTGATATTTTATTATACTGTCTTTGTACTCTATTGTTATAATTTAGGTTTGTAAAAAAGGATATTTTATTTTATGTCACGTAAGAGCATAATATGTAATTAAATAAATAACATAACATTGTTCAAAACGTTTGAAAAAGAACTACACAAAAAAATGTTTCTTTAATTTTATTTATAACAAAAAGTTTTATGTGAGTTATATCTAGGGGCTCATTACACTCAGACATGCCTCTTGGTTTATAAAGTACTTACATATTGCTTACTAATAAAATCCTAATATCGGTGAAATTCTTTAAAAGTTAAAAAAGGAAAGAAAAAGAAAAATGGGTTAGACGGGCTAACCTGAAACCCCATCAATTACAGGTTGCATTGGTTGAATCCCAACCCATTTTTATATGAGTCTTTTCAACCCGATTTATCGAGCTGTCAACCCGTGATATGTTAACCTATAACAAGTGGGCTAGCCCGTATTATCAATTCTAGTTTAAATACACATATTTACTTATCCTTTCATAAAAATGATCACTATTAGGTTTTTCATATAGATTAAAAATTATTGAGAATGTCAAAAAATATTAAATAACTTAAATTATGATAAAATAATATTTTTACAAAATATACTATTAACTCATATACTCCCTCTCGGATATAGTGAAAGGCTAAAAAACCAACTTAGTCAATGATTTATTGAAATTCTCAAACAAGATGTTTTTTAAAAAAAATTATAAAAACTTAGTGACAAGAACAAAATGTTGTGATCATGTTAAAAAATATATTGATTATAATTTTATTACCTTCCTTAGTAATTGATTATCAAGATTTCATCAGTTTTAATAGAAACTTGAGAGTAACTTTCACTTGTATTTTTATATTGGGAAAATGATTAAAAAAATACTATTTAAATTTTAAAATTCTAAATCAATGATTTCTTAAAAATCTTAGTTGCCTTCCTATACTCTTTTTGTTAATTCTATTATTTTTATTATCAATAAAATTAATTTAAGATTTTAAAATTAAAGTAATATTTTTTTACTTTTTCTCTCCTATATATAATGTTTTATTCATTATAGTAATTTGCTCTTTGGTGGGGTAGATAGATAACGATGCATTGCCTTTAGGTGATAGGTTACTCCGTCCGTACTAATTACTAATTATAGCCTAAATTTTTAAAGCTTTAGTTGGTTCCAAGTATAACTATATAAGGCCAAAAATATAGAGAATGTTTGATTTAGTTTATATTTATATATAAGCTTAATTTATGTAAATCGAGGTAAAACTCCTTTCTATATTTATTTCATAAATCGTAAAAATAAATTTTCAATTATAGTTATGTTTTTATCTTATCCCTTTTTTTAATAAATAGGAATAAGCTTTTGGCATGCTTTTAATTCATATACAACACTTTATTGTGGTTATTAATTTTACTAAAAAAAATTTTGAAAAGTTATAATACATTTTTTATAAGTTTGAAAATAGGGGGAAAACAATAAAATATCAATTAAACTTCAAAATATCAATTCAATGATTTTTTTTTAAAATAATTTGTCAATTGCTATTCAAGTATAGTCAATATCTATACTCTTTGACCAAAAAAAAAAAACTATGTTCGAGTAGACAGTAAGACTAATTTTAAATTTTAAATTTCAAGTAGTGTTTTTTTTTCCTTAAAAATATTAACTTTTTTGGCCTTCAAGTTTAAGAATATTAACCACCCTTCAGGCCAAAAAAAAAAAGAATATTAACTAATTTTTAAGGACTAAGGTTAGCTAACTATAATTAAATTAGGAGAGTGTAGTTATTTTATTTATCTCATTTAATTAACACTTTTATGGCAAAGAAAAACTTATTATCTTAATTAATTGATTAACAAGATCGGATAAAAAAACATAAGTATTGCAAGTTATCCCGGATGACCCTAAAAGATTTCTATTTGCTATCTTAATTACAATTATTTAATTTGAACTGTTTAAATAATTTATTTAGTTGGAAGAGTACTTACCACTGCGTAACAAACAAAACAATTTTAGCCCCACTCAGCAATGAATATAGGTACCTCCCAAATTTCTACCCGACAGTAACTTGCTATAGTCAATCTCAATTTGCTAAACACTAAATCTTAAACTCTAACAACATAATTTCCAGGTAAAAAAAAAAACCCTAACAACATAATAAGTTACATTCTTCCTCGATTTTCTGGAGGGAATATATATTAAACAAAACAAAACTAATTTTTTTCATGAATGAGAGAATTGCTTAAAAAAAATCAGATTAAGAATTCAACTGTAACAATCAGATTTTAATTTTATTTGGCCACTACCTACAATGAATCTTTAAGGCCCTGTTTGGTATGAAACATTGTGGGGTAGAGACCGAGATTGAATCAGGGATTAAGTCAAAATATATCGTTTGATATGAAGAACTACAGATAATTAAGGATTGAAAGTATCACGAAAGTGATATTGCTGCAAAGCCACCTCCCCTGGTATCATGTTTCCAATCCCTGGACTGTAAAATTGTAGAGACAAAAATATCTTTAATTAAAATGTTTTTTGGACAAAAAATAACCCCCTGATTTTAACCAATAATCAACTCCTTTCACATAATTACAGGGTTTTGAAACCCGGTCCGGTCTGGGAACCGGCTAATCACTATTAAACCGAAGTGGTTCGGAAACCGCTCCAATCCACAATTTAAAAAAAAAATCAATTTTTTAATTTTTCCTTTAAAATTTCATATTTATAAGCTTAATATATTCTTTTACCGGTTTGACCCCGATTTAGCTCCGGTTTGACTCCGATCTGACCCACTGATCTTTAACCGAGTTCCTTGACCGATTTAATGACCGGTCCGAGCTTCAAAACCTTGCATAATGACTCTTTCTGTTTTTTTCTCACTAACGATATAATTAGTGAATATTTATTAAATAAGATTAATAAAATTATTCCCTCCAATTATTACTGTGTACCAATCATATTTTTAAAACATCAATCATAGTCATAATCACAATCTCAATCTCAATCTCAATTCATTAAAATTAAGTGCCACCTACCAAACTGGCCTACTAAAGTCTAATTCCGTGGCAGTCAAACATACAATGAGTTGGTTACTATACTTTCATAAAATAATCTAATTCTTTAAGGACAGAATTGCAACAATCAGATTTTCATTTTATTTTATTATTAAATTTTTTCCACTATGTATGATATATAAACGTCCAGTAAAAATAAGGAGTCATGTATTCTTTATCTCCACTTGAATAAAATAAATTATAATTTATCAATGATGCTTTGTTTGAGTGGTATGAATTTGATATCACCTAATTTATGTTTAATTCTTTTAGTCTCTCTCGAGGGGCAAAAGGAAAAGAGAGAGAGTGTGTGTAAAATAGTCCATTTCATCTGTGACCCTATAACATTCGGATTTAAATGAGTTACTATACACCATCACGTATTTACCACCATGAAAATGAATCCTTAATTAAAAAAACAGGAAAAATTAAAGGACGTTTTTTCTACGGAAAACTGTAATTAAAAAAAATACTTAATTAAAAATATAAAAATAGCTATAAAATGTGTGTGTGTGTGTGGCGGCTCTTGTATAAATCTTGAATATGAGTTGACAAGAGAAAGAAAGGGGTGGAAGTATTTAATAATTAATCTCAATAAAAAAAAGTATTTAATAATTAATAATATATACAAATATAACGGTCAGTTTCACACTCACACGGCGGGCCACACGCATAAATAAATAGATAAATAAATAAATAAATAAATCACACAAACACGCACACACGGAAGAATATAGGTAGTTTTTTGAAGTAGCAAGCGTGCTTGTGTGTGGTCCATGCCAAAATATCAAGATGCATGTAACCATCAGAGCAGCGAGCTTTCGTTTTATAGCTTATAAGAGAACACGGAACTGAATTACTAATTATTAAAATAAATTTAAATTTAAAATAAAATGACGTAAATATTATGGGATGAGAATATTACAGGTAGGATTTAGCTGAGAATGAGTTGGCGCATTTCTATTGGAGGAGTGTATAAATGGGGTAGTGCGCTGGGAGCATACAATAATTTCTCGTACGGGCAGCCGGAATAGGTTTTGCAATTTAAGGGCCGGTGAGCCGACGTTTGATGACTTGGACACCACTTACAGCCAAAATAATCAACACGACTTTTGTTTGGTGGATTTTGACGGCCTGTTTGCTGTTAGTTGTTACATGGTGTCTCATTTTTGTTGACGTTTTAGTGGGCAGCGGTGGGGAAAAAAATAAAGTTGTTTTTAACTTTTTATTATTTTTTAAATATTTAAGAGTGCAAAAGTATGTAATTTCTTTCTTATTTAGAGTTTTAAATTTTTAAAAAATCTTAAAAAATTAAAAATAATTTCAATTTTTACCTATAAAACATCAAAATGTCACTCATTTCATTCAGAATTTAATGATTCAAAGAACCATAAAAAAAATATTTAAGAAGTTCTTCAAACTTAAGAAATAATAGGAAAGACACATCAACCAATCTTACCCTATTTTTGTATATCCTTGAAGGAATTTTTTTGGGTGAAAAAAAAAAGAATTATTTTCTTTTAAAATTTGATGCAACTATAGGCATCAAGTGTTTTTTTGAATTATAATGTCCAATCAATTAATCTGACTCTACCCGGCCAAGGTCGACGTAAAGAGCTAAAGTGTTTCAGCAGACGTTTTCTCTAATTTCAACTTGATAGGCCAGCTGGTTAAGGGGCTAAGGTTAAGGTATCAATCACCAAGTACCACCCAAGTTGGTTTTAAGGGATTTTTAGATATGTCTGATTTAATTATACAAAATATTAATTATTAAATGGTATATAAAATAAACATCTACTTTTTTTTCTTCAAATCTACGCGTTTGTTCTTTGATAATTTTATTTTATTATTCTTACTGAACTCAATGACTTTTTTTAAAACAATTTATTATATATGTGTATATGTATAAATTTCTCTTAAATTAAAATGTTGTCTTAAATCTAAATACCCTTTTAAATTTTTAGCTTGAAAAGGACTTTATGTTCATGAATCATAATTCAATTTGAAAAAATATATATATATTAGAATGATACCACACTATAACGTAATTTTTCTTTTAAAAGGAAATTTTTGAATATCTAAAAAAAAAGTTGATGTGATTTCAAATAACTTTAAAGAAATTTGACGCAACTAATATTTTAAATATATAAAAACCCATAAATGAAATAAAATTACTTCTCTGAACACAACTTCGGGACCGCGAAGGATAGGGAGATAAGACCAGTTAAAAAGTTAAGTTAAATATTATTATTATTTTAAGTACAACTGGCACGGATCGAACCCAGAAGGGAAGAGTGCCCTAAAGTCACTCGGTGACCAACGCGCCGGTCGATGTTAAATATTGTATGACATGAAGGACGAAGGCATTAGTCAAAAACAGAACAATGACCCCAAGACTAAAATATTTCAGCCAATGTATTATAAGCACATGGAACGTTCTTTTTTTAATTACCTACTTTAATTAGTAACGTGGAAAAACGTGCCTTATAGTTGACTAATGCGTCCTTTCCAGCTCAATGGCGACACACGCTTCTTTTTTTTCAAACTTCTCATTTTTCAATTTTTTTTTTCTTTTTAGGTGCATTTTGACTTACTCCAAAATCCGATACCCATGAATCTGAGCTTCTTAATAATAATAATTATTAAAACATGCCAGTTAATTAAATCACCAGCACATTAATATAAAATATCACATATGTTAGTGATATGAATCATTCATTGATAGGGTATATATAGTGCAACTTACTCTCAAATATTACATTATATTAATGTTACGCTCCAGAAAATATGACCAAAAATCTTATAGGGAGAGATGTCATATTTAGTGTTTAATAGTGTTTAAATAATATTGCCTTGAATAAAATAATACATCTGTCCAAGGAAAAAAAACAAAGTAAACAAAATATGCTCATTTAATTTATACAAGGTTTATAGCAAACAAGGATGTTTCTACCGGACTCGTCCCGGTCGTGGAAACGACAATCATAACAGGACACGGGCTATTTTTTTGGGTTTAAATTTTTTATGGTTTTTTAATTGTCAAATTAACACACGTGTAAGGAAGCAGCAACATTGGTTCATTTTTAATACATGAAAAGTGACATTGGACCACTTAGGATGTTTAGTAGATCTCATAAAATAATTCATCATCGGATTTAGAATATATCATTGTCAAGAAGTTAAGATTTAGTAAAATATACTGATATTATTTATAACGTTTAATTGTACATGTTAGATACCTATCATTAAAAGAGTTATATTGCATGAGAGGGGTATCTAGCTTATTGCTGGTTAGGGGTGAAATATGAAGTATGGCTTCTTTAATTTGTTGGTTACATGTACGTGTATTCTTTATTTTTCCCCCCTTTAGGGGCTTTCTACTTCAATTCAAAATACAAGTCATCTTTTAAGAAAAATTATCTTATCTACAATATAAATCACTTGGATTGATATTTATTTATTAATTTTATTGTTTTAAACTTATAACTTATGTTTAAATGTGACTTCTTATATTTTTTTAATCCCATTCAAAACTTTGTTAATTATGGTAAAAAATTTTAAAAAATGGTTTAAGACAATTTTTAAATAGGGTTAAGCTATGGGTAGGTTGGGGGCAGCCCATGCCCTAACCTATAACATGCCTGTTTATTGCTCATATTTATACCTAAACCCATGTTAAATGGGTTATGACATAAACAAGCAGATTAAAACGAGTTAGGGGAAACCTATTTAAATTTTGCCCTTTTTAAAAAATACCACACATAATCATCAATCCATGATTTTAAATTTATATTCTTCAAAATTCAATTAATTCTCACAAAAGAACTTAGATTTAAACAAATACTATCATAACATCATTTTAATTTTTAAACTTCAAATTGAAACATTACAACTAAATTTCTTGAATGTTATATTACTTTTCCTCTTACTGACATATAATTAATAAAAGATCACATTTTAATACATTTTCCGGAGAACTGAACTTTAAAAATAAAAGGAAACACTATTTATTCAAAATGCTAGTAATATTTTATGACTAAAATGCTGAGGGTGTATATATATAAATATCATTTATTTTTATCAAGGTTTAAGGATTTGTTTTTGTTTAAGGGTACATGATTATAATTAAAGGATCTGTATGTATGTGATACTCTAACATGAACCTTAATCTTGTATAGTCTTCTTATTCTAGATTATCAGTTTACGAAGACAAGTCAAACTCTACCAAAGTATTACTGAAAACTAAATTGATCAATTTCTTTATTCATCATTCTTGGAATTAGGTAAGTTATATCTGTTATTCGCACAGAGTCATAAATTAAACATGCATGTAGATGTGAGAGTTTCAAGATATCTATTAGTGCAAACTGAATTAATTAGTTGCAAGATTAATATTACTAATATATATATATATATATATATATATATATATAAAGAATCCTTAAACAATAATCCACGGTAGGGAGTTCAAATCTAGACAAATGCCTAATTTTCAAACCAACATCACATGTCAAAATACAGAAAATAAAATATATAGTTAAAAAATAAAAAATATATTATATATAATAAATCTAAATGAGCGGGTATGGGCAGCCTCTAGCCAGGCCATTATGGGCCTAT
Source organism: Albizia julibrissin (assembly GCA_037074505.1). Classification (NCBI taxonomy): domain Eukaryota; kingdom Viridiplantae; phylum Streptophyta; class Magnoliopsida; order Fabales; family Fabaceae; genus Albizia; species Albizia julibrissin. The sequence continues at coordinate 41,178,234 of CM073479.1, forward strand.
TTTCGGCGGACTCAAAACAGGCAAATTTATAGTGGGTATGGACGGGTTGACCAGGTTGTAAGTTGCTTGCTCTACCTAATTTTAAAGAGTTAATTAATTGGTTTTTAGTAAGGTGTTTAAAAATGATTTATATTTTACACATAAAGAAACACATCCATACTATAAATAAGAGAAAAGTGTGTAAGTTTAAATTTAAAATCCAATTTTACAAAAAATTTATTTATAGATATTTTTACAGAAAAACTGAAAATAAAAGGCAAGAAAGAAAAAGGGAAAAAACAGAAAAATAATTTTGAAATTGTAAAATTTTAAATTAGCAATTTTCTAAAATGATAAGTTATGAATTTTTCATTAAATCTTATCATTCTTTTATCAACTCTTGATAATAAACTTAATTTAAAGTTTTATAATTTTAAAATTATTTTTTTATCTTTTTCCAAAAAAAAAAACAAGAATCAGAATGTATGTTATACATTAATGAAGCGCGCGCTCACACAATCCTATTCCCCGGGTTTCCTTGAAATACAAGATGTCGTACAATTTGTGTGAAAACATTTTCTATTTCACCAAAACTATGTTTTAGGATAAATAACCTTTTTATTTTCCTGGGAAGCTGGTTCATAAACTTTGGATTAGTTTATTGAAATTCTATAAGTATTTATAAATCGTGATTTACGGAATACAAAGTAGTTTTTACAGTCTACGATATGTTTTTACGGTCTACGAGATAAATATATGAAAAAGATTTATCTCAATTTACATAAATCAAATTTATATAATAAATACAATTTATAAAAACTCATCCAAGCATACTAAAGATGACTCGTTTGAACCATAACAACGTTAAATTCGGCCAAACAACAATAGTATGACTTATTTGAATGTACTATTTATACCACGTTAGCAAATTTCTCGTGCAAAACACGAAAATTCCTAAAATATTGATTTTTCTGTAAAGTTGCGTCGAACTTGAGAATCCGTATGAGCGGAAATTCAACAACAATAATGTTCCCGCCATATTATATATATATATATATATATATATATGTATATGTATGTATATATATATATGAAGCACGCATTTAACATTTTTTCATCCTTAAGCGAATATCTGGGAACAATATAACGTATAAAGAGGTTAAAGTGACCAACTTTACGTAATTGGACATACTCCGTTCTTGGTGCTATTTATGCCTAAGAATATACTTCCTTGAGGTGTTCTTTCTCAAAATTAGAATTTGTGATCAGTTTATGAAATTTAACGTAATGGCAAGAGAATATATTAATTCAAACCACACCTTCTATAAACATAAATACGAACTTTACACGCCATTAATTCTTGGTGGACATGGAACGCTTGTTATTGGACTATACAAACTTTGTGACAAATAATCAATTTTAAAAAAAAAACTTAAGAATCTTGCTATCTGATGGCAGTCCAGAATCCATGATTGATTAGGTTATGATCTAACTTCGCATATACGTCTTTGCCAATTTACCCCAAAAAAATCCACAGTTTAAGTATATATGATTTCACATAAACTTTAATTTCATGAAAATCAATATATTTTGATATTTGTGTGTATATATATAATAAAATTGATCAAGCGTTAAGCTATGAGCTATTCATAAATCAAAGTGTACATCTACATTTACATGGCACAAGTTAAACTTATTTTTTTTGTTTGGACAAATAGTTCAACTTATTTTCAATATATTAGCTTTATAATTTTTATATTTTAGCATAGATAGATGGAATGATATGATGACAATTTTCGCTGAGTGATTTTTTCTTTTCAAAAGATATATTGCTGTTGAGCCACCGACAATCTTTTTTATTCACGGAGTGATTTGTTATATGGTTATTACACATGTCCCTTAATATGTAACTAAGAATTATGATTATTTGAAACTTTTTTTTTTTGATATTATCATTCGTTATCATCTGCTAACTAACTTTATGTTGGTATTTATATTTTAATTTATCTATTCGTAATTTGAAGAGCCGCTCCCTATATCATTGAGTATATATAAGAACAAGAACAAGAACATTACATACTTTATATGGATATTTTTCTAGTTCTGTATAACAAAAAGTATTGTTATGCAATTTTAATTTATATTTTTTTTTAAAATACTGCCCACCGTTTTATAGAAAATCTTATTTACTGACTCATTAGTATTGGTTCTCAAATAATTAGGTACAAGTATCATTTTACTAGATGCAATTATATTTGAGGCACTGTACCTATTAAATATGAGTATATCTCCTAATAAAGATTCAAACATTAGTTCGTCATATTATGAAAGAATATTTTTTTGCTATGCACATATATCCTCTTATTAGAGGCACTCTTATTTGAGGTACTGCCACTCTGACAGACACTAATTGAGGACATTTCTCTCAACAAAGATTTATACTTTAGTTTGTCAAGTTATACTGAGGCCTAATTGTTTGACCCGACTGTTGTATTGTTCTGAGAATATGGGCTCTTTATACCAGATTTAGCCTTGTACAGTTCCTTTTCTCTTGAATGAAATTTCATTTCACTAAAAAGGCATTGGAGTCTTAAAATAATTGGCCCCCAAAGATCCCTGTAATGGGCTGTGGGCCCATTTAGCTTAATACAGAATTTTCCAAGTGGACTTCAATGATAGGCCTAAAAAAGGGCCATAATATTGTTTGGGCTTTTTAATAGTTACACAAAACGGGTGAAGATGTGCTCGTAATAAAGCCTACGGGGTTTAGATCTAACCTCTCAACCTAGTGAATTAAAGTTTAACTCTATATTAAAAGAAGTGTCCACATTTACTATATATGATAGTGTCTCAAATAAGATTGATTCTCATAGAAAATATGTGTGCTTAAAAAAAATGTGCTCATAATAGAGAGGAGAATGAGTACTGTATAAGGCATCTCTATTATAAGATATCTCCAACCACCTAAATCCCCCTGAAATGCACTTCAGAATTAGTACTATTCTTCTTGTCTTATACTTCGTTAATATATATTTTGAAAATTGATCTAAATTCTAAATATAAGAAGTAGTTTTTAAATTTGTCAATCTTTTTCCAATTTATCCCTATTGACGCTCACTTATAAATAATCAAGGAGGAGAAAGAATGAATGAATTAAAGAAGATGATTAGAATGTTTTAGAAAATATATGTCATATTAACTAATCTAACTAACTTCCTGAATCTAATTAGATTAGATAAATATGTCTTATATTAATGACTAAAGGGATAATAGGAAGCATAATGAGTACTCTACTTCATATTGTGATTAATTAAGCCACTATTAACTAATCACATGGATGATAGAAAGAGCTTGGAATTTTAAAATTGTTATAAATTATTATTACTTTTTAAGATTATTTTTAAATTAAAATCAACCTATTTATTTAGAGCCCGCCATTCCAAACATTATTTTTTTTTAAAAAAAAATCACAGTAGGATCTAACTTTTTGAAAATTAAGGTGTTTGTATTGGTGTTTTGACAACTAACCTTTTTTTTCTTTCTAAAAAAGTAACTTTTGAGAACGAGCTCAAAAATATAATTTTTTGTAGGAAAAAAAAAGTCGTTTATGATATCATCAATCCAGACACAAATCATATTTATAATCTTACTTTTTTGTCACGTTAAATTTATAAAAATCAGATTAAATAAAATCACGCCTACCCAACCAACCCCTTAATGCGTTTCCGCCGCGTTAAAGATATGTATCTGGGGAAATTATTGTTTATTTATGAGCATACACGTGAAAAGGGAGGGATAAAAGAGACAAAAATATAAAATAAAAACCGAGTAACAGAGTTAGCTTAGCTTCATGGTCAGATCCACGGGGGTTATCCAATACATAATGATATCATATTCAATTATCATTAGCGTTGGCGAGACTGGAGCATTATTGAGTTCCATTCTACGTGGGCCCGGCCTTCCATATATATAATTGTTGGGTTTCAAAACCCAAAAAAAAAAACTGTTAATTAATGCGCTTTTATAATAGGAGAATTCTAAAAAAATACTATTTAAACTTCAAAATCTTAAATAAATGATTTAATAATAAAATAATTTATTAATTACATTACCATTCTTATTAATCCCATTAATAAATTTGTTAACGGGATTTTAAAGTTTAAATAATATTTTTTTGACATTCTTCTTTTTATAATTCACTCCTTCTTAGCAATTAACCAATTTAATTTTTTTATACCTTTTTATTGACCAACATTTACTTATACCCATTACCCAACATAACGTTCAAATATGGACATCTTTTCGTACCATTAAAGAATTTCTTCATGGGCTACATATTATTAAACTTGAGTAAGAGCTTATTTTAATTAAAATATTTTAAATGATTTTATGCTACAAATAAATATGTAGAATGAGTTGTCTTATAAACCTTCAAAATACTTTCTTTTAAGCTAAACCAAACAATCTTTTTTATATCATCATTCTATTTCTTATTTCATCCAAATTTAAGGAGGTGTTTGCTTGAAATTGGAAAGGGCTACCAATTGTCTACATTCATTAAACATAGAAAGCCACATTATTGATTATTGTCTCCAAGCAGAACATCGGTACATAGTATGTGATTGAATATTATATTGTAAACCTATAAAATTAAAAAAAAAATACAAATTGGTGCAAGACTGTGTTCTATTCTATAAATAGTTTTGGAAGACAGTGATGGTGATATTCCGAAAACAATGCACGTGGAGAGAACATGACAGACATTGCTTCTCACTACAAGTCTCCATCTTATTTAATGTGAGTTATACGCCATCCTGATAAATAAATAAATAAGGACTTACAATTATACATGCATGAACAAAATTTTATTTTATTTTATAAATATTTTCATCAAATCATTGTAGATGGAATGTTATTCATCATATGGAGATTTTAAATTCCAGAAATTGGATTTTGTGATCTATACACGTACACCACACAAAATACGAACCTCTCAGACTACCACATCGCCAGCTCACATCCACACACACACACAACCATTTTGATGTGTGATTTTCTGACAATATAGCTTCTTTTGTATATTATATACTTCAGGAACCAATCTGTTTATCTTTGTTCTTGTGTTTTTTTGCCCCAGTCCTTTTCTGTCAATTCACTATATTCGTCGTCCCATAGCCACACAACAATTTTCCCACAATGAATCTGGTGTAGGTATAATATTTAGATGTTGATTTTTAATTTTAATTTTATTTTAACTTTTTTATGCTGCCAACATGTAAATTAACTACAGATTCTTAATTAAAACAACACTTATCCGTCTGTATTTTTGTATAAAATATGAACATTTTCAACAGTATAGTGTCTAGAAATCTCTAAGCACTTCGGGGCGGTTCGTGTAAAATCTCCTTCCATAGTTTTGATCAAGAATTAAAAAGAGAAATTACATGTAGATCCCTGATAAAAAAAATAGTTAATCGAAATCTTAAAATTGTCACAAAGTCTCATGAAACTTTTTATAATAAATTTCAATTTCGTTGACAAGTTCAGGAGCATGTCATTGACAAGTCAAGTGACATCTATTGACAAATTCAATGACATCTATTGATAAGTCCGTAAGTATCCATTGACATGTCCATGATTAAAATTTATTATAAAAAAAGAATTTTTTGGGTAGTTTTAATATTTCAATGAATCTTTTTTTTTTTTCATTTTTTCTCTTGTCCTGGACCCGAATAAAATTTTCTTAATTAAAACAAGAATTTTTGAACTACCGACAGTAAAGGGAAAAAAATAAATCATTAACTTTTTTGGTGAAAAAATCATAAAATATTGTCATACGGATTGTTTCGCTTATTCATACGTATGAATGAGCCATGTGTATGTATGTGCAAGGAATCCGCGATGAGTCACAATGTTTACAACAGGTCAACGACGGGTAGCTTCTAAATTATACATTTAATATTTTTATATTGATGTTATGATCTTAATTTTAATTTACAGGGAAACTGCACTATTATTTCAGAAATGTTGATCTAGTATGTGCAAGAGGTGGTCTTGTCTTGAGTTCCATGAGATGCTACGGCTAGACATAAGACATGCATGTTTTTTAAAGTCAGTCAAATAATGTTTCATATTTATAAGGTTGCAAACTTGCGATAACTATATTATTAAATATGTTTTAATCGCCCGTAAAATGAAGTTCACATGTAACAAACAACATATGAGTACCCACACATACTCTTTTTTATTTTTTGGTGAAAACAAGGGAGTTCACACACACATTATGTGCTTATTTGAAATAGTTATTAGAGTATTCTGAAGTAATTTTTTAATCGTAATTTACGGTATACGAAGTAAGTATGTGAGATGAATTTTATGTCAACTTTCATAAAAAACACTAATAAACTATATCTTTATTTTTAGGAAAAAATATACTTAAATACCACTTAAACTTCAAAATATTAAATTAGTAATTTTTCAAAAAACTGAGTTGTCAATCGTTATACTCTTTTTGTCAAAAAACTAATTTAGGATTTTAAAGTTCAAATGGTACTTAAGTGTCTCTTTTTATTTTTTTTATAAGAGTTTAATAATTGAATTAATCAGTTAAAAATGATTAAAAATAATAAATATATCATAAATATTTTTTTTCTAAATATGTTCTTATTTATAATGGGACAAATAGTAAGAGGAATAAATAAAGTAGTACTATTAATGAGACTATAAGAGAAAGTATAAAAAAATGTGGTATGGAAAAAATATAAAGATAGAGAAAAGAATTAATTAGGGGAAAAAAATAATAAAATTACATTAAATGCTCAAATAGCTTCAAACGATATTTTATAAAAAATACAAGGCAATTTAAATTTAAGAATATAATATACTAGGTAGTAACGCAATAATGCCATTCACCACATTTAAAATGAGGCTGTGAACTCAAATTCTACATTAGCGTATTTATTGGTATGCTTAAATTGACTCATAAAAAATAAAGAACATTCATAAAAGAGTGCTCGTGGTAGGAAAAATGACAATTTTATGGGAAAATCTTATTAAAATACCATTAAAATTGAGAAAGGATAAAATAGTATTGTGAATTTTTGAAATCCCAAATAAAAGCATCACTAGGAATTTGGAATTTGAAATTGCAATCAAAAGATGAAAATGTCCTGGCAAAGGGCTGGCTGGCATAACGAAGAAATGGAAGGGAAGAATGGTCTGGACCAGTGAAGAAGAGGAAGGGAACGACGGGTTCTTGGCTCAGCAGAGAGGGAATGCCAGTTTCTTGGCTGAGCGAAGAAGATCGGCCTTAGCAGTGTTTGGAGTTAGAAGGTGGTTGACGATGGTGGGTGGTTGGTGGCTTAACGAAGAAGAGAAAGGAAACGACAATTTCTTCGTTGAGCTTTGGAAGATTGGCATATCAGAAGTTGTGAAATATAAAAGTCAAGTTGTTAATGTAAAACATGATGTTGTTAAAATAGAGACAAGTGTTGTTATTGATCCCAACTTATTAATTTCACAATTTTCCCTCGGCATTTGTTGGATTATAGTCAGATAGGAAGTTGTGAAACAAGAAAGTCAAGTCGTTAATATAAAACATGGTGTTATTAATATAGATATGGTTGTTGTTATTAGCCCTCCAACTTGTTAATTTCACACTTTTCCTTCGGCTTGTCAAGTCGTTAGTATAAAATATGATATTGTTAATATAAAGACATGTATTGTTATTGGTCTATCAACTTGTTAATTTCACACTTTGCCTTGGGAATATGTTGGATTGTCATAGGAAGTTGTGAAACAAGAAAGTTAAGTCGTTAGTGTAAAATATAGTATTGTTAATATAGAGACATGTGTTGTTATTAGCCCCTCAACTTATTAATTTTACATTTTTCCCTGGGCATGTGTTGTATTGTTCGATAACAAGTTATGAAATAAGAAATTCAAGTGTTTAATACAAAATATGATACTGTTAATATAGAGACTGAAGTTGTTATTCTCCCCTTCACCCAAAAAAAACTTGTTGATGTCATGGCAAACATCAATGAATTTTTGTCTTTTAATCCCGCTTGTATTGTTCAAAATATCCCACATGTATTGCCACTTAACTTAGGGTATTTTTGTCTTTTGATCATAAATTTTAATCCCAAATTCCTACTGACACTCTGATTTAGGATTTTAAAAATTAGCAGTACCATTTTGTCAAATTCCAATTTCATTTGCATTTTTTTGAGATTTTTCCAAAATTTATCCCCACATGTTTGAAAAAAATTATGATGGGTCTATAACTCTATATGTTAAATACAGTCTTAACATAACAAGTCGTATTATTTTTTGATTAATTATATCTCCTTTTCTATTTAATGCGGTACTAGTGAACTTTTACTCCACAAAAATAAATAAATCCTTTAAATAAATGTAATATATCAATATAACTAAATAATGACTTGTGATTAATAAGTTCAAAATTGAAGAAGTCACGTTTTATTGTGAAAAATTACAATGAGTTAAGAGAGACACGCATTGCACTAAAAAATATTTTTTTAAAATTTATTATTTATTCAAATTTTTTATCTCAGTTTTAAAATTTTATGACAATTTTTTCCAATGCAAAATAAATAAGGATGTGTATGTGTAACTTTTTCCGTTGTCGTTTTTCTTGTGACTCCATACTAGGTAGCTATATTCCAGGTCAAAAAAAAAAAGTAGGTAGCTATACACCGTATGTAGAAGTAGATCGCCATTTGTTCGTAAAAAAACTCTCTCTTTTCTTTTGGGTCAATGGTTTGTTAAGAACTTTAATTAGGTGGATTAATTAGTAGCTTGTGTGTTGGAACACGGCATTACTTTATTAATTAAATTAGGAGTGGGTTCTTTTGCTCAAAAAAAACAAAAAACCAAAAAAGGAGTGGGTTCTGATGAGTTATGTAATGCTTATTAATAACTTGGTAATAATGTTATTATTAGCCATTTGTAACATCGGATAAAGGACTAATCATCCTCATGGGCCGAAGCAGGCAAAGCATGACTCAATGTTACGTACTACTACTACATAGATAATTAACATAACATCATCAATCAATAATATATAACCTAATTATTACTCAATCAATTTATCTCTCAAATTCATATTTTTTTTTATTTATTCGAGTTGGTTATACATATTAAGGAGGTTCTTATTAACAAGATAGTTATGACTAAAGGGACTGTCTAAAAAAATTAATACACATATTTTATAAATAACTAATTTAACTAATTTTATTAATGCTTATAAATTAATTATATAACTTTTATATTTAGAATACGATGAAATAATTAGTTAAAATAATATAAATTAACAATTTCCCATGTTCTTATTATCATGATCATTAATATTAAATATTTTTGTCTAAAATATTATTCTCCGTTTTTTCTAATACTTTTATAACATGTTTATAACTAATTCACATGTATTAATAAAAATAGTTAAAATTATTAAATTTATCATAAAATTTAAGTGAATATCAACATTATCTTTATTAATCTTTTTTTGCCAACACAACCTTTATTAATAATAGTAAATTCTAACGCATCGTATTTTATTTTTTTATTCTCCCTCACCGTTTTTGTTAAATATGGGCATATATTAAAAAAAATTTAATGCCCATTGAAGCTGAATCAAAAGTCTTATAAAAATCTAAATGACATTTTATAAAATGGATTGGAGAGAGTACATGCGGACATGCGGCGTTACAAGTAAAAACACACACTTTACCAAAAACAGACACGACCACACAAACCTACTTATATTATTATTGTAAAAAATATTTTTTAATCAGTTAAAAAAGATATTTTAGAACAATTTTAAATTAGGTCCTGATACAGTCAATCTAAAAAATATGAAATTTTTTAGACCGGTTGTCTCATAACCGGTCTTAAAAGTCCTACAATAAGCACTGAAAATAGTTTTATGTCATGACTTTTAAGATCGGTTCTTAACAAAATCGGTCTTAAAGGAAATTTTAAGATCATTTTTTTGAAAAATCGGTCTTAAAAATATGTTTTTATTTTATTTTATTCGTTTCAACTTTGCCCATGCTAGTAAGCCAATTCAACGACAATCTCCTTTTTACACAAGCAACAACACATATATTATATTCACAATCAGAAGCAATGACAATATCATTTTTATTTCCATAAACACTTAGTATTTCTCAAAATCAATATGTTTCTACTTCTTTTGTTCAACCTATGACATCATGTTATCCTATGCTAACTTAATCCAAATTTAGAATCATCAAGCCTAAAATCCTTAATATTTCCCATTTTCCCTCTTCTGTTAAATATGTCCTTGATTATCCTAATTGATATGAAGCTATAAATGCTGAATATATATTAGTCTGTTCTAAGCAACAACACTATAGAATTGTTCCACAAAGGACTACATATACCCATATCAACACATACATACCATCAAGTAGAGAACGACAATATAATGATATTGTATACAAATGATTTCTATGGGGAAAAATGTACTTGACATGCTATATTAATACACTTATAACCCTACAAGACTTGAAATTAAATTGAAGATTTATCACGGATAGGATTAAGAATAAATATAGCCAAATAAATCAAGCTTCATGCAAATTTATTTACAGAAAACCACTGACAACAAAGAAGAAGAAAGAAAGACAGACAAATGCAATGAAATGGAGGAATGGCGATGTCGGAATTAGAGAAATTGTGAAATCGCGAAAACAAAGGGAGTGAAGAGAAAAATACATGCTGCAAGAAATTAGGGCTTCGACGAATTGCCCACATAGATTTAATTACCGAAGCATTGACAGCAAATAAGAAGAAAGGAAAAGAATGTACCCCGATAGCCACTGACACACATCCAGCGGCAAGAGAAGACAGAGCAACAACGAAAATTTTTGAAGAAAAGGCGCGGGCTAGGTTTTAATAAGACTTTTAAGACCTATTATTTTAATAACCGGTCTTAAAAGTGCTTTTTAAACCGGTTATTTTAAATGTCTTAAAAGTCATACTTTAAGAATGATTATTTCATAACCGGTTTTAAAACGAGGACTTTTAAGATCGGTCATTTGAATAACCGGTCTTAAAACTATAGGGATTTTTTTATTCACTTTTAATTAGACATTTAAGACCGGTTATTTCATAGCCGGTCTTAAAACAACAACTTTTAAGACCGGTTATTAAAATAATCGATCTTAAAAATATACGGATTTTTTATTCATTTTTAATTATACCTGTTATATTTAAAACCGGTCTAAAATATATGATTATTTTTTATATAACGTTTAATTATTTTACTTTTGAGATCAGTTCTATAGAAAACCAGTCTAAATAATTTTTCTTAGACCGGTTTTCTCTAGAACCGGTCTCAAAAGTTTCATTTAATTACATAATTGCCATCATGTTTTTCTTTTAGACCTTATCTGCAATAACCGATCTAATCATACAGGTCTAAAATGTGTTTTTTACACTAGTGTATATACATTGAATTTACAACCTTTTAATTATTTTTAAGTCATCATTCAGCTAGATGGCCAACCAAACCATATGATATTCTCCTCGTCCTTAATATATGAAATATTTAATTAATTTAATTAGATTAAAGATGATAGTTAAACCAATTCGTTATGACAAAATTATGTGTTTTCCTAAACTACCCTTATTTAAAACTAAATTTCTCAAAAAAAATGATTAATATTATTAGGGAAGTATCAAAATAATAGTGGTAAATTGACAAAAATGATAAATATAAAAAATAAATCTTATATTTAGAATTAATACTAACTTTTTATATACATTATATATTAGGGACAAAAGGAGTTTTAATGAACTAATTTCAGTTGAAATCCTTAATTAATATCAAGAAAATTGTTAACAAAACTTTATGAAAAGATTGAAAGAAGGCCAGTTATATATTATCGCCTAAATCTTTTTCTCTGTGAACATCAAATCCGATCCAAATGAGGCGTGAACATAGCTTGGAAGCTATTATTTTTCTTTTTCATTTGAATGCGATGGGATAATGGGTGACGTGGTCCAAAAGTTATTGAATTATTATTGACACGAAAGGGAAGGGCTCCACCAAACTGCCTTTAATTGCAACAATGTAAATCAATTGTACAATTCAACAAGCGAATATCCATCATTGACACTAAAAACAAAACACGCAGCGACAATTTACACTGATTTGGTTTATATAATGATTTGGTTTATATATATATATATAAACCAAATCAGTGTGTGTCTATATATATATATATATGTGTGTGTGCATGCTAGCTTGATTAATTTGATATGAAATATTCTATTATCAATCTACTCTTGTTTACTCGATTTAAACATGCGAGTAATTGAAGGAGATAAATTTAATTTGTGTTGTGCGGGAAAGCGAACTACGAGTACCCACAAACAGAGACCAACCCCAATCTTTTTGTTGAGATGATTTTGCCTGCTATTAGATTTTTTTTTTTTTGCAAAATTAATTTTTTGGTTCTCATAGTTTTGATCTGATTATAATTCAATCCTTATATTTTGATTCGGTTGTAACTCAATCCCTAAATTTTGACTTAATTCGGTTATAACTTAATCCCTAAATTTTGACTCACTGTAGCTCAGTCCTTATTATTTATTCATTTTATAATTTAGTTCACGAACTTTATTATATATATGATTTTGTTTTCAAAAATATAGGGAAGATTAAATTATAAAATGGTTAAAATTATATTTAGGAACTGAGTTACATTCGAGTCAAAACTAAAAAAATTGACATTGAAAAAGAAAACCCAGATTATCGACGGATTTAGCAACGGAAAACCGTCTATCAGAAATTTCCGTCAAAAGCCCGTTGGAGCTTATGTCGGTGAATTTTTTGACAGATATACGATAGAAGGTTTTCGTCGCTAACTCTACCAAGAATTAACCTTTATTGATGGAAATTTCGTCGGTAAGCATTCCGTCCCAAAACGGTGACAGAAAACTGACGAAAGTATCAACTGAAAGTTTATAAAGTGTTTTCTGAGTCAAAATATAGTGATTTAGTTACAATTAATTTAAAACTGTAGGGATCAAAAGATGAATTTTCTTTTTTTTTATATTCATTTTTTCCCTTTTTCTGCACTTATTATTCTTTTGAGCTAGTTTTAAAGAAAGTCTATATAATCTTCATTAGATTTTCTTAAATATAAATATATATTATCTTGATCTTTTAATCAAAATCGTTCTATTTATCTTTTTAGTATATTTTCGAATATATGCTTATGTCTTAAAGGATAAGTGTGGATTATTTTGATAAAAGGTTTTTTGTTTTTGGACCCGCAGTTTCATCTATGAGGGATTGTCGTTAATGTAATCATTATGAGTTAGGACTAAAACTATCCCATGTCAATCAAAAGCACGTTAATTGCAAAAGGTAACATACGAAAAAATAACAAATTATTCATCAAAAAAATAAACAGAAGAAATGTAACAAACTTCCCGTAGGATTTTTATCATTTTATTTGAACTCAGTGTTATGTCCCTAACGTTGCTTACGATGATTTGAATAACTAGTTAACGACATTGATAAAAAAAATAACTAGTTATGATTTTTTTATTGAGTCTTATATTTTATATTTTTAATTAGATAACCATATATAATGTTAAAAAGTAATGAGATAATCATAATAATTTAAGCATTGCATTTAGAGACACGTATTTATCACAAGAAATATGGTGTAAGTCTCCTGCATTGCATAGAATTGGACAAATTAGCTGTACTATTAAACAAGTCCCTATATATTTTTAATCAATGGTCATTATCATGGGACTTTGGCTTTAATTTGTTTATAAATAATTGTCATCTTTGAGCCTTAGAGCCTGTTTGAAACACTTTTAACACCCAAAAAAGTTTATTTATAATGAAAAAGCCCAGTTACCTTAAACATACATGTTTGGGAACACATTAAAAAGCAATGGGCTTTATACATGAAAAGAGGTTTTTTTTTAAGAAGCCCCATTACGCAGCTTTTATCCACAACTTCTCATCACTTCAGACCGTTATATCATTAATTACGTTTTAAAATTGTTCACCTACCACACACACACACATGCAAACCTGTTGACACACACATATCCATTTATTAATCCTCCCGAAACCATTTCGTTCTCGCACCAAAAACCAGAGAACTCTTCTTCATCCTCAGCTGTTTCTCACCGTTGAGCGGTCGTTTGAGGTGGGTCTAAAGCTCGCCGGCGATGGCTGGGATACTTCGATTCTTCGCTATGACACTTCGGTTCATCCAGAGAAGCGTTCTTCATCCTCGGGTGTATGGAAGCACTAACTGCTCGCAGTTGATTGTGGGCGTCGTTGACGGCAGAAGAAGACGCCAGCGGTGAGTGGGCTGTACTATTTTTGGTTGTCAGTGTCTCAAAGATTCTTCCCTGCACTTTGTTCGGTTGATATGTAGAACGGCGTCGGTGGAGCACAACACGTTTCTTCCTTCCTTCCCAGATCTGAGCGACAAGGTAAATGATCTGCTCTCCCACTCATGAATCCTACTTCCATTAGGGTTTTTGATTTTGTCTCTGAATATATGTCGCTGAATGATTGTCACTGAATGATCTATTGTCCTATCTCTGTTTTTGATTTTGGACGTATGCTTGCTGGTGCTGGTGAAGAGCGAGTGCTTTTTGATTATGCCTCGTTTTTGTTTTCTTTCTGAAGTGAAGAGCGAGTGCTTTCTGCAGGAGGCATCAACTTCAGTTGTTTAGTGATATAAGCATAATCACTTGGTTTGTGTTAGGTATAAGTTTGTTCAGTCCATGAATGAAAGCCAATTAAGTGCCTTACAAATAGGATAACATTATGTTGAGTTGGAGCTTACATGGTTTAGCTAAGTACTACATGTTTCGTTGTCTTGATTATGTGTATATATATGTATTTAAGTTTCTTCTTGGTCTTTTATATATGTGCTTGTTCTTTGTTCTGGAGGGAACTATAGAAAGAGATCATGAGAGAGTCTGAACTGGTATCCTTGCATGTTATTGACAATTTAAAGCACTTTCAATAACAAAGTTGTGGCAATGTTTGATTCAAGTTAAATCAATGTGTTCTTCACATGTTCTCAAAAGATTAAAGTAAAAAGATTATAAGAAACAAAGTTTGTTAGCAATGATTTTTTTTTCACCACAGCTGAATTTGGGATTCGTTATAACTCGTTTTTATTTGAACTAATCAAAATTTAAAGTTCATTTGAGAGTTTTGATTGTTTTCTTAAATATAAGCTTTCATTCCTTACCTTACATTAATTTTTTTTATCTTGGTCCCTGTTTAATCAGGCATTTTTATTTTTAAGCAATAAATTTTAATCATTAAATGGCAGGATTGTTTGTGAAAAGATATAAAATTTTTTGTACATTTTAATATTAATTACAACTAATAATTTATCTTCTTTTATTGGATTCTCTGAATTGATTATGTGGGAGCCAATTCAAGTCAATTCATGATTTCAATCAGGGAATAAAGTCATAGTGACAGGAACCATAACCTGCATTCAAAAATTAAGCAAACAACTTTTAGTTGTCAATGGATTTGGTTAAGACCAAAGGTATTGATGAGATCAAACAACTTTTATTTATCAAAGGTATTGGTTAAATGCAAAATAGTGTTTAAACCAAGATTGTATTCATATGTTTGATGAGATATTGAATTTTTTTCCAACAAGCTGGTGGCTATAAGTGTTATGTATCATATTTAATATTTAGTTTAATTTGCACCTGGGCCATTTGTTTTTGTGTAATGTTCAAATGTTGGCATAGAAATATGAACAAGGGAAAGGATAAAGCAGCGTTGGATGTAAGTTCTACTGGGATTTTCATTGACATGTGCATTGAGCAAATATACAACAATGAACGGCAAGGATCTTCATTCACGAAGGATGGGTGGAAACACATTGTGGCCGCATTTAATGAAAAAACTGGAAATTCGTACAACAGGAAACAATTGAAAAATCGGTTAGATAGCTTGAAGATACAATGGAAGGTGTGGGACAAATTGTTCTCAAAAGAGATTGGTATATCGTATGACCCTGCAAGCCATATGGTGAATGCCGATGATGACTGGTGGGAGAAGAAAATAAAGGTAAAAAAATTGGGATTGTTTTTATTATCATTATTATTTATGATATCAACATTGTTATCATCATCATCATCATCTTAGATGAATGATTAATTTTTGTAGTTGTATGCATTAAGGAGAATCCAGAGTATGCGAAGTATAGATACAAATGGATCATGTTCGTGAGAGAATTAGACATCTTATTTAAGGGTGTAATAGCATCGGGAGAAAAAATGTTCACACCGATTTTTACACAGCAGATGTCACAGGGTAGTGATGATGACGATGTGTATAGACCCACAATGGACCTAGAAGAAGGTTCAGGAGATAGTGAGGAAGATCTTGGATCTCCTACTATTGAAGCTAGTGTGGGAGTGACAACTGATCTTGAAGGAATTACCTTGACAACAAACACTCCACCTAGTGTGCCCAGTGCTTCAAAAGTCAGTGGGAAGAGAAAAAGGGCTAAATGGTCGGGTCAAGAATCAAGGAAAAAAATCACAAACTCAAAAACAATAGCAGATGTGATTAGTAGAATAATTGACGCATCTGATGACAAAGTAGAAGCATTAAAAAAGCTTTAAACGACTGATCTATAAATGAGCGATGTCGTCAAAGAATTACGGGCCATTCCAGAAGTTGCTACAGACAAGGACTTCTGTATCCATTGTTGTAACATGATGATGCACCCTGTTGCTTGCGACATATATGTTGGGCTAAAAGATGATAAAGAGCTCTTGCTAGAATGGTTGCGCCTACATTCTTACAGTACCCCTGAATTTCTGAAACCCCCACCAACGCGCTGAACTCTAATTTATGTAGTTGTTAAAACTTCGTTATGTATAACTTACTTATTTCAGAGGATGGAACTTTATTTTATATCACTCATGAATGTTATTAACCTCTGCTATATGACATTGAATTTCTACTTGCACAGTGTTAAAATTTTACTTGTTTTCATAAAATTCTTGCATAGGTTGCATCGTTAATGGCAAGTTCAAGTGGAACGGGGGAAGCAGGATCGTCTCGTGCAAATAGAAAGAAACAACTCATATCCCTAATAGATCAAGAGATAACGGAGGATGAGCAGGTGACTGCCTTGATAGCTCAATATGTCGTGCCACATGTTTGCAAAGAACCACGTAGAACTAGTAAACAAACAGGTGCCAGTGAGTACAAGAGGTACTCGAAGGCCATTATACAATTTGCCCTGAGAATTTCCTCGTGGAAAAGCATGTCTTCCATATCTTATGCTCCAAATTGGTACAACATGGGTTACGGACGACTAGGTACATTGGAATACAAGAAATGGTTGCCATGTTCCTATATACAGTTGGACATGCATAAGGAAACAGAATCTTACAAGTCTGATTTCAACATTCTGGAGAAACTGTCCATAGGATCTTCCACATGGTTTTAAATGCTTGTATGAACCTATCAGTATAAATGATCAAACCGCTTGATCCCAACTTCCGTGATTGTCACCCAAAAATCTCCAGTAATCGGTGATATTTCCCATTTTTCAAGGATACAATAGGAGCAATTGATGGAACTCATATTAAGTGTGTGGTTAGCCAGTCTGAGCAAGATAAATATATCGGCATAAATGGATATCCAACACAAAATATTATGGTTGTATGTGATTGGGACATGTGCTTCACTTTTGTGTTAGCAGGGTGTGAGGGAACAACGCATGATGCCCGCATCTTTCAAACTACTATCTCTACTCCATCTATGAAATTTCCTCATCCACCTGAAGGTATCTCTTCAACACTTTCGTATTGTGTGCTTTTTTTTTACATTCGCTATAATTTTACTAAGTTAAACAAAATTGCATGTTTATCAGGAAAATATTATTTGGTTGATGCTAGCTATCTAACACCAATTGGATATCTTGGTCCGTATAGATGTGAACGTTATCACATTCTAGAGTTTAGGTGACAATACAAATTTACAAGTGAGAAGGAGATGTTCAATTATTATCATTCAAGCTTGAGGACCACTATCGAAAGGACATTTGGAGTATGGAAGAATATGTTTCAACTTTTAAGGGAAATGTAGTCATATAGCTTTGAAACACAAGTCCGCATTGTTTGTGCAACAATGGCGATACATAATCTTATCCGTAGAAATTCTCAAACAGATAGGAATTTTCAACAAGCTGAAAGAGGAAATGTGAGTATTGAAGGTAATAATGATCCGATTGACGCATCATCTACATCAACTATTCGTATGTTATCTTCAACACACATGAATTATGTGCGTGACATTATCAGAGATGAACTTGCTAAGAGTATGGGTAGATGATCCAATTATGATCCAATTCATGTATGACATTCTGATTGAAATATATATTTATCCTTTTTTTAATCAAGTGCTTTAGTGTTTTTTCTTATTTTTCAATAATTATTAAACTTTTTTCATTTTTAAAAATTTTATTTACATTTTTTTAACATCAATTATAACAATATGTACACAAACAATATATATATAATATTCAACAATGTTCATGCTCTTTTCAGTCATTTTTCATCCAAACGGGCTTTTCAAAAGCTAATCCAAACATGTTCTACTTAAAAAAAGCCACTTCTCCCACCGCCAATTCAAACATAAATCACATTTACAATCTAACTTTTTTTTAAACAGATTTCTGCAAAAGCCCCATTAAAAAAAAGCGACTTTTTCATTATTCACTTGACACCTTTATTGTTCAATAATAAGAGAGAGAGAGAGAGAGAAATTGGGATCCGAAATACAAAAACATGTATAAACAAAAATATTTTTTTAAAATACTATTGCCTTTCATTTGAGTTTAGGGTTGTTTGATAAATATTAATTTTCCTAACCTACTACATGTATAACTTCAAGAACTCTAAAGTTTTAAACAACTATCTATACTTTTATTTCATTCAATGTGAGTTAATTACATAATGTGCTTTGAAAACTTCGTTATTAATTTAGCTAATAAAGGTAGAAATAACTTAGACCTCTTTATAAGAAGGAACCGGTGCTTATCGCAACGATGAGCACTAAAAGCTAACCAACATTGTGAGATTTACATAGTTCAAACATAATTCCAATGATCTATATTTAATATTTTTAAATGATGAATTTTAAATAAAACATCAATTTTTTGAAAAGTTGATAGTTAAAAGGTTATTTTTATATTAGATCTTGTACACGTTAAGATAATTTTTTTTGAAAAAAATTTAAAGTAAAATATTCAATTTGACTCATTCAAATTAGATCTGAATGACCTACCGTGGTGATTAATTCGTAGTGCTCATGATTTGAGCACTTAAACTGGTTCCTGGTTCCATATATGCAGTACGTGGATTTCATGATAATTCTCCCGTTGAAACTCTAGAATATCTGTTTATAAAACACACATCATAATGGAATTAACTATTAACTACTCTATATATTTGTATATATATTTTTTATTTGTTAATAATTAATTTGATAACTGATGACCGATACTATAAAAGTTAATTAAATCTTAATATTGTCGAGTTTAACTAAAATTAAAAATTTTAAAACGTTTTTTATTTATATGATTCAGACTATTGACTTTATTTGTGAGGAGTGTTGTTCAATACTTACTGGTAATATTTTTTTCATTTTTAAATAAAGCGTTCATAATTCATTCATAGGACCAAAAACAAGTTACAAGAATATGCGAATTTCATGAGCTGGAGTCAGTTAGCTTGAGATGGGGGACGCGGCAAAACCGCGAATAATTAAGGTGGGTGAATCATTAAGGTTTTGAATCTTAGCCTAAACACATGATAAAATATAGGTCATTATCCACCACATGGACCATGTTCACTACTTTTTTTTCAATTATGTGTTAATTAATAATTATGTTGATATTATCATGACTCATGAAGATTCTTAGCTTCAACTACACTTATTTATTTTCTCTCGTTTTATCTATTGGTTTCATGACCACTTTTATATCATAACATGACAATTTTTTCATGTAAAAAAATCTTCTCTAGTTGGTATTATTTGGTTTTGGAAGGGAAAAAAAATAAAATCTTGTTATTATCATCAAGAATAATAGTACAAAATAAGAGAGGAGATATTATCATATCATATCGAGTTGTGAGTGTAATAGATCCATTATGTTACATCAACGTCATATTTTGCCACTCACAGCAAAAACACTTTGGGCCAGAAAAAAAATAAACATTAGAAGAATATGTGACCAAGAATATAACAGAGAAACCGCCATCAATCTAATTTGTAGAGCTATTAATTTATATATTATTCTAATTTTTTGTCCCAATGATAAAGTTTTTTTTTGTTAATTTGGTCAAGAGTATAATTACTTTGGAAGCATATAGTATAAATGGTTTTTACATCTTCTAACAAGTACAACTTTTAGATATTTGAATTTATGTTCTCCACTTAATGAGGAGGGACCACTTACTATTTTAACCAACAGCTTATTAGTCCTAATAATAAAGTTATTATATCTTTATTATCTCATGAATCAAAGCCGAACAGGAATGGGGTATTAGTAAATAGGTGCATTTAATGGTTTGTTCGTGGACTCGCTTTCAGAAAATTTCATAATTAGCTATTTTATAAAAAAGACATAATGAGAATTTAATAATTAATCATGTTTACAAGTTACAAATACATATAGAACATAAATCACGATCTACAAAAACAAGATATGACTGTAGAGGAATAATTCTAATGCTAACATTTAAAAAATTAAAAAGGTAAGGCAAGTGTATTTCCTGCCCTAAAGAAAAATCTGCCCTAAAGAAATCGAAAGGGACGTAAATGAAACATTTGTTGGGAGCATAAGTGTAACATGTTATCCTAAGGATACATATTAGAGGTAATTTACAGATTATGAACCACTACTAATCCAATCAGCACCCTAAAAAGCTAAACTATAAAAAATTTGAGTAACTACTCTAGTCATAATCTTTTATGCCTCAATTATATATAGACTTCCTCTCTATTTTGAAAACATATATAAATCTTCTTTAAAATTATAATGTATAGTTACATAAACCTTTTTTTATATTTTTAGATTATATTTTCATCCACTCACACTGTTAGTTGCTATTAACTCTGACTTTTTATCTTTTTTTTTAAATGGCCCTCCTTAACATTAGAATTACCCCCTCTGGTTTTATTTATAAGAGCTCAGAAACCGAATTACTCAGTTTAAGAAAGTGATTAAAATTAGTTAAAAATAATAGGGAAAATGGCTCAAAAATACCTTGTAAGGGAATTATTTGCTGATTGGTACCACATGTGCAAACAAACACCCCTTATATGCAAGCATCATCCACATGTGCAAAATTCATCTCTGCGAATGTGCAAACAACATCCCTCGTATGCAAAATATCACCCACCCGTGTGCAACTTATCACCCACCATGTGCAATGGTAGCAATTAGCAATTAATTTGCTTGCAAAGTAGTTTTTAGCAATTCTCCCAAAATAATAAGTACTCCCTCTGGTCCTTATTATAAGATACCAATTAACAGTTCTCATAAACCAATAAAAATAGTTAAAATCATTAAATTTGTCCTAAAATTTAAGTAATTTTCAATATTGTCCTTACTAATTGAACTAAACTCTAATATCATATTAATTTTTATTCTCACATACTACCTTTATTAATTATGGGCATACATAGAAAAAAAATATTTAATGCTTCTTGGAAAAAAGTAAATGCCTTAGAAAAAGAACCAAATGCACTTGTTAGTTGGTGACTTATAATAAGAACCAGAGGGAGTATGTCTTAAATAAACTTTGTTCTTGAAGTATGCATTTATTTATAAGGGGACAAGTATGAGAGAGAAATAAAGTAAATACTAGTGTCACCAATTTTTTAATTAATAAAATATATATAATTAATGAGAGATAAAAATAGAAAAAAATCATTAAACGTCCAAACAACTATTATGTGACTCTTTTAAAAAAATTAAAATAATTTAAATTTTAAGCTTTTATAAAAAAAACAAAAAGAGTAATTAAATGCACACAGTACATACGGGCCAACAACTTTTTTATACATCCAAAAATATATTCTCATATATTTTTTTAACTTTCTAGTTTCTAATATGGTAAAAACTTTATTATTCTTGATATTATAAAATTTATAATTATAATTTTTTATTTTTTATACACACACACATAACACCAATAATCATGATCAAAGAGAAAGTTTTCAAACCAGCGGATACGTACCTTTTTCATACACACACTTACTGCTGAGATTTGTTTTTTTAGGAATAAAAAACTATTGGATATGTGAAATACTTTATTTACAAATAAATTAGGAATTTAGCATTAAGTGTAGATTAGGAATTTCGTATTAGGATTTTACTAAATATAACTATTTTTTTATACACACATCTAATTCCCACTAAATTGACCTAAATTAGGAATTTGGTAAACTCTAAAACTCTACAAATTGTCAAGTAAACCAGGAATTTAGCATTATGGGTAAATTGGTAAAAAAAAATTTACTTATATATATTAATTAAAAATATATATTCTTGACATTTTTTAGAATATCCTTCACGGACCTAACTAGTTGGACTAAAATGTATGTTTTCATAATATAGGGAAGATCTTTGAATCAAGAAAATGGCTAAAGTATTTTATTCTAAAAACTTTTGTGATAGCACCAGAGACTTTTTCTCTATAAAGATTGAGACTTTCTAAATGCTTGAAAAATCATTAACTAGTGCTGCTACTACCACTACCATATTAAATACATGGTAGTTATCATTTGGTTTTGTGACTACTAATTTTATTATCATTTGGTTTTATGGCTGTTATATTAATTATCCATAGCTATGTAAATTAAAGTGTGTTATTATATGTATCCAATCTCCACGAGGAGGGGTAGAAGAGCTAAGTACAGGCTTAAGGTAAGAGTCATGTTAAGTGCATTCATTACTACTGAAAATACATATTATTATTTTAAAAGATGTCACTCTTTAAAAAGTGGAAGTAAAAAATAGATGGAGTGGCATTTTTGTAATTTCAAAGGGCAATTTTGAACTTTAAGCATCTATATTCAAATTTGGGACGTGTAAAGAAACTTTAGGTGTCCCAAAATATAATTGGGACGCCTAAACTTTCCCTTTAGGCGCCAAAAGCCTAATGAATTTAAACCATTTAGGCGTCCCTATTTTTAATAAGGACGCCTAAAGTTGGATGTTTTAAGTTTAGACGTCCCTATTTTAAAATAAGGACGCCTCAACATTTAAAATAGAATTAAAAATTAAAAAGAATTTATTATTTTACTATATATTATATTCTTATATTATTTTATAGGTAAACAGTAAAATATACTTGAATAATAAAAAAATGGGTAAGAGAAAACCCAATGCATGTCAACCTTTGACTAACATGCATTGGGCAAGACGCATGTAAGTCATAGGCTGACATGCTAAGGGAATAGGCATCCCTAATACAAATTAGGGATGCTTATTAAAAAAATAAAGCATAAGGGAATAGGGGTCCCTATTTTGACGCCTATTCTTCATTTTTGAATATAGTAGGTGTCCCTATTGGAAAAATAGGGACGCATATTCTTTTATTTTTTCAAATTGGACGCTAGCTTGCTCTCGGTGTGGCATTTTCTGAATAGAACTGTCACTCTTCCATATGCTTTCCTCTCTCTCGGCATCTTCATTTTCTC
Source organism: Albizia julibrissin (assembly GCA_037074505.1). NCBI lineage: Eukaryota > Viridiplantae > Streptophyta > Magnoliopsida > Fabales > Fabaceae > Albizia > Albizia julibrissin. The sequence continues at coordinate 41,202,007 of CM073479.1, forward strand.
TCTTCTATATCTCTATTCACTTAAAACTTAGCTGTCTTATTCTTTCTCCATCTCTCATTCACTTAAAATTTCAAAATCGGAGATCTTCTTCTTTCTCCGTCTCCCATCTGTCTCACGTTCTCAAGCCATCTAAATAACTAACCGTTAGCGGCATCGGCAAATTCTGTGTGAGAACAAGGAAAAAGATTCACCACCGTAGGTTGCTTATCTTCCTCAATCTACATCTACAGGTTAGCTTGTGTTAGTTTCCTCTCACTTTCGTTTTTTTATTTTTTTGTCAAAAATCTTGCTCACTTTCAAACTTCTGAATATTTCTATATGTGATTTTTCTTGTTTGCTTCTTTTAATTTTCCTTTTCGTTTGAGGATGGGCTCATTGACATGTGTGAGTGTGCTTCAAAACATCCAAAATACATATTCAATTTAATGTGAGATGCTTGAAAAGATTGAAAATTCTCGCCATAACATATGTCTTCTTGTAAAGAAAATAATAGAGATTTATATATAAAATGAATGAGAATAAACTTTCTAGCTTTTTTTTTATATATATCTTACTATGCAATATAGGCGTTCCCAAGGCCATTGGGACGCCTAAAGTGAGGACTTTAGGCGTCCCCAAGGCCATTAGAAATGCCTAAAGTCTTTGTTTACTATGTCTCTTAAATAGGCGTCCCATCATAAAGGGACATTAAAAGTCCCTAAATAAGGACATTAAAACCTTTTTTTATAGTAGTGATTGTATAGATGCATGGGTAATGATAGATAATTATTCAATTCTTTTATTTGAGCCACAATTTGTGGATACTTAGAGACAGGGAAAATATGTGAGTTAGATAATGAAATTTTATAGAAAATAGTACAAATCTATAGCTTTAAAATGAGTTATAATTCATAATTTTTGGATGTGTGTATCACAAGATATGATTTTTTAAAGTGGCACCAAAAATCTAAAAAAATTCTTACAAATTTCCTTTGTCTAGTTTTGATTAATTGGTGTTTTTGGACAAAAATGTTCATATGTGAAAGTGTGTCTTATTTTTATATCTGATCTTTCCATGAGCTACAAAAATAGAGCTTTGAACTATTTATTTTGGAGATATAATGAAGTAATTATGAATTTACAACGTTTCAGAAAATTCATTATTTATGATACCCAATCTTTAATATTGAGTTTTAAGTTTCTCGGTGACAAAAAAAAATATTTGTTTGGTAGAGCGATCTTGAATCGGGCTTATTATATAAGCCCGATTCACGTAAATCGAGATAAATCTCCTCCACATATTTATCTCGTAGACCGTGAAAGCACCTCGTAGACCGTAAAAGCACTTCGTAGACCGTAAAAGCTACCTCGTAGACCGTAAAAGTTATTTCGTATTCCGTGAATTACAATTCATAAACACTTATGAAATTTTCAACCGCTATTCCAAATAAGCTCAAGTTTCTAGCTTAACTAATAGTATTTTTTGGGTCATATGTAATATTTAAATGACTAAATAACTATAATAAGTAATCCTAGTGTGAGTTGTTACATTTTCTATATTAGAACAATCTATTGGGGTTTAAAGTTCTAGATCTAAGACAGATCAACACAAAAACATTTAGAGAGAAAATTATTCTAAGGATGGCCTAAATTTGCCACAAAAACTCTTTTAAGAGGAAAGCCGTTGTAACAAATGATTTTATGATAAGAATGATTCCTAAATTTTATGTACTTGTGCAAAATAGCGGCCCATCTATCACCATCAACTATATCCTTAAAAACTTAAGATACCCACATGGTGTAGTGTAAAACGGGTCAGTTTAAATCCACCTGTATATCAATAAATATCCGATATTAATAATTATTTCATAATATTTCATGTTTTCCTTATCTAACATTTGTTCATATTTGATTGATTATGTATATGTTGAAATTAAGTTAAATATAGTTTCTTCTTTTTGAGCTCTTCCTGTACTTACATGTTTTAACATTTTGATTTCGTTTTGTTATAAGATTGTTAATTTTTTTTCATTCATATCCAAAAACAATTTCATACATTTTTTCTACAATGATAATTAAATTAATGTCATTTAACTTTTATTGTCGATACCACATATTTATTATCTGTCAATATATTTTGATAATAATATTAATACTACCTAACAAAATATATCTATGCATATACTAATATCACAATTAACCTTTGAAGAATAACAATTCCTCGTGCAACACGCACGGATAGATGTAACTGGGTTCTCATCAAATGTGAATAAAGTCAATAAACCGATGTAACCAATTTGCAAAGGCTTAAAACAAATGAAAATAAGCATATAGTAAAAACATAGTAGTATGATTAATATATTAAAAAGAGGGTAAAAAAAGATTAATATATTAAAAAATTAGATACATTAACTAATTATAAAATTAGTCTTGTCTGTTTAAAGCATAGAATGGAAGTGGGAAAAAGCAGACGAGATCTGCATTCAAATGGGAGGGCATACCCATCCAACGAAACAAACAAATTTTTGTCGTTTTCTTGGGACCTGGTCTCACCTGATGCCAATTATTTTTCCGCAGCCGAATGACAAAAAACTCCTCAACACTGGGGCCCGCTTGGCCGTGGTGCCCCACGAAAACAGAAAACCATAGGCAAGGCGCCGCGTATTTCACTCTACTCTGGAAAAATGACCCACGGGTCCCACCTACTTGCCCTATGGATAGGCCTAAACACCAACGACCTAGATTCCACAACGTTCTCGGTTTCTTCGCCGCTGTTTCCCACTCACACTCCTGGAAGCATCAGCGAATTCCACTCCTACCCCTCTATAGCAGTATCAACCAAGGTTATTAAACGGGAATTGGTTAGTGAATTGATTGGGTATTAGATTAAAAGTCAGTGAGTTAGATTGAAGTTAACATGGGATCAAATCGGTAAGAAAATAAAAATTTTAGACTTATTAATATAAAAATTTTAAAAAAATTGATTTTATAAAAAAAAAGGGACCGGTTTCCAACCCGGGTCACCGGTTTCCAAGCCGTGTTTAATAACCCTGGTCTCAACCTCTTTGGGAAAAAAATTTTCCCCACTAGTCTACCGCACGTGACATCACATTTTAATAGAAAAATGATAAAAGAATATCACTTAAATTTTGAAATTTTGTTGACAATAATAATAGAATTAATAAAAATAATAAAATAATTGACAACGAAAAATCACATATTTTAGATTTTAAAGTTCAAGTGACATTTTTATAAAGTTTTAATTTCATTTATTTCATAATAATCCTTACTTATATTTCAATTAAATATTGTCAAAATTAAAATTCTCAATAAAAAATTTTCGTGTTAATTTTATAGTAAAATGCTAATTATATTACTATATGATCAAATTTGATTGGTGTCAAATTTTGTAAGATTAAACTCTCTTAATTTAATTTTTTTAATCTAGAAATATAGCTCCCTAAATTTGAAATATATGGAGCTGCTACCAAAATTTTAAAATAGGATAATTTTGGAAATATTTTTTCAAAGAAGAAATTCATATAGGGTTCAAGAGTAGATTGTGTATGGGTAAGATATTAGGCACCCCATAGTACCCATTCATAATAATGGTTACCCTAAGTTAATTATTTAAAAATAAATATGGCCCTTTTAAATTTTATCATAATTACCCAAAAATAAAATATTTACAAAATGAGAAAATAAGATTAATTATTTACATTGTTGGATTTGATCTAAAAAGAGAGCCTAGGACCTATGTACCAATTAGAGGAATAAAAGAACACGTAGTTTGTTAGGGATAGAAAGGCGAGGCGTTTAGTTGGTGTCTTTTTGGAAATTTTTATTTAATTTTTTTGAGAAAAATAATTTTTTATTTGATTTGTATTTTTGAATTTTTTTAAAAAAATAAATTTTCTTTATTTTCCTTTTCTAAAAAAATTGGATTAAACATCCATTTTTGAAATCAAATTCATTTATTTTGAGAAAAATAGAAGTTTTCTTCTTTATTATTTTTATTTATGAAAATGAGACACAATCATATTTTTTATCTTTTCATTTATTTTGTGTCTTTACTCTCTCTCTCTCTTTTTCCCCCTTCAACTCTTATTCCCTTATTTAAGCTTTGTTTGGTTTGAGGGGAAGAGAGGTGAATGAGAGAGAGAGACCTTAATTGGTAGGGGGAAAATTAGGAGGGGAGGGGAAGATTTTAACTCAAAACCCCCTCTAAATTAGGAGGATTTTGAAGGGAGGCTTAAAGTGTTGGAGCAGTTAGACTACAATACCTATGAGATTTTTGTGATAACCCAAAATTCCCTTCATGGCTTTTTTTCTTATTTTCGAAGCAAATATAATGACTTATTTTTCATTGGAGGCTGCAAGTATAATAAGGATTCGAAGCAACTCATTTTTCATTGATTAGAAACAATAAATACACAGTATACATTCAGATTTTTATTTTGATTTTTTTCCTTTATTAAAATTTACTGTTATGCAAAATGACTGTTTTTTTTCCCATTTTTTGTTTTTATTTCCAATAAATTTCATCGCTTTGATGATGATTTTTGAATGGGACCCAAAATTTTGGTTGGTTTCTTTTTTTTTTATGGTGAACTCTTGGTGAATTTTCAGCTTCTTTCCATCATATATCTTTTTTTAAAAAAAAAATATGCATACATGTATAATACACACACATACATATTTGTATTAAATGTTATTTATAATTTAAGGCCTAAAAATGTTATTTATAAATAAAATTTATTATACATTTAATAGAATCTGTAAAAAAACACTTATAAAGGTAAAATTGTCCATCTCAAAATAATATCCCTCCCTTCCCCTTTTAAACCAAACAAGGTAATATTAAAATCCTTCTCCTCTCATTTCTTCTATCCAAATAAAGTAATATTAAAATCCTTCAATTTTCCTCCCCTGCAATAAAATCCCCCTCCTCTCCTTTGTTGAACCAAATAAAGCCATATAGTCTCAATGTAAGGTTTTCTTCATAAATGCTTATTCTTTTTTAATTTTCACTTTTAATTTTTTTTTGTATTTTATATTAATAAAACTACCTAATCTGACTCAATTACTATCAATAGAAGTTTTTTTTATTTAAATTTTTTAATTTTTGTATTTTTTATTAATAAAACTTCATAATCTGACCTAACCATCATCAATGAGATATATTTTTAAATTTTTTATTATTTTTCACAAGTAATTTCCAAATTTAAACTAATCACCATCAATGAGAGATATTTTTTATTTTATTTTTTTTCCACAAGCAATTTCCTAATTTAAACCTATCAACATAAATGAGAGATATTTTTTAATTTTAATTTTTTATTTATTTTTTTAATATTTTCCCTACAAGAAATTTCTTAATTTAAACCTATCAATATGAATGAGAGATATTTTTTGTATTTTTTTAATTTCTATTTTTTTTCTCCACAATGACTTCATACTAAATTTTCTAATCTAAATATCAAATAACATCAATGAGATGAATTATTTTAAAATTTGTTTTCATTTGCTAAAAAACCCCAAGTTTAAGACAGTCACTATTAATTATAATCCAATCACCATCAATGTCATTTGCTTATTAATTTAGATGTGTCAGGATTAAGGATGATTTTTCTTTTTTATTTTTTATTATTGTTTAGTTGGGCCAAGACAAAATATGATGTTTACAATAACCCTTTGCACTTTCTTAATTTAGCTAGTTTTGCAGAGATTTATTATTATTTAATTTATTTATTCAGTATAAGTAATAATGTGTGTGTGTGTGAGAGAGAGAGAGAGAGAGATGAGAATCCATTAATAATATATAGGGTGTTTGAATTAGCTTATGAGAATAGTTTATGGAGAAAAAGTGAAAAAAATAATTTTTTTAATAAATTCTAAGTAGAATAGATTATGGGGAAAAATGATTTTTTGATAAAATGAGAGTGTTTGGGTATTGTGTTGATAATCACTTTTTTAATTTTCAAATTACCAAAAAGGATATTAAATTTTGTGATAATTACATATAAAGAATAATATTATATTTTATGTATTATTTCACACTAAATTTTATAATAAATCATAAAAATGAAATAAACTTTTCTATAAAATTAAAATTATAACATTAATCAATTCATTAATCAATTATGTAATATAAAAAAAATAGATCAAACATATCTATATATAATCCAAAAATTATCCAACTATAAAAAAAAAGGCATACAATAAATTCAAGTAGAATTACGAAAAGAAAAGAGAAATGCGGAAATCGGGAGAGAGAGATAAATGAAAGAGGAATATGGGAAAAGAGAGAGAAAAAACAAAAGCAAAAAATTTTAATTTTTTTCCAAGTCATGATTTTAGATTTAAAATCGTAGTTTCATGATAAAAAAAATGCTCCTCTTGTTTTTTGGGGTGCTTGCAATTTTTTTACAAAATCATGATTTTATTCGAAAACCATTTTTTAATTGACTGTCAAATACACACGTGTCAGTGAAGGTTAAGCGGAGGGTCTACTAGATTTACCTTCCATGTTTCTGCATGAAAAAGCGAAAACATAATTCAAATGGTGTGTTCAACTAATGTTAGGTTATGTGAAATTTATTAAAGTTAGATTATAGGAGATTATGAGTTTTGTTTGATTTAAGGGGAGAGAAAGGGAGGGGAGGAGATGCTAGATTTGATTTCTTGTTTAGTTTGAAAGAGTATGTGACGGAAGTTAATTATAAATTGATAAATATACTATTTTTTTATCTATATATTTTTCTTCTTGTTTTATTTTTTAATTTATAAATCCCAAAAAACCTATTACCTCAAGTATATATTATAAAAAAATTATATAAATTTTAAAGGATATTTTTATTGATTTTTACATATTATCACATTAATTTTATTATGATAAAATATTTTAATATGCTTTTGATAACTCCTCATTTTCAGTACATTTAATATATGTTTTGACATAAACAAAGTGTCTTCAATGCTAAAATAAAGGAATTTATAGGAGATTTTTATAAAATATAAATTTGGTCCATGACTTAGGGAGGTTTCATTGCAAATATCTAAGCTTTAAATTAAATTAGGTAAAATTAAATCTATGTGAACAATAAAATAATAAATTTGGTCCATAATTTAGGAGATTTCATTGTAAAAATAGGCATGAGCATTTTGATCAAAGTGAGACACAATGTTTTTAAATAAGAGGGGTAAGCTTGAAATATTCAAAAATAGGTATGGGTATTTTAGTCAAGGTGAGATTAATGTTTCTTTCCCCTCCAAAAACCCTAATTTTGGAGGGTAGAGAGAGGAGGGAGGGGGAAAAAAGACAAAATTTTTAATCTCACATCCTCTCATTTATTTTCTAACTAAACACATTTTTCCCACCTCTAATCTTCCTCTCATCTAAGCTCCCCTCCAACTCCAAAAACCCTTCAACCAAACAAAGCCATTAAGCAATTAATAATATATTTTAATTTATATTATAAATAGAAAATGCGTCATGAATATTCGAGTATATCCAAATGGTGGGATTGGAATTGGATGAAATTATTGGAGGGCCACTGACGTGGATCCTGGCTGTTCAAGACCGGTTTCATCCGAAATTTTATAACTATTCCGATCTGCTTTAGCCAACGATATTCCTCCACGTCAGCACCAGAATTGATGTTCATGTGCGCGGCGATTGGATCGTCCCAATTGGGTCCTAAGTGGGGTCCACTAATACCCCATTCTGGTATAAAAGGGAATTCACGCTTAATCCATTTTGCACACCGCAGAGACCGAGTATTTCTTCAACTCCTTCCCCGCCATCTTAATTTGTCGGAGAGAGTAGAAAAAATCAAAACAGAGAGAACTCCGCCACGTGATCAACGATGCGAGGCTCCGCCGTGGCCCCAAGAGTGACCAGAATTCTTGCGACCAGTCGCCGCCGGGAGAAGGGCGACCCGTGCGCCGGCGACGTCGAGTTCGATTTCCTCGATGACGGAGTCGGAGAGTTGTTGTCTAACAGTAGCAGCAGCGACGAATGCTGCTCGAACGAAATGGAGTTGCCGGACGACGACGATGTTGATGAGAGAGACAGCGATGCTTCCGTTGAAGAGAACAGAAGCTTCTGGGACAATCAACAGCAACTTTTGCAGGTTACTTTCAGAACTCATCAATGTTAATTCATTTGTTTATCGATTTGGTTTCTTATTTCGTTCAACCCTTTTGCATTCGATCATATATATTCCTCACATTTTAATACGAGATATGCGATAACGGATTGCACAATTTAGCAGATTATTTTGTTTAGCATACTTTAAACGCAGAAATTAATTGTTTAATTACAAACAGTTTTGTTTCGCATATTTCTGAAATATCAAAATATATATGCTAACTTTCTGGGAGCAAAATTTGTTTTACAATTAAAATCTTTCATCACAATTTGCAATTATCTTCATCGATCTAATCAGCATAGAATCTTTACATAGATGATATCATGATCATAGATGACAGCTAGATGTTAAGTTGTTATTAATTGACAATGTTTTTGGGCAATCGTATCTGAATTTTTCTTTGTTTCACTATTTTAAGCCTAAAATCTTATAGTCAGTTAGGATCACTGGATCTGTACGGCTATGCACTTTAAAACAGAGATGATGAATGTGTTGAAAAGAAAACAGACAATAACCATAATTAGGAGCGTAACTAATTTTGGTAAATATTTATTTTGAATATATCAAGGGCGTAACTAATTAAATAAATAATTAACAGAAATGGGAATTTTGCAGAGTGTAATATGCAGAACAAGTTCAATAGAGACGGGAGTGAGGAACGCAACGAAAGAAGCGGTGAAGGAGATGCAGAACGCCGAAACAGCGTGTGGTTGTGGCTCACAAGTGGCCCTAATCAGCTGCCGAAGATGCTTGATGAGAGAAGTTTCTAGGCGCCTCCAGAGTCTGGGCTATAACTCTGCCCTCTGTAAAACTAAATGGAGAACCTCCAAGGATATTCCAGCAGGTATATATATATATATATATATATCTGTACACATATGTTCTTTCTTCATGATTTCTTTATAATAATTTTTATAAAATTTATATGACCGAAATATGATGGATATTAAGTAAGGGAGGAAATAAGATTTTTGTGGTACATAATAAATAGTAAGAGCTCATTTGATTCAATATGTAATGGTAATCATAATTGTATTATTATGAGAAGAGTGTTTAGTTATTTTTAGTATGGTAATAGGGTTTACCATGATAATGATGATTACCAAAAAAATTAGAAATTCTCATTCATACCTCATTCTATGAATCTTCATTATCATCCCATTGCATAGTTAAAAAAGTTCAATTTACCTTTTAGTTTCACTCCTCTTTATTTTACTTATATATTTTCATTTAGACATATCATAAAAAGTTCAATTTACTCTTTAATTTCATTTATCTTTATTTTACTTATATATTTTCATTTAGCCATATCGCCACTATCTCTTCATACGCCACAACCGCTCTTGCCACTACCTCCTCCTACGCCACCCTTGTCGCCGCTACTACCTCCTCCTTTACCATTTCAGATACCTGCTACTGCTGCCACTACCTCTTCCTCCTCTACCACCGCTATCACCTGACACTGCCTCCACTACCTCCTCCTCCGTCGCCACCACCGCCACCACCTCCTCTTCCTCCGCCGCCGCCTCTACTACCTCCTCCTCCTCCACCTAACTCTTAACTTTCTTTTTACAAAGATTATAGTAAAGGTAAAAAAGACTTTATGTAATATATTAATTTTAAATAATTATTAAAATAACAAACCCATTGCACCTTACTTAAAAATCAAACTAAATACTAGCTCTGTAATTAATATTATATTATATTATCATTACATCACATTGCAGGATGTAATGGGATCTAATCAAACGGCCCTTAGTTTTTCAGGTTTTTGTAGGGTATTTTTGGAATTTTATTAACGCATTATAGTTAAGGGAAGGGAGGTAGAAATGGTTTTCTATTATAAAAGTAAATAAATAAAAAGGTTTTCTATTACACCAAAGGGAACCTTTCCTGCATTTCATCTCCCTCGCACTTTTCCAACCTATTCATCACTAAAACCAAACATAATTTCAATTTGTCCTGTCTGTTTGTTAAGTTGTTATTTTAGATTTAAATCCGATTGCTTCTGGTAACTTTCTCCTTTTGGTCCCAAAAAATATACTAACTTTTTTCTGGTCTTTCGTATCTCAACATATCTGGTAGGTTCACCCTATATTTAGTTAAACTTATTCTGGCTTTCTTATCTAATTATTAAGTTATTTTCACGCCACGAAGCTATTATTACTTTACGTGTTTAGACTAATATATTTATAGAGCATGACCATATTATTGGATTAAAAATTATAAGGTGTAGGGTGCGTTTTCAAACTTTGCAAACATAAATTATATAATATCTTTTTTTTAACATTCATTTCATACTTTCAATATGACTCAAAGAAACCACTAGGCATGGTCGGATAGGAGATGGGAGTAAAAAAAATTGTCTGTCTATTAGCTTGTTTGGAAACCCGATTTACTTAAATCTCTACCACATATTTAATTTGTAGACCGTAAAAGTAACCTCGTAAACCGTAAAAGTTACTTCGTATTTAGTGAATCACGATTTATAAGCACTTATAGAGCTTTACATAAACTAATACAAACTAACTTTATATATCGTTTTCTTTTAATACATGAATCTCATACCACAAGAATACAAGTATATAGGTCTTAGCCTATATTATAGCTAGCCAGCTTCTCTGATCTTTCCTATCTATCTAGCTAGTTGTAGAGTCGTTTTCGTGTCACTAGATTATTACAACTTTGGTTGTTGGGCCAGACTCATCAGAGAATGAGCATTATGATATTATAAATTATAACGTGTAATGTAGAAGGTGCACGTTGAAACTTCTGCAACCTAAGATTCGTTTTTTTACATAGATTTCACTTTCAAGTTTCAATATATATGAGGGGAAGCCACTAACCTTGGTCGGATAAAGAGGTGTCAGTATAATAACACAATATAGAACATTATCCATCATCAACAGAGTAAAGATATATCTAAATTTTTTTTTTGAATCCCTTAGCCATGATTCTCACAGTACACCTATAATAAGAATATTTATATATATTTTTCTACATATCCTTTATTTTGTATCACAGGCACTTTTTAATTTAATATATAGTAACAAAAAGTTCTTGGATAAGCGTTTATTAATGTTAAACACGACCGTGACATGTGCAGGAGAACACAATTTTATAGATGTGATAGACAACACAAGTTCAAAGAAAGGAGAAGTGAGGGTGATCATAGAACCGAACTTCCGGGCCGAGTTTGAGATGGCGAGAGGCAGCGAGGACTACAACCGCCTTGTGGGGCGGCTGCCGGAGGTGTTTGTGGGGAAAGCAGAAAGACTAAGCAACGTGATAAAGATAATGTGCACGGCGGCAAAGAAGTGCATGGAGCAGAAGAAAATGCACCTAGGGCCATGGAGGAGGCAAAGGTACATGCAGGCAAAGTGGCTAGGTCCATGTGAGAGGAACACTAGTAATTGTACAGGTTCCTTTAACATGTGGGATAACAATAATAATTCTTCGGCTGATCAGAGGACGACCACGACGAAGACCAAACCAAAAGCGTCTATGCTAACAGTAGATTTGCTTGACAAGCTTCCTAATATGCATTGTAAGGCTGTGGCGGTTGTGTAGGCCATTTGTGTGTGTGTGTGTGTGTGTGTGTGTGTGTGTGTGTGTGTGTGTGTGTGTGTGTGTGTGAGAGAGAGAGAGAGAGAGAGAGAGAGAGAGAGAGAGAGAGAGAGAGGTTGTTGATCTTTTCAGTAGTGGATTAATGTATATGCGACAGGAGTGAGTTTGGGGTTTTGTAACAATTTTATGGATGGGGTTTTGTAAAAAACTCTTGCCCTTGGTTCAATCCATATATATATATATATATATATATATATATATATATATGGCTAGGGTGAATTATGGTGATCGATAATTTTATAAATAGAAAAATAGTATTTATTTATATGAAAGTAAAATATATTTTCATCAGTCGGCCGATCAAATCTACACTGGTCCCCAGGCCTCATTCATATATATGAATTTGTTTGGCGTGTGGATTAAAAAAGTAGAGGAAATCCTATATGGCATGACTTTGTAACATTTTAGATGCTCATGTCTACCATGTCGAGTAAATTACACGTTAAAAGGAATATTAACCAGCAGCTTGTAGTGCATACGCGTCATAGGAAAAATGTTTAAGAAATTCATACCCACCAACCTACCTCCTGTCTACCTGATAAGACCCAAAAAGAGAAAGAAAAAGAAAAAGGATCTGGATTCTGGAGGATTCGTTTACTTTTTAATTATATGAAATTAACTTCATTTCATTATCATAGTTAAATTTTAACTACTAGGTAAAAGGCTATATAACGATATCCCAATCAATTTTTTTAACATCAATTAATATTGTCCCAAAACGAAATATTATTCATCGGCTGTGTAGGTTTGTGAAATATAATTTTATATTTTTGAGATATACACATAAACCGGATCATGGTAGAATCTAATTAAAATACACAATAAGTGCATCGGAAGAATTAGAGGGAAAAGTTTTGAGAGAAATTTTTGGAAACCTTTACGTTTTATGAACTGCTCCCACAAAAACGTTCATATTATGAATTGATAACTTATGAAATTATATATTTCAATTTGACCTAATTGTCAATGAATTTGGACCTAATCTTCCAAAGGTGGATAAAATTCATTTTCCAACAGGCTTTATATATAAATATTAAATTAACCTTAACGGCTTTTGATATGATGGATTTTGAAGGAAGGATAGTGAAAATTTTTATAACTTATATTTTAAAAAATTAAAGAAGTAGGATTGAAAGTTTGTAATTAATATTTTTAACTATTTTAGTTTACATATTATATTTATTATAATTTTATAACCCATTTCTTTAATTTTTTTAAATACAATTCTTAAAAATTTTTCTTTTCCCCCTTTCCCCTCCATTTCCCTCTTGACAAGGTTTGCTTGATATGAGGGATTTAGAGGGGATGAGAGGAAAATAAAAATATTTATAAGTTAAATTTAAAAAAACTATAGAAATAGGGTTATTAAATTTTGATTAAGAAAAATGTAAGATAAAAAAATATAAAAATAAATAAATAATTTTAACCACATTTTTCTAATTTTTTTAAAATCTAATTCAGAAATTTTTTTCTTCAGCCCATTTTCCTTCCACTCCTCTCATTCCAAGCAGTCCCTAAGCGATTGGCTTCCGAAAGTCCTTGTCAACAAAATCTCTTCATTTTCCTTGTCCTCCACTTTCCTACTGTTCTCTATCTTATCCTTAATGTTTAAAACAAATGAAAATGAAAAAGAAAAACAGAATTTATGACGTAATTTCGTTTTCTCTTGGACTTGATTAATCTGTCTACTGCAGATCATCCCAAATTTCAAATAATCACAGAATCGAAGGGATTTCATGAGAAAACACAGTCAAAATTCAGAAGGAGCCTGAAAGTTCTTGAACCTTGTGGTTTCCTCTTATGAATTACTCAAAGGAACTGAAAAGAGAGAGAGAAAGGGAAGACTGATCAGATGAGAGAGGGGACAAATAAAACCATAAAGAACACAGAAAATATCATTTTATGAGGACATGATCTGGTGGTCGTGGTTAACTGTTATTTTCCCAGCAATTCGCCTCATGAACTTGGGGCCTTGCTAGATATACAAACAGATATTGCCTTTATTTGGGCTGAGACAGATTTTTTTTTTAAAGTATATGTATTATATTATTAAAGGTAATCTTATCCAAGGTACTATTAGACATTAAATATAGATACCTCTCTCTCTGGAGGTTTGAATTTTAACTCATAACATTGTGAGAAACTAACCTCTTCTCTTCTCTTAAGCGCAAACCTCATCAGTGGCAGAGTCACATATGTTAGCTAGATCTGTGTATTTAGTAATGTTTTGGGCCCTGCCACGTTTTAAAGGGATTAAAAGAGAATAATTTTATAATTTCTTAAAGAAGTTTTTCACTTGAGGCATTATATTGATAAAAATTAGTCTTCTATTTTAGATACAACATTTGAATTTGCCAACAAAGCCAGGTTTGGTTGTTTATGAGTTGTTTCATATTTATCAAGGTTTCGAGTTACGCTATCTATGTGACAATTTTATTAGTAGATGATCGGTAAATATTTTTATAAATACTTTTTGAGTCATAAAAAACATGTTTAGATTTTGGAGAGTTTTGAACTCAATTCATTTAAACTTTATTTAAAAAAAACAATATTTGAATTTAGAGTAAGTATTAGTGACAAGATGGATATTGTGTGTATATCCCACGCCTTTAGCTGTGTTGGTTTAGTATACTTCATTCCGTTTTTTTTAATGAAGTCTTGTTATCTTTTTTTTTTCTAAAAATAATAGAACATTTAAAGTTCGGTCATTTAAATATTAAACATTTTTACAATGTTCTCAAATTATCCTTAATCAAACTAGGGTAATTATTTAAGTTAAAAATGAAAGAAGTAAAGACATTATTGAAAATATGTTTTTAATATTTTATTAAATTTGACAAAAAATCTTATATTATGAAGCACTGTATGACCCTATTGGTAAGGATCCTAAGAAATATTTGACTTTTTTTTTAATTTTTTATTTTTTTTTAACGGTGGCACGGGTTGAACCTAGGAGGGAAGTGGCCTAAGGCCACTTCAATGACCACAGCATCTTTTCTTTCTTTATTTTTAGTGCAAACAAAAAGCAGAGAGTGAAGCTAACATCATCTCTTTCTCTCTGTGAGTTAGGCACATATATCCTGTTATTAGAGATAATCTTATTTGAAACACGATAGGATATTAAATACAGCCACGTCTCATAGAAGAGATTTGAATTTTGATCCGTCATTTTATGAAGAACTGACTCCTTTTTTTTAAGCCCATCTCCATCAATAGCCAGCATCTTCTTTTGTTTGTTGTGTCTGTGTGTTGTTTTGGTGGGTTTGGTTGAGGCAACACAAAACATGTTGGTTCCAATTCCAATGAATGATCTCTAGAATTAATTACAGCATCCTAATGGGCCCAGCATTAATGGCCTCATCATTGGCTGTTACATAGAAAAGCCCACAAAAGCCTTTGTCTTTGCTTGTCCCTAACAATTTTTTGTCTCATTCCCACACAATCCAATATTTCACCCCATCTTTAAACATAGGCCCATCTTAATCTTTGTCGGGCCATGGGCCATATAGACTACCTCCTCACAAAACACTCACATTTGCTTCTTCATCTTTTACTTCAAGAAAAAATTAAGTGGAAATCAACGACAGGTTGGGCCTAGTGAAAAAGAGACGATGCTTTACAAAGTGATGAACCTAAATTCAAATTTCACTTTTTTTGTCAAAAAGCATCTAATAATATTTTGAATATGATTATTTCTTGGGATTAGCTTAGGTGACAAATGACAAGGATGGGATGAGTTATGGCCTTATGGGTAAAAGTCAAAATTTTAAGTCATCCTAAAAATTGAAAAAAAAAAAAATTGTTAAATTTAGAGGTGATTCAGCTGGAATTCCTGGTTCGAATTTTCCCAACTTTCGGATCAAGACTAACTGACTTTTTTTAATTGAGGTTAATACATAAATAAAACATTATCTGATTAAAAAATGAACATTCTGTTTAATCAACGTCAAATTCGGAAGGCAGGAATCTTGATCAATAACAAAATATTTAGTTGCAACAAAAATGGAATATTTATTTATTTAACAAACTTTTGTTAGTATTGGATGGATGGATAACAGGCGGTGCGTTGAATCCAAGTTACTGGCCAGTGCTATGCAAGCATCAAGAATTCAAGATAATAATTCCATCAACTATTTATTCGGAGGTGTTATTCAAACTAACATTTCCGACCACAAAATATTTTTTTTTAAAAAAAGTCAAACATCACTCCTAAGCAGCTAAGCTATAATTATCCCATAAATGATGCTCTTTTTTTTTAAAAAACATTTTCTCTCAATCTCAGGATAATTTTTGTTTCTCAGAAAATTCTTATACGCAATATTTATCATTGGTGAAACAAAATAGAGGAACGTGATTAACAATGAAGTTTTCAAAACCTTTTTCAGGGGAATAGCGGGTTGTCGGTCTAATATTTAATATTTTTTGCCAATCTAATATTTAATATTAATACATAATGCATACATAATTTGAAACTTTATAAGAAAGTTATTGGACAAATTAAAATATAATAATAATAATAATAAGGGTTAAGGGGCAATCAATACCCTAAACTTGAAGTATTTTTTTAAGTGCATGCTGTGCTTTAAATCATTTTGCGGTATACCCAGCACTCGAAATTATATTTTAGATGTATCCAATACCTTAAAATATTTTTTGTATAATTTTACACTTGATAATTTAGATAATTAAGGGTAATAAATACACGTGTAAAAAACTTTAGAATGTTTGATGTATTAAAAAATAGTTTATAATACTGTACATACTTGAAATTTTTTTTTCAAAGTTATAGGTGCCCTAAAAAAAATACTTTAAACTGTTGGGTGTATCATAAAATACTTTATAAAACTGGATGCACATAAAAAAATAGTTCAAAGTGATGTATACATCTTAACCCTAATAATAATAATAAGAGAAATTTTCTTATAAATAACTTTAAAAATACTAAAAGACAAAAAGATGCTCCCAATATTCATAATATCAGAAAAGTGTTAGTACTTGATTTGTTCTTTTTGAAATCAAAAGAAAATTACACTAATTCCCTTAACAAAATCATTTTCCCCATCATTTGACAAAATCATCTTCTCCTCTAACAATGCAACGGTGGCCTCCTCTAGCAATGACGACTATTTCTCTAGCGATAGTGGGCTTTAGATCTTCAATATCTACCACCATATGCAACTTCTGCAATTTCTCCAACTCCCACATCATTACTGATCTCTGTATTCGTCGACCCATCTTTTACAATCTCTCAAAATCGACTCGATTTACCATACATATTCGTCAGCCCATTTCGCGATTACGGATTGGGTATATTGAAAAATCTCTATGGTGAAGAAGTCGACAACGTTGACGAGTCCTTATGCCACCAATCAACGGCGGCATCATTCCATAACTTGACCCATCTTGGTGTTCTTCCTCTTGCGATGATTCCCAAGTCCAAGCTCATCCTCGAGAAGTTGGTTGAAGAACACACGGGTATGTCGCTAACGAATATCTGCTTCTTCAGTATAAGAACAAATTCGGAGCTCTAAAATGAGATTGATCTCCCTGTATATAATTTAGTACTTTTGCAACTTACAATCCTAATTTCATCAAAGATTAAACTAGTTTTCTCAAATTCAAATAAACGCTTGTCAATTTTGGATTAGCTTTTCACAAGTTCTCGTAAGAATTTCACAAGTTGTTTCACTACTTTTGCAACTTAGAATCGAAATTCCCTAGAGATTAAATTAGTTTTCCCAAATTCATATAAGTGTTAGTCAATTTAGGATCAGGTTTTCATAAGTGTTTATAAGAATTTCACAAGTTGCTTTAGTACTTTCGCAAGTTGCAATCCAAATTCTCCAGAGATTAAACTAATTTTTTAATATTCAAATAAGCCTCTGTCAACTTTCTTATCTAAATAGCAGTAAGGGCATGACTGTAGAATTGTATTATCATATTAAATGACAAGTGGACAATATCATTTTTCTTCCACCCTATACATTACTTACAAAATAATAGGGTATGCAATTACATGCTGACACTCAGGTCTCGAGGTAATGACATTCATGAAAATAACAAAACAACTCCTTTGCACAACTTGACTGAATATTTACATTCATTTTGTTAAGTGCCTTGCTACAAATAATTCAATAAAGTATCAGTTCACCAATTTTTTTGTTTCATCAATTCAGAAAAACAAAACTAAAACCCTATTTCAATGTTTCACAAATTTACATTAGGGTTTCTCAACTTCAAATAACCGATTTCCTACAAAATCCACCCTCTTTTTTCGCTTCACCCTCAAACCTCAAACTCACATCGTGTACTATCGTAACCTCTTGCCACCTTTACCCATCATCAACATTCACCTCCCCCCAACAAAAATACCCAGTTGCGAAAAAATGTCTTCTACCCAGAGCGAGTTCTTGAACAATGTTGTAGTTTTAGTAACATTCCGACTCAGCCTCTGAAATTTCTTCTGCATCTGCGAAGTATCCTTGAGTTCACTAGCAACAGCAAAAGAGCTCTCTGACGTTGTTTCTCCCTCGGATCTATCCCGCATCCTTATCAGAACCTACTCCACCATTTCCTTGTCCATACTGACAAGGCTGGACCAACACTCCAAGGCAGCGGCCATTGCTGGATGAAGAGGGAGAAGCAAGTGTGAGTTAGATCTAGTTATGTGGGAGCCCAAGAGTGAAGAGAATCAGAATGAAGAAGAATTTCAAATTTGTGATGGTGGCCATTGTCAAATTTGTGATTGAAAGAAATTAGAGAGGATAGTGTGGGCAAAGAGTGTAATAAACGAAGGATAATTCTGTAGTTTCATTCTAATTTTAAAAAAATCCATCACGCACTAACACCTATTTAAGAATATGCATATTCATTATAAATATTTATTTTTTCACTTTTCTGAAGTTTTTTTCAAGGGATTTTCTCTAATAATAATAAAATTAAAATATTATGATAGAAGCTTCTCTTTTACTATATTCCTAAGTTGGTTTTGTTTTTGGATCTCTGAGTATATTATTGGTATAAATCCTTTGGGAACAAACCCAGAAATTGCCAGATTATACCAACCGTATGGTATCCGTGCGAACCGTACCCAAAAATGAAAAATCCAACGTAGCTCCTCTGTCTTCCTTTTGCCCAAAGTCCCCTTCCCTCATTCTCTCCGATAGCGACACTTGGATTCCTCCCCTCCCCAAATTTGTAATTTCCCCCCTCTTCAAAGTTTCAATCTTCCACAGACGAAACGAAATTCCAAAAAATGAAAATTCAAAGGAAGAAAATTCCATCTCTCTCCGTTTTCTCTGACTTTTTCTCTGTGGTCCCCGCCACTTAGCGCCACCACCCTCAACCTCAAGCTCTCCACGGTTCTTCTTCTACCTAAAGCACGCTCCAAAGGCAAAAAAAGGTGGGCCCTATTTGATCTCTCATCATCGTCATCGTCATCGTCATCATCATCTTTGTCTTTCGATAGATAACTCGGTGGGTTCATTCATCGAATTCAATATCTACGGTCTCTGTTTTTTCCTGTTCCTCCTCCGTATGCCATACGTATGATCTTCGTTGAATCTTACTCTTATTATACAACCGACAAACAGTACTAAAATGTCTTTAGGTGCAGAATTTTTCTCGCCTTCCCAACTTAAAAGGTCAATCCAGGAAATAAGAAAATACAACATCCCTTTCTGAACCATGGCGAATTGTTTTTCTCTGTGAGAGATCTGAAACCTTCCGATAACCTTGTGGACCGGTAAGCTTCTTCTTGTATTTTTTTTTATTCTCTGAGGATGATGTAATTAGTTTTGTCTGTGAGTATCTGGGTCTGATTAATTTATTATTAATTCTAGTGGGGTTATGAATATGATTCTTTTAATGCCAACGATAACATTTCTCAGACCCAACTAAAAGAAAAATCTTCCTCTCTTCTCTTGTAGCCCAGCGGAACGTAATCAATAAGCAGTATTCTATTTCCGGGTCGCTGTTGAGGTTCTTTTTTGTATTATTATTTATTATTGATTGAATCCGTAGGATTATTTAACATTTGTTTATTCGGTAATCTGTGTGGGATTTTCCAGTCTTTTACGGAAGGTATTTGACTTTTTTTGGTTCATAGGGATTTGCTGTTGAGGTTACGGAAGGTCAGGTCCTGAACAGTGAAGAAGCAAATCGCTCTGTTTTATCGCCGTTTCTGAATGTGAATGCTCATAGGTTTCCGTCTCCGAATGGAAATGAACTTATCTTCTTCTGAAATTTGCTCATCCTTGTTCGGTCTTCATTGGTCCGAATGGATTTTTCATTTCTTTGAGGGAAAAATTTGAAAGCAATTCGTTGTTTGTTTATCTGCTAGTTGCTGTATTCAAGGAGTAGTGCGGTTGTTTGGTTGCTTTGAGCCTTCTTCTTCTCTGCCGGAGATTCACACGCATCCAGGATTTTAGGGCTTGAGGGGAATCACAGAGAGAGAATATATGATAAAAATGGAAGAAGATTCCATTTCATGGATACGAAGGACGAAATTCTCTCACACTGTGTGCCACCGATTTGACTCTTCGAGATTTAGCATTCCTCTGTCTGACGCCATCTCGCCTCCCAAATCCAAATCGAGGCCTACAGTTTCTTTTAATCTGAGGCATGTCGCCGATGCTCCAAAGACCCATCAAAATCCTAATGTGAAAAAGCCGAGATCCGTGTCCCCTTTGCCAGAAACATTGATCCCTGACGCCTTCCGTGAAGCCAAGCATGAACGTAAGAGGTTCTCCACTCCATCTCCTCGGAGGAAAGAAGAGAAGAGGATCATGGGGAAGGTGTCAAGCAAGGGCTCTCCTGAAGCGAAAACATCCATTTTGAAATCACCAGGAAGTCCGAAATTGTCAGGTTCGAAATCGAGCGATAGCCTGAAAAGCCGGAAGGAATCAGCGTGGACCAAGTATTTTGAACATGGCGGCGGAAGAGTCACTGCCGTGGAAACTGCGGAGGAATGGACTGTTGATCTTTCTAAGCTCTTTATTGGGCTCAGGTTTGCTCATGGAGCTCATAGCCGACTCTATCGCGGTAATTATAAGGATGAACCTGTTGCAGTGAAACTTATTAGGGTACCAGATGATGACGAAAGTGGAACCATGGCTGGTCGATTAGAGAAACAATTCATTAGAGAAGTCACTCTTTTATCTCGTCTCCACCATGAAAATGTTATAAAGGTGCTCCAATTCTTTCCCTTCCCCTGTTTTTTGTGTTTCATTACAGTAAAATTGCTCATCACGTAAAGAATCTGTCACATCTTGTTCATTTAGAAAGTCAGAAAGTCCACTATGTTGTTCCAATTGACAAGATTTGGTTAAAGTTTCGTACTTCAATCAGATTTTTCCGATTGGAAGTATGGTTGGTTGTGTTAAAGTAATCAGCTGCAGTACTAAGGGAATAGATGTATAGTTTTTGCATCCTTCACTTGTGCTATTGGAATTACTTACAGAAATAACAGGTCTGACTTTTATATAATGTCCTATCTAATATAGTTAACCTTGTTTGCGCAGTTTATAGCAGCTTGCAGAATACCTCCGGTTTATTGTGTCGTCACAGAATTTCTGTCAGAGGGTTCCTTGAGGGCATACTTGCATAGGCTAGATCACAAAACTGTTCCTCTTGAGAAACTAATAACTTTTGCTCTGGAAATCGCCCGTGGAATGGCATACATACACTCTCAAGGAATCATACATAGGGATCTTAAACCAGAGAATGTCCTTATCAGTGAAGATTCTCACCTCAAAATTGCTGATTTTGGCATTGCCTGTGAGGAGGCATACCGTGATGTATTTACTGATGACCCCGGTACATACCGTTGGATGGCCCCCGAGATGATCAAACGTAAATCCTATGGGAGAAAGGTTGATGTGTACAGTTTCGGGCTCATCCTATGGGAAATGGTGACCGGGACAATACCATATGAGGATATGACTCCTATCCAGGCTGCTTATGCTGTGGTGAATAAGGTATGCTATGCTTCTTAGCAACCAAGTCTTGTAGGTTTGCAATGTGAAAGGAAGAAAAAAAAAAGAGTCATGGCCTTTCTTAATGTTCAGACACAAGTTATTTGCATGAGTCGTCAAGTGTAAGGCATGATCTGATGTGCCTAGCAATGTCTGAACATTTGAGCCTATTCTTAAATTTTTATATTTCATTATATATAAGTTGGCCATTATATTGTGTAATGTACTGTAACTGGGCATGGCCTAGGCGTTCATCCTTGTTCTCTACTTGTGAGAAGTATCAACCGTAAGTTGAGAGATACCGAAATGACTTGCTGATCCAAAAGAGGAAACCGAGTATAAGTTTGTTTTGATAATTCCATAAATGATTATATCTGCTCGAGTGACTTAACATTTGAGTCAACAAATTGCTAAGAATAAAGCGAATTCAAAATTTTGGCGTAAGCTACTGGAAAGCAGGGAAAATTGTTTACAATGTAGCTGGTAAACTGTCTAGCGTATATTCTTTTTTACCTCTTTCCCTTTTATCACGGAATTGAAATAGCAGGTTCTACATAAGCATTTCTAATATCTTTGTGATTCGTCTTCTCCTACTTTCTTTCAGAATTCCAGACCTGTTATTCCTTCAAGCTGCCCATCTGGAATGCGAGCTTTAATTGAGCAATGCTGGTCCTCACATCCAGATAAGAGGCCTGAGTTCTGGCAGATTGTCAAGATATTAGAACAATTTGAGTCTTCGTTTTCCCGTGACAGAACTCTGAAACTCCCGCCGAACTTTTGTTGCCAAGACCATAAGAAAGGACTTCTTCATTGGATTCAAAAGCTTGGTCCCTTGCATCAAAATAACGGCCCCATGCCTAAACCGAAGTTCACTTAAAAATCTTCATATTGGCTTGGCTTTTCTACTAAACCAGGTCTTTTGTAATTAACGATGAAAGGTTTGTTTTTTGAGCTTTTTCTGATTCTGATCTTTTGTGGCTTTTGTATAACATTCATGTGAAAGTAAATTGATTGTAGGATTGTGCATCGAGGTGAATCCACCTTCTATTTGTGATGTGCATTCGCCAATTAAAATTATCACATGGCACTTTTGGCTTTGTGTAATTGTCCCCCCCCCTTTGGGGCTACAGCTTTATGTGTAAGTGTAGCTTAAACAAAAATCCCACATCTCCCCTGTTCACAAATAGGCCAAAAAAGCCAAAATTCTGTTATTACTTACCAAATAATGATCTCATTTTAGTAAGTTAAACTTTCAGTGTTTTTGTTGTTATTTTTTGCTATATGAAGTGAATTTTTATTTTATTTTCTCTAATTTCAAAGTCATTGTTATTCAAGTGACTTTATTGCTTCTGACCAAACAAATTATTGCTTGTGACGTTTGCTTTTGACTGACGTGTTCTGATCTCTGTATGCCTCTCGAGTGAGAAAGCGCTAGTTCTAGACTTTTAATTTTGCTTTCTTTTCTGTTACAACGTTTTTCTATTTTTCATTATGGAACCAGAATTTTCATCTTTGGTGAAGTCTTAAACTAGTCATATTTGGGGTGCTATCATCAAATAATTAAATGCTTGCTTTGCTATGGATTTTTGTTCAATCACTATTACTTGATGTGTCTTCCTGTGAATGGAAATCACGTCCTATTAATTAAAAGTATATGTACATTGAATCTATATCATAGGAAATTGAATGTGACGTGCTAGTTCAGATGGATCAATTGGCAATATTAAGATTCCTGCCTTTTCATAAATGACTTTGGTGTATCTGTTTTAGGTGGAACATTGCCTTCTTATAGCCTGATTGTTTTAGATAGTAAGTTACGTGAAGCAAGATGAGAAGAAATTTTATACTCCCTAGTCCCTTCAGTGGTTCATATGTAAGACATATTTGAACAAATTATTTGAAAAGTTGATCTTGGTCCTAAGACGTAGTTTTTATATTTATCAATCTTTTTCTAACTTATCCCTATTGATACTCCTTTAACAATAATCAAGAAGTAGAAGTGAGGAAATAATTAAGGAAGATGACTAAAGTGTTTTAAAAAATACATGTCATATTAATTAACTACCTTGATCTAATAAAATTAGATAAATATATCTCTTATATTAAGGTGAAGTAATACTTTTCTATGGTATTATGATTCGCCATTTTGTCAGGATCAGAGTTTTGTGATTGTTATGATTACTAAATTTTAATTTCTGCTTGATTTTCTTCTTGTTCTGGTCTGCTATTTGTGCAGTGAAAGCTTGGAGTTTCTGCCTCAAAAAACGTGCTCTGTTTTTTTGCCTTTGATTACTTCTTCTGCAACTTCAACTCATTTTTAATTTGTGATTTGTCGTGTTACAGCATATTCTTAAGCAAAATCCGTATATACGTGTAAGTTAAATGGGATGAGAAATGAATATTTAAGTGAAGCCCTCTCAGGGCAAAAAAAAAAAAAAAAAAGTGAAGCATGCTCATTTGTCTGGTTATTTGTGTACTGATTATGTGTATTTAGGTGAGAGATGTTTGTTGCGACGTGATTTCGTAAGGAAAGGCCGAAGTATCAGAGCATTTATTACTTGGAGGGAGGGGTTTGGTGAGGATTTTAAATCAAATTAAATGATATCGTTGGAACAATTCAAGTCCCTCACTTTGCTGGTCCCTTTGTCTGGATGTTGATTCCTACCTACGACTGTCGGTTGCGCCATGTGCTGTCTTATTTAGTTTCATGTTTATTATCTGTGTAATCTCCTTCATATATTTATTTTATAGATTATGAAAGTATCTTATAGACTGTAAAAATTACCTCGTAAACTATAAAAATTACTTCGTATTTCGTGAATCATAATTCATAAATACTTATGGAGCTTCTATAAGCTATTCCAAACAAACTCTGATGTCATGCACACTGTTGCAGTTAAAGAAATATCTATTTTAAGCCCCTAATATAAGATTTAATTGGGTGTTAGATTTAATCATAAATATAATAACTCAAATCATTTTTTTCTGATATTTATAATTTTTTTTCGAAATCGTTCTTATTGCTTACACATGTTAAGCGGGTTTGTATCAAGGATTAGTTTCAAAACAAATAATTTTAAAAGGGTTTGTTATGGAAGCCAACATAAATTTTTGACCAATAACTAATTTAATTAATATTTCTAATTTAGCCAAATTAGTCATAATCTTATATTAAGGAAATGAGGTATTGTTCCCGAATGCAAGTGCAATGTATCTACAGGGGAGGTAGTTGTTGCACATGACCATTGTCATGTCTGATCCTATGAACCCTTTGCAGATCAAACTACAAACAGATCTTTATGGAGAGAGATAAAGTGATAAACACAAATTTGTAAAGGGGTTTGCTTTACAGAGAAGCTGAGGTCATGTCTGGCTAAGGTGGAGCATTATGGGAAGCTTGTTTGGTTTGGTTGGTTGGGTTTGAACTTTATGAGTGAGAGGGCCAGGCCTTGTAGGGTTTGATGTAAGAAAATTTGTTGTTTTTAAAAGCCCGGTCCTATAGTATATGGGCCAGGGCCGAAAGCCATTTTCACAAAATTTGAATGTATGTTTACGCGCTTCGTGTAATAAAATAAATACAGTTACTAATTTATAATTAAAGCTAAAAAATAGTATCCACAAATAACCCAGTCTCACACAAAACATAAGAATGTAAGAAGCTAAATACTCTAAGCAACATGAATATGACAACTATCAATTTCTTCTTCTTCGCCACTATCATCAATTTTAAGGAATTTTGATTTTGCTTTACTTTGAGTAGTATGATCTGTTTAAGGGGTAAAAATATCAAGAATTTCTTCTCCCACATCATGAATACATCCATAATCTTTATATGTAATAAATAATAAACCAAAATGATAAATAACTCTATAACAAATACAAAATACAAATAAATTAGTAAATTACCATCATACGTGAAACTTTGAAGTGAATAAGAAATAGCTAACGTATTTTTCTTATAAAATAAGAAATATATTTTATAAATTTTTAATTTTTAGGATTTTTAATACAAGATATTCTTATGAAACTTAATTATAACAAAGACAATAACAACTAAATATTTGCAACATCATTAACAAAATATAAAAAATTAATAATATTATTATCATATAAATAATTTTAAAAAATAAAAATATATATACGGGCCTAAAAGGGCTAGCCCTCGGCCCTACAAGGTTGGCTCTTTTAGGTTCGTTTTCATTTTTGAGACAAAAATCTTAAGCCCGACCCTTATAAATTCATGGCCTAAAAAGGCTGGCCCGACAGGCTCAACCCGTTTTCTCGACTCTAAGGGGGATTAATGGTAAAAAAAAATTTTCCAACATGATTTATGATGTACGAGATAAATATATGAGAAGAGTTTTATCTTGACTTGCATATACGTACTTTTCAAATGCTAATTCAAATGTGAAAAATTGGGCCAGCTCTTATTTATTCCCCAGTTCTTACGGAAGCATTAATAAAAGTAAATTGGAAAAATATCAATAAATATAAAAATAAATATGTGTGATATTTAAGATAAAGACAAACTCTTTAAATATGTCTTATATTAACCAACGGGGGTTGGGTCTAGTGGAAATGGTTAGTCTCTCACAACGTGTCAAACCAATGTTTGAATTCTTGTTGGTAGAAGCGCCTACAACTAGTGTCCGACAATACATCGAACAAGATTATCTCTAATAGGAGGATATCTATCCTTAACAAAAAAATATATCTTGTATTAAGGACCAAATCCCAAGGGTGTAACTTATAGGTAGGACACACGGGGGTAAAGGTTCATAAAGTAGCCCCTTCGATTTTGAAATGGGTTGGATTTGGGCTGGGCTGGGCTTAACCTTACTGTTTAAAGTTTGTTACGGTAACACCTCTTGCTTACAATTTTGGGCTCTACAGGCCCAGAAAAGGCCTTGAGTTTAGATTGAGACCTTTGGAGATTTTTTACAAAAAGGCATCAGCCATAACCAGAGTTATTAAACAAAACCGAACTAGCCCGGAAACCTTTCCGGGCCGGGTAATGAACCAGTCTTTGTTTTTTAAAAATCAAATTTTTTAAATTTCATATTAATAAGTCTGAAATCTTCATTTTTTCACCGGTTTAGTCCCGGGTTAGCTTTGATTTGACTCCGATCTGACCCACTGACTCTTAACCCAGTACTCCGACCGATCCCGGTTTAATAACCTTGACCATAACCTACTCTCTGGCAGTACAAGTGCTACATGCTTTTGCTATTACAAGTCTTTCAACCCAAGATTTCCCCACCCCCATCTCTCCAAGTTTCATTCTCTAATCTTGTTCGATCACACACTGTTCGGGGGCAATTAAATTAAAACAAGTTATTTTTATTTTTTACACAAAAGAAGGCAAGAATTTCCAGCAATAGAAGACAGATACAGTGAAACTAAGAGCTCCACTCATATAGTTGATATTTTGAGGCCAAAATTACGTTGTCCTGGTCGAAAACAAACACCATTATGCTTGTCTTCAGCATGAAAGCAACCTCAAAATTTATTTGGTTGCAGTAATAGCAGAAGCAACTTTATCTAGTGAGCAATGAACACGTAGCCCTAGCTATATGGCAAGTGCAAGTTACTAATGTCTCGATGATGATTGAATTCGGAGCCTGCCATTTCTTGTGCCTGCTTGAGTCAACGCTAGAAAAGTATATTCATGTAATTTGAGGTAAGACTTTTCTCACATACTTACCTCGTACATAGTAAATCATATTAAAAAAATAACTTCTACCACAAATCTAAACATACATTTTATCTTTTATCTCCCTTAACCTACTGCTATTGGATTTCTATTCACTATGGGCCCATTTGATATAGTGGAATTAGGGGGTGTGCAAATGGAAATGAGTCTCAATTCTATCATATGGTTTGTTTGGTATGGTGGAATTGGAAAATTTTTCAACTCCATATGAAAGCCAAAATAACTCAATTCTATCAAAATGAGTTCCATTAAAAAAATTAAGATTTGTAATTTCATCTTCACATTTCCATTCATTGCCCTCTCTTTACTTCATCCTCTCACTCATCGCCACCGCCACCGCCACCGGCAACCCCTATCCACTCATCGACGACAACCATCTTCCCCACCCACCTCAATGAGCTTCCCATCCAACTTCCATTGAAAAACTTTCATCTTCAACCACACAAGATCAACATCGCCCCCAAACTCCTCCTCATGTTTTCTCCACTTCGAAAGACAAGATTGACGTCGCCCCTTTCTCCTTCTTCTGAATTGGATACTTCACTTTCTGATCTGCTTTCAAACTTACTCCCATGGTTAGATCTTGTCATTTTTTCTCACTTTGGTTCAACTCATAGCCGATTAAGCCCCAAGCCAAGATGTTGAAGGCGATCTCCAGCAACCCGTCGGCTTCATCACTCTTTTTAGGTGTTGATTCTGGCTTATCCTGAAAGAGCATAGAATTCTCGACAGTCTCTTCCAACACCATGCTCTCACTTTCTTTACTATCTCCTTCCGCCGCCACCACTTTCGGTGGCGCCTCCTCCAACTGGTGACTCAGTAATGATTCATGGCTTATGAATTGGTTCGTCACCTCTTCAATGGCCGCACAACACACAATGCATCCCCCTGTGCTATTCTTCCAGTTCAGTGGACTTCAACTTGGTCCCCTTGTTGGCCTTCTTGGTTGTCCCAGCGGATCGCTTGAACCGAGTTGATTGGAGTAATCAGATCTCCTTCTGCTTCATGTTGTTTTGGTTTTGGATATGTCTGTATTTCTAATTTCTTGGTTTTTGAATTAGTTCTTGAATGCATCTTAGTTGTTGCTCCATAGATTCGATTGTTGATGCTTTGTTCATGGTTTTTGATTGCCGGAGGTATGGTGGCGGCCAGAAGTTACATAGAAGAGGAAGGCTGAAGGTTGCTTTCTTTTTTAAAAAATAAATTATTATATGGGCATTTTAGACTTTTTGTTTAAAAATCAGGTCTCATTTATAAGACATATCAAACGTACTTTTAAACTTTATTTTCATCTTCATTTTATTTTCATCAAAATCAATTCCAGTATATCAAATAGGCCCCAAATAATCTTGGAATCACACCATACGCATTTATTTCAACCTCATATTTGTATTTTTCAAAAAGAAATTAAAAGGAGTGATTGTGGGTGTGTTTGGATGAGCGGTGAAAAAGTGGCTTATTTAAAAAGTGGCTTATAGAAAAGTGGCTTTGGGTAAAAGTCAGATTGTGTAAGTGATTTGTGTTTGGATTGACGATTGAATAAGTGCTTTTTATGAAAATGAAGAGTGTTTGGTTTAACTTTTCATAAGTGACTTTTGTGATATTTAAGATAAAAAATTGTAAAATTTATTGAAAGTGATTTAATAAATTTTGACAATTTGACAATAATAATATATAATCAAATTATAATAAAAATTCCAATAAATTAGAAATGATACAAAGTTAAAGTTTTTGATACAGTAAAATATAACAGAACTAATTAGATCTCAGGTCTCGTACGATTCGGTTCCTAATAGTGTCACGAACATGATTCATCTGAGTTGTTGATGTCCGAGGATTATTTGTGGACGGTGGCTCTTGATCTTGACTATTATCTTCATCAACTAAATTCTCATTTTCTGCATTCCTAAAGTCCTCATCAGTTTGGGAATTTCTTCTAATGAAATTATGTATAGCCATTGTGGCACAGACAATGCGGACTTGCGTGTGGAAGCTGTACTTGCGCATTTTTTGTAAGATTTCGAACCTATTTTTCCATACTCCAAAAGTTCTTTCTATTGTACACCTCAGACTTGAATGATAAAAATTGAAAGCCTCATTAGGATTCCGAAACCCCCGTTGATTCCTGAATTCTGGGAGGTGGTAACGTTCACATCTGTATGGACCAAGAAACCCAACCGATGTAGGGTAGCCAGAATCGACTAAATAATATTTGCCTAACAAGTACCCAGGGTCTCCTTTCAATGTCACAAAAAATTCCCGACGTGCCTTGCTCTCCAGAGCCTTCATATACCGGACTCCAAATGCTCTGTCACGCTTGAATTCATCAAACGACATTAGATATTTCATAACCTCTCTGATGCTAGACTCGTCAGTCTCTGTTAAGGCCACTGCTCTATCCACAGTCACATTAGCAATAGTACTAATCGCATCAGCTATTTTGTTCACAGCCGGCACTTTTTGTTTTTTGCTCTTACTAGACCCTTCACCTCTCTTCCGTTTCTGTAGGAATGAAAATGCACTGGGACCAGCGTCTGATGGCGCTGATGTAGCTAATCCGATGCTGGCCATTTCATTTGTGACTCCTGTACTAAGTGCAGGGTCAACACCGAAATGCTCATCCTCGCTGTCACCAGAGCCTTCTTCTTCATCCACTGCAGGTCTGTACACATCGTTCCCCTCTTCCTGATTGTATTGAGGTTGTGTCGAACAAGGTGAGAACATATCATCTCCAGTGGCCATAACATCCTTAAATATAATTCTTAGTTCTCTTTCAAACTTGAGGCCTGATCGTTTAAATTTCTTGTACCCTGGCTTAACCTGCATGCATCCAGCTAAGCGAAATCAATTTTTAAATTTAAAACCAACACTTTAGTCAACAAACATATCACGTTGTTATGAATAAAATCAAGTCATTATAGTCATTTCGGACCTGTAATTTCTCAGTCCACCAAGCCTCGGTTGCTGTGACCCTATTGTTTGCGGGGTCAAACCCCACACCAGTCTCTTTCAGTAACGAATCCCAAATCTTGAAATCCTTCTTTAATATGTCTAACCTATTCTTCAACTGTTTCCGATCATACGATTTTCCCGTCTTCTCATTGAACGTTGACACTATGCTCTTCCACCCTTCTTTCGTAAATGCCAACCCAGTCCGTTCTTTTTTATAAACTTGATCAAGGCATGCGTGGATGAAAATCTCAGTAGTCTCATCATCCCAGACTGCTTTATTATCCATATTTTCTATGACAAAGTATCATATAGAAAACCATAGAAAACTATTAAATTGTCCCAAATTCCCTGATAATAAGACATTATCAACATAATAACAATGTTCTAAGAGATATGAAGAAGTAAATGTCAAGCACTCTTTATAAGTGAGTAATAACTCCCTAATTTTAATATATTTGAGATATATTTTGATATAATTAGGAAGTTATCAATATTAATTTAAAGGGATTCATGAGAATTTTGATAAGATATAATTAAGTGCCTCATTTGTGAATATCTTTTTTAATTATAATATAAATAGTTAAATATGAGAATAATAAATAACAATTAAAAAGGAAAAGAAAGTTTCAGTTTTTGTTATTATCATTATTATATATCTCCTTTGTCTTCCCATATGGCACTTTTCTGAGCTTTTAATCAATGGAATGGAAGAAACCTAAAGAAAAGCTACGGAGCTTTAGAGGAAGGGGCCCGAAAATTTGAGCTAAATAGGCAGCCGACATTAAACAGAGCTGAAAAATTTTTCTATGGTTTCATATTCATCTCATTTCTTCATTTCTATGAAAAGTAGAGTTGGGAAGTTAGTTGGCTATTGTAATACTGATTTATGCAGGGGATTGTCCGGGGATTGTGTATGCTTTGTTCTAAAGCAATGTCTTAGTGTAGCAAGAGGCAATTAACTATCAACCATAGAAGCAAAGTACTGAGCAGCAGCCATGGCAGCTCAACAAAGCATGGAACATCCAAGGGAAAGTTGCATGGCAGCTCAGCAGCAGCCTCGGTCTTTCATGGAAGAATAAAGCATGTGGAATTTCATTGTTGTTTTATTCAAGGGAAAGTTTTACAACAACATATTGCGTTTGCTCATGTTAAAAATAAAGCATGTGGCATCTCATTTACTATTATCCTTCTCATTTTACCAGCCATTATCAAACCCATTTCATTCCATTCTCAACATCCAACAGATCGAATCGGATTTGCACCACAGAAAGAAACAGAGCATAATATTACCACACGAAGTATTGGAACATGGGACCAGAAACATGTAATCGGAACAGTATTGATTGGTTGGTTTACTTACCACACCGAGAAGAACACGCCGGCAGAGGAAGAGGAAGAAAAATCACTGAGATCACTGGAGCTTACAGTCTCGACAAGTAGAGATCACAGGAAGAGAGACGAGAGAGATCTAGACTTGCCTGAGCAATGCCACCGGAAAATGCGAGGAGGAACAGATCGGCCGCCTTTACACCGGGATGCTTCCCTCCGGAGTCCACCAGCGTCGCCGGAAAAGCCCAATGGTGACCAACGGCTAATGAAACACACGCCAGGGACTCAAATAGCCGCCGCCGCCGCCGGCGACCAAAACCCGCAACTTAAGGCTGAAGATCCACCTGGAACCCATTTTAAATGGCAGCCAAGAGATGCAAAACCAGCAACGTCAGTGGGCAAATGTTTGTATTTTCTTCTTCCGCCATGGATTTCACACGCGAAGAAGAAGAAGGAAACGGAATAAGATGGATCAATGAAAGGGACAGGTAAGGCACTTACCCGTTCAAATCGACGCCGACAGCCGCAAAACCAGCAAAGGGAGAGCTGAGATCTTGGCTTGTTCTTCTTCGGTCTGAGAAGTTTCACAGCGGCGCGAGGAATGAGTGAGAGACTGTGTAAAGAGTGAGAGAGTGAGAGAGATATGAAGTTATTAAATGAACCCAGCGCTGGCGTCTGACCATCATTTATTACCAATAACGGTAATAAATTCCATAAGCTGCCAACCCAAAGCTAGTTCCATCAGCTTTTAAATTAAGTTCCTTTTCAGTGTAAAAGCTCGGTTCATCCAACGTTTAAACAAACACTCGTACAGTACATATTGGGCTTTTTGAGTTTCAATTGGGCTTATACAAGGGCCAAACGCCCAAACAAACACACCCTGTATTATTTCAATCTTGGAATCTGACCACATGCATTTATTGTTTTTCTTTTGAGTACCTGGTGTCTTGATCAACCCCTCATA
This sequence comes from Albizia julibrissin, assembly GCA_037074505.1. Classification (NCBI taxonomy): domain Eukaryota; kingdom Viridiplantae; phylum Streptophyta; class Magnoliopsida; order Fabales; family Fabaceae; genus Albizia; species Albizia julibrissin. The sequence goes on from CM073479.1 coordinate 41,234,698, forward strand.
AAATTACAAATCGGATAGATCCAGAGCAGGCCATGGTAAGATCTATTTGGATAGCCACCCTACCAACTAGACTCTTGCATTCTCAAAGAATCAAACATGTGACTTTTAGGTAAATTGGAATAGGCCTTACCAATTGATTTAAACACTCGGTGGTACTAACAATGTATTATTAAAAGTGGAAATTGAGCTCGTCTTTTACTTAAAAAAAGAAAAAAAACTTTCATATCATGAAACTACAAACCCACTGGATATAGAAGCCTAGCTACATCAAAATAACTAGTCATGTGTTGGAGACAGCTGAAGTAATCAATTAGAAGGATATATATAAGTTTTAACATTATTTTATCTTATGCACAAACATACCAAACATAGTTTTTTTTTTTCACTATCTCTGGTTTTATTTATAAACGTTTTCTCTTAAAAATGATCATTTAATATAAACAACCTTTTTTTTATCTCAAAATTTAAACTATTTTTTCATTTTCTACTTCCACCACTCTATACCATTTCACAAACCATTAGTATCATATTCTCGCAAACCAAGAAAAACATTAAATGAATATTTACCCTTATTTATGAAAAGAGTACACATTTTCTCTTAAATTGTTTTATCTTTATGTATTCACACATCTCTCTCTCCCCCTTTTCCCCCAACCCAACCAATAGTTAGTGGATAGTAATAAAATTAATAAAACCTCATTTATTACCCTATAATAAATTTTTTGGGTACAAGTGACTTATAAAAAAGTAAAGAGTGGTATCAAATACATATATTTATATTAATGAATCACTGCTTCTCTTTTATTCAATCATGTATTACTTATTCTCTCTTATACTTTTTTTACCCATTCTCTTTCCTATACTCTTTTTATAAATAGGAACATATTTAAAAAAGATATGACGTTTTTGACACATTTATTAAAAGACGGACCCCAGTGCCAAGCGGCTTCCGCACAATGCGGGCTCAGGGGAATGAGACCCTTTATGTACATAGCCTTACCATGACATTATTGCCAATAGGCTGTTTCTAGGATTCGAACCTTGGACCTGGGGGCGGAAAGCCAGCGCACCCACCAGTTACGCCAAGGCCCGTCTTTTTTTGACAAAAAAGTTGCTTATTAAAAGTACGGAATAGAGTGCCATTTTTTGTTCGAGTAACCAGCAATATACGCTCACTTTCCATACACATTCTTATGTGAGTGACTCTGGAGTTATTTTAATAATAATTAACAAATTCCGCAGTTAAATCATCGCTTCCAAAATCAGCACTACTCTACATTATGTGTTCCTTCATATTAATCTACAAACTGCACACATAGTATAATACATTAAGCACAAGTGCCTGAGGAATAACCCGAGCCCAGTACGATTCATGAATTGAAACAAGTTGTTTTAAATATTATTATATACTATAGTGACAAATAACATAAACTGAAAAAATTCGTATATTAACACTTTAGATTGACAAGACACTAGATATAATTAAAGATGGCAATGAATTGAATTATAAGTAAACTGTGTCAATAATGAATTAAACTGCTGTGGAAGGGTAAAAACTAAAAGAGCAATCATGTCGTGGAACATATTTTTGCTCAGGAAAAAAAATATGTTCCACTTGATATGGTCGAAAAACTGGAGGGAGAGGTAACGAGTGGAAACATTTATCTATTTTTTTCTATTCATATCGGAATTACTACGTCACATGAATCTTTTTTTTTTCATTTAAAAAAATAAAAGGTGAAAGGTATGTTTTTTTTTTTTGTGTGGTACTGAATGAAGGATTTGTGATTTCTTTCCACATCGGATCTTCCAAAGTTTATGGTTTTGTGGGGATAAGCTCCAAAGCTACTTTATATAAAAATGAAATTATGGGCACCACAAAAGGGCAAAACTACATGTGAACACAAACTAATTTGGTTAGTATGAATTCATCAGGTCTTCAAAAAAATTTCCAGGATTCTATTGATAAAGGATAGAAAAATAAAGATATGAGAAAAGAAAACTTTAATTTTATTTATATGTTTCATGTCATTCTTTGAAATTTATAAAAATATAAAAAGACAGGCATAACATATTTGTCTTAGTGATGTGATAGTGGATTTTATTTTTCTTATAATTATAATATATTACTTTGATGGATTAAGGTATAAATTCATCTATGAAGTATTTCATGAATGCACACTTATCATCAAACATTTCCTTTGATATAAAAGTATCCACAAAAGTTCTGAGATGGTGAATAAAATTTCATTATGATAATATGAACTAATTTAACATCTATTAATTTTTTGCACTTGCAGAACAATGTGGCCCGTGCTAAAATTAAAGGATACTAATGTTTATGACATTTTTACACTATTTCGAAATCTTAATGTGCATTTCTACATCAAAGTTTTTTCAATTAGGTGCACGTTGACCAATACTTCATATGTAGATTTACAGATTAGCCCTAATTTAATTTTCTTTCTTTTTTTCCGTACTAATTTAATTCATGAATTCATGAGTATGCATGTTTTGGCATATTGGTGCTCATAAATTAAGTCACGTGACATAAAATTAGAGGCCCAAAACGTGTGTGTACGAAGTCCCCATGCTTGATGACGTAATTAACATGACTTCATAATTCCGATTCCTCAGCCACACAATCACTATATTCCTGGAGTATCTTTTACCAAAAATATATCGGAGTATAAAAAATTATTTAATTCATTACTGTCTATTCACTCTATTGCTTTCAATCTTTTAACTTTTATTTGTATTTTGTCACAAAAGCTTTTAACAAACGTTTAAGATATCCAGCTTTATTATTGAAAAAAAAAATAGTTGTTACATTGTTGAGTTGGCATAAAACTGGTTGCATCTTTGAATTTTTCTTGAAACCTAAAACACTTTAAAAATAACCCATAAATATAAGTAGAGAAGGGTGGTATTAATGGAGACTGGGGCAGCTAATTACATAATTCATTCACACTTTTCGGGCCGTTGTCGTTTTGTCTCATCCTTCGTCGCTTATTGTAGTGTTCACATGATGTAGAGAAAAATTATTATTTTTTTGCCAACATAGAGAGATAAATAACGAGTTCAGTAATTTTATTAAATAAAAATTATTATTAAAATGATTTCAGTCATCAGTATAAAATTTATGTCGAAATATAAAAGGGTTAAGGTACAATTTTACCAACAATTTTTTTTAGAAGTATCTGGTATAAATAAGTTTTGAAAGGAGTAAAAATACCAATAAATAATTTAAAATAGTGCAAATTTATTAAGACCGATAAATTTTATCAAACATCCGTTAAATTCACTAAGGCCAATTTGAAGTAAAACCTAACTGACATTTGATAAAATTTAATGGTTGTGGTAAATTTATACCATTTTAAACTGTTTATTGGTATTTATCCATTCTAAAATTTATTTGTATCAAATATTTATCAGAAAAAAATTTGTTGATAAAATTATACCTTAACCCAAATATAAAGCAACTTTACTATATTTATAATTAAATCATGAACAAAAATACGATTTTTTAACAACGTGTGTGCAGTTTATCTTGTTCTTTTCATTTTTTTTCAAAATGATTTTTTAACATGTGAGACCCAAATTATAGATTTCAATTAAGAGAAATTGAGCTGTTAACCACTAAATAATCAATAACTTTGTGGTGAATTTTATCTACTTTTTCTTTTTCAGGAAATTGGGATTGGGACGGTAGTTTGCGGTCCACTGTCTCTGTTTCATATCAGCTGAAATGTGAAAGCCATAGGTTTAAAGAATGCTCATATGGTCCATACGTGTATGAAATAAATATCTCATTATTATGATATAAAAATTGTTAATTTTCATAATTGATACAAGGTCTATCAAGCATTAAAAATATTTTTTCATGTGCATCCAGTAGCTTAAAGAATTTTGAGGTGCCCTTAGAACCCTAGAATATATATTACATCGATCACCTTGAACTATTTTTTCAAGTCTGTCTAATACTATAATTTTTTTTTAGGAGTACCTAGCACTTTAAATTATCTAAATTGTTAAATATAAAATTGTATAAAAAAGTACTTCAGAGTATTAGGTGTACCACAAATTACTTTAAGGCACCGGATGCACTAAGAAAAATACTTCATAGTGCTAATTACAGCTTAACCCTTCATAATTTATTCCACCTTTCTTTTTTGCCCACGAATTTGTTCCACCTTGAGCTCTTGCATGATTAAGATTGATACTCCCTTCAGTGTTATTTAAAATAGCTAAATAACCGAATTACAAAGTTTAATAAATTGATTAAAATTAATTAAAAATAATAAGTATATTTTCAATAAACTTTGTTTTTCAAGTATGCCTTATTTATGAGGGACATGTAAGAAAGAAAAATAAAATAAAAGGAGAATATTATTTAGGTCCTAACCAAGAAAAATAATATTATAAGTCTTCATTGACAAGTAAAGAGCTACCACTAATAAGTAAAAGAGCTATCATTAACAAATAATATGACTTGTTAATATATATTTTTTTTGTTAGGACCTAAATGATATTCTCCCTAAAATAAATATAAGTATCACCAAATTTTTAATTAATACCATACATATAATTAATAAAAATTAAAAATATAAAAAACATATTAAATATTTAAACAACTCTTATCAGACTTTTATAAAAAGGACCAAGCAATTTAAATTTTTGGCTCTACTAAAAATGACCAAAAGGAGTGTGCAGTATGATTCCTATTAAATATTCCCTCATCCTAAATATATGAATTAATTAAGAGGTTTTCTTTGATTATAAATGATATTTGTCAAATATAAAACTCTAGTCCATTTTATCTCTTAAATTTATATTTATTTTTTTAAAAATTATTTTTAGTAGTTGCACTTGCACGTGCACATATTAAAGGAGGATTTTCACACGCACATAGTTTACTTTGCAAACAATTAAACATAATGGATTATTTTCGAAAAAAAAACTCATTTTTTACAAATAAATGTGAATGTGTATTGTGTATTGTGTAGTGTTCCCGCCCCCACAAGGAGGAATGAGCCGTGCCTTCAGTCAACTAACGAGGTGGTCTGAAACAGAGAACAATTACTATGATAGTTACACGTGTGAAAACCGAGTACTAGTCAATGTTTCACACAACGAATGTCCTTCTCATACCCAATTAAATTAAACTTCATTTTAACATGTCTTCTCAACCAAAACAGAAAAAATTACATACTAGAAGTATATAAACGCGCATACTTCACGGGATATCTCATGCATTACACATAAATATATTTGGTAATTTCACCAATAAAAAATAATCAAGTAGTTGATAAATGAGTTGGTTTATAACTATAAAGTTATATGTTCAAATTCTATTAATGTGAGGGCCTTATTGATAGACGATTTATAATTATATTTATAAACACTCTTTTAACCTAAAAACATGCCTTACCTATAGTAATTAAGCTTCTGGAACTTAACTGACCTAAAGTTTTTGATAATGTATATGTATGTGTGTGTACAAAAATTAATACTACAAATTTTAGACAATTTATTTGTATTTCCTCTTTGTGTATATTTGATATTATCATTTATTATTTAGTTTAAGATTCTGTTGGTCCCAATATATATAACTCCTCCTAAACTTAAACTCATGAACTAAAAAACATCGACACACATCAAATAAATGTAAACATATCTTTTTCCGCAGGGGAAAAATACAGTTTTGCTTTATTAAAGTCAGCATTCCCTACCCCTAATTTCTTCCAATCACCCCCCAACTCTCTCTCTCTCTCAAGCCCTCTTACATATGAAACGGCATTAATCTTCTTGAGCTCGAGCTCTTGCCCTATCTTCATTCTCCAGATAACTAATGGACAACAACAACATTCTGGCTTCTTCATCCGGAGGAGGCGACAGAAAAGTGATAGAGAGAAACCGAAGAAGCCAAATGAGGGCTCTATGCTTCCAGCTCAGCTCACTCGTCCCTCGTCAATCCTCATCACCCGTACTTCTTCTTCTTCTTCCTTTAATCTCCTCCTCAATTTACTCTTATTCATTATAATATGTATTTTATATATATGTATCTTTAAATCTGGTGGTTCAGGAGGTGATTTCGCTGTCAGATCAGCTGGGTGAAGCAGCCACCTACATCAAGAAGCTTCAGATAAAGTTGGAGAAGATGAATCAGAAGAAGCTCAGCCTTATTGGAACGACCAGCAACGAGCCAAACCTTACAAGTGAGAGTCCAATTAGTAATAACAATAATAGAGGGATCTTTATGGGGTCTAAATCACCCCAAGTTGCGATTCACCAAATGGGTTCAACTTTAGAGGTTTCTGTAATTACTGGCTTGGATTGCCACTTCATTTTCGGCGACTTCATTCGCATCCTTCATGACGAACAGGCCGATGTTGTTAATGCCAGTTACTCAGTCGTTCAAGATACTGTTTTTCATACCATTCACTGTCAGGTGAAAAGTTTATGAAATTTGCTCTAAGAATATATAAATATATATATATATATTCTTCTGATTCATTAGACTACTACAACTCTTCAGATCTTAGCTTTAATCCCTATTTTTTTCAAAAATTGATACGGGTTTATTGACAAAAAGGGTTAATAAGTCTATCCTGTTTCAGAAACTAACAAATATACCACTAGCCAGTTCGGCAGCTAATTAAAATTAATTCCCAGAAGAAGGGACCAACCTAAACTGTGTGAGATTTTATTTATTTATGAACATTATTTAGGACTATTTATGAATCTTGGTGGAGCTGATATTTTGAATTGATGTTGTACAGGTAGGAGAATGTGGTGATAGAGCTGGGAGGATATCAGAGAGATTAAAGAAGTTTGTGTATGGTTCTGGTGCTTTTTGAAGAGAATGGCCAATATTGCAGCTTTTTGTGGAATTTTAATGATCAGAAGCAAAATTTACATGACACCCCCACTGATCTTTGCTCCATTGAGTGTGTACTGTGATTACTCTGTAGCTTCTTGTTTCAAAGGGTTTAAAATTGTGTCAGAAGGGTTTCGTTGTTATATTCGTGTTTCAGATATATATTATTATTAAATTTAGTAAATATGTTCGTATCTGTTTTTTTCCCCATTATATTTCATAACTCAAAAGTATATATATGATTATTTTCCCCAGGCAAACAAAGATAACTAAGCTGCGATGTCACAACTAATTAAACTTAAATCAACGTTCGATAACGAGAACTTTGAGTTGAAAATTCTCCAAATTAAAAGTAATGGCACATCTCATTGATTCTAGGAGTCAGAATTCACTGACAAAATTGACAGGCATGTCACTGGTCAAACCATGCCATATATATGTACACATTGAAAAATATAACTAATTCAAGTTATTTGATATAAGATTATAAGAATATATACTATTGGTTTGGAATAGTGATTTGAGTTTTTAAAAATAGGTTTTTAATTATAACTTATAGTATATAAAGTAAATATATGAAAAGAGTATTATCTCGACTTACGTACATAAATGCTTACAAGCCTTTTTTTTTTTGCCATAGCTTACAAGCCTTTCAATCATCCAACCAAATATACTTATAGTTTTTAATATTGCTGTATATATATACACTCAAGATTTGAACTTCAAGTGATGAATAACTAAAATAAACCCATAGGTAGGGATTTGTTTGATTTTATTTTTAAAAACAATTTCTTAAAAAAATTTAAAAAATTGTTTGAAAATGTATTCTTGTTTTTGTTTTTCTATTTTTTAAAAAATTTTAAAAAAATTATTTTCAAAAACTAAAAAAACAGTTTTTAAATGTATTCTTGTTTTTTTTTATTTTTTTTGAAGCTTTCACATATCCATTATAGACATCATATTATTGGTAACGACCGCCACCATATTACTGTTGGTGACGATTGCCGCTACGTCTTTTCAATTTACCCCTATCAATGTTTTGTAAGTAATAATCAATGAGGAGAGTGAACGAGGAAATTAAGAAAAATAATCAGGGTGTTTTAGAAAATACATGTCATATTATCTAATTTTCTTAATTTCATAAAATTAGATAAATATGTATTTATACCAGATGGAGTATATTTGTGCACACAGCGACACATTTTCTAGCATAATTAACATAAGCATTGTCTGTTGTCTTGTCCGACATATATATGTGCTTGAGTTGGCCGGAGCTTTCATGGTTGTTTTGGGGGATAGGTCTAATAATTGGAGACAAATATATGAAAGCAAATTTAAAGGAGGAATGAATAACTGACAAATTAAACCTTATGAGTCGTGTATGCCACTTTTGTTTGTTTTTTGGGTAAAGGCAGGAGGTTTAATTTGAACCCTACTTACTTTAATTCACTAGGATCACCCGAAGTGGCTTTGATTTGCATGCTTTTATTTTATACATATTAATTTTCTTTTAATTAGTTTCTCGCTCTATTTCCACCTGCTTTTGGCTAACACACAAAAATACTGAAGAAGTTGTGATTTTGAGAGAATAAGTCAGTTGGGGAAATAATGGGGTTTACACTTCGTCGCAGTATGCACTAGCCGTTTGGTATGTTGAATTTGAGCGTATATATATGTAGTTTGCTTATTTCTGACTTGCAAATAGTGGGGGTTAATTAAGTCCAAATACATGAATTTACGTTAATAGTACTCCCTCCCTAAATATAAATTTTAAATTTAAAAATAGGTCCATTTTAAAATATAAATTTCATTTTAAATTTTTCAAAACATTTATTATATTATTTTTTCAACTTTTCCTTTTAACTATATTTTTTATATTTATTGACCGTCTTACTTATTCTCTTTACATATAAGAACATATTTTAACCTTTTTATTGATAACAATAAATTCGTTATTTAAAATTTATAATTAGGGGGAGAAGGAGTATATATGAAATCTTAATATTTTGAGTTGATTAAACTTAGGCAAAACCGTCTCCACTGCCCAAAAATAGAGTATTGGTAAAAAATCTCTGTTTTAAATTTTTATTATTCAGAGGATTTGATATGTTTTTTTAAAGTCCCTGTTTAAAATATGTTTGTATTCTGCTGAATTTTATATACAGAAAGTATCATCACTCAGATTCAAGTCCTCAAAGCCAATAAAATTTTCTAACAAGAACTTTTTACCATTTTTCCTTAAAAAAACTCGAATCCAATTATGTGTGATGAATACAGTGAATGCTAATTTTTAAGTTTACAGGACTTGCTTTAAAATATCCAATATATAAAGAGAATGTTTTAAGCTTACTGTAGTTGGGTCTGATAATATTTAAATTCAGTTCAGTTTTCTTAATAAAAAAAATAAAAAATGCATATCAAAATTTCGTAAATGAGGAGAGACATGTAATACCCACGAGCCACGACGTTTCAGTTCGAACCTAACTAAAGAGATGGGTTCTGTCCACTGTGGCTCATAAAGTCACGTCACTTGAATTAGCCCCACCCCACATGTCTGTACGCTGTGCTCGCTCCTCGTGCCCTCATTAACTATAGTGGTTATATAATTTTACCCGCAGGTAAACGAATTCTTTCAATCAATGAATTAAATTCATCACGTGCTTTAAATATGTGAATTGAAATCTTTTTGTTTTCTTTTCTTTACCCACCCACCTGTCGTTATTCTTGATGGGTTTTTTTTGGGGAACAAGACACAGGGTTAAATCTATACCTAATCATATTATCCATTAAAGAGACTTCAAATACAATTGCTTTACCTAATCAAATAGAACATAGGGTCAACTACTCGGGTCTATAATATAAATCCTATTTAACGCCTCATATGAACCGAAAATACTGATCAAAAGGTAGTTATAACATTAAATATGTAAAAACTTTGTCAAGCTTTTTAGACATGTGGTTTGAACACATTTAAAAAAATGTTATTAGATGTGGTGGTTAGAAGCGTCAATTAAACAATATGAAGTTTTGTAAAAAGAAATATATGAAGATCAAAATAAATACTTAATGAGATTATAGAGTAAAATTTTATTGTAAATAATTTATTTAAAGATCTAGTTTTTGAGAGAATATAATGGTGTCATGCAATTCATGTGGCCGACCTCACCTAGTATGATGGAGCTATGTTGTTATTGTTTTTAAATCCTCCCTCTAATTTTTTTTATAAGGGCTTAATAACCTAATTACGCTGCTTAAAAAATAGTTAAAATTAATTTAAAATATAAGTATATCTGAAGTAAACTTTGTTTTCTAAGTATGTCCTTATTTATGAAAGACAAACTAAGTAAGAGAGATAAATAAAGTAAATATAAGTATTACAAACATTTTAATTAATATAATATTAAAATATATAATTAATGAGAAGGTAAAAATGGAAAAAAAACTCATTAAATGTTCAGACAACCCTTATTACACTTTTATAAAAAGGATAAAGACAATTTAAATTTTAGGTTCTTATAAAATGACCGAACAGAGTATGTCCATGACAAAAGTCAATGTACTGTATTAATTATCTATAGAATTTAATTGTGTAGAATGAAAAAATAAATAAATATTGAATGCTTTAAATATTACTCCCTCCAGTCTTTTTTATAAGAGGCTAAAATTTAGATTGCTTTAGTCTTTTTTATAAGATCCTGACAAGAGTTATCTAAGCTTTTAATGATTTTTTAATTTTTCCCTTATTAATTATATGTATTACATTAATTAAAATTTTAGTGATATTTATATTTACTCTATTTTTATCTTACTTTCCCCATTATAAATAAAGGCATATTTGGAAAATTAAGTTTATTTCATTTATATTTATTATTTTTAAATACTTTCTTAAACTGCATAATTCAGTTATTAAGCTCTTATAAATAGGATTAGAGGAATTATCAAACTTGAGAAATAATTGAGTCAAGCCAAATTAAAAAAAAAGACTTATATTATGAACCCTAATGCCTTGTCTGGTAGCAAGGAACTCAAGGTAGAGAAGTGGAAGTGGAAGTGGAAGGGAGTTCCACCATTTTGTCTGTTTGGTACCATGGATCCCACTCCTCTATGGAATTAACTTCCATAAAAAATGATGGAAGTGAGTTCCAACCCCCATCTGATGGAATTGAGACAAGTTCCATGGAAGTAAAAAATGATGACCATTTTGCCCTTCAGATTTGGTGATGAGAGCAATGATGATGACAGACGATAGTGGATAGCGGACGACGAAGGCGAACGGTAAAGGCGTCGGTGGATGGCAAAGGTGAAGATCACGGTGTTGACGGTTAGCTTTGCGATGATGACGAAGGTGTCGATGGATGACAAAAGCAAACCTTCATTTTCTTCTACTCCCTCTTTAGATTTGTGACGGTGAAGGACAATGGATGGCACTTTAGTTTCAAATCTCTGACACATGACGACACTTCGGTTGCAACAGAGGACAATGAACCTTCCATTGTAACAAATGGCACTTCGTTCATAATTTTTTCTTCGATTTTGTTCATAGTTTCTGACTCCGAAGTTTTCTAGTTATTTTCTTGCTTGATTTGGTTTGATTTTTTGCTTATGGTGGTTTTAGTTGTTGTAATCATCTCCCTTTAGGGCTGCCGGAGATTTTTAAGATAGTCACCGGGAACGTCACCGACCGGTTTTTCTGTGGAGGTTAATAGTGGTTGGAATTAATTTGGGAGGAGGCTTTGTTTTTTTTCCATAAGGGTAAATTGGTCATTACAAAACAGAAAAAATTACATACTAGAAGTATATAAACGTGCATACCACACGGGATATCGCATACATTACACATAAATATATCTGGTAATTTCGTCAATAAAAATTAGTCACATTAGTAAATGAGTTCGCTTATAAGTATGAAGTTGTATGTTCAAATCTTACTAATGTGAAAGCTTTGTTGGGGGGCTATCTATAAGTATATCCATAAACACTCTTTTAACCTAAAGACATGCCTTAGCTATGGTAATTAAGCTTCTAGGACTTAACTCACCTAAACTTTTTGATAATGTATGTATGTATGTAAAAATTAATACTAAAAATTTTAGACAATTTATTTGTGATTCCTCTATGTGTGTATATTTGATATTATCATTCGGTATCTAGTTTGAGATTTATGACCGTCCCTCCCAATTAACATAAGACTTAAAAAAGAAATCTACTGAGGTCTTATATCACTAGACTAACTCTATGTATGTTCCTATGTAAATATACAAGACTAGAGAGGAAGTTCTCCTCTGACCCAAATTATGAGAAGTTTTTAATCAATTCGCACTAAAAAATAAAACCAGTTAAAAACATTAAATTTATCATAAAATTGAAATATTTTTCAATAATATACCTTTATCACCACATTAAATTCCAGTATCATAGTAATTTTTACTCTTATATTTATTAAACATGGACACACACACATAAAATACTTAAAGCTTATTGAAACTATCAAAACATGCTACTATCTTACTCTCTTGGTTTTTAATATAAGACATATCTGGTGAATTGATTATGTTTCTAAATATGAGACATATTTCTTATATTTGTCAATCTTTTCCTACTTTACCTCTATTAATGCTCTGTCAGCAATAATAAAGAAGGAGATGGAATGTGAGAATTTAGGAAGATGAATAGGGTGTTTTAGAACTTAACAACTAACTTCATTAATCTAATTAGATTAGATAAATATGTTTTATATCAAAGATACAAGAATGCAATATGAAAGCCATAAAAACACCTTCTATAATTAAAATGGATCGGAGGGAGTAATTGATATGTAAATAAATATAAACATATCTTTTTTCCGGAGGGGGAAAATACAGTTTTGCTTTATTAAAGTCAGCATTCTATACCCCTAATTTCTTCCAATCACCCCCTCAAGCCCTCTTACATATGAAATGACATTAATCTTCTTGAGCTCGAGCTCTTGCCCTATCTTCATTCTCCAGATAATTAATGGACAACAACAACATTCTGGCTTCTTCATTCGGAGGAGGCAACATAAAAGTGATAGTGAGAAACCGAAGAAGCCAAATGAGTGCTTTATGCTCCCAGCTCAGCTCACTCGTCCCTCGTCAATCCTCATCACTCGTACTTCTTCTTCTTCCTTTAATCACCTCCTCAGTTTACTCTTATTCCTTATTGTTGGCGTTAGCATCATACATCGTACAAATTGTTAGTGGCGGTACCTGCAAAAAGCCAACAGAAGTATAATTCGAGTCACGTCCAATGACACTGTTCTTAGGAGATATTCGGCTACCCCCTAGTAGATTAGGAAACGGAACTCCACATGATAAAACAAACCATTTCTACAGAAAACAAGGTGACAGAACTGTAGAAAGATATCAGTGTAACTCAGAAGAAGAGAAAGAGAGGAGAGGAACTCAAGGACATCAGTCTCTAGACTTTGGTGTTCTCACCTCAGTGCTTTTGAACTTACTCCGTATATTTCCTTTTATAGGCAAAAATCATATGATCGTTCAGCAGCAATAATGACCATTTATGACGGTTTAATGACAATTAAAATGACAGTTACAGAATAAGTATTAATGACAATTTAATATAATAAAACATTTTAAATGTCATTAAAACCGGTCAATTAAAAATCCAACGGTAATCTCCAATGGTTAGTTTAAAGACTCCCCTTATCAGTATTTTTACAAACTCAAGCTCATATTTGATTGTATACTAAGGCGTTCTTAATCTTGAATTATATGAGACTTTTTCCTTTGACACACTCACACATAATATTTCCAACAATTATAATATGTATTATATATATATATGCATCTTTAAATCTGGTAACTCTGCCTATGATTATAGCCGGTCCCAAGCCCGGGTAAAGGAGGAGGGTTGTGTTAGGCCTCGACAGCCAATGTAAAACCCTGTCGAATCTCTTATAAACATGGATCAACAAAGAAATTGTGCTAATGCTAGGTCGTTGCCTGTAAGTAACGCGCTGTATGGCTTGAGTACAGTGAGAAGTGAGTGAGAGCCGCTGCATCATCGCACGGATGTAGTGTTAAATGAACAAGGGCTACCGCTCTCTTCTGAATGGAGGTGGTAGGAGTAATGAAGGATCAGAAGATTAATATCCTGTGTCTCTAGGAAACTAGATGGTCAGGAGAAAGGTCTCAGGAAATTAATGGTTTTAAGCTCTGGTACACAGGAAAGGTCAATGGAAGGATGGTGTTGGTATCATCGCTGACAAGGAATGGAGGAAGAATGTGGTGGATGTTAAGAGGATTGAGGATATAATTATTTCCTTAAGAATGATTGTTGGGAAGGATACTATAAACATTATCAGTGCGTATGCACCTCAAGTAAGGGTAGAAGCACATTTTAAGGAAAAATTCTGGGAATATTTGGAGGGCCTAATTCAGAGTATTCCACTAATCGAAAAGATTTTTATTGGAGGAGATCTTAATGGATATGTTAGTAAGGAGGCAGAACCTCATGCAAGGGCTCATGGTGGTTTTGGATTTGGGACGTTCAATAATGAAGCACTACTATAAATTATAGATTTAGTGGCGCACCTTTTGTGGCGCTTATTTGAATAAGGGCCACATCTTTAACTAACTTTGTTGTTTTTAATTTTTTTTGTAAAAATACATTAGGTGACGCTTATTTAAATAAGCACCATAACTGGTCACTGACGTTAAGTGGCGCTTTCTTAAGAAAGCGCTACCTAAAGTATTTTTTTCCAAAAATATAATTAAAAGAAGCTATGACACTTATTCAAATAAGCGCCACCCAATATTCTTTCTATTTTACAATTTTTTTAAAGTTTCTACTAAAGATATTATCATATTTTATATAGTTTCTCTTATTGAAATCAAACTTATACATGTGGTTGTTGATTATAAATATTAAAATCTATAATAAAATAATAAATGATAAATTCTAATATTATATACAAGTTTTATAATAAGTTGAATGAGAAAAAAAATAAATTTATTATACAATTTAATGAATAATTTTTTACAATACATACTTTAGTAGAAGTTTATATTCTTTAATGATATAAATTCATATAACTATATTAGTTATTAAATATATAATATTAATATTAATATCTTATAATTTAATTATAAAAGAAGTAAAATATTAGATACGGAGATGACTTTAATTTTATAAAATTAACATAAGAAATTAAAGCAAGATAAATGAATTAATATATTACAATATATAAATTAATATAATTATATTACATATTGAATAAATAATATTAATATTTATTAATTTATATTTAATTACTAAATATAAAAAATTAATAAAAAATATCATTTGGTAGCGCTTATTAAACCAAGCGCCGCCTAAGGTATGTTAATTAAAATATTATTAATAAAATTAATAAATATTTATATTATATATTTATGTATGTAATATAATTATATTAATTTATATATTATAATAGATTACTGTATATATCTTGCATTTATTTCTCATTTTTATTTTATAAATTAAAGTCATCTTTGCATCTAATTTTTAATTTTTTTAATTAAATTATAATTTATAAATATTAATAATATATATTATAATAATTAAAGGCATTTCATTTTAATTCATTCTAATAAATTAATTAAAAAATATTTTATGAAAAGAAATCTAATATTTTATTTTTAGTAAAATTATTTTAATTAATAAATATATATGAATAATATTAAATTTTGTAATTAATTATTTAATTAAATATATGATTGCGTGGCGCTTATTGTACAAAGCGCCACCCTATGTCTAATTTTTGAATTAATAAATATTAATTAAAATTTGATTGGGTGGTGCTCATTGAAAGAAGCGTTACCCAATGTCTACTGAACTGATTATATTAATACATATTAATATTATATAATTAATAAATAATATAATTTTAGTAATTTATTTGTTGTAATATATTAATTAATATAAAAATGTAATAAAAATGGTAATTGGGTGGCGCTTATTGAGCTAAGCGCCACCCAATGTCTGAAAAATTCAAAAATTAAACACTCGCCTTAATAATTTCAATTCCCCTCCCCCAAATCAATTTCCTGGCCCCACACTCCCCTCCCTCAACTCAGCCCTTATCTTTGTTCGACCCCATTGCCGCCCCCTTACTCCCCTCAGCTCAGCCTTCTGCTCGTCCGCCCACCAGTCCCCTAGCCCCTAGCTCTTCCCACCCCTAGCTCCCAGCTCCCTTCCCCCTGTCCCCCACTATCCCTCAGCTATCCTCCCCAAGCTCCCCCTTCCCTAGTCCCTAAGCTCCTCCCTGCCCCCGCCCGTCCCTCATATACATGGGATTGATTTGTTAGATCATTTAATGTATCATGGGATTGATCAAACATATACATGATGGACAAGGCATGGTGAGACAAACGACCCCCGTAAGGATAGAGCTCATACCACCGGTGGTGCTTTAAATGAGTTTGACCGAAGCATGTGTGATGAAGATGATGGTTTTGAAGAAATTCTTAATGTGGTTGAATAGGTACTTCATAACTGTCCCATAGAATTTGAGAAGTTGAAAGGTGATGTAGAGAAACTGTTATATACCGGTTATACAAAATACACAAGATTGCTAGCAGTGCTGAAATTGTACAACGTTAAAGCCCGCTATGGGTTGGGTGATTTGGGTTTCACCACACTCCTTGAACTTTTGTAAGATATGCTTCTAGAAGAAAATGCACTTCCTACGAAGACATACGAAGCAAAGCGAATTCTTTGCTCAACTACTGGAATGGGATATGAGAAGATACATGCATGCCCTAATGATTGCATATTATTTCAGAAACAATATGCAACGTTAGAGAAGTGCCCTAAATGCAATGCATCTCGATATGGGAAGAAGATAGGAAAAAGTCTCGTCAAGGTCCTATGGTATTTTCTTATTATCCCGAGATTCAAGCGTCTGTACAGTAATGCAGAGATATCGAAGCAGTTGACATGGCATGCAGATGAGAGGATTGAAGACATACAGCTGAGGTACCCTGCAGATGCCCCTTAATGGAAGAAAATTGATCATGAGTATCCTGACTTTTCGAACGAGGTAAGGAACCTACGCCTTGTACTATCAACTGATGGAATCAATCCGCACAACGTTCAAAGTAGTACACACAGCACATAGTCGGTAATATTGATGATTTATAACCTTCCTCCATACTTGATAATAAAACGTAAGTTTATGATACTTTTGATGTTAATTTTTGGGTCAAAATAGCCTGGAAATGATATAGATGTATACCTGGCTCCTTTAATTGATGACTTGAAGCTACTTTGGGAAGATGACGTCAATGTTTATGATGAGTATAGGGAAGAAAGTTTCACTTTGAAAGCCATGTTGTATGGCACAATTAATGATTTCCCAGCTTATGATAATTTGTCTGGATACAATGTTAACGAATGTTGTGCGTGCCCTATATGTGAAGATGATACTCATTCAGTGCGACTAGATAATTGTAAGAAAAAATCCTATATGGGACATCGAAGATTCTTACCATCAAAACATCATTGGAGGAAGTGGAAAAAGGCTTTCAATGGTGACTTTGAAGAAGGTAGCCTACCAAAGATGTTGATCGGGACTCAGGTTTTTGAAAAGGAGAAAGAGCTATATAACAATTTTGGCAAGTCATATGTCAATCAAACCGGGACAAGTGGTTGGAAGAAGGTGTCTATTTTCTTTGAACTTCCATATCGAAAATTCTTATATGTTAGGCATTTTATTGATGTGATGCACATTGAAAAAATATCTGTGATAGTATAATTGGAACGTTGCTCAATGTGCAAGGAAAAAGTAAGGATGGTGTCAATGCGATGTTGGATTTGGTTAATTTGGGAATAAGAGAAGAGTTGGCACCGGTTGAGAAAGGGAATCGCACTTATCTACCTCAGCAGCTTACACTATGTTGAAGAAGGAGAAAGAATTGTTTTGCGAGTTTTTACAAGGAATTAAAGTTTTAGAGGGGTACTATTCAAATATCAAAAACATTGTTTCAATGAAAGATTTGAAGTTAAAGAACCTTAAATCTCATGACTATCATGTGCTCATGCAAAGTCTCTTATCGGTTACCATATGGTATATCTTACAAAAAAATGTCAGAAAGACAATCATTAAACTCTGCATGTTTTTCAAGTTGATATATAGTAAAGTGGTTGATTCAACCAAGTTGTGACATTTACAAAGACTAATTGTTTGTACTCTGTGTGAATTTGAAATATATTTTCCACCTTCATTTTTTGATATTATGGTCCACCTAACTGTACACTTGGTGAAAGAAGTTCAATTGTGCGGTTCAGTCTACTTGAGATGGATGTACCCAAACGAACGATTTATGAAAATTTTAAAAGGGTTTGTTAAAAATAGATATCAACCAGAGGGATGTATTGCTGAACGGTATATGGTTGAAGAAGCAAGTGACTTCTGTGCTGATTTTCTATCAAATGTTGACCCTGTTGCGATCCCAAAATCCCGTCATGATGGCCAAAGATCAGGAAAAGGAACAAGCGGGCATGATGTAATCAGGATAGCAGTGACTGGTTGGGAGCAAGCCTACCTGTATGTGCTACATAACACTGATGAGGTTGAACTATTTGTTGATGAACACAAGGAAGCTCTTCAAAAATTATATGGTGATAGGAATGAAAACTTAATAACAAAAGAACACAATCGACATTTTTCAAGTTAGTAGAAAAAGCGCATTAATGATGAGATGGAGAAGAATCCTAATTCAATTTCTGAGAAATTGATATGGTTGTCAAATGGACCGAGCTTAAATGTATTATTTTACAATGGTTATGCAATCAACGGTTACACCTTCTATACACAAGAACAAGATACACGGAGCACGATGCAGAATAGTGGGGTAACACTTGTTGCTTATTCTTGGCACATATCCAGTGCTAAAGACATGCATCCTGTCTAGGCACCAATGTCATACTTTGGTGTCATTGAACATATATGAGAGTTAGATTACTCTATGTTGAGGGTCCATGTATTCAGATGTAAGTGGGTGAACAACAACAGTGGATTGCAGACAGTTAGGTTTGGCTTTGTTCAAGTGGACCTTTCTAAAGTTTGGTACAAAGATGATCCTTTCATTTTAGCATCACAAGCAGAACAAGTGTTCTTCATTCCTGATCCTGCTAAGAAGAATTGGTCCATTGTACTTCCATCAAACAAGAATCGTCAAGAACAAGTTGATCTTGAAAGTCATGACTATTTGAATATTGTTCAGGAAGATCCTTCTTTTGAGCTTTTGGGGTCAGAAGATATTGGTATAGATGAAGATGAAGATGAATATGAAGATAAAGACGAACCCTTGTACATGAGACATGATCATGCAGAGGGGACTTGGGTCAGGCTGACAAATCCATCTACTAGGAGACTCAAGGGATACACAACTGTCAGTTTAACAAGAAAGAGGAAAAGATAATGAGTTCCTGATTTGTTTACTTGTATGTTTTACCTGTATCCATATATGTCAAATTCATTTACTTTGATTGACATGATTGTCACTGTGCACTTATGTTTTCTTTTATTTGTTTAACTTGTAGGAAAATGGATTCTCCACGTGAAGATGGTAATGTTTCCATGCATGCTGGTAGATAAAGATTTGTTGATCATGTCGCTTGTGGCATGACTGTAATGGCGAGGTTGATCAAAATGAGAAGCAAGGGCATTAAGTTAGAACTTGATTGGAATGAAAAAGGGAATCCAATTGGACCGAACAGTAGCTCCCTCAATAATTTCATTGGGATTATAGTCCGAGACAGAGTTCCTATTATTCAAGATTGGAGATGAGTGAAGAAACAATATGGGAATGAAATATGGGGTGAAGTCCAGGTAAGACATTAATTAATTTATTATTCGAGTTGTTCTGTTTTTTATGATTACAATCTAACAAATTAGCTTTGGTTTTATGGCACAGTCTTATTTTGCTATTGATGGTAATGATAACAAGAACTTCGTGCTTAGAAAAGCCGGCAAACTCATGAGAAAGTTTCGTTCCGATCTTGTGAAATATTTCTTGAGGGATGATATCGAGAATATCATTCCAACACCGCCATAATTATACCACAAGATCATCAGTCAAGAAACGTGGGATGAGTTTATGAGAACACATACAAGTCAAGAATTTCAGGTGATGTGACATTATATTTTATAAACTACTTGTAATATGTTTGTAATTAATATGTATCATTTAGATGTAAACATGAGCTAAGTGAGAAAAATCGCTTCAATGCAATCAATATGCCATACCGCTACACACAAGGACCTGTATCTTATTGAAAGTTAGAGCAAAAAAATGGTAAGGACTAATGATTATTTCTTTAATTTGTGTGACTCATTTTTAACTTCAACTAACTTTCATATGCAGATAGAAGAATCAACTTCAGATATTACACAGGTTCCACGACATGACTTATGGGTAGCCGGTTGCACAAACAAAAAAGGGCAAATTCGAAGTGAAGAAGCAAGAAGAGTTGCATAATATTGTGTAAGTATTGTAACATATGAGAACATACAATAATATCATTGCTTAGATGATTATGGTTTATATTAACTACTAGTAATAATGTTGTAATTTATTTTGTGATAGTGATAATATCATCTAAAATTTGTAAGGGTTTTCCTGATCAATTTTGTCACTGTTAGTTAGTAGCTATCAATACGCTTTTTACTCAGAATCTGGCATCCTAGAGTTCAAAATTTTCCGTCTTTTTCAAGGGATTGGACTCAAAGCTTTTGGATTTGGATGCTTTAAAGCTTAAACTTCACTGATGAATGATAATCATGGATGCATGATAGCTTATGTTTTTAGGCTTTTACTAATCATGGGTGATAGCTTTTTATGTTTTTATGCTTTGGATTATTTAAGCTTTCAAGAGGAAGTAAATGGACCCTCATCACAGGTTGTGCGTGCTTTTTTTTTTCTTGTCCAAATTTAAATGGGTCTATGGGTTTTTTGTTGTTGGTAAAAGTCCAAATTTAAATGTGTCACCCCGTACCCATTTAAAAATACCCGTTTAACTTGTACCCGTTATTATATGGGTTGAGTCATGGGTACGGGGTGACCTGTACCCGTTTAACATAAATGGGCGGGCCACGAGTTAGCCCCGCTCGCCCGTTTCTTACCCCTAACCCTAAGTGGCTACTTTGATTTGCATGCATTTATTTTATACATATTAATTTTCTTTTAGTTAGTTTATCGCTCAATTTCCACCTTCTTTTGGCAAACACACAAAAATGCTGAAGAAGTTGTGATTTTGAGAGAACAAGTCAGTTGGGAAAATAACGGGGTTTACACTTAGTCGCAATATGCGCTAGCCGTTTGGATTGTTGAATTTGAGCGTTTATATGAAGTTTGCTTATTTTTAACTTACAAATAGCGGGGGTTAATTAAGTTCAAATACACGAATTTACATTAATAGTCTTCCCTCCTTAAATATAAACTTTAAATTTAAAAATAAGTCCATTTCAAAATTTAAGTTTTATTTCAAATTTGTCAAAACATTTATTATGCTTTTTTCAACTTTATTGGAGCTTTGATGGTTGGCTTGTGGTGACCGGTCGCCGGAACTCTTACGACGATCAAACCTTTTGAAAAAAAATAAAGTAATGAGTATTATTATCTTTTTATCCATAAAATCTAATTTTATTTCAGGTCCTGTAATAAAGTTTTAAAATATTTTGATCATTAACTAAAATAAATTTAGTTATATGATCCTCCAATGAAATTTTCCAGCCATAGAAACACGAGTAAAGTTATGAATCATTTCCATGGAATGAGGATGACCCTTCACACCCCCCTTTTTGACCATGTTCACATCCCCTCTTAAGTCCTTATCGATCTCTGAAAAGCAAAACGTGTCAACTTTTCACACCTATACTCAAACGTATATAATCCTAAACACGACCCAAACCCTAATCTAAATGTGCAAAATTTTTCCTTCCTTCTCACACCCTAAATTAAAACACCAAATAATTCATCCGCGTAAGTGACATGGATATTCCCCACACTACTTTTGGCCATCTGTGAGATTTGACACATTTTAATATCGTCATCATTCACGAGTTTCTCTTGTTGCTTTATATATATAGCTGTTTAGGTTCATGGTTTAGAGTCGAAAGGTACCATTGTGGTAGAAAAGGTTATTTTAAATTCAAAACACATATTTGGGAAAGCATTGGGGAAATATAGTTTTTGAAGTAAAACAGCTCAAAAGCTAAAACTATTTTTAGGTACTTCTGGCTGAAAGAAAATAAAAACAAATATTCTTTTATTTATTATTAGTTGCATAATTCACCCTGCCTGCGCAATTTTTCTTGCTACTTTGTCCTTTCCTTCTTAAAATAGCATAGCACAATGGAACTAAAAATAAAAATATACATTTATGAAAGGAAAATACTTAGGTCAAATTCTTTATATCCATTTTGTCAATTTCTTCAATTATATATGATCATGTGTCCTTTTTTTAAATTATTATCATTTAATTATAAACTCATATAATTCTTTGGTTGCATTTTGCCACCTTAAGCATTTAACAATAAATTAAATATTTTTGTGTTTTCATGATTTTTCAATAATAAATTAAATATTTTTATTTTAAATATATGTTTGTGTATTATTTAATAAGATTCATGCTCTTTTTAATAATTTTTCATCTAAAGTGCTTTTCAAATAATCAACCAAACAAGTTTCACTTTAAATCATTTTTAATAAGATTTAGTTTGAAAAAAAGTCACTTATATTACCGTTAATCAAAACATAAGTCACTTTTACAATATAACTTTTATCCTATTTTAAGTTTATAAAAATAAAAAAGTCACTTCAGCTATTGCAAGTCCAAGCAGACCCATATATAAGTTAAACTTTAAAGACCATGCAATATATTTAGGGGTTTCATTATGTGTGTTACGAGTGTATGATTGTGTATTTAGAAAGTGCAAGTGTATACTGTTGTAAACAAGTAATATAGAAGTAAGTAGAATATCGTTCCCACGAGGATTGATCACTAAGTACCAAATTTGGTAATCTTAATACAATTTAGTCAGTCGATTAGTTGTGATTGAGATTGCAAAATAAAAATGATGAAATATGAATACAAGCGATATGAAGACAAATATGAGAAAAAACCCTAGGGATTAGATTTCACTTAGCAAATTCTGAATTGAATCACTTATATATTCTAGTCCAATTTATTCCACATGATTGATAGTCGAGTTTCCCTAATTTAATTACTAGCATATTCCAAGGTCAATCAATTCTATGATTAATTGCTAACCCAATATATTCCTATATGAATTTAAGCAATAAATCATGCATTAAGATTTATGGAACTCATTAAGACTACACAACCCGTATGAATATATTCTTATTTCATATGCAAATTATGGTTTTAATTATATGAGCTACACACATGCATCTCCTTCCGGTCTCAACATGCATATTAAAATCATCCAAAAGGTGGCCAGTCAATTGAAAGCATTAAGAACTACAATAATTAAAACTCAATCATGAAGGAAAAATTACCGTATGAACAGTAAAATCCGTCAGTTATAGTACAAACGGCGTCAGCTACAGTAACATACACAGTGTAAACCGTTATCTGCAGTACGCTACAGTCCCCCCTACTACAGTATGATACAATGAATCCGTATTTGCTACAATGCCGTATATGCTACAGTTTTGCTATAACATCCATTTAAATGCCTTTTCAATATCTTCTTAATATGGTGTTGTACAGCTTGTCAGAAGAAAATCATTATTTATTTATTTATTACACCCAAATTTATTATATTAAACTTAAATATTGTCCATAAAATCATCATATAAAAAAAATAAATAAGTAAATATTTTACTTATAAATGTGACTAAATTTTTTATAAAAAATATTAAACTCTACTCGGATACTTCAATCTTTTTTATAATATCTTTGATTCTGATACAATCCAAGACTTACACGCGGATATATTCGGATAGTGCTAATTATTCCTTATTAGTTAGGTTATAAATTATTGAACAGACACGGTGAAAACAGTTCACATGAAGACAGAGATATATGAGTAGAGTTGGGAATCAGGGCTGGCCCTTGACGGGCTAGGGCCTAAAAGGGCCATCCCTACAGGGCCTGGGGAAAGAAAAATTGTTATTTTTTAAAGCCCGGCCCGAAAGCTTCAGGACCAGGGCCGACCCGCAGGGCTAGAAGTCATTTTTCACAAAATTTAACTATATGTCTACACGCATCATGCAATAAAATAAATATAGTTATTAATTCATAATTAAAGGTAAAAAAATATTGTGTGCAAGTAATTCATAGTCTCATACAAAGCATAAGAAGGCAAAAAACTCTAAGCAACATGATTATGAAAACTATCATTTTCATCTTCTTCGCTACTATCATCAATTTCAAGGAATTTTGATTGTACTTCACTTTAAGTAGTAGACTTTGTTTAAGGGGTAAAAATATCAAGAATTAGTAAATTACTATCATATGTAAATTTAGTAATTTTTAAGGTTCTTAGGGAGAAGTCAGCTAGGGTATGAGTATGAAGGGTAGTAAAATTAAAACAAAAAATAAAGCTAAATGGCCTAACGGGCCGGCCCTACAAGGCCTTCGTCCTTTCAGGACTGACCCTTTTAGGCCCAACTTCCTTTTAAAGCTCCATTTTTCAAACCCGGCTTATGATTTAAAAGGGTTTAAAAGGGCCGGCCCGATTTCCCAGCTATATATATGAGCCCCACCACTCCGTCTCAAATCTGAATTCTTTATTTATTTAATTTTTGAGCGAACCAAATCTGAATTAATTTATGAGAGAAGGACAGACTCTCATCTAAAAAATCTATAGACACAGTCTTCATCGCTTTATTTAAAGGCCCCACGTTCCCGCAATTTATTCCAATTACCAACCCTCTATCCATCTATCTATGAAAATGAAACAGCATTAATAAATATTGAGCTCTCATCGACCTACCTACCCATATTGAAATTTTTCAGGAGACTAACATTAGTATATTAGATTATTATAGCGATGACGGAAAACATTCGAGGTGCTTCGTCCAGAGGCGATAGGAAAATGATAGAGAGGAACCGTAGAAGCCATATGAGGGCTCTTTGCTCTCAGCTTAGCTCACTCGTCCCTCATCAATCCTCCAAGGTACCTAATCACTCCTAATTAATTAATCTAATCACTTGTTTTATGGGTATTTTTTTAAAAAATATTTATGCATTATATATACGTTTAAATGGGGTGGTGAATCAGGAGATGATTTCGCTGCCGGATCAGCTGGATGAAGCCACGAGCCACATAAAGAAGCTTCAGATAAAGTTGGAGAAGATGAGGGAAAAGAAACTCAGCTTAATGGGAATCAACAATAACAAGCCAAACATTTGGGGGAGGCAAAGTTATTATTATAATAATAATAATAGAGGAATCGTTATGGGGTCGAAATCGCCCAAAGTTGAGATTCACCATATGGGTTCAACTTTGAAGGTTTCAGTGATTACTGGGTTGGATTGCCAGTTCATCTTCAACGAGTTCATTCGCATTCTTCTCCAAGAACAAGCTGACGTTGTTACCGCTAGTTATTCAGTCGTTCAAGATGTTGTTTTTCATACCATTCACTCTCAGGTGAGCAATTATATATGAAATTTCCTTTGGGACCTGTAACCATTTGTGATGTTAGACCTCTTTAGATTTTAGCTTATATAGCCATGAAATTAGTACCTAGATCGATAATCTATGCATATAAGTGATGGATCTGGCTTTTGTGTTAATGATGTTCAGATAGGAGAAGGTGGTGAGAGAGGTGGGAGGATATCGGAGAGATTAAAGAGGTTTGTGTATGGTTCTGGTGCATTTGATGAAGACAGTGGTAATGGCTTCACTCTTTGGAGTTCTGATGAATTACTATGTGAATAACTAGTTCTCGAGTTTGTAATAAGATTAACTCATAGTTAGTGTGTGTCTAACGAGTCTCACATCCAGTGGTATTTTTTAAAGAGGTGCCTTGTATACCCAGCTTCAACAGTTAACTTTTAACTTTTGAGGTGTGACTCTTTCAAAAACTTATTATGTCCGTTATAGTGTGCCTGTGTGAGAGATATTTTTGGTGTTATTAGATTAGATGCTTCGATAAATAATTGATTAATCTGATATTCGCTGCTACTCTTGTGTGTGATTTAATTACTGTGTATGTGTAATATCAGTCGTTGTTGGACGATGGGATATATCCTGTTGCTTCTTGTTACTTTCTGCTCTTTAATTAATTAGTGATGGGAAGAGTCTTTTAAGCGATCAATCAACAGATTAATTAAAAACATAGGAAATAGAGTATCTAAAGATATTACCATACCATGCTCAGTACCATAAACACAAAGTTTTAATGCAGAAATTAAAATTAAAACTGGTCCAAAATGATTAATTAACAACACGTCGAAACTCTTTTAATGTGAGACTTCGGTTGTGGAACCCATAATATATAACTCAAATAAACTCTTTTAATGTGAAACTCAAATTTAGAGGATGCACTTATTTCAAAAGATCAGTCTATTGTGAGGGAGAACACATTATATTGAACTTATACACTACTATAAAATATAAATTTATGGCACTTCTTCAAACAAGCGTAAGAGGAGACTTCTTTTTTTTTTTAAAAAAAAATACATGTTTTAGTTATGACGCTTGACTAGAAAAACGTTGTAGTTGCCGAATACCTTGTATGACGTTTGCCTGGGGAAGTCCCATACAAGGGGTTCTTTTAAAAAAAATCAGACCTCTTGTATAACGCTTACCCGGATAAGCGTCATAGTTGACCTTCTTCTTTTTTTAAAAAAATATATAAGGCTTGTATGACATTTAGTTATTACCTTTAAAAATTTTAAAACATCATACAGAAAATTTGAAAATCAAAATTAAAAGGACAGGCCTCCAACAACATTTGATGAGCAAGCGCCGTTGAAATGACAATATTACATATTACCTTTTGGCCTTAAACGACGCTTGATGATTAAGCGCCGTTTAAGGCACAATTGATATTACCTTAGGCAATATTATATATTGCCTTGGCTGTTGAGGCCAAGGCAATAAATTATATATATATATATATATATATATATATATATATATATATATATATATATATATCATTATTTTTTTTTATTTTAGTTATATTGTGTATATTTAATTTATTGGTCATGTTTAAATTTTTTTTTAGTTGCATCACTTTATCTGATTTAGCCTTATTTATTTATTCTCAAGTCTTACATTATTTCATAATACATTATCAATAAGGCGTTTGTGAGTAAAAGTTTAATATTTCAAATTATGATATGATGCAACAACAAAAAATCATATTGATTTTGGGTTGGTTATATCTAATAATTGTTTTCAAAGATATAATTTGAAATTGACATTTAATTATGAAATAAAATTAAAAACCAAAAAAGTATATTAAGTATATATAAAGCATGAGAGATGAAGGCAAGATCTAGGGAGATAAAGCATTAAAAAAACATGTTAAGTTGCTTTTAAAAAAAACACACACACAAAAAAAGAAAATAATTGACCTTGGGCGCCCGAGGTTTCTCCAATAAACCTTGGCTGACACTTTATGTTAAAGAGCCGGTCAAGGTGTGAACCATAGACGACGCTTTCTTTACAAGCGCCGCCTATGGTTAACTTTGGGCGGCTTTAACATAAAGCGCCGCTCAAGATCTACTTTTTTATAAAAACAACAACCGAATATGCCTTTTTTTAATGCTTCATCTCTCTAGAATCTAAGATGTCTTTTCATTTTTTTTTTATTTTTTAAAAAGTGGTCTTTTCCCCTAATTGCAGTAATGCACTGTCTTTTTTTTTTAAAGCATGGTCTTGTATGGCGCTTGTTTTACAAGCGTCATACAAGGCATTATAAATTCATTTGAAAGACACGGGAGAGCCATTTTTTCATCTTCTCCCGTGCCTTTCATCTCCTTATTTCATAGAGCTCTCCTTCGATCCCTTCGGTTGATCCATCACCTTTCCTTATCAATTGTCCTCATTTTATTGACAGCGGCAAGCAGAAGCTTCCTTGGTCCCCTGTTTCCTCCTCTGCACATTTCTTCAACATTTGGTCGCCACTTCGGTTGCAGTACAAAAAGCTTCGTGTCCTACGTGTTGTTTTCTACTTGTGTCTCCTCCCACAGAAGCATCCTTGCTTGTATGTGGTTTTTTTTTCAACCTTTATTCCAAATTTTTTTTGTTTTTTACTTAAAATTTGTCCTGGATCTGAATCTTATATGTATGAAACGTGTAGGCTCAAGTTTGAGCAACTTAAATGCTAGAGTTCTTGTGAATGGTATTTAATAACATTTGGTCCATATATTTTTTTTATGAACTAGTTATGTGTGTATTTAATTCTAATTTGGTTTACTTTTTTATTGTCAATTTGTATTGTAAATTGCTGTGGATTTAAATTAGTTTAGTTCAGGAAAAGGATACAATTACGTTAAATAAATAAAAAATTGCTACCTCTTATGCCGCTTCCCTGCGAAAGCGGCATAAGAGGGTAATACCTCATACGGGCGCTTCCTCAGGGAAGTGCCGTAGGAGGTATATTGAAAACAAGAAATAAAATAAAAAGGACCGAAACTTTTAGAAATTCAAGAAGCGCCATAGGTTATTTAAATCGTGTGGTTAATATTATTTTATCTAAATGATATAATCTTATATTAATTCTAGTTGTTTCCCTTTGATTGAGATTTGACTATCAAATCTAGTTTCCTTCTTCACATGTCATTTTTCTCCTTTGTTTATATGATACACATGCTATTGATGTATAGAGAGGCTTATTCTTGTTTGCTTGATGGAAAGCCTTGAGAGTTTTGTATTGATGTATTGAAGGCAGGAGTGAGCATAACAACTCGGAAGATATTGATTTTATAGAAGTTCAAGCCTGAATCAGAATTGTGTGGAGTAATAGTACAAAGGCGGTTATTTATTGGACATATTCAGTTATTGCTTATAAGAAGGTTCTTTGATAAAAGCCTATTGTTTAATTTCTGCTAGCCACATAAGGTTGTGCTTTTTATTATTTGTTCACTTGTTGCAGTTAAATGGTATTTCACATTTCTGTAAGAAAAAGGAACCGGAGGTGCTTGCAGATATTGATCAAAGAGGAAAAAGGAAGATGGCAGAACTTGGGTATCACTGAAGTGCAAAAAAGATGGAAGAAGGTTAGTTAGGAAGGTCTAGCAATACATGATGTAATATTGCTTTGACCTTATTGTCCGATTCCTTTGTGATTGTTGAACACTTGAATTTCTACTAGGTATCTTGAGCTCTATAGAAGTGCTATATATTCATGATTTAATTGTTTTTAATTTATACCTCTTTTTGCAGTACTCATTGGCAGTTAGCGCTTATATGTCCAAAGCAGAACGTCATCATTTTTTTATGTTCATTACATTATAATCCGGGAAAGGATTTGAAGAAAACGTTGGACACGTAAGTATACTTTGACAATGACATTTTATTTGCAATATGTAAGTTTTTTATATAATCTAGCCTCTTATATATATTTTCTGAAGAGGACATTGATGACGTTCGCACACGTTGGGCAACTTTTTTTTAAAGATTACAAACTTGTGAGTGTAATGTCAAACATGTAATGTTAATAACTATTTGGTACTGGACATGTTGAATTTTATTGTCACTGTTTATTTTTGGATTTGACTTTGATTATACAAATTTCATTGTAAAAGTGAGGACAAGTTTGTTTACCTGCATTGATATGGCTTTGTTAATATTTTGGATTGGAATTTGATATTTTATATTAGTTTTGTTGTAATTGTTTTTTTATTAGGTGTTTGGTTGTTTATTATCATGTAAACAAGTTTATAGCATAATAAAAAAACAATTTTTGTTTTTTAAAAAATGAGTTTCTACACCTGACGTGAGAAGTCAGGTGTAGAAAGTGGGACTTTCTACACGTGTTGTGAGACGTCAGGTGTAGAAAGTCCCACTTTCCACACTTTCTACACGTGACGTGAGAAGTCAAGTGTAAAAAGTCCAGACTTTCTACACATGTTGTTTCTACACCTATTTTAGGTCAAGTGTAAAAAGTCATTTTCGTCACATATAAAAAGTCTTTTTTGCACTAGTGAGAGCCTCTACCTCAACAATAACACCGACTTCTCCTAGACACACAGCCACTACCCTGACCCACCCCAAAGCCCAGCCAGCTCAATCCAAACACCGGCCTAAAAACCACAAACCTATCCTGTCCAAACCCCCAACCATCTCGTACAAATCCTAACTAACCCAATCACCAGGACATAACAAAGAAAACATGCAGCCCAAGCCGCCTGACCAACCTTCCCCCAAAACTGGGATTAAAATTCGCTCCTATACCCAAATAGGCACTACCCGACCCAAACAAAAAGAGCCCACTCCCAACTTGGCTTATGAAGTCCTCATAAATATTACCAGAGCCATTGACAAGGAATTTCCAAAGTATGACCAGGACCTCACAGATGCCACGCAGTTCGATGAGGAGGACAACCAACACTCCATGGAGTGTTAATCCTTATTCTTATTATAATGGTTGTACTCATATGGAATTTTCAGGGGCAGGAAAACCCACATTCCATGTTGTACTAAAGAGTTTCGTAAAAGAATACAAGCCAGAGTTCCTAGTTCTAGTCGAACCAAGAATATCCGGAGCCACGGCGGATTGAGTCATTAGGAAATTTGGATTCAACCACTCCCACAGAGTAGATGCTTGCGGCTTCTCTGGTGGCATCTGGCTCTTATAGACATCCTATATAGCAATTGAAATCATGCAGAGTGACTGGAAATTTATCAATACCAGAATCCAACTCTACCACACAGGTCAATCTGTCTTCTTCACAGCAATATACGCAAGCCCCGACGCTAATATTTGGGTAAGCTTATGGCCAACGCTTACAAGTATTGCACAATAAATCAATGACCCTTGGATACTTAGGGGAGACTTCAATGCTATCCTCCACTCCTCCAAAAGACAATCCAGCTCTGTCTTCACTCGTAATCGGAACCCCCTTTTCTAAAAGTTTATAGAAGACAACTCACTCATCGATCTTGGATTCTCTGGACCACAATTCACTTGGAGATGTGGTCTCTCCCTAGCAAGACTTGATCGAGTTATTGCTAACACGCAGTAGGCCATAGCCTCCACATGCATCTGTCCAGCACTTACTTAAGGTCTAATCAGACCATATACCCCTAAAGCTAACATTGGGCTTACATACCTGAACCAAAAACACCATTTTGGTTCTTAGTAGTGTGGCTCACCCATGATCAATTTTCAGAGCTAGTTCGAGTCAACTGGAACACAGAGAGGCCTCTGCATGACAACATTTGAAACATTAAAAAGACACTCTTAATATGGAATCGAGAGGTTTTTGGTAGAATTGGTGTGCGTAAACGAATTCTCCAAGCACATATTGACAGAGCACAACCAGCCCTGGAGGACCAGCCTCTCTCCCTTTCCTCACCGAGCTTGAAAATGACTTAGGCCTGGAATTTAAAAACACACACTAGTGCAAGAAAGACTTTTTACATGTGACGAAAAGAACTTTTTACACTTGACATACAACAAGTGTAGAAACAACAGGTGTAGAAAGTCTTTCTACATGTGACATCTCCCGTCAGGTGTAGAAAGTCCCACTTTCTACACCTGACGAGAGACATCACGTGTAGAAATTGTAGAAGGTCCCACTTTCTACACCTGACGAGAGACGTCACGTGTAGAAAGTGGGACTTTCTACACCTTATGTCTACCGTCAGGTGTAGAAAGTCCCACTTTCTACACGTGACATCTCGCGTCAGGAGTAGAAAGTGGGATTTTCTATACTTGTTGTCTCGCAGCACGTGTAGAAAGTAAACTTTCTATACCTCTCCTTGTTCGTCAAGTGTAGAAACTCTTTTTTTTAAAAAAAATTATTTGTTTATTATACTACAAACCCATTTACATGATAATAAACAACCAAAAAAGGAGAAAGAAAAAGAAAAGCCTATATTTTAAAACCACCTATACATTTCGGTAAAAAAAACCACCTATACATGTCTTAAATCACACACTATCATTACAAAAGAAATAAAGCAAACCTATGTGTACCATCTATCAAGTGAATAACATCCATAACCTGTTGCACTCTGCTCTTTATGTCCAGGGTTATGACATGAAGGCTAGATCCAGACTAAAAAACTTAAATTAAATCTAAGAACCTCATGTTTAAGAAAAGAATAAAAAACCCACAAATCTGTTCATAACTAGTAATAACTAATAAACAATATTGTCATCTCTGAACTTCTAGCATGAATGAAATTGTAATGCCTCGTTTCTTAATTATCAAGCTAACTAACAAAGAAATATATCATATCCAATAACTAAATGAGGAAACAAAATAATTGAACAATCAAAATAAGCTTTCTATAAAAGAAAGCTTAATATCAAATCATAAAAGCTCTATCTTTTTTGTCTACACATCCTTATAGGATCCTAAGATTCAGAATTCACATTTTCAGCATTCACTTTATCAGATCTTATCTTTGGTATAAGTAAACTAGTCAACTAACTCATTA
Organism: Albizia julibrissin; assembly: GCA_037074505.1. Classification (NCBI taxonomy): domain Eukaryota; kingdom Viridiplantae; phylum Streptophyta; class Magnoliopsida; order Fabales; family Fabaceae; genus Albizia; species Albizia julibrissin. The sequence continues at coordinate 41,267,199 of CM073479.1, forward strand.
TTCAAAAAAAGAAACATTCAACTCTTCATACAACACTAGCACAATTCAAGCAACTATTAAACATAAGTAGATTTGCATAATTGTAACTATACATGATGACTCAGGTGCGCATGTTACACATAAGAATGTAAAAGACTACAAAAACTTCAAACTAAAAGGAAGACAAACAGAAAGGGGGGAAAGTGGGTCGATTTGCAGAATTGTAACTATACATGATGACTCAGGTGCGCATGTTACACAGAAGAATGTAAAAGACTACAAAAAACTTCAAACTGAAAGGAAGACAAACAGAAAGGGGGGAAAGTGGGTCCAACTTTTCAGAGACTAGAATTACATCTTAAAAAAGATCAATGATATGAGACTTAAAACTGCAAGCAATCAGGCTAATCATCGAAGTTGAAAAAAAAGAAGCCTGGTGTCTTCTGCTCCAGCAGGGTAAACTTTTGCACCTATTTTGATGTTGACATGTCACACGACATTCCAGTCAGCTACACAAAAAAGGAGACAAGCAAAAAAAGATGAATCAGCATCAACCATTAAATATTAGTAAAATAAAAGAATAAATGATGATAATCGGAATAATTATAATTTATATACAACAAAGTTGTCAAAGCTATATAAAACATTTTCTAGGATCCCCACACCATTCGATCTAATTATCAAGTGTGAAAGTTCTATTACATGCTCTGTGATTTTAATGATTTGAAATTTATCATAATATAGGTTATATTTTGAACAAAATAAATAAAGCATAAATTTGCATGTTAAATTGATTTTCAACCAAAGTATATGTAAAGAACAATAACACATCATTAATGAACATACAATACTTACAATGGTCAACCAAAGTATATGTAAAGGGCTATAAAGCATCAAAGGCATGGACAATCTAAACTAAAGAGCAAAAGTAAACCCCTATAATTATATTTATGCACTTTAAGATTAGACAATGAGCCTCATAGGAGTGCATTAAATATAAAATTTCAAACACAAAAACAAGTGCATCAATGTTATGATCCTGCAAATAATGAAACTGTATGCATCCCTTCATGTCATTATGTAAAGCAAGAGCCTCTGACACTTTTATTAAAAGTTGCCAAAATCCAAACTTTAAGTTTCAAAAATGTAGTTCATCAGAAGCCCTTGGCACTTCTATTCAAAGTTGCCAAAATCCAGATAGTACATCTATTTATACCAAAAGACTGTCATTTCTCTAGAAAACACATATGTTGTTATGAGCAAACACAAGGCATTCACATACCATGAATTCCCAAATTCTACTTCCCAACATTGAAAAATATATCCTAAATTCTGAACTATATTTCTATTAATTTGTGCACATACCATGAATGAATAACAATAACCACAATTATAATACCAGCCAGCCAATATTTAGGTTGAGGTATGCGGGTTAAGTATTCAATTAACGAAGTTGTACGATATTCACATTCAAGATTTCCCAGGAAACTAATATTCTGATAGTCGGATCGGATAGTTCGACTTTAACAAGCTAAATTTCAGCTAAGGCTTATCACACTAAAAATCACATTCAATCCCAAGCAATAAATCCATAAATAAATCAGTTCCAGCTTCAGTCAATAAATACAACTTGAGGCTCAACACTAAAGGAAAGTGATTAATCAATAATAAGTTCCGCGAAAGCTATCATAAGAAGCATTAAGATCGTAACATATTCAGAGGATTACCTATATTTGATCATTCCGATGAAAATCAATACGTAGCCGTCCAAGAAGTCAGCCTCATCTCGTGCCTCGCATATTGTAATCTTAGTCTGCCAAATAAAATCAAACCACTGAGACAACAAATGAATCAATATTGATCATCCAAAGTTGACTCAACTAAAGAGTAATACAACTGTTAAGTAGCCTAATGACCAAGCTAACGAGAGGGAACCACAAACCTTTATGGTCATAAAATTCTTGTAGGATTAAAAAGTTGTTGCTAGCAGGCGGATCTGATTCAAAGGCTTCAACGCTCGGAGGCCAAACCTCATGGTTCTTGTAGCAGACGAACACGTGACAGTCATATGCGTCGACGGTGCCGACGAGATTCTCCTTGTAAATCTCTGGCTTGCTGAATCCGTGTTTGGAATCATCGATAGTAGATGTGGAGAAGTTCTTGAAAGCCATGGAGGAGGCTAAGATAGGGTTTGTGCACCATATGAACCCAAATTCACCATTATTGCCTCCTCTTCCTCTTTTATTACTTCATATCTCTCTTATTTTACTTCATCACTAACCATCTTGTTGCTCTTGCTCCTGCTCCTACTTTATTCGCCCTCCCACTATGAATGTTTTTGTGTCTGGGAAAGTTGTGCCAGAATACCCAACCAGCATTGCCGAACAAAGGTTATCGACTTTCTTTTTTTTAACATGGGACTTTCTACACCGGTTGGGAGTTCAACCGGTGTAGAAAGTTAATTTCTTTCTTAAAAAATATGGGATAACTTTCTACATCGGTTGGGCTCCCAACGGGTATAGAAAGATTACTTTTTACACGGGTTGTGCTCCCAACCAGTGTAGAAAGTAATATTTTATTTTTAAAAAAATTAAAATAAAATTAAAGGCATTAATCACCCTTAATTTTAAAAATATATCTAAAAAATACTAATTTATTAAAAAAATATTTGAAATTTACTTTCTACACGTTTTGTCTTTTCAACACGTGTAGAAAGTTCCTACATCTTCATATATTTACGAAAATGCCACTGGTCATACTTTCTACATGTGTCATGTTTTGTCAGGTATAAAAAATAGGTATAAAATCTATATTTTGTACTAGTGACATGTCTCTAAGAACAACTCCTCTAGATGCAAAAATCATGTGCCACGTGGATACATTTTGGGGACAGGAACACTGCTTACTACCATGTCAAAACCAAAATATGCAGGCCAAAAAGCAGAGTTACAGCACTCAAGGATGACTCAGGGGAGTGGCAATCCGATGAACACAAACTTGAGGCTATGATCACAGAATTTTTAAAATCCCTCTATTTGGCACCCTCCCAAACACCCCTACCGTACCACAGTAAAGGTATATTTCCACCAATACCCCCATCTTCTTTGATCTTACTTGATGCTGACCCTTCTATAGATGAAATTCAGCAAGCCCTCTTTGATATGAGCCCTCTTAAAGCCCCTGGGGATGATGGACTCCATGCCCTATTCTACCAGAGCCAGTGGGACATTGTTGGCCCTTTCCTCTACAAAATGGTTATCTCCCTTTTTAATGGTGGCACCTTTAAACCTGGGATCAACAATACTCTTATCACACTAGTGCTGAAGGTGGAGCGACCTTCTACAATCAAAGAATTCCTCCCCATTAGCCTCTGTTCAGTTGCATATAAAGTAGTCACTAAAGTCATAACCAATAGCCTGAAACATCTCATGCCACTCCTTATCCTCCCCTACCAGTCAAACTTCATAAAGGGGTGTAACATAACAAACAACATTATTGTGGCACAAGAAGTAATCCACTCCATGAGGAAGAAGCAAGGGAAAAAAGGTTGGCTTGCCATCAAAGTTAACCTGGAGAAAGCCTTTGATAAACTAGATTGGTCCTTTATCAAGGATGCACTCATTGACATAGGACTCCTTGACCGACTCATCAAGGTCATTATGCATTGCATTGCATCACCTTACCTACTATGCAAATTCTTTAAAACGGGAAAACCACCATAGCTTTCTCTCCCGCCAGGGGAGTTAGACAAGGAGACCCCCTTTTTTCACCATACCTCTTTGTACTATGCATGGAGTGTCTCTCACAGGCTATTGCAAAAGAAGTCGAGGAAAAAAGATGGGAAACAATCAAACCAAGTAGACAAGGGTTAGCCCTATCCCACATTTTCTTTGCGGATGACCTAGTCCTATTCAGCGGCACTTCCCCAAATCAACTACAACTGATCAAATCAATATTGGAGGCATTCTGTGTGGCTTCAGGCTAAATAATTAGTCAAGGCAAGACAAGGATCTTCTTCTCAAAAAACATACCCAACCGAATAGCAAACCAAATTTGTGGTATTCTACAATTCCAAAAAACAGAGCACTTGGGTAAGTACCTTGGAATGACGTTGATTCATGCTAGGGTCACAAAGGATACCTATAGTTACCTTATTGAGAAAGTCCAACAGAAGCTATCGGGTTGGATGGCCAATACCTTATCATTGGCAGGCCGAATAACACTGGCTAAATCAGTCATGTTCTCCATTCCATATTACACAATGCAAACATCTCTTCTCCTAGCTACATACATCCAAGCACTTGAAAGAATCATTCACAAATTCATTTGGGGTGTCTCTGGGGTCCAAACAACAAGCCGAGCTTACTTAACTGGCATGACCTCTGCCAACTAATGCCAAGAGGAAGATGTGGCCTAAAAAGGCTTCAATTCCAAATCCATGCTTTCCTTTCTAAGCTAGCCTTCGGTTTAGTTAACAAGCCTAGCCAACTATGGGTCAAAGTTTTAAAAGCGAAGTATAACTGGCCTAACGTAGGATCTTACACTTTTATGACCACTGCAACCTCCCACACTTGGAGAAGCATTGCCAAAACCTGGGATGAAACAGAACTCAACCTGGCTTAGAAAGTTGGTAATGGAAAGACCATTAGATTTTGGACAGATATATGGTTAGAAGACTGTGGACCCCTAAAGTACTATTCCTTTGCTGACATACCAGAGAGGGACTGCAGCATTACACTTTAGGAATTTGTCAACAGAAAGGGACAGTGGATCCTAACTTGTTTCCAACATTTACTTCCCCTTGATATAATTCAACTTATTGCTACTGGGCACCAAATCAAAACGGAGAATTCTCAGTTGCCTCAGCCTATGACAACATGTAAGGAGAATCATGCCACAACCACGATAGCAGCTGGAAGTGGATACGGCAATGGCCAGGTATGCAAAGAGTGAGAACCTTTCTCTGGCTCGCTATGTAAAACTGCCTCCTCACCAACATGGAAAGGAGTCGACGTGGCATGACAACTAATACACCTTTTGAGCAATGTCATGTGAAAGAAGAAAGCTTAGACCATATCCTTAGACACTGCCAAATTGCACAGCAATGTTAGGCTAGAGTGCTACCAGTTATAGGGCCCAAAGCTTCTTTCACTAATCGTTCAAGGACTGGCTCAAGAGCAACCTGAACCCAAAGAAGATAGACCACCAATAGCATCTCCTATTTGGCACCTTACTATGGAAACTCTGGGATAACATAAACAAGTCTATATTTTTGCGTGAATCCCTCTCTTGTGAAAGTTTGCTTAATTTAGTATTCACATTGGTCTATCACACCACTAAAGCCAAAGGACTTGAGCGTATTATCAATGCCTAAGCTTTGGTAGTTGTGTTTTGTAATCCGTAAATAGTTTCTTATGTTAATATATTTCTCACTTCCATTCAAAAAAGAAAGAAACTAAAGGGGCAAACGAATATGAAGAAATTACTAATATTAGTGAAGTTTTTTATTTATTAATTTTTTAAAAAAGTGTGTTGATTTCTTTAAAATACTCATTTTAATCATTTGCATTATTACTCCCTTGATGCCTGCTATAAAAAAAATAAAAAATTTAAAAGACAAAATATATTGAGGTCTTGTAATTTTTAGGACAAAAAAATCTCTCTACTATTAAGACCTTCAGAGGGGGTGCTATATAAATTATCTATATGATTAATAAATTAACTTATCGACACATAAATATCACATGTCCAATTACTACTAGTACTCATATATTTTACCTTTTTTGGGTTCCATCTTAAGAACCCCAAAAATAAATTATTTTTCGTTCTATTAAAATTTAAGACAATAGATAGAAGAGTGCATGTTTACCCATATATATTATAAACACACGCACAGACACGTTCGTTTGTATGCCTAACAACATTGGACGCGTCCAATAGGACCACAAATCTTTCTATCACATCAAATATATTCCCGTCCTAAACATAAAAAAAAGTTAATATTTTAAGAGATATTAAAGAAGTTGATTAAATTATTTTAAAATATTTATATTGATAATTTTTTTCTCTAAACTATTTTACCTCATTTATAAACTGATATGTAATGTAAGGATATATAATATAGAATATAATTAAATAAATTATTTAGCTTTCTTAATCTCTCTAAAAAAATCAATTATATCTTATATTTGATAATATACTTAAGAACGCTGTTTAGTATAGCAAAATGGAGACTCAATTTAACGTTGTTTCTGGAAAACCTTATCTTAATGGAGGCAATAGTGTTACTGAGCGTGGGCCAATGGAATATGAACACGTAGCCCTAGCTAGATCACGAATGAGAGATAAGGATGACGATGATGGGCTACAACGGGAAGAATTGGAGGAAACACGCTAAAATCTGAAAGGCTGCCTCAAATATTATTGAACAAATGTATGTTTCTTTGTAATATTATATGTTATCTTTGTTTTCCATTCCTCTCCTTGTCTTAAACATCTTTACCCCTGTATGTGGTTTTTCTCACTGAGGAATGTGTGTCCAATTTCATGATAAATGCAGAAAACTCTAGAGATCAGAGAGAGCTCGAAAATATTCAATTTCTTATATGAGTTTAATTTTCTGAGCAACATTTTTCTGTGGTGTAAAGTGCACAACTAGAAGTCTCAATCACGTCCTTTGAAATATGTGGCTGTGGTGCTAAAAGCTCCAAAGCCACTTTATAAAGACAAGAAATTAAATACCGGCGACCAAAAAGTTCAATTCCTATTTTTGGACTCGCAACACAAGCTAATTAATCTAATCAATTTAATATAATTAAGTTGAATTCATGTTTTAGGACTTACAACACACAGTTTAATTTGCAATTCAATATAACTTTTGTTGATATTCTATTTGGGGGTAAATCTCAGAGAGAGAGAGAGAGATCTAGGAGTCTTGTGAGCGCGTGCGCACATAGTGTAATTTTATATGTTATGTAACTTTTCAGCAAAAGAACCACTCACTTATTTGTTAATTGTCATGTTCAGAAATTGGTGATTGGGTGCGTTTGATTCTCATATATTTAATGTGTGTTCTCAGGCTATGTGGTGGGACTCCTCAGTCCTCACACTCTAGATTCCTCTCCTTTATAATTCATATATTTTATTACATTATTTTTCCTTCTTGTCTTATTGATAAGGCTTTATCTATTGGTTCTTACTAAAGAACCCCTCATGAAAATACTATATTTTGTCATTGTTATAAGATCTTTGTTGGACTTTAGGTTTAAGTCCGTTCTTGTTTTTAATAGGCTGCACTATTTGATTAGGATACAATAGCCTAATCAAATAAAAAATAAATAAGCATTAATTATAGATTAGGAAATAAGTTAATATTAATTATGAGAATGTTAATTAAGAAGCAAGTCATCATAATTCATAAAATTAATTCTCTTAATTACTAACTTGAAAGGTAAAAAGGGTATACATTATTTTCTAATTAATGGCCACCCTAAACTACTACAAATAGGAGGTGCTTCCTTCAGTTATAATCCATCTATACCATTGAACCTTCTGGCGATCTCTCTTCTCTCCTACCATCTTACTTGTTCTGGTGCACTGCCGTGCTAACCCCAATTAGGCTCTAATAATCTAATACTTGCGTGAACTCTTTACTACTTGGATTTAACCCAACCCAGTACGCATTTCTTTCATCTATCTATTCATATTTTTCCTTCATTAGTATTAGAGCATACTTAATCTTGTAGCTGTATCTTATATGTGTGTTATGCCGTGATAATATAATGTATGTGTGTGTGAGAGACATAATATTCACATGTGTTTTTTTCTCTTTCCTCCTTCTACATGTTCATATTTTTTTTCTATTGCTATTTTGACTATATGCATGTTCACTGTAATATCATTATTTTGTCCTGAAGCATGCATACACATATAAACATGATTCATTCTCTCTCTCTTCTATTTTTTTCTCTTTGGATTGGTTGTTTGCTTTTGACACTGTGTGAATTAGAAAACAACAACTTGAACAAATAAATAAGTGCATGATATCATAAAACGTAAGAAGAGATAAGCCTGACCGTGTTTCTGAGTGAAACGATGGTGACCGAAGAATTAGGTCTTAAAAAACGTGAGCTTTTATGTAAAACAAAGTGATAAATGTAAATTACTTGAGGAGACGATCCCAACAGCACTAGAATCGCATGAAACGGAGGCTAGATAAAGGAGATATCAAGGAAAGAAATTGGTGGGTTACGACGGACTTGCCGGAGCTCTGGCCGGGTCATGAAAACCAAGCAAGAGGTTGAAGATTACCCAAGGGAGAACAAAACAACATCGTTTTGGCCAGTGGAAGGAGTTGCGTTTTAGGTCAACCTGACCCAAAATCGATCAAAGGATAGATAGGCCAGTTTGACCGGCCCAAACTGGCCCAACCCAATTTAAATATATATATATATATATATATATATATATATATATATATATATATATAATTAAAAAATTCTCTGTTTTTTCCATCTTCTTGGCGAAGGACAAGCCTTAGTAGTATGTAGACCCCACCCCAAGGCCATATGGGCTATGTAAGTACACTTTCGTACTCAGGGAGCCAAGATGAGTGTAATGGCATAGCAACCGTGGCAAGAGGAGGTGCTTCACGCGCCTGCATCCGAGAGTGGGCTTCTTGGATTCTTTTTATTTTTCATGAATTTTTACCCAGAAAACTTCAGAGGGCACGTCAGGGGGTATTTTTGGTATCTTTTTAGCCCTAAAAATTCCTAAACTCATGATCTTCATGTTGCTATGCTATATGTTTTTTTGAAATTATTCAGTATATTTAATTTACGTTTTTAAGCTAATTTTGGCCTTAAACTATATTAAAATAATTTCTGAAAATTGTTTTCCTTGTGTTAAACAATTATTAGTCAGATATGACAAGTATTGAGACTGACCGTTCGTTTGATTGGATCCTCCCTGAGTATTCCCATGCTTCGGATGATGAAAAGGAGGTAAAGACCTCAAGTACAGTTAGTAGCACTAACAAGAAAGACCCCCCTCTGTTACTACAAGATTCCAACACACCGATGAGGTGAAGCAAGTTGAGAAAGTGAAAGTCATATATGATGAATTCGAAGAGGAAGAAGTCGATAGACCAAAGACTAGTCTTCTAATCAAATCCCTTGCTGAAAAGGATGTTGATCATTATGTCCAGATCAAGAGTGTTTATGGAATCATTTGTGAATATGGAAGACAAGTCACCAACACAAGTGACGCAGAGTTCTATGTAAAAGCTATGGTGGAATACCATGAGCAAGTAACAAAGAGGGGTTGTCTTCATGGCCTGGGATTTTGAAAAACATTTTCAAGAGAGGCTTAAATAATATTGATGTAGGAGCTTATAGAGCCAAGGACCGGAGAACCATAAAAGATTTTGGCATTGATGTACCTCGTTATTAAAAATTGATTATCCATGTTATAGTTTGCTTATTTTGAATTTGAATTCATTGCAACTTATATGAACCTTTTATGGATTATTTCTTAATGAATAAATTATCTTTGAATTATTTATTCTTCTTGTTTGTGATGTTTCTTTTGAGTGGAAGTTTTCTAGAATTGTATTTTCTTGAAAATTCAATTTTTTTTGGGTTATGTTTAAATAAGAACAGAAATTGAGAAAATGAGTTGTACGTTATAATGAGTGGGATGGGGGTCAACCTAGTTGATTCCTGAACACGAAGCTGGAAAGCCCTCATTTTATTATACTACAAAAAATATGTAATTTCTGACGGATTTTTCGACGGAATTTGCGACGAAACAGAGGTTTTTTGTGAAGGAATTCTGTCGCAAACCGTTTTGCGACGAAATTTCAGACGAAAAAAATTCCGTTGTAAAAAGTACCGTCATAAATTGATTTGCAACGGAATATGAATTTCCATCTGAAATTATGACAGAAATTCCCTTGCAATTTGAGACTGAACTTTTCTTCTTAAATTGCGAGGGAATTTACGACGGAAAAAAATTCCGTCTCAAATTGCGAGGGAATTTGCCATGGAAATTCCGTGGGAAATTGCAACAGAATTTGTTCCGTCGCAAATTCCATCGCAATTTGAGACGGAATTTTTTCCGTCGCAAATTTCTTTACGCCATTTTTCAACGAAAACCTTCGGCTGGCAGCCACCACGCCGGCAACCACAACCGCCACCTCGCGCTCCGACCGCCTATGTCTTGGTCAACTGCTGCATGTCACCCTCCATCGCCCGCCACGTGTCGATAGCACAAATTGGTTGTATTTTGTGACCAAGTTGAGATTCGAAGCCATGACCTCTTACGCGTGTGCCAGTGCCTTTGCCAGTTGAGCTAGGAAGAACCTGTGTGATTTAAATGCAAAATCATATATATATTAAACATTACAATTTAGTTTCCTTATTTTTGTTACGTAAATATTATATCTAAAATTTTATTATTAATATCTTTTTTTATTCATTTTATTATATATTTTATTTTTATTGTATTTACAAAATTTGTATTTGTATATAATATATTATCAAAATATATATTAATTTCAATAATAAATATGAATTAATAATTTTTTATTTATATTATAATTTAATAATATTTTAAATTATAATATTATTAATATATAATAATTAGATTAATCATTAATTAAATAAATATGCACAAAGAGGTTTTTTTGGAATGTTTTGTATTGATGTAAACCATTTTATGAAATTTTAAGTGTCTTTTGCATCTTTTTTCTAAAATATCCATAGAAGTATATGAAATTTGCACACTGCTTGTCAAAAAAATAGTAATTAATATTACTAATTCATATTAAATAATAAAAAACTTAAAAATTGAAATATTAACTAAAAAATCACATTTTTGTGTTAAGAAAAATCATTCTAGTTTAAGCTAATATTAGTAAAAATGAGTTTTATTTCAATAATACTATCATGGCATGACATGCTTGAATTATTTTTTCATTATTCTCTTAGAAAACAAAAAAAAATTCATTTGATTTAACATACATTAATGTTGATATATAGAGGCATTAAATCATAAAGCAATAATATTTGGCCAAAAAAGTTACGTTAGGCTTTGCGACGAAATTCCTATTTGGAGCTTGTTATGATTCTCCCAGACTCAATTCATACCACACAACTAATTAATATTTAGTTATTCTAACAGTAATAGTTATATGTTAGTCTTATTTTTAAAAAGAAAATCTACTTAATCTTTCTAATTTTACATAAATTTTTATTTTGATCTCTTAATTATTAATGAAGTCAATCCGCTTACAAATTTTAATAGGATCTATTTTAAATTATAGAATACTAATTAATTTTTTTTCTAAGATGCTAAAAATAAAAAATTACGTATTGATAGAATTTTTTTAAAACTCAATCCTTTGAATATTTTGGTACAAAATGCACTGTCTATGATACGAATTCAATTTTTCATATGATTCTCATAATAATTAAAATTTATACTCTTAATAAATGTGAATTCCCTCTCTCTCTCTTTCTCTTTTTCAGATGCGCTGATTATATCATGTTATGCTCTCAATCAAGAAGATTAAGAAAAATTAGGTATAAGGATTAAAACGGTGAAACTCACTTGTAGATTTACAATCCAGCTTCAAGAATTATTAAGTCAGATTTCTGAAACTTTCTTAAAAACTCATTGATTGATTTTAAAATATGCAATGCAACTTCAAGGACTGATCATTTCTCAAAAATGTTGGTTAGCATAAACCATTTTTATTTCCGCTTTTCCTACCAACCAAACAAAGATTTCTCAAGAAAGTCATAAACTTGAAAATTAGTAAGAAGAAGAAATGTAGGGAAGATGATAATTAATACATAATAAATAGATTAATTATTAATTAAATAAATCATAATAAAAAAAAAAAAAAAATTAATTAATACCTATTTTTGACGGAATTTGAGACGGAAATTTCCGTCAGAAAATCTGATTTGTGACAGAATTTCTGATGGAATTTTTCCGTGGGAAATTTCTGTCCCAAATTCCGTCGCAAATTCTGATTTTTTTTGTGGAAAATTTCTGTTGGAAATTCTTATTTGCGACGAAATTTCAGACAGAATTTTTCCTTGGGAAATTTTCGTCAGAAATTATGATTTGTGACAGAATTTCTGATTGACTTTTTCCGTCGGAAAATTTGTGATGGAATTTCTGACGGTTTTTGGATGAATTTTACGATGGAATTTTTTTCCGTCTCAAATTTCGTCGGAAATTGACCTTTTTTTTTGTAGTGTTAGTTTCTTTTCTTACTGAAACAAGATAATGTATCTCTAGTATAATTGCATACATAATGAAGAATGCATGTTATCTATGTGACAGAAAAATGGATCAGATGACGAGCAAGACTTTTGTTGTTGATCTCGTAAGAGGAGACAAGCTAAATGGTGAGAACTTCAGCATGTGGCGCCGTAAGATCTCGTATGTCTTGGAAGATCAAGATGTCATAGATGTCTTGACTACTATGCTTCATGAACCTGATGCGAATGCATCATAAAGGACCAGGAGGCTTTTGCAACCTGGAAAAGAAAGGATATCATTACTCGAATAACAATGCTTGTTGTTATGACCGATAATGTGATATGTCAATTTGAGGGACATGTATGCCTATGTCATATGGACAGCACTGAAAGTGGGGTTTGACAGCACTTCTAAATTGAGGCTCAGGAGGATTACCGTTAAGCTTGACAATTATAAGCTGGGTCCAAACACTACCATCAGGCGGCATTTGAGGAAAATACAGAACATGATAAGGGAACTTATTGAGGCAAAAGGAACCCTTTTTGAAGCACATCAAGTGCAAGCTATTATGAGATCACTCCCTATAAGTTAGGATCATATGAAACATACCATAACTCACAATAATACCATCAAGGCATTTGATGACATCGCTCGCCATATCCAACTAGAGAATGATCGTATGGACAGTGCAAAGACCAACGATCAAGTACTTTTAACTAAAGAAAAATAGGCTTCATCTCAAAAGTATAGGCCTTGTAAAGGAAAGGGACCCCACAAGAAGAAGGGGAACCTAGAGGCACAGAAGGATAAGAACACCTTTAAGAAGAACAAGAAACCTGCAAAGAAGCAAGACCTTTCAAAGGTCAAGTACTACTCTTGCGAAAAGAAAGGCCATATCGCCAAGGATTTCCCTGAGAAGAAACAGGTACTATATGATAACTCTTCTCATTTTTCTTTTGTTTCTAGTACTGCCTTTATAGCTGAGGCTAATCCTGTGTAGGTTGTACACTCAGGAGCCACAGACCATGTGAACGTAGATCGTGGGAACTTTAAAGAGTTTCACAGGCTACCAACTAAAAGCAGATGTCTTTACGTTGGGAACAATGCGATGGTAGAAGTTAAAGGGATCGACACCTGTAGACTAACTTTACAAGGCGGGCGAACCCTAATTTTCCAACATGTCCTCTATGCTTTGAAAATCCGACGAAACCTTGTGTCTATTATTTCTTTAGTTAAATTTAGTTTCAATGTTAACTTTCATGATCAAATTGTTGACATTTCAAATAAGACCCATTTTTTTCGGATTTGGTTGTATTTCTAATGGTTTATTTGTTTTAATGAATTATGACTTTGATTCTAGTTATTGCTATACAATTTCATCCAAACTAGAAAATGAAGGATTGCTAGGAGAAGTGTCGAAAAAGAAAATGTCTCTATATGAGCATTGCCTTACTTGAAAGAGCACAAGGAAACCTTTCAGAAAAGCAACTAGAGCTGAATATCCTCTTAAACTAGTATACTCCAATATCTGTAGAGCTATGACTGTGACAGCAGGACATGGAGCGTGGTATATCATTACATTTATTGACAATTTTTTATGATATGGGCATGTATACTTGACCTCTCACAAGTCTAAAGCTTTAGAATGCTTCAGGAAGTACCTTAATTTAGTCGAGAACCAACTAAATTGTAAGGTCAAAGCCTTAAGAACTGATAGGGGTCGAGAGTATCTCTCAGAACAGTTCAAAACGCTCTATGATGAAAAGGGAATTGCTGGGCAGCTGACAATACCTGGAACTCCTCAATAGAATGGGTTAGTCGAGAGAAGGAATAAAACCCTTATTGACATAGTTAGGTCTATGATGTCACAAGCAGAACAACCAATTTCATATTGGGGTGACGCATTACTAACTGCGACATTCATACTTAACCAAGTACCTTCCAAATCAGTCACTTCTAGGCCTTATGAGTTGTGGATAGGATGCAAGTTATATTTAAGTATCTTACGTCCATGAGGGTCAGCGGCTTACAAACATAAATAGTCTCACAAGCATGGAAAGTTTGGACCTAGAGGCAGGAAATGTATCTTTATAAGATACTCTGAGCAATCCAAAGGATATGTCTTCATTAGTGAAAATGAGGATAGCTCAATGACTGAGGTAGAATATAGGGACGCAGTATTCATAGAGGTAGATTTTCCTTGCAGAGGAAGCCTTAATCAAACTGAAACTCTATATCAGAGTGAGAAAGTTGAAGGCACTCCTCAGATCACTGACCCAAGTGGGAAAGTTAAGTTATTTTCACAATGTGGAAACCTCACTCAATCGTAGGAGGATAACCTTAAAGAGATCCCACCCTGGAGAAGCCAAAGGGATAAAGTCCCTAGAAGATGCTTCTCCATTGAAGGGGAAGTACTCATTGTAAATCCAGAAGATAATGAGGAAGATCTAACTAGCATTAAAGAAGCGCTGACTAGACCTGCTAAGGAAAAATGGAAAAAAGTCTTACAAGAGGAGATGAATTCCATGAAGGCTAACCAAGTTTAGGAATTGGTTGACTTGCCACCAAGCCGAAAGGTAATTAGAAACAACTGGGTTCTCAAATAAAAATAAAAGGCAAATGGATCAATTGATAAACCTAAATCGCTCTTGGTAGCTAAGGGGTACATCTAGTGAGAAGGAATAGACTATGAAGATACATTTTCACCAGTAGTGTGTTTTAACTTAATTAGACTCGTACTCGCAATAGTGGCAAGTATGGATTTGGGGTAATATCAAATAGATTTAAAGACCACATTCCTTAATAGAAAACTATATGAAGAAATATATATATATATATGAAACTGCCAGAGCTCTTCATAGAAAAAGGAAGTGAACAAAAGGTTTGCAAACTCCTAATGTCCATCTATGGACAAAAACAATCATTTTAACAGTGGTAACTATGGTTTCAAGAAGCAGTAACCTCATTCAACTTCGAAATGATCGAAAAAGACCATTGCGTCTATATAAAGCGGTTTGGAGATGATTTTGTTATATTATCTCTCTATATAGATGATATACTCTTAGTTGAAACAAGCCTTAAGGAAGTTAAAACGATTAAGGACTGGTTATGCTTGAACTTTGAAATGAAAGACATGGGTGAAACAAAATATATCTTGAGAGTCAAGATAAAGAGGAAATGTTCAAAAAGATTGTTATCTTTGTCATAAAAGACATATATTGCAAAGATCTTAGAATGATTCCAAATGAGAGATTGCAAACCTATAGACACCCCCGTTGTTAAAGGACACTACCTCAACACAGACATGTGTCCTATGGAAGAATCTGAAATAAAGAGCATAAAAAGAGTCTCATACTCAGTGCAGTTGGAAGCTTGATGTATGTTATGCTATACACTAGATCAGACATATGCTTCGCAATCGGTCTTGTGAGTCATTTTTTATAAGTAAAATATTTGCATACTCATTTTCCCTTATATGATGATTTTGTGGACTATATTTGAGCTGAATGTAATTAATTTGGGTGTAATTAATAAATAAGTAATGATTTTCTTGCAGCCATGGATAGTACTGGATTAAAAAGAATTAAAGAAGGCATTTAAGGGAAGTACTATTCACTGTGCACTGTAGCAGTTTCACTGCAGCGGACGGTGTGCTCGGTTCACTGTAGCAGTGCAGTTCCTGTAGCAATCGGTGCACTGTAGCAAAATACTGTAGCAGTCCGAAAATGAAGCCTACAAAAGAGCTTCTTTGCACCCTAAAATGAAGAGAAAGAGGAAGAGGAATGAAGAGAGAGAGAGAGTTTCTATTTTAGAGAGAGAGTTGTTATTTTTAGAATTTATTTCTTGCATTTTTTTTACTTCTTGCATGCCTCCTACATGGATGGTTTTACCTCCTATATGGAAGGCCTAGGTAGTCCTCCTTTATGGATGGTATAGGTTGCCACCTACATGGATGGTTTTACCTCCTATATGGTAGGCTAGATTTTCCATTTTCATGCATCTTGTAGTAGTATTTTTATGTTTTTGTAATTAATTTTTATGCAATATTTATGATGTTTGGAATATATTTTGGTTTTGTTTTTTAATTTTATCATGAGCTAAATTTTCCTTTTCCTAGGGTGATGACGTAGCTTACTAATGACGGATTGAATCTTAACTTATTAAATCTAGTTTTAATTTTTCCTTCATGATTGAGTTTTAATTATTGCTCTTAATGCTTACAATTGATTGACCACCTTTTGGATGATTTTAATATGCATGTTGAGACCGGAAGGAGATACATGTGTGTGGATCCTATAATTAAAACCATAATTTGCATATGAAATAGGAATATATTCATATCGGTTGTGTAGTCTTAATTGAGTTCCATAAATCTTAATGCATAATTGATTGCTTAAATTCATATAGGAATATATTGGGTTAGCAATTAATTATAGAATTACTTGACCTTGGAAGAGGCTAGTAATTAAAATAGGGAAACTCGACTATCAATCATGTGGAATAAATAGGACTAGAGTAGATAAGTGATTCAATCCGGAATTTATTAAGTGAAATCTAATCCCTAGGGCTTTTTCTCATATTTATCTTTATATCACTTGTATTCATATTTCATCATTTCTATCTTGTAATCTCAATCACAACTAATCAACCGACTAAATAGAATTAAAATTACCAATTTTGGTACTTAGTGATCAATCCTCGTGGGAACGATACTCTACTCACTTCTATATTACTTGATTACGACAGTGTACACTTGAACTTCTAAATACACCATCCTATACTCGTAACAAGTTTTTAGCGCCGTTGCCGGGGATTGTCATTAATATTAATACCAAGTAATTTTAATACTAATTTGGTCTTCATATTACATTTTTCTTTTTGTGTCTTTTGTTTCTTTTTCAGGTTTTTGCTTAGTATATGACCAGATCGAAGAAGACTGAATTACAACCTTGTGATTCTGAGATTGAGAGAACTTGTCGAAGAAATCGGAGAGTTCGAAAGTAGTCTACTTCAATCAATTCAATGGCAAATCCGGAAGGAGAAGCAGCATATACCAAAACACTCCATGATTATGCAACACCAACAGTCATGGAGACAACTTCTGGAATCAGAAAACCACCAGTAGCAGCCAAAAATTTTGAAATCAAGCCTGCAATTATCCAGATGGTGCAAACCAATCAGTTTGGTGGTTTATCAACAGAAGATCCCAACACACATATAGCCAGCTTCCTAGAAATATGCGACACATTCAAGCATAATGGT
The DNA here is from genome assembly GCA_037074505.1 of Albizia julibrissin. NCBI lineage: Eukaryota > Viridiplantae > Streptophyta > Magnoliopsida > Fabales > Fabaceae > Albizia > Albizia julibrissin. The sequence goes on from CM073479.1 coordinate 41,284,713, forward strand.
GTTACTGATGATGCCATTAGACTTAGACTTTTCCCTTTCTCACTCAGGGATAAGGCTAAGAGCTGGTTACATTCTCTACCAGTGGAAAGCATAACTACATGGGATGCCTTGGCACAGAAATTTTTGGCGAAATACTTTCCATCAGGAAAAACTGCAAAATTGAGGAATGAAATTACCTCATTTTCCCAGCATGAACTAGAAAGCCTTTATGAAGCCTGGGAAAGATACAAGGAGTTGCTAAGGAGATGTCCTCATCATGGGTTACCAGATTGGTGGATACTGCAAACATTCTACAATGGGATGACGCATACCACCAGAATTCTTGTAGATGCTGCAGCTGGAGGATCTTTAATGGGAAAAAATCTAGATGATACCTACAATTTACTTGAGGAGATGGCAGCAAATGCATATCAATGGCCTTCTGAACGTCATAACTCAAAGAAGGTACTTGGAGTGCACGAGCTGGATATCCTTACAACTTTATCTTCTCAAGTTACATCTATATCCAAGCAAGTGAGCTCATTGACTAGTCAAGCAAATGCAATCAGTACTCCTCATGAAACCTGTGACCGATATGGAGGACCTCATATGAGTACACAAAGTCAAGATGGACAGTCATTCATATCTTCTCGGTCGGAGCAAGCTCATTATATCGGAAATCAAAGAAATGACCCATTCTCAAACACTTATAATCCAGGTTGGCGGAATCATCCAAACTTTGGCTGGAGGAATAATTAAAATGTGTTCAAACCATAAGGGAACTACCAGCAACAAGCTCTTCAACCACCAAATCCACCACAGCAAAAAGTGAATGTGGAAGATGCACTGGCTCAACTAACCATGAATACATCTCAGTTCATGGCTAGGACTGATGCAACACTTAAAAGCCAGGAAGCCTCGATAAAGAACTTGGAGATCCAAATGGGCCAAATTGTAAATATGCTGAATTCCAGACAACCAGGTACTCTTCCAAGTGACACTAAAAAAACCCAAGAGAGCATGTGAAGGCTATTGCATTAAGGAGTGGGAAAGATTTGAAAGATCCAGTAATTCTACATAAGAATGATAGAGAAAAGAAAGAAAGTGAACAAGAAAAGAAGGAGGAAGCACAAAAACCTCAAGAAGATGATGTGGTACCAGGAAGAATAAGCTTTCCAGATAACCCTCCTCCATATGTACCACTAGTTCCATACCCTCAGAGACTTGTGAAGGCAAAGCTAGACAAGCAGTTTAAAAAGTTTCTAGAGGTTTTCAAAAAGTTACATATCAACATCCCTTTTGCAGACGCTCTTGCCCAAATGCCCAGTTATGTAAAATTCATGAAGGACATTCTCTCAAAATAAGCGTAAGCTGGAGGAATTTGAGACAGTTACACTTACTGAGGAGTGCAGTGCCATTCTGCAAAAGAAACTACCACCAAAGCTGAAAGATCCAGGAAGCTTTTGCATACCTTGCACCATAGGTCAATGTAACTTTGAAAGAGCACTTTGTGACCTGGGAGCAAGTGTAAATATCATGCCCTTATCTGTCTACAGAAAACTTGGTCTTGGAGAGGTGAAGCCTACCACAGTTTCACTACTTCTTGCTGATCGATCAATTAAACATCCAAGGGGTGTCTTAGAAGATGTTCTGGTGAAGGTGGACAAACTCATATTTCCAGCTGATTTCATCATACTTGACATGGAAGAAGATCAAGAAATTCCTATCATTCTTGGGAGGCCATTCCTAGCAACTGGGAGAACTTTAATAGATGTGCAACAGGGAAAGTTGACTTTACGAGCTCAAGATGACCAAGTATCTTTTAACATTTTTAAGGCTTGGTCATGTCCAAATGAAGGTGACACCTATTACAGAGTAGATACATTGACCAGCTGCACAAAAGACGTGGTGAATAAAAGCTGTATGAATCAACCACTCGTAATGGGAATAGTAGATGTTTCAAAATCAACTAATCAAGAAGTGCACAAAGAATATTGGCCAATAAAAGCCTTAAATTCTGACTTAAAGGCAGCTGGTAAGAAGAGACTTCTCCAACTTAATGAGCTTGAAATATCCAGACAACAAGCTCATAAGATTGCAAAGTTATACAAGGAGAAGACAAAAATGTGGCAGGATAAAAGAATTTTGAGGAGAGAGTTCACGCCGGGACAAAAAGTTCTGATATGCAACTCAAGGTTAAAGCTATTTCTGGGAAAGTTAAGATCAAGGTGGTCAGGACCTTTTACTGTGGTTCAAACATGGCCATATGGAGCAGTGGAGATTCAAGATGGTAATCGAAAATTCAAAGTGAACGAGCAAAGGCTGAAAGAATATAATGACGGTGCACTCAACACTTTGAAAACTGTCATCACTTTGGAGGAAACAACAGGTAAGTCCTAATTTTTTTTAAAAAAATAAAAATAAAAAATAAAAAAATAAAATAAAATAAAAAATTTTATTGGTTTGGTCTTTATCTAGCTAAAGACGTTAAAGAAGGGCGGCTATTTGGGAGGCAACACAAAACTTCTTTTCCTTAATCTTTCATTTTTCTTTCTTACTTACTGAAGCACATAAAACTGCATCTTTAAATTTTAGTCTTATCATGGAGGAAATTATTGTAAAGCTTAAGAACAGATTCCCTACTCTTCCCAAATATGTGCTTAGGAAGATCTATAGCTGTCGACTTGAAAGAATGAAGACATTCAAGCGTTTGGGCCTTCCTGAGGATGTCTGCTGGATTATTGAAGCTAAGGTACGTTTAATAGGTGAGATTCATGATTCATTTATTAAACCTATGCCAGGTATGGGAAGAAGCTCTTACTCCAAAAAGAGAAGAGCTAAAAAAATGATGGTTTGTCCTAAATGTTCAAGGTGGAATTGTGATCAACGCTGTAGGAGCAAAGGTATGATTTCTATAAATCGAGAAGATAAAATCCAATTTATAAAGGATGGACTGAGTAAGGAGTCATTGGATGATATCATTCAGACTCTTGAGACGCATCCTAGTGGCGATGTTCATCATATTCTTCTTGATTTATTAGACATATTCAACAAAGAAAAAGAGCACTACCGTCTTGGGAATCTGACGTTAAAAGACCCTGTTTGCCAGTTTATAAGAAAACTGGATGGGAAGCAAATCCTCGATTCATAGAAAGCGTTTAAGCCGTTACTGGACGTAAAACCAGAGGAAGATGTGAGCCACAATCACAACTACTGTACATAATCTTGCTTTTGTCAATCTGTCTTATCTTTTTCAGTAACTTTTGACTTTCTTTACTTACTTTACTTAATTTCTTCGCACAATGGCCCACTGGTCATTCGTGTCAGAAATTTTTTTCAAATTTCTTTTGAAAAATGTGTGATTTGCATGATTTTGTTGTCGTTGTTTTTGTAATATAAATATGTAATCTTCCATTTGTAAAAAACACAAAATGTCTGAGAGAGAAAAAAGAGAAGAGTGGTATCACTCTAAAATGCAGTTTTAAATCTATATGCATTTTTAGTTAAACTGACTTGGGAAAGGATAGAGAGTTTATACCTGCAGCCAACAAACTGGGACGTGCATTAGCTAAGAAATATCAATTTTGTCTACGGGGGAGGTATTCAAGGCCTGAGGGGAAGTATGGCTATTGCTGCAACCATGAATGGTAGTAAAGGTTTGAACGTAAGGGTGAAGGAGTTAGAAAATCACATCTTCTCCTTAGGGCAAGAGTTAGAGGTTTCAAGCCTGCCTGAACGAATGGGACGTATGTTTTACAGTGCTGATGCTTTTACCGCTCTATCTGGTGGTTTTGAAACGTTGGATGGGATCTCTAGCATTGCATATTGGGCTAAACTGAACTTTCATAAAAAACCATTAGGATTGTTAAATGTTAATGGTTTTTATGATAACCTGTTGTCTTTTCTTGATCATGCTGTGGAAACAGGATTCATACCCCAAGCGACTCGTCAATCCATCATTTCTGCACCAACTGCTGATCAACTACTAGATAAACTGCAAACCTATGAACCTTAACCAGATCTATTAGTAAAAGAAAAAGGTGGGCAATCTTCAGATAGCAGTCAGAAGCAAGAGCCAGATACCACTCTCCGGTTGTAACTTTCTTTTATCTTATGGTTTTACTCTTAGCATTTTGGTTTAATTTATTGTGTGTTTAGGTTGTTCAAAAAAAACCTTTCTTTAATCTTTAGAAGACATTGAGGACAATGTCTGATTTAGGTTGGGGAGGATTATTAAAAAAAAGCACATAGTTTCTCCATTAGATAGTTAGTTAGTAAAACCATTAGATGCATGGGGTATGCATAGATGGCAGAGTAAAGAGTTATTCTTAACTCTTGAGACGCATCTTATTAGTTGTAATTTTTTTTTCTGTTTCATCTAAAATAAAAAAAAATTGAGTGTTTTTCAATGATTTTAAGAAGTATATAAGTTTGAAGCATGGATCAATTGAGTTTAGAGATTTTATAGCATGATTGAATAACTGATTGTTGAATTTGGTGATGAATTTTGAGATTGAATGAGCTGAATTTGAAAGTCCCTAACCGTGAGCTTTTGAGCCTATATGATCAATAGTGATTATCTTTCTTGTGTGTGATATTCACCTATTAAGTTGTCACTCTAGAACTTGCTTTAAATCTAGTTGAAATTACATGTCGCATGCACATTTAAAAATGATAAAGGTATTCATTTTGTTTAGCCAGAGCCAAATAGCCAACCTTGCAATTATACCATTGATAAGCCCCTTTGAGCCTAATTGATTATTTCTTTATTCTCAACCCAATAATATGTGTTTTAATGATTTATCAAGTGCTTTCACTGAATTTGAAAGATTAACAGAGCATTTGAAATTTTTGTGAAATGGGCTTTTGACAAGTGTGGGGGTCTATATATCATCAACCACAAAAGTGCAGAAGTTGTTAAAAAAAAGAGAAAAAAAAGAGAAAAAAATGTAAATTATGGGTTGTTGGGATAAGATAGGCCAGGTTTATTCATAAGATGGCTCATTTTTCAATTGTTCTATTTACTTAGTAAAAATAGCCCTTCATATCACTTTTTACATTCATTTTACCTTAACCCCATTACAACCTTTAATAAGTCCTTTTGATTTGAATTATGCATGTGAATTAGGTAGTGGAGATTGAGATTTTTGGCAAGCTTATGGTAGTGCAATTTTTTCAGGTGAATTTGAGCGAAACACTTACCCTAAAACACTTGAGAGATTGAGAGAATGAGCCACAATTATGAATTCGGTTCATTTATTTTCAAATGAAGTTACCAGTTTATACTTTTGTTGATTCAAGAATACTATGATCTCTTTATTCTTTAATTGTGTCCTTGTTTATGACTTGACACTTCTGATTTTATTGGAAGCACTTATTAGTTACTCTTTCTTGTCCGAGGACGTCCAAGAGCTAAGTGTGGGGGAATTTGATAAGTAAAATATTTGCATACTCATTTTCCCTTATATGATGATTTTGTGGACTATATTTGAGCTGAATATAATTAATTTGGGTGTAATTAATAAATAAATAATGATTTTCTTACAGCCATGGATAGTACTGGATTAAAAAGAATTAAAGAAGGCATTTAAGGGAAAATTACTATTCACGAGGTACTATTCACTGTGCACTGTTCATGCGGGTACTGTTCACTGTGCACTGTAGCAGTTTCACTGTAGCGGACGGTGTGGTCGGTTCATTGTAGCAGTGCGGTTCCTGTAGCAGTCGGTGCACTGTAGCAAAATCACTGTAGCAAAATCCTGTAGCAGTCCGAAAATGAAGCCTATAAATAGAGCTTCTTTGCACCCTAAAATGAAGAGAGAGAGAGAGAGTTTCTATTTTAGAGAGAGAGTTTCTATTTTAGAGAGAGTTGTTATTTTTAGAATTTATTTCTTGCATTTTTTTTACTTCTTGCATGCCTCCTACATGGATGGTTTTACCTCCTATATGGAAGGCTTAGGTAGTCCTCCTTTATGAAAAGTGTTTTAAATAATTTTCTCTTTCTTATGATAGTAATTTTGTGTTGAAAAGAGAAAATTTTAAGATTTGGATTTTGGATAAAATTGAGTTTTGTCAATATAAGACTATAGAAATGTAGAGGAGCATTTATAGTTAATCTTAATCGGTTTACTTTTATTATTTAGTGGTTATAAGTTGTTATAATGAATTTTTATATATAAATAATTCTATATTAGACTTTTTAACCGATTAAATCTAGATTAAATAATTTATTTAGATTATTGGAGATATTATTGTAGTTATAATCGGTTTAGTTTTGTAGATTTTGTGTTATAAAATTATATGTCATAATTTGATATTAGAAATTAAAGTTTGATATGATTTTTAATATATGTAGAGATGTTAATATTATTTAATAATTAAGTTATACTCATATAAGTTAGAAGAGTGATTTAATTAAATTAGGATATTAATATTAACGATTTTATGATACAAAGGTGATTAGAAAATTACTATTGTTAAAGATTTTAGTAAATAAAATAATTAAGGAAATGTTAGAAAATTTTATTGAGAAATAGATCAATTATTATTATTTTTCTAAAAAGAATTAAGTGAGTTAATTATGGGGATTAATTTAGTTAGCAAGTATTATTAATTTTATTAACCAATAATTATATATTTATTGTAGAGTGAATTTGGCTTGTTGAACTTGAATTCTCTCTAGTTGTCAAGAACTCGAGGTAACCACTTTTCAATTTATGTTGTATGCTTGTTGATGTGATTATAAGCATATGTTTGTATTTTTAATTACTATAAATATGTTATAGTATTTTATATATGAAATGTACAATCATAGTATGAATTATGTTTTTAGTAAATTTTAGTTAAGTAGGCCTGAATGTTTTGGAATGGTTGATGATGTATAGTATTGATTATGATACATATAAATAAATTATTGATGATGGTGATGTTGAAATATTGAATGTGGTGAGGTGTGATTGGAGGAGGTTTGGTTCTTTTATACCACGTGGTATAGCCCCACTGAGCGCACAGTGGATGGCTTTGGCATTGTCAGGGCCCTTGGTACCACTCTTTTCCTTTGGCCGGGATAAGGGTCAGTTCAAGGGACAGGTGACACCTTTCCATGTTCAACGGAAAGCGAACCCATAGTCTGATATGAGCTCTGTAACCTTTGGCCGGGGTACACCTCATTATCAGTGAGCTTGGTGCAGTTTTGTTAAAGAAACTAAACATGTTATGTGATGTAGCTCATGGGTTCTGTCAGCGGTTAAGGAGGTTATAAGGATGGTTGAGGGAGTACATATTAATTTATTTTTTTTAAAATAATAATGTTTATTTGAAAGATTATATCATATATTATTTATATTGCCCCGCTTAACTATCTTGTAATCATTCACTGCATGCCTGTTAAAATGGAAGTGGTTACTGGGCATATATGACTCATCCGGTCAATTTATTTTTTTTTAGGCAGAAGTCCAAACTGGTGCCAAGGGGGAAGTGAACGAGGCTTGATTTTCTATCAAATTGTATGACTCGTTTAGTTTTATGAGTATAATGTATATTGCCAAACTTAAGGGCCTTTTTGGGCAATCATGACATATATTTAATAATTCGCTGCATATTGGAATATGTACTGTGGACGGAGCACTTGTTATATTGTTTACGTGATATTTGGACGGAGCATTTGATATGATATTTCTATTATATTATTTCATTTCTTGATGAAATGATGGATTTTGAGGTAATTTAAGGAGGATGTTACATTATGAGAAGAACCAGTAAGTGTGGATAACACATGCATGGTAGGCAAATTGAGTCAAAATAAAACAATAGGGAATTATGACTCGAGAGGGATTAGATATGCCATGAGTTAAGTGTATGGACAGACCTAGGGCATTATAAGGAAACAATTTACAGGTTCACAAAGGGTGTCATTAGATGCTGATCCGACATTAGGGATTTCTTGTATCACAAGCACCAAAGTTTTTGAAGATGTTGTGCTCACATGGTCACGACAGACACCAAGTATGAAATAAGAAGTGGTCATAGTCACACGATGGAAGGCCTATCAAGTGTGAGTGAGAGATGTTGGGCTTTGGGTCCAAGTCCGCCCTTGATGGGCATAACTATTTGATTAGGATACAAGTAGTCTAATCAAATAAGAAATAAATCAGCATTATTTATGGATTAGGAAATAAGTTAGTATTAATTATGAGATATTTAATTAAGAAATAAGCCATCATAATTCAAGAAATTAATTGAGAATTAATTCTCCTGATTACTAACTTAGAAGGCAAGAAAGGGTGCACATTATTTCCTAATTAATGGCTACTCTAAACTACTATAAATAGGAGGTGTCAGCTCATTCAGTTATAATCCATCACTGCCATTGAACCTTTTGGCAATCTCTCTTCTCTCCTATCATTTTGCTTGTTCCGGTGCACTGATGTGCCAACCCCAATTAGGCTCTAGTAGTATAATACTTGCGTGAGCTCTTTACTACTCGGATTCAACCTGACCTAGTACGCATTTCTTCCATCTATCTATTAATATTTTTCCTTCAATCTCGTAAGAACGATATCTTATATTAATGATCGGGTAGTATTACTTACATTTTACATGAACAAGCCTTATTTCTTTCACTCTTACCATAAATGTGATTTTAGTTTAATTAGGTGATTTTGAAAAGTTTGTCTTAAATAATGTTAACTAATATATTGAATTTAAAAAAATAATTAATAAAGCGTTGAAAAAGGACGATAGTATTAATTACCCATGATGCATATTTTTATGGTGGAGCGATGACAACAAACGAGAATATACTTGTCAATAATTAATTATTCTCCCAATCCTCATTATAAAAATTATTTAACAACTTTAAATATATTTAAAAAATGTAGTTATTAGTTAGAGGCTTAAATGACACCACATACCTCTTTAATATATTGACAACAGAAAAAATTCAGTTAATACTTTTAAAATCTTACAATTTTAATACCAAGAGGTGGTTATTTATTTTAATTAGTTTGGGCTTATCTAAACAAATACTAATATTTTTTAGTGAAAAAAATAATGTTATAGATAAAAGAAGATTTTACATTAGATTAGTATAAAATTTATAAATAATATAACTTCCCATCAATTTTTTTTAGTGGAACTTCCCATCAATTTTATATCATATAGATATATAGATAGTTGCTTTGCTTCATTAAACTAAATTAGAACATATGGGATATTTCGTTAATTCACTGGTTTAATGAATTAACTGACACTTAGTGTATGTTTGGATTAGCTTTTGAAGAGTAACTTTTACGATTTATAAGATAAATATGTAAGATAAGTTTGTCTCGGGTTGTGGAAAATGGCTTTTAAAACCATGGTTTTATTATTTCCCAAACATTAGACCCATAAGCATACTATAAAGTTGTTTCATCTTAATATAGTACTCCTCATGTATTAAGATATATTTGGGAACACTACTACAAAAAGAGGGATCAGTGTCACACATTTTGTGATACTTTTAAAAAGAAGTGTCAAAGCTTGTAATTAATTTTTTTAAAATTATTGGAATGTTGTGACGCTTCCTCAAGGAGGGGTCACAGCATGTGGGTGGTCTTATGTAGCGCTTCCTTATAGAAGTGGCACATAAGACAAGTGGAAGCAGTTGTCGCGCTTCCTCAAGGAAGGCCACAGCTACATGTGGTAATTGACCAAGCGCTACCCAATGCACACGTGTTCTATTTTGTGTGGCAAGCGCCATACAAAATCTTCTAGTGGATGAGAGAATCCACTACACCAATCAAGAGGCATGATGTAACGGCACGGCATCTCCCGTCTCCTACTCGGGGTCCCTAGGGTCCCTAGCGGTGCCATACTGAGTCACCCCACCTCACTGAGGTCTTTTCCCAACCAGGAACTTTCCCCTCCCCACGAGGATTTAATACGCCTCCCCAGGTTGAGCCTTCGAGCCCTGGGGAGGCGTATTAAATCCTCATGGGGAGGGGACAGTTCCTGGTTGGGAAAAGACCTCAGTGAGGTGGGGTGACTCAGTCCGGCACTGCTAGGGACCCCGAGTGGAAGACGGGAGATGTCGTGCCGTTACATAAAAAGGATACCAAATTGTAAGATCCTCACCTTACTTCCATAATATTAACTATTCTCTCTCAAAGACTAATCACAATAGATATAAAATTTCACAAACTATTAAAAATTATAATATCCAATCCATGATACAATAATCCAAAGTATGCAGAAAAATCAGAGTTTACAGGATGTAGGCCCTATGAGTAGCAATATACATCAATTCAACACATAATAAACCACAAGAGGCCATAGAGATATATCTATGCCTCAGGAGCTCCTCCCGACATTCCAGCACGGAAACTATCACCTGAAAATGTTAAATCGACGGGGTGAGACAAAAGCCTCAGTAACCAGCTTTCCAACTCATTACACATGCTGACATGTATTCATAAGGTTCCAAGTGGAACAGTTTCTATAATAAAATATTAAAAATCTAATATCATTGTTTTGTACACAAATTTCATATCAGAAATTATAATATTATATCTCAAAATCTCATATCACAATTCCTAAGTGCCTCCCATCAATCCAACCGAACCGTCTTATGTCTGCCGACTAGACCAATGGGCTAAGTTACTATCCATGTTACTGACCACTCAAAGTGCTCTCCGGTCACATGATGAGGATTGGTCAAAATCCACAGAGCATGTTTCAAGACCATGGGTCTTTCCCCTCATTAAACTAGTGGGGTGTCGCGGTCCCTCATTAAACTGGTGGGATGGTCCCTCATTGAACAGGCGAGACAATAGAAAGCCAACCATCATGCACCAATGAAGGCTATACCACGTGGTAAAAATAACTTTCTCCATCTCAACCCAAACCAAACAACCCAATATGTATCAATAAATAGCTCAATAGAAATTTTCTCAAGATTTCCATACTCATATGAGGATATTCAAAATATACAAATACATCTTACAATTTAAATCACAAGGTTCCACAAAGCAAGTTTATAACAAATTACTCATCAATATTACTCATTGAAATAATCTATAAATATTCATATATGATTTTTAATCTCATAATCATTTTACAAAATACTCACAAACACACACCAACAACATAATAAGTGGAAAGTGGTTACCTCTCACCAAAGCTAATTATTATCACATTGTTCCAAATCCAAGAGCTCAAACACACGCCAAAATCAATCTATCACAATCAATTTACTACCTGTTAATAATTTTTTAAAAGTCAAAATTATAACTACAAAATTCTATTAATAATATACTATAAAAACTGAAAATAAAAATTTAGGGTTTAAATTATAAAATGATAATTCAGTCCTTCGAATTTCATAAATGACAGTTTAGTCCTTCAAATTTCATAAATGGCAATTTAGTCCTCCGAATTTCATAAATGATAGTTTAGTCCTACAAATTTTATAAATAACAGTTTAGTCCTATGAATTTCATAAATGACAGTTTAGACTTACAAATTTCAGAAGTAACAATTTAGTCCTTCAGATTTTAAAACTACTAAAATTTTAATAATATCTCCATTAACCCAAATAAATTATTTAATCTAAATTTAATCGGTTTAAAAGTCCAAAATAACATTATTTATAAATTGATTATATAGAAAATTCATTATAAAATATTATATCAACTAAATAACAAAAATAAACCGATTAAAATTAACTATTAGTTATCATCTATATTCTTATAGTCATATACTGACAAAACTCAAACTTGCCCAAAATTCTAATCCTAAAATATTCTCTAATTAGTACAAAATTAATATCATAAGAAAGAGAAAATTATTTAGAAAATATTTCATAAAAGAAGTTTTATAATTAGAAGAGATTTTGAGTACCTTTTTGATCCCTGAAGAAATAAAAATACTCCTATCAAAGTTTTGACCGTCACCTTTCTGCACACACTTCACGCAGATTTGTTGCGTGAAGTGTGTTGAGGTGAGAAGGTATTTATAATACCTCCTCATGCCTTATTTAATATTTTATTATTATTTTATTTTATTTTTTTTAAACGTGTGGCACCTTACGGTGCCATACTCATTTGTCAAACATGGCGCCCCCACGTTTTTTTATTATATATAATTTTTTAATAATATATAATATTATATAATATTAATATTATATTATAAAATAAAAATTTTTTTAGTCCTAAAAAATTACCTACTAAAAATGATAATTTTCTCTAAATTATAATTATATCCCAAAAATAAAAAATGAGGATGTTACACATGCAAACAACCCACTTCCCTCCTCCCCTTTATATCCGTACCACTTCCCTCCTCTGTCGATTTCATTACTTTTGCCAACTACCATAATCTTGTTCCTTTTTCTTCCTCCTACCCGTCCCCTTCATTGGCCCCTTTTGTTTTCTTTTACCCCACAAGCTTTCCTTTTCCTTCATCCGTTTGTTCCCTTTTCTTCATACTCTCCTACTGTTTTGGTCCCCACTCCATATCCAGCTCACAGTTCTTCTTCCTCTCCTCCTTTGTGGGTCCCCACTCCAGTGTCCAAGTCACATTTGGTCCCCACTGCAAATCTGTAAGTATGTAATACATGCCCTTTTTCTTTTTCTTTTTCTTTTTTAAAATTTTTATACAGAACCTATACTTTATCTTTCTATCATTGGATACTCCTAAGTTATTATGTTATCTGTACACACATACACATGTATACATGCCCTTTATTTTTATTTTTTTTTATTTTGTGTAAGTTTTATACTCCTTTCTTGTAGTACTATCTGTATACACACATGCACATGGAGTTGATGATAATGGATTTGTCCTTTTTTATTCATATTTTTTTCACTTATAATTTATATCATTATTGTCATCTTATACCACTACTTCCTTGAATTGTACGCTAAATCTCTTGATCTATAGCTTACTACTTTGAGCCATTCACGAGCTTCGCAAACTAATAATAGGCCGGAATGCCCTAACATGACTTTAAATAAAATACTCCCTCCATTTCTTATGTTGTTTTTTTTAAAAAAAAATTCTTTTTCTTAGAAATTTAAAACAATATACCAATTGTTATTTTTTAATTATACATTTATTTTTTATTTGGTACACAATTATCAATCAAAGAAAACAAACTCTATGCACCTAATAAGAATTGGTCAGGAAAGTAAGAAAAAAAATTAACACATTGATTCCAATTCTTAATCTATACACAAGAACATCAAAACCATAGATAAAAGGATAAATAAATAGAGTTATTAGAGATCCTAACCATAATTAGTAACTATCTTGGTCTTATTATAATTAACTATGAATATTTGTATTTAGCTTGTGCTTTAAAAATTAAAATTTAGTATCGAGACCTAAGTAACTTGTTTATTTAAAAAAAATGTGTTTAGTATCTAAGACCTAAATAGTTAAATTAATTATGTTGGTTTGCTCAGAGTTATTGTTTTTCATCTTAGACACTAGAGACAATCACGTACTAAATTAACATGTGACTTGTCTTAATTATTTAATAATATATCAATTTAACATATAGAATGATATCAAAATTAAAATATACTTAAAAGCTTCATATCAAAATTCAATCTCCCTAAGCGATATCCCAAATTTCTATTTTTTTCTGTTCAAACTATCTAATATAAATTATTAAAGAAGATATTTTAGGAAAATTAGCATTATCTTTTTTTTTTACAAATTATTAAATTAATTAATTTTTTAATATCTAGACATTAGGTATTTAGTGGTTATATTTAGTATAGGAATATAATAGAGTTTTTTTAAAACAAAAAATCTGATGATAAGTTGCATAAGTAAAATAATTATGTATTTTTATCACTTGTATTTTATTTAATTTGTTGGCTTGTAATGCTTTCCAGTTTACCTATGATATGTGTTAACTAGCAAATATGATTTCTTTCATTATGAGCTATAAAAAATTATTATAATGTTGCGTGATTAATCAATAGATTATTTTTCAATTAAAAGAGAGGGTTTAATTAAGACCTGGAAAGCTCCAATTTTTAAGATGTTATGCTGCCAATCTTATTTTAAAATAAATAAGAGAAGATAAAAGTAATTAGTAAATACAATATTCTAGCAACTAACCACTTTTTAAAAATAGGTTGAAAGTATAGATGGATCGAATATGGATGTCATCTGATCGGTGTTCAAGGGAATATATAGATGGGGAATAAGAGTTTATTAGATTTACAATCAAGCATACAAAAGATCCTAACAAAATATTGTGTCCGTACTTATCTTGTTGTTATAGAAAGTGAATTAGTCCACTTGATTTGCTATATCATTTAGTGTGTCATGGAATTGATCAAACATATATACAATGGACAAGGCATGGTGAGACAAACAATTCATATAGTGATCGAGTCCATACCACGAGTGGTGCTTCAAATGAATTTGACCAAAGCATGTGCAATGAAGATGATAGTCTTGAGGAAATGCTAAATGCGGTCGAAGAGGTTCTTCATAACTATCCTAAAGAATTTGAGAAGTTGAAAGGTGATACTTTAGGAAGAACGCGTCAATGTGTATGATGTGTATAGGGAAGAAAGTTTCACTTTAAAAGCCATGTTTGGCACAATTAATGATTTCCCCGCTTACGGTAATTTGTTTGGATACAGCGTCAAAGGATATTGTGTGTACCTTATATGTAAAGATGACACTTATTCAATGTGACTAGAACATTATAAGAAAAATGTTTACATGGAACATCGAAGATTCTTACCATCACAGCATCATTGGAGGAAGTCCAAAAAGGCTTTCAATGGTGTCTCAGAAGAAGATAACCCACAGAAGATATTGACCGGCGCTCAGGCTTTTGCAAAGGTAAAGGACTTGTATAACAATTTTGGCAAGCCTTTTGCAAAACAAATCGAGTCAAGTGGTTGGAAGAAAAAGTATATTTTCCTTGAAATATTGGAAATCATTATATGTGATACATTTTCTTGATGTGATACACATATGTGATAGTTTAATTGGCACGTTGCTCAATATCCAAAAAAAGTAAGGATAGTGTCAATGCGAGATTGGATTTGGTGAACTTAGAAATAAGAGAAGAGTTGGTACCAGTTAAGTAAGGGCATCATACTTATCTACCTCTAGCGGCTTACACTCTCTCGAGAAAAGAGAAAAAATTGTTTTGTGAGTTTCTGCAAGGAATTAAAGTTCCTGATGGCTACTCTTCAAATATAAAGAATCTTGTATCAGTGAAAGAGTTGAAGTTAAAGAACCTTAAATCTCATTATTGTCATGTGCTCATGCAGAATTTTCTATCGGTTGGTATACGATCATGATATGTTGCAGTTCTTCAATAGGTAAGCGTACGCATGTCTGTGTAAATATTTGTGTGTGTGATTAAATAACCAAAAGTAATCAATTTCTCTTTGTTTTGTTAGCGCATTGACTGCATATCGGGCCTCTACCTCGTTAAGCTATTCTAAAGCTACTGACCATATCAATAGCTATGTTTGAAAGAAGGTACAAGTACTAATATATGAATTTACTCAAATTTTATTATTAAACAACTTTTATTCAAAAATTGAGTTAACTATTTCATTATATTGTTGCACTGTTCTTTTTAGCTCAATAATAATGATTGCAAGTATTATATCATGAAATTCATTAAGGATGTAATTACTCATGATCATCCTTTTATTCCTCAAAAAGTAAGTCATTTAGTTGCAACTCATATTGTGTTTTAAATTTAATTAATTAGTTACTGATAATTAAGTTTTAGTTATTTTAATTTGTTTTATGTATGATTGTACATATATGTAGTATTAAGAAGATCAACATAGTGATGTTTTGATTGACCATTAAGTCAATGAAGTGATCGAGAAATGGTGTGAAGATGTGCTTAGGCAAACCTCTAGCTAGCTAGCTACTATTTAACTAGCCTAGGTGTTGTTTCTTACCAATTGTTGTATTGTTTATTTAAGTTGAATTTTTTGTATTTCATTCAGTGAAAAAAAAGGGGACTGGACCAGCCGGTCAGACTAGAAAATCGATGAACCGGTCGGTGGTCCGGTCCGGTTGGGGTGTTAAACCGGTGAACCAAACCGGTGGTCAGACTGGTACCCCTTTTTTTTAAATAATTTTTTTGTTCCTCTAGCTAATATCTCGTGCTATTTTTTAGGGAAAAATAAAAGTTTGAAGACCAAGATAAAAAGAAAAATAAGTAAAGAGAGATCAAATCTCAAAAAAAGAAGATTTTGAGGGATATAATAATTAATTAATTAATTATAGGAAATGAGATATTATTGTATAAGTACAGGAACCATAACTAATACTAATAAATTTTAAGCATTTTTTTCTAAAGATCTTCATTTTTATCTATAGAAGTTTAAAAATATATTAATATATATATTGCCACTAATAAATTGTAATATTTTAATATGATCGGTCCGACCCCGGTTGACCCATTAACCCTTAAATCTATGCCGTGACCGGTTCATTGCCCGATCCGATTTTTTGTTCCTTAATTTCATTAACAATTATTGTAAATATATTTAGTATTGATTTTGTTAATTAGTTATTTGTTTGTATCATTTTGGAGTTATTTCATTGTTATTTGCTTTTCTTCATTTTGATGTGGATAATATAAAAATTTGTATCTAACGCAGTCCATTATTATAATTATAGGGTTATGAATTAAAAATAAGGAAATATAATTTTAAAAAAACGGAAATACTTCCTGTGGCGCTTCTTTGAAAAAGGGCCACAAGAAGCAAATTGAAAAAAAAAATCATCGCTTCATAAGGAAGCGCTACAGGAAGTAATGCTTTTTAAAATGTGTTTGTGTGTGCACGCCCGCACGCGTGTGCGCGTGTAGTAGCACTTGAAAGCGTCACAACTTCTTTTAGTAGCGTGTGAATATGTGGCACTTCTTCCTAAGCACCACAGCTAATTGAAAAATAAGCGTCACAACTGTCCTTTTTTGTAGTAGTGGAAGTTGATATTTGTCAATACTTTCCTAATTTACCTTTATTGATACTCCATCAACAATAATCAAGGAGGATAGGGAAATAGGGAATTAAAGAAGATGACTAGGGTGTTTTAGAGACTATATGTCATATTAACTAACCCAACCAACTTTTTTGATTTAATCAAATTAGATAAATATATCTTATATTAATAAGGCTCGAATGGAGTACTTGTTAGATATTTTATTAAAATGATAATATTTTACCTTTTTGTTTATATATATATATATATATATATATATATATATATATATATATATATTGATCATATAAAGGATATACTAGTTGATTATTTTGATCAAATGAATATTCTTGATATTTTGAAATTATTCTAGATATTAGCGATTACTTTAATATAATTTAGATAAAATATCTCTAGATTATATCCCACAAAGTGATTTGGATAAAGATTTGGTTTATGGTCATCTCTCTCGCCAGTAAAATTGTTACAAGCCTTTATGGGAGGCTATAAATAGCGTAGGTCAGGTCTTAGAGTGGTAATGTGGAAAACCCACTTACTTGCTCCTTAGGGGTTCCCTGACGGGTAACGGCTATTCCCAGACTATCATTGTGCCTCATTTTCCTGTTAGAAGAAGCCCTAACCTATTCTATTCTATTTTAATTCTAAATTTTTCTTATTTTCTACAATTTTTAGGTTGTGAGATACAACACGCAGAATCGTTATAACTAGAGGTATTTCATCAAGTCTTTTACGGTTGCTCTCTATTATGGAATTTATATAATATATTTGGGATTTTTATTGTTAAATTATTCCAACAATATTTTCTTATTTTAGTTGTCTACACCAAGGAACAAAAAACCAAATTGGGCAATGAACCAGTCACGGCACAGGTTCAAGGGTCAATACTTCAATTGGGGTCGGACCGGTTATAGTAAAATATTACAATTTATTACTAAAAATATATATATTAATATATTTTTAAACTTCTATAGATAAAAAAGAAGATCTTTAGAAAAAAAATGCTTAAAATTTATTAGTATTAGTTATGATGCATGTACTTATGTATTGATATCTCCTTTCCTATAATTAATTAATTATTATATCCCTAAAATCTTCTTTTTTTTAGATTTGTTCTTTCTTTACTTACTTTTCTCTTCATCTTGATCTTCAAACTTTCATTTTTTCCTAAAAAAATAGCCCAAAATAGTAGTTAGAGGAATAAAAAATATATATTTAAAAAAAAGGACCAGTTTGGCCACTGGTTCACCGGTTTAATATCTCAATCGAACCGGACCACCAGCCGGTTCACCAATTTTTCGGTCCAACCGGTCGATCCGATCCGATTTTTTATACTTGGGTCTGGCTTATTTTTGGACTATGGGGAAAAAAAAGTATCAAAAAGATGTGCTTGATGTTTTTTTTACCACCGACAAAATTGACACTTCCCTTAATCGATAAATTCGAGAACATAAAGCTGTTGCGATATCTGAAATAGGCCACACAAAAAAGTTGTGTTGTTGAAGATTGGTTGATTCTTCACGGTACTATTCGAGCATAAGACTGCTCAATCTTTCATGGTGGGGGACAATAAAAAAAAAAGATATTCATGATAAATCGTTATTTTTAGAGTGCGTTGCCGTTCCATAATTTGTGGTTAGGAATTCGTATTATTTTTAAATTGTGGCTTAGGTTTTTTATACTATATATATTTATGACGCATATTGGAAGTCTTATCCTTAATTACAGTATATCCTTACCCCACTTTTTTCCATATTCTTCTCTCAATGAAGAAGCTTTTTCCAGCTATATGTATGCCCACTTTTTAACTTTTCACACCCCTCTATACACACACATACACGCACAATTGCGCGCACACAATCCACAACAAGGCATATAGCCCTAATACGTAGGAAAAAAATCCATTGACATTGTAAATTAAAAATCAAATAATATCAAACATTTGTGGTTCTTTATCTGATTCAACCTGAGTCAGTGAGGTTAATGTAACTACCGGATAACAGATATTTTGATTAAAAAAGTCGAATAATAATATCACATGATGTAGACAAAAACACAGGAAACCATGCATAACTCTTGCAAATTACTACTTCATTAACATTATTGAAAAAAAATTCAAGTATAATGTTTTGCGCGCATAATCACTATATCTTAAATTATCAATCAATGTTGGATTAGAATAAATATTATCCCAAAATTTTCTCCTTTAAAATAAATTATAAAATTTATAAAAAAACAGTATTATTTATATATAAGACATGATAGGATTCTTGCTTAAATTTCATGCAAAACAGAAACCCAATGCAACATATGTAATTATATCCATAATTCTAAGCATGTAGCTTTGTTCAAACTAATTAAAAAGTGACCTTTTACAAAAGAGAATGACAACTATAAAACTTGTAAGAAAATTTTACATTAATTAATGGTGAACATGTTCTTATTTTACATTAATTCCTTACGGGCTGCTTGCTAACCATATGCTTATCCCTATTTAAAATTCTAAAATTGTTGAACATCTTTGTGTTTGTGATAAGAATCCTGACACGCATATACACAAACACACACACAAAGAGCCGATCCAGTTGTTAGAATAGTATGAAAACTCAAACGAGACTAGCTGTGTTGACTGGTCATTACGTGTCCGGTCTAGGTGAGTCAAGAAACTGGGAGAAAGTGACCGGACCTAACTCAGGGCAAACAGACCTAACCTGGGGTAAACTGACTGGGTTGGCCCGGGGTGGTTCTTTTATTAAAAATTGCTCAAAAAATGCATGAAATTCAAGAAGAAAGATATTTACTAAGCAAACAGAAAAATAAGAGGAAAAAGAGAAGGAAAATAGAAAATAAAATAAAATAAATATATTGATAATAAATAAAAGCATTCCTTTTTTTCAGTCAGTCCTTTTTATAAGATTCAAATTTTTAAATTGGTTTAATCCTTTATATATGTATATATTACTATAACATATACTATATGTACGTTGTTAATAGGTATTTGAGAAGGAAAATAGAAAATAAAATAAAATAAATATATTGATAATAAATAAAAGCATTCCTTTTTTTCAGTCAGTCCTTTTTATAAGATTCAAATTTTTAAATTGGTTTAATCCTTTATATATGTATATATTACTATAACATATACTATATGTACGTTGTTAATAGGTATTTTTATACATTTGATTTTAAATATATCTTTTAATTATCATCAGTTTAGCTTCTATTTGACTCACTCAACCTTGAGCCACTTTTTAGGCCAGTTCGTTGAGCATTCCGGTTTTTAATTTTTTGTTGTTGTTAGCATAGTGAGGATATAACAGGAACAGGGGGAGGAGAGATGATCATATCTATGGACAGAGATAAGTCCAAAGACAAGGAATAGCCCCACCACGTCTCAAATCTGAATTCTTTGATGAGAGAGTGACTAGCTCGCATCTAAATATAATAATACTGATATTCTCTCTCTCACTTTATTTAAAGTCACTGCCCGCGATTTATTCCAATCACCCACTCCCTTACATTATGTTCTCTCACCCTCTTTTTCTCTCTCTTCTTATATACACATGAAAATGAAACAGCCTTAATCTTTAGGCTGAGGATCTCAAGTCTTAACCTATACATATAACTACCCAGAGGCCATATTGTAATCTGTATTTAGAGATTCTACAGATGATGGAGAAGGTTCCAGCTCCTTCGCCTAGAGGAGATAGGAAAGTGATAGAGAGGAACCGAAGAAGCCAAATGAGGGCTCTTTACTCCAACCTCAACTCACTTGTCCCTCATCAATCCTCAAGGGTACCTCATTTTCTTTCATTTAATCACACGTTTCATGTTGTTGTTGTTGTTGTTGTCTTGAATTGATGTGGCCTGGTTGGTTTAGGAAGTGATTTCTGTGCCGGATCAGCTGGCCGAAGCTGCTAATTACATAAAGAAGCTTCAGATAAGGTTGGAGAAGATGAAAGAGAAGAAACTCGACCTTATGGGAACCGAAAGTAGTACTAAGAGAAATAATTCTAATTATGGGGGTTTAATCAACAATAATAGAGGAATCATCATGAACGGGTCAAAATCGCCTAGAATTGAGATTCACCACATGGGTTCAGCATTAAGCGTTTCAGTGATTACTGGCTTGGATTGCCACTTCATTTTCAACGAGTTCATTCGCATTCTTTACCAAGAACAAGCTGACATTGTTAACGCCAGTTACACAGTCCTTCAAGATTCTGTTTTTCACTCCATTCACTGTCAGGTAATAATTAGCAATTAATTAAACTAACCATTCTATTTGTTCTTCTGTTGTATGTGTCCATTAAAATATATATACCTCTTCTTTAGATCTTACCTTAAACCCATAAAATTAGTAAGTAGATGAGTTAGTATTATGTGTTACGAACTTACGATTTCTCTCTAATATTGAAGAGGATTTAGGGCTATATATATGTAATATTATGCATATATAAAACTACTGATGGATCTGGTTTTGTATTGTAAATGTTGATCAGATAGGAGAATGTGGTAACAGAGCTGAGAGGATATCGGAGAGATTAAAGAGGTTTGTGTCTGGTTCTGATCTTGCTTTTCGAAGACAATGATGGAACTGCCTGTGGATTTTGCTGGTCAGAATACGTGAATAGAAAATTGTGCTTAATTTAGTTTATTTGTAATTTGTAATATATAAATTCATATTATATGAACTATAAACTCATTTGATCTCACTTTTTATGCTTCCATTGTCAATTCTGTCGTCAACTGATCTGTGCTTCAGCGTGGGGATATGTTATATATTATTGGTTTTTTTGGTGTTCAGATCCTGAAGCTAGTTGTTATAATTTCCGTGCTTTTTGTACATAGGAGAGTTGAAAATTCTGATAGAATGGTTCTTAAATTTAATCAATTTAAAATGTTAATTAACTAACTAAACTTGTTTCAAATATCATTAAACAGAGGTTCCTGTCTGTTTGGGGAACACAGTAAGAGAAAAGTAAAGTTAAATAATAATATAATATAACATATAGGAGGAATGAAAAATAATTTACAAACACGATACGGGGATTTATTTACGCATTTTTTATTATATTGCTTCATGTCTTTCTTCATTTGATAAACATAAAACAATGAAGTAATAGTAGTTATATTGATTGCTTCAACTGTAAAACATGATTCGTCATATATATTAAACTTGAGGGATATGTATGTATAGACACACATGAAATGAGCTTGATGGATAATTTTGTTAATAATCCTACTGATATAGCGATCGGTTTCTTAGGGATTTTTTTTCTCTCAATAATTCTGCTATTGTTTTCTTCATCAGTTTTTTTGGTGGCTTGATATTTCAAAACAACTAAATGTAAGTCTGAAGTTTGAACAAAATAGAATAAATTCGGCATCATATAAACTAATGTAGATTTGTTGTGACATGTCAATTAAAATGATGATTGGAGTCTTCAAAAGTAAATTTTTAATCATGATTTATGATATACGTAAGTGCGTAAGAGGAGTTTAATTTCGACTTACGTAAATAAATACTTTTAAGGATCTCAAACAAGCACCATCAGGAACACTAACAACCCTTACATTAGAAATTATTTTGTTCACTTTCTCTTTTAGAAAAAAAATGATTGATGGTAGAACTTAATAAAGTTAATGAAGGGAAATATTGAAAAATATCATGCAGTAGTGATTTTTGTAAAACACAATAGAACATAAATTATTTTTAAATACTTTCCTTAATCTATATGAAGTAGTTAAGGGTGATCAAAAGGAGTAGGTTGTCACAAAAAAAGTGTATTTTTGTCTATTGCCATAACAAATTTTTGTATATATTAATTTAGTGACAAAAATTAATTTTATAACTTTTTTCAAAACTAATATGATTTGATTATATTTATTATCATATTAATAATAAAATTATATTGCTATGTTAAAATTTATATTTAATTAGATAATTATTTTTATTATACTATACATAATCTTACAGTCACATAATTTAAAGTGAGAGATTCAAGTGTTGTTTGAGATAAAAAATGTATATCAGACTAATTTTATTACAGATACGAAGAAGTAACGTAGCATACTCAATTTTTCAAGAAAAAAATAAGTTTTATATATATATATATATATATATATATATATATATATTACTGTGCTTATACTTTTTTTTTTATATTATCATTCGATATCCGGTTTAGGGTTCGTAGTTGCTCATCTTAACACAGATGACTTCTCTAAGATTTAAATTCAAGATCCAAAAGATCTAATAAAGCCTTATAGTATTAGACCAACTCTATATTAAGATTATGCTTGTAAATTGATTATAAGGGAAGATTCAAAATAAACGCGTCATGTAACTTTGTGAGAAAGGTCGAATTATTCACAAGGTACACATAATTTCAAGAATATATTGATGATTTATTTATTTATTTATAATAAACTGACATTGATTAGTTAAACTTATTTAACTTTATGTTTTCATGGAGAGAAAATTAGGGGGAAAGAATATCAAGAAGAAAAAATCTCAAAAATAGTAAAAAAAATTATTATTTTAAAAAAATCCTAATATTCTATTCCCTATTTTCTCCACACATCTCTCTCCAATCAAACAAACATAGGGGATAAAGTGGTCACGTGTAAAATAAGGCCAGTTGGCGTTGGAATATTTATGATTATACGAGGAAGAAGAGGGTCATGATGCTGACGTAGGGTTCATGAAGTCATCTTTTATTTGTCACATCTATCCTCTAATACGTATTGTGAGACCTCACACAAAACATGTGATTCATCTAATCCATCCCTAAACACACAACGCTTGTGAGGCCTCACATCTCAATCAAATCCTCCTTTCTTTTTTGGCTTTCTCTAATTATAATGATACTCCCTCTTAATCTAAACATGGCCGATCAAAAGGTCTAGATTAGCCATTAATATGAGAATTTAATCTATTTTATTTCTTAAATTAATAATTTTTCCCTCAAATTATTTATATCGATTGCATATATTAAAGAATCTGATTCAGGAATTGTTCCAACTTCTAAAATAAATTATTAAAAAATTAATTAATTTAATTAATTTTCTTAATTCTTTCAAAACATGTGTAAAATAAATTACCAAAATTGGAGAGGTGAGAAAGTCGTAGGATGTTTTGTTTCATAGTAACAAAGAGGTTGCCCCATGGACCATGGGATAGGGTTGTACGAGAAAGCGCCCTGCCACACACCAAGGAAGGCTGCAATTCCTGTGTGAATCCTTCAACGTCACCCACTTTAGTGGGGACCCTTATTAATAATATAATGTTAAGTGCTCCTCATCAATTACCTGGAAAAAGTTTTAGTTTTTTTATAAGTTCAATTTACGTGAATTGAGATAAATTTTTTTTATATATTTACTTCATATACTGTAAAACATATTTCATATTTTATGAACCATGATTGAAAAATACTTATGAAACTTCCAACTGCTATACTAAACATTTGTGCCAATTGGCACAAACCAATTTTTCATTTGTTTAGATATGTACGCTTTGATGGTTAAAAAAAGCAAAAAACAAAACGGAAGAAGAAGATAGGTATGCTTTAGAATATTTGAATCTGGTTTTCTTTAAACCTCACTGATAATCTATCTGTTCGGTGCCTTGTGCATTCATTGCAACTATTATATACTCGTAGTATTTAATAATTAATTAGCTTCTTATTAATTTTTGTGTGCGCTTTCGAATCTGGTGGTGCAAAAGTTAGATGAAGCATAAGAAAGCTTCAGAGAGGAAGAAGAAGATCAATAATTCCCTTTCATGCCACTTGAATATCTTTTTGAAAGTATATCCTTCAAAAATCACAAAATCATCACCACCAAAAAATGCAAGGTGTGTGTGTACCAGGGTTATTAAATCCAGACCGGACCGGTCGGTCCAGTCCGGAAACCGACGACCCGAGTAGGAAACCAGTCATATCCAGGTATTAAACCAGTCTTTTTTTATATATAATTAATTTTTTTTATAATTTCATATTAATAAGTCTAAAATCTTCATTTTTTCACCGGTTTAGTCTCAGGTTAGCTCCGGTCTTACCCACTGACCTTTAACACAGTATCCCGACCGATTTACTGACTGATTCCGATTTAATAATGGTGTGTACTAAATAGCCGGTGCCCAAAAATGCAGTTTGCTTTTTTTTTAAAAAAAAAAAAGAAGTGTACTTGCCAACTAAGATGATAAGGATCGGATGGGATAAAGCAATGTGAAGGGTTAAAAATCAACCACCCACCCACCCAACCCCCCACAACAAAACCCCACAAACGCTTTCGGTTTCAGATGATTGAGGTAGGACAATTTGATAACACGACAATAAAATAATACTAGTAGAGTTGATTTTTTTAAAGGTATTAAAAAAATTAATTAATTAATATTAAAATATTTATATTTATCATTTTTTCTCTAAATTATTTTATCTAATTTATAAATTAATATATAATTTAAAAATATATAATATATAATATAATTAAGTAACTTATTTAATTTCCTTAATCTCTCTAAAAAAATCAATTATATTTTACATTTAGCACTGCAAGGGTATCATAGTGTATCATTTTGATTTTTGAGGGGCCTATGTAGGTACATTGCATATATAATAAGGCTATATTATTCAATATTTGTTTCGGCTGTGCTAATTTGTTCCATTTTGAGAAAAATTCATGCATATAAAAGACATTGATCAGAATAAAGGACATCTTGTTCTCTCAATATTGACCATATTCCCTATATAAATAATTGTGGCCTCCCATGTTTTGTAAGCAAACACATGTTCTAAGTCTACACGTATACCCTCTCTGTGACTTTGACCACTTCTTGCTATAGCTCTATCCCTGTTCAACATAATCGTGTCCCTCATGTTTTGCAATTTACACTCTCAGTCTAGTCCTTGATTTGGGTGGGAAAACGAAAGAACGACAAAAAATGAGAGAATATTACGAGTACAAAATTTTGAAAATATTAAAAAATTACTGTATGATTTTTTAGGGTGTTCCCTCCTGGTATTCCTTTTCTTTTTTATGTTTTTCCTATCCAAATCAAGGGTAAGTCAACCTTGATTTGCTCCATCCCTAGCCGGCCTTCTTCTTAGTATTAATTCGAAAATTGAATTTAGAAATGAAAATTTTTTATCACTAATAATTGAAGGATTAGATAAAAAATTTCTTTTAAATCTCAAAAACTACGTACATAAAGAAATCCAAAATTCAGATATTGATTTCTGGCATAAGTGTTTCCTAACCTTAATTTTCTCATTCCCATTTCCTATCCCTTCCATCCCTTTGATATCCGAAGACCCTAAAATTCCTATAGATTATTGATTGAGCTTGAAAAATTTGATCATATGATCATAGTTACTACTCCTCATATAGATTGATCCTGTGAAGTTGTGAAGCATGATATGTATTTAATTCATGGGATTTTGTGACTGTTGTTATAGTTGGGTTGTTTGGTGATGAAGCAACCAAATATTTTAGGAGAGGGTGCTAGGCAGAATCATGTTTGGACTATATATTTTTGTGTGCTTTAGGGTTTTCAAACGAGTAGTTTTTAGGACTTTCGATGCTTAAAAACTTGTATTGTTATGGATGTTTTGAGTTTGAAATATCCATATAGGAGTCCTAGGTTTTGGTTGAGAACTTTGTCCTTTTGCTGTAAAAAATGCAAAGGTCTTTTTTGAGCTTTAAGAAATAAGAATCCTTCATGCAGCCTCGATTGAATTTATCAAATATGAAATGTGCGCGCGCGCGTATGTCTATATATATCTTTGGTGATTTTCTTTTCGTTTGGTTTAATTTCATGCTTCTGATCAAATGTACTATATTATGTTCATTATTTCCCCTTCTTAACTTCTTAATTAAGTTTGAGC
Source organism: Albizia julibrissin (assembly GCA_037074505.1). Classification (NCBI taxonomy): domain Eukaryota; kingdom Viridiplantae; phylum Streptophyta; class Magnoliopsida; order Fabales; family Fabaceae; genus Albizia; species Albizia julibrissin. The sequence continues at coordinate 41,311,565 of CM073479.1, forward strand.
CTAGGACCACTTCTAGCTATCTTCTTCTGGTGGCTTCTTTACATGTTACGGTTATGTATTTCTGTTTTATATATATATGCTGCTGTAAGAAATACTTGCCTTTTGCTAATTGAGACCGGGTTTAATTAGATGGTGAAAAGAAACAACTAAGGTGTTAATTAAGTCTTGAAAAGCGGGTCATTATATTGTTTATATATTCACACAAATTTATGTTACATATTCTCGTGTCACTAAATCTATTGCCATCAATGATGGATTTGAAAGTTTGGTATAACATTGATTTATCCATGAAAGATAAAAAGAGAAAAATATAATATTGACATCATTAGGATCAATATCACTGATACTGTGGATGTAGATTTCTGTTTATGGAAGAAAGAATACAAAGAATCATAATGCACTTGTACAAAAACAATAAATAACAATCTACAATTAACAATATTCTTAAGTATGATGAGTAAATCTAATTTTGTCTTCTATGAGATAGCTATATACTTGAGTCTAGCAAACTTGCTCATCATCACAAAAGATTGTGTGAGTTTATATGTGTGTGTGTACATATGTATTTTTACGTGTGTGTGTGTGTCTCACACTTTTATTCCGTGCCAAAAGAACAGAAAACAGTAGAACAATAGGGCTAGAGCGAGAGCTCATTGGAATCGGACTTATCATAGATCGAGTGAATATTAATGGGCCTGCGAGTGAATTGGGCTGAGTCCCTGTCAATGGAAAATGGGCTCATCAGTGAAGTCCATTTGGGTGATTTGGGTTTTCCAGTGATCTCCCATGTGACTGTTGGCCTCTGATCTTCCATGGGTTTATTTTGTGGGCAGCGAAATGTTTCATCCTGATTTGGGCTCGGTTTTGTCTCGGTTTAAAAACACGGGGGATTTGAGGGGTTTTCGTTTCGTTAATAGGGTTGATCTGGTCTATTTATGACGTGGCATGAATTTATCCTATGTGGATTATTGACCCCACTGATGGGGTTGTGGCCGGAGATAGAATGCGCAAGTTGTATAAATTCCTTTTTCTTTGGGGCGGACAATCAAAATTTAGAAATATCGTGGTACTCTAATATTTTCTCCAAGGTGTGGTGGCCCCACTCGGCCTATATATTATCTCACAAAATGCTTCCTTGATATAAAAATACGACTGAATTTCAACCAATTCATTATAATCAAGAAACAACCGTTAAGGGTTGGTTTGAGTTTACAGTAAAATCTGTTTTTTTTACGTGATTTATAATATATAAGATAGATATCTAAGAGAAATTTTATTTTAACTTACGTAAACCGGCTTCCCCAACACTAACCAAAACAAACTCTAACTCTTTAAATCTGTCTTAATTTTTTTTTTAAAAAAAATCAACTTTACCCTTATGAAATAATGTTGTGAAGGAAAAAGAAAAATACTACCCTATTGAATGTAATTCTATCACTAAATGTGTTCACATCTCTCAGTGGAATTCGAATTTTAATTTAACATATTGTGAGAGACTAACTCCTTCCGTTTGATCCAAATGTCCAACCCCATTAACAAATGAACATTCATTACTCTTCACATTACTTGTACTATAGACAAAGAAAAAAAAGGGCTTAAATTTATCCACAACGGTGCAAGCAGCGTTAATTGTTGAGAGCAAGTCATTCATACATAGCTGATGCTTTTGGGCTTCACTGTGCTTCTGTATTGAGAAACCAAATTGGAAGGATGCTTTTTGATCGGTCTGGGTCCACTTGGTTGGAAAATCTTTGGCATGTATTCCGTATTGAGCTTCCAAACAAGCCTAATTTCTTTTAAGCTATAACGGCCATTTATTTTCATGCAAAGTTGCAAACTATGAAACTACTAGTGACTAGTGTGAGGGACCACTTCTTTCTTCCAACGGGAGGAAATTAAATAAATTGCATATACTTGAATCCCTACCTGTGCATGTACAGATTTTAGAGGAGTGATCTGTGCTAAATTCAAGTGAACCACCGAATCATAATTTGTGGAACTGAAAATTCTTAGTCAAGAAATAAAGTACTCTATCTAATCCTTAATATAAGACTTAGTTAATTTTTTTTAAAGAAATTAAGAAAACTAAATAAACAACTTAATCATAATATATTTTATATATTATTAGATCATATATTAATTTATAAATCAAACAAATTAATTTAATATAAAACTAATAAATATAAATATTTTAAAATAATTCAGTCAATTTCTTTTAAGTTATAAAAAAAGAAATCAACTGAATGTTCTTATATTATGAAGAGAAGGTAGTACTTCATGCTCAATTGAGCTTATTGTAGGGGCTATAGGCCTAATCAAAATTCATTATAGATGACCCTTTTTTAAAAAAAAAATATTACAAAGGCAAGTAAAAGTTTTATGCTGCATTGTTCTAAAATCCAGACGGTACTAATTGTACCTTGTGTCATATATTCACATTATAAATGAAAAGGACCTAAACAACTTATAAGGGGTAATTCTAATAACATAAAATCTTAACTAATTTAATGAGCCATTTTAACCAGATAATCTACATAAAGAAGTCATTCTTTATATGAATGAGAGAAACTTCAAGATTCTAGTTTTAGAAGACAAATATCCTTAAATTTACTATGTCTTCATATAATGAATGATCTGCCTTATACTCCGCAATAAGTATGTGTAAAGCTTTTGATGAATCCGTGAATTGCTTAATCCCGTACTTGCAGAGGTTTATGCCACAATGGATTGCATGAATTTTCACAGAAATTGAAATCACATACCCTAATTTTTATTGAAATCCTCATATCTAATTACTTTGACGATCTCTAATGACAGCTCCGCACTCAGCATATCTGTTGTTGGTGCAGGAACCACCCACTTTTCACACAACGTTATTATTAGTAATTAGTAATATATTAATCAGAATATATTGAATCATTAGCTGTTATTGAATCACACAACCTTATTGAAGGGCGTGTGCGTGCGAGTGGTGAAGTGATGTTATGGTTGTTACTTGTCCAGAAGAGTGATATATATATATATATATATATATATCAGCAGCAGCATGATGAGTACTTTCGGTGCTCATGATTCTGGAATTAACTTATAAGCTGTGGGTAAGAAATGAATTCATTTAAAGGAGGTGAGGTTCAAATCTTTTAATTGCTGTTTCATAAATTATTATTATATATTTCTATTGATCCTATTTATAAATATATATTTTTTATTGTACAAAAAGAACTGATAATTAAAAACAATAAGTGTGTCAAAAATGTTATATTTTTTTCATATATGCCCCTATTTATAAAAATAGAGAGAGAATTTATAAAAAATATAAGAGATAGTAAAATACGTTTTTTCTATATTTTGTTGACTTCATTTACCTAGTGAGTTCTTTTTCTCTCTCCTAAATATAACTCTTATTGTGTGTGATAATTAATTATAAATAATATGTACTTAATAAGGATAAAATAGAACAAATGAGCTTACATTTTTAAATACAAAATAAAAGTTATTTATAAAAAAAATTGGTTTCATGAGAAAGTAAATTATTTATAAATAGAAACGGGAGCGTATTTAAACGATAAATTTAAAAAGAGATGCTGAAATGATCAATAACATGTTTAGATAGCCTCCATAAGTACTTTTTCAATCATAACTTATGGAATACGAGGTAATTTTTTAGTCTACGAGATAAATTTACGGTCTACGAAATAAATATGTGGAAAAGGTCTATCTCGATTTATGTAAATCAGGATTATACATAAATCCGATTCAATCAAATGTGACACCCCTAGTTGAGTTTGAACCAAATCTGCCTCTTCTCCCCAGATCCAATCTCCTTTTTTGCATCGGCCACTGCGTTTTACCAAAACAGCATATCCCAGGTCATCATACTGTACCGTCATCTCTAATAAATAATTAGAGGTATTAATAAAAAAAGTTAAAAACATTCATTAACCTTATCTAAAATTCAAGTAATTCTTAATATTGTATTTATTAACTACATTAAACAATTAATTTATATTAATTTCTACTTTACATAAAAAATAATATTTAATACCCTTTGAAATCAACAAATTTTGTATAAAAACGAATTTTGAAGGTAAAAAAAACAAATTTTGTATAAAAACGACTATTAACACTCTATAAAGGATCAACAAGACTAACTAATTACTACTTCCCCCCCCCTCTCTCTTAAATTATGTTACACTCCCTCCAATTCTTAATATATATGAGATTTATTTAGGAAATTGTTCTTAACTATAAATATAAAATATATTTATAATATTAATCAATATTTTTTAAATTTATCCATATCGATACTCTCCCAACAATAATAAATGATGATAAAGGGATTTCATTAATTAATTATATATAACATGTTCATTGTCATTGACTTATCATATTATATATATATATAGTATGCAAAGAGATTCGAGCTCAAGATCGAGTTTTGAGTAGCAGTGATTCCGCAAGTTGTCCCATGTCTGCTTGGAAACACATGAACAAACAATTATGAGTTGCTATATGCAACAAGTAAGTGGACTTTTGGGTTATTTATGTAATAATAATAATGAAATAGTTATTAAAATAAAAAGGCATGTAAATTACGCAAGAGTTCTGCTAAGTAAGCTGAGGGTGAGAGGGCACGGATGCGATGCATGCAAAGTGGGGTGTTAATAATAAATGTAGATTGGAGTAGCCACCAAGTTACACAAATTAATGCCTTATCAACTAGTGTAGTACGTACTATATAGTTTATATTTAACCTTGCTATAGCTAGTAGTATTACATTTATTATTGATTGTTTAGCTTTCTGGAAAAGCAGGCACACATCTGGTTCCTGTTTTATATTCATTTTCCTTGATCTCACCTTTGGATATGGATTACGTTCATGCCTATGTGTGGTGTGCAAAATTTGGTTTCTCTGTGCTAAGAGAAAATGGTTATTTCATTGAATTTATCTTCAATTAAATTTTTTTTTAACTTTACTCTTGTTTAAATCTCTCTCTCTCTCTCTCTCTCTCAGGTTTACATCTCCCCTTTTTCTCGGCTTCCAATAGGTACCACTAATAAGTAAGAATAAAATTAAAAATCGATAACTAATGATCTCACATTGCATGTGACTTATATCTTAAACTAAAAATAATTTTCTTTCTAAAAGATGCATTATATTTTGGATTGGAGGGAGAACTATTACTCGACATGTTTTTTGGGTGCTCCTAGTTTCTCTAAAAATACTTATGAAGAAAAAAGTTACATTAATTTAACCCAATTATTAGCACTTTCTGCTGTTTAATTCGATTTTTTGTTAGCTAAAGCATTTTTTAATACTCCCCCCGGTTCTTAATAGTGGACATATTTAGGAAATTAATCTTAATACTTAATATAAGATATATATATATATATATATATATATATATATATATATTAATTTATTTTTATTGATGCTCCATCAATAATAATTAAGGATGAGAGATAATGAGGGAATTAAAGAAGATAAATATGGTGTTTTGAAAAAAATACATGTCATATTAACTAACTTAACTAACTTCTTTAATATAATCAAATTAAATAAATAAATAAATATTATATTAGAGATGGAAGGAAATTCTTGTTAGTGTCATATATTGTTGGATTTGTAGAAGTAATTTTGGCGGGTGAAATTGAACTTGATATTCTCACATGGCAAAGTACATATTCCGCAACTCAAAATGAAAGAGGCCGTGAAGACTTGGCTAGTTGTCCATTTGGCAGTGAACGAGAAGAAGGCTCTATACATTATATTTCTTGAGAAACTTTGTAAACGTCCGGGTTAGATGGAAATGATCTATATCAAACCTTCGTTGTGGAACACATTTTCTTCTAAATCTGGAGCCGACTGAGTCAAATGGAACGTTAAACATGAAGCATGCCTCAATCATACCAAAAAAGTTCACTAGTCTGTTGGAACATTTAGGTGGCTAGATGCAACAAACTATATAATTTGGCTCAAATGTTACAAACAACTAGCTTATTCAAAGCTTGTTTAGGTAATGATCTCTTGAAAGTAGTGTACTTTCTACAACTGCATTATTATATCTCACATCGGTTTGGGGAATAAAAAACATTTTATAAGGTTCTGGATATCCTCCTCTCAACATATTTTAATGCCCGAGAGATGATAAAGCCCCAAAATAGATAATTTTAAAAGTGAAGCGCTGAAATATTATAAATAATATAAGAATCAGACTATGATCGATGTGTCCACCGGCTATGGAGTAACAAAAGATATCTTAGCTTATTAAGGGTCTAGATACATCACGGTGATAAATATATTAACATTTCTTCTAATTTATAATTTTTTTTATCAATTTTCTTTTTATTATATCGAAGCAATTATTTTGCTTACTAGGGGGTGTGACACTAACTACGAACACTGCACCATTACTGATCATTTAGCTAAACTCTCATAGTTTTATAAACAATTTCTGTACCATTGATTAACCTCCCCTCTATGCCAAGAGGTGGAGCTTGATAGAGGATACTAGTCTTTGCCACTGGTGATTTTTGTTGCATTTCTCTTGAGATATTGAATTCAGATATTTGTTAAAAAGAACTAAATTATCATCGCTGCTTGCGCTATTGCAACGGATAGTTACTAACACAAGGCAAAAAGTGAAGCCTTTGCCATTGGCACCGACAAGAAGTAATAGTGTTTGGGCAAATAATGTTAAAGACCGTTTTTTTTTTGTGGCCCAATAATTTGTCCTTTTTCTCTCGTCCTTGCAATGCAAACAAAATATCAATAGTAAACAATACGAACTCATCATTCTTTAACCGTTGTGTACCAAAAAGGGGAGGTATGGGGGAAAAATTCTTCAACCGTTGGACGAAATTTGAAAATTAAATACAATGTTAATTAAAATTCCTCCAATAATTACTATTGCTAATAGTTAGAGAATTCAATTTGTGATATTCCTAGTATATACAATATATCTTTTCTTAATCACCCTTTATTGGCTTATTTCTCTTGTAAATCCTGGTATCTCCCATGCAACTTTTTTTAATTCTTATTTCAAAATTTAGGTAAAAAAGGAAAAATAGGTTAAAAAATTTTATTGGTAAAATATCTGATATATTTATTTACACCGAAAAGATTGATACTTTATAAAAAAGTATTGGTATTTGAATTCATTTCTTTTTAAAATAAAATCTTAAAACATAAATTTTCCACTATTTCTATAAAAAAAAATACCAGTTTCATTATGTTGGTAATTAATCATTAATGAATGTGGTGTCAGATTTAAATCAACATAGAAAACTATCTTTAATAAATGTAGCTAGTTTCCTTTTTAATTTGATACTTATGTGTTTTTTTCTTAATAAATATTTTAATTTTACTATTTTAACACCGTTAGCCTAGCTAACCTTGCTATATTAATATTGTCAGTCCCTATACATAAACTAATTATATTAAAAAATTAAAATTAAATAATTTAATAAAAAATACATAAATACCTAATTAAAAATTGATGATAAATATATACATATGAAAAATGATTTTCCCAATATTAGGAGGGAATATTTTTTAAAAAGAGTGAAAGGATATAAAACAGTATTAAAAAAAAAAAGTGCAATTACCGAAGGCCTTGGGAAACTTCAAGGCGCATATCAAGGAGTGCAAAAATCCAAAAATTGGGTTTTAATCCTTCTATGCATGTGCTACTTTTTTCTGTCTTTCATTGGCCTCTTTCTTTATTTTTAAGGGGTAAAATTATATTTGAAGATTGTAATCTTCTTCAATTTATCATGAAAATTTTACAACCCAACTTGGTCAATGCACTCCAAAGACTTTGAATGAACAAAAATATTTTTACTCGTTCTTCTTAAAATATTATCACTATTTTTTTTACTTGATAAATAATTTGTAGGATTATTATGTAAATTTTAAATTTACATCCCATTGCTTTGTAATTCTGACTAAACTTAGACACACAAGTTATATATTATTCGTCCAAACTTATTCTTTTCTTGCTATTTTAGAATTATCATGTGAATTTCTTGAAGTTATAGTTTGAGAAATATCAAATCATTTTTTAAAATTAAGAAAATATATTAGTCTCTTTCATTGTAAGTTTTGGAAGCAGAAAATGACAAGGATAAAGCACCCAAAAGAAATAAAAGCTTGAAAGTATTTGCATTTGCTTTTTTTCTTTTCCAAAGAACTTATAAGATATATGTGAGGGGGCACTGCTTGTCTGAATCCTTACAATGATTTGTGCCCAACACAAGCTTACCTCTTAAAAAAAACTAAAATATATATTGGATCTTTTATATTTATATAAAATTTTATTTTAGTCCTTTAAGTTTATAAAATATATTATTAGTCTTTTAATATTAACACTATTAATATAATTTAACGAAAAATATTGACTTATCAAAATCACATTAGTTCAATTCAAACCGGCTGCCACATTAACTCAATTTTTTGAACAAATTCATATTTTTAATAATAATAATAAAACTCAATTTTTAATTAACTTTTTCATCTGCTCTCCATTCCCATTGGAAACCTTCTCCTACAGCCATTGCCCTTCTTCCTCCATGAATCTTCAATAGCCTCCGCCGTGAATAATCTTTCTCAGCAAGAGCCAAGTCTCTTCAACATATAACTTGGTTCTGATTTGTGAGAAATATGTTACTTCTCTTTCTTATTTTTTTCCTTAAATTTTGTCGTATAAGTAATAGGCTTGTTTGGTTGAGCTTATATTAATGAATAAACCCGATTCACGTAAATCAAAATAAAACTCATCCACATATTTACTTCGTAGATTGTAAAAGCTACCTCATTTTCTGTAAATCACGATTGAAAATCACTTATGGAGGCTATCCAAACATACCAAATATGATTCATTCGCACGTGTATCTAGTAGCTTGTTTTCCTGGGCTAATGCATTTATATAAATCGAGACAAAACTCATCTACACATTTACCTCATAAACCGTAAAAGCTACCTCGTAAACCATAAAAACTACTTCATATTCTGTAAATCACGATTTATAAGCACTTAATAAGCTTCCACAAGCTATTCCAAACAAGCTATGGTTTCTTCCAAACCCACTAAAAAACTTCCTTTTACATGATCCCTTCTGATATTGTCCAAAGTAAAGATTTTGTTTTAATATTCACATTCTTTGTTTTTTGTTCATATTATGATCTTTTGTGAATGATAGATTATTTTGTCCCAAAGTCTTATAAATAGAAACTGTGATTCCAAATTTATGATTAATCCGTTTATTTTGAATTGATCTGCTTGTGTCGGGTATGGAAGAAGAAGGCCGTTGGTCGGAGGAGGGTTTCTGATGGGAAGATGAAGACGAAAAAAGATTGATTAAAAATTAAGATTTTTTTTAATATTTTAATTAAAATATGAATTTGTTAAAAAAAACTAGATAAAACTAATAATGTTAATACTGAAGGATTAAAAACATAATTTTTAAAAATATGAGGGTAATATGAAACTCTACTCAAACGTAAAGGACTAATAATATACTTGAATTCAAAGAAGAAGAAAAAAGCAAAATCCATGCCCCCCATTTTTCTTTTTTACCATAATTTTGTTTGATCCATATGGAAATTTTTTATTGTAATCTTTCATATATATATATATATATATATATTGATATTTAATAATTGAATTTTTTTAACATATATTTTAATTCCATAATTTTAAAAATTCCCTTCACTTTCATCAATGTAAAATCAAAATATCTCTTGCCCATATAACAATATCATATAGCCATAATGCTATGCACAATTAATTAATTGGCGGCCTTCAAGAATTACTCCTATAAACTAATTTGTTGTAGTCGTGTAAAGGTCAAATACCAAATTTAACACGGTTTTGTATTCTTGAAAATATATTAATTAAATAAAAGGTACAAAATTTAATTATAATACTTTTATTTGAGGATTAAAGAATTAATAAATAATCTCTCCTTAATTTAACAAGCATGAATAATTATTTTTTAATTAAATTTATTGGAATAAAAAATGTATTCTAATTTATCTAAAAATATTTTACAGTAATTAATTAAATAAAATTATATTCTTTATTCAGTGCAATATAAGGGATAAAACTATAGTTGCATATTCTGCAAAGGCTAAACCAATATGTCAACTTCTGTAATTATGCATACTCATCTTTCCTTTTATTTTTTTTTTTGTTTTTTGTTTTTCTCGAGCTTACAGTTAATTGATAATAGTATTTTAAAAATATGATTAACAAACTTGTCAAAATTATTTCTCTTGTTGGAAGTATTAGTTGTATTATTAAAAAGATATTAAACTGATGAGAAATAGGAGACTGTTATGAATAAGTATTAGTGGCCAAGTGGCTATAAAAGATCACCTAAATCCGCTATTGAACATCATCTCTCGCTCCCATACTCACTCTCTCTCTCTCTCTGCTTCCTTCCGCTGCCAGAAATGGCGTCCAGGCTCCTCCTTCTTCTGCTTCTCTCTCTCACTTCCTCCCTCTCTGTCTTCTCTGAAGACCTTGACACTCTCCCTCCTTCCTATCCTCACCCTCATCCTCCCTCATCAGCACCTGCTCCCGCCCCCCACGGCCACCACCACCATCACCATCACCACCCTCCCGCCGCCGCCCCCACTCCTTCCCACCACCACCACCCTCCCACTCCTACCCCTTCCCCTGTTGTTAAGCCTCCTCCTCACCCCCACTACCCTCCCCCTCCATCTCCGGCTCCGGTCAAGCCTCCCACCCACCACTACCCTCCCCCTCCTACTCCGGCTCCGGCAAAACCTCCCACCCACCACTACCCTCCCCCTCCTACTCCAGCTCCGGTTAAGCCTCCCACCCACCACTACCCTCCTCCTCCTTCCCCCGCTCCGGTGAAACCTCCCACCCCACACTACCCTCCTCCTCCGTCTCCGGCTCCGGTGAAGCCCCCCACCCCACATTACCCTCCTCCTCCGTCTCCGGCTCCGGTGAAGCCCCCCACCCCACATTACCCTCCCCCTCCTTCCCCAGCTCCGGTGAAGCCCCCCAGCCACCATTACCCTCCTATCCCTACTCCTCACCTCCCTCCTCGCCTCCCCCTCCCCAGAAGCTTCGTCGCCGTCCAAGGTGTTGTTTACTGCAAGCCCTGCAAATACGCCGGTGTTGATACTCTCCTCGGAGCTACTCCTTCTCTTGGTACTTCCCTGTCTTACTCTTTATTAATTTACATCTTTAACTTTTTAAGTCCCTGCTAACTACATTTTCAGTTCTGCCACCATTTAACCCTCAAGTTCAGTTTTTTACCCCTTAGAAGCTATTTAGTTTTAAAAAACCTTCACTTTTCTGTTTGTTATTCTGCTTTAGTTACTCTTCCCAAGTAAACATGCATCTATTGCATTATAGTTCATGTTCATATATTTAACTTTGTTTCCCCTTGTTGGCAAATATTATCTGCTGCTATGTACTGAGATTTACAACTTTCTTTCACATTCTGTCTGTTGCGTTGTTAAACCTTTGCTAAAGGAGTTGATGCCAAAAAACAAAAAAAAACCTCTGCTAATGAAGTAAGTTAGATTTATCCAGAGATTAATCAAAGCTAAACTAGATTTGAGCATCGTTAGACCGGAGCTTTCTGTGTGTATCTACCTTATTTTTGTAAAGCAGCAAGTGCCCAGAGAGAGAGAGAGTAGTAGTAGTACATAGGTGCAGGCTAAAGTTGCTATTTTTTGGTTACCCATAAAATAAGTCGCCACTGGCTTTTCTCAAAGCTGCGCTATTCTTGAGAAAATGGGGACAAGGGGACAAGGAATGGCATTGATTAGTGGGGTCTGATGGGACCATCAGTACCAGTACTATGATGATCTGATAAACGACAACTAACTACTGTGTCGTTTTGAAATTGCAGGAGCCATTGTGAGGCTGGTGTGCAACAACACCAAGTATCATATTACGGAAACGGCGAAGACTGACAAAAACGGCTATTACTACCTCGAAGCTCCGAAGACGATCACCACCTTCGGAGCTCACAAGTGCAAGGTTTTCCTGGTCTCTTCACCGTCTGCCACGTGTCAGAAGCCGACCAACCTCCACGGTGGCATCTACGGTGCCGCCCTGAAACCAGAGAAGCCGTTTGTGTCCAACAAGCTTCCTTTCGTCCTCTACACTGTTGCGCCTCTTGCCTTCGAGCCCAAATGCCCACGTTAAGAGAACATGCACAAAGAATATATGATTTAGTTTAATTTTCTGGATGACTGTTATAACTGTGATTGCCCTTTTGGCCATGGTTGGTGCTTTTCTTTTCTTTTGTTTTTTTCCCCCACTTTCTAGTGTTTTGTGAGATTATGTGTCTGATTGTGTCCATGAACTTGTATTGGTCTAAGCTTCTGCCAATGCTTGAGTCACATACAATAAGATTTATGAAATAATAGATTGTGTGCTCTTGCATAATTTTGAGTGCCTTCTTGTTTTCTCTTCCTTCTTTTATTCTGTTGGTTAATGCTAATAAATAGCCGTATAATTTGAGTACTTGAGGCAGAATAACCTTCAAGAGAAACTCCATTGAAACGATAATATCAAAGAAAGCTGTTAGTCTTAGGGTTAATCGCAATTTTGTGAAATTTTTCTGGTGCACTTTTGTCCTTAAGTGTTAAGAAGAAAATAATTTTATTTTTACTGTTATTCTAATTAATTTTGACAGTTAGTTGATTAAATATGTTGAGTTGGTAGTTTATATATTATTAATGTTATTTTTGTTAATGTGTAAATTTACGTCAGAAGTTTATATATTATTGACTTCATCTTTTTAAAAGTTAAATTTAAAATTTTTAGGATAAATTTGTATTTTAACAAAAATGATATAAATAACATATGTACTATCAGTTTGATATATTTAGTCAATTAATTGTTAAAATTAAATAGGATAACGACTTGAGCAAAATTGCTTCATTTTTTACATTTCTAAGTCAAAATTACCCCTAAAAAGAATTCTTGAGCAAAATTGTCACACAAAAACCTTCCTAAATAAAATTGTCCTTGGTGAAAAATGTCAAGGGCAAAAATGTTGCTTAACCTTTAGTTATAATTATCTTAAAAAATGTAAGTAGTCTAAATATAAAGAAGGGAAAATTCTAGAAAAATACAATTAAAATAGGAAAAAAAATAAATTAGTGTTGTAAATTTATTAAATCTCAAATCAAAATTGAAGTATGAATTTAAGATTTCTAATTTTAACCAAATGACCAAAATATCCTTAGTTCAATTCATACTTTTCGGGGGTCAATAACAACATCTGTATTTATATTAATAACATCAGATTTTTTTATTAACGGTTTTATTTTCATATTTTACAACTTCATATCCCAAAAATTATTGATAATTTTGAGAGTACAAGTTTCAGAAGTCAATAACATTTGTATCTCTATTAACATCTTATTTTACATAACTACTTTACTTTCATGTTTCACAACTTTATATCCCAAAAACCAGGGATAATTTTGATGACACAAATTTCAGAGGTCAATAACATCTGTATCTATATTAACAACATCAGATTTTTCATTAATTATTTCACTTTCATGTTACACAATTGAACTAAGGGTAATTTGGTCAGAATTAAAAATCTCATATTCTCACTTCAGTTCTGACCTAAGATTTTATAAATTTACAGTCCTAATTTATCTTTTTCCATTTTTAAATATATTTTTTACAATTTTGCCTATAAAAATAGTGAGTAGTGACTAGCAAAAAAATCACCATGCCTTTTTCTTAACCATAGGTATTGGAAATAGGAAAGTGTAAATCACACTTTGGAAGCCTTGTTTGTGTATCTATATATCAAGAATTATTTTTTAGTAAAAGCATATTTAATTAGTAGACTTTCTTTGTTTATAAAAGATTTAAACTTGCAATTCCACTTTACTGAACTTTAAGACTACCAAGACTCCACATCTACGGCAGACTGGTAGACTTAAGTTTAATAGCTTTTTATAAGTTAATAACTACTTTTTATATAAGTCCAGACAAAACTCCTATGACATACTTACCTTTTATATCGTAAATCACGATTGAATTTTTTTTTTTAAAAAGTTGCAATCGCTCCATGTTTGAATGAGCTTTCTTGTTTGTTTTGGCTTATATGTTTATGCATAAGCCCAATTCATGTAAATCGAGATAAAACTCCTCCACATATTTACCACGTAGACCGTAAAAGCTACCTCATATACTATAAATCACGATTGAAAAGCACGATTGGAAGTTCCAATCACTTTTCCAAACACTCATTTACTTTACAACTATGATTTTGACTATCTTTTATAATACACTGTGATGGAGAAAAAATTAAGGGGCAAACTTAAAAAAAAATAGTAATTCTCTTGTCATTTTTAAAATTTTGTTTTTATAGTATCATCTCCTTCTATTTTCACATCACTTTTCTTTCCACCCAATTAGCCTAATAAGGTCCTCTGATGGTCCCTCACTCTTGGCATCCTCACGTGAAGGCTCTCTAGACAACTCAGAATAGCTTGGAACAAACGTCTCCTCGCCTCGCCGGAGGATCTTTTAAGCCCAGTGACATCATTGAAGCTACAGACGCTACAGTTAACCATACCATGAAAGCTATGCATTTAATGGATCATCTTGACCTGCCTACTTGGCTGCTTTGATGCTTTGTTGTTAATATTGGTGACTATTGCCTATTGGCGTTCTCTAGATTTCTTTTGATCAAAATAACACTCCTTTTTCACTCAAAAAAAAAACAAAACAAAAAACATAGTTTTCTTGCAAAATTAGATTAGTTACAGCTACAAACAGTCTAGATATAGATCAATTTAGCTGTATTGATGCGCTTCCATCCTTAGGAGATGAGGAATGAACTTAAAAAAAAGAAAGAAAGTAATCTCAACAATTAATGTTCATCCTTCTTAGAAAATGAGTGAAGTATTTGATGATTGCGTGATGTGTTGTATGTAGAGGGTGCATAATAGCATGAGGGATTTGATCACATCACATGTAAAATCATAATGAGACGTTCAAAGTGAATGATGGGTTATGCTTTTGGGGTCAAAGGGACCCATAAATATTAAATATACTTTAGTTATGGGTATGAAGTAATGATTATTTAGATTTTAATGAATTAGGCTGAGACAAATGCTCATGGTTCCCAAAAAGATAAAGAAATAAAGAAAGAAAGGGAAGGAGGATGAGATTGATATGTGTGGTAATAATTGATACTCTTTAGGACCTCTTGTGGCCATATTCTTTTGGGCCTTGGATCGCCCAATCCTTCATGTTTTCTCCATCATTCTGGAAAGTTCTACCTACTTCTCATACTTTTTTTTAGCATTCTACAATTTAATCCACATGAAATATATAATTTATAATAAGTTACATTATTTAAAAGAGAAAATTGCAAGACCATCCCCATTATAAAATTTGTTGTCTTTAGTTACTTGAAATTTGTTTAAAGACTTAATGTTTATTTAGAATAGTGATTGAAGTCTTTAAAAGCAGTTTTTCAATCATAATTTATAGTATATGAGGTAAGTATGTAAAAAAGATGTTGTTTCGACTTAAGTGTATAAGCATTTTTAGGATCCCAAACATATTTTTAGTTACAACCTATATTTAACTTTGGGTAAAACGGAATTTGCACATGGCCGATGAGTTGCTACTTGCTTATTGTTTTAAATACAAGGCTTCGGATTCTTGCGTTACAGATTTAGTTAGTTTTTTTTTTTTTTTGCCAACAATTATGGATTTAGTATTGAACTCTAATACCATGTTGAGTTTATATTTGATTAAGTTTGAATTTATCTAAAGATAAACTACTTGATTAACCTCGCCACAAGCTTTCATAACCCTCGTCGTTTTTGTTTTTTATAGGCACATGTATCATCCCATGAGAGATAATGTTTGAGTAATTGTCAAACAGTAAATGTGAACGTCTCTTTCAACTAAAATTCAAATTTTAACTCATTACGTTGTGAAATACCAGTCCTTCCTACTAGATCCAACCATATTAGTCTTATATACAATGTATCATTTTGAATAAAGTGGTAAATTCAAAAGGCCAACATTGGTCTTTTAAAATCAGTAAGCCTGGTCCTGTAATAATAAACTCTGACCTGAATTAAAAACAAAGGGTATTGTTTTAATCAGAAAAGCCCAATGTTTTTTTTTTGCAATTAATAAAGCATGTATTACCCGAAAAGCCCATTGTGGTTCTGGGCCATAGTTGAAGATACTTAACCTAGTACTCAATTTCTTACATTATTAGGAGAATCACATACAGGTTTCAAGTAAGAAAATTAATCATCCATAGGTCCTATCTATTTTTTAATTAAAAAATATGACATTATAAAATATAAATACATAAATTTAACTTGTAAATGGGGTTTAAGAGATAATTAAATTCCTTATTTGAAATTTATCCGTAATTCTCCATATTATTTGAGTCTTCTTTCTTTCTTTTTTAAAGATAAGATCATCATAAAATGTAATAACTAGTCTTCAGAAAAAAAAACAATTTGTTATGAGGAGTTGAGAGGTGACAATATATTTGGTGTGTACTTTTTTGTAATTGAGCTGCTTCATTAATTTCTGACATACCAACTCTTCCAACCAATTTCTTCTGAGATTCAATATTATAATTTTCACACTTAAATTCTTCATGTCCCACCAATATCATCTGACAAAAAAAGAAAACAAAAACAGAATCATGAATATTAAATGCCTAACACTTGGGGTTGGGAACAGGTAGTTATGAAAATGGAGAGGAGAAAGTGAATGAAGAGAAGAGGATCATATCAAGGTGCGTCAACTCAATAAGAATCAAATTAAAAAAAAATAAAAAGTGTGAGAACTAAAACGTGACGAGTGGGTGCATCAACCACTGTCCAATCCATAAATTTGAGTCTTTTTCTATTCCGTGTGTGTGTGTGTGTGATATGCGTCTTAATTTTAGTGTTGCATCATTTTTCTCTCTCAGTGGTCCCTTCTCACACCATTTGCGCAACACTTGTGTTCTTTTTTATAACCTTTGATTCTGATATGATATAATAATACATAAGAGAATCGGATTCATGTCTTGCTTCTTTTTTTTCTGATTGGTCTGCTTTCTTAGCTTAGGATTCTGGAATTGGGGTTTCAATTTTCAACTTAAGAGTTTCATCATCTTCCTTGTGGGCATCCAAGTGTTTGACTTTTGGATAGGCCCAAGTTATTTGACCACGTTGCCCCCATTTCTCAACATCATTGGTTATTTTGGTTATACTAGGTTTTCTCATATTCAATGCTTATATTTATCATTGCAAAGACAGACTAACATATTCAATTTACGAGGAAAAAAAAGTATATTCAATCAATTACATTTTTCTTATGGTTGGTTTGTTGATTGCTAGTTTAGGTGGTCAAAGTAAATTTGCTTTCAAATAATATGTTCTTTCAATACGAATATTAATTTAAATACTTTGAGTTTGGTTGATTTCACGGAGATTCCCTCCTTTGCTTCTGATAGGATTGTATTTCTAAATAATTCCCATGTACTAATAAAAAAGAACTCGAGGGAGTAGTAGCCAACTGTGGTTCAATTAACATGAGTGTTTGCATAACTCTGAAACTATGGTTTCAGAAGTCATTTTTTATAAATCAAAATAAAACTCTTTTTACATATTTATCTCATAAATTATAAAAACTAATTCAAATCTGTTTGGTATGAGAGAAATTGAGAGGAAGAGAGGGAATGAAAAACTTTTATGAGTTAGATTTTAAAAAATTGGAGAAGTGAGGTTATAAAATTTTAATAAAGATAAGATACAAAATAAAAAAGTAAGAAAAATTAACTAAAAAAATTTTAACCTCACTTTTTTAATTTTTTTCAAATTCAAGTCATACAAATTTTTCCTCCCATTTCACCTCTCCAAATCCCTCATACCAAACAGCCCCTAAAAGAAGCAACCTTTAGGGGTTGTTTGGTACGAGGGAAGGGAGTGGAAAGTGAGTGAAAGATAGGGAAAATTTTTTGGAGTCAAATTTTTTTTTAAAAAAATTTGAGAAGTGTAGTTAAAATTTTTTAATTAATTTTTCTAACTCTTTTATCATACATATTCATTTTATTAAAATTTTATAACCTCAATTTTTCAATTTTTTTTAAATTCAACTTATAAAAAGTTTTCCTTCCCGTCAAATCTCTCCACCAAACAAGCCCTAATATCAATGAATTATATGCACTGTAAGGATTTTTACGACATTAGACAAGTCATGTTGAAAATTTCTCATTTGCTTGGAACAATTATCTTCCCACAAAAGAGTTGTTTGAACTCTTCTTTTGTAGATGCACAACCCCCCCCCCCCATACTTCTTCAATATTAGTATGGTATAACTACTTCACTTGGCTCATTATTATTTTAAATATAAGAGTTAGTTTATAAGCTTATTTTTATTATAAGCATAAGCCTTCATTTTACTTTTTATCCTAAATTTATAATTTTTTAAATTATTCTTATTAATTATGCATATTAAAAATATTTGTACTAAGGGGCAGTTTCACTATAAAATTATTAAAAAATATGTTTGGAAAATTGATACTTACTATTCATAAATTATAGACTATCAGTTGGAATCATGGAAAAATTGGAAGGGAAAAGGGTAAATACCAAATAGTGTTATAAAAAGGGGTAATCTTAATTTTTTTAAAAAAAATCACATAGCACTTAGATACTAATATTTGTTATAGCTTAACCAAAAATCTTTAACTCAATCTTTTTTTTTAAATAAAAACTGGATTCCATTAATCCTTCAAAAGATTAATACAAAGCTTGGTCTATTAACCACTCAAACCTCCATCATCACCTACCTCCTCTTGAAGATAAGGTGGTGGGTGATCAAGGAGAATAAAACTCTCTGTAATAGTATAGGCTAACCTGGCTAGATTATCTGCTAAGCCATTATATTATCTATAAACATGAGTTATAACTATCTGTCAACTTTTAGACATCAATAATTTAACGTCATCAATAACTTCTCTGAAAAGGTGATTATCAACACAGTCTCTTATTAATAAGGAAACTGCCTTTTAAGGGTGATTATCTGCTAAGACTTTAACTCAATCTTTTAAGAATGTAACAGTGTAAGTGTTAAAGTTATTGTCGAATCGGGTTACCTTAACCGATTTAGATTAATATGGTTTGGAATTCTCTGCATGGTTGGCTAGCAGCATAGGGCGTGCATTAAAAGAAAAAAATAAAAGGGGAAGGATGAGAATAAATGAGTGGTGGGAACGAGAGAAATATAAAATCTATGAAGCGAAGGAGTATGTTTGGTGATTGGTGTGGGAAAGAGTTGATGCTTGACACATGTAACAATCAATTACAACGGCCCAAACCCAGTCATAAAAGCAAGTTGTGAAATTGGACTGAGAAATAAATATAAGGAAAAAAAAAACGAGAGAAATGGGAAAGGAAAAGAATTCAAAGAAGAGTTGTTACTGTAGTCAGAGCAATGATGGGGTCTGCTCTGCAAGTCAATGCCTCTTATTAATCTCTTTTTGACGCTTTCCCTCCCTCCTCGTGGGCCCCACCCCTCTCTTGTCTAAAATTGCAAGCCCCAACAATCCCCCTCCTCCTCTTCTTCTCCCACTCTCCTCTCTCCCGCGTCTTCTCCACCTTCTTTTTAATCTTTACTTTTTTTTTTTAAAGTGTGTTTATGGATTAACTTTTAGAGAATAATTTTTACGATTTACGAAGTAAATATGTGTGAGGAGATTTATCTCGATTTATAAAAAATAATTTCTGAAACTATGGTTTAAAGTGTAAACAAACACTCACTTTAAATCAATCATATATAGGTAGCTTTTACAATTTACTAAATAAGTATGTTAAAAGAGTTTTATCTCAATTTATGAAAAATAACTTCTGAAACTGCGATTTAGAATGCAAACAAACACTCACTTTAAATCAATCATATATGTGAAAAATAAAACTTATGTCAATATTGGTCATATTATGTCTGGCTTTCTCATCAATTCTTGTTCTATGAAATTTTTTATTATAATTTTAATTTTGTTGTAACTCAATTCTTAAATATTAAAAGTTTGTTTGAGCTAGCTTTTATAAAACGTGATTATAAATTACATTTATGTAAGTCAAGATAAAATTTTTTTTATATATTTACTCCATACACTATAAATCACATTGAAAAAATAATTTTTATCCTTAATCCAAAGTGCCACTAACTCAGCATGAATAGCATCTGCCATATTTTTTCTTTGTGAGTTTTAGGAGTCTCCCCATTCATAAGTCTAAAATTTGTAGAATATGAGATAGCTTTTACGGTCTATAAAGTAAATATGTGGAGAAGTTTTATCTCAATTTGCGTAAATCAGACTTATACATAAATATAAGTCTAACCAAACAAACATATTTATAATGAATTGAAAGACCTCAATGATCATCTCTACAGCTAGTTGCTATACTAAATCAATAGGTCTTCAAATTATTCATTTAAAAAAAAATAAAAACCCTTATTATTAGATAACAATGATATTTCCCAAAAATCAAAATTTTTTATAAGTGGAGGAACAATACCGCCATATCTATTCATTAAAATATCAAAGTAGATGTTTGACTCATTTCATACTAAAATTGAGTTAACATTTTGATTGTGATTTAGTTATGAGTTTTAATTGAGTTAAAATTAAAAAATTAATTTTAAACCACGTCAAAAATTTAAAGATTGAGCAAGTTGAGTATCAATCAAAATTAGAATTAAAAGATTAATTTTACATTTAAAATAGTTGGAGTGAACGGAAATCGCGTGAGAATGGCATAGTAAAGAAAGACAAACTGAAAGGTCAGGTCTTCACGAAAACATTTCTCACCAAACCACACAAACTCACATACTCTCATCTCATCCCCCTTTTCCCTCCTCCTCCTCTCCGAAGTCCGAACTCAACACTCAAGAACCGGTCATCCATGGCTTCTGTATATCCGAGGCAACAAGAGAACACTAATCCCAACCCTTCTTCTTCTTCTTCTTCATCTCTCCTTCTTTCCCCTTCCAACAATGGAGTCCAGCCCCAACAACCACCTCATCCCAAACCCATCACCAGATCCGAATCCGCCGCCCCTTACCCCACCACCTTCGTCCAAGCCGACACTTCCTCCTTCAAGCAGGTCGTCCAAATGCTCACCGGATCCTCCGACACCGTCCGGCAAGCCTCCGCCTCCAAACCCAACTCCGACTCCAAGAATCACATCCCTCCCATCAAATCCACCCCAAAGAAGCAACAACAGCAACAATCTGGGTTCAAGCTCTACGAGCGAAGGAATTCCCTCAAGAATCTCAAGATCAACCCTCTGATTCCTTCTTTCGGGTCCGCCAATTCGGGTTTCTCGCCCCGGAAACCCGAGATCCTATCCCCTAGCATCCTCGACTTCCCTTCCCTTGTTCTCAGCCCCGTCACGCCCCTCTTACCCGATCCATTCGATCGATCTCGATGCGGCGGCGGCAACGGAAGCCCCAGCCTGGATGCTGAGGCGGAGGAGAGGGCCATCAAAGAGAAGGGGTATTTCTTGCATCCTTCGCCGGCGACCACTCCCAGGGACGCCGAGCCTCGATTACTTTCTTTGTTCCCCACGACATCTCCCAGAGCTTCAGGTTCTTCTTCTCCGTCTTCTTGATTCATTTTCTTTTTTGATGTAAGATTGTTATATGAATATATAGAGATGAACGGGCATTGGATATGAGGAGGAGGAGAGATAAATTTGTAATAATCAAGGAATTAATTTTGCTTCATCCATTGTTTGTATAATAACTTTTTTTTTATTATTCTGCTCAATTCGACTCTGTTATGAATCAGAATCAACGTTAACTAGTCAGTGTGTTACCCTCAAATTCTTGAGTTAATCACTATCTTGTCATGAACTGGTGGGCATCAATAATTGACCGAGTAGGTAATTCATTGAAGATTCTTAACTTTTCAGATGTGAAAAATGGAGGATTAGTTGGTTAGTTTATAAGCCCAGAGAGAGAGAGAGAGAGAGATCTGTGAGCCAGTGGAAATGAAAAAGAGGGATGGGAAGAAGATGAATGGAGTAGGTGAGAAGCATAGTAGCAAAAGAAAGAAGGATTTGAATGAAAAAGAAAATGAAAAATTAACCAAGTAAATGTTTGTTTTTAGCAGTGAGTGATTGGTGTCTTCAATTAGATTGAATCAATCACGATGTGTAGATATGGATGAAAATATGAGAGAGGAATGTTATTTTAATTTATATATATAAATATTTATAAACTCTTCAAAAAAATGTCTCAACATGCACTAACTTTGAAATTACGTTAGGCATTAGTAAACTGAAAATTTGAACGGGTGATGTAAATTAATAATGGGTTAATTTGACCGAAGTTGGACCGAAAGGCCTTACAAGTTGAGAAAGTGAAGAGTGGGGGGCACAAGTGGGGCTTGTGATGATGAAAGATGAAGAAAAAATGTTGGAAGGAAAAAAAAAACTGATGAAAGTGAGGAGGGCGTGGTTTTTGAGATGATCATCTTCTTCACTTCTTTGGTGTTTTGTCTGTTTGTGATTGGGCAGGAGGATGACTATGGTTTCAGAAATTTACTGGTCCCATGGCATCGCTGATTTTTTTTCCCAATTTGAATATTTGGATTGCCTGTCCTATGATTCTCTGAAATTTTAAAGTTTTAATCTCCAGCTAAATTTTTAAATATATTGACTTGTAAGAATTAGAAAATGAGTTAAATTAGTTGTTTTTTTAGATGGAAAAAAAAGTTGTTTTTGTAATAAATGTATTGATTTCTCAAAAATATCTTTTTAATCATTTGTATTAGAAGCTATCTGTGATGATGAAAATCTCATCTAGCATGTGTAATCAATAAAATTATTTAAGAAAAGAACTAAATTTGGGGAAAAATGAAATTTTTTTGGGTCAAAGGAAAAAAATCTCATCCGTCCATTTCTCACTTTCTGGAGGGACCCAACAAAGATCAACCCCATCATTCATGGAGATGTTTGGTAAGGTCGGATTTACATAAATCGAGATAAAACTCTTTCACATATTTACCTCATAGATCATAAAAACTACTTTATAGAACGTAAATCATGATTGAAAAGTACGATTGGAAGTTTCAACTGCTATTTCAAACATCCTCCATATCAAAACCCCATCAGACTTTTTTGAGTAGAGATCCCACCCCGGCTGACCTCCCTTCGCGATTCGGACTACCTTTAGACCTTACCCTTCCATAGATCTTCCCCCTCTTTGCCATATCCCCGAACCCACCCACCTCTGCTCACCAATCCAAAATCCCACGAATGCACACTTCGCACAGGACCCAAGCCAGAAGAACAACACCAACGATGACTTCGTTATCCCATGAAGTAGGGATGTCCAAAAAACCCGGTGGTCTGGTTGGTCCGGTCCAACCCGGTCCGACCCGACCCGGTCCAGAAGACCAAAAATCAGTCCAAGACACTTTAAACAGACCGGACCGGACCAGACTGATCGGGTCGGACCGGACATCGGGTCAAGGGTCCAGACCCTTCGGTCTAGTCCGGTCCGACCCGATTTTTTTTTAAAAAAATATCTTGTATAATTTTTTTTAATCCTCAAAACTCAAATAATTTTTTTATACTTATTAGATTTAACGTGTTTAATTGATTGTTATGGATTGTATTAAAGTAACTTAAATGTTGTTATTTTTTATTCATGTTCAATGTTGTTGGAGATTATTATGGATTTATGAATGAGTTTTAATATTTTGTGATATATTTTTCTCAATTATAAGTATTATTATGCATTTTTCCACTGTCCCTAGCTCTTTGCATCAATCCAAACAAGAGGGAGAATAAAATTAAAATAGGTCCTGGACTGCCTGGACTGGTCCAGGCAGTCCACTGGACCGGTCTGGTCCAGCCCGAGCTCGGGCTGGTGCTGGACCAGACCGGACCTCGGGCTGACTTGTCCAGCCCGAGGTCCTATAAGGACCAGACCTCGGGTTGAGGCCCAACCCGGTCTGGTCCGGTCCATGGACAACCCTACCATGAAGGGAATGCGAAAACCCTAGCAGACGCCAAACATATCATGAGGTTCCCCCCCCAAAGTCATGCCACTTGTTGTATTTTGGATTAGCTTATGGAAGTTCCATAAGTGCTTATAAATCGTGATTCACGAAATACGAAGTAACTTTTACAGTTTATGAGGTTGTTTTTACAGTCTACGAAGTAAATATGTGGAGGAGATTTATCTCGATTTAGGTAAATCGGGCTTATTTTTTACAGTCTACGAAATAAATATGTGGAGGAGATTTATCTCGATTTAGGTAAATCGGGCTTATAAAATAAGCCCGATTATTGATAGATCATCACATTAGGTTAAAATCCAATTTTCACTTGGGAGTTGAGCTTCCAATTAACAATCAACCTCAATTTTTTAAGGTTAGAGAAACTTTGATTTAGGGGAAAATTTGATTTAATAAAAACATCTATACCCACAGCAGCTTTGAGATCCTTTATTTTATAAAATGGAATAGAGATGTTTTAGAATTAATCCACTAGCATCACACGTTGCTAGCAACTGAATAATTCAATTCATGGGAATGTAGACTCATGACTGGAGAGCCTTACAACCTCTAAATAATTATTGTTGCCATACACCCAATATTCGAATACAAAATCTCTTATTAAGTTGAAAGTGAAACAAAACACAACTTGGTGGGGCAATGGAGATGTTAACTAGGTGGGTACAAGAACATGCAAGAATATGTACGTTTCTACCTGACATGATTACATCACAACGGCCAAAATATGCAAAATGTGAAGTGGCAATGTACAAACGAGGAAAGATAATTTTCATAGATGTGAAAAAAAAAAAAAGGCTGGTACAGAGTTGGTGATATGCATTAATGGGGAATTTGAACTAGGAAGGAGAACATGTGCAATGTTTCTGAATCCTTCTGGCAACTAGATGCCCCTCTTCAAAGGTCGTCTTCTTCACTCTCTCTCTCTCACTATCAGTGTTTGGCAAATAACAAGAGAGCGATGGGTCCACAAGTGGGGTATTTTCATTTGAACCTCAACCAGAATTATTATTATTATTGATATTGATAATGATTCCTTTGAAATTTTCATTATCGCTCTAGATATTATTTTATTTCTTATTTGACCACATCCATCATGTCAATTTTGACTATCTCTCTTCCTTTGAATTCTTCAAACCTCCTACCACCACCACTATTACTTTACTGTTATTGCTTCTTATGTTTTTTGTTTTTTCTTTTTTGAATTAACTTATGCCCCATGCTATTATTATTAATGTCCTTGGCCTGGTTCCCCAATTTGTCGTCTTGTTATTGGCTAGTTAGGCATCCAGTTACACTGCTACAAAATTCTTTATTGATCAATGAAACTATTCCAATTTATTAAATTTATTTTTATACTTTGTTGCCGTCTCTTTGAAACACAATCAGAAATAAAAATATTTTTCACAAATAATATAAACAAAAAATATAAAATTTTAATAATTGAAATTATTTAATTTTGGTATGAATCATTTAAACTTTAAAATTGTTTTTATTTTAATCCAGATTATATTTTGTTAAGTTAAATATTAAAATTTATATAGGAAAAGCGGATAGGATATATGCAGTGTTCAAGGTTATTGTGTTAAGAGCTTGTTTGGTTTAGCTTATGTTTATGTATAAGTCCGATTCACATAAATCGAGATAAAACTCCTCTACATATTTACCTCGTAGACCGTAAATCACAATTGAAAAACACTTTTAGAAGTTTCAATCGCTATTCCAAATAAGAAACCTTCAAGGTATGATTATAAAAAAAAATTATATATAACACAAACACAGTTTATTTAGAGTGTAATATCACACTAAATCCTTCTAGGTCTTGAGTTTGAGTCCTAAAAGAGACACTTCTATTGAAAGGGGAAATCATAAACCCTGAAACCAAATACTGGTTGAAAGTATAAAAAAATATTTATAACATCATTCTATTTCATTGACAAATATCACAAGAAAAAAATTAAAAATATTTGAACATATACAAATGGTTTAGCTGAAGAATCTAGAAATCCTCTCAGTTAATGAAGAGTGCCTCTTTTTTATATAATGAACTTTATTGTTGTAACTCAAGTGACTTTTGAAAATTGGTAAGTATTATAAAATAATTTTTCAAAAAAAAAAGTAATGAAATTCAAAATCCAATCAAAACAAGTTTAGAGTCTAAACTTGTGTTCACATGTAATATAAAATATCTTGTTTTTGTGAAGAATAAAAAGCTGAGTTTTGACACTTCCTATGGCTCCACTTAGAAGAAAACGCAGTCGGCGAATATTTAAAACTCGTTTAGTCTTTGCTAATGAATGATATTTATATATAACTAGACAATAAAATTGTATTTAATCACCGGTGTCATAATTAAGACGTATGTGGTAAACAACCAAATAGTTAATTAACAATTTTGCCATTGCTATCACGAATTCTTATTGACTAATGCAACGATATGATATGTTATAGTATTCACAAAAGCATAAGCATCCCATATATATATATATTGAGAGTGACTTGTCCAATTAAATTAAAATGTCTAATTTTATAATACAAGATAAACTGCTTTGTTTGTAACACTAGGAAAAAGATAGAGATGACACAGAACGAAACTTCGACCAAATGAAAAAGAATGAAATCTAAATCCTACCAAGCTAGCTTTCCTTTATTTTTTGTTTGTTTGTTTGTTTTTACTTCTTTATAATTCATGAAAACCTTCTTCTTCTTTATGATTGAATCTCAACGATATCAGAAGAAGTCATCAAAATTTACATGGATTCATGTTCCTCCGTTATATATATTGAAAATATTGTGTGTGAGCGTATCAAAGGAAAAAATCTCATATAACTTAAGATTGAGAATGCCCTAATATATAATTAAATATGAGTTTGACTTAGTAAAAAGACCGATAAGAGGATTCTTTGAACTGACTATTGGAGACGACCGTTGAACTTTTAATTGAACGGTTTTAATGACATTTAAAAGGTTTTATTATATTAAATTGTCATTAATATTTATTTTATAACTGTTATTTTAATTGTCATTAAATCGTCGTTAATGATCATTATTGCTGCTCGACGGTCACATGATTTCTGCATATAAAAGGAAATGTACGGAGTAAGTTCAAAATAATCGGGGTGAGAGCACCGAGGTCTAGAGACGGAGGTCACCATGCTCCTATCTTCTCTCTTTTCTTCTGAGTTACATTGATATCTTTTTGCAGTTCTGTCACCCTGTTTTCTGCAGGAAGAGTTCGTTTTATCCTGTGAAGTGCCGCTTCCTAATCTACTAGGGGGATTGTGGAATATCTCCTAAAGACAGCATCCTTGGACATGACTCGAACTATTTATTTATTGTGTTTCAACAAGTGTTGCCGCCAACAATTTGTATGGTGTACACAATATTAGGAGATACTTCCTGCTAATCTTAGGATTGCATCATGATGGGCGTTCTTCAATTTGTTTAGTTGATTACAAAGGAAATGAGATAACCTTTAATTCTAATCTTTGCCCCCTTTGTTTGATTTTTAACCCTTAAAAATTATTCATGAATTGTTGAATGTTTTGTTATTTAACACATAAATTGATGAAAATTCATCTTGTTTATTCACTTCCATATCAATTGTGTCAAAATGCATATTTGAAGATTGTATATTAAATTCGAATTAAGACTTATTTGCATTAATATGCAAAATTTGCAGTAATATATTGAGTATATTGAGTTAGCTGTTTTGTGAATTATGTATAATTGATTAATTGTTTTTTAGTTATGCAGAAATTTATGGGTTAGAAAATATCCTAATGTGGGGTGCTTGACATTTAAGAAAATCATCATGAATGGATATTGATCTTCGGAGCATGAAACTGCTTGTGTTTAATTTGTGGGCATTAATATTAGTCTTGTTCCTTTGAAGATTATATTCATTGGAACATTTTATGAACTATATATGTACTCCATATTTACGTGGTGATTTTAATTGTTGGGTTTGAGAAAACTTCATATTTTAAAATTTTGTGGTATTATGTTAAATTAGAAGATATTACTTGTAATGATTGTTTTGGCACTTGTTAGTGGTGGAGTTATTTGATAATGGGAGAGACAAAGAATTATGATGCTCAATCTCTTCAAGCAAAGTGAAGCCACTAATATGCATGACAGTAAGGTATCATACGTCAAATCTAGAACTTAAATAAAGTTACTGGAGGGCATTCTAATGATTGTATAAGCAGTTTATAGTTTTGTATGACATGTCTGAAAGCTAATATGTTGGGGGGTTTTATTGTTTTCGGTAATAATGAGTATTCCTTTAGTGAATTAAATCATTTATATTGGAGGTTTCATTGGATGTGATTAATGAGAATATTAATTGGCATAAATTGTTTTTTAACCTCTTTGAAAAAAATTATGGCAGCTATAATTTTGCGATGAGGTACCAACGGTCAATGATTATTAATGTTGAGAATAAATGTTAATTGTTGGCGAGTATTACCATGGAAATATTTCCTTATTTTTGTAGCTCACATTAATAAGTCAATACCGTTGGTGAATTTAATCCTTTTTATGGAGGTTTTATTGTTTTGATTAAAGAATATATTTAATGGCTTTTTATAACCTCCTATAATGATTTCATAAACATTATCTACTCTTAATTCATGTTTAAGTATACGATTGGTTTTGTGATTTTATGGGTTTTGAACAAAACTCATGATAAATAAAGTTAAATGTGAACTTGTGGATTTTCAAATAAATGTAATATTTGAAAAACTGAGGCATTATATAAAAAGGCGTCTTTTTATGTGACGGCCTACTCCCACTAAGCTCTGGCTTCAGATTCACCTAGATTGATCGTGCACGGGAGCAGCATCCGGCCAACTTCTACCCCCACTGGGGATCAGAAGGCAAGCTTACCGAGAGCCTTCCTCGAATATTCCCCCTAAAGGGAACCTCCCTAGGATCGGACTTGAGACGCTAGGCATAACATGCCCAAGCTATCAATCCTGGTACCATTGAGCTAACTGATTATATAGTAAGATTCTAATTAAATTATAATTATTGTTTATAAGGTGTGAAAATATTTTTGAGATATTTAAAAGTGTGGGGGTGCCCAACATGTGGGGTACCTTAAAAATTTTTAAAGTTGTTTCTAACCTCATTTGATAAAAACAAGTTGTGGTTTAAAATTAATTATATGGAGGTATTTGATTTTGCTGAAGAGAGCAAATTTTGTGAATTATTTGTGTGGCTTGAAAATTTAACCATTTATCTAGTGTAGAGATAAATGCATTTAAATTTCATGATTTGCGAGTATATATTCATAGTAAACTTAGTAGTATAAACATGCAAGACTACTGTAAATATTGAATTTCTAATGCAAATAGCATGTGTTTTAATGTGGCTTCAAAATTTAATATGAAAGCATGTGTGAAGCAAATGTGATTTTATGTGTTGAAATCATAAAGGAATAATGATTATATACAATATTGATAAATGTTTTTTAAGTTTGGTTTTTTGAGAACTGTTGTGAATTTTTCTTATGATTCTAACACAGTTTTTAAAGTGATTTAAAAGTTGATTTTGCTGCTCAATTTTGAGTATGTACAAATTGTTGAGAATTTGTTGCATTAAAGGATGTTAATCCCTGTGATATAGCTCGTGCTATGTAAAGATTGAGCATATATAAATATACAGTCTCATGAGGAGATTTAAATATTTGAGGGGTACCATAAATATTGGTATCATATACAGTGGATTCCTGTTGTATTGATATACACGGATGTTCAACTGAATTTTAGTTTTGTATGAGAAAATTCACTAGTAGACAAAATAAATTATTATGTGAGTCAGAGTTTGTTACTCTAGAATTGGTTGAGATTAGAGGCTAAGTTGTTAAAAACCTCTTAGGAAAAATTGTTGGGTGTAAAACCGACATTTTGAGCATGTTTGGAATAGCTTATGAAAATTTCATAAGTGCTTATGAATTGTAATTCACGGTCTACGAGGTAACTTTTACGGTCTACGAGGTAGCTTTTACGGTATACGAGGTTCTTTCAAGGTCTACGAAGTGCTTTCACGGTCTACGAGATAAATATGTGGAGGAGATTTGTCTCGATTTATGTGAATCGGGCTTATATAATAAGCCCGATTCATATAAGTGATAGCTTGTTTGTCTGGGCTTGGCTTATTTTATAAGCTCGATTTACGTAAATCGAGACAAATCTCCTCCACATATTTACCTTGTAAACCGTAAAAGTTACTTCGTATTCCGTGAATAACGATTTATAAGCACTTATGGAGCTTCCATAAGCTAATCCAAACGAGTTAAAAAAATAGCAATAGCCACTGGTGAGAGAATAATGGTACAAGTGAATATCATTTTGAGATACTATATGAATAAGCATGCTAAAAAATTGTGGAGTTATCTCAATTGATTTTGTGAGGTCAAAAGTTGACCTACGGATCTGTTAACAAACCCTGGGAAGAATTAAATTAGCCGAGGGGAATGAGACTAAAACCAATTTGAAATTAACAGCGATAGCAACCCAACCTCTGTGATTGGTGATCCCATGAAGGAGGTTCAATGGGTAAAAACAAGTCACTTGTCAGTTCTGCTAGCACTAAAGTAAATTACTAGTCCCTTCCTATGGGAAGAGAAAGTGCTAGAATGCATTATGGTGAGGTTGAGCAAAAACTCTTAATGATTTCATAATCCTACGGGATGGTGTACTCATTGCAGGTACATTTCATAAAAAATCACCTATACAAATGAGGAGTGGGGCCGCTCTTGTGAGATCATGACGAAATTTCTAGAGCATTCATTAAATACTAGGACACGTGCATGACTGTTTTAACGTGCAAAAACGCGCTAACATCGGAAAATGTAGGGGTATAATCTGACTTTTAATGCCTCTGGTATACGCCTAAGAGGTGTTGGTTCATAGTCCATTAAACCACTGGCATATCTGTGTATTAAATGTTATTAGTCTAGGTCTGGTTCATACTCCAAAGGACCACCATATACAATGTTTATATCTATATGTGTAACTCAGCTAATGAGACTATGAGCTTTCTTTGACACATGTGGGGGATTGTTGGAAATATTGTGTGTGAGTGTGTCAAAAGAAAAAGTCTCATGTAACTCAAGATTGGGAACGCCCTAATATACAATTAAATATGAGTTTGAGTTAGTAAGAAGACTGATAAGAAGAGTCTTTAAACTGACCATTGGAGATGACCGTTGAACTTTTAATTGAACGATTTTAATGACATTTAAAAGGTTTTATTATATTAAATTGTCATTAATATTTATTTTGTAACTGTCGTTTTAATTGTCATTAAACCGTCGTTAATGATCATTATTGCTGCTCAACGGTCACATGATTTCTGCCTATAAAAGGCAATGTACGGAGTAAGTTCAAAATAATCGAGGTGAGAGCACTGAGGTCTAGAGACGGAGGTCCTCATGCTCCTCTCTTCTTTATTTTCTTCTGAGTTACACTAATATATTTCTGCAGTTATGTCACCCTATTTTCTGCAGGAAGAGTTCGTTTTATCATGGGGAGTGCCGCTTCTTAATCTACTAGGGGGATTGCGGAATATCTCCTAAGGATAACGTGTCTGTTTGGGAACACAGTGAAAAATTGATTTTTTTCTAATGTGGCTTTTGTAGAAGCCAAATGGAAAAAAAGTCATATTGTTAATGTGATTTGTGTTTGGATTGACAGTAGGAGAAGTGACTTTTTTTTCTAAACCCAGTGAAAAAAAGCCAGAAGTTACTTCAATGAGCTTCTAAAAAAAGTAGTTTTTTTCTAAAAGCCCAGTGAAAGCTAATGTATTCACAAACGCGTCCACAAATGTCAAATGGGCTTTTCCCCTCCAAATGAGCTTTCCCCCCACCCAAATGAGATCCCAAACAGGCCCGTTGACGTGACTCGATCTATTTATTTATTGGGTTTCAATAGGTATTGCCACTAGAGCTGAGAATCAGGGCTGGCCCGGCCCTACAGGGCTGGCCCTTGACGGGCCAGGGCCTAAAAGGGCCGGCCATACAGGGCCCAAGGTAAGACAAATTGCCGTTTTTCAAAGCCCGGCCCTACAGGGCTGGCCCTTGACGGGCCAGGGCCTAAAAGGGCCGGCCCTACAGGGTCCAAGGTAAGAAAAATTGTCGTTTTTCAAAGCCCGGCCCAAGAGCATGAGGGCCAGGGCCGGCCCGCAGGGCCTGAACATATTTACACAAAATTTAACTACACGTCTACACGCTTCATGCAATAAAATAAATATTGTTACTAATTCATATTCAAAGGTAAAAAATAGTATCCACAAATAATTCACAATCCGCACAAAAGTATAAGAAGGCAAGAAGTTAAGCAACATGAGTATGACGACTATCATTTTCATCTTCTTCACCACTATCATCAATTTCAATAAAATTTGATTGTGCTTCAATTTGAGTAGTATGCTCTACTTGAGGGTAAAAATATCAAGAATTTCTTCTCACAAATCATGAATATATTCATAATCTTTATCTACAATAAAGAATAATCTAAAATGACAAATAACTCTATAAAAAACATAAAATACAAATAAATTAGTAAATTACCATCATATGTGAAACTTTACAGTAAATAAGAAATATCTAACGTATTTTTCTTATAAAATAAGAAATATCTTTTATAAATTTTTTATGATTCTTAATACAAAATATTCTTATGAAACTTAATTTTAAAAAAGATAATAAATACTAAATATTTTCAACATCATTAACAAAATATAAATGATTAATAATATTATTATCATATAAATAATTTTAAAAAATAAAAAGTATATCAGGGCCTAAAGTGCCGGCCCTTTTAGGCCCGCGTTTACTTTTTAGGCAAAATTCTTAGGCCCGACCCTTGTAAATTCAGGGCCTAAACGGGCCGGCCCGACGGGCTTGGCCCGTTTTCCCGACTCTAATTGCCACCAATAATTTGTATGGTGTACGATGTTAACGTCAACAATATATATACTAATTAAAGAAAATTCTTATAAATACTAGTCTTATCTTTATTATAAGTCTACTTGAAGAAATTTTTTTATCATAAATATAAACCCACCTAGACAACTGGAAAACAAAGTTCTGTCTTGCTCAGATTTTTGTTTTTAAATATCAGCTACATTTTTATGTAATCTCATATCTGTAAGTTGCCTGCGAATACACCAATTTTAAAGCCGTTTTCAACAGAACACTTATGTTTATTTTCTGAGATTTGGAGAATTCCTGAAAAAAAAAAAAGAGGAATCTTCAGTGCTAGAATCAGACTGAGGTACAGAAAACAAAGAGCCTCTGCCCTCTCCAAGTGCGATTGGCGGTGAAACCGACGGCTCAGCTTTATTTGAATTTTGATTTGAAGAAATATATGTATGTGTTTGGATGAAAAAAATAAAAATTTCGGAAGGAGATTATGGTTTTACAAAATAAAACCCAAATACTAATTAAAAAAAGACAGAATCCCCCTTTTTTTTTTTACTACAACCCCAAAATCATGATTTTAATGTTTTAAACCATGGTTTTAAAAAATCTAAATTTTTTTGCTTTGAAAGATGCCTCTCTTTCTCATATGTCATGTTGCAGGTTGGTGGACCCTACGCATTGGGTTTGTCTTTTTCTTTTACAGTTCCCTTTCTCTCAGGTTTATCTCTCTCTCTTAACTGATTTTTTTTTTCTTTTTTAGGTTATTGTTTTTTTTCTTTTTAGAATTTCATTAGATTTAATATTTTGTAAGTTATTACTATAAATACAAATAAATAAATTTAAAATTTTAAAATTTCATAAATAAAATAAATAAATAATTATAATTTACAGAATATTAGACTTTTTCAGTTTTTAAAATTGGTAATTGAAATTAATTTCAATTTACATTTTAACTTCATTAAAATTAAATTTTTATAGTTTCAAGAAAAAACTTAATGATATTTGGATCGTTAAATTTTATTATACAATATCTAAGAAACACCGATTTGGATACAGGCAAATACATCATAACAGGTTAAACAAGACAATTTTCAAAATTTTAATGTTTCTTCCTATCTTTAATATAAGAGCTATTTATCTAATTTTAATGGTTAAATAAGAAAATTTTCATTTTTTTGTATTTATTATAAAATTTAATGTTAAATAATACATAAATTATAATCTTATCCTTTTATATGTAATTATATAAAATTTAATGTCTTTTTTAGTAATTTGACCATGAAAAAAGTGATTCTATCACAATATCTAAACACTATCATTTTATCACAATCATTTTTCCCTCAAAATCTATTCTCTTAAATCACTTTTATTACTTTTTGTTAAGAAGCTATTCTCTAAAAAAGCTAATACAAACACACACATGATTAGAGAGGAGATGCTACTTAGCAAGTACTACAACATACTTCTTCCTCCTGTTCTTTTTATAAAAGTAACTTTCTCTCTTTTAAAATTATTTTTTTATAAATGAATTTTTCATAGTGTCTCAAAATTTAAAATATTTTTTATTTTTATTTTTATTAAATATACATTTTTATATTAATAACCCTCTACTCACCATTAGTTCTATTTCATTTACTCATTTATTACATATTATCTCTTATATTTTATACTCATACTCTCTTACATTTAGTACTCATTCTCTCTCCTACTTTTTTTTATAAATAGGGTTATATTTGAAAGAAATATGACATTTTTGACACATTTATTATTTTTAACTTATCTTAATTATTAGTTCATTTTGTGCAATTAAAATTAAAATTATTTATAAAAAATATCAGAAAGAGTAATTTATAAATAAATATAGTCCTTTTTGCTTAGTAAAGAGAGAATGGAGAGAGAAATTGAATGGATACGTGATTAAATAGGATATTATAGTTAAACTAATATATATTTATTATAAATAACCAACTCTTCCAATTTCTTAATGTCGGTGGGCTAATTATCTAACACTTGTATTAAAAATTACTAGTAAGGTAGGATATTTTTGTTTCTTAGGGTATAGCAAAAGGAACAAAAAAAAAGAAGAAGAAGAAAAAGGAGTACATAATGAAGAAGCATGGAAGGAAGAACTAGCAATCTGAAAGAGAATGAATAATATAAGCTGATTGCATTAGTAGAGGAGGAAGCACAGGATTATGGCATATAACAATGATTTGGGTTTTAGTGATGAAATATGTGAGTGAGAGAATATAAGGATAATATATCAATCTGTCCTCCGGGCACAGTGGGTGATGGCGGTGCAACCTCGCCGATAAGGGTTGGCGCGGCCCCTTATGTGGCAATTATAGTACGATCGTCCTCGCCTGCCACATGGCACATTGTCAGCCTTCAACGCATCGTAGCTTATGTATCTTACGGTCCTCAGGCTCCGGTGGATCGACCCGGACTCCATCATCATCTCTTCTTCCAACTCACTCGCCCTGTCACCCACCAGCTGCCCCTCCACCGATAACCGGTTCCACTCCAGCGACGTCATCATGCCTTCAGTTGCCACCGCCATTGCCGCCACCATCACCGTCGCCGCCACTAACACCACCAACCTTGGCTTCAACTCCATTGTTTCCGGTCGGCGACTTAATTAGCCCCCTGTGCTGATTGTACCTTGAGGAGGAGGAGGGTGAAGATGGGGATGGATTGGTTATTAATATATGAAGCTGTGCTTCGTGGTGAGAGGCCATGGTGGGTCCTTTTAAGCTTACCTCCTTCCTTTGATTTCTTGTGATTTTACGAGAATTTAGGGGACAGCCTCGTTTGTTTGCCTTCTTTAGATTCCTGTTTCCGGAAAGTTTGGAGCTGCTTCGCTCGTTTCATTCTCCTCACCTGTCAATAACTGAATTCCTCCCTTGCGGGGTGTTTTCTCCATTCTGCGGAACCTTTCTTTTTTGGGGCTTAACTGGGCTTTTTATTTCTTCGTGGGCTTTCTTGAAAGCCCATGAAAAATGTAATCTTCATTGTCATTGCAGAGCCAATGCTGTTTTCAACCGATCCTTTTCTTTGATCTGTAATTTGTTTGTATACTTTTGATCACATAAAATATATATATCTTTAACAGATTCACCATATGTTTATTTGTCTCTGATTTCCTGATTTTCAATTCCAAAGAAAAGATAATCAGACCCAACACTGCTCAAACCTAACAAAAATGGATGGAATAGGCCTTTGATCTCACATTTGAAATTAGTCAACCTTTGCCAAAGGCCGTGTGGTCTGATGATAAAGAGCTTCCCACTAAGTGGAAAGTTGCGAACTCAATCTTGCTTATAATCCCTGGGCATTAGTGTATGTGTATGCCCTTTTAATTAAAAAAAGAGATAAACGAGTGGTCAACCTTATTTTATACACACACTGCTCCATCTATTTTACTGAAGTTTCTTGAAACAAGTTAATTATTTTTCATATTTTATGACATGAATTAATCCAATTATACATTATAATATATAGGGCGAAGGGGCAATTCTATTTATAAATATTTTTTGAAAGAGCTGCCAACATAATAAATATTTTTTGGGTGTAAAAATACCTATGAACATTAAAAAGTAGACCGATAATGTCAATTCCGTTAACTTTACTTGACGGTGTTAATCTTTGGTTAAAAAAATAGGTGGGCTCATATGAACAAAAAAGTAACGTCGTTAGCTCAAATTAACGGAATTAGTATTATCGATATACTTTTTAATGTTCATTGATATTTTTGTACCTAAAAAATGTTTACTATACTAGTAACTTTTTTGAAAAATGTTCATGGATAAAATTGAACATTCGCCCTAATATATATTTAGACAATTTCATCATACTCTTCAAAATTTTATTTGACTTGATTTAATTATTAATTTATTAGACGAGTCTCTTTCTAATCCCAAAGTGGGGTTGGTCCGTCACCATTAAGTGAGAGTAGATTAGTGTAAACTCATTTGTGTTATAATAGTTGCATGAGCTTGCAAATTGCTATTCTTCATCTTTCTCACTAATATTTCGCTAATCACCATGGTTAACGGTATTATCTGCTAATTATAATAGCACAACGTATTCCGGAGTTGTGTAAAAATATATTTCAAACAAACAATTAAATTGATTATATGATCTGATAATTATAAAATAAATAAAATTCAAATATTTGTTCAAACTTAAAAGAAAGCATTGATCTCACCTTAATTATAAGGGGACCGCGCTCCATATGGCATGTGATATGGCCAAAAATATCCCTCGTACACTACTACAAAAACAAGTTTTTACTTTCCTAAAATACGTCCCTATTTTAAAAAATGAAGTAAAAAGCTAACATGACGATATTTATGTAATTTTGAAGGAAAATTTTAAATTTTATGCATCTCAAATCATAGATGGGACGCCTAAAGTACATCATTTGATGCCAGAAAAATACTTTAGGCATCCCAAGCAATTTTAGGGACGCCTAAAGGTAAATTACGCCTACTTTAGGCGTCCCTATTAAGACAGCCATGACAGTTTTACACGTCCTTTTATGGGGACCTGCAAAGGTTTATGCGTCCCTAAAATTTTCTGGGGTCGTCTAAACCTCCAGCACCGACCCTCTTTTGTTCCTCACTCCTTCCTCACACACACACAATCACTCCCTCCCTCCATCGTCATTCCCTCTCATTCCTCTCACACACACACGGTCCCTCCCTCTCCTCCATCCCTTCCTTCGATCCGTCCCTCCCTCTCCTTTCTCCCTTCCTTTCGTCCGTCCGTCCCTCTCCTTCCTCACTCCCTCCTCCGTCGCCATTCCCTCTCCTTCCTCACATACACATGCAGTCCCTCCCTCTCCTTTCTCACTCCCTCCGTCCTTCCATCCCTCTCCTTCCTCACACACACACACAGTTCTTACTGTCCACTCCCTCTCCATTGTCACACGCGCATACACACACACAGACAGCTATCTTGCAAGATAGAAGACACAAAACAACACTGAATTACATTGACACTTCTTTCAAATTTTTGTTACGTAGTTCATCTTATTTTCCCACTTTAGACGTCCCTAATGAATATAGGGACGTCTAAAGTCCCCTTCCACCGTACTTGTGGGAGACTTTAGGCATCCCTAAAGAGTTATGGACGCCTAAAGTTCCCTTTCTGGGAGACTTTAGGCATCCCTAAGAGTTAGGGACGCCTAAAGCTTCTCTTTCTACGACCCCTGAATAGGTGTCCCACAATAAAATGACGTTAAAAAAGGCTTAAAATAGGAACGTTAAAACTGCTTTCTATAGTAGTGTTACCTGAACATCTTACATATCTAAATAATTACATCACTTGGTCAAAGTTATTCGTTATTTTTGCCTCAAATATTTAGTTGCATATCAAATAATGCTTTTTGTAGATTTATGTTATTTTTTTTTAAGAAAAAAAATTCAAATATAAGACATTATAGCTTGAAAGAAAACAAAAAGGCGTTAGCACAATGAGGAGTGGACATCAGGTGAATTGAATGCTACGATATGATTGTAGAATATATAATTAAAGAGTATTTTAATTTGCACCTAGAAGACGTGTTTAGTGAGAGGAATACTTGCATACTTTATTGGGAAAGCATTAATTATTATTACAAAATACTAATGAATCATTGTATATTAACTAATCTTGCATTAATTATAGAGGGGGACGTGGACTAAATTTAATGGTTAAGCTTATTTAATAACCACAATTTCTTCTGGTCGCTGTAGAAATTAGAAAAATTAGTTTTGTTGATAATTGTTTTGTCACGTGGTTTTCTATAATATAATAATCAGGTGTATATGTAAAATATTATATAATATCGTATCACCTCAATACCGCCCATTCATATACGACTATATATAAGTATAGGGTTGCCATCTTCAAAAGTGGTGTATGTAAATATTATCGTCTTTTCGTAAAGTAATGAGAATTCATTTTTCTCTAAAGGTTGTTTGATTATGGATGTCTATTACTCAACATGGTACCAGAGATAGGCTTCTTTTCTTCATTAATGGAAAGGCCCAAGATCCGGCCTAAAGAGCTACCACAAACCAAGAAAACCTAATTGTGTTCCAAGAGGAGCAACGTTTAGGTCAAAGAAACAGAGGTTCTGAGCATTAATCGGCTAAAATCATGCTGCTACATCCTATCATTGAAAAGAAACACTGTTAGGTTAAGAGACAGAGTTCTTCCTCACACCATTAGGTCAAGAACACAAACTCTGTTATTGACCGCGCCCAACTAAAGTTCATCGTGATCAAGAAGGAGAATGACGACGTTAAATTGACAATAGACGATTAATCACTCTGTAAATCAATTGCTTGTTAGGAATAACGATTGGATTCCTCAAAAACAGTTTTTCAATCGTGATTTATGGTACACAGGGTAATTATGTGAGAGGAGTGTTGCCTCGCCTTATGTGCATAAGCACCTTTGGGAGCTCTAAAAGACATCCCAAACACAGCTCAAGACACCGTCCTTTGTCAAGATTCCACAGTAGTGACATCACACCTTGCTGAAATTCCACCGTAATCACGAGTTACTCCTCTGTGAAACCCTAATGGCGGATAAATTTCATGCATCAGTGATGATAAAGGTTTCAAAATCATTGCCATCTTCTCACCCCTTATATTTTCACCCTTTGGATACACAAGGAACTTTGATCATCCAACATGTCTTGACAGGAACAGAGAACTACATAGTTTGGAGCCACACAATGAGAATTGCATTACTGGGAAAACACAAATTAGGTTTGTAGGTGGAACTTGTTAGAAGGAGTCACAAGATCTAGGGCTATATGCTAAGTAGGAAAGGTGTAAAGTGATTGTTCTTTCTTGGCTGCTCAATTCGATGTTTAAGGAGTTGGCCAACATGTCATCTTTTTCAAGAATGCACACCATGCATGTGTCGATCTGAAAGAACATTTTAACAAAGAGAACAATGCCAGAATCTTTACTCTATACCGTGAAATAAATTCGCTTAGGCAAGGACCCTCTTTTGTATCAATATTTTTTTTTCCAAGTTAAAGGAACTTTGGGAAGAGCAGTCGACTCGCATTACTCTTTTGTCTTGTACTTGCCAGTCATCAAAGGCTTATGCAGAGCTGATTCAAGAGCAAAAGCTCCTTCAATTTTTGATGAGGCTTAATGAATCCTATCATCTAGCTAGAAGTCAAATTATCCTTATGACTCCTCTACCTGTAGTAAATGAAGCATACAGTATGATAGTTCAAGATGAGACCCAAAGGTCTATCATTTCTTCTAAGAAAAACCCTCTTACTAATAAGAGGGCTATGGCTTCTCGAGGACGTAGCCGTGAACGGGGAAGAAGCCACGGAGATAGCTCTGTCGAGTGTAGTTATTGTAATAAGCGATGGCACCTCAAGGACAATTGCTATCAATTAATCGGGTATCTGGCTAACTTTAAAGGAAACAAGTCAAGGCAGAACAAAGAAAGTAGCTAAGGGTTATAGGAATCCTCCTTATTAAATGCAGAGGCGCATGTTAATACTGGAAGTACTGTGACACCATCATTCACTTAAGAGCAATACGAGCGAATTCTCTAATTGCTACAGAAGGATTCTGAATCAATGGTCCATGCGTTAATTGGTATAGGTTTGCTAATTGCAAGTGCTCATACTTTATCTTATGCAAACTGGATATTTGATTCAGGAGGTACAGCCTATATGGTTGGAGACTTGAGTTTATTAGATAGTTATGGAGTCTATAATGGCCCTATTAAATCCATTAAAATTCTTGATGGTTATCGTGTCCCTGTTACCCATGTAGGAAGTGTGATAATTTCATATGATAGTATAATAATTGATATGCAATATTCTCTTAAACTTAAATTCAATTTAATAGCTATTTTAGACTGACTAAGGAGCATCGATGCATGGCATGTTTTTCTTCTAACAATTATATCTTGAAAACAACTAAAGATTGTCATAATGTGAATGTCACTCCTGCTATTATTGATGATCTGAAATTTTTGGATGTAAATCTTTGGCATAGGCACTTAGGTCATGCCCCTACTTCTGAACATTTACATTTGAATTTTGTGACTCGTGACTTTGTTACTCCAAATGGAATTTGCGACATTTTTGCTTAATCAAAACAGACTAAATTTCCTTTCTCATCTAACTGTATTCAAAATAAGCTTTATTTTGAGCTTATACACGCAGATGTGTAGGGCCCTTTTAAGACCCCAACACACCAATGTTATCAATACTTCCTTACTTTTGTTGATGACAATTCTCGTGCCAAATGGATATTTTTAATGAGAAATAAATCAGATTTTGTTTTGCAAATTAAGAATTTTATTTCATATGCCTTTACTCAATTTCATTTACAAGTTCAGAAAATTAAGAGTGATAACGTCATTGAGTTTATGAATAGTGATTTTAGGTTGATTACACAACAAAAAGGGATAGTACATGAAACTAGTGCCCCTACACTCTATAATAAAATGGAGTTGTAGAACAAAAAAATCGTATGATCATGCAAGTTACTAGAGCCTTAATGTTACAGTCTAATGTTCCCACCATATATCGGGGGGAGTGTGTGAGAATGATTGGTCATTTGGTTAATCAAATTACATCCAAGATTATTGATTTTAAAACTCCTTATGAAAATGTGTATGGATTTAAGGTTGATCTATCCTACTTGAGGGCATTTGGCTGGCTTGCTTATGCTACAGATTTGAGAGTAACTAATAAATTACAACCTAAAGTTGTTCCATGTGTATTTTTAGGTTACCCAGATAACCAAAAAGGTTATTTGTTACTTGATCTTAAAAATAATGCTTTGATTGTTAATAGGCATGTGAGTTTTGCTAAAAATAGGTTTCCATTTCAAGATGTTGGGAGCTATCAGTAAGGGGGAGTGCATCTTACCTTGAAGGAAATGTTTTGGTTCGAACCAGAAGTTATTCAGGTGCAGAATAATGAACTAATACCTGTAGCTAGCGACGAACAACAAAAAAATGCTGCTGGCAGCAAGGAGAGGGAGATAATTGATAATGCTGATAATTAGTCACAACAAGTCCCTTCTTGGCTAGTCAGGGATAAGAGACCAAATATTTGGTCCAATGACTACGTTTGTTCCTTGTTGCAATTAGAAGCTGAACAGGGTCAGAAAAACCAATGTGCTTACCCTATTAAAGATTACCTCTCTTATGATAATATTTCATCTAACCGCTTGTGTTTTTTGTCATTTATAGATTCAAGTATAGAACCCAATAGGTATGAGGATGCAATTAAAATTCAAGAGTGGGTAGATGCGATACACGTTGGAATGCAAGCTCTTGAGAACAACCATACGTGGGATATTGGCTATTGTAAAAGAAGGCTATTGGTTGTTGTAATTGGGTATACAAATTAAAGTATGATTCAGTCAGAAACATAGATAAGTATAAAGCTAGGTTGATAGTTAAGGGATATAGTCAAAGAGAGGGTGTGAATTATCATGACACCTTTTCTCTTGTAGTCAAAATGTTCATTGTTTGTTTAGTCCATAAACTAGCTGCAATTAATTAATGGAATTTGTATCAAATGGGTGTGAATAACACTTTTTTACAGGGTGACGTCGATGAGGACGTTTACATGAGAATTCTCTAAAGATTTGAGAGCTAGGGGGAGCGTATGGTATGTAGACTGAGAAAATCACTCTACGGCCTAAAGCAAGCTTCGAGGCAATGGAACCAAAAGTAAACATGAGCTCTCATTGATAAAGGGTGCAAGTAGAGAAAAAATGATTATTCATACTTTGTCTGAAATCGTGATGATGTCATTTTGTTAATTTTGGTATATATAGATGATCTGCTTATTACTGGAAGCTCTGAAAGTGGTACAAGTTTTAAAATTAAAGATTCAGGATAGATGTGTTATATCCTTAGAATAGAGATAGCTAAGTCGGATAAAGGTATAATTTGGTCTCAACAAAAATTTTAGCTAGATCTTTCATCTGAAACAAGTATGAGCAGTTGCAAACCGTTGGGAGTTCTGATGGCTCAAAATTTTAAATTGATGCCACATCAAAAGGGAAAGAACAAACCGGATGGGTTGTTGC
Source organism: Albizia julibrissin (assembly GCA_037074505.1). Classification (NCBI taxonomy): domain Eukaryota; kingdom Viridiplantae; phylum Streptophyta; class Magnoliopsida; order Fabales; family Fabaceae; genus Albizia; species Albizia julibrissin. The sequence goes on from CM073479.1 coordinate 41,354,656, forward strand.
AAAATCCTAATAAATACCAAAGATTGGTAGGTAAGTTTATTTATTTAACAATGACCCGTTCTAATATTTCATTTTCTGTGCAAACCCTTAATCAATTCATGCAAACACCTACTAAAACACACATGGCAGCAGCAAAGAATATATTGAGATATCTGAAAAGAAGCCTTGGTTTGGGAATATTTCTCAACTCACAAGCGAATATGAGGTTGGAGTGTTATTGTGATTCCGATTGGGCCACGTGTGCAATAACAAGGCATTCGGCCATAGGTTGTCTACTTAAATTTGGAGGTTTGTTGGTGATGTGAAAGATAAAGAAATAGAGTACGATATCTAAATTTTTAGTCGAAGTTGAATATTGTGCTTTTAGTATGGCTATGTCAAAAATTGTTTAGGCTAGAGGTTTTCTTAGAGATCTGAATATTTCACATATGGATCGTGTTGATGTTTATTACGATAATAAGGCTGCAATTGATATAGTAGCAAATCCTATATACCATAAGCGGACCAAGCACATTAAAGTGGACTACCGTTTCATTAGAGAAAAGAGGCAGATGCGACATATTGATTTGAAACATGTTTGTTCGACTGATCAGCAAGCAAATCTACTAATCAAGGCTGTTAGCAAAGATGTGTAGAAGAAGTTGTTGTGCAAGTTGGAAGTTGTTGATATTTTTCTCCCCCAACTTGAGGGGGAGTATAGAAATTAGGGAAATTAGTTTTGCTGATAATTAGTTTGTTATGTGTTTTTCTGTAATATAATAATTAGGTGTATATGTTAAATATTAGATGATGTCGTATTACCACAATATGGCCCATATAAGACTATATATAAATACAGGGTTGCCATCTTCAGAAGTGGTGTATGTAAACATTATTGTCTTTTCCTAAAGTAATGAGAATTCATTTTTCTCTAAAGGTTATTTGCTTCTAGCTACCTATTTAGAGAATAACTTTTACAATTTATAAAGTAAGTATGTGAAATGAGTTTTGTCTCGATTTACGGAAAATAGCTTCTGAAACCATTTATACGGTAAGTATATAAAAAAAATTTTATCTCGATTTATAAAAAATAGCTTCTGAAATCATAGTTTAAGAAGCTACCAAACACCCACTCACTCAACAGTCAACAGTGGCATATCACTGCATGCATGCATCTCGAGTTGATTTCCTCGGGGAAAAATTATGGCAAAAAATTTATGAGAGTCGATATTTATTTATATGAAGAATCATGAAATTTTCTTTTTTTTTTCTTTTAGGAAGTGTAAAGCTTAAAACCTGTTTATGAACAATCTTTTGCTAACCAGATTTACAAGATGATATTAATATAATTAAATTGAAAAGTAGTATTATAAGGGAGGAAAAAGATAGGGAGAATTGCTAAAAACTACATTTCAAGTAAATTAATTGCTAATTGCTACCATTGCACATGGTGGGTGATAAGTTGCACATGAGTGGATGATATTTTGCACACGATGGATGATGTTTACACATTTGCAGAGATGAATTTTGCACATGTGGATGATGGTTGCACATAAGGGGTGATTGTTTGCACCCGTGGTACCAATAAGTAAATAATTTCCTTATAAGGTATTTTTGAGTCATTTTCCCAAAAAGATAAGTAGTATTATGTTGTTTAAAAAGAATAAACCTATCTCTAATAAGTTTCTCTCTACAATGGTGAATAAGCACATTCAAAATTCAATAGTGAATTACTAGTTATTTAATATTTTACTCCACATCCTCCAAAATTGCACTAATTCTTTGTTTGGATTGAGGGAAAATAGGTGAGAAAAGAAAAGTGGGATAAAAAATGGGGGGGAGAAAGAAAGTTTTCTCCTATTTGAATAGAGGAGAAAATGGAGGAAAAAGAAAATGACAGTAAGAAAATGATAGGGGTCTCACAGAATCTTTTCCTCTCAAAGTTTCCATCCAAAAGTGGAGAGATTTGAAGAGAAAAGCTAGCTCCTCAAATTACCCTTGATTATACTGGATTTTACTCTCTCTTTTTATTTTTCGACCTAAACCCCCACAGCAACAACACTATTTTTTTTTTTACCTTGCACTGCAATAGCTCTATTAAAAGCCTTAGTTCAAGGGGAAAAAACGTCCTTCTCAACTCCACCACGCATATTTATGAAAATAAATAAATAATATTTAAGAAAATCTGTTTTATTAATTTCTGTAAAACTAATTTTTTTAGAAAAATGTGTTTAAATTTTTATATTACACTTTAACACTTTTATTTTTATATTATTTTCGCCAATCATTGGTAAGGTGGGATAGTGTATAATATATTTATTTGATTTTATTATATTTAATTTTAAAAATTATCCACTTTTCATTTCTTACCTTAAAAAGTAACATTTTATTTTGTTTCATTTAAATATATATTTATTATTTTAAATTATTTAATGATGTTAATATTAAAATGATTTTTCCATTGTGATATTTAATTTAATTTTAAATATGATTATTTTAATATATGGGTAAGTGTATTATAGTTATAAAATATTTTCTCATTTTCTCTCCTCCCAGTTTTCTCTCACTTATCCAAGCAGGAAAAGTGATAATATTTTCTCTCTATTTCCCCTTCTACTCATTTTCTCTCATTCCAATTTTTTTCATTCCAACTTTCCTTCCCATCCAAGCAGAGGGTGAAGCTCAAGCATATTTGGCAAAAAGTGAAACAATAGTTAAACATTTGGGATAATTAATTTGCAGATCCTTATAGTTTTAACCAATTTTTAATGAAGTCTCTATAGTTTTTTTTAAATCTTTATACTTTCATTTGTTTTTAATCAGATCCTTATAATTTTTTTCCTTTATATCAAGTTTTATTGTTTTACCTGATTTTTAATTAGGTCTTTGTAAGTCTTATTTTATTTTAATTGAAAATCATATAAATGAATAATATAAAATATACTTTACTATTAATAAATTTAAATTTAATATTTAAATTAAAAAATAATTATCATAATTAATTATTAATTCTTAGTCTATTAATTATAATTCTATTATATTTTTAGAAAATTATTATTATTATTAAAATTGAATAATTATAAAAAATAATTTTCAAATAAAATAAAATAATTATAAAAATTTATTGTTTATAGAATATTAGTATTTATAGAATAATTATATTTTGTATTTATAGATAATAATAATAAAAAACTACAGGGATTTGATTAAAAAGCATATGAAACTATATGGACCTGATAAAAAGAAAAAAAAACTATATGGACCTGATTAAAAATTACTTGAAATTATAAGGACCTGTATATTAATTATCCCTTAATATTTTAAATTGAATATTTTTTTTCTATTTATATTTTGCATGAATTTTGGAATGCAAAGAATGAACAGTTAGGAAACTCAATTACTAGAAAAAATTTTGTTGGAACATTTAAAAAAATGTCATGTAAAATCTTCTAATCAAATGATTAATGATACTCCTGAAGGTGACATTTTTTTCCATGCTCAGTACACGAGTAGTTATTCGAGGGGAATAAGCTAAGGCATATTTGGCGATAGATATAAATGGTTTCACATAATATCTTGGATGTGTCCCACATTTACATAGGCCGAACTTTTAATTATTCTCAAAGGCTTTATTACAACTTTAATTTGTTAGAATATGAGATGATTTGATGGCCAAAAAAAAAAAAAGATATATGAGATGATTCATTGATATGAACACAAGAATAATCAAAACACAAAAGTATTGGTTAAACTCTGTTGTGCATATATAGTGGGCCAAAAAGACATATGAAGGGAACATAATTGAGTTGTCATCTAGAAGATCAAGTAATTCCTTGCGGCTACGTTATGCTTATGAAAATGGTTAATTTTGCAATGACCATATTATTCTCCCATATATATCACTTTCATGCAAACTATTTCATATTGACGTACTACTCCCTCTCATCATCATCGGTCGTTAATATATGACATATTTATCTAATTTAATAAGATTAAAAAAATTAATTAAGTTAGTTAGTATAACATGTATTTTTTAAAATACCTTAGTCATTTTTCTTAATTATCTCATTCCTCTCTTCCTTAATTATTGTTTTGCCAGCATCAATAAGGGTAAATTAAGAAAATATTAACAAATACGAAAATTATATTTTATATTTAAGATCAAGATCAACTCCTTAAATATGTCTTATATTAATCACTGCAGGAGGAAGTAGTTGATTTTATGTTATTTGCACGCTTATTTATAAATGGGCAGACTTATAGAGAAATCGGCCAGCCAACTTTTACACTTAGTAAAATAAAACATTATTCTCAATCCTTAGCATACCTATTTACAAGTCACCTTAAAATAATTCACTTAAGGAATGAGTATTTTCTTTTATTACAGTCATTTTAAACATACGCATACTTATGTTTTGGGCTTAAGTCAGGAACATCATCTAAATGTGGCAGATAACATTACTATTGAGATAGCTTGCTCTTGACAACAGATCGTGGAGTGTATTTGTCTAAATAATAGAGGGAAAATGGAACTTAATATAATAATAATAGAATTAGCCAAATTTACATAAGATCTCATGCGACAAGCAATTACTTGACTTGACTCTTGAATAGTGGCTAAATAAGGAGGCAAGAACCATGAGGGGAAGAGAGTGGGACATAGGAACTGGTCATACTAATAATGGAGCTTTGAATTTTAGGGCTCATATAAGACAAGAAGTGTCTCAACTCTCACCTAATAACAACTACGTAGGCCATCTTCCCATTTGACAAATTCCCCCTTCTCAGTTCTCACGGTGTCTATCTCTTCCCCCTTTTTTCCCCTCTTACTAAATATCAATAGAATATATTTTTATTAAATTTAAACGGTTTAAACTAAGGACATGTCATTAAATCGGTTGGGGTATTCAGTCAAGGGTCAATGAGTCAAATTAAAGTCAAATCGAAGCTAAACTGAGGCTAAATCGTTGAGAAATTGAAAATTTTAAACTTATTAATATAAAATTCTAAAAAAATAAAAAAATTAATTTTTTTAAATACCGGACCAGACCAGTTTACCGATCGGTTGGCCGATTATGAGTCCGATCAAGGTTTAAAAATATGGGTTTAGATAGAATAGAAGGCTTTTTTTTTTAATAAAGGTATGGAATTTAAGTGAATTGGTCTCAGGGGAGTCTACTAGATCATGTCATGCCTTTGAGTTTGAAGAATGTCATGGTTTACAGATCATTCATCAACATATTTTTTTTATATTGACACAGTAGTGGGATTTGAATGCATGATCTTTTGAATCGCATCATTATCGATTGGATTAACTTTTATAAATGAAAAAATAAAAGGGAAGGCAAAAATGAATATTTTTAGATGTGAAAGGTCATATATGCTTTAAGATAAAAACTAATAATATATTAAATAATAATTATAGACCCCTTTCCTTTATGCTAACCAAAGCGGCTATATTTGAGTTTGATACTTTTAAATTTGGATCAATGATGATATTGGACACTAAATAATTATACTAAGAAATAAATTTAGATAATTGAATTTAATGTTTTAACATTAAAAAAATATATTCAGAAGACCAAGAATTTGATTTGAAGCCAAATAAAATTAAATGACCCAATGGGAGTTTGACTTACGTCAATAATGAATAATTGTACTACCAAAAGATTAGATATTTTTCTCGATATCAACTTGCTCTCATTCTATAATTGAAGCGTGAACTCATGAACTGAACGCAGCCCTAAAAGTGGATTATAGTCTTCCCGTGGGACCCCCTCTTAATCACATACATTTCCCACCCATAGGTATCTCCGAATATAATAACCTTTTTTTACGATACGAGTGTGGGGCTAATATCAACTTCAAATTGTCAAAATCTTCCTTCTCATCGCCATAGAGATTACGAGTATTATTTATAATTATATATGACACTTACAATCACGCTCCAAAATTTAATTATTAATAAAAAAACTTAGTTTTTGTTCACTGGATTGCATCAAACACTGAATTTATTAATTATTAGCTTATTCTGCTTTTAGCGTTTCACCTTTGATCCTCACCTTTTAACTTTCCTAGTCGAGTTAAGGAGATTAAGTTTTTGTTAGCTAGGTTTCTTTTTCATGGGAAAATTATATTGATACCCCAAATAAAAAAAGAAACAAAGAAATGGTCATTTAAAATCACAAAATAAAAAAATAATCTCAATAAGTTATCAATAAAGACCTCTCAAGTTGTTAATGACTATCATCTGGAATTGTCAATGTAACCAATTTTTCATTTTGCTATTTCAAGGGACCATTTTTTATTTCCTTTTTTATTTGGGGACCTTAATATAATTTCTTCTTTTTTATTTCTTTTTTGTTGTATCGAAAAAGGGTTTGTTAATCCAAAATCCAAATAGATTAACATTGGTGCAATAGATATGTCAGTTTTTTTTTTTTTTTGACCTGGATAGATATGTCAGTTTGAAACATTGGATTCTTATATAAAATTTTATAACCATGAAAGTGACTTCCATTACCTATTATGTGTTATTGTATTATTATAATTACTGTTTTTCTTTATAATTTTTTTATCTCACATATCTCTATACAACAATTGGCTTTAGATAGGCATTATCTTATTTATAAGTTTATATTTAATAGATATATGAAATTTTAACCAAATTTTTTCATTTTACCAATAGATTTTGTTATATCATTGCATTAATTATCATATAGTTCTTTTATTAGATTAAAGGTTTCTCCTTTAAGATTTAAAGCGCAAAATGTTTTCACATTTCTCAGTAAATATGTTTTTCGGTATTTAAATGTGTTCTCCTCTTCACATATATATTTTTTAGTCATACTCTTTCATAAGTAAAGGTTTTTTAATGAAATGTTTTTTACATATTGAACTAATTTTTTATCATGTAATTTGGTTATTTGTTTTTCATACATATAGGAGGGAGTACTACTGAAAAAAAAAAGATAATAATTATCTTTTGGAGGGTCAAGCCAGTAAAATGGAAAATTTTAAAAAAATTTGCGGCTTAGTCACTTTATATGATCTGTAGACCCAGAAATGGATAATGACAAAATCTGGCAGGCAGATTCACGGCGTAAAAAGTAAAGCGTGCAGTATTATAAGTTTTTTAATTATGAATTAAAGTAGCCAATATAAATATATAAGAGAATATTATTTTGAATTATGAATATATAAGTATTTATAAACTATTTATAGGTGATGCCAAACATGTATTTATTAAATTAGGGTTTATATATTTTATTATTGAATTAATGACATTCTAAATTTTTAGAATCATGCGACCATAATGACAATAGTGATTAGTGAGGAACGGCAAGTTGGTGCAAATTATAATTATTTATGATTATAGTTCCCAAAATAAAAATTAAAAGGGAAGAAAAAAAGAAGAAGAAAAGGGCTAAAGTAAAAATAGTGTGTAATGTAAAAGGGACAAAAAGAAGTGGGGATTCAGATGTAAATATATATACGAGTGGTTTGATATTTGTGAGGAAAAAAACATAAAAGAAAGCTTTGGAAGTTTCGTGGAGCCTTCATAATTTGACATGCTCTTATTATTTCATGTCATCCACCACCTCCTACAGTGGTGACCCCCCACCAACCAAACCACAACACTACAGACACATGTACGGTTACCCTTTTCCTCATCCTCCCATTTTCATCCTCTTTATCTTTCCAACAAATTGATATTTCATTTATTAAAAACTAATTAAAATCATACACAAACTATTAGACTACTCCTTTACATGATGATAAATTCTTATAAAAACATAGGAGCCAATGAAAAACCAAAAATAATTAACAATGTAATACTGTAAACATTATGCACGGCGAGCATATCAAGTAACTTCCTAAAGTCACCTTGCTGAACCATAATTTTATTAATGGAAATAAAAATGGAAAGGGACAGAGCTATTATAAAGTAGAGGTCTGATTATAGAAGGAAAATAATGGTCATACTCCAACACGTACGTAGATGGCGCTGAGTCATTACTCGTAGGGTCCCTTGATTAAGGCCTCTATGAAAAAGACTTCCTCTTATCTGCCTTGCTTGACAAGTGATATATTTATGAGTCAAACAAGTACATCATGAATCATGATAAGCCACTTCCATTTAATTAATTAATTTATTTCATGATTTGCAAAATATGCCATTTTCTAATTTGATCCAACCCAACAAGTAATTGAAAGTACACTAAATTATTAGACTCTAAAAAAAAATTATAAGGCAACAGAGTGGTATTCAAAGAGAATTGAGGATGTGATCCTTTTGAAAAATGTAAGGTTCTGAAACTTAGATCGGTGATTGAATTGGAGTATTGGGTTAAGGGTTAGTTGGTCAGACCGGAGTTAAACCGAGGTCAAAGTGGTGAGAAATTGAATATTTTAGATTTATTAATATAAAATTCTAAAGAAAAATTTAAAAAAATTATTTTTTAAAAAAATAAATAAATAAAATATCAAATCGGATCGATACAGATTTCAAAACGTTAGAAAAATGGAGCTTAATTTACTGGTATTAGAAAAAATAATTTGTGTAATTAATAAATAAAGGAACCAAACAAAATGAGAATGAATTGGTTAGAGACTGCAGGATATAGTTGTATTGAATTCAGGAATCTCATCATCATCAGCCCCCTTTTTCTTTGTCCGTTTCACAACTGAAACTGTATATGTGGCCTTATTCTCCTTTCACCTTTCCTTCCTCCTCTCTCTCTCTCTCTCTCTACTTGGGTGTATTTGCTGCTTCTAATTGAATAATCTGGGCTCAGCTTCTCCCTTAAGCATTGGGTGCTTCGGGATTGTTAATTCAAGTCTGTTATCCTGTTGATTAGGTAATCCTTTTTTTTTTTTTTTGCCCTCTTTTTCCTTTCACTTTCTGGGAGCTCTTTCTTTTTCTTTTTTGACCTTTGATCAGAGTAAAAATCTCTCTCTGCTTCAGGGCCTTCCTTCTTTCCTTCCTTATCGTGGCCTCTCTTCAGTTTTTGGTGTTCGTTTTGCTGGCTGTCAAAATTTTAACAACTTCGACTCCGATTTCTGAGTTTCACGTACGTAAGCATATCTCAATTACCTGAAACCTCTTATCTTATCCAGCTGATTCCTCTTCTCTACCTGTCTTTTCCTTCTATCAAACTTAATCCTGTACACTCTTGGTTTATCCATATTCTTCCATGGATGATGATGACGATGATGGTCGCGAAGGTTCTGTAATTTGTTCATTTCTGTTCTTATTGTACTGATCCCAAGTCGGGAGCACGTTTCCGCTGGATTATGGTTACCTGTGTTCTCAAATTTTAGTTAAATTGTCACTTTCATCTGTAAATAGTACACACTGAGTTTCTCACCTTCCCTTAAATTGTGGTTCACACGTATTAAAAATGACAGAGGGGAACATTTGAGAAAAATCGTGCATTTTCAAAGTCATCCCTTTGCTTGCGATTATGGTGTTAGTATCTTGTCAAGGGTAATCTGATAATTCAGCTCCTACAGCGAATTTCAAGGCATATAACTCAGCTCCCACACCTTTTTATGGTATTTCATACTAGATATGGTTGCAAAACTAGTAATAATCGCCTAGATTGTTGAATTGAAGTTGTTTTTTTATCTTCCTCAAATGTTCCCAAACTGTGAGTTCTGTGGTTGCTGCAGAGTCTTTTACAATTATATTCTCTGGGTAGACTTGATGGTTTTGGACTATGCCAGACCTTTATTTTACGCCGCCACAGTTTTATATTTACACTTTATGGTTTTCTTGTCTTGTTTTTTTCCCCCCTGCAGCCATTGTATTAAGAATTGCACCGACATACAAATAGGCCAATTACTGCATTTTGTGCCAATCATATGCATCAACTTTGAAGGACTATGACTACTACTCCATCCATTCCTTCTGGAAAACAGATTCTCTTGGAGGTATTTTCTGAAAAAGTTTATTCTGTGTTAGTGCTATAAAATATTCTCTTTTTTAATGCTCCGAACTTTGATACTATGGTATATGATCAGATTGGGAATTCAGAAAAGCAATTGTGGGCATTGATCCATTCTAAAGGCCTATTGCACATTGATACACAAGAATTGTACCAGAAAGTCCGCTCTAGTTATGAGAGAACAATCTTGAATAATCACACGCTTTCTGAACTCCAAGATGTTGAATATTCTCTGTGGAAGCTTCACTACAAGCACATAGATGAATTTCGCAAGAGGATAAAGAGGGGATCTGGTAATGCAGAGAACACAAAATCAGGAGCGTCGCAAAATGATTCGGCACCGAAAAACACTGACATTCATCTGAATGCATTCAAGTCATTTCTGTCAGAAGCTATTGAGTTTTACCAAAATCTGATAGTAAAACTCAGAGAACACTATGGAGTCTCAGAAGATGCCTTGTTTTATAAAAAGGGTTGTATCTCTAGTTCAATTGAACCAGATGCCATGCTGAAATGCCAATATTTATGCCATCGCTGTTTAGTTTGTATGGGGGATCTTGCTAGGTATGAACAACAATGTGAAAATCCTGATATTCATAATCAGAACTGGTCAGTTGCTGCCACCCACTATTTGAAAGCAACAAGGATTTGGCCAGATAGTGGAAATCCTCATAATCAGGTACTCTTATCTCATAGTCCATACATAGTACTATCGCTGGCCTAAATGTAGAACCTATTTTACAATGTAAATTCCGCTAAAAATTAGGTCCTAATTTACATTGAATCTGTTATAAGAAGAAAACTTTTTGTCATCTACTTTGTTCCTACACCTGTAACTGTGTTCATCTGCAGTTGGCTGTATTGGCAACATACATAGGCGATGAATTTCTTGCTCTTTACCACTGCATTAGGAGTTTAGCTGTTAAGGAACCTTTTCCTGATGCCTGGAACAATCTTAGTTTGTTGTTCGAAAAGGTATGATGATCTTGAGACTATTAATGAACTATGTCTATCCATTTGATTTAGGTTTCTGCGCCATCTCCTCAAGTGGCTCTTACAATTTTGCAGAACAGGTCATTTCATCTTCCTTATGTTTCCAGTGAAGCCAGCATTGATTTCTCAAAACCTTCTGGAAGCAGCGATCAGACTAAGACACTGCCTAAAGGCGATAGCTCAAATAATATGTTAAAAGGCCAAAGTAATCGCCTTATAGAGACAAAGCTATGGTCACTTATGGTCAGGACAATAGGTTTCTTCTTCATCAAATCAAGGTAAATCTTGAATTCAATTTATTCTCTGAGTGTTTTCTTGGCATTATGTGCGTCATTTTAACTTAAATTTTACCACTTTACTGTCAACTGAAGTCATGCATATCAATCATGTTATCCTCAGATGCTGTTTGCAGTTTAGTGTTATCGAAAAGTTTTGTTGCTTAAGGTTCCTAGTTGCCTTACTTTGTGCATTCTTAATATTGGAACAGTCTGGACAAATTCCCAGTGGTTTTGGCTTCTACTATCAGAGAGTTGGATAGACTGTTGGAGCTAGAAGATGTAGAACTAAAAACCATGTTAGAGTCCTATGAGCAAGTGAATTTAGCTAGAAGAGGTCCCTTACGAGCCATACAAGCAGTTACAGTACTCATCTTCGTCTTAAAGCATCTAGTTGAACCAAAAGACAAAGATGAAAGACAGTCACCTTTACTGGTACAGTTGGCATTATGTGCTACGTTCAGTTTCATGGGACGTTTTGTTGAAAGATGCCTAAAGTCTAGTCCATTTCATTCTTGTCCTTTACTGCCATCTTTACTTGTTTTTGTGGAATGGACTGCAAGCATGCTTGATTCACTAGAAGCATATGCAACTGATCAAAAGAGTAAAGGCGCAATGTCTTATTGTCTTGGAGTGCTTATGGATCTTCTAAACAAACTTGGCACCTATGGAATGGAGACCAAGAAACTTCTAGATAAAACCCCTCTATGGGAAGATTATGAATTGAGGGGCTTCTCCCCTGTAGCGTGCGTGCACGTCTCGTTAGATTTTTCTGGTAACTGGGAGCACATAGACAATTTTGAGAGTGGTCTTGAACTACGCACTCCGCGCCTCAGAAATGCAGCAATGAAAATTGCAGGAAGATCAAGTGACTTGCAAACGAGGATCTTATGTGATGAGTTAGGAACAAAGTTTCATATGGGTAGATTGGATGATAGTGATGTAAAGAAAGATACAGGAAATGTAAAAACTGATTGCACAAGTAATAAAGTAGAAGAGTCTGATCAGCAAAATCACAGAGGTGAGGAGGTATGTGGCAAGCCAATGAGAAGCAATGATCCAAGTAATTCCAGTACCAATGGGAAATATGCTGCTGTGGAAGAAGAAGAAGTTATACTCTTCAGGCCCCTCACAAGATATAATTCAGCACCTTCATACCCTTCTATTCCTGCAAGTGATCAGGCGTCACCAAAAGACAAGGACGATCAAAGCCAACATTCTGATGATTGTTTGCGCCGTGCTACTTCACTTCTTATGGCTCAAAGTCAAAACCAAACTCACAGTAACCCCATGGGATTTCATGCTGATATTGAAAATTTCAGGAGCAGCAAATCATTCACACAGGCAGAACCTTCAATGAAGGAATCGAATGGCCACATGTCTCCTCGAGGTTCAATCTCTGCTGGTCCTCCCTCACTCAATGCTTGGGTCTTAGATAGAGGAAGCTTTAGCAACAACAATAGAGACAAAGGGACAAATGGTATTAGTGAGCACAGATTAGAGCCTATTCAGGAATTAACATCAACATCTCTGGCTGGTCTTTCCATTAATGGATCCAAGGATTCCTCCATCAGTACTTCATCGAATCAATCCCCAAGCTTCCTTCCCTCTTCCGCTACGTATTCTAATCCAGTTCCTTCTGCTCCATTGTTGCCAGAAAATGCTGCTTGGTTTGCTGATGTACAATCAAGTGTGTCCACTCCATTGATGCCAAATATCCCACCACCACCACCACCAATCAGTGGCTATGCAGATTTGAGTTCAACTTATGGACCAGTTGGTTATGATCCTTCTTATCCAGCATTCACAAATGGATATACACCGACCCGAAGAATGACTTCTTCAGAGTGGTTGCGTTGGTACAGAGAGAACTGTGGCCATGAGAGGACCAATAATCTGATGCAGCCTACTACCCATTATAATGTGATCTCTAGAAATCCTGAGGACTTGCTCTATCATGACCCTTACAGGTTTGCTCAATTTGATAGATGGGGTAATCCTTTATCGCCTAAACAGTACACTTACATGGAGCCTCCAGCACCATCATCAACATTGTTGCCAAGTTTTGCTTCTCCCATGGGACAACAAGGTGAACAGATCATAAGCAGTCCCTTTACCAATTTCCAGAGAGCAAGTCCTTATGGGTGTGGTGTTGTGAGAAATGAGCCTCAGCCTCTGATAGAGTACCTTAAGGAGAAGGAATGGCGACTCCACCAGCGAGATCCTACCCTCAGAGAGCCTACGTTCATGGGAAATTAGAGTTTTAATTTGATCATTTAAAGACTGTAAAACTTTACTTTTTTACTTCAACGTCAGAGGACAATGAAACTGTAGTGTATGTAGATGTTTCACTTTTAGAGAAAGTATGCGCGAGAACCTCCATAATTCAGGCTTCATTTCATGTACATTCACACTGAATAGTGAACGTTATTTTCACAAGGAAGCTCGAGGTGTGACATAGTGTTGTAGACTTGTAGGGTATCTTTCTTTTCTTTTTGGTTCCTTCGTTTTTCCGAGGCCCTTTTTTCTTGGAGGAGTTGTCCACATTGCATGATTAGGTGCAAAAATTGTGTCCTTTGTAGTAGTAGTTTTTCCCCACCTCCAAACCTTTTAACGAGAATGTGTTTTTTTAATTTAAATTTAATATTGCAAATTTATTGCGTCATTAATTACGAATTTTACTTTTAACTTTTTTCTTTTAGACCAGAAATTTTACTTTCAAGGGTTAGCAGATTACTCTCTCTCTATATTATATTGAGATATGATAAAGGACTGGCAGTGGCAAAGAAAAAAGATATATTGAAGAAGAATGAAGAAAGAGATATATTGAAGACGAATGAAGAAAGATATTCAACAAAAACATTAAAAAATATTTTAATATGATGAGATCCTTTGCATCATAAATATGAGAGAAATTCTGATAGGGTACCGATTTTCTTGGGATAATGGATTATATGAGGAGTCGGAGAAATATTAGGAATAAATATTTATTTATGATATTTTAGAAATATTAGGAATAAAATTTTCTTTTTTGATTTGATTATTTGTGAGGAGTTACATATTTTAATTTTCCGATTTCACGGGCCATTGCCATAGCCCGAAGCGATACCTACTGCCATTGCGGCCTGTTACTTATATCGCCCAAAAAAATTGAAAAACGACAAAAATGGTTTTTAAAAAAATGTTATAAAAAATTGAAACTCCCATTTGTCTCCAAGTCTCTAGTCTTGTTCGTGGAGTAATCGCAATTCCCGATCTCTGTTTTGCAAGATGGAGAATACAGAATCAGATAAGGGGAATGTTTCGTCTGCTCAAGCAGTTCTTCTTGGAGCTCTGGCTCCTGGTGTAAACGTCCGTACTTTCATTTAACCTCGTTATGAAGTTTCAACTGTTTTGCCTGTTTGTAGCTTTTGTTTGCTAATTACGTTTGTTCTTTTGAATTTGTGAGGGGATTTTTGATGTTTTCCCTTTCCTTGTTTCAGGGTCCTACATGGATTACATTAAAGTCGAGTTTTTTAATGCTGGGTCTGTGTCTTGTTGTGATGCTGAGCTTAGCATTCTCTTCCAGTGATTCTTCCTTGATGCTTCATGTTGCGTTCCTTGTTTTAATCTGTGTCTCCCTCTTCTTACTTCTTAGCTGGTATGGTTCTCTGATCCTTTTCTGAAAACCAAGAAATCTATCTCAATATGGTTCTCCTTGTTGTGCTTGATACATACTGAACCTGGGATTTTAGCTATTAAATCAATGCATTATGGTAGATTCCATTTTCTTTTAACACGCATGTTTGTTATCGATTTGATTTCCAGAGTTCTATGACACCAGTGAATACTGATTGGACCTTTTAGCATTGTCTGAAATTAGGCCAATTAATAAC
The DNA here is from genome assembly GCA_037074505.1 of Albizia julibrissin. Classification (NCBI taxonomy): domain Eukaryota; kingdom Viridiplantae; phylum Streptophyta; class Magnoliopsida; order Fabales; family Fabaceae; genus Albizia; species Albizia julibrissin. Next base: position 41,369,728 of record CM073479.1, read on the forward strand.
AGATAGAATTGATAGCTTCTGCTGGGCTGTTTCATATATTTTGAGATACATGGCACACGTTGTTGATGGTAATTTGTTTATGCACTTATGCTCGTGGAGTAGTGGAGTAAGAATAGCTTGAAGGACACGATATCCATATCTAGAGCATAAACTACCCTCGGAGAGCCTAATTTCAAGGGAAATTAGAAACTCCTCATGAGAGTTCCACACCCCCCCCCCCCACCCCAAAAAAAAAAACCACCTTTTAATTTGATCATTTGGAGACTCTAAACCTTAGAAAACATCAAACTGTAATGTATATAGATATTTCACTTTGGTGGTAATTTGTTATCCGTGGTCCCATTTGTTGTTGTAGCTATCATGTTTGAAATTCCAACTTCGCCAAATTAATCTACCTTGATATTCATTCCGACAGTTTTTCCTCTGTGGGTATTACCTTGTGCTAGTTTGGAATCACTACCAAAAAAAGCACTTCTACTCTTTATGAGACAAAACTCCTCTTGGATATTTATCTTATACAGTGAAAAATCACTTAAAATAAGTTAATTCAAACAAGTACCTAGCCATCTAGTTAAAATTTTTGGTGCAGAAGTAGAAGACACTCATCCATCTAAGCCTGGAATTAGCATAATGGCTGTTGATGGTTTTGTTGATCTTTCTTCACGTTAACAATAGCATAAGTATTATTAGGAAACCTTTTTTAGCGGCTCATTTACCATGATCAATAGTATTCATGGAATTGATTGTTTTTTCTTTTTCTTTTTTTTTTTTGGGGAAATCTAGCATTTTTTCTTAAATCTCGACCAGGTATTTAGAGATATTTATTGACTTGGAAGATCTGAATCCTGAATTGAATCCCCTGATGAGTATCAAATACTGTCTAGTCATAACATGCACTCTTGTTTATGAATCCCAAATCCCAAGTTCCAAAGCTACATTAACATATTGCCAGTGGAACAAAGACATGCATACTATGGGATGAAACTTCCTTCTTCTTCTTCTTCTTCAGATAAAATGCTTAATGGTGGAATGCCATCTGACAATGGCATATTCCCTAATGTGGAGAGAGAGAGAGGGAGAGATTCTCTTTTTATCATTATGGCCTTGATCAAGTTGATTGATGCATTCTCCCACAGGTTTCTTGCAGAAACTGGTTTAGTTACTGTTGAACATCAAATGCGTGAGATGGGCTTGGCGCAAAGTGATCAGCTAGAGAAAAGCAAAAAGAACGAATAACTATTTTCTCATATTATTTGTGGCTGTGGAAGACTAACATGAATTGAGGGTATTTCATGGAGGCTTGTTTTATGGGAAGGGGTTTTTGATGAATTGCTTCATGAACCGGCATCAAATCTTGCTGTAGAATTGCATGAGAAAGTCAAACAAGCTGGAGCAGTATCCCTCCCAATCAACTGGGCCTTCCTTGTTATTTTACTTGGAATTTCTTTTTTATTATTACATTCATTGTATCCTCAAACTTTGTCTTGAACTGTTTCCTTCACATGGGAACCATAATGACACACTCTTCTATTTAATCCCGAGTTCTCTTCATTGAGGAATTAAACATATTGTGTGTTTGGGGGGGGGGGAGTGTGTGTCTTTTTTAATCAGTTGAGCTCAATCCATTGAGTCTGACAGGTCACAAAAGAAATATGAGCTGTAGGGGAACTTCTGTAAGAAATCCATGTATAAATTGGAGGACATAGCTTTAGCCTATTTGTATTCTAATTATTTGATTCTCCTTCTGTTTCCCACCTCTTTGATTCTAATATTTTCCCTTTACAGATTTCTTTTACCCTAGTTTGGATGGGAAGAAAATTAAGAAGAAGAAAAATACTATTCTATTTAGTCATATTTATCTAAATTGATTAAATTAAGAAAGTTAGTTTAGTTAGTTAATATGGCGTCTATTTTTTAAAACACATCATCTTCCTTAATTCCTTCATTCACTTTCCTCTTTGATTATTATTGAAGAAGTATCAATAGGAGTAAATTAGGAAAAAAATTTGACAAATATAAAAATTATGTCTTATATTAATGATTAAGATATACTCTCTAAATATGTCTTATATTAAGAATTGGAGGGAGGATGAGGGAAAACTTTTAAAAATAGTAATTTTCTTTTACCATTTCAGAAAAATTTTTCTTTTTAATATTGCCGATGTATTTTCTTCTCACTTTTCTAACACTCTCTTCAAGGTTTGCAATCTGAAATGAACAAGCCTCATATTAAGGTGGACTTGGATTATGAAAAAGATATTATTGGGCCGATAACTTTGGGCTTAGGGTACACAAAAGTAAAGATATATATATATATAGACACAGAGAAGATCAGAAAGAGTGTGAAATGATTTGGATTCTCTTCTTCTCCCTTGCGTCTCTCTTCTCTCTGACCAGCTACACTAATATTGTGATTGGATTTCTCCCTTCTCTTCTCCTACTCTTATTATATGTTTTCTAATTTCTATTGTAGCAGAACTTTGTTGTTTTCCTTATATTGTTGAACTTATTGAATGTATTTCAGTTTGGGATTTTCATTAGAAATGATTCAATAATATTGAGATGAGTTATATTATTTGGTTATTGTTTGTGTTATCGTTACACAATCAATCATTTTACCTCTAGATTGAACATTAAATGCTTATGCAAAGTATTGTAGTTCAATGACAATAACAATAAAGGAATGTGATTTGTTAATTAATATATTAGAGATGCTATTGAACGGTGTAGCAAGATTAGGGAGATGATGGAGGCCTGGAGGGTACAAAGTGTTCCCATTTTTTATGTTTGAAAATATTTCAGTTAAGATTGATTTCATTGGCAATGATGTGACTCATATTTCGTCGAATTCTTTGCCTTATATATGTAAAATTGTTGTTGGGTGGCAATTTGTAAAAACTTCTGTAAATATTTATTAAATTATGAGCACAAGTGAGTCTCAAGATACAAATTATATACACTTTTTTTAATAAAAAGATTGTAAATCTATTTTATGCAAGCGTTATTTGAATTTGATTTTTGTTATTGTGACAAATGATTTATGTATTATAGAGTTAAACCAGATGTGGAAGTAAATTATGAAAGAATAACTTGGGTATTTGATTTTATACATTTAATGTGCTTCTTTCCAATTAAATCAAGTTATGTGAATTATTTATAGGGTTAAAGAGCATCCAGTACCTTAAAGTATTTTTTTAAATGTATCCAGTACGATATTTTGTGGCACACTTAGCACTTCAAAGTATTTTTTTGTGTGCACCTAACACTTTAAAATATATTTTTTTAAAAAAATGCATATACCATCATAAACTATTTTTTTATGCATCCAATACATTAAAATATTTTTTAAGATTTATCCAATACTTTAAATTATCTAAATTTTCAAGTGTAAAATTGCGCGAAAAGGTACATTAGAGTAATAGACGTACTTGAAAAAATAATTCAAAGTGCTGAGTACATTATAAAATATTTTAGAACACTAAATGTACCTAGAAAAATATATTAGGGTATTGGATTTTGGATGTACCTTAACCATTGTTTTTATATATTTTTTATTCTTTCATTAACTCTTTTTAATTAATTTTATTAACGTTTTGAAATTTATTTATTTTAATTTAATTGAACAAATATATTATTTATAAAACCTAAATACAGATTCTCATTATCTTACGTCAATTATAGAAAATATGGAGAGATTGATCCAATCCGATCTAGCATGCTGGTGACCCAAAAGAAACATGTTTCTCTTGTGTTTTAAACATGATTTAGCCGAGCTCCGTAATTAGAAGTTTGATAATATTATTAATGATGTTTGGATCTACTAAAGTGAATTTGATATTCGTAAAAATAGTTTTTGAATTCAAGTATTTTAAATATGAAATTATCCTAAGAAAAAAAATCTAGTTAGAATACAACGTACTGCCTCGGTAATATAAATTATGCTAAGGACCAACTTGTTTTATTTGGGACTGGCTTCAGTCCTCTTCCCTTAATATTCTCTTCCAATCCTCTTCCTGGAACGACGTCGTGTGGTCTCAAAATGGGACTTGTGTCAACTAAATCGGACGACACCGTTTCAGCTAATATGGCTTTTCCTATTTCCCTCCTACGCAAGCTCAATTTTTCTTTGGCGCATTCCGTTCTAACAGCGCGGGAAAGTTGAAGGAGCAACTGTGAAAAGGTCTTTGAGAAGAATTATAACGAGAGATGATTGTAGGTACTGAATATTGTTAAAAACTGAATATTGGTAAGATAATTATCTCTTTACACCCATTCTTCTTTTTGGTCATATGTTTAATTATTTTTTATAGATGAATCAGTTTTGTAAAATGGCGAAGAAGTATATAAACGTAACAAAATATCCCTTTTCTTCAATATATTATGTTTGTTCGTGAATGTGTGTGATTTGAGAGTATTCAAACAAAAAGGACCAGAGAAACTTTAGACCTTGGACATTTAGTATCCTCTTGAATGACGTCACATCCTAAATTTGCATCCACTTGAATGTATGATTCTATTATTTATATATATATATATATATATATATATATATGTGTGTGTGTGTGTGTGTGTGTGTGTGTGTGTTAATGGAAGTTTGAATGTTCTGTTTTGGTTTATATGTGCGTGTGTGTGTACAGTTTATAATTAATTTATTTTTTTTATCATTGATTTACATTGGGTATAAACTTTTTTATTTTGCAGGAGGTTTATGCCATGGCTATAAATTTGACTCCTACACTTAATCTTGAATTTGACAATATAATAGAATCATATGAATTTTGGAAGGCATATGGTAGAAGAATTGGTTTTGGTGTTAGAAAGCATAAGTTTAACAAGAGTAAAAAGGATTCGTCAATGTATGCTTCTTACAACCGAGTCAAATGATAATCAAGCAAAGGTCAAACTTATCAACTCAAGCAGATCACAATAATATGATGTTGGACAACTCACAACTGAGTCAAATGAGTTTTACAAATTTGTTGATGGTATGTCATATGATGTTTGACAACATAATCAACTAATTTGTTCATTTAAGACATGTATATCTTGAGTCATTCTTTTTATTTCTTCATTGTAGGCGCCACTCGAATGCGACGTCGCATCGCTTGAAGCAATAGATTTTAGCCAAACATATAATGCAGGTAATCATAAAGTATAATGATAGTGGGATAAAACAATTTAGTAACTTTTATTGAAATTTGAGTTTTTTTACATAGCATTGTCTCATCTTAAGATAGAGTTGACAAATACAACATTACAAATGATACAAATACAGGTTCAATGATTGACAGTGATCTCACTCCTACTACTACATGAAGTCTCCATTTCAGCTTCTTTTGTCTGGCTCTTTTGTACAGATGATTGCTTCTTATGGGTTGCTGTCTTTTTTGGTCAAACAAGCTCATCATATTGTTCTCTTGTGCTGGTGTCTATTTTGATCACAGAAGCTCATTGTTTTGTAGCGCCATTATGTTCATGTCTTTTCACCTTGTCATTTCAATAGACTCTATTTTTCTGGTTGAGCTTCCTTCATGTAATCTATTATGAAACATGATGTTATACCATGCTAAAATGTTTTCTTCCCTACTGCAATTCACACACCTTGAAATAAACCCACCCAGCAAGTTATATATTAGCTCAGTATGAATTTTCTGAATGCAATCTAGAACAAAAGGACATTCATAACATGGCCAAAGATGCACAAGTCTTATGGTCATCCATGTCAAAGATATTGCATAAAATGATTTTAAAAGTATTAAATTGCTTGGGAACTCATAAAGAAAAATAAAGTTAAGGTGTCTAAAAAACTTGTTTATTTTACCAGTATGACTATGCTTGCACTAAGCCAGTAAAATGATTAACCACTACCCAAACTCCTTCCTAAAAAATAATGGTGAACCAATAATATGGAAAAGAGCTATGTATTTTCCAATAAAGGCATAGGATGTCAAGTTTGTTGTGTCTATAAAGACATGATTTTAATTCCAAAACCCACTAGTGTGAATATTTAAATTAGCTGCTAGCTTTGCCTTTAACTTTTGAAGGACTTGTATATCTCTTCTCTTGTATCTATTAGTTCAAACCATAAAAAGATCTTACCTATTTCACGCTTGCCATTCTCAGGGTTGTCACTACCATGTATAATATTCCTGCAATAAGTTCATCATAAGACATTGACTAGTTCATATAATGCATAGAAAAATAAGTCTAGTCGCAAAGTAATTAACATTCTTTACAACTTATCTTTCAAAAAGTGGTGACATGTAAAAGTTACCAATCAGATGCAAAAGCAATAAGGTTTTACCCTTCTGTTTGAACAGCAAGATCCCCTCTTATTGTGCCTGGTTAAGCTTGAAGAGGATATGCTTGCCACTTTCCAATAGCTACCAAAACCTATATTATATTTATGAACATACATATTTACCATCTTGTTTCCATTTTCATCCTGAAAACCATATTTCAAATAAAATTAAATTTCTGAAAGGAAAAAAGTAAAATTACCCAAAAATGTAAAACAAACATTTTTAGTCATGAAAAACTTTCACAACTTCAAGTGTTTTTTGCTGCTTGAACGAAGCCTCCTGTGTTTTATATAATTACTGAGTATATGGCTGGAGGATCATTGAGAAGTTACTGCATCAGAAAAAACTAAATTCAGTTCCACTTAATCTGGTTCTAAAATTAGCACTAGACATTACAAAAGTGATGCAATATCTTCATTTTGAGGGTATGCTTCGTAGGGATCTTAAATTAGAGAACTTATATATTGCCTATTGGGGAAGATATGTGTGTGAAAGTAGCAGATTTTGAATTCTCTTGCTTAGAATCACAGATTGGTTTTACAATCTCCATCAAGGTACTTACTTTACATTATAATTTTCTTAATCTTATTGCCATATATTCTCATTGTTATTTTAATTAAATTGAACTTCCTCAGTTTTGGTAAGATTAATCTGCCTATTTACATTGTTGGAAGTACAAGTTTCTGGATTAAAATCATTCAGTTTCAAAAAGAAATGCACTTTTAACTTTTTCCCCCTCTTATGCTAGTGTACCTATTATTCAGGATGAACATAAGAGATTGCTATTATTAATCTATGGTGGACATATCAATCCACTTGAGCTATCTGCCAATGAAATGCAAGTGAAAAAAAAGAACTTGTATGACTGAAAAAAAAAGGTTTAGGAAGATGTGAAATGCAGACACATAAATTTTGAACAGTATTTTAAGATATAAACATCAAGGATTAAATATAAGTTCAAGATTATTATAAAACTCACCACTACCATCTTCGCCAATATATATGAGATAATTGATGCTGTAATTATTAATGGGCTCATGAACTCAAAAATAAGGAAATGATCTATCGAAAGAGTTGTAGTAGAGTACCTGATGCCAAGTCTGGTTCTGGGGATTTTGAAAATAGAGGAGGCTGATTGAAGCTACTAAATTGAGCAAGAGATACAACTGACCCATGGGAAGAAGAAGCCATCTTTCTGCAGCTTTAGCACGAGGGGTTTCAGATTGTGATTGTGAATCGTATATTGCTCTTAGGCCATTTCTGTCCTTCACTTTGGAAGGGCAAACTGAGAAAAATCCCTTTGGAAAATTACGAGTTGCAGAACTAAAAGCTACTGAAAAGGCATTGGCATGGAAAAAGATAGCTGATGAAGACACAGGGGAGGAGGAGTGATGAAGCTCATAAATCGATGAGATGCCAAATTTGGAGGTTCTCATCTTGTTTTCGCCATTGATTGAAATCTGGTTATAGGATTTTGAAATTGAATTGAGGAGCTAATTGAAGCACTTGAATCGTTAAGGGAGGAAGGGTTCGATGAATAGAAAAATATGGATCTGTTGAACCCCAAATACCTGAAACGGTGTCGTCCGATTTAGTGGACACAGGTCCCCTTTTGAAACCACACGACGTCGTTCTAAGAAAAGGATGAGAGGAGAATATTAAGAGAAGAAGACTGAAGCCAATCTCGTTTTATTAAGCACCGGAGCTAGTAGCTCGCCCCGGAGGGCGGCGCCCCCCTTGGGGAGGTAGTAGCTTAAATTTAAGTGAAAATTGTTAATAAATATTTTATTAAAAAATTATTTGTTAAATAAGAATTTTATGTAAAAACAATCTTTTTCATATGTAAATGATCTTCTCTTATATTTAAATAATCTTTCTTATAGTAAATATATCTTTCCCACGTAACATTCCCTTGCGTTTGAACAATTGTCTTTTGTATATAAAATAAGTTTTTAATAAGGTATTTATGGGGTAATTTTTTTTAAATTTAAATTATTCAATAATTTTGAGTAATACATAGTTAATAGTTGTCTTTCATAGGAAAAAAAATTATTAAAAATTTACATAAGCTGACATGGCATTCAACATTAGTACATAGTTAATAGTTGTCTTTCATAGGAAAAAAAATAATTAAAAAATTTACATAAGCTGACATGGCATTCAACATTAGTCAAATGGTCCAGCGCATTTTATGAGAGTCGATACTATTATTTTTGTGGAAAATATCTTGTTTTGACCAAAAGTATGAGAATCAAAAGGTCAGGACTTAGCTGGCCAAAAAACAAAAAAAGGTCAGGACCTAGGAGACAGATGGCACTCTTGCCGTACACTTTCTCCGTACGGATCGACTTTCACATGAAGAAGCATTGCCAGCCATCCATACACCGAGGAGAATGTTTATAAATAAAGTAATAAACACGTCATATATTAGAACCTTTCAATCGAATAATAAGATAAAAAAACAGTTAAATATAATAATTACGTTAGAAATTTATTTTTTAAAAAATGTCCCTACTTATGAATAGGTAAAAGAGGGAGTAATAATAAGAAACTTATAAAAAAGAAAGTATGTAGTGTAATAATGATTAATTGAGGGTAAAATAAAAAAATGCATTTATTATTAAGATAAATTCAAAAAAGATATTATATTTAGAAAAAAATGTATTAAAAAAATCTCTTATTTAAAAAGATGAAAGGAGTATATTGGAGATAGAAAAAATGATAGAAAAAAATTTTTAAATTACAAAATTTTAAATCAGATTTATTATCGAGAATTGATAAAGTAATGAAAAGACTTTATAAGTAATTCACTTATCATTTTATAAAAAATACCTAATTTAATATTCTGCAATTTCAATTTTTTTTCCTATCATTCTCCTTGTATATTAAGTATTAACTGAGAGTTTAATACTTACTACTTAAACCTTATGTAATACATAAGAGATATGTTGATTAGATATTCGACTTTTTGATGTCTGAGCAACGATTGAGATATGATTGAGTAATAAGTTAAAACTCCAACCTGCCAAATTTGGGGGTAATAGGTGTTTTTTTTTTTTCCTTACGTTGTGGGATATAAGTTTTCACTTTTCAGGTTAAAAAAAGACGTACAGGGTCACACGAGTAATCAATTATAACATGATAATTATAGATTTCATAAATATTCTGGTTTTAATTAAATTCATATTTTTATAACTGATGTGAATGTGAGTTCGAAAAATCAATTTTCAGTTAGGGTTTTATGAATGGAAACCCTTGTTTTGACTTTTGATTAAACATTAATTATACTAATAGTTTGGGAAAATTGATTTTTTGTCATTGAAATTTTTTAATAATTAATTTTTTTTTATAAATCTCATTATATTTCTCCCTAATAGTTTTATAGTTAAGTGACACCGAAACTTTATTATGAATGGAAAATGGCGGGTTAGTGACTTTTTTTTACAACAAACTAGTATCTCACACTTTTTTTTTAGATCCTATTATTAGATATTGGTGTAATCACTTAATCTAATTTTAGGCTTCGCAACTATTCCTCTGGTATTTCATCTTGAACTTAAATTTGAGACTTAGAAAAATCTACTAGACTAAATTTGTGTTGATCCCTCCTCGTGACCTTAGCTTGCTGGCGCCTCAGCATCTAATTAAAAGAAGTGAGAGATTGATTATATAAACTTTACAGAATTTTTGTGCTACCATTTTTTTTATACTAACATTGGGCACAAATGACTGTAAAAAAAATAAAAATTAAACAAAACTAATTTGGTTTGGATTTTATGAATCGGAAAATTGGTCCAGTTAGACATCGAAAATGTTAAATAATCCTATAATTTAGTAATATAATAGATTTATTGAGGTTCCTTTGTGATTTTAAGCTGTATGTAGCGGTGAAAATAGGTTAGGTTAAATTTTAGTTAAATAGATGTGGACTTATAATGGAAATCCAAAAATCTGAGTTTGTATATAAATTTCTTTAAGGATGAGTCTTTAAAAGGTATAACAAGGTTTGAAACCTATTTAATAACCTACATTTTTAAGTAGACCTTGATATTTTGTTGACTAAGGAGATACGTTTTTTAGAATCAATTAAACACAGCAAATGAAATGTAAAAATGTATTTTACCTCTTTCATTGTTCTCACATAAACTAGGACAAACTCCTCCTATTAGTGGGATTATTATATTTCATTTTGGCATCAGTAAATTGAACTTATTGCAATTATTATGCTTCAGCAAATGACACTGATCAAGGGAGGGAGGGAGAGCTAGAATTGTCATCTTGAGCAAAGAGAGGGGAAGTAGATGTGATTGACTTATGAATGAAAAAGTTGAGCTTATTGGTGAATAATAAGATGTAAAACTTAGAGTTAAGATTAAGTTAGTAATTTTATAAATAATTTATAAAATTAATTTAGAATATATTATATACAACAGAACAAATTTAAAAAAAAAACTGAATAAGCCAAACATATAAGCTTGTAGGTTAGGCTTCATGAACTTATGTTTTACCTGTTTACTTAAAATAAAAAAAACCTGACAATAGACTTGAGTCTGATATATTTATTAAGTAGGCTAAGACAATAGACCACGTGAGCGTCCCTCTAATTAAAAAACTTAGTAGACAAGATTATACTCCCTCTTATCTTATTTATAAGTAATTTTCTCTTTTATAGGCTAAAACCTTTTTATAATCAACTTTTACTTTGTGTCTGAAAATGTAAGCTCATTTTTTCTATTTTATCCTTATTAAATACATATTATTTATAATTAATTATCACACACATTAAGAGTTATATTCAGGAGAGAGAGAGAGCTCACTAGGTGAATGAAGTCAACAAAATATTGAGAAAATATATTTTATTATCTCTCATATTTTTTATACATTCTCTCTTTATTTTTATAAATAAAGACATATATAAAAAAAATAATATTTTTTATACACTCATTATTTTTTATTATCAATTCATTTTACGCAACTAAAAAAAATTGATTATAAATAAGGTGGAATGAGCAGAAAGTATATAATTTTGATAATATTTGCGCTCAAACGCGGCGGACCCCAATTTATTGTTCTGGATCACTTTCTCTCTCTCCCCCTCTCTTATTAATTTCTTAAACCGATTTTGTTTGCTTGTTCCCTTTATTTAGGCATTCTTTTGCATGGCACTGTCACTTGCCGCTTGGCTCACTCCCACTCTTCTTCCTTCTCCTTAGTTCTTACGTTTCACCTTAAAAACCCCACTCGACTTCCTTCTCTGATTCTCCCAATACCATTTGTTCTTCTTTCCGCTTTCAATTTCTCTACCGCTCTTGGTTTTTAGCTCTCGTCGCTGATCATGGCCTCAACTCTCCACTGGGACCCCGATAAAATGTGAGTATACTTCTCCGAATAAGGCCGCTACGGTTACTTGCTTTCATGGGTTATTGTTCTCTGACACTGCTCTCTGTGATTTTATGTTCGAATTGCTGAATTTTGAGTTGCTTCTGGTTTCGTTTCGTAGGCTTCAACTTTACATTCTGGATTATATGAAGAGAAGGGGAATGAATACGACAGCTGAAATTTTCCAAAAGGAATCAGATGTTATTGACGCTCCCGTTGGTAAGTGTGCGTTTTCTCCCTCGCCTCAACGTTATTACACACACACACACTCATATTCAGGGTTTTTCTGGTTGATTTTTTCCCCCTGCTTCTGCATTAAAGAATTTTTTTATAAAGCTGAGAAGATAATCTCTGGAATGAAGTAATTCCTTACCTTGCTTTTTCTGTCAAATATTCTCCTCGGCATATTTTACCGATTCACGGACTTGCCCTGTTAATTGTATATGGCATTCGGGTGAACCTATTACTTCAGTTTTTCTGCTTGGTTGGGAATTGTTGCCTTGACTTGATTATATGGATAAAAGCATAATATTTTGTACGCAGTGATTCAGTCTCCAGAAGGTTTCTTGCATGAATGGTGGTCTGTTTTCTATGACATATATTCCTCAAGGAATCTGAAGCATGAGGACATTGGGCCAGAAGCCTGTAGTAATGTGGTAATTTTATGCTCATTGTCAGATGTTCATAACTTGAGTTGCTAGATGGCCCGTCATAATCACATGTTTTGAATTTTCAGGAACTTCAAAGGACCAATAGTGGAAGAAGAAATCTCCCTCCTAGAATCCCTCAGCTATCTAAGCAGAGACCTCAACTGCTTCAAATCGATTCCACCACTAACAACATGATGGAGCAACCGGCTGCCTGCCTGTTGCCACCGAATGTATATGAGAGAGAGTATCTTGGATATCTAGCCGAAGATTCCAATCCAAGTTTACAACTTATCAATGCAAAGAGACTGAAGTTTGAGGTAGAGTAAAGAACAGTCACGTTTATTTTTTATCTTTTGATCTACAGTGACACTAGCAGTATTGCTATTCTACTTCATCCTATATCGTTGGTTTTACAAATAAAGAATTTCAAATATTTGATCTGGAATTCATTTTGTTTTATAGATTTATGGAAGCTCATATTTCATTGTCGTTAGTGTTATATAGTATTGACTGAATGATGAGGCACCGCCTTTTTTTCCCCCCTGTGACTTGATATTCTGTTTACTGTGATAGCCGCCCCCAACTAGATATTGGAAAGTTGGTCCATAATTGACCAATATAGCAATAGCATAATGAATATCACGACCATAGTATTTTACACGATGAATCTAATTTATTGATGCTTGCAGGATAGTGGAATTGGCCTTCAGCCAGGAAGCAATATACCCGTGGACCCCCTGGGTAAAGTGCAAAGAGGTATTTGGCTTTGGACTTGACCTCTCGGAAAAAAAGTTTGTCTTGAATCTGAATCCTTTTGCTCCCAAGACTTGCTTTTTGGCATAGCTCATTTTCTTCATTGTCTTATTTTTCGGGTCTTCACAGGTCTGGGTTATGAAAACGTTTTAAAACTTTATTTTCTCCCCTCCCCCATGGGGGAAGAAAATACCTTATTTATATGTTTAGAAAGATAGAAATAGTGATATTCGACTGTGTGCCTCATTCATGGTTTGCCACTCCTTTGAAAGAGACATTGCTGTATTTGCACAGAAGTCCTTTCCTCCAATTTCCTTCTTTTCCCCCTTCAACAGATTATCTTGTATTACCATGGGCGTAATGGTTAATAATCTTTCCAGGAGTTAATGAAGGTCTCAATCTGGTGCCACTGGATGGATATCCTTTAAATGTAGGTGATGGAGTATATATAGTGGAACCTTTGGAAGAAAGATTCCATTATATATTCAGTTTTTTGAACTGTTTCTTGAAATGTATAAGCTCGTCCTTAGTATTATCTCATTATTGACCAAGGCTCCCATGGTACGGCTGGAGGAGGTACTCACTTCACTTTTGCAAGCATCAAACTATGAGCAACAGTTTCAGGGGCTAGATACACAAAATCAGCAAGCACTTGCATGTACCCCTAGGAGTCAGACATCCATATGTCTTGGAAACTCTTCCATATGCATCAGCCAAGATCCAAGGATTCCCCTGGTTCAAACTGATTTATGTGAAGATATGCAGGTTAGTGAATTCATTGACATTTAATATTCATTGGTCAATATTTCTGAAGGCTTCTCCCCCTTTTATTGGCTTCTGAAAAATGATCTGGCATTGTGACGTAAGTGTGGATAAAATCTAGCAATGGCACAAAATAGTATGAACTTGAGGGTAGTTCATAGCCTTTCCTCCTTGACGGCAAATATCGGATGCTAGTTTGAACTTGTAAAATTCAATGCTTTTGTAAAGGGGGAGGAAACACCATGACTTAAGCTTCTTGACAAGTTTCGAAGTATAATAATCAAATAAAGGGTGAATCAACCAGCTTCAATTTTATGTTTGTTTTTATATAACCATGAATGGTAAACCGAATTTTGCGCACAAGGAATTGAATTTTGGAGTTACTTATTCCATTTCTACACTGAATGACTACATTTAAAGGCATTCCCGTTGATGAAATTCTGATTTTATAAGTATACACTCTAATTGTATTCCTATGTTCTAATAATTCTTCTTTCCTTGTTTTACCAATGATAGGACTGTATGAATGCAGCAGATGGGAGACCTGTAGATAGAAACATTGTGCCTTTGTCTGATGAGAATGAACATGCTGATCAAAGAACTGGACCTTCCAGGAATCTGAAACTTACTTTTGCGACATGTGATATGAGGGAAGGTAGCATATTTATGTACCTGTGAATTATGATATAACTGTTGATCTATTTATTTGAATGTGGTGCTGAGATAATTATTTTGATTTAGTTTTCTTTTGAGCCTTCTGGGTACGGATATAACACCAAAAGTACATATTCAAATTATTAAAGCTAATGCTAGACTATTCTGTTTTGTTTTCTTGTTTTTGTTTGGATCAATGTCTGAGTGGTGAAATCTTGGAATGTTACAAGTTGCAATGATTTTGAATAAATGTTTATCCTGTCTTATTTTTCCAATATGGAAGGTTTTTCATTTGAAGAGGTTGGGTGTCTTCACTCAAGCAAAAGCGAAGTTTTGTCCTGCCATTTTTCGTCTGACGGGAAGGCTTTAGCAAGTGCTGGACATGAGAAGAAGGTAATTTGATGCAATCACTTTAGCTAACAAGTTCTGATCCATTGTCTATGTCTTGGTTATGTGTTCATAACTGATTGTAATTTTGACGACAGGTTTTCGTTTGGAATATGGAAACTTTTGATTGTGTTAGTACTTCAGATGCACATTCACGTCTCATTACTGATGTTCGGTTCAGACCAGGCTCAACCATATTTGCAACATCTTCTGCTGATAAAACTGTAAAAATATGGGATGCGGCCAAAGTAAGCTGTTACTTGTGACTTTGTTCTCTTGGTTGCATTTTTCTGCAAATGCGCGCACTAAGTATTTCATGTTGTTTAAAAATATTGATAAACTTTACCTCTCTTCCCCTCTTGTTCTATTTTAAGCATCTCCCTGTTTCTCCGTTTTTCTTTCTTGCTTTCTTTCTTTTTTTCCTTCACACGTTCTCTATCCTTTGCATTTGAGTATATAAACACCTTTATGAAAACTCCATGTTTTGATTATATACCTGGCAGTTGTTATTGTTGTTTAAGTTTTGTTGCTTGCTTTGGATTTTAAAGACGCTTTCTGATGCTCTTCTTTAGTTGTACATTAATTGTTTCACTCTGCTCAAACATTTTGTTCTGAGACTTCAGATATGTATGTCCCAAGTCATGCATTTTAGTATTTTACTGATATGAATTGGACAATATAATTAATGTTTTTGCTTTATATTATAGGCAAACAAATCATTGTTTGAGCTTACCGGGCATGCTGAACAAGTAATGTCATTGGACTTCCACCCAAGAAAGGTGGACCTTCTTTGTTCCTGCGATAGCAATGGCATAATGCGATTGTGGAATGTCAACCAAGGCATTTGTGTGCGTATAAACAAGGTTTGTTTTATCCATTTGAAATAAGATTAGTTTTATGCACATTTTGCTTTTATAACTATTATATATGCACGTCTCTGGAAATGTCTTGATTAGTATTAGACCATAATTGATTTTACCCGAGAAGTTTTCTCTGTCAAATTTCAAAATGAAAATTTTATTTTTTTCTATGACAAACAGAATTTAATGAAGAATTCACGCTTTAAATTCTATTACAATTTTAATAAAATGTTCGGTTAACAAGATTTCATTGCCAAAGAGATAAACGTGTATGCACAAACTCTCCTACAAACAACCTAAGAGAGCAATGGCAAATTCTAGTAATTTAAAATACAATTAGAACTAGAATTTTGTGAATGGCTACTAGCAAATATATGCATCAGAGTCTCAGACTATAAATTATTCTTCCTATCAATCCCCAGTTATTTACGTTGCAGTTATGAAAAGTAGCAGCATTTCTCTCTTGCCAGATCCAGTAGATAGTTTCTGTTAGTACTAGGTACTACTCTTCTAACCCTTGCTAGAAGACTCTTCCCGTTCCCTCTCCTACAGAACCAGCTAACTTCTCTAGTTCAACAATAAGGGCTACTATAAATTCCACGCCTCAATGTGAAAATCTTTCTAAATATCTTGACAAAAGCAACAATCAAAGAATAGATGAGCTATATTTTTCTCCTGTTGATTGCAAAAGCAACAGACATCATTAGCTCCCTATTTATGTAGCCTACTTTTCACATCCAATTATGTCTCGAAATATTCTGGCTTCCTGAGCAATTTTAATAAATGATCATGGCATTAAGCATGGACCTAAACAGTAAAATAGTATCTGAACATTGTGAAATTCTCTCTGAAGAATTTCAGATTTCTTTCATCTGTTTAGGAAACTTTATTGCCCGCCGTAATAACAGGAAGTCACTTTTCAATTGTTTATAACAATAAACTGCAGGGCGGCAGTAAACAAGTCAGATTCCAGCCTCGAATTGCCAACTTTTTGGCTGCTGCTGCAGGAAATATTATTAATGTAATTGATATCGAGGATGACAGACTTCTATACAAGCTGAAGGTAAGATCACCTTTTATATTGTATCACAGTTCCTTCAGCATAATTTTCATATGTTTTGCAACTCTCAATCATCTGACTGTCTTTATTACCTTCTAGGGACATGTTAAAGATGTTATTTCCATTTGCTGGGACGCAACGGGAAACTATCTTGCTTCTGTAAGTGAAGATAGTGCACGTGTGTGGTCCGTTACGTCTGATGGAAAATGCATACAAGTACTGCATTCAAATAGAAACAAGTTTCAATCGTGCATATTTCATCCCGTATATTGTAACCTCTTAATCATTGGTTGCAATCAGGTAAACACTGCAATACTTTATCATTACGTGATTCATATTAGGTGTACGCTGATTTCATCCTTTCTTTTGTTTGTCCAAGAATTTTCGCTCCTTGTCTAGAGCATAAACTACTTGGATGTGTAGATAATGATTCTTAATCTGTCATCAGAAAATTTCCTGGCCACTTTATGCTATTATGCTCACATGGGTTTTATTTTATTTTTATTTTTGTATTTTCAGATAATATATCTTTTAAAGTAAACGGAATCTATAAACCAAAGATTGATTTCTGGATGTGTGAAACATGAGTTCTAAACCATTTATTTTCCTGAGGTTCTAAAATATGTATTGAAACAATGCATGTTAACTTGCGATTGATTGTATGGCTTCTGTAGCAGGGGATCATGATGGTATAGAAATCTTGCTTTGTTTTGTTTATAGACATATGCTTCCTCTATTTCTGGTCTCTGATTTTATCAGTGTTTTATCTTTGCTACTTAGTCTCTGGAGCATGCATATTTGCTTTGTTTCTATGAAGTGATGGGAGATTAATGACCTGGGTCAAAAACTTTCAGAAGTTAAACTGCGTAGGCATAAGATGGATAAAATGATTGAGACATGTAACCATGTTGAGAACATTAAAATGCATTTCCTCTCAAAAAAAAAAAAAAAAATCTTTATGCAGAAATTGAATACCTTCTGATGAGACATTTTTTTGGGTATCAATGCAGTCCCTGGAGTTCTGGATTCCAACTGAGGGCTGTAAATTATGGACTCATAATACTGCTCACAAGGACGTAGTCGCTGGACTAGGAGCTTCCCCAGAAAATCAAATGATGGCCTCTGCTAGCCATGATCATACCGTGAAACTTTGGAAATAAGTACTCTGTATGTCTCTGTACAGTGTGTCAATTTGTGAAGTTTTTTTGTCCAGTAGGAATTACTTTCCTAGTTTCCTATTGCATATCTTGGAATTCGTTGAAGATTCCTTTGGGGACATCGCATAGAATTAGAAAAGGGGGCAACATTACTTACAACTCAATAGAGAAAAGGTACATGGGATTTTTTGGTACTGATGCCAACAAGTTTTCTGGAATTGATCTTGAGTGAAAAACAAGCAACTAAAATTTCAATAAGCTTGTGTCTGCCCAAAGGTGAAAAAAACCCTTGGATACAATTCTTTTGGTATCAGAGAAAATATTTCTTGTGAGAATTGATGGACTACCAACTACATCTCCTATGTGAAGCTTTTAAAATTCAATGAGGACGACTGAAATTTGTAACATCAGGAAGTAGGCGAACAAATTCAGCTGATGCAGAAGTGAATTCAGAAATACGCCATAAGGCAATCATGAAATATCTCGAATTTTCATACAACAGAAAATTGTTCAATTATCCACTTTCTACACCAGAGATGGATGAAATGAAAATCACAGAGAATAGCAACTTCATGAATTCCATTACTTCCATAGTTCTTCCATTGGGATACCTCGCTCCTCGGCGACTTGGCTGAACTGCCTCATTTTCTGCACAGCAACAACTGTTGCTCTGGCATTGTTGAGGGCATTATCGCTCCCTAATTGCTTTCCCAAAGCATTCTCAACGCCTGCCATTTCTAGAACAATTCTCACAGATCCACCTGCGATCACTCCGGTACCAGGTGAAGCAGGTCTAAGCATCACCTTTGCTGCCCCATAATCTCCCTCAGATCTGAAAAAATCATTTTACCAGTTCAAATTACAGGAGGCCATGCATAAAGATAACAAGTTACAATTTCTGACACAACCTATACACATAATGTGCTAGAACCGGAAGTCAAAGGATCTGATTACTGGATGTCATGGTCATTTATAAGCTTCCATATTCTGAAATCATTCATGCTACCAAACTAAATGATTTGTATAGAGTAACTATTCACAACTTCCATTTATTCTTTAGATAGCGAAAAGGTTGCTAGGATTGACTAAGGAACCCAATAACCTTCTATATGCATAGATTCAAGCACACAAGGATGAGTTATGAAAAATAATCTTAAGCTTCATACAGAACAAAAAGGAAGAATGAAGCATGTCACTTCATAAGACCACCATCTTTCAATTTTTTTGCCCAATTGTAATTGGGCACACATAATTTCAGCAGCATTTGACATGTCTTTGCTACGCAGCCTCAACTGGGGCCATTTAAACGTCAGAGCTAAGCAACTGAATGTAACTAATCTCCAGGTTGTTGTTTTGAGCATCAAATCCCAATAAGGCAGAACACTTTCGTTCTGACAAAACATGAAACAGATTTTCTTAAAATGCTAAGTGTGAGATATTTGTCCGCCCACTATAAAGCGTGAACTTCAGATACAACATGTGGAAACTATATGGCGACCACTGATCAGTTATACAACTCGCAGCATCAGAACAACTATGACACTATCAAATTTGGGAGTTCAATTTTAGTAAGATTGGCCGAGATGACAATAGAGACAGCTGAACAAAGAATTGAAGAAGATTTCTAGTATCCACTTCACATCAGAATTACTCACATTTAACATATAAACTTAACCAAATTGTCCAGACAGAAATTCCAGCTTATAGACATGGTTAGATCAAATAATCTCAAAGTTCAGCGCACTCATTTTAAAATTCAACAACCATTCTTACAAAAGCAGAGCACTCTGCCACAGTCTTTCGAGTACACCTTGGAGATAATCAAGTTTACGCTAAAAAATACTTCTATTCATCAGTGATTAGACAAAATCAATCCTCATTATCCAGAGATAACCATTGCAAGCCTCTGCCACCATACAAATCAACATGTAAAAAGAACGACAAGAATGGAGGAAATTCAATCAACCTTACCTATGAGGGAAAGTCAGGTACTTAGTCATAGGCACTGTGATGATATTCCGCCTTGCATTTACAGCAGATTTCTGAACTGCATTTATAACGTCCATTGCTTTCCCAACTCCTACACCCACTTGGCCTTTCTTGTCACCCACAACCACAACTGCCCTGAAATTCAACTGCTTCCCTCCTTTTACAACCTTGTTCACCCTTCTGACCTGTACAACCCTTTCTTCAAATCCATCCTTAACCTTATCTTTCTTCCCCCTGGAGCGAAACCCAGTTTCTTTTTTAAATTTGGAGTCCATTACATACAAATCGTTGCCCAGAACAGAAACACCGCTGTATGCAGGTCCATAAAGCTCCTCATAAGCGGCGGAGATTTCCTCTTCGGTCTCCATCGGACCGTCGTCGACGGGACGAGGGGGAACGAAGCCTTCGGGAGGTTCCGGGGGGTTGAAGGCAACGTCTTCTTCTGGCCTTACATTGTCGAAGAAGGAGGTATCAATGTCATCGGAGGACGCGGATTTGGGTTTGGGGATAATGGGGGATGAGGAGGTAGAGAGAAATGGTTGTGGGGTTTTGGCGAGGAGAGAGAAGGTGAATTTGGCGGAGGGAAAGAGAGAGAAGCGGGAAGAAGATGGAAGGGAGAGAGAAGATAGGGAATTGAGAGCTGCAGAAGATGCAGCCATGGAAGTAGCCTCAGAAGTGAAGAGAGGATTTGGGTTAATTCCGAAGGTGAGGCTTATCCTCAAGGCTTCCCGATGGATCAGCACTAGTAGCTCACTACCGTGGCGACGATGCTCCCTTTTTTTTTTCCAAATTGCATTCACGGATGTACCAATTTTTTTTATAAAAAGAAAAAGAAAAAAAGAAGAGAATTGATATATATTTTTATGTTTGAAATAAAATAGGAAACTAGGTAAAAAAAAGATAATAAAAAGGGAAAATTTCAGAAAATTTCAATTAAAATAAGGAAAAGAAAAATTAGGGAGTTCAATATCACAAATCCCCAGTCAAACTTGTAGGAGGAATATAAAATTTAAAAATGTTTTCAAATGATCAATATATCCCTGATAGCATTTAGGGAGCTAAGTTATATACACTAAAGTTAGTAATTACGATTATTAAGTTGTTATTTTTTATACATAAGTTGATTACACATCACAATTAACAACTTTATTATTATATTTAACATCGTTAAGATTCTTATTAAATTATAGGAACTAACATTTTAGACGGAATGAACTTAAGGGATCAAAATCAATACTTTAAACTATTGAGATCAACACGAAATTGAGAGCAAACTATAAGGACTAAATGGATGTTATATTAACCTTGCATTTTTATTCTTGCATTGATGCATGCCTCTCCGTGTGATTCACTAATGCATCATTTTTCATTAAACCTTTACATCTTTTTAACTCAAAATTTGGAAATTATAATTAATTCATTAATTTTATTTTAAATTGAAAATTTTTAAAAACTTTATCTATATTAAATAAGATTTTAAATGAGAGGAGAAAAACATAAAGAGCCACATTTATGTAATAATTACAGAAATAAAATTGACAAATGAATATTAATTATTCTCTAATTGACTTATAAGTTATATTATGAACCAAAAAAATTCTTCAACATAAACAAATACATTTGCCAAATTCAACAAAACATGAGACCTTAAAGCATGCACAAGCCGTTTTGTGCGGGAGAGGAGTGTCTTCATTAATTTTTATCTCCATTTACTCTTCATTAAGTATATCTGTCATTATATCAACTTTCAATAGTTAAGATTTATCATAGTATATTTTTATATATAATGATATCATTTACATACTATTAAATCTTAATTATTAAAAATTGATCTAATGATAGATATTCTTAATAGACAGGAAAATTTGTCTCCCATTTTGGGCAGCCATGCAAAGATAAATTCTGTGTCAAGTTTGGAAGACTCCTGGAGCAAACGTTACGTGACGATAGATGCACTGCAGTCTGGGCTTCCATTATAGGGTTGCTTCCCAGAAATATCTGATTCCCAATTAAGTCTGAATCTTTAAAAACCTGATGATCCATTCACAAAATATTCTTGTGGTTTCAATATTTGGGGATCTGCTTGAACAAAAAAATGATAGCAGGTAAAGGTGCAAGCATATATATATAGAGAGAGGGGGGGGGGAGATTTAAGCATATATAAAAAATAGAGAGGGAGGGAGCTAGGGAGGGAGATTTTGTATATCATTCAATCTGAGAGTTGAGAACAACAACTCAATTCCACAGTGGGGGTGGAATGAGGATCGTCTTAGAAAACTAGGACAAGTCTTTAGAAGAGCTTGATATATATATATATATATATATATAATAGAAGGAAATTAAGGAACTGCAAAGCAAGATTAAATTAGAGAAGCTCAGATATATACCATCTAGCTAGATTGATATTACAGTTGTCAAACATGCTGGATTCTAGCATAAAGCTTCAGTAGCGGTGCATGCTGTGCTTTTGGTGATGCGTGCCCAGCTGCCTCTTAATTTTAGGAGACTTCCTAAATATTTTTTTCATGGTTTTTTTAATTATTAGATTTTATATAAAATGATTGACATTTTGATATTTTATAGGAAAAAAAAGAGATGTTTTTCAATTTTTTACTATTTTTAAAAGATTTAAAACCCTAAACATTTTGAGTTTTAAATCTTTAAAAAATGTTAAAAAATTGAAAATATCTCTGTTTTTTACTTATAATATATCTAAATGTCACTCATTTTATATAGAATCTAATAACCTAAAGAATCATAAAAAAACTTTAGAAAATACCCAAAATTAAGGGGCAATAGGGGCTTATCACTGAAGGTGCAGCCCGGCTTTTAAAGATGGTGATTGTGTTTTTAACGCTCTTTTGTCACAGTTTGGCAAACATGCAAGACTCTAACGCAAAGCTTTAATTTAAAAATGATGGTCATATTTTCAATTTTCAAGAGACTATTTCAACGCTCGTTGGCACATTGTAACGCAAAAGTTTTTAATTAAAAATGATGGCTTTGGTTTCAATTTTCCAGAGGTTATTTTAGTGCTAGTTGCCACAATTGTCAAACATGCAATACTTTAACATAAAACTTTAAAAATTATGCTTATATTTTTAATTTTGAAGAGACTATTTTAGTGCTTGTTGCCACAACTGTGAAACATATAAGAATCTTACATGAAGCTTTAAAAATAGTGGTTAGATTTTGAAACATGGTTTAATTTCAATGCTCATCCCTTATTGTGATGACCACAGATATAAATTGTCGGGTCATATTGATTGGATGGTACAGATTTGATATTGTTTTTTATATTTTATTCTTTTAATGGGTGCACATTTTAAAAATAATAACTCGCTAAGTGGGTCATATTATATAAGGGGGTTTCAAAGGAACATTAAATTAATTAGAGAACCTCAAAGTGATATAACAACTGTCAAATATGCATGACTCTAACATGACGTTTTAAATTTTTAAAGATATTTTCAACGCTCATTGTCACAATTGTCAAATATGTCAAAGTCTAATGAAGAACTTTTAAAAATGATGGTTGTATTTTCAATTTTTAGAGACCATATTTAGTGCTAATTGCTACAATTGTAAATATGACATAAACTTTAAAAACGGTGGTTATATTTTAAAAGATTGATTAACTTCAATGCTCATCCTTATGGTGATGAGCACATATATATATTGTCTCAATTGATGGGATAATAAAGGGTAGCCCTCTCTCAAATATATTTGCTCCATAAACAAAAAAGTCGAGGATCAAACTTCCAATTAAAGTATTAAACCAAAGAGCCTACCAACCCTCTTTTTCTTCTCGGCTTTTATGCAACTCTCGGTTGATTATTCATCAAGATAATTAAATCCTGATTAATCATTATATTGGTCGAGATATTGGATTAAATGTCAGTAAGTCAAATCGAAGTTAAACCGAAGCTAATATGGGACCAAATCGGTGAGAATGTGAAGATTTCGGAGTTATTAATATTAAATTATAAAGAAAATAAAAAAATTAATTTAAAAAAAGAAGACTGGGTTGATTCCCCGGACCAGACCATTTCACCGATTTTTAGGCTAAATCAGCCAGTCCAGTCCAAATTTCATAATCTAACTGTTCATAAAGAATTATTGATTTCTTGACATGACTCATTATAAATTCTTTACATCAGCAAAAAAAAAGAATCAACCTCCCTATTTTTATTATTAGAGATGCATGTAGTTTAGGATGATGTGAATTCTCTTTTTAAAATTTTTTCTCAGGTCTCTTTATTCAAAGGCCCACATCTATGTTTTATGATGTGGTTAATTTTTTTTTTTTTATGTCTTATTGTAACTAGTAGTTTGTAATGTTCCTATTTTATTTTTAACACATCACTTTGCCTTATTATTAAAAAAAGAAAAGAAAAGAAAAGAAAGAAGAGCCCCGCCACTTATGCTAGCTTAAGTTGGCATAGATGTTTTTTTAATTAGTTTGAAAAGCTACAATTTAGCATTTTTCTTTGAATTGATTAGGAAAGATTAAAATTTTGATTATATTTTAAAAATTAAAATTATAAAATTAAAATACTAAAATAATATATGATATAAACTCGAGAGGAGAAAACTATAATTTTGTCCCGAGGAAAAAAAAACTAAAAGGAAAAACAATAGTAAGGCAATTTATATTATGTTTGGAATAACGATTGAAAGTTTTATAAATACTTTTCAATTGTGATTCACGGAATACGAAGTAGTTTTTATGGTCTACGGGATAACTTTTACGGTTTATGAGGTAAATACATAGAGGAGTTTTGTCTCGATTTATATGAATCGAACTTATACAATCATATAAACCACACCAAACAAGCTATAAATTTCACTTAACAAAATGTGCAATCAAATTTAATGATCGGAAATAGTGTGCTCCTACGACTTTCCCTTATTTAAGCATCATGATCATTGGCAAAAAAAAGAAAAAAAAAAGCATCATGATCAATATTAGCCAAGTAACCAATACAATGTATTAGAACACAAGTACAACTACAAAAAAATAATTGAATGTGACACTTGAAAAGTTAAGTTAAAAGTCTCAAGGGTATATGATATCATATATTCCTCGATTTATCCTAATCAATATTATTAGCATGTTTGGTTTGATTTCATGGTAGATGATTATATATAATTTTAATAAAATAGATTGATTATAATGTTTGGTTGGCATTGATAATGTAAAGAGGATTATATTTTATAATCTAGATTGATATAATTAGGATTACACTGTTAAAACTAATGAATGAAGATGCAAACATCCTATAATTAAATAAAGAAGACACAATTACCATTATAATTTTTTAAATTAAGCAAAGTGTCCACCCATAAACGTTGTTAAATATTTAATAATTACAACCATTAAATATTAAAAAAAATAATTATAAATATAAAAATTTAAGAAATTCCCCAATAAAAAATAAAAAATATATATTCGACTATTAAAACAAATTAAAATATCACATTAAATAATATTTTGACCATTATATATTAAAAAATTATCATGAATGCAATGTGCTGCATGATGTTTCCACCATTAAATATTAAGAAATTACTATAAACCAAACTTGTATACTGATAATATTTTCATTAATAAATATGAAAAAATTACTATAAACCCAACCTGGACACTGCATAGATTGAAAAAATTACCATAAATCCAACGTGTACCTTTTACATATATGTGTAGTAGAGTCTTTTGCTATATTATTTCCATATATTCTCATATTTGATGCAATCCATCTAAATATTTTTATACATATGTATCATCTTTCTTTAATGACGAACTAAACAAATTTATGGAATCATCATTTTATTATATTACATACATTACATTCCTTTATATTATTTTCAATTCCGTAAATCAAATAGGCACTATTATTTCTCCCACTCTTCCGGAGTTACGTTGTTGAACCCAGCGAGCTTTCTGTCCTCTCTTCATCTGTATATATCATATTGCAAACATATTAATTAATATAAATTAATTGTGCTATAAATAAAACTAAAATAATAAAATGAGAAGTTATCATGATAGGATGGTACCAATCTTAATGAAGAGATCTCCTCAGAATTTCGCTCACTGAGTTAAGTTTTTATTGTTTGGAATGTGAGTAAAATTGAGAGACCGATGAACGTTGAGCTCCAATCCATATAACTGCAACAAGGACTTTGTATAATCAAAGGCACCCATATCTACCAACATTATGTTCAAGGAAACAAATTTCACATGTCTAAATAATATGATAAATATATAATTGTATTGACAAAAATAATATATGGGAAAAGCTAGACATATTATTAGTGGTATGAATAGTTGTAGAGAAATTTTTCAATATGGACAGCTTGTGTTATATCAAAGGTAAGATTATATTCATCCATTTCAGCATGTTAATTAATTACTAGAAAACTCAACTAGCCAAAATTGAGATCATAATAAAATGGAAATGCTCAGTAGAAAGTGATGTTACCTTGACAAGCTTTATCTATAATTCAAATCTACAGTATATGAAAAGGGGGTAAATGAGAACCTCAATATGAAGTTGTTGTGAATATAAAACTATGACAAGTCTTTGTAGAAGTTTCACATATACATAAATTAGAGAACCTGATATGATGGCCACCTAGTAGGTATGCAAAAGCCTAACGTAAAGTTTTATAGCGTGTTTGGGATCACGTTCTGTCATTTTAAATATAGTTTTTTTAAAAAAGTTTGATGGTAGATAGTTTATGGTGTTTGGATTGACGTTTTGATAATTGGGTTTTTTTTAAAAGCAATTTTTAAGAAAAAGGTCAAAAATCTGGTTTTTCCAACAATAAAAAAACCAACTTCTGCCACCGTTAATCCAATCACAAATCACATTTATAAACTAAGGGTCTGTTTGGAACAACGTTTTGGCCAAAAAAAAGCTCATTTAGCCTCCAAAAGCCCAGTGAATGAAATCTTCTTGTTTGGGAAAGCTTCTCCAGCTGATGGGCTTTTCTAAAAAAAGTCCAGTTACCCAAAAGCTAAAATTTTAAGCTTTTTTTTCACTGTGGTCGTTTCCTATCATTGGAGAAGCATTTATTATTATTTAAATTCCCACCTATCCCCCATGCACTCCCGTCCTCTCTCTCTCTCTCATCCGATATTTTCTCTACTTGAGTAGGAATCTAGTATTGGTTTCAACATTTGGTTTTAGTGTACAACACACTTCTAGCGTCAATAAATCCTCCAGTATTTGCAATTACTGCTAAAAGTGCAATATAATTTGTTAATATCTCTCTCGGGTGTTCCTTACTGCATGTATGACATTATGATTTAAATATATAATTATCTTTTATTTTAAAATTAAGTGTTTTAGTGTATTTTTCTTCTTTTTCAATAATTATTGCACTTTTTTATTTTAAAAAAATTTATTCACATTTTTTAACATCAATTATAACAATATTAACACAAATAATATATATGTAGTATTCAACAACCTTCATACCCTTTTCAGTCATTTCTCATCTAAAAGGGTTTTTCAAACGCTAATCCAAACAGGTTCAACTTTTAAAAAAAGCCACTTCTCCCACCGCCAATCCAAACACAAATCACATCTACAATCTGACTTTTTTTCAATCGGACTTCTGCAAAAGCTCCATTTAAAAAAAAGCTACTTCTCTGCTGAGTTCCCAAACAGGCACTAACTTTTATCTTATCTGACTTTTGTAAAAACCAAATTAAAAAAAATCCACTTCTATTACTGTTAACCCAAATGAGCCTCTAAAAGATAGTGGTTACATATTTAAGGAGACCGTTTTATTAGTGCTCCTTATTACACGAGAACAGATTTAAACCTGTAATATTATTTTAGTTTTGCATTTTCAATAACTCATTGCTTTGATATACTTTCTCTGGTTCTAAATATAAGACGAAGTTAACTTTTTTTTTAGAGATTAAGAAAACTAAATAAATTACTTAATCATATCAAATGTTGTATATCCTTAGATTATATATCAATTTATAAGTTAGGTAAAATAGTTTGGAGAAAAAATGACAAATATAAATATTTTAAAGTAATTTAATTAACTTTCTTAATATCTTCATAAAAGTCAACTATATCTTATATTTATAACCCGAAAGAATATGCATAACCTAAAATAAAATTAATCTATTTATAATCATTCTTTACAAAATCTGAATTATTATTCAAACTATATTTGGATAAGGTAAAATTGCAATATTTTAAGAAGGACTTCTACTTCTAGTTATATATACAAAGTTCTAACACAAAGCTTGATAAGAATCATGAGTTACTTAAGGGTGTCAATCGTTATTAATCTAAAATTATCTAGGTCTCATGTGTATTGTATATATAAAGCTCAAAAAATGGGGGAGGATTTTCTACTTTTCCCTTCTCATTCTCGTTCCAATCCTTTTTTAAATGGCTTAATAATATTTGAATGGTTCATGTTTTGTTTTAAAGAAAATATTTTTTTTTATTTTCATTATTGCAGTATTAAATTATTCAACATCAAAATTAAACAATACAAATTAAATTAATTATTTTTTATTTTTATAATTTAACATTTTGATAATAATGTTATAAAAGGGTTAGTGCAATTAATATTTGATTCTTATAGTTTGTTCTGATTTTGATTTTGACCCATATAATTTCAAATCAAGTTTTGATTTCTTAAGTTTGGTTCAGTTTAAAATGTTAGTCCCTATATTCAATAAAAAATTTGGAACATTTTGTCTATTGAGGGACAAAAAACCTATGATTTGAAAGTATAAGACCAAAATCAAAATGGGGATAAACGATAAAAACCAAATATTATATAAACCCTTCTATAAAATAAAAAAATTGAATCATTCAAATATTAATTTTTTTTAATAGAAATGTTGATTTAATGACTATAAAAAGGGAAAAGGGAGGAATAGGGTAGGATCTTCTCCCAAAAAAAAATAGTCATACTAAGTCATAAATTTTATAGGTTACCTTGATATTATTGACAATTAATTAATAAAAAAGCCTGAAATATTCTTGCTCAAATTGACACACTATTAGTCATTAATGAAGAATCATGAGCTAGTTAATAGCTAGCCGCTAGCCCCTCCATTGCTTAAAAAGGAAGATAGTTAGAGGCTGTTTGGGACAGTTTTTTTGGATCGGGCTTATATAATAAGCCCGATTTACATAAATCGAAATAAATCTTTTTCACATATTTATCTCGTAGATCGTAAAAGCACCTTGTAGACCGTAAAAACTACCTCGTAAACCGTAAAAGTTACTTCGTATTCTATGAATCACAATTCATAAGCACTTATGGAGCTTCCATAAACTAATCCAAACAGCCTCTTAATTACACCTATCTTTCAATGAATCAATTTCGTGCTCATCGTAATGAGCACCAAAAGCTAATCAATATGATGAGATCTATATATATTTTAAATAGAATTTTAATATTCCAGATTCAATATTTTTAAATAATGATTTTTAAATAAAACATATTTTTTAAAAAAATTGATAGTCAAAAGATTATCTTTATATTAGATCATGTAAACATTAAAATATTTTTTTTTAAAAAAAGTTAAAGTAAAAAAAAAAATCAATCTGACTCATTCAAATTAGATCTAAATGATCTACGGTGGTGATTAGCTCTTAGTGTTTATCATTGCGATGAGCACTACAACTGAATTCAACTTTTTCATCTTTCAAAAGCCTAAAAGTAGAAATCATTGAGAAATTTGTAAAAAAAGAGCTTGTTTGGAATAGCGGTTGAAAATTTCATAAGTGCTTATGAATTGTAATTCACGGAATACGAAGTAACTTTTACGGTCTACGAGATAAATATGTGGAGGAGATTTATCTCGATTTACGTGAATCGGGCTTATATAATAAGCCCGATTCAAGATCGCTCTACCAAACAAGCGCTTAGGGCCTTGGATGAATATTGGGATTATGATCAATGAAGCTAAGGCTTCCATGGTTGCAACTTGAGTTCCTTTCTTTCTTAGCTTTCTGAAACTTTGGTAGTAAAGCAACTGAGATGGTCGTCTTTAGTCTTTACAAGAATGAACTAAATAAGTAGGCACTCATCCTTGTCATCAAATGCTCTGTCTCTATATATAGTTAAGTCTACAGAGACATCGTCACCTTGCTGCCATGGAGAAATACACATATTCAAATATATATAAATATATCAACAAATTAGTCACCCACCACAATAACGAATTATATATATATATATATATGCACTGATGATAAGAATATCACAATAAAAAGGCTAGGTTATATAATAAGAACATACATTTTCAGCCTATACGAAGTTTTATTTTGTTCCTTTAATGTGAAAAAGAAAAGCCACCAATAATACAGTATATAATAAGAACATACATTTTAATTACGTCCAGTCACACAAACTGGATGTGACCGTTGAAAAGTTTGTTATATATACCAAAAACCCCGTGATGTTTCGTAAGTATTCAATAGTTTGCACGAATTAATGACTTTTTGATTGTTAAAAAAAGAAAGAAAGAAAGAAAAGTGAATATTAGGATCTATAATTTGCATACTTAATTACCTGCTCCCACACTTATCAACGCTTTATGAGATGTTTTTAATGTTTAGTAAGTGCGTAAAATTGTATGACACTGATCCATGATGTTTGAGCTTCAATTTGATGGCCTAATCCATATGACCGTATCAAAGGAACCTACCTACATTATGATGTAATTTCTCGGTTCAAGGTAAAACTAAAACTTTACAACAGACAATTCTTAATTATATAATCAAATATATCTGCAGACACAAGAGTGAACGATCAACAAGACATATAAATGATCTATTCCAGAATCATGATGACCAGCAAAAACTTGACAGGGCAAGATTAAGATCACATAACCACGAATACACTTAGTCCAACGGATTAATTAATTACCTTCACAAGCTTAATCTCTAATTATTGAAATCTCTGCAACATGAAAGAGAAGGGAATAGAGGAGTCTGTAATGGAATAGATTCTTACGGTTTGGAACTGATGTGAGAAGTGCGAGGGAGAGAGCTTGGTATGGATATAGTATATGGTTAAATTAGAGTGCCAAATGATGCTACCTATCTATTGTAGCGTAATACTACTTGTCAATCATGCACACTACTCTAAGGCAAAGCTTGATAAATAATGACCACTATTAATTTCTGCTTAAAAATGTGCACTTACAACGAGAAAAAAATTGCAATATTAAAAGGACCGATAACTACACAAAACCAACATGGAATTGACATAGGAACCGCTTGAATATATGCAATTTTTCTTTTGACAAGAGTCGAATGAAAACACACAGTTAATATAACAAACAAATTCACACTCACACGCCTAACACAGGTTCGAACCCTTTGAATATACATGCAATAAACACTATCTATCTATTATAATATAAAATTTGATAAATAAAGACTATGAGCATATTTGAAAAATAACAAATTTATGGTTTTTGAAAAAATCAGGGCTCGGGGCTAAGCATGTTTTTGGATATTAACATTATGGATATTGGGCCTGTAGAAAGGTGCTAGCTGAGGAACAGGCCCAGCCCATCAACAATCTAATGACGGCCCGATATAAAATTCCAGAGCTTTGCAGTTGCATACCTCCACAACACGTGGCAACTGCAAATCTCCTATGGTCTCCCAATAGAACAGTGCATGAACAAAAGACCCATGTCTCTTCCCTTCACCCCCTACTTGCTACTATTCACTAATTCATTAGTGTGATATTTTGGATTTCCCTTCTTATAACCACACCTGATGCTCAATCCTATTTAAAGTATTATTAAGCACTAAATATAGGAATATATCATAATAGAGATTATAACTTTAATTTATTTTGTTGTGAGAAACTAATTACTTCTACTGACTCAACTCCCATTATTTAGATTCCCCTTTTTAATTGTTTTGATTCTAATAAACATAAGAAGGATGATTGGAAGCAATGGTAGCCTACTTTAAATTAAATATTAATAAAAGGAATCAATAAAGTTGATTTTAACAGGATGAATTACTCTCTCACAACCTATTAAATTAAGATTTGAAATGCTGGTAGAAGAAATGCCCATACTTAATAACAGATTATAATAATAATAAGCGGATAGGACAAGGCATGAAACATGAGGTGAAGTAGAAACAGTTGAGGAAGTCAAGATATTTTAATAAAGCAGGATAGCGTTATGGGAGCACTTGTCATTTGTGGGATGCGTGGCAATTCATCACAGCGTTTATCCCCCGGGCCCCACACCTTCTCCTATCCTTCTAGGCCGTGCTTAAAATTCGATATAGATTTGGTCAAATAATTGTGAGTTCGGTCAAACCAGGAATTTGACCAAAGTAATACTATAAGAGTAGTTTTATATTATACATTATAAAATTAATGTGAGAGAATCACTATTAGGTTCCAGTTATTTTTTTTATATACAAAATAAGGCTAAAGCCTAAAAATTAAATAGAAATATTTAATGGGGACTGAATCCCAAACTCTTTTTAACTATCAAGATCCTTAGATTGGAAGGAAATAAATCTAAAAAAACAGATTTAGAGATACCCTCTTTTGCTAGAGCTTCAGTAAGTTTGTTTTTTGTTGTTGGGATATAGTATATTTTCACATCCCATTGTAATTTCAAAAACTTCTTAATTTGTAACCCCATTAAACTGCATTGGTCTTCGCTGTCCTTATGTAACATAGCAATCAGATTCTTGACGTATGACTCCAAAATAATATTCTTGAAGCCTAAATCTCATGAGAGGTGAATTCCTTTAAAAATTCCACATTCATTAGCCTCAAAAGCACTGCACCTGCCCACCGAGTAGGTAAATCCATCAATCTAACATCATGTATGATCCCTTATAACTTCCTTACAGCCAACTTTGGATGTATTGGTCATCATTGCACCGTCAACATTGAGTTTGACCCATCCTAATGGGGGTGGTTCCCAACACCCATTTTCAGCCAAGGAGATATTAGATAGATCAATTTGTACTTGCATATAACTTTTCCAACATTGCAAAATAATTGCAGCTAGGTTTGGGGGTTTAATAAATTCTTCTTTGAAGGCAAAATCATTCCTCCAAAGCTACAATTTCCATATTGAAACCCCCCATAGTTGTGGCTAATTCTGAGCATCATTATTTCCCAGGTTGCCCTTTAAGTTGAAAGTAAACCATTCGGTTAAGGTAGCTTGAAAAAACCGAGAATGGTACCTTGGATTAAGTAGGCGATACTAGAGTTGTTTAGCATACTAGCAATCCCTAAGGATATGCAGAACATCTTCATAGTCTATATTACAGTAAGGGCAAATTAGAGATGATCGTGACCATTGACTCCTCCAATAATTAGTTGGTAACCGTTTCCAAAAAGCAATCCACATAAATACTATGATTCTTTCAGCTCCTCTCCGTTTCTATATAGTTTTAAACATATTACTATGAACACTTTCCAAGGTCTCTTTGATAAAAAAGTAAGCACTTTTGACTGTAAAATTCCCATCAGCTGTTGCATTCCATACAATGATATCACTACCTGCTTCTAGTCTTGGCGGAAGCATTGTTATTAATCTCTGCAACACCTGGCTATTTAAGACCATAGATAGTCTAACAAAGTCTCAAGTATCATGTAGTACCCAGTCAGATACTTTACTGGATTCTTCTCCATTGGTAAGAGGACGAATGCATATCTCTTTTAATGCATGATCTGGGTATAGCCATTTGTCAGTAAAGAAGTTAACCATACTTCCATCTCTTATGGTCCATTTAGTACCTCTGTTAATAAGCTCCTTCTATTGACTTATAAATTTCCAGAGAGGGGAATCTTCATATTGTACTGTCAATAAGTCATACTCGTTTCGCAGCATGTACTTTCTACAATAACACCTTAGCCTATAATCTGCCAGTCCCCGAGATCAAATTCCAAGCAATCTTTACTCCACAGGCTTTATTAAGAGCCATGAGTTTGTTAAAACCTAGGCCTTCTAGGTGTTTGGGACAGGTAATCTGTTGCCACGCTATAGGGTGGAAACCATGTGCGGTGTTGCTATTTCCCAATATAAAATTTCTTTGAATTCGTTTGACCTCATGATAAATCGATCTTGGAATTTTAGCTACTTGCATTTGATAGATTGGGATTGCACTAATAACCGATTTAGCAAGTGTTATACGACCTACTGTAGATAAACTTTTCTCCTTCTCGGCTGCCAATTTAGATAACCGATCCACAATATACTGAAAGTTCTCAGTTTGTTTTCTATTTCTGGATAAGGGAAACCCTAGATACTTCCCCATTTATGTAGAGATGTTTAGACCTAATAGCTCACTAATTTATTTCTTTATCCCAATAGACACTTTCAGAGAGAAGAATATGGTTGACTTACTCTTGATGATTTTTTCTCCTGACACATCACATAAGTTATCAAGGCATTGCATCATACATTCACCTTGGGCTTTGGTGGCCTCTCCAAAAAGGAAAAGGTCATCAGCAAACATGAGATGAGATACCGTAGGTCCTCTTTTCGTAATCAAACTTGGCCTCCATCTTTCCTCTCTAACGGCATCATTAATCACATGGGAAAGTTTATCCATACAAAGCACAAATAAAAGAGGAGAGATTGGATCACCTTGTCACAATCCTCTTTGAGAGTTAAAGAACTCAGTTTGTGAATCATTCCATATGACATTATATGAAACCGAAGTCACACAGGCCATTATTAGGGCTATAAAATTAGATTTCATGCCTACATCAATAAGTACTTGCTTCAAGAAAACTCATCTAATACGATCATAAGCTTTTTCTAAGTCAATTTTCATTGCCATTAGTCTCTTCTTCCTTTTAGTTTTCTTTATAATATGCATAATTTATTGACCCACAATGATGTTATCCTGGATATGTCTGCCTTCGATAAAGCTTGATTGAAAAGGAGAGATGAGATCATCTATAATTCCTCTTAGTCTGTTAGTGATCACCTTCGTAACACATTTGTAGTGCACAATACATAAGGAGATAGGTCGTAAACACCCTACTACCTTAGGATTGTCTCTTTTAGGAATAAGAACAATGAGATTTTTGTTAGCTTCACTCAATGTTGCTCTTCCTTCAAATACATCTCTCACAAATTTGCACAATGTCAGACCTACAATATCCCAATTGGATCGATAAAAGATAGGTGAATAGCCATCTACTCCTAGAGCTTTATAAGGTCCCATGGTAAAGAGGACATTCTTTAATTCTTCATCTGTGGGTAGCTTTGATAGATTCACAAGCCTTTCTTTTTCTCTTAAAGGAAATGAAGATATTGTAGATAGATAATTTGCACCTATTCTATCTTCCTGGAATAGTCTTCGGAAGTAATTCAGCACCATAGATTTTAATTTTGATTCATCTTCAATCTACTGGCCTTGACCATCCTTCAGCATTAGCACTTTGTTTATCTGTTTCCTCATTGTAGATTTAAGGTGATAGTGATGAGTATTTTTGTCCCCGTTAGTAACCCAAGTTGTTTTGGCCTTTTGAAACCATTTGATTTCTTCCAATTTCAACAATTCATCTAATTCAGTTTGCAACTGCCTTTCCAGGTTGGTAAGATAACATGACCATGGATAATTAACTTAACTCTGGATACCATTCAAACGAGCTAAGATTATACGCCTTTTCTTCTCTATTAAACCAAATATGTTCTTTTTCCACTCCCTCAAATCTTTTTGACATTTTAGAAGTAAACCATGAATTTCCTCTCCAGGAAGAGACCAACTTGAAGTAAGAAAATCTTTAAAACTTTCATGGGTAAGCCACATGGCTTCAAAATGAAAGGGCTTCTGATAATTAAATGCCGGGTTAGAAATTGGGAATTGCATAGATAAAGGATTATGATCTAAAAATTGGGTTTGCAGCAGTACCTTAATGAAACATTCAGGAAAGGAATCTAGGAAGTGAGAATTCACCAACGCACAATCTAGTCTTTCATATAAGCGCCTACAACCTTGTAATTGAGGTCCCCTCCAGATGAATTTTGATCATCGATATCCTATATCACTAAAACCATATTCCATGATGTTGTCATAGAACCATTGTATACGAGAATAATTGCATTGAACACCTCTAATCTATTCAACGAGGGAGCTAATATAATTGAAATCACCATACAAAACCCATGGTTGAGATACAGCCAGAGGGAGTTCCTTCAGTCTGAACCAGAGCCTCTGTCTGAAGTTTGAATGAGGTATAACATAAATAGCCATCAGTATGAAAGGGACCTGACTAGGTATTTCGCACTTGAGATGGAGAAACTGTCGATTCTCTTCCAGTATATTAGCACGAACAAAATTGCTTCTCCATACTACAATAATTCCTCCAGAGCTTAATAAATGTACTAAAAATTCTTATTACCAATTGAGAGGTATGGACTTGTTGTAATTTTCAACATCGAAATTTGTTATTGTATGCTGCTCACTTATTATAAAATTTTTGGATGTAAATTCTTTTTCTTTCATCCATTGTCACCTTATATTCTCCCAATTAATTTTGCAACATGAAGTACCAAACAAGTCTAAGTGTATGTTTGTATTAGTTTTTGAAAAATAGCTTTTACGATTGGGTGAAGGGGCAATTATGCTATGAAAATTTTCACCAAAAGCCAATTTTTCCCTGGAAATATTGAAAATAGAGCAATTTTTCCCTAATTGTTATCCTAGTTAATTTTGATCGTTAATTGATCAAATATGCTGAGCTAGCAGTTCATATATCATCCACGTCATTTTTGTTGAGGTGCAAATGACATAGACTTCCGTGGTAAATTTGCACCTAAAAAAATGACGTGGATAACATATAGATTGTCAGCTCAACATATTTGATTAATTAACGATCAAAATTAACTAGGATAACGATCAAGACAAAATTGCTCCATTTTAGAAACTTTCAGGACAAAATTGCCTGCCGAAAAACTTCCGAGGAAAAAATGCCCTTCGATGAAAATTTCTGAGGCAAAAATGCCCCTTAACCCTTTATGATTTATGAGGTAATTGTATGAGAAGAGTTTTATCTCAACTTACGGAAAAGAGCTTTTGAAACCACAGTTTTATTGTTTCCCAACATGCACTAAATCCATTCAATTATATATCTCTAACTCTCTATAACTACTTTTCTATTTTTAATTTTATAAGGGGTGTTCAAATCTCAAGACGGGATAGGATACTCCTCTCCCGATTCTCGATTTCAGTTTTTGGTCAAGATATAATTTGCATTTCAGTCCTGGTAGTACCTGGACTGGATAGAGAAATCCCTTTTTAAAAAAAAATAGTAAACTTAACAAATATCACTATATTATTTTAATTATCCATATTCTAATGTTTAAAATGATCATTTAACCATTAATAAGGCTATAATAATTACATAAATTAATATAGAGTTGAAGAATATCATTTTATATAATTATTGTATTCGTTATTATCTTATACAGTATATAGTTAGGATTAATATCACGATATATGTAGTTTAACTCCAACTAAAATGTGATACACATCTTATCAAATGATAACTTTATTTATGAGGTAAAAAATATTAAAATAAAAGGATACCTTAATTTATGAGAAAAAAATTTAAAAAAAAAGGAAGGGAATCTCAAGGGTAATCTTGGTTTCCATCCTAACCCTAAAAGGGATGAGAGATTCGGAGATCAAGATGTTTGAGATCAGGTCGAGACAATCGGGGTCGCGCCGAGATGGCTAAGACCAAAACACCTTGAGCATCTCTAATTTTTATGATAGGATAAATTATTCATTATAAATCGCTATGGCTATAAAAGCTTCACAAAATCACCTTGCTTGCATGAATTAAATAGTTTGATTATTCATTTTTAATTCCATGTCAATACATAAACCCCACATTAATTTTCCCACTTCTTTATTTTTTATTTATCTTTGTAAACCCTACCATAGACAGCAAGAAAATTCTTGTCCTTGAAGTGTTCCTCCTGTCCTTATCAAACAGTTTATTATGGAGCCAAATGCCCCAAATGATAGCAATAGTTGGACTTTCTTTTTGACGTTGTAGCTATTTTTATGAATGTGTCTGTTGACGTGTTTATGTGTTAGATATTACTTTTATTTAATTTGCATTTTAAAAAGAATAAACTAATCTTTTGTGAGGGAAAAAAATTCGAGGTCATCATTAAGGATATTCCATAAATAAAATTCGAGGTCATCATTAAGGATATTCCATGCGTAAAACGGCTTGAACACGTGTTTAACTAATGTGCGTATTGATTAAACATGAGCAACCGAGCCATTAAAGGGATGGCCCATCAAGCTAACCATCAAATGACAACACATTTAACTTCATTAACAAATTAAATTGAGGTTATGTTTAAATTAAGTGCAAAGCAATAATTTTTTATTAAAATTAAAAATTAAAAAAGCGGGCTAGCTCATAGGTTGGCAAACGTAAGCTGAAAAAACCCGCATCAAAACTGGTTCCATTTTACCAACTTGATCCTATCTGTTTGAAGACGTGATTGATCTCATGATCTAATTTATACAAACCTTTTAAAGATAGAAAAAAAAAATTTTTAGTAATTAGGTAAGTATGACTTGGTCAATTTATTTTCTTTTTTTTTTTCGGTCCTCCCCCAAGAAAACTAATAAAAGCTATACCTATGAGCAACATGTGACAATTTTTTTGCTGGATTATACTTGGTTTAATCCATATTAATACTCCATACATAATCCTTATTCTAATCTTTCTAGATTTCATATATAGGTTATATTGACTTATTTAAGCACCCAGGAAGAGCCAAGATTTTTATAATTAGGATATCTTAATGGTCGAGTATTAAAATCACGTACGTCAAATACATGAAGTCAAAACATAATACGTACAAAACTTGAAGATCCAATTAAAATCAATTTAAATGCTATGGTTTCTTCCTAAATCATACTCAACATCAATTATAGTTCCTCACCAAATTTGTCTGCATTTTATAATCTTGACGAAGTTGATAGCATTTCTCTACACACACACACAAGGCAAATATAAGTATAAACATGCAAGACAAGCCACATCAAATAGTATAAATCACTAGGGTAAAACTTTGTAAAATATCAATATCAACATCAAGTATAAATTGAGACTTTATATAATTCTAAAAATATATTTCTATAACTATTGGATGACTTAAATCTGATCTGCAATTTTAAAATTTTAGAAGTCTTATTTTTTTCAATCTTCTCTTTTTTAATATCAAAATTATTGTTTCCTACTGACAAGAAATTAACTACACTTGATACAGCGGCTAAGGTACAAATTTTACAAAAAAGTTATGAAAATATTTTTAGGTTCAATGTTATCCAAAAATATTAAAAAGGAATAATGTTATCTTATATACTATTAAAAATTTAATGATCAATGTTAATTTTTTAATAGTATATAGGAAAACCTTGTTATATCTTAGAACTTTCAGGGTAATATTGAATAAAAATAATTTTTAAGACAATATTGCTCTTTAGTAAAAAGTTTTACGATAATTTTATATATTAACTGAAAATAATTCATGTATTATTTTAGTAAAAAATTACTTATTTAAGATTTTAAAATTTGAAAGGTTTTTTTTTTTAATTTTATCTTAAAAAAATTAAGACATGGAGAATATTTGAAAGTTTTTTTTACTAGATGTAAATAATGTCGCATGAAAATATATAGCGTAGCGTAGGTGGAAAAAATTGGCGTTGGAGCTATACAATACAGGATGATGTCAGAAAGTATAATGGAGCACTGAAGCAACTGTGGTGAAAATTGACGGAAAATAAAAGGGGAAGATAGATAGAGAGAGAACCAGAACAAAAGAATTGTCCACTTCATTCACCATCACCGCCTTCCTACTGTGACGCCTCACTCCTCAGGGTGGTCCTTCATCTACACCCCATAACCCTCTCCCTCTTCTTCTCCTTCGTCTGATCTCTCTCTCTCTCTCTCTCTCTCTCTCTCTCTCACACAGCGTCTCTGTGATGGAGAAATATCACCTCTGAACTTTCAGGTGCTGATTCTGCCGTGTGCCCTCTTCTTCCTGCTTTTTTCGTACCCGAGATCCTGACCACTTTTCAGTTCTTCATCATCGCTCCAAAACTTGAAGCTTTCATGCTTCCACCTCCATTATATTCATCATCATCATCTCCTTCAAGCTCCACCACCTCTCAACCCCCGCTTCTGAAAAATCCATAAATATTTCCGACATGTGATTCCATTTCTCTCTTCTTTTGTTCCCTTCCTTATGAATGCTTCCTCTACATACATGACAAGCCACGATTTATGAATATATTCTCTCTCTCTCTCTTCGTTTGTTATAATAATTTGAGAGAAGTTGGTTTTGTCGATTGTAGGTTGGTGGGAAAAAACTGGACAAAGGTAATGATAGCCCGTGGTTTTGGCTTTAATATTGGATATGGATTCTCTTCCACATTACACAGACACGTAGAGCTCCTCCCACAGCACTTTTAACTCAGATATATACACCCTGCATGCGCGTTCCAGCCACACACCACAATCCAGTCCTTTTCTTCCTTTATAATCACACACCCAGCCACCCCCTACATTCATATTATTCTCTTCTGTCTTCACTCCTAAGCAAAACCCAATTCGCGAGAGAGTGAGATATACTACATCTTTAGTCATTGTTTGTATCTTTGTATGCGACAGAGAGAAGGAGGAGAAATGATCAACGGTAAGCCTCAGGCTCAGCCACAGCAACCCCAGAAATGTCCTCGGTGTGATTCTCTCAACACCAAGTTCTGTTACTACAACAACTACAGCCTGTCCCAGCCTCGTTACTTTTGCAAGGCCTGTCGACGGTACTGGACCCAAGGCGGAACCTTGAGGAACGTCCGCGTCGGCGGTGGCTGCCGCAAGCCCAAGCGAACCAAAGGAAGTTCTTCCTCTTCCGCCCCGTCTCGAGAGGCGGAGGTTCAGAACGACCCTTCCGCCTCGAATTCTGCTTCTGCTGCTGCTACTTTGGCGGTCCCATCCATCAGCCCCTTTTATCAAGGCGGTGCATGTGCTGGTGGTGGTGGTGGGTATTTGTCGTCCCTGGCGGCGATTCATTCCCTGAATCCATCACAGCCGTTCAATCAGATGAGTCTTCTTTCTGGGTTCGGTGGTGCTGATATTCCTTTGGGCTCATCATCAATACGGCCGCCGTTTTATCAGATGAGTAGTATCAGAGACAAGGAAGAAGAGACGACTGATCTGTATGAAGCAGACCAAGTTCTGATTCAGTCAACCACGGCGAATAGTGGTTCTGCTTCAACTCATCACCATGATGATTGGACCGAAAGCTTCATCAACAACGTTAATAACCAGAGAGGATCCGATGCCTCTCTGTGGAGCACCACCATGAGTACCGTTTCCACTAGTGGAAATTCTCAGAGTCATAATAATGATACTGTTGGTGGGTCATTTTCTTTGATCCCCAATCACCAGTGGCTTCATCTTCCTGACTATGACCCTCCTCCATGATCTACATCTCATACTGCACTCTCGGAATCCAGAAGAGATGAGAAGGCACAATCTGAGATATTTAGTTTGACTTGCCGTCGTTTTGTATTCTGTTTTATCAGTTTAGTTTGTTTACAGTCTCACTAGCTAGTATTATAGGTTGTTAATTAGCCGGGTGCTTCTGGGTATACATTAATATTAATGCACAGTAAATAATTGTGTGATGTGGGGTATTCAATG
This sequence comes from Albizia julibrissin, assembly GCA_037074505.1. Lineage (NCBI taxonomy): Eukaryota > Viridiplantae > Streptophyta > Magnoliopsida > Fabales > Fabaceae > Albizia > Albizia julibrissin. The sequence continues at coordinate 41,411,422 of CM073479.1, forward strand.
TGTGTGAACGGAGAATTAGAAAGCGCATCATTTTTATAGAACACAGGATTTGTGATTTGGGTTTTAGCTTGTACTTATTGATTGATTTAAATATGAAGTTTGTGGGGTTATATGTTGTGATTGAGAAGAATCAAATAAAGACATCAACATAGGACACATAAGTAATAAGTTGTAACAGAGTAGCTGGATTGTAGTGGAAGCAAACCATCGACCATGTATGTGGTTTGGTTGGGCAATGAAAAAGGGAAAGTGGGAATAGTAATGAAGAAGGACAATTAAGGGGACTCATGCTAAATGCATGCACAAAAGGGAAGGTGATGTACTGATGTGATCTCAAGAGAAGTGAGAGAAAGTTGACGAGGAAAAGATGTTTCTATACTAAAGATGTTGGCGTGGGTGGGTGAGGAATGACAATCCATTAAGCTCTTTTGATCACTTCAAATCCATAGTGCTTTGGGCAAAAAACTAGCTCGTTTTGGTCTTAACGTGATTCACAGTGCATGTATATAAATAAACTAATGTCAATGTTTGAGGGCTGAGCGACAGAGTGAGTGGTGAGCATGTGCATGGGAAAATTGCTTTATGATTTGCCAATTCAATAATCAAATGCAACATGTGGCTTGCGTGGGTTTTCTGGTGCTTTATTATTGGACTGACCTGTTCCCAACAGTAAAACTGTTAAATGGCTTTATACGATGGGGATACAGATGCTCATCTGTAAGAGGTTGTAATATTGATCTCACTAGTCTGTTTGGAATATCTTATAAAAATTTCATAAGTGTTTATGAATTGTAATTTACGGTCTATGAGGTAACTTTTACGGTCTACGAGGTATTTTTACGGTCTACGAAGTACTTTTACGGTTTACGACATAAATATGTGGAGGAGATTTGTCTCGATTTACGTGAATCGGCTTATTATATAAGCCCGATTCAGATAAGTGATAACAAACAAGCTCCTGTATAGTACTTGTCACTTATGAAAAACTAAAAGAAGTACATGTTCGGTTAGAATAGCCATGGAAATTTTAAAAAATAGTTTTGTAATTATAATTTATATGTTTATTTGAGATTACGATTTGAGTCTTTAAAAGTGTTATTTATATAAATTGTGATAAAATTTCTTTCACATGCTTACCTCATATATTATAAGTTATGATTTAAAAACTGCTTTTGAAAGCTCAAATCACTATTTTAAATAAGTACTATAATATACAAGATAAGTATATAAGTATGTTTGTTGTGACAACTCCAAACAAATATTAAACCCATCATATACATGCACATGTGCAACGTAGTTTGTTTGGATTAGTTTAGAAAATGTTTATAAGTATTTATGTACGTAAGTCGAGATAACACTCATTTCACATACTTAATTTGTATACCGTTAATCACAATTGAAAAAGCTAATTTTAAAAATTTCAATCAATATTTCAAATCAGTAACCAAAGCATGATTTACTATGGTGCCTATTTGTGTGATTGTATCTATTTTCCTTTTTTTTTGGGAAACGAAGAAACCATGATTTCAAAAATTCTTTTTGACAAACTGTGATAAAATTATTTTCATGTATTTATATTATATAGTAAAAGTAGTTCTAGAAAATTAAAACAAACTGAATGATTGGTTCGAAGGTCTAGAATTTGTTTTGTGAAAAACAACACAACTATTTTCAAATAGAGGTAGGTTTGGTTTGGAGGTATTGCAACAGAAAAACCCAAGTACTCTCTAGTTAGCATATGTAACAGTGTAATGTACACCAAATAGTGCAGTGGAACAGAATCAACACGTCATCATTATATAAAATAGATGAAATCTAAAATAATTTATTTATACCCTTTGATGCTATATATTTACAGAAAGCATTTTAGTATACAAATGGAGCCTTTTATTTTCTTTTTCTTTTTCGTAGTAAATTTTCCCTTTTCCCCTCTCTCACCTCGATTAAAATAGAGAGAAAAATTAACGAAATATGAAGAAAAGGGGAAGAATCAATAAGTTTTTTTGTTCTATGAGAATAATTTTTATAAATAATTGACTAATTTTAATCAATTTTAACATGTATGAATGTGAATGGATTTAAAAGTGTTTTATAAATAAAACAACCACAACAGAACTTTATTTCACTAGGTTAGATGAGTTGTATGGATAGCACGATGGTTTTGTATTTTATTAAAAATCATACATTATTAATTAAAAAATTTTACTCTCTAATTTTAATGAGCGTTTGCATTAACCTTCTTCTACTTATTTTCAGAGGATTCTAATATCGTTAACAACCTTCATCACAGATGCATCCAACGACTTTTTCTAAATTTATCCAAATCATCTCAGCCATTTTTCACTATTTTTTTATATATCTCACTCAACTCGTTGGCATAAATAAAACAATATATGTTATTTATAAATTATCATTATTTTATTATTTGAAAATACGAGCAATGATTTGGGTTTCCTAGGGAAAAGGAAGCATGAGAGGGGACGGAGATCTTCTAGGAAGAGGAGAAAATCTTTGGTGTGCCGGAGAAAGATACGAGGGCTCAAGCAAAGATAGAACAAACTGAAAAATAGAGAAACAGGTGGGCCAAATATAACTGACAACCCCCACTCTTTAATTTCGTCCTATATCACATCCCAATGTTCGCCTTCACTTCTTATTCTTCAATCTTCACTTCAAGCAATTTATAATATTTATTTTTTTAATAAAAAGGATAATTTATTAAAAACTAAATCAAACTATGCAGTATGCACAAACTGTTGGGCTTTTTTCACAAGATAAATTCGGATGGCAACGTACAAGAGCCCCCAACGAAAAATAAAAAGAAGATGGGAGGATAAAATAATAACAAGAACAACAAAGCTTAGGGCAAACTTTGGAATAGCGGTTAGAAGTTTTATAAGTGATTTTTAATTATGATTCACAGAATACGAAATAAATTATGTGGTGATGGTTGTCTCGATTTATGTGTCTAAACCCATAAATACTTTTCAATCGTGATAAAGTGATCACAAACTAGCTTAACATGAACAATAGAATGAGAAAGAGGGATGAGCTCGGGACACTAATGTATTGGAGGGCAGGATCCCCAAGAAATACAAAAAATAAATAAATAAAGAGTAAAGCAGTACACAATGTTTTTAAAGTGTACGCAGAGCTTTCTTGTAAACTTAATTCACTCAATAATCTATATTTATTTTATAGAGTGTAATTTAGATTGACGGGTGAATTTTCTATATGGTATAATGATGATCATTGAGTATAAATTGCACTCCTAATATACTCAAATAAGACAACAATGACTTTTACAAAATGATAATTTGATTTTATCTTTGTGTGCACTCAAAGACAAAGACAATTAATTTGATCTCTTACTTTGTGATTTCTAATGTCTAGGAATGACTGATGGTGCTAGGTATTTATAGGCCATGAAGTTATGCCTCTTAGAACAACACCTCTTCAATTAAAAGTCATAACAGTTTGTTAAATTCATGAATCTCATATACTAATTTATGAACATACATATGAAGAGTTATACCTATATGTATATCATATAGAGTTTTCTTATAAACAAAATATAATTTTTCCTCAAATGGTGGTTGCCATGCTTCTAGCTGTAACCTTTTACATGTATCTTTAGAAACTAAAAGACATAATTTAGTGATTTTTAATGTTATAACTCCTTACACAACTATTTATATAAATTCCTTAATTAATTTAATAAATATAACTTTATATTGGTTTTAAAATATTCTATTATAATCCTGACCATGCGATTCCAAGATAGAGTGAGGTGACTATCTGCAAATGGAAAAAAGCAACAAGGCCAGTTGCAAACCTCCTCAAACAACCGTACATAGGCCCTGAAAATCTCACAGGATGACAAACCAGCTACAAGAGTATAACTTAGAAACTGGCAAGATGGTTAATCCGACCGTAGGAAACCCGTGATGCGACTGCTTTTGTAATTGTAACATTTGTTTATATTGCGTCCTTTATTTTTATTTTTTGCCGCTAAACCTCCTTTATTAAATATAAGAGTTGGATAGTTCATACGTTATAATTTTTTCTTTAAACTATTCATCTTGATTGAACATAATAAAAAATTTCTATATTAAGACGGAACAACTTTCCATTGATGAAAATGACCATTAACTATTTTAGAAAAATCAACACTTCTTTTATAAGTAGATAACTAATTTATGTAATCTATACAAATTGCTTACATGGCTTTTATATTAACAGTAAGAGGACATAATTTCTAATTTGATGCCTACTTCTTGAATTTGCTGCATTTTATTTCCCTATAAACACACTTATATTAATGCGCTGCATGATTAATTAATGTAATATTTAGACGTATTGAAAAAGAATTATATGAATGACTAAGTACTTATTTGAGAAATAACCTGTGATTTTAAAATAAAATTTTTATAAGTTAGAATAAAATTTCCTTCACATATAAACCTTACAAATCATAAAAGCACTTCTAAAATCAAGCCGCACGAAAATGAATGAAGATTTTTTCTTTTTTGGGGACGTGATGTTTGGCATAAAAGTTGAGTAGTTGCATTATATGAATAAGAAAAATGCAGAAAAAGCAGGAGCTAGTGGGGGTGACACATCACACATGCATGGGAGGAAGAATCCAGTGTCTGGCTTTACCACCACATTCTAATGCAACATGATCTCATGCATCTGCGACTCACACCCTCCTTTTTAATCTCAATGGCTCGGAATAAAGCAAACTGGAACATGATGATGATGAAGCAAGCAAGTGGTGGGCCCACCAGGATTATCAGTACTGAGACTGAGACTGGTCTTTGGTTCAACAAAGGGGTTATTGATATAGGAACAATGTGTCGTGGGACTCGACTTCCCTTTTTTTCTCACTTTCATTATTGATGCCTCCATTTACCTCTGGGTCGGTTAAAAGCCTCTGAATTGGCGAGTTTCTATTGGTCCTTCAGTACAATGATTCTTGTCCCTCAAGTACACCATTCACGTTGCCCCACGTGGCTACCCTCTCAGTGCAATTCCATCCCTATCCACCCACGCTTCCCATTTTACCTAGCATCCCATAAATCTAGACTTTTTTTTTTTTTTTTGTGCATATAAGCTGGATTTCATTAAAGTTTCTACAATAAAAAACTTAATACAAACAAAACAGAAATCCGGGGATGGATTTTACAAGCACATGTAATGGATGGATTTCGTTTGAATGCTTTTTTTATTGGACAAAACTTAATTAATTTGTTGCTCGGGAAAATTTCATATAGGGACAACTGCAGCAAATCAATTCCTATTAGGACCCAAAAAAAAAAAGAAATTTCCTATAGTGAAATTAATTTGTTAAGTAAAAATACAAAAATAAACTTTTCAAAAATCAAAAGACAAACAACATAATTGACAAGTGGCGAATGCAGTGTAAACAAGTTAAATACTCTTTATGAGTAAATAAAATAATTTTATCAACAAGTGAAATTAATTTTTTAACAAGAACATGGAGTATAATCAAATTAAATTTTATTTGTAAGTAATAAATACGTTATCAACCTGAGAAATAATTATGTGAACAAGTGGAATACTTCCGGAATATATTTTTAGGATAGCACTTGGTGAAGAACACTTTTAGGATAGTATTTAGTGAAAAAGTCAAATTCAACTTCATTTATAAAACTATTTCACATATATATTTATAATGAATTTACTACTTTCAAATGGAATTTACTTCACTATGCCCTAATTTGTTTTTGTTAAAAAATTAATTTTATTTGTTTATAAAACTATTCCATTTATTCATGATGTGTTCTCCACTTACAAATTAGATTGTTTCCCTTTCGATTTTAAAAGTTTTATTTTTTCTTTTTTTTTACTTCACAACTTAATTTCTTTGGGACTGCAATGAAATTTTAGATTTATTTGGGAGCTAATAGAAATTAATTTTTATGAGGTCAAGTTTATAGGTGAATTTTTTTCCCAACAAATTTATAAGTCTATATATGCATTTTAATAATTAATAATAGCAAAATAATAGATTTGATGCTCACTTTAGCTGATGAAAATAAGTAAGTTGGCTTTAAGTTGTATCCCATAGATACCCCCACCCATTTAGGGTCTGTTTGTGTTAGTAATGATATAAACGACTTTTTTTTCAATCTGACTTTTACAAAAATCATATTGTAAATGTGATGGGTTTGGATTGATGTAACAAAAGTGATTTTTTTTTTGGAAAAGCCAGACTTTTGAACTTCTTCTCAAAAGCTGCTTTTGAAAAAAAAATATAGTTGCCAAAACGCCAATCCAAACATCCTAAATCAGCTGCCACTGAGCTTTTTTAAAAAAAGTCACATTTGGGATGGCAAAACACCATCCTAAATAGGCTCTTAGTGAGCAAAGCATAGAGCACTTGAGGATTAACTGTCGTTGCATTTTCTTTGGTTCTAATTTACTTTCATGGAGTTGACGTTAACAATCCACTATTGCTATAAAGTCACTTTCCTCGGTCACTTGTGATTGTATGTATATCAGTTCAATCGTCATTCCATTGCCATTTAGTTTGACGTTCGGGGCTGTTGAAGCACAAAACCAGCCCCAACAGAGAAAGCCCAACACTCAGCCCAATAATAATAACAATGGAAACATGACTTATTTAATTATTCTAGATCTTTCCTTAATATTATGCGTGTCTTTCTTATTCATACTTGTATCACATTACTCTATTAATTAGTAATACATATCTATCATTGTAATTATTATTCAACACAATGAATTCTAAAATATCCATGCATCTTTAGTATATTTCCATCAAATCATGCAAATAGCTAGCTAGCCCCATGACCAATACAAAACTTGAATAGCCATTTATTAGCAAGAAAAAAAACACACACACACGGACTACTCTGTGTTATATGCTGCTTGGGATAGATGTGAAAAGAAACAAAAAATGGTTGATTTTTGTTTAATTATGGGGCGTCGCGTGGAGGCCAGCAAGAGAAAAGAATGGCACATCAAATTCTGCCCCACACCTACGACTAAGGTTAGGAATTTAGAACCTCCTACCTTCTTAATTATTGTTTTCTAATATATAATTGTTATACTGTATATATACAGTCTCTTATGTTTCCTTGATTGTTGCCACAATATCAGACTCCATTGTTATAACACGTTTTGAGGGTTTACAAGTTATAACTTATTCCCCGCCACGACCATACATACGTACAGTTCAATTGACAAGAGATTTTTTTGGGGGGGGGGGGGAGCCACCGTTCACTCACATGTGTCATTAAATAATAAGTTATTATATTTCTCCTATCTACGGTTTCACCTCTGTAAAAATGAGAGTTTAAATTCCGAAAACCATACTTGATGGGATGATTTCAACTGTAACATTTCTTGCTCAATAGAGATTATTAGTTTCGAATTCAAATTGAATTGCAGGCGCTCTAAACTAAAACAAATAGTTATGAGCTTGTTTGGAATAGCGGTTGAAAATTTTATAAGTGCTTATAAATTGTAATTCACGGAATACGAAGTAACTTTTACGGTCTACGAGGTGCTTTTACGGTCTACGAGGTGCTTTCACGGTTTACGAGATAAATATGTGGATGAGATTTATCTCAATTTACGTGAATCGGGCTTATATAATAAGCCCGATTCAAATAAGTGATAACAAACAAGCACTATATCTCTCTGAACTCAAATTCTCTCAGTGTGGACTTAAAATGTAGGTAGAGGGGGCAAAAGAGAGATCTACATTATTAATTACATCTATCATTAATATTATATTCATGGGTTAAGTTACAAATTTAATAATGAACTTTTAACGAATGAGCGTCTGACACAATAATATTTTGTTGGGGGCAAAAATAATAACGAATAATTAAAAATGGAGCAAATTTAACAAAACCATTAAATTTGACCTAACGTCGTTAAGGGTTTACTTCTCTTATAATTTAACTTGTTAGGTCAAATTTAACGATTTAGTTAAATTTATACATTTTTTAATTATTCATTGTTATTTTTGCCCCCAATAAAATAGTATTGTACCAGACGCTCATTCGATAAAAGTTTATTATCAAATTTACACATTAACCCTGTATTCATTAAAAGTGTAAGGTGTGTGTTTTTTGGAAGGGGGGGGGTGGTTAATATATGGCGTATATAGCATAATATTTTGTTGGAGTTATGTTGGTGCTAGACCTTCGGTTCGTACATATTTATTGTTTCTTACATAGTTTCATTTTCACCCATGCAACATGCCGTGTTTGTAAATAACCATAAATTTTACTTTCTTATATATAGATAACTCTTTCAAACTTTAAACTGGGCGTATAAATTACAAGTGTCTCAAACTTTGAATTTCCTATCAGTAAAACAGCATACTAGTTATCAATAGAAGAGTATTTTGCTCACAATTGATGGAGTATTTGTTAACTTCTGAACATAATGAGATTGTTCACGTACAAGACCTAAAACTCATAAGAATTCTGAGCAATTTCACCTACACACACGCACGCACACATACAAACATAAAAGAATGGATCAAATTCAGGTAATAAGTATATTAATCAAAATAAATCTATGCTAGCTACTTCAAAAAAAAAAAAAAAAGCATAGATTGATTTTTTTACACCGCGATCGCGCAAGTTCTTTGTCGGATTGAATTTGTTATAAATCCTATCCTTAAAATTTGAAATTACTCCAAAGGTCTTCAATCCAAGCCCCATCATCAATGCATCAAAAAGCGAACACGTACATTTCACCGTTACTATTTAACTGCACTTCATAAACCACGTAATTTACTTTATGCGTACGTAATTAATTAAAATGAAGAACAAACTGATGCAAAAGAGAACTGAATTATATATTGTCTGAGCTACTAGCTCTAGACTCTTGAACCCTGGAGTGTGTGCTCACTGCTCACCACCAGTCTACACCACTATCATAAATGGTATATTGTATGAAAAACGAATGCATTACCAAAGGAGTTACATAGGATTTACTAATTAAACATTAACACTCTAATTGGACCGTCCTAAACATTTGCAAAAGCAGTATATGTGCCATGTTAATTAGTTTGAAATTCATAGAGTTAGTACGAAAAAAAAAGCCTTAATTTCGGAAACGATGATCAAAAGGAGGAGATAAGAGATGCTAGAGATAGACAAGTCCTACAAAAAAATCATTATGAGGTTGCAAAAAATAAAAGTAATTAATTACAAAAAGATCTCATCACAAATGAGCAAAATTCCTATATAAAAAAATAACAGATCCACACACTGCTAACTTTTTATTGGGATTTTTTTATTATTAGTTTCCGAAGTACTTCACAGTGATTTCCAAGTATTGAAAATCAACAATTGGAAAGGTCAAGCGTGAGGAAGCAGCTAGCGTACACACGATGAGGACGCGTAATGTGGAAAATTATGCACATTATGAAGGTTTGAAAATGGAAGCCAAAACAGTAAAGTGGAGGGCTACAATTTCTTCAAAGGAAAGTGGATTTTTAGTGTGGAATCCAAATAGGTAGCTATAGTACAATAATAATGCATGCATGTACAGTCTAACTGTGAACGCTAAGCTATTTTCCCCACTCACTTTCTGGTTTCTAGATCATGATCAGTACTGAACTCTGAAGCTCAGCCACAGATCCATTATATTGCCCTACTCCACATGAATGCCTGAATTACTATTATTATATATATATATAAATACTCGTACAAATTAGTTATACTAATCATTCAACTTTAATAACTCTTTTGAAACAACCAAAGATTAATTCTTGGTTATGGAACGATGAAGAACAGAAAAAGGTTGATGAGCAAACCCAAATAGTAGAAGTGAATAATAATCTGATGATGATCTCCCTCTCTTTTACACAATTATACCCAATATATCTAAGTCCCACCACCTAGCTACTCTAAAACAAACCTTAGAACTAAAGAACACAAAAATGGAACAACAAATATTAGATGCATTTACTCATATAATTAAATCCCCCACCCCCAACCTAATTAACTTAATCACAATACATAAGAAAAGTAAAGAAGCAAAGAACAAATCTCTTACATATGAAAGACGTACATATATATGTACATTGCAAAGACCGATTAACTTACTGATGATGATCAACTATGGAGGAGAAGTTGCACCAAAAACAAGGATGTTCCACTTTCATTCGACTCCGTGGGGACGATGAGAGAGAAGAGGATCCGAGGTTCCTCTCAGAGCAATGTTCTCAACAACCTTCGACGCATACATAAAACAATTAATAGGCTGAAGCTTGATGAGTTTATTATTTGCAGCTGACATGATCGCTCCGATCCAAAACTCCTTTCATCTTTAGCTACCCATATATGTATCTTTCTCAGCCTTTAACCCAACCCCTTTTTGACCCAAAAGAGAACAAAAAAAGTAGTGTATTGAACAAAAGAGGAGATCGAGACTAATTAATAGATAGAGCTATAAAGAAAAAGAAAAGGACCCAACCATGACTAACTGAAACGAAAAGGGGGGGGGGGAGTGAGTGTGAGAGATAGATTTTTCTGTTTTCACTGGATCATGGAAGTGACTGAAGGACCAACATTGTTAGTTTGATCATTCCAATAATAAGGTGAATAGAAATCGAACAAGCTCCCATGTTCCATGATCTGGTTTGGTCTTTCTTCATCCCCTTTCATCTGATCTTCCAATGGGTCTAATAGGCCTTGGAAAGTGTTATTAGTGCCTAAAACATCATCCTTCAAGCCTCCATGGATGAGCTTCTGTTGCTGCAGATTAGTGCTACTAGGGTTTAACAGGGAAGATATGGCAGCTGAAGAAGAACCACCAAAGATGGAATTGTAATTCGAGAAAAGTGAATCGTTTGAGGTATACCCAGAAGAAAAACTAGCCAATCCCAGGGTATTCAGATGATCGTACGACCCAGAATTATTGAACCTTGGGAACGCAAGATTCATATCAGAATTAAGAGAGTTACCAGGTGGTAACCCATAAAACAGAGGAGTGACATGATGAGAATCGATGTGGGGTTGATGAGAAGGAAGGTTTGAATTATTAGCAGCACTAGGAGAAGATGAAGAAGAAGAAGGAGTAGTAGTGTGATCAGAAGCAGAAGAAGGCGTTTGACGCTTCACGCGCTTGTTCTTCCTGCAACCACCTCCCACAGGAACATTTCTCAGAGTACCTCCTCTGGTCCAATATCGCTTGCAGGATTTGCAGAAGTGTCTTGGCTGAGACAAGCTATAGTTGTTGTAGTAGCAGAACTTAGTGTTGGTTGATTCACAACGAGGACACTTGAGAGATTGTTGCTCCAGACCGGAAGGTTTCTCCATTGTTGCCGTCCTCCCACCGGAACCCATCGACGACGACGAGATCTTTTGATGATGATCAACAATCTGAAAAACAGAGAAAAGAGAAAAAAGGTTGACGGTGGCGTTGTAGGGTAAAATATATAAGAAGAATGTTGTGCACACAGATATTCGCCTCCGAACGCTAAGCAACAAAAAACTGAGGTGGTGGTTTATTTGTGTAATAATAATTGAGACTGACAGAGAGAGAGAGAGAGAGAGAGAGAGATGGACCTGTGGCCATTCGTTATCAGTTGTTGGGGGCATGACCACCATTTTCTCACAGTTACCCAACATTGAAAGATTGAAACAGACAAAGAAAAGAAAATAGAGGGAGGTTTTGGAATGAAGCAAAGTGATGAGATAATGGAGGAGGGAGGAAGAGGGTAGCGACTTAAACATTATTAGACGAACATATTTAATAAATTATGTAAGCAATCAGGCTGTTTGTGTATAGTTTCACGTGATGGGGTCTGGTCTAAAATCTGAATTAGGGGGTTATTAATTATTTTATGATAATGGGAAGGAATATATATAAGACAGACATTCGAAATCCAAGAAGAGGACAGGGAGGTAAAGCAGAATATATGGGAGTTGTTCAAGAAAAGAAAAGAGAGGCCTTGATTTGTGAGGACGGCACTATTTTAGTCGCCTTCCCAACACTACGTAACATTCCTTTGCAGAGAGAGAGAGAGAGAGATGCATGCAGAACTCGATCTAGAGCAAATCTCACTTGCCATGATTTTTAATTAGTCTAGTGTTTTTGACGGTCTAAAAAACACTGTTCATTAAATATTGGCAAAAAAACACTGTTCATTAAATATTGATCTCATAAAATATTTGATCAAACATTTATGGGTATTAATGAACGAAGCGCAATTTTGTTTGGTGGACTGGACTGGAAGTTCCAAGCTAAAGGGACAAAAAGGAACCATGTAACGTAGAAATTTACAGGAATTTGAACAACTTGGAAGGTAACACTTTTTACTTTTTAATTTGTTGAGTAGTTAATAAAGCAATAAAAAGGGAAGACATTGGTAATGATACAATTTGTTTGAATCTTGTGGTTGGATAATTTGGGGCTGAACAGTTGTCCTTTTTCATACTTCTCTCTTCTCTTTTCTTTTCAATTTTCCATTCGGTGGTACAAACAAGTGTCGTTTGAGAGTGAACCTTGATTTTGATCCAAAGGACAAAATCGAGGATTCGTTTGCCAATCTGGATTGGACGTACAAGCCTGGACCGCAAACAATTTTCTCAATTGATGATGATGAGGAGCGTCATGGGATCTGATAAGGTATGCTTTACTATTCCAATCGGACCATCGTCTAAAACGACAATTCATATCCCAACCAATTCTTGGTGCCAATTCCCAGAGGAAGACAAATCTTTGACTGCTAAGAGTTTCGTGCTCGATCGCTTTTTCTTTCTCTCACAGAATTTCCTTTGTTTCATGTATTTTTTCTCATCAAACACAATAAACCGTTAATGGGGTGTCAGAAGACCTGAGGTATATGCAGAAACCATGTGGTGGGCAGCTCAGCTTCTAAGGAAAAAAGAAGAATAAAGGAAAGCAGAGGTGAGGGAACAATTGGATTTTGTAGTCTCCCAAGGGATTTCCCTCATCCTCCCCCCTCCTTAGTTACTTCCCCATCATTATTCTACACTTCAGACTTGTTCTCTGTTTTTCAACCTTGGTAATTGAATTCCCCTGATTATAATATATCACTGTCGTTACTAAACAATTCTCTACTATTTTTTTCCTACTAGTTGCAGGGTGAATCAATAAAGTGAAGTGAGTTTGGCTTCTTTTACTATTATCTTTACTGATTTATTCATTATGGGTCATTATACCCTGCCTTGATCATCACAAAATTTCTCCGTGATTGTACGTGTTCTTGTATCGTGTTTTGATCACAGTAGATATGATTTTCTTCAGTCACACGTGGTTTTTACCTTCAATTGAGAGATTTTTCATATTAATAATTCTTATGTTACCTAATTTCTGTCATATATTTATCTATTTGTTTACTCGTAGAGTCTTACCAACGATAGAAAGATTTTAACATCCATTGCGCCCTTCTCTCCTAACCGTGAGAGTACCTAGGGAGTGGCATGGGTCAATTTAGTGACGGAGGTGGGTGGGAGGTGGTGATGGGTCCGACCAAGGCACAACCAGCCTCTCAGGGACCCCACCACCACGGTCCACCGAACAAGAGATTCCAGTTTGGCAAGCATGAAAGAAACCCAACGTGCACGTTAAAGCCTAGAGGAGTAGAGGGAAGCCTGTAAATCACAGAGAGAAATAGAGAGAGAGAGAGAGAGAGAGAGAGAGAGAGTTGAAGCTTGAGGGACCACCAAGAAATCCAATCCATAAACAGCGAGCAGACAAAGATCTCACTCTCCAATTAGATAATTCATTTAACTTTGATTATGGCCACAGCTGTAAGCACCCATGTGTTTGCAGAAGGGAAATGACTCTGATGTCCTAATTATCTGTCTCTTGCTTTTCAGTAGCATGGATAAATCTGACTATTTCCTTTCCATAATGGTGATGATGGTTGTGCTCAAGTCACTGTTCTTCATTTCACAATTATCACACAATTTCTTTTTTCTTTTATATGAATGCCAAGTGTTTGATGGTTTGTCCAAAAGAATGTGAATGGATTTTTGTGGACACCATATATTCCATATCGTGGACTTATACATTGTGTACCTCCTGTACTTATGCAGGGACGGTGATGGCTGTCTTATAGTCCAAACATTATAAAGACCACGAGAGGGGAACACATGCTTTGGTTCATGATGACATAATTGGCAATATTGATGGTTCCAAAAGATGATTCTGAGGTGTGCTTCTCTTAACCCATTATTTTAAGTTCATTTGACAAACCTTGGTCGGTTTTAATTAATTGTTAGATATAACTCATAGACCCTATGATTGCTTTGATTACCTTCAAAGGTTAGAAGAGGTAATTCACTATATTACTTCTGTGTAAATGGCATGATCATTGATCAAGATCACTCCTGTTTCCTTGTGAGGCAATATCTGTGAACCATCAAAAAGTCTTGATCTTATCCAATATAGTTGCCAATAATGATGAACACGACCAAAAAGGGTAGAAAGTTTATAAATTACCAGATGCATCCATTAGTTTTTTTTTTTCCTCATCTTGATCTTGTTTCTTAAGTTTATGCAGAATATTCTTAGGCATGTTTTATACACATGTGTTGCTTTCAGATCACCATCATAACATGACAGGGGGTTAGGAATCTTGTTCCACGGGTTTGATTATCAAATTAGGATAGTTTATTAGTGGAAATTATCAAATTGGCTTATCTTTTTGTATTTTTTTTTTCTTGTGGTCTAGTCCTCATGTCAATATAAAAATGGACCACTAGATCATATAGTGGACAGTAATTAGCAGCAATAGTGACAAGTCATACATGGGGTTAGGACCATAGGCAGCAAGCAGTAAGCATATAGAAAACTCCAGTAAGGAAACTGGTCATACACGGTCTTTTAATACCGAATCTATCACAAAATATTAAGTCACTTGTGGTTTGGACTCTTGTCTGTGGAAGTTTAAAGCTTTTTCAATACTGTGGGACTTGAGAATGTTGTGTGGAGGGATTATTCTACAGTACTTTAATACCAATATGCCCTATGAACTATATTTAATCCTCTCCTTTCCTTGGAATGTGAAAGAGGGGTGTCCAGAGATGATATAGATCTCAAGATTATTTATTTAGTGGCAGGAATCAATTTAGTTTTTTATTCTTCCAGCTTGACAATGGCACTAAAAATAAGTGGCATACTATTATCTGCTGAGTTAAGGAAACAATAAAAAAAGAGAAGAAAACGTGATGGGGGCAAGAAGTGCCTGTGTTAGTCTCCCAAGCTACAGCTCATATGTGCAAATTAATAACAACTTTAGGTTTTTTTTTTTTGTTTCTAGTAATATGATTTAAGATCCATAAATTCTGAATGATGATGATGATGCTCTCAATTATGCTTATATTCTATATTAATTGATTTGCTTACTCACATTCCCTTCATTTGTAGTCTTCTTGTTGTCCATCTGTGCATTGTCTATATATATATATAGCTGCAGAGAATGGGGCATGAGCATGATGTGTGGCTTAGAAAGCAAATAATCAATCAGAGAGTATTATGATGAATGTTTTTCTTTTTTTTTTAAAAAAAATCTTTTGCTGACTATGGACCCTGTTTGGGATTTTCAAGGAAAGTGAATAGAGGTAGGTCCACAACCCTTAAGCAACAAGGTTCCATAGAAAATCCAAAAGTCTCGATATAGAGCGTAATAAGCACACTTATCTAAATCAGTTATTTATTTAATTAGCCTCAATCAATCAGGTTTTTGTGGTTTAGCTCTTTTCCTAATTACTTATATTATTAGATGGAATATATCTTTATATTATTTAGCTCAACTGGTGATTTCCCCACTTCACTGGATAGCCCTCACACATGTAAGATAAGCATTGGGCCACTGTGAGAGAGAAACCGGCCAAGGAAGGAAATTGAGATGATGAGACTGAATGGACTGATTTGAAGCAAAAACTGACTTGGTATTGAATTATTGAGTATTGACTATGGAATTTTGTTCTTTTGGAAAATTTGGTTGAAATTTCCAGGATTACACTTGATGTTCCACAAGCCAAATCATGGAATTGCCAGAGATTATGCGTATCTGCTGGGAATAGTTAAAATTACAAAGCCAAATCAATTAATGATGAAATATTGACTAGACTACTAGGGCAAATTTGTTATGCTAATACTATGGAGCAATCAGAAGCTGATTGTCTGATTCTGTTCATTGTTATTTGCAATTAAAATCCTTTGGTTGTCACAAACAATTAAAACTAGCAGCAAATCTGCCCCTGTAAAAACAAGAAGCTTAAAGCTATAAATATGATTGTGGCTTCCCCTTCATCTTTGCTACTGATATTGAAGTTTCAGGTTTTGCACAATAACACTTATGCTTCCAAAAATTGGTCATGCTAGATTACCTTTTGTCTACCTCTCTTCCTTCATGTCAATGCTAGCCAGGGACCGAGTATGAATATGGGAGTAAGAAAGAAAGACAGAAAGGGATTGGTAGGGCTTATCAAACCCGTATCACTATTTTTCTCTCTCCACTTGTTCGTATTATTACATGCAAAGCTTCCACTTTCTTTGCATACATCTACAAGGCATTCATATATTCAAACATTACAAGTGGCTGAATAGAATACCTATTGCCCTGTTCTGTTAATTGTGCTGTTGATGGTTACACTGAAAAGAGTCAATATTTAGTGCTATTCCATGATAGTTATAACAAGAGAATCCAAGAGATTCCCAGTAAAACTGTCTCACATAATCTCTGGTTTTTAGTGCAGACATAGCAAGCAGTAGGGATTGACTTGATGAGAGAGAGAGTCAGGTGCCAACTTAAGAAAAATTAAGCAACTTGTCAAATCATTTTGATAAGGATAGTGATAGTAATATTGATAGTGATGAGAATGGTGTTTGTTTGGTTGGTTGGTTGGTTTGCTAGTCCAATGAAAGAATAACAGTTGAATAGAATTTTTGATAGCAGGTAGCCTCCCACAACAGTTTTATATAATGCACCAAACAGCATAGTGACACTTGGGCACCAAAATTGGATAAACAATGGAGGATGAGGTTGGCAACCTCAAGGCAATTCTTTTTTCTTTTTTTTTTTTCATTTTATGCTGAGCTTTCAAGAAATGACGGGTGAATGTTGGGCCAATAATATGGTCAGGTGACGAAAGGTTTTTTTTTTTAAAAAAATATTATTGTGTGTAACTGATTAGTGTGAATAAAATATGTGTGTGTGTATTTAATTTAGAGAAAAAGCCACTAATCAAGCGGGTTAAGCCACCCAGGTGGGCCATATTATTGTATGAGTGCGTAATGGGGTCCCCTGAGTCGGCATCCATTCATTAAACATCACCTGCCTCATTTTTATTTTATTTCGCCGAAGCATGGCCTACCAGATTATTGAAGATGATTTCTTCTCCTGATACATTTTTTAACAAAAAAACAACCAATATTTTAAGAGGGTTTCTTTTCATATTTATTGATCTAGGAACATTTTTATATGATGAAAAAAGGACAGAGGAAGACTTGTTTGGATCTTCTATGTTGATAATAGTGAATGGAGAGAATTTAATATGGAGAAAAATATAGATCACACACATGATAAATTGATTCATGACATTTTTATACAATAATGAAATTTCAAATCAAACATTATATCCTATAATAAAATGTCAGGACAACTCCTCGTACAGCTCGGAGTGAGAGTACAATTTTTTTATTTTGGTCTTTCACTGATAGAGCAATTTCTATCAGTTAATCTAATTCTTCCTTTGGTTTATCATGGATTGATAAAAATATATTATTATTAATATTATTTTTGAAAGTCTAAATTTAGAAATATATTTATGAGGAATGAAGTTAAATAATATTGTGAGGGGCCAAATTAATATAAAATGCACAAGAGATTGAATAAAAAAAAATTTCATTTGTGAGAGTCTAAAGTAAAGTATTAATCTTGTTCAAAATTCGGGGGCAAAAAAAATATTGTTCAAAACTCATGTTTCTGTCGGTGCTTTATTTTTTTGGTACATAATTAATTATGCATTGGATTGCTCAACAATTCGTTATAAGCCGGG
The DNA here is from genome assembly GCA_037074505.1 of Albizia julibrissin. Lineage (NCBI taxonomy): Eukaryota > Viridiplantae > Streptophyta > Magnoliopsida > Fabales > Fabaceae > Albizia > Albizia julibrissin. The sequence goes on from CM073479.1 coordinate 41,429,472, forward strand.
CCATAGCGATCTTCACAGGTCATGAGGTGGGCCTTGACAGACTTTATTGGGCTTCAACAAAAAGATTTTGTTTTAAGCATTTTCGGCCTACATGGGGGCCTTCATAGCTTCATACAATGAATATATTCATTGACATAAAAATGCATTATGTTGTAAACATACTAGTGGATGTCCATGAATTTCCAACTCAATTTTACCATGATTCTAATTTTTATTATTATTTTTAGTTTTAATCATGGCCAACCTTACCAAACTCGAGCTTACAACTCTTGATATCACGAGAAAGAATTATCTATCATGGGTCTTGGATGCTGAGATCCATTTATATGTTAAGAGTCTAGGAAGGGCTATTTTACCAAAAAATGAAGCAATTAGTCAAAATAGGGCAAAGGTCATGATTTTTCTTTGCCACCATTGCCATGAAGGATTGAAAGCTGAATAACTAATGGTAAAAGATCCACTAGAATTGTGGACTAATTTGAAGAAAAGGTATGATCACCAAAAACGGTGATTTTGCCTCGAGCTTGTTACAAATGAATACACCTTAGGCAACAAGATTTTAAGATTGTAAATAAATATAATTTAGGCGTTTTCAAAATAAGTTCTCAGTTGAAATTATGTGGTGAGAAAATAACTGATGAGGACTTATTAGAGAAAATTTTTTCTACCTTTCATACTTCAAATATGCTCCTGTATCAGCAATATTGAGAGAAATGTTTTAAAAAGTACTATGAATTAATCTCATGCCTTTTGGTAGCCGAACAAAATAACAAGTCGTTGATGAAAAATCATGAAAATTGTCCTACTGGATCTGCTCCATTCCCTGAAACAAATGTGAGTGTATGTAATAATTACCATGCTTATGGTCGTGGTCGTGGCCGTAGTAAGGGACGTGGTAATTACAGTTATCATGGTGGTGGAAGTAATAATTATAAACCTAATACCCACCCGAACAAGAAATATAATGAAGGGTAGAAAAACGACAAGAGTGGTTCTTCAAAAGTTGTTGAGAATCAATGTTATCGGTGTGGTATGAAGGGGCACTGGTCATGTACCTATTGCACGCTTGAGCATCTAGCAAAACTTTATCAAAACTCCATTAAAAGGTGTGTGAATAATGTGAAAGCAAATTTGATTTTTGAAGATGATAATGTTGAGGCACACAATAATGATGATGTCAATGATCTAGATGGTATTAATGGCCTTGATGCTATGGCACACTTGGAGGTGGTTGATTTTTTTTAAGAATCATGATTAAATGAGTTTGGTTGGAAAGATAAAAATCTTAGAAAGAAAAATGAAGCGATTAACCAAGATAGTCAAGTTGAGGAGACGGACACAACTAATTAAAAGACCTGAGAAGAGGTCCAGGTACTTGAAAATAATGAAGAGATCTTAATGAGTTATGTCAGTATGGGAAAAATATGGAATCGAGAAAGTATAGTTGCCAACAACGTAGTTTCATATAATGTTGCAGTTGAAATAATTAATCATAATAAGGATTTTGAACCTAGATCAATTGAAGAATGTAGAAATAGAAATGATTGGAAAAAATGGAAAGATGCAATTAAAGCAAAGTTAAATTCACTCTCAAAACGTGAAGTTTTTGGACCTGTAATCCAAATACCAAATAGTGTAAAGCCTGATGGGTATAAGTGGATATTTGTGTGAAAATGAAATGAGAAAAATGAGGTAGTTAGATATAAAGCGTGATTGGTAGCATAAGGATTCTCTCAAAGACTTGGCATTGATTATAAAGAGACATATTTTCTTGTGGCGGATACAATCACTTTAAGGTATTTAATTAGTCTGACAGTGAGCAAAAAATTGGATTTGCGTCTAATGAATGTTGTTACAGCCTACTTATATGATACTTTAGATACTAAAATTTATATAAAAATCCTTGAAGGATTCAAATTGCCAGAAGGATGCAAGAATTCTCAAGAAAATTGTGCAACTTGTTTGCATAAAATCCTTATATAGATTGAAATGATATAGAAGAATATGATATAACCGTCTCATTGAATATTTGTTAAAAGGTTATAAAAATGATCCTATTTTCTTATATGTTTTTATAAAAAGGAAATGGATCAGAGTTTGTGATAATTGTTGTATATCTGGATGATTTGAATATAATAAGAACTCCTGAAGAGCTTCAAAAAGCTGTTAATTGTTTAAAGAGAGAATTTGAGATGAAAGATCTTGGAAGAACAAAGTTTTGTCTTGGCTTACAAACTGAGCACTTAACAAATGGAATTCTCCTTTATCAATCAACTTATGTTGCAAAAACATTAAAGCAATTTTATATGTATAAAGCACATCCATTATCTATTCCAATGGTTGTAAGATCACTTAATAAGAAGAATGATCCTTCACGCCTTCAAGAGAAAATGGAAGAACTTCTTGGTCAATAAGTACCATATCTTAGTGCTATAGGTGCACTAATATATTTTGCCAATACAACACGACTTAATATTGCATTTGACGTGAATTTATTGGCAAGATTTAGTTCTTCTACAATAAGAAGGCATTGGAATGGAATTAAAAATATATTTTGATATCTTTAAAGAACAAATGATATGGGATTATTTTATTCCAACGAATCTGGATCACAATTGATTGGTTATGTAGATCTAGGGTTTTTATTAGATCCATGCAGTGGTAGATCTCAAACAGGATATTTATTTACTTGTGAAGGTACAGTTGTATCTTAGCGCTAAACAAACAGACTTTAGCGGTTACCTCATCAAATCATGCAAAGATAATTGCAGTTCATGAGGCATGTCAAGAATGTGTTTGGCTAATGTCAATGACTCAACATATCTAATCAGTGTGTGGTCCATTTCCTTAACAAAAGATTCCATCAATACTATACGAAGATAATGCGGCATATATAACTCAATTGAAAGGAGGGTACATCAAGGAGATAGAACATAACATATTTCTCCAAAATTCTTTTTCACTCATGATATTATGAAGAGTGGTGACATAGATGTTCAACAAATTTGCTTATGTGATAACCTTGCAGATTTGTTTACCAAGACACTGCCAACTAGAACATTTAAGAAGTTAGTGCATGGTATTGGAATACGTAGGCTCAAAGACATAAAGTGCTGTTATCATCAGGGGGAGTAAACATTGTATACTTTTTTTTCTTCACTAGGTTTTTGTCCTAATGGGTTTTTTCTAGTAAGGTTTTAATGAGACACAATATTTGTTCATAGGCATCCAAGGGGGAGTGTTGTAAAAATATTAATTGAGGTAGATGTCTATAAACTTCCAACTCTTGGCCTTTCATTTTCTACACTCCATAACCTCTCTAATAAATAGTCTTTAAGAGTCTTCTTGCCCATAACTTAAAGGTTACAATCTGTACATTTATGAGGATTTAAGTTTGTCATTTACTTTATATAACTCTTGGTTGTGTTTGAAGGTCTATAAATAGAGTACTATATACTACACTTTGGTTGCATCCAAATGAACAAGATATTGTTTCATCTTTCTTTTTAATTCTCTCTTCATCTCTTTATTTTCATCTCTTGTATTTTCTCATTTTTATAACACATTAAATATATTTAGAGAAAACTAAAACCCATATAAAGATGGGTTCGCATATAATTATATTCTTTCATGTGACTCTCTATCAATGCATGAAATGATGTTGTTATTATCATATGTAATAATTTTTAGATGATTCGATAATAGAGATTTTGTTTGAACTTTTATTGGATAATAGAAATTGAAGTTTCTATAAAAAAAATTGTACATATAGCAATGCAACTTAGTATAAATTGTCAAACATTCTCGTTGATTTGTAAGTTGGAATCATCTCGAAGCCATCTAAAGTCTGATTTTGTGAGTGTCCTTTGTTTGATAGCACTAGCAAGCCATTGATGACTTGTGCAATAGAACTAAGGGGGCCTCTTATTCTTAACAATTTCCTCACAGAAAAATTATTTAAAAAAAAAGGAAAAAATACTTATAAATTCCCCATAGGCTGGCTTATAGTCCTAAGGTCTCAGGCTTTTGTGGAACCGGTTCAAATGCTCATCATAAGGATGGGCACAATGATGCTCATCATTACAGCGAGATTTACATAATCTAAATACAATTTCAGCAGTTCAAATTTAAAATTGTTAACTGATAATTTTAAAATAAAAATCATTTTTAAAAAATCGGTAATTAAAAGATTATTTTTATTTTAGATTCTATATAAATATGAACTGTCCAAATTTTCGTATGGTTGATATTTGGTGTTAACCAAATCCAGATTTTATTTAAGGGCCAGATCTTTAAAGGTTTGAATTCGTGCCTGCAAGCAAACCAAAAAAAAAAAAAAAAGGTTGAAGAAGCGAAAAAAGGAGGCTTGAGCCAAGACGGAGATACAAAGGAGTAAGGTTCTGTAAGAGTATGTTAGGAGAGTCTAGTTGAACATATTGCTGAATTTATTGCTCCATAGATGATTGTTGCATTAGTGTTTATGTCTTCTCCATGTTTATTTCAAGTTGAAGGTGACTCAATTATGATACTTTATTATTCTTGATTAAGCAGAATTAGCGGGGATATTAGAGGAGGATGATTAGGTATATATATGTTTATTGCTGGTAGATTTTAACCCTACACATATTTACTTGGTGCTTCCATACAAAATTACACGTTATCATGAAAAAGATGTAAATCTAGTGGCTATCATCGTGACTCTGTTATTTGTATTTCCTGAAAAACCATCAGCAGATCAGAACACTTGGACAGCTTTACAATATGACAAGACAACACAGATTTCCATGATGTAAAAACTATATAGCATCAATTTCATCTTTCAGGGGAGGATAAGTTTTTCAGATATAAGAAAACCTTTTCATGAAAGGTGAACATCCAGTGGTTTTTTTTTTTTTTTTTTTTGGAAAAACCAAGACGGACAACAGAACACTTATAACATGATGAAATTATTTTTAACGGGTCCATGTGGTGTGCAACTTTCTTTCATGTTGTTTATTGATTATAACTTGTGCAATGTATCTTTATTGTTCGTTTGGATTAGTTTATGGAAGCTCCATAAGTGCTTATAAATCGTGATTTACAGAATACGAAGTAACTTTTACAGTTTACGAGATAGTTTTTACGGTATATGAGGTGCTTTTACGGTCTACGAGGTAAATATGTAGAAAAGATTTATCTCAATTTACATAAATCGAGTTTATAAAATAAGTCCGATTGTAGATTAAATTTCCAAACATATCAATATGTACGACTCATCTTCTATTGTGTGTAACTTTCTTTATCAGTATTTAAAATTGTGATATATAAACATTTTCTGTCTATGAGATTAGGGTCAAGGGTCATTTTTTGCGTTGAAAATATTCACGAAGGAACTATACTTATCTAGAAACTTTTTTGTGTTAAAAAAAGAGCAATACCACCCTGATTGTTATTAAACTAACATTAACGGTTAAAAACTAACGTTGACAATATTGTTTTTAATGAACAAAGGGATATTACTCCTGTTTTAACACTTTTGAGATGATATTGAGGGAAAAAACTTTTGTATACTAATTGTTTCTTTATGAATATTTGTAGGGCAAGAATGATCCTTAACCCATGAAATTACTCTCTTCGGTCTTTAATATAGGACATATTTACTTAATTTGATTAGATTAAAAAAATTAGTTGAGATAGTTAATATGACATGTATTTTCTAAAACACCCTAGTAATCTTTCTCAATTATCCCATTCTCTCTTCTCCATAATTATTATTAAGAGAGTATTAATAGAGGTAAATTAAGAAAATGTTGACAAATATAAAAATTTTATCTTATATTTAAGACAAAAAACAACTATCTAAATATACCTTATATTAAAAATTGGAAGAGTAATAGTGTTAGGGTTAGAAAACTAAAAAAAAAAAAACACTTCATAAAAATAAGAGAGATTAAATTAAAATCTTATATAAAGTTAGAAAAGTGAAAATCCAAGTTCACCTTTATTTTAACTTGTTTCTACTCTCCAAAAGAAAAAGAAATCACGTAAAGACATTGGTAACAAGTTGTTCAACTTCAACCGCATAAAAAATAATAATAATAATAAGAGGATATAAAACTGAAGAAGCAGAACTGATTCTTTGCGTTACCAGCTTTTAAAATTGTCCATTTAAATGCGAGAAAATAATCTGGGATAGTCTCAAGTCTCAACAGAAAGGTGGGGGAGAACAAAAATTAATAATAGGCTTTTGAAAAAATCCATATAGGTGTACGGGAAAAGTTGAAAAAGAAAAAGGAAGCAAACACCTTTGTCATATTCATCAAGGACATGTGTGAGAATGACTTGGATAGAATCTGAAATCATTTTCAATAAAAAATTCTTACAGCTTACACTAGAACCAAAAAGAACATAATGGTGGAGTCCTTAAATAGCTTGTTTTTGTTTTGTTTATGTTTATATATAAATCTGATTTATATAAATTGAGATAAAATTTTTCTACATATTTATCTCATAGACTGTAAAAACTACTTCGTAGATCATAAAAATTACCTCATATACCGTAAATCATGATTAAAAAACACTTTTAAATATTTCAATCAATATTCTAAATATACTTATTATCTCTCTCTACCTACACCATAAAAGCACAATATTTATATTCTGAAAGCAATATCTTTGATCATTATATAAACTTTAAAAGCTTCTAAATCTTTTTAGATCTCAAGTGTATGAATATAAGGACAATTGTAGTGGGAATGCACGTGACTTTCTTTCTTTCTTTGTATTTTTTTAAAAAATAAACTATGATAAATTCATACAAAAAAGTGAATAAATCAGCAACATGTATTATTTTCTGATTCTATTTATAAAGTAGAAAAAACCTTTTTTTATTTATAAGTGACTTTATTAAATTTTTTATATGAAAGTGTAAATTTATCTTTAATTTATTATTTTTTAGATTTTGTTGTTATGAGGTATTGTGTGTGTCAAATATGGGTATAGCTAGAAAGTTGCTAAACTTTAAAGCATAATTAATAGGATTTAATATTTTTCTTGATTCCATTAAAATACATTGAAAATTATTTATAAATAAAAATATAGAAGTATAAAAGTTCCCTTTCTTTTAATAATCTCTTCTAATCCATCTAAGGTGCTCCCTCATGTCCAAAGCTCCAAATTATATCAAGTATTCTAGAAGGAAGTTTTTGTCAAATATATAAGAGGTTAACGTGGTAATTGATGATTTTATTTTTATTCATTGTAGAAAGAAGAGAGATAGATGATAGTTAATAAAAATATATTTGAAAATCATATTCTTTAATAAGAGTAAAATATATAAATAAATTCTATTTAATTAAAATACATTTAATGACTTAACTAATATTTATTGATTTGTGGTTCATAACATCTTATAAAATAGACTGGAGGGAGTAGAATTGTAAAAATAGTAGAGTCCTTATTATATGTAGCTTGACCCAAACTCATATACTAAGAATGAAAAAGAAAATATTCAATATGACTTAAATTGATTGAATTTTTTAAATTTGCCTCTATTTAATAAGTAATGAAAAAAAAGATGTTATACATTTTTCTTCACCTACTTCTTTCATGGGATAAAATTGAAAAACAGTTATTAATGATTTTTTTAGGACTAAAATTTTTTTACCAACGAAACTTATAATAAGAACCAAAATAGTCAACTAACACATTCATTCACCTTTATAAATGTGTGATCATGAATTAATGATTGTGGCTTGAGGGCTTCCACTTGTGTTTAATTCAATTAATTAATTAGATACTTGCATTATCTTCAGTGTAGACGAACATATCTATATTCTGAGTCAATTATATTCTCCAACTGTGTCCAACTCAGTGTTAAGCAACAAACCAGAAGCAATATCATGTCCCTTTTATTCAATTGATTCTCTCGTTCATTTCTGCTGCCATATGCCTGTGTACGTCACTGTTGGACGAAATCTCATGTCACTGGCCACATTATATCTCTTCTTGGTTTTTTCCCCTTTTTATCTTTTGCAATATTTAAATGTTCCATTCAGAACCCAAAATTCGGTGGAAAAAACACTTCAGGTGGATTTAACCAATATGTGCGTATTAATGTGTACATTTATCTTTCGTGGCTATTATTTTCTTGTGCATTATTCTTGAACTGTTGTTATAGGTCTTCAGACCTGGCTTGCATCCCGTGTCAGGTCCTTCTGCTGCCCATCCTCTACATAAAACTATACTGTTTTAATGTAGTTTTGAATAAAGGATAAGGCTGAATTTTTTTTATATAAAAAAAAAATGATATCCAGTATTTTGAAATATTTTTTTAGATATATCTAATATCTTAAAATATTTTGTAAGTAATATACATTAGCCTAAAATAATTTTTAGTGCTTTTAATCCCTTAAAATATTTTTTTAGTTGTACCCAGTCTGTTAGCAAAATGATTACAATTTTACTTTTAATGTATTTTTTCAGTTCCAAAAATTACTTTAAAATATTAGATGCTACTGAAAAAATATTTTAGAGTGCATGGAAATCAATAAACTAGTATTCTAAAATTTGGGTGCTCGTTACTACTAAGGAAAATACATTAACAGTAAAATTGTAGTCAGTCTCCTAAGACATTGGATACAACTGAAAAAATATTTTAAAGGGTTTAAAGCATAAAAAATATTTTAAAGTAATATTTAGAGCTGAAAAAATTCATTAAAGGTAAAATTGCAATCAGTTTGCTAACAGACTGGTACAACTGAAAAATATTTTAAAGGGTTAAAAACACTAAAAATTATTTTAGACTACTGTATGCTAGTTAAAAAATATTTTAAGATATTAGATATATCCAAAAAAATATTTCAAAATACTGGATATCATTTTTCTTAGACATGAAAAAAAAATTCAGCCTCATCCTTTACTCAAAACTACACCAAAACAATGTAGTTTTAAGTAGAGGATGGGCAGCGGACGGACCCGACAACGGATGGAAGCCAGGTCCTAGTTCTTCTAATATTTTTTGTACAAGTAGTTTTTGCATAAACCGAAATTTGATGATATAAAAGCATGCCATCCTCTTTGATTAATTGAAGATCTTAATTAAAATGTTGGAAAAAATCTAAAATATAATTGTTTGAAAAATTCAATAATATTTAGTTACCCAAACTCATGGCCTCACCCTCCTAAACCATATAGATCATATATAATCAACTCAATATCCAAAATGATATAGCAATAATATAAGAAAACACACTCACACCCATTAACATGAGATATGGAAATTTGAAGTGTTCGACGCAGTAGTGGGTGAGAAAGGGCATTAAATATATGGAACAAAAATGTACAACTGGGGACCCATTTATATAAAAACAGACATGGCTAAAGGTGGTCCTATATATAGCCATCATTAATTAATGGAGATTAATATAATGAGATCACTATTTATTTATCGTTTTACTGTTTTAATTTTACTCTCACAAGAGGTGTGTCTTCTATATTGAAAATGGTTTTTTATAAGTTGATAATAGTTAATTATCAACATAGAGAAAACATTAACCTATTTTTAAATACTGATGATTTGCTTAAAAGTCAAAAGTTTTCAAGTAGAGAATACCTGTTTATTATTGCATTATTAAAAAAAAATCATATTCCAATAAAAACAATTTCCTTAAAATAAGTGTTAAAATTTATTAAAATAAATTCTTATTTTTCCCACCAATTCTAAATTTTTACGAAACTATGCAAGATATATATTTCAAATTGAAGACGTAAGTTAATTCGAAAATTAAGACTATAATCTTAATCATATAGAAAAAAAGTAGTATTTATAAGAATGATTACATTAAGGGATTCGTATTCGTGCTATCATAAATTAATTTCATATATATAGCATAAAATCAAAAGTGATACGGTTTCATTAATTCTTTATGTAAACCATATCCATATTTCTTGAACATATGATAGTTTTGCGTGTGTGTGAAAGTTGTTTTGTTTTGTGAAAACTTATCTGACATCAAACTTACCACTACTATTCCCTCAGCGATCGCAGAATTGATAGATTTCATGAATGGTCTTAATCTATATATGCTGGTCCAGAGGTTACAGGAAGATTCTTATCATCTATACATATTGTTTGGAGGCTCTTAATCTTATCACTAGGGAATTGATGACAATCACCCTTCAAAAGATGTTGATGACGCTAGCCTACTTGTTCACAAGGACTAGCAGGTTGTGTTTAGACGTACACATTGCAATTTTGTATCTTTGATCAACCATCACCACCTTAGATAGAGCTTGATGAGAGATTTTATACTGGGATGTAATTTTTAAGGTCTCTATGTGAATGAATGGCTTACAGTATTAATTCGAAAAAAAAAACAATATTTATGTGACATCAAATAAAGGGATAATTTGGATATATAAAGTAACGTGAATAATTTTTCATGAGGGTAACAAAACTTGAATACATGGAATTAAAACAATTATTAATCCCTATATGAGTCGAGTCAAAAAAGAATGGAGCAGATGGATGAAATGGTGTTTGACAAGAAGGTGAACAGAGACAGGTAGGTAGCAAACAGATGGATGAAGGAGAAGAGGAGGAGGAGGTTTCAATTCGTACGTCGTTGTGATGAAGAAAGACGAAAGGAAAGGAGAGAATAGGTCCAAAAAGCTTTGTCAAATCAAAATTCATGCACATTCATATGTATGGTATCTTCACCTTTCAATAATGAAGAAAGGAATCGTTTCCCACTAACACATAACCCACTCACTCACTCACTGGGGCCTCCCCTATACCCCCTCCTCTCTCTCTCTCTCTTCATTTCTTTTTCCTTTGGATTTATTATATGTTTATCACTCTCTTCCTTCTTCATTATTATCGTATGTTTTGTCCATCAAGCTTATCTTCTCTTTAAAAGCCCTCTCCCTTTTCTACTTATAATGTACGTACCCCATTTGCTAAATTATACCAATACTTTTGTTTTCATTTTTACTTCTTTTGTATGTCATGGGTTAATATCTTTTATATATACAAATATATAATATCATACCTACTACCGTTGACTAATGCCTGAGTTTAACCTAATCTTGTATGCATGGACGTATATATATGATTGTCGCTTTCACTAGTAAAGAAAAGGAATAAATATTTATTGTTTGTTTATCCTTAGGTTATTATTATATTAATTAAAGAATTTTGAGCATGCATGAGTATAGTGCGAGTGGGGTATACCTATATATGCTTTTTGTTTCTTTTCTTTAAATATTTAATTACTTTTAAAGGAGCCACCAAAAGTGGTAAGAAAACGAGCCTTATGGGTAAATTAAATATTATCAAAGGCCTCTTTTCAATTTAGAGCTTGTTTAGAATGATGACATTCTGTTATCTTAAATGTGATTTAAAAAAAAAAAGTTCAGTGACAGTTTGTTTAAATTATTTGGGTTGACGTTTTAGTAATTAGTTTTTTTTTTCAAAAGCAGCTTTTGAGAAAAAGTTTAAAAGTTTGGTTTTTCTAAAAAAATCATTTTTGTCACTATCAATTCAAACACAAATCACATTTATAATCTAATTTTTATCCTATATAATTTTTATAAAAATCTTATTAAAAAAAATCACTTATATCATTGCTAACCCAAATAGAACCTTAATCATGCTACCGACCCTTAATCTTGCTATTAGCTTTTGCTAATTTTGATGGTAACTAATGAAAGATGCCAATGAAGGTAAACTAGCTAGAGAGCCTGGCTAGACTTAAAAGCTACGGTAATTGTCGCTTGAGGGGCCACACACTTTAAAACACAATTAAAGCGAATCAGATAAATCCATTAATTAATTAATTCACAGATCACACAACAGCTAAGTATGTCTTATCAATATTTAATAGTCAAAAACTATACTGTAGGAAAAGTCCAAGCATGAGAGCAAAGGCAAGCTTCCCTCTGTGTCGCCTTGTACGGTAACATACCAATCAAAAAGTAGGCTACCTCTTTAGTTTCTGCCCTTTCACTATTAACCCCTCGTGTTGGAAGTGGAAGAGAGACGCCCCATTAATTCTTTTCTTCTCCTTTTGCTTTTCAGTTTTCACTCTTTGATGTCGAAGACAAGATTTAAAATATGTTTGAGTTAAAACTCATCTAGTATACTTATCTTATATATTATAAATTATATTATAAAAATATCTTCTATCATGAATCTAAACAAATATTTAAATATAATAATAAAGACCTTTTTTTGAAACATACTCTAAAATAAATCCGACTACGCAGTATATAAACAGCATGCAGGTTGTTTTGTCTGAAGATAATTTATAGTATCATGTTATAGTTAAACAGTAAGAAGATATGTATAAAAATTCGCATCTAATTAATTAACCTTTCTCCCTTTCTATATATACAAAGCTTATATGGCTCTTTTCCCCAAATCTTGCTTTTTGTATCTCATTGATATCTTTTCCTCTCTCACACACTCTAAACTTCCCTATATGGAAAGAAGCGGAGAGGGAAAGAGGAGCTTCAAGTACAAGGTGGTGGAGGAGGAGGAAGAGGTTGAAGATGAAGAAGAAGAAGATGAAGTTGATGAGTTCAATTTAAGAGAAGAAGATGGGAGGAACAAGAAGATGAGAGATCTGTACAACAGCAAGAGAGGGTCTTCTTCGTCTTCCTCGTCGTCGTCAATGGCACCTTCATGTCAGGTGGAAAGCTGTGAGAATGATCTGAGTGAGGCTAAGCACTACCATCGCCGCCATAAGGTCTGTGAGTTCCATGCCAAGGCTTCTTCTGTCCTCATTTCTGGCTTGCAACAAAGGTTTTGCCAACAATGCAGCAGGTCCCTTCACAAAAACCCTAACTCTCTCTTTTTATAGTTTTGCTTGTGAATCTGATGAATTGCTTGTTGGTAATTACATTCGTATGTTCTTTTGTTGCAAGCGAAGTCTTTTTAAGGGTTTATAGGCCCCCTGGGAGTTATGGGAATAATTCAAAAATCTTGACTTTACTTGACTTTGAGAAGATATATATATATATATATATATATTGTATTCTTCAATTTTAGTCATATTGAAGGCTAATCTTTTCATTCAACTATGAGTTGGGAGTTTTGGTTGAAATTTTGTAATTCTTTGCTCACCTTAAGCAGTTTAATTAGTGGGAAAGATGAAAGCTTTTTTAATCATCAATTTGAACAGCACTATTTCTGCTTGTGATTAATTGTAAGCTGAGAATTCCTAAAAGGTTTAGAAACAGACAAAATGGCAAAAATATTTGATATGGAGGATCCCTCCTTCTTACTTAATATCTTGATGAGTTAATAGTACACATACATGAATATATATTTATATATCATGGAAACCAATAATAATACCGTGTAGGATATTAATGGTTAGTGCTGTCAAGTTCAGTCCCGTTATTACTTTATAATTAAGTTCATAAGGAGGCTTGGTAATTATGACTCCACAAAAAGTGTCATTTTTTAATTCCTAATTAAGGTACACGTATTAATCATTTCATACATCAGCACAAAGCCACTTGCCTTTCTTTTTCTGTCATCCTTAATCTATCCATGTGAGCTACACAGGTAAAAAAAAAAAAAAAAAACCCTTTAATTTCTTCCTGGGAAGAGGATTTTGAAGGAATTGAAAAGGGTAATAATAGACCAAAATCCTCAGAGCCTTGAAATGAATGGATTTGAAGTTAATTACTCGGATTCACTCGTGTATGTATGTATCTGTATGTGTAGAGATTATATTTAGCATTACTGGCTACCAATTTCTCTTGGAAATGTATCTTTTTTTTTTTTTAAAAGGTTTCATGAGGTGGGAGAATTTGATGACGCCAAGAGGAGCTGTAGGAAGCGTTTGGCTGGACACAATGAAAGGCGTCGAAGGAATGCATCTTAACTATATAGATAATCATGGAGAAGGAAGGGTCTTAACTATATAATCTGAGGCAAGCATGTTACTTAAATAAATTACCCCCCATTGAAATTGCCTTCTTCATGGGTAAATTTTACTATGTTGTTGTTATCCAAAGATGCTCTCTGTCTTCTGTCAAATCTTCTGCCACCATATAGCTAGCAGCCTAGCACAATAATACTTCTTCTATCTGGAACAAGCACAACTTGACCACCTGACACTCTAATGTCCAAACATTTGTGTTTCTTCCTTTGGTGTTTAATGTATTAGCTTGCCTTAATTACTCTCTCAAAGACTTCTTATTAGATATATAATATTAAAATGGTATTTGATTTTCTTTTAATAATTAACTTTGGCATGCATGCTACGGGCATTTAGATATTTTTCAAGAAAATCATGATGTTGGCTCTTATAATTGATTATGTTCTTGTTTGGAATCACGTTTAGGGCTCTTAAAAGTATTTATTCACATAAATCAAGATAAAACTTATTTCACATACTTATAGAATATAAATCATGATTAAAAAGTTACTTTTAAAGACTCTAATCGCTATTATAAACAAGTATTATATAGATATATAAATGAGTAGTTCACAAAAATTTATCCAAGTGCTTCATGCGGTGAAATTAACCAAATCTGTGAATTTTAATTAACTAGTTTAGGGGTTAATTGATTTTTTTTATGATAAGTACATTTGCGCAAGTCAAACCCCCCCCCCCCCAAAAAAACATAATTCATAACTGTAATCACAATCGAAAAGTCAGGCTGGAACTTCAAAATGGCAATCTAAGCAAGCACTTAAACAGCATGCAAGAGAAATTTTTTCCAAGAGTTAATTGAGTGTCTGTTTGGATTAGCGGTGGAAAAATGGTTTTTTTTTAATGTGGCTTTTATAGATGTCAAATTGAAAAAAAAAAGTCATATTATAAATATGATTTGTATTTGAATTGACAGTAAGATAAGTGACTTTTTTTCATAAACCCAGTGAAAAAAAGTCAGAAGCTACTTCAATGAGCTTCTAAAAAAAATAGTTTTTTTTTTAAAAGTCCAGTGAAAACTAACGTTTTCATAAACGTATCTATAGATGCAAAATAAACTTTTACCTTCTAAACTAACTTCTAACCCCTCCTTCCAAACATACCCTGAGTCTGTTGAGAAAAAAGTTGCAATTTTGATTAGTAATTCCACTATATTTACCGGCAAAACGTGACATTCAAGCTTTGATGATCTATGACAAGTTCCTTGCACGAGGGAATAAAGTAAGTGGGTGATAAATGATAAACTCTCCAATGAAAGGATTGGCTAACAAGATTGCCAATGCGATAATGAGAATAAAATAATGATTCGTTGTGACAAATGCCTTCAGTTCAAGGAAAACTCCGATTGAAAAAAAAAAAAAAATTTGGCAATATTGGCCTTAATTTTGCCAACAAACTAGGGACAGCTTATCTTGCAGTCAAACTGAAGTACATGGCCCTTAATGCATTTTACTGGTACCCATTACAGAGAGGGAAATTGTGGAGCAGATTTGACTGGATGCCTGGAACTGTATAAAAGGAGGCTGGAAAAGGAATCTTAAGCAAGCTCATTAATGTAGGGATCCACTGCATTGACTGCCAAGGTAATAATAATCCAACGTGAGAGAGAGAGAGAGCCAATGAGCCAATGAAATTAGTGGATCAGATGATAAATGACCCATTCGTCACATGGTCGTGTGTTCAAGTCAAGAGGCAGAGTCAGAGTCGTAAATGGTCGCATCAATTATCAGTACTCTATTTGTCTCCCAGAAAGTCAAGCTTTTTAGTCTTGTTGGAATTTTCTGCTTTCTTTCTCAGTATTCACCATGAATTGGGGAAACAATTATCCTGCTGTGAACTTAAATAAGAATAATATAATGACAATACTTCATATCCGTGTGAATGGAGGGAAAAAATGATATAGAATTTTTTTTAAGAAAAATTGGGAGTGGGGTGGTGTTGGTTTGCAATCACAACCCCTTCCAACTTCTTTCTCCAAGCTCGCTAATCCTCATGTTAAATGCAAAACCTTTCTTCTATTTCTCTAGCCTCTGGAAAAATGTCAGAGAGAGACTCTGCATAGAGAATAACATAAACTTTTCACTACTCAATTAAGTAATATAGATTTAGAAAGTCAGTATTGAGAACGTGAGATGCACAAACCCTAGTCATGTTTAATGCCTAACATTTTCATTGCTAGCTCCCAGGTGACAATTGCTGCTGCATTAGCAGGAAATGCTCGAAAAACGGTGGGACCCAAGCCTGTGTAAAGCCCGTTTAATCCAGCCCTCCTGTAAATCTACCACCAAAAAACCAAAACTTTTAACCTATAACATGAGATATTTTTTTTACATTTTGGCAGTTGAGAAACAAGAGGTGAAATAATTTGTGGGAGCTTACATTACTCAAGACGTGAAAAGGATTCCTTTGACAGTTTTTATCAGGGTTAGTCTGAATAATGGTTTTTGCCACGTCCAGGGGCAAAACAGCCAACCAAAACTGAAAGGACAATTGAGAAACATACAAAGTTTAGACAGGTTCGATGGGACCCAAAGTATGCTTAGTTGACAATATGCTTACAGCTACACCACTAAGGCCACCAGAAACGATCCCAATTCCCATGTCCATCAAGTTACTGTAATTGGACGAGGCAGCTTTAGTATGTGAATGCATATGATATCGCACATATTCATAAACACTGAAAAACACAGAATTTCCTATAGATTCTCTCAACAATGTTGTATAACCACCACGAAAGATTCCAGCCACCTGAAAGGTACTTTGTCAGCTAATGAATACATTGATCACTATTGCAGAATATGACATGTTTTTCTCACCCCTTCAGTTTTTACAGTTCTTAGGGCACAATCAAGAGGACTCTTGTATCTGCTGGACGCAGGAACCAAAGAATCAGTGCCTTGGATTTGCATCCTGCACTGGAAGTTCAGATTTAAACTGGCATCACACAGACAGTAGATAGGCAACAAGAAATTATTAAATAGACTAAATCTACAAAAATTTTAGATGCAGCCAATCAAGACTAGATATATGTAAGATCATTGAAAATGATCCCCCAAAAAGTATGTCAACATGCTTATATGTCTATAAATAATTAGCTTGGTGTAGCCAGGTCTACCTAAGAATTTTCCCTGAGCAATGCTACCGTGCATAACCTCTATATTCATTTTACCTTCACCAGCTCTGATGGACACAACACAAAACTGATGATAGCACCGCCATAAGCAGCAGATGGTATTATTACTTGAGGCTGTGGTACACTGCTTGGCAGACCACCCTAACAAAGAAAAAAGAAAAAGGAAAGTAGATCGCAGAACTACAGTGTATTAAGCCACCTTTATGCAAACCTGGAGGGCCAGCTTTGCTAACTGGAGGCAAATGAAATGACAGACCAAGATAAAACTTATCCAAGTCACTTTTATGCAAACCTGGAGGGCTAGTTTTGTCTGGGAATAAATGCCAAAAAGCAATGAGCTTTCAAAAGCCATCCCAATAAAAGATGACGTTGCTCCACTATAAAGTCCTCTAATCTGAAAACAACAACAACAAAAACACACGGTAAATCAGATCAAGTAATCAAATAACAATAAACAATTTTCCCGTTCTTGATTTTCATTTTTTATGGGCACTGCTATGTTTGATTAAGGAATATCTACCTAAACGGCTAAACCTTTTATTTATAAACTGTTGGAATAAAGCTTGAAAGTGAGAGGAAAAGACGCCCCCAAAAAAGTGCAATTATGTGATCTTTTTCCTTCCTGGCTTCAGCAATCAAAACGGGGATGTAGCAACTAGAAACACGAGTAGAGGTTTCAAGAATTGTATTTGCAAGGAAGACACATAGACAGGAAAGACAAATAAGACATTATAATATTAAAATAACGACTCTATGGAAGAAAAGAATAAGGCAGCCACTTTTTGATCACAACATAAGCTTCTAATTGATGAAAGATGTGTGAAGTCTGGAATATGCTTTAATGATGATAAGCAAGGAATGTCATGTCTTTCTTTTCCATAAAGAACTGTAACACAGGTGGATATGTGTTCCTTCTGCCATTACAGCATAACCGATGTTTAGAAGGCTAAAGTGTAGCCAATTTTCACAAATGAATGACAAGAGGTATCTCAAAATACATATGTTCCTAAAAACTTTAGTTTCCATTTGTAAAGCGCATATGGGTTAATAACTTAATATTCCATTTTTCAAAAGTCAGTTTTGAGTCACCCAAACAAGCATATATCAAAACTGGGTTTGTAGCAAGTTAGTTTGGCAACTCCAAACGGTTAGCCAAACACACACTAAATCAATGATCTCACTCAATGTTCACAACTTCAAGTATGAATCAGCAACATTTTCTGCCAGCACTAATACACATCAAATTTATATATTCAATATTTCTAAATACACATATAAAAGAGAAAATTTGTTCCTCGGAAGATAAAAATCAAGAAACATACTCCCTCAGTCTTCAGTATTCTAGCTGTGCAATGCAAACCACTCCTATATTGAATCCCATGTGCCTCAGTATTGTGTTTTTGCAGCTTCACCTAACAAATGAAGTAATAATAAACAGATAAACTATAACTCCAAAAGCAGACTATAATTGGACCCAAAGCACTAGCCGGTAATAAAATTTATGATATAAAATAAAGTATTACCACATCCTAAAAGCCAATAATATCTTATGTCGCCAATTAGCATAAGGAAAACATATCAAATATCAAGTTATTAAGTAGTATTGATATTAGCCAGACTTTAGAACAAAATATATTGTTGTGGAAATGTAAGCTTGGGGAAATTCCAGATTAAGTTGGTAAAGTCTTTAATTTAGGGCTATAATACTACAGATCTAACCATCTCTGAGTCCATCAATCATGTTACATGTAAGTCATGAGTTAGCCCATGCAAAATTCATGCTAGCACCCACGACTCCATGTATCAGTAATATGCCATAACATGATAAACTCCAAGCTTTCTAAGATAGCTTGCAAAAGAGTATATTATGGAGAGTAAGGAAGCAAGCCAATACATCAGCAAGGATTTCTTAAGCTTTTTTTCAAGGCTTTGTATGGGTAAGCTTATATTTTTTGGGCCAACTAGGGGTACTTTTCTTTGAAAGCCCATGTTTTCTCACAGTCAGTGATCCATAAGCCTGACTTACTTTATCCACAGTATATGTCAGTATTTGGGAAATGGCAAGGGTAGCAGGCTAACTTTAAGAAATGATTCAACAGAGGGGAGTGGATTCAGTCAATTATCCTTCAAATTGATTTACCGAATTTGTGTCAACCTTAACTGTATGATCTATCAGACCATCCAATATTGTGTCACAGTCAAGATTCTGCTTCAACCTTCTTTTGGTCAGAATTCAGATTTGGAGCAGCCTCCGATCTCCTCCTGTGGTTCTGAACCCACAATATACCCTCCTAGCATAGGCTTTCTATTCCAACAACAGTAAAAGTTGTGAGGTACGATGATCTCTGCACACCAATGGTTTTGAACTTACTCCCGCATTTTGTACACAGTTACGTCCTCAATGCCAAGTCCCAACTTGGTTCAGCACCTTGAACCAACCTTTCAAGTGAAGGCTTTTTATTGGCGAAATTCCAAAGAGAACAGCTTAAAATGTACGTAGTAACAGCAATGTTGACCAGGTTGCTAATTTCAGGGCAGCTACAGAGAGCAAGAATGAAGACTCAAAAATAACAGGAATCATCGTCAATCTATTCAAAGAGAAGTAGCTCTAAACAAGTTTTGCTTGAAACAGGAAAGATATTTATTTTTACTGTCAGCATCACCTTTCATTAGTATGACCATAATTCTTTGATGAAGATGTATGGAAAATTTATCTAACTGTTGTATGAATAATAGGCTGGGTATGAATGCAGAAAGAAGCTTGCACAGTAGAGTCCTCGAGTTAAGGGACAACTTGTTAGTCAGGTGTAGTAGAATCCCCAGGCTGTAAAACTAGATAGCAAAGACTATGATCATTAGAGAATTGCTATCTAACTGAGAATTTAGATTAAGGTTGCCAGAAATTTTTGTTTTCTAGAGTCCTTATAAACGTCAACCACTTCATATGTATGTGCTTTCCAATATCAATTCCAGATTTACCATTCTTCTGCATATTGAGATCAAACTCCTCATGCTATTCTTACTCTGATAAATCATGCAGCCAAGCTTGTTTCGTATTGAGCAAATCAATTCTCCCTGGACTTGATTGAATCCACCCCCTTAACAGAGACTATGTCACAATGAGTATAGTTTAGTTGCCAACTTCTGATGCTGCAACTGCAGACAACATCTCAAATCCACTGCTGCTCAAAACACCCAAATATCAGGGAGACATTGCAATCATTTCCATTCTCTTTCTTCAAAACACCCAAAAAAATTATCACAGAACACCAAACCATCAGGAAGTGACCACAATCCATATCTTTTGTAAACTTTACCATTAGACAGAGAAATGGCCCTAAAGCATGTCAGTTATGCTGAAAACTCCCCCCCCCCAAAAAAAATAAATAAAAAAAGACGACAAATTCCACATCATAAAGACTTAAATACTCAGCACAACAGCCAAATTCTTCAATCTTCATTGGTTAATAATCTGTAAAATTATGATTAAACAATTATAATAGTGGAAGGCAATCTGAAAATGTCGTTTTACACCTGCCTGGTTCGGGAATAATCGAAATCGAGATGCAGCAGAGTGTAAAGAATAATGCATTCTTTCATATCCTATTATCCAACTTCCCTATGAACCAAGCCGTGAATTACGAGGAGCTGGAGAGCATTAACACTCCCAAAAATTGAACGCAATTAGGAATCTCTTGAAGCCATAAAAAAATATAGTAAACCCATTGTATCATTACAGACATTAGAGCAATTAGACTGAAAGACATTACACAATATGCAAGGATAAAAAGAGAACCTTCACTGTGTCAAAGGGATGGCCCGTAGCTACAGTGGCAACCCCAGCGATCAAACCGGCCACATATTCCTTGAATCCCGAACTTGAACTCTCCCCCATCGCTGCCTACTTCCTCCAATTAGACTTCTCTCAGCTACTGGCAACTATCCGGGTGTCATCGTCCCCACCAACATTCACCGCATTCGATTCGAATCTGCGTCTGAATATCCACTTGTAAGCGTTAAGCTCCTCTAGTGGAAAGGTGGAGTCTCACGCTTACGCTAGATTCACTTTCAGTGGTCGATGCCTCCAAGCAGCAATAGTGGCCAGCGCAAGATTTTTCTGTTGTTTTTGGCAATAAATATAGGATTTGTCTTGATATACAATACGTAAACTGACTTCAAAGGAAAATAATTAATTTGGCGGAAGCAGAGAGAACATTTTCCTTGTCGATAGTTCAGAGAGAAGAGTAATTTGACTCGTTAGTTTCTCCCCGAACCATCCTCATCTTCCTCGGCCACTCGCGTCCGCAGGGACGCACCAAAGTTGGGTAAAAATTTAAAAATACAAGCAATCCAATGACTTGGGTATTTGAATAAATTAGTTAAATTAATTATTTTTTCAATCTTTAATATAAGATATATTTAGAAAGTTAATTTTGATTTTAAATATAAGTCATAATTTTTATATTTGTCAATATTTTCCTAATTTACCCTTATTGATACTCCACCAACCATAATTAAAGAGGGGAAGGAATTAAGGAATTAAGAAAGATGAACAAAGTGTCTTAGAAAATACATGTCATATTAACCAACTTAATCAACTTCCTTAATCTAATCAAATTAAATAAATATATCTTATATTAATGACTAAAGGAGTAACATGACATATATTTTCTAAAACATCATAGTCATCCTCTTTAATTCCCCTCTTTCCCTTCTCATTGATCATTGTTGAGAGAGTATGGGTAAATTATGAAAAGATTTACAAATATAAAAATTTTGTTTTATATTTAAGACTAAGATCAACTCCTTAAATATGTCTTATATTTCTTCTGTCCAATATATTAAAAAAAATAAGAAACATTATATTTAGGTCCCGGACAAGATAAAATATTCCCTTAAAATCTTAAAATTACATTTAAGTCCCTGAGACTTTTTTGCAATAAATTTCAATTCCACTAACAAATTCATGGGCTTCCACTAACAAGTTCAGAGGCGTCCGCTGATAAGTCTATGGACACTTACACCAACAAGTCTGTGGGCATTTGATAATTGAAATTTATTGTAAAAAAGTCATATGGACTTCAATGTAATTTTAAGATTTTAAGAGATTGTATTGTCGTATTTTCCCTTATTCATGACCTAAATGCCATTTTCCATTGTCAACATCTGCTAGCCTGAGCATTCACGTGGGAGAACAAAGAAAATGAGTTTCTTTATTTATTGAAAAATCAACTACACAAATATCAGATACTGACCCAATGTATTTATAACCTATAACCTAACCGGACAAAGAGAGTTGTCCCACTAATGAAAATGAATACACAATATTTACAAATTACACAAATACCCTTACATACTAATTATACTTCCACACTCCTACTTAGATTGGAGGTTGAAACATATCAACAACGCTCAATTTGGATAGTAACATGTGTTGAACATCTATACCAACGGCCTTAGTCAGTAAATCAGCTTCTTGATCCTCTGATTTAACATGCTGCAATGTAATGACCTTCTTTAGTTTTTCACAGACAAAATGGCAATCCACCTCGATATGCTTAGTTTATTCGTGAAAAACTGGGTTATTCGCTATATGAATTGCTGCTTGATTATCGCAGAAAACCTTTACAAGATTGCAGCAACTGATTTTGAGATCCTTGATCATACCAACTGTCTAAATGATTTCTGAAACTGCCATACTCAAAGCACGACATTCAGCCTCTGCAGAAGACTTGGATACGATAGCTTGTTTCTTTGTCTTCCACATCACTAAGGATCCTCCAAACTTCAATAGATAGCCAGTCACGGACCCCCTCGTGGTTTTGCATGAGCCCCAAATCCGCATAATAGAAACATTCCATCTCTAAACTACCTCTTGAACTCAGCAACACCCCTATGCCAGGACTTCCTTTTAGATATCGAACCACATTCAAAGTTGCTGCCATGTGGGTATTTGCATAAATTGGCTCAACGTCTGTACACAAAATGAAATGTCAGGACGAGTCATAGTCAAGTAAATTAACTTACCAACAAGTTTTCTATAACGTTCTAGATCCTGCATCAATTCATCCCTTTTGTTCCTTCCTTCTTCAAATGCCATAAGCTTTTTATTTTGAGCTATGGGCACTAGAAGTGGTCGACAAACACTCTTCCCTATCTCATCCAAAATGTCAAGGATATACTGTCGTTGACACAAAATTATATCATCATTTGATCTAGCTATTTCAATTCCCAACAAATACTTCATTAAACCAAGATCCTTTATTTTAAAAGTGTTATGCACAAAAGTCTTAATTTCATGAATTCCAGACTTACTACTACATGTGATGAGTAAATCATCAACATATACAAGTATCAACACAACACCATCATCTCGGTTTTGAATGAATAGGGAATGATTATACTCACTTTACTTGAACCCAACAAAAGACAACACCTCACAAAGCTTAGAAATCCACTGCCTTGAGGCTTGTTTAAGCCCATATAATAACTTATGTAACCTACATACTAAGTTCTCCCCCTTAATGCCAAAGCCTTGGGATATTTCCGTGTATACTTCTTCATCAAGGTCTCCCTGCAAAAAAAGCATTGCATACATCCATCTGGTGCAAATCCCAGTCATACATAGCAGCTAGTTTTAGGACTAATCTCACAGCTAACATCTTATCAACCGGTGAAAAAGTTTCATGATAATCGATTCATTCCTTTTGACTATATCATTTAGCTACTAATATGGCTTTAAACTTATCTACACTCCTATTCGAATTGTACTTAACCTTATACACCTATTTACAACCAATAGCTCTTTTTCCTTTAGGCAAAGACACAATACTCCAAGTTTTATTATCTTCTAGGCCTGAATCTCACTATTCATTACCTCAATCCAACGTATATCCTTTATGGCATCCTTATAAAATTCAGGTTCATGTATCAAATCAATAGAAGTTACAAAACACATGTGATCGGAAGAGGCAATGGAATAGGAAACATAATTATGAATGCTATAAAGATACCTATCATTCCTCTCAACTTGTATAAGGGAGCAAACATAATCTTTGGATCAAATGGGAGGTTTCCTTGGTCTACTGGATCACCCTCTACTTTCAAAATGTGAAAAGGGTGGCCCGTGGGTCCTAGTCTGCGTGTGGTATTCTAGATTAGTACATGTAGAGTCTAGATGTTGCTGCTCACCAGTTGTATGCTAGGTGAACAAGGTTGATGAGGTTCATCTAAGTCAAACTAGAACATATTATGCATATCCCTGCACACTCCATTAGAATTATTAGAAGAAACATCTTTAAATGAAAATTTGTTTTCAATGAAACTCACATGTCTGCTAGAAAAAATTTGTTTGCTTTATATATCAAGGAGATGAAAACCCTTTTAATTTTCAGGAAATCCAAGAAAAACACAAGGAATGGATTTGCTCTGAAACTTATTACTATTCTGCAAGTTAGTAGCATAGGCAAGGGACCTAAATACCTTAAGATGAGTCAAATATGGGCTTTTTTCATATATAATCTCATAAGGAGTTTTGTAAGCTAATATGCGGGAGGGAATCCTATTAACTAAATGGGTAGTCATTTTTATACACTCCCCCCCAATATTGAATAGGAATTCTTGATTGTAATATGAGCCCCCTTGCAATTTGAACAGTTGTCCTATGTTTTCTTTCAACAACACCATTTTGTTCAGGTGTATATGGACATGTGGTTTGATGCACGACACCTTCTACTTTGAGGGACTTGGAAAGGTCAGAATTGACAAACTCTAATCCATTATCACTTCGAATAATTTTAACAGGTAGAGAAAACTGTGTGGCATCATATGCAACAAAATTTTTAACATAACTAGTTACCTCAGACTTAGACCTCATCAGAAATGTCCATGTTGCTCTAGAAAAGTCATCAATAATGGTTAGAAATTAAAGATATCCTTGGTGTGTGGGAATTCAATAAGGTCCCCATACATCAAGGTGAAGCTATTCAAAGCATTAATGAGTTTTAATATAACTAGAAGTGAATAGGAATTAGGTATGTTTGGACTAAACACAAATTTCACATTTCTCATTAAGCATAGGATCCTTTTCAGATACAAAATCCAAATGTTTTATAACAGAATAGGGCGTATGGCCTAATCAATTGTGCCACATGCACATATAAGTAAAACTAAGGTTTTTAGAGCTAGTATGGACAGTTTCAACAACAACACAAGAATTGGTAATTTGTAAAACTAGCATGAACTCCCCTGCACGTTGCGCATGGAGCAAAGTTTAAAGAAAAAAAATTCAACATCAAAGTATTAAATTAGAAATAATATGGAAAAACATAAACTATTACTACATGATATAAGAAGAATTACATAGAGTCATTTGCTACTAATCTACCGACACATAAATGAACATGGCAAGATGCCACGCAAATATTATGAACATAATACTTATATTACGGTTTGCAAGTCGTTTGCATTGAATTTCTAGGAGAAGCCAATCATGGAGCAATAATTTTCAAAATCAAACAAACTCTACCTGATTTTACTTGTATATGGCATTGGGTTCCCTAGACCAAACAAAATATTGGAATTAAATTAAGGAACATCAAGGAGGAATAAATTTAAATAGTACAACAGTGTTGAATCATTCCCTCAAATTCTTGAAAATCTCCTTATAATCAACATTTGTTACAACATCACCTCCTCCATGTGATTGCCCTCTCTTTCGTTGATAGTGATGTTCTTCCTCACCAAATTCCTCTCCCACATTTAGTTTCTGTTAAAAAATAATATCATTTATTCAAAAAATATTTAATCATACTTGTTGAGCATCATAAGACTCGCATTGAAATAACAATCAAACAAATACCGCTACACATTCCAAAAGCCAATAATATGCAATTAACAAAAAATGAATAGTAAAAAAACATCAACTTTAAAATTAATAAATAGACAAATAAAGCTATAATGCTTCCCTCATATTTTCGACCACCAAGCACCCTTGTAGTAGCGACATAGCTAGTAAGCACAACCATCCTACGAGTACATACCAGTCTTGCCATAAATCTGCATTCAAATAAAAGAAAATATCATTCTTATAATACAAAGGAAAAAAATCAAGTAAAGATGTTACCTTCAGTTTGTTTCAGACTTTTAGCAGAGCATACTATAATACATATATTAGACTTTCCTTTTTCTTCAAGCACTTTTTCCTAGCCCATGCTTTCTTTTAGCTTTCAAATAAAGTTAGTCGAACCCCTATAGTTCATCGTCATAATTAAACTACTGCTCCCACTCCATGCTTCTTTTACCTTTAAAGCACTTTTTCTCATTCCATATTTTTCTGTCAAATGAATTTTTATCTTTAGCTTTCATAATGTCAAATACATAATGTTTCCTTAAATAAAACTTGCAAGGCTACCTTCTAATCACACTCTGCAGCAACCGTAGCTCATATATCTTGCAATTGAAAAATGAACCTGATTATCACAGTCTGCAACAAATATAGTTTGATCTGAATACAAGTTTATGACTACCCTGACTCAAAATTTAGTAGACCTGATTAACATTTACTGATATTGCATTAGTGGAAAACACTTATAGGCCATGATTTATACTTGTTATCACATCACCAACCAGCTTTATTAAATTGATTGTGGAGCATGTCAACTTAAATAATGTCAGATTGCATGGGTTAGTGCAAACATATTTCAGTTTCTTAAAAATTGAATTAGTATTGCTGCCATGTTTATGAGTCCATATTTTTTATACTTTCATGTTAAAACAACACAATTTGAGCTTCATTTTTGCACTTGATATATAGTCCTTCATTTTCTATTTCTTTTAGCTAAGTCAACGCAATGGGGTTAAACTTTATAAGTCACTTGCCAAGTACTATTACTTAACTTAAAATTTGTCTTCATTTGCCAAGTTGCACAGCACGGTTGTACTATAGGCAAATCATCATATTCTACTTCAAGTTGTGATCTTAATACGATTTTAAGGAGGACATAACAACATCATATTTTTCCTTTTTGGTTTGTCTATCTACCATCCATCTAAGTAATAAGACTCATCCAAAACACGATTAAGACGCAAACATTAAGAATATTACAGCATAAGTTCACTGTAATTATAGTTGGACAAACCAGAAAGGAAATCAATCAGAGTTTTCTAGTCCACATATCAGCAGCATATTATTTCCTAATGTAGTAGGACAAACCAGCATAATTAATAAGACTCATCCACATATAAGCAGCATATTTTTCCTTTCTGGTTTGTCCAACTAATCCACAATATGAAATGAAGATAAGAAAAGGGAAGGAGGCTGATTACCATCCACTTTATTTGTAAGATGGCTATTGATTTCTATATGAAAATGATACATTAATTTTGCTCCTTTTTGACTAACTAAGGCCCTAAGCTTGTCTCTCTCTCCTTAAAAAACGATAGCATAGAAGTATAGCCTTCACTCTAATCTGAATGGAAAGGGTTGAATATGCAAAAATGCAAAAAAATGAATAAAGAAATTTCACAAAACTGGTAAAATTAATAGTGAATCATTGCCATAACATGTCCTTTGACTCCCACAAAGGTCCCAAAAAAGCCAATAAATTTAGTGAACGAAAACAAGGAGTAAAACGACAAGCATACCCCTGCAGCTATGGTTAGACGTGAGTTATTATAGTCAATTCAGGGTACACAACAATAATGACAGAAGCATGCAACATATTCATATTTTGAGTATGGATGCTGAGTCATATTTAAAAAGCATGGGCATTTCCTTTTTGATGTTCAAAGCAAGAGAAACCTTAAATGGGCAAAAAGACATCAAATTTTTTTAATGTAAACCATATTAAAACACGAAAAAAAAGGAAAATATTGTAGGAAAACGTAACTTGATGGATCAAATCAATATCACCAAGTCCAAGAGTACGTAGAAGTAGGTATGCCATTAGCCATGCATAAAAAGTGAAAGCCATCAATTTGCATGTCTGACAAAGAGTAATTCAGAAAACTTTTAATAAATAAGGAGAATAAAAGAGAAACTTGTGGGTGGCTGATGACAGACACAGAACCCCCTTCTGAACCAAGACCAATGGCAGAAGCATCCCTTATTTCATGTTTAAGTGCACTACAACTTCTGCCTTTAAAAATATTGTCTACTTAGGCATCAAGTATGTGAAACAAGTTTTCAGCATTTATATGACAATGACAAAAGTTTGATCACATATTTATGAGAGCAGCATGGACTAATTTCATGTTTAAGGAAGCTAAAACTGCTATCCTTAAAAAAGAGAGTCCAAATAGGCAGCAAGAATGTGAAATAAGTCAGCATCATTTATATCACAAGAAAAAAAGTAACAACCCAAATTGATGACATTAGCACTGACTAATTTCATTTTCTAGGGCCTACACATGTAAGGAATGAAAGAGACATGTATGTGCATAGACAACTTGCATAACTAACTTGTTCAAATCAAAATTTTAAAACTTCTTTTTTCAATGGTGGGAAAAAACAAAAACTCTGCTACAAAACATATTGACCTCACATCAAAGCTTGCATGTTCAGAACATAAATGGGTCTTTAACATGAAAATGGTCATAAATAAATATTCACTTTTTTTATGTAAGGCCACAAAGTATTACCTATTCAATGAATATCCTTGCATGTTCTGAACATAAACAGATAAAGCAAAAGGTGTTCGACTTGCATTTAAATAAAGGACATTAACCAAAGGATAAACACATAACACACTACACCAAAAAGAATTAAGCTTGGGTTCGTTAGTAAGGTAGAAGATGACCCCAACTAAGTTGGCTTAGTTTAAGTTAAGTGTTTGCCTATGCATATTGTTCATTGGACTAAGTGGCCAATATCGGAACCCTAGCCTCACATCTTTATTCTACTAAACCCATGTATTTTAGTTACATCTCTTTATTTCATGTTGTTTTAATTTCAACAATGTTGCTCCTCACTACGTTTCTTGTTTAGTAACTTTAATATTGTATAAGTTTTTAATTAGACAAGTTTGCCTTTTTTTTTAATGCTGAGTCAATGTTTTGATCAGCATGGAGTACTCTTTTTCAACATTTAACAGAGTTGCTTTTAACCACATAATAATCATGTTCTTCTCAAAGTCATGCTACTTTATCTATTATTTATGTTATTTGGTTTTTTATTTAAAGTAATGATTAGCTGCAAAGATGATTCATAAGAATAATGTCTGCACATATTACATTAATGTGTAAACTTATTGTCTGAACATATATCAAAGCAACTTGAGAAGATTGTTTGGTTTCATACATCTGACGTGATGAGGCTCTGTAGAGTTTAGTGTTTCCATTAGTGATTGTAGTTGTAGCTGCACCATTCAGCATATGAAAACATGATTTGTTAACTTCCTAATATCAGAAGGCAATTCAATTTTTGAAAATATATTGATATGAGCATGTGCATGCCTAAGAAATCAATGGCCTGTGAAGGTGATGTGCACAAGTTTAGATAAAATCATAGTAAGTAAATAAAAGAAACAACATTTATAAAGCAGTTAAAATAAATACTCGTGAAACAAAGTACTTGATCTTTTTGTCTTATTCCGACAATATCCATAGCTCTCTTGGTGGCAAGATATTCACGAGAATTACTAGAATCAACTACGGAGGAAGAGGGATCACCATCCCTATCATCATCAACAAATTATGGAACCGTTGATCATAATTTAAAGAAGATGCAGAGGACTGTTGTGATCGTGCCATCTCTTCCATCAACAAGAACATCCTTCTACTCATCCAGATCACCAACCAACAAATACTGAAAAAATGCAAGAAACACCCGTATCGCATATGGTGAAGCACGTTTATGAACTTATTGAAACCATTACCTTGAGATATAGAGGGAATAATGAGATAGAGTGTGGGCAGCAAAAAAAGATTACCTTAAAAATAAAAACAATACCGTCCTAAAACTCCACCCTCATCATCACATCCTCGTCTTTGCGTCCGCTCCATCACCTCTGGCGTTATCACCAGATCTGCCGATTGTCCATCTAGTTTAGGGAAAAGTTAGGAAATGAAGAAAAAAGGGAGCGAAGGGTAGGTGGAGAGAGCGAGAGTGATGTAAAATAAAACTAGGACCTTTGGTTGCAGAAAAAGATAAAAAGAAGAGGCATAAATATAAATGAAGAGAGAGAAATGAAAGGAAAAAAGTGGCATGATCTTGAGGCATTAGATATGAGAATAAATCACAGCCCTTAAATCCTTGTGAACAGTAACTTGGTGGAAGAGTATTATAAGATATATAGATATAAAGGCATTCAACCAATCTACCAGTCGACCTCGTCCTGCCACCATGTAGGTCCTGCAGGAGACAAG
This sequence comes from Albizia julibrissin, assembly GCA_037074505.1. Lineage (NCBI taxonomy): Eukaryota > Viridiplantae > Streptophyta > Magnoliopsida > Fabales > Fabaceae > Albizia > Albizia julibrissin. The sequence goes on from CM073479.1 coordinate 41,459,898, forward strand.
AGTAAGGGGAAAAAGTGACAAGAAATCATTGTTCCTTTGTTAGTCGAGAGACAGACAACAAGTTAAACTCTAATGAGGGTGCATATAAAATGTTTAGGATAGTGATATTATTAGTAATTTTAGCACAACCAATATGAGTAACATCCTATCAGGTAATTTAAATTTAATAGATTTGATAGGTCCATCATATACTCTATAATCAGATAAAAGATTCAAATTACTAACCATGTGAGTAGTGGCCCCAGAGTCTATAACCCAACAATCATATGTTTTAGAATAAGATGAAGGAACAGCCAAACCTGTACCAGCTAAGGCATGAATCGTTGGTTATGAATCCCTTTTGAGAAGAGCTAGAAGACACTCATATTGCTCTTGGGTAAGAGATGGTGTAACAGTGCTTGTGGTATTGGTGATAGCTTCTTCATCAGTAGGGAAGTAGCAAAGACTTGATTAGCAGCGGTGTCTCTGACTGGTTTACCCTTGCGCCCACGAAAATTAGCAGGATACCTGATTAATTGGAAGCATGTGTCCTTAAGATGACCAGGTTTATGACAATAAGAACATTCCAGGCTAAGATCTCCACGACCTCGTCCCCTGCCTCGTCCCCTCCCCTTGGCTACCATGGCTATGCCGTAAAGAGAGGAGGAATGGTCAAGAGAGGTAAGGGAATGATGAGCCTCATCTTCCAAAATCATGCCATACGTTTGATTAACGGAAGGAAGAGGAACCATAAGTAGCAATTGGCTATGAGCTTGGGCATACGGATCATTAAGCCCCAAAAGTATAACATTCTTTATTTTAAGCGTTTAGAGTTAGTTGTAGTTTATATTTTATTAAGGTAAAGAGTATAAAATAAATTAATAATTTGTAAGAAGTATCAATTTAAAAAAAATAATTACTCTATAAAAAATACAAATGAAATATCTCTTAGAATAATTATTTTAAACATATGATTATGTGTGTGTAGACTTATCTTATTAATAAAAAATAATATAGAACAAAAAAAAAGTTAATTATTATTTTAATAAGGAGAATACAAACCCTAACCCACTCCTATAAAATCTCTTCTTCTTCTCACCTCTCACCTCTCACCTCTCACTCACTCCAGTGCCACTCTATAGCTTTACATGTGGGCATATTTCCTTCTCTCATCTTCATTTATCTTCTCCATTCTATTTACCTAAATTCCAGCTAAAGTATGTCTTATCAATCATTCTTCTTGCTTATATCATTCCCTCTACAATACTCTATTTCAATTGGTCTTGTCAAATCAACTCTCCTTTCGTCTATTTTTTTTTCTATCATTGTGTGTATTTCATTTTCCTTCTCCACAGCAACTCTTTCTTCGTTTGTTTTCACTATTGGTGTCTCAATATATATATACACGCACACTTTGTTTCATTCTTCAACACCTTTTTTACCCTTTCTTTTTATGATACCATTGGAATTAGTATTGGTGTGTGTGTGTGTTTTTTTCTTTTTACTTTTATTTCCACACTACCATATCTTCCATTTCAACAATAGTGCATAATAGTATGTGTTGTTAGATATGATTAGTTTTGATGATGTCAAATATAGATATAAGATATTAAGGGCAAAAAGTTTGCTTAATATATTTATCTCTTTATATTGACTAACTACTATATTTAATGTTGTATAGATTAGTCAAAGAGATTGGAGAAATAAGAGCTTCAAGGAACTAATGGGAATATCAAGATTTAAGTTCCTAGAAGAAATACTGATCAGAAGGGAATTCAGAAGTCACTGTAGCGATTGGTACTGTTTGGCACTGTAGCACTGTAGCACTGTAGCAACCGAGTGATTTTAATAATCACTCGAGTAATTTTCAGAATCACTCGAGTGATTCTGAAAACAATGAAAATCACTTGCAGTGATTCACTGTTCACTCGAGTGATTTTCAGTTTTTCATACTCTGTTTTCCGTTCAGTTGAGCAAAGCCTGGTTATTCGATCATATCTCCCAAACTACAACTCCGATTGAGACCAAACCAGTTGCATATGAAAATAGACTCCCAATGAGTCATTTTTAAACTAGAAGAAATATCAAAGGAGCTCAGATGAAGGAGATATAAGTTTTAGAATTTGGCCTTCATATCAGCGTCACTTTCTGGAACAGATTTGGTATTTTGGCTATAACTCTCAAACCACAGATCCAATTGAGTGGAAATCGGTGCCATATGAAACTAGACTTTAAGAGCTTTCCATTGATATATAACATATAAATTTTGGAGTCATATTCGAAGAGTTATGTCATCTAGAAGTTTACCCATGTTTGCTGAAGAATTGGAAACGCAACAAAGAGCTAAAGTGATTTGAACAACAGATCACTCGAGTGATTTTTAGTAATCACTCGAGTGATATGCCAGAAATTGTAGATCACTCCAGTAATTCCAGAATTTACTCGAGTGATATGGCTTATTCCACAGATCACTTCCAGTGGCGCCAGAATCACTGCAAAAAAAATCACTGTTCTCAATTTCACTCCTAGTGTAGTTGAATTCACTCGAGTGATTAGTCATTTCTGCAGATAACTTCCAGTACAAGGCAAAATCACTTCAGGAATATTTTACTGTTTTGAAAATCACTTCTGGTGACATGAATTTCACTTGAGTGATCGTTCATTTTAGATGATCACCTCCAGCACTGTTCTTGATCACTCCCAGTGAATATCAGTTACCTCATATCACTTCCAGTCAATGATTACTCAGTGCACTCTTTATAGTTCCAGTGACAGTAAATCAAAATCACTACCAGAGAATTAGAAACACCTCCAAGAACCAAGATCACTTCCTGCAAGATAATATCCAATGTTTAAGGTAAATCACTTCCAGTGTTAGCAGTCCAGTGCACCTCCAGCGAAAGACGTTTCAAAATCACTTCCAGTGTAAGTAACCCAGTGCAACTCTAACGTCCTAGATCACCTCCAATGAAATGCTTCTGCATTCAAGTAAAATATTGGTTTGAGAAAATCACTTCTAGTGGATTGTATAATCACTCGAGTGATTTAGTTCCTATCAGAAACACCTTCAGAAGCTGAATGAATCAGAGTGAATTTCAGAGTTCAATCTATAATCAGTATGTTTACATTTGTTGGTATACTTAAACCTCATTTAACATTTATTTCAAGTATGAAATAGGAGATCAAACATTTGGATTACATCTTCATATACGAAGGTCACTCACGGAGAATATTGTCACTAAAAATGTTGAAGTCCCAGAGTGCAGAAATCCTGTCTTTGATTATTGATCAAATTTAATCATGACTAATATTCCATTGTATCAGTGGTTGAAGTGTTTCTCCAGATTAACAATGAAGATTACATGGGAAGAGGCAAAAAGATGTTTGACAGAAGTGAAGCGTCCGACCGTAACAGCTCTCTCTCAGTGTTGTACAGTTGTTATGCAATATCAGTACACATGGCAAACGACGGACCAATATTCAGCAACAAAAAATCATGGGCAACAACCATATTCAACAAACGCTGAACTATTTGTCGGATCAACGGGAAAACTGTAAGAAGCGCTGAAACATATGACAGAGCACGATCAGCGGGAAAATATTTAAATGCAGTTGCAACGTTCATCTTCTGAACGCCAATACTCAACAGAAAACTCAACGGACCAATGGGAAAATATTCAAATACATGCAACGGTCAAATAGAGCAATTGACTCTAACGGACGGATGCTTAACAATGGTCCTCTTCTATAACTCAGCTATAAATATAAGAGGATTCAAACTCAGAAGACAGAGTACAGAAGAAAGAAAAACAGAAGCATGTTGATATCCTGAGTCTTCGCCTCTTGCACTCTCTGTTCTTATCTGTTTTATATAGGATGTATTTGTGAGAGTGAGATTATTTGTGTTATACTTCAATGAGCATTTATCTACTCTGTGAGAGAGTCTGTAAACACACCATCTATACTTCTGTATTGATCTCAAGGTAGAGGGACCTTGAGAGGGTTGATTACCTTACGGGAAAGTTGTAGAGAGAATTGCTAGTAGTACTTTCTGCTCGTAAGACTTACAAGGTGTAAGCAGTAGAGAACGTTGCTGCTCGTAAGACTTACAGTGGTGTAAGCAGGAGAGACCGTTGCTGCTCGTAAGACTTGCATGGGTAAGCAGGAGAGAAAGGTCTTTGGGATTGCTTTGCTCAACTTACCGTAAGAGGGTGTAAACCTTACAGTGTGTAAGGGGGAGTAACTTCGTAAGAGGTTGTAGTGGCTTTTCTTGTGCCCGGTTAAACAAGAAGATAGTAGATTGGAAATCTAAAGAGGAGCCTGGGGACTGGACGTAGGTCATCGTTGATTAGACCGAACCAAGATAAATCACAGTTTGCATATTCTCTTCCCTAAGATTTTACATTTCCAGCATATAAGATTTACATAACTGCTTATGATTTTATACTTCCATATATATTAATTTGATAAGCTGCGAAAAGATTTTAAAAGATCATACTTTATTATCATACACCCAATTTACCCTCCCTCTTGGGTGTCAGTCAGTTCTAACATGTGTATATTATATTTTATTACCCAAGCTCCTTCCTTCCTAACACTATACGCCTGAGTGCATGTATTATATTTCATATTATTCATTCCTTAATAATTTTTTTATCTTTCTTGTATGTCTATTTATTGCTTTTCCTTCTTCCTTTCTATAGTACGTGTATTTATTTATTCCTGTCTATTACCCCTTGCGCCCCTTCATCCTCCCTTGCACATGTGTGTGTGTTTTGTACACCTATTTTTATGTACTTTCTAGTGGAAACATATTTACATCTGCCTAGCTATATGTATAGCTTGATTCAAAATTTTAATGAGCACATTTCACAATTATCTTTTCCTCCGTGTTTCAGCTCTAAGTTCTTCCTCCTTTACCTACATCAATATAATATTCCCTTGTAAACATAGCATTTCCCCTTTTTCTTATTGCGTCATATTGAGCCTGAGAGTTTTCTCTCATATATTGATATATATATATATATTCAAGAACTTTTGGGACTTCCCAACCAATTTCTCCATTCCTTTAAATTGCTCTCATTCCTTAAACATACATGTTTATATATAAATATATGTGCATATTATATCATAAATTTAGGTTTGTTTAAGAATTGAAAGCTATAGGGTGGCTTTAAGGCTATAGAGTAGGCTTTAAAAAAATTGGATTGAATTATATGTATATGTGTATGTATTATGAATTCCTAAGTAAGTAATATTAGAAGTAAATTTCTTTATAACCCACTTTATTCACATAATAAATAATTTAATTATAATTAATGTATTGTTATATTATTGTTTCCATTTTGACATGTTTGAATATGTTATGATATTTTATATGAACAGAAGCATGATTTATTGTACCTTATATTTAATTATATTATTTGTGATTGAATATAACTGTCACGACGGTTGTATTTGTGATGGGTTAGAGTAAGGAGGACTTTGTATGTTGAGATCTTTTACCACGTGGTACGCCATCATTTGGTACACAGTGGATGTCACTTGTCAGTGCCCCTTCTTCCATGTTTTCCCTTAGCTGGGATTGCATTGGAGCTGTGGGACATATGATACCTCATTAGTTGTCTTCTTTTAAGGAGGGGAGTCATAGTCCAGACATAAGCTTTATACCTTTAGGCAGGTGTATCTTAAGAACTGGTGAGCTTGGGACAATCCAGTCAAATGGATAGGTTTCTGTTGGACATGTGTTAGCCTATGGCTCCAGTCAGCGGTATAAGGATGGACGATGATATAAGGGAGGTTACATCTTCTTGCATATTGCATAATTGTATATTACAGGCTATTGGCATAATGATGATTAGATTTGTAATTGTTTGGTATGAGGATTATAGTACATACAAACATATATACGTAATCAATTCCTTCTTTTTATCATATGTGGTTTGCTTGTATATGGTAGAAATTTTCAGTAGTTACTGAGACGTGGAATCTCATCCCTTATATTAACATTTTTCAGGTGATTGTTTTAGTAAAGATCAAAAGAAGAAACCTATGAAGTGAGCTTTGAGGGCTCTTCTGTGTTCATTGAGCACATGTTATACAACTTTGTATTTAATTTCCATGACACTAGGATTTTTTTCTTTTACGTTATAAAATCTTTGATTAATAAATGTTTTTTTTTAAACTAAACTTTTGAGATAATATTCGAAAATATTGGGCTAGTGTTGTCTGTTCTTCGTATCTTTGGGACAGAGTCAAAAATAGCCATAAGTATGATCTAATGGATTGAACGTTAAGTATATTGGTTATAAGAATGTGGTGTTAAAAAAAATTATAAAAGTCGTTGTTACTAAAGCATTTCAACATTGGCCGTGGAAGCATCACATGTACAAGTAGGAAGATGTACAAGAACGGATTGCTCCTCCCAGAGCTCTTTTAACCTTGAAAAATAAATCGAGGCAGAAGATGAACCTTGTCAGAGAGACGAAATTTCACGGTGAAGAGCAAAAATTTGTGAACAAGTCTTCTTGTCAAACAATTCTTTCAAATCGGACCAAACCCTGTACGCCTCCTCATAAAAAACCACACTATTAGGGAGATCCTTCGAAATTGAGTTGAGGATCCAAGAAAGCACAACGGCATTGCAGTGTTCCCACTGATTTTGCAACTCCGGTGGTTGATCAACCTTCTTGCAAGAACCATCGACGAAACCAAGTTTATGCTTGCCCTTGAGAGTGATTCGCATAGCACGACTCCAAATGGTGTAGTTGTCAGTGGCGGTGAGGATATGGGAGACAATCGTTGAACCTTGGGTCTCTAAAGGGTAAAGGTATAGAGCATGGGTAAAAGAAAGATTCGCCAGATCAGAAACATTACCGGTGCTAGAACCTCTGGGGTTCTTCAAAACAGAATCACCTTCGTCGCCCATTAGGTATCAAGAACTACGAGAAGGGAAAATAGAAAACTCCAAAAGAAGGAAACCAAAAGGGAAATTGTGGAAGAAGAGGTAAATCGTGGCTCACTGGGTGGAAGATAGGCGGATCATGATCGCATCGTTGGCTCTAATGCCATGTCAAGATCTGCCAACCTGAGCATTCAAATGCGAGAATAAAGAAAAAGAGTTTCTTTATTTACTGAAAAATCAACAATACATATATTAGATACTAGCCTATAACCTAACTGGACAAAGAGACTTGTCCCACCAATAAAACTGAATACACAATATTTATAAATTACACAAATACCCTTACATACTAATTATATTTCCACGTCCCTAAAGAAATATCTTTAATTACAAAGATATGGTGAATGAATGGATCCGAAAAAGAAAAAGAAATAATTAACGCAATTAGGTGTTGGTCAACGGAACTAAGATGAAATTATATCCCTTTGTACCGTAATTCCTGACTCCACCTTGACCTTGCAATTCCTGACTCAGTTCCACCTTTCAATTCCTGAATTAGTTTAGGAATTGAGTAGGGGATATTCTTAAAACAATTACTTACTTCGGCCTCCAAGATTCTTTCTTTCATCAATCTTAAAAGAATTCTATAAAGAAATCAGTTCACCCTTGTATCACTTTCTTATCTAAACATTTCAGAATTTTTCTTATTTAGAGTTTAAAGTCTGGCCTAATAGCATAAGAAACCAAGTCTCCAATCCCGGTTCATTGGGTTCATACATTCTTCCTGTAACTCCACATCACATAGTAGAGAGTACTTTTTTTTTTTATATGATTTTAATTTTCTTGGTGTTCACTGTTCAGACTATTTTTTACTAATGCTTTCTTCTTTCTTTTTTTAACTCCTTTGGTAGGTTCTCTTATATGTAATATGCAAAACATTTATTATTTAATATTATTTTGTTAGGGCAAAAAAAAAAGTTGATTAAAATTTCATACATTATTTAAGTATATCTTATAAATAGTATTAAACCCCCCAAAATATTCATCTAGTATATAGGACCTGAGGGGTTACAAAATCTATAATAAAAAATTTTGTTATTTGTAATTTCTGAATATAACATCTCTCATAAAATCTCATGCCAAATTAGAGCCAAGCACAAAAACTAATAAAATCCCAAAATAAAGTTGTTTTCTACGCCTCTGCAACACGAGGCAGAAATGTTTGTCACTGGGGCGGCTAGTCATTGACACAAAAGTATATTTGTATGCCGTGTGATATTAATTTTTTCAAACAAGTCTGCATGATATTATAAATAAAACTTCTTGTATGATACAATTGATTATATCAGAAATAAAGTTATAAATATTTTTATTATCAAATTATATATATATATATATATATATATATATATATATATATATATATATAACGGGTACTGTGGTTTTTTCGCCTGATTACGGACATTATGATTACTAGTCAGGAGATTTTTAAGGGGTGTTTGATAGGGCAGACTGATAGATGATTAGTTTGTTTGAATTAGTGATTTGAGTCTTTAAAAGTAGCTTTTTAATCGTGATTTACAGTATAAGAGATAAGTATGTGAGATGAGTGTTGTCTTGACTTATGTGTATAAGTATTTATGAGCCTCCCATCCCATAAGCCCAACCAAACACACTGTTTGGTTCAGCTTTCATTTTTTTATAAGTGAGATTCACGTAAATTGAGATAAAATTTATTAACATATTTATCTTATATACCATAAAACCTACATCGTATACCATAAATCACGATTGAAAAATATTTTTAGAGGTTTCAATTACTATTTTAAATATCTTCTGTTTCTCAAACAGTTGTCCTTTCAAAGATAAATCATTCATGTTTTATTATTATTATTAATAGAAGCTCAATCACTCAACATAAGAATTCAGAGGCAAAAGAATTGAAAAGTTCTCGTTCAAAAAAGAAAATAATAGTATTTGCTTTGAAGTTTCAAATTTAATGTTCTTTTGGAACTAAAAGTGAAGATTATCGGACATGTGTGTTTAGATTAACTTAACTTTTAATAATGTTGTGGTGTATAAGATAAATACATATATAAAAGAGTTTTGTCTTACAAATATAAAAGCAATTTTTTATTAGCCTAGCAGGTATGCCCAATCATTGAAGTGTTTTTTTATTAGCCTGGCAGTTAATGCAACGACCATAAGCCACGTTCAAGAACTAAATAGTAAATACATAAAGACAAATGTTCAAAGAGTAGCTGGTAAAAAAATGTTCAGAGTAGGAGTTATACAAATGTCTTGTTACAAAAATGACCTTGATTAATCTTAGAATTGCTTTCTAGTTAGTACTCACTCCATAAAGTAGTCTCTAACGTGTTGGGTCCAAAAAATCATAAATTAAGTATCCCAACCTGCTATTATGGTTTGTTTAATTAGATTTGATCAATTTTAATAGTATATAGTGCATACTTGCTTAATATTAATAACAGTAGCTTGCCAATTAATTTTGACTATTGATTATTGCTAATGTAGATATCATCCATAATAAATATATTATTCGATCATAAATATAAAATATAATTGATTTTTTTTAGAGATTAAGAAAGTTAAATAAGTTACTTAATCATATCATATGTTGTGTATCTGTAGATTATATATCAGTTTATAAGTTAGATAAAATAATTTAGAGAAAAAATAACAAATATAAATATATTAAAGTAATTTAATTAATTTTTTTGATATTTTTAAAAATATTAACTCTATCTTATATTTATAATCGAAAGGAGTAATTTATAACATGTCTTATTACGTGGAAAATCCTAATGATGCCAATTTAATCTGGACTCGATTTCGATTTTTTCTATTTTTTTAATTGCATCTTCAAATTACTATGGTCAACTTGACCAAAAGATTTTTGATGTTTGATGAATCAAAACAGACTGCCCGTATCCTTGCCTTAGGGGTATAATGGGAGGGGTGGGAGGAGATGATAGGAGGTTATTTTGTTCGGTTTGGTTGGAGGGAAAGGAAGGAAAATGTTTTTTAATAATTATTTGTTCGGTTTAAGAGGGGATGAGAGGGAAGATAATATCTAATTTATCATTTTATCCTTATATATTAGTTTATATATATTTATTTATATAAATTATTTAAATTAGTTTAAACCTCAATATAAATTATATAATTTATGAAAATTCACTCTAATCAATATAATCATAATTTAGATCTCATCTTCTAGCTGTAGAGCATATTATATAAATTAATTTTTTTGTCCAGTTGTTATATAAGAAAATATAATTTATAAAAATAAAGTTTTATCCCATCATATGTTCATAACAGATAAAAGAAGGGAGTTGATGGCCAGGTATAATGAAAAAGGTTTAGACTCAGCAAGACGTGAATAGTGAATAATGAGGGGTTTATTATTATTATTTTTTTGGCATAGATATAAATGAAATATTTTAAAACATATGAGAGTAAAATAGTCTAAAAATTTGGCCCATTCCAAAAATATCCCAATTTAAAGAGGATCAAAATAAGGAGGTTGGAGGAGAGGGACTCATTTTTCCTCCCCTCCCCTCCAACTAAACAAACCCTTAATCCCAGAGCTGGGATATTCTTTAGGCCAAGAGAAATATAAATGTACTTTAGAAAAAAAGTAAAAGGTTTAGGAAAACCGTGAAGACCTTGTGTGTTAGTGCAAGAAGCATCACTAGAAATGATAACAATAAAAATAGAACCCTTAAAGTCATAAGTTCAAATGTTATGATTGATGTGAGTATTTTATTGATATGTGATCTATAAATATTTTTATATGTTTTTTTTACTTTAAAGGGATGTCTTGATCTTAGTAAGTCCCCATAATTTAACTCACCTAAATTTTTGTGTCTAAAAAAAATAATAAAAAGAGATAGGTTAAAACTATTCCTAAATAAGAAACACGTGCAAACCATCCTCAAAGTGTTTGGGAAACCAGTGGATCTTGTTCATCCAATAAGGAACCTAGTGAATGGGTAATCAATCGAACCATTTTTACCCCCCAATTTGTTAGAAAAAATTAGATAAGTTGGGTTTCAAGTTTCATTAAAGTCGATGCACGCCTCTAAGCTCAAAATACGCTTAAAAGAGATACTTAGAGAATGTTTGGTTGGGCTTATACTTATGTATAAGCCCGATTAACATAAATCGAGATAAAACTCTTCCACATATTTACCTCATAGACTGTAAATTATGATTGAAAGTTCCAACCGCTATTCTAAACATCCTCTTAAAAGATTACCTAGTAGGGGCTTGTTACCAACAGTAAGATTGGAACTAAAAACACAATATCCTAGGGCATGACATCCCTCCCATTGAAATTCCGTTATATGCTGAATTTGCAAACATATGTAATCTGGATTAATAATATATTTTTTACAGTTCTTAATATAAAATCTTATTTATAGGATAATTTAGATTTCAAAGGAGATGTGGTATTAAAGAGGGAAGCTAGCAATATATAGTTTCTTTAGAATATTACGTGATGAGTTTGGAAGCTTCCAAATGAATCAACACAAACAAGCAACAATCGTAACCCAACTCATCAGATTTCTAAAAATAGATCTTCCGACAAATTTAAATACACAGAGTACTGTGAGATTAAACCATCCAATCTCAACCCAATCACACAACAAGCTAAGCACATCTCTAATTGCTTCATCAAACCATTCTTGCGTACGTTTCCAAAGATTTTCTCTAATCTGTAATGCATTCGAACTTTCATATTCATCGTGTGACTTCATTGTACTTGCCACTGAGCTCTACTTTCCAACAGGTAAAAATATCATATAGAGATTTTTTTTTAATTGCGCTCGGGGCCTATTAACGTTGATTTCTTCCTTTTCCTAAAATTTGATAATCATGAAATTTATCACTGAAGAAGATGTAATATGCCAACCAACCTATTTCGCGCTGAAAAGGCTCGGTCACGAAGACCGTCCGGCCTCCCAGATCCACGATTGGGTAAAATTCTAGTGCTTCGAGGACCACAAGACCAAACAATCAGGTTAGATATAATCCGGAAATATTACTACTTTCTATGACGTGGCATATTTTTATTGGTTCTATAACTCGAGTTCACGCGCGATACCGTGGTTCGTGTTTCGTAGCCCTGTAAATATATAATAAAGGAAAATTCGGTAGAGCCACGAGTCGCCTCTGGGCTCTGGCTCTCTGCTCTCTCTCTCTTCATATCTTTTTTTCTTTTTCTCCGTCGCTCTGTCTGTGTCTGCGAAGGTCAAGGCGTAGAGTCACGCCTTGCCACCGTCGTCTCAATAGCCACAACTACCGGCCTCTATAGATTGCTTGGCTCTGCGAGCGTTCGTTTTTTTCCCTTGGCGGATTTTTTTGCTTCCAAGAAAAGCAATGCCAGCACAGAAGCGCTTGTTCGATGCACCAGAAGAGGATGCTTTACACAGCGAGAGGAACCACCATGATAAGCCAGAAGATGGATTGGGTACGTGTTATTGTGCCCAAAACCCTCTGCCAGCCTAAAATTTTCACGACGGGAACTAGTTACTTCATGCAATTTACCTGAATTTTCGTTGATTGTGCTGTTTCATAATCTTTTTTCCCGTCGCTATGTATTCCTCAGAATCCGATCGAAGCCCTTCGGAGAGCACCGGCGACAAAGAAGAGTATGTTAGCTGATTCATTACTCTACTTTTCTTTCTTTGTTTACTATATATATGATTCTCCTCCTCCTCCTCCTCCTCCTCCTCTTCCATCGATTATATATGCTGCTGTTTGTTTTTGAATGCGGGGCTGGATTCTGGATCGACATGGTCTGTGCTATTTCACTATTTTTTCATATCATTTTACGGCTCCTTCTTGAGGATAAACTATGTGTCTTAAGAGCATTCGAGAATATTGGGGTGGTTTTCGATATTCATCAGTGATGGGTTCTCTTTGTTTTTTATGGTCGTGGATGAAGAGCTGTACTTTTATTTTTAGTGGAGTTCAGTGTTAAATCCTCCGTAGTGGGTTGTGACTTTCTTGACTTCAACGTGAGTTCGTATCTGTGAATGGATAACTGAAACGTTGTTCTGTGCTGTTGGTTGGTTGTTATTGCATTTAGTCATCTTATGGGGTAAAATTTCTTGTTTACGGTTGCTGAGAAGGATTCTGTCATTCTGTCTGGGTTGTGCTTTCTCTTTTGAATTCAAATTTCCGTGGAGAGAAACGTAGAACATTTAAAAGAGATTCAACGGTGTGGTGGAGCTTTGCAAGCTTTAGGTTGATGAAATGCCATCTTCTTATGATCTTATTTACTCATGCTGAACTTTACCAAAAGCCTGCGTTCATTGAATGTTTTGTTAACCATGAGCACGAATTTATTCTTTGAGAAGCATTTTATCTGGTGTTGAAGTCCCGTCATTTTTGGCACTTACTTTCTCCAAACGATCCATTGTTCTTTACTTGTGAATGTTTATTGCAAGAGCATGCTACTCTGCATAAGCAAATAATGGTGAAATGCATGAGTGCATGCATGCATGCATAAGCTAAACTCTTTTTTCCCCAAGAAAATGTGACATGGTATTCATGACGAAAAACTGAAAATTATTTGCTTTAGAATAGAATTAGTTATCAGAGTTTGCTATTTACCATTGGCTTTTTTCATTCAAATGATTTCTGAGAAGGTATACATGTTTTACTGAGTACAATGATACAATCTCTAGAAGACATTTCCACCTATATCTTTCTCAGCATCTCCTTTTACTTCCAAGGTTGATTATTTCTTATCAGTCAAGTAGCCACAGCTGAGCTTTATCTGTCTGTATGGCTGAACCATCTCTAAGGGGGGTAATACATACACTTTGACCAGAAACTTGAGAATATGGCCTTTTGGAATGGTTCATCCCCTTTAAAGTTATAATTAGCCACGTTTCCTCATGCATGGCATGAAGTGTAAATAATGGATCATATTGTCCACAGCTTATGAATAATGTAGCTTGTTATAGGTTCTATGTTATATTATATATTGATATTAAATTATACAATTTGCTAATACCTGTCTATATGGGTGCTTATTTGCAGGTTTGTTGTTATAAAATTGTCAGATGTACGCAAGGAAGTTCAGTGTCCTATCTGCCTAGGTGTGCATTTTCTTTCTTTCTTTCTCTGTTAAAAATAATGCTTAACTTAATCCCTGAAAAAGCATGAAAACTAAAATAGTCAACGGGAAAAGTATGAACATGAGGATGAAACAAAATTTAAAGTGTCTACTGCTATTTGAAGTGCTGTGTCATAGCTTATATGGGAACCCGATTCATGTTTGGCATGAACGTGACTCGTTGTTGTCTTTTTAGTTGAACACTCTGCTCTTATTGCATCTGGAAATTGTGACTGTAGAAGGACTTTATTTTTGGTCTTTGGAATATACAAGGAAGAAAAACTGCTGAAAATTTTGGAACCAGTGAACTATTTTCCAGTTTGAGAATTAATGGACTATAAATAAATTCGGATTGTGGTTCAACAAAATACCAACAAACTGGAAGGAAACAAATAAATCTCTTGGGGTTATGCTTTCCCATGAGGGACTGTATCTATGTTGCTTTTTTTAAGCATGTGGATGCACGGAGTTTTGACCACTTTTGGGCAAATTGTGCAGGAAGCATCATTTTAAACCTTATTTTGTTTTTTTGTATCAACCTATATATAAATCATTGATTGATTCTATTTGATGTGTAGGCATCATTCGTAAAACAAGAACCGTAATGGAATGCCTGCACCGCTTTTGCAGAGAGTGTATAGACAAATCCATGCGCCTTGGGTTTGTGCTACCTTCTGTATATTATTTAAGAGATGAACTACATGCAATCTGGATATTTTTAGTCTGGGAGCAGAAGTTTTTACCCCCTCCCTTCACTGTGTAATGGGGACTTGTTTTATTGCAGCAACAATGAGTGCCCTGCCTGCCGCACACATTGTGCTAGCCGACGCTCACTGAGAGATGACCCAAACTATGATGCTTTAATTGCTGCTCTCTATCCAGATATAGACAAGTATGAGCGGGAGGTAACCTGGATTTTACTTCATCTTATATTGAGAAATTTATATTTCATTACCTGGAAAGAAATGTTACTAACAAGGTTTTGGCCTAGGAATTGGCTCTGCATGAAGATGAAAAAGCTCGCAATAAGCAGGTGAAGAAGTATTTTTACTTGACAGTTGATTACTGATTATCAAATGATAGAACGTTTTGTTGTTTAAAATGCTTGATAGTTGATTACTGACTTTTTTAATTGCAAGATATTTCCTTCTGTTTATAATATATTTAAAAGGTTTAATCTTTTGTGAGCAGATCCAAGAATCTATTGCTCAGACTCTTCAACGACAAGCAGAAGCGCTGGGTAAAAAACGCAATCCCAAAGCAATTACAAGGAGGTCACAAGGTAACTATCGAACTTCACATTCGAGGGCAAGAAGGAATTGTAGAAGTACAATTGAACTTCAGGGATCTGATGACACTGAGGACATGAATGATGATGATGGGGCTAAGGGTTCTTCTTCTGGTGATGAGCTGATAGAAATCAGATCAAAAAGATGTAAAAGAGGTCCAGAAGCACAATTTCCTCCGCTCTCTGCAACCACTGCTGCAGATGGTGCCAGTGATGAAAATGCTCCTGAACTGAGTAGAGAATTCTTGAGTCCTTCTAGTACACTCGCCTGGGGAAAAAATGGTCACCGGAGTCACACCCGAGTCAATGGCAAGAATGCCAGAAATAGTCGCATTGCCAAATTGATTGATAATCTCCGTAGCCTGGAAGAAAATGATGATGAGGTAATTAAATTTTTTGCAGTTGTGATCTGGGTTCTGCTGAAATATAGACTACTAAAACCTTGGCAGTTTTCAAGCTGGCGCAACTGGTTTGAGTTCTCATACTAACTTTTAAATTGGAACAGCAGATTCATCAAAGTGGTTGCTTAGTTTATGTCTTTATTATTTACCATTATCATTACTTTTCTGAATTTCGTTTCTGCTTGAGCACTTGCACTGCCAGAATAATAGGATTGTTTATGTGATTTATATTGTTGCAGTTGGGTGTCTGCCTCATGCTTGTGCCTTATGATGAGAAAAGGACACCAAGTTTGCAGCAGCCATACCTCTGCTGCAGACCTACATTGTCCGTCAGGCACCTGTGCCAGGTTATTCTCTTTGCAGAAATTACATTCCTTTTTAGCATGTAACCTTAATTCTAATTTGTTTTACTTCCTACAGTATGTTGCCCTTCAAACAGCTGTACAGGTTGATGAGGTTGAGATATGCTTGGTAAAAGAGCAGCAAGCCAACATTATTAGAGCTGCAGGCTTAGTAGATCCATGCAAAGATAATTTGCAAGTGTTGAAAGAGCAGGAAACTTTGGCCGAACTTAAACCTGATAATTTTAGCTGTGGCCATCTGGTAAACCTTATGGACGTGACTCTATATGGTATACACATTAAGAATAACTAGTTAGCTTTTTATTAACCCCCTTTCTCTTCCTTGCATTTTCCAGCTTATGGCATATAAGAGGAAACTGTTGAACTCAACTGCGGCTAGCTTGAGGTGAATGACGCGCCATCATCACCTAAACCAATTCTTTGCTCATTGCATAATTATACTAATACTGAAATGGCAATAAGTCCCAGGCAGTTTTATCATTCGTCTTTTTTTCTTGTTCCTTTAATATTTCCCTCATACGGTAGGAGGCTGAAATTAGTTTGTATAGTGCACAGAAAATGAGAATCTCAAATGTACCTACATTTGACACACTTTAGGTTTCTTACAATCCGCATCAAAGCTGTGGTGTCTTTTTATTGTGTGGTTGTGTGCCGCTATCCTAAAATGTCAGCATGAAGCCTTTGGTGTTTTTTTTAATTATCGCTGTTTTTATCTTCTTTTTTTCCTTCCCCCCCCCCCCAAAAAAAAAATCAACACCAACGTGCAGATCGCATCGGTATTTGGGTTTTATGTGACAATGCCGTGAATTTCATGGTGCAAAAGCAAAGCTTGAAAAGTGAAAACTGCTGCAGACTTGATCCTTAAGAGACATCATTAGCAATGATGACAAAACTTCTGCAGCCTTGGGGCATTGTCTTTATTATGCCTTGCGATAAAGTTCCTACCGTCCCGTCTACAGTTCGCTCACCTTCACAACGTCCAAATTATGGTTGCAAACTTTGCAAATATTATTACTTTAATTAATGAGCAAATATTTTACCGTGAGCAAATATTTCAAGACCAAACACAACATTTCAAACAAACAAAACTACACTTAACATTTGGGGTTGAATGTTCGTACTGTTTCATCCATATATACATATGGCCTTTATTGTTATCGGTGATTTATTCATTCATCTACCAATTGGGTATTAAATAATCATTTGGTTGAAGGTCCATAATTTCCATCCATTCTTCCCCCCGCGACTATATATATATAATAAATGATCATAATATCACTCAGCTAATACAAGTGAAACTTATAACTAAGAGGTTTATGAGGTGACTTTTCAAACTTCTCACATTCTGTGTCTTAAAACTTGCAGACAACTTTGCGGTTTGCAAGCTAAGAAACGTAAAACCTGTGAAAGCCCTTCACTTGTATATGCATCCATCATGTGAGAGCTATTAATTAAGGCTCATCTAATATCACTCACCTCACTAAGTTACCTTCACACCGCTCTCATTCAATCCATTCACGTTCCAATGAATTCCTCTAGCAACTTCTCTATACTAAAGAAAAAATCAGAACCCCACTTTCAATATCATGTACTACCTCCTCTTCTTCTTTTTCTCCTTCAAAACCATAATATAATTCTCAGGCATGCCCTTCTTCTTCTTCAGGAACCCTCTGGGCTCCAAGATGAAGAAAGGCATCAGAACTTTCTGCAACACCGACGGCTCAACCTCCACTCTGAACCAACATTACACTAGCACTACTACTACTACTACTAACGAAAATCATCCAAGGCAAAGCACATCACCGACTCTGGAGGATCTGATACTACAGTTAGAGCTAGAGGAAGAGATTGCCAAGAAATCTAAGCTGAGTAATCACTACAACGATGGAATCATGAGGGGAAGAATGTCATGTGTTAACAACTCCGACATCTTAAGATCTGCCCAAAACGCCTTGAATCAGTATCCAAGATTCTCACTTGACGGTAGGGATACCATGTACCGATCCAGGTTTGGTATCCAAGAAGGAAGAAACTCAGTTTGCTGTGAGAGAAGCTTAGGAAGAAGGTTTCTGCTTGAAGAAGAAGAGGAAGAGGAAGAGGAAGAAGACAAGTATGGTTTGTTAAGGAGGAATAATAATAAGAGTAAGAATAGGTTGAAAAAGAGTGTGTCTATGCCTGGAACTGTAGGAGGAGAGAGTGTGGTGTGGTGTGAGCCAGGGGTTGTGGCTAAGCTAATGGGTTTGGAAGCCATGCCAGTGCCTGTGAGTAGTTGCAGAAGGAAGAAGGAGAAGGCGAAGGCGATGAGAAGGCAGAATCTGAGAAGGAGATTTGAGAGACATGACTTGGAGAGAAGACTGGCCATGGAAATGCAAGGCTATGGTGGTGACAGGAGGAACAAGAATGAATACTGCTCTAGAAATCAGTATTGTATTATGAAACCAGTTTTTCACTAGAATCATTCACACTATACTCTCGATCAAAGGTTCAAATCTTTCTTTCTTATCTACTAATAATACCATGCATTCATTACCCTCTCTCTCTCTCTCTCTCTCTCTCTCTCTCTCTATACATATGTATAACAATTTATGAAAGTTATTTGCCTCGAGGGTTTTGGTTGATCTGTATTTTGATCTATTTATTATGAATTTTACGTTGATATTAAGAGAAGTAAGGAGTCTCTTTCTTCCAAGTTTGCATTCATATGTTATTCATATTTATCATTAACAAACTCCACGATGATTCTGACAGATGGTAAACAATATCAAAATGTGGTAGGAAAGGAGTGAACAAACGTTCCTCTCACATATACAGAAAATATTGAACATGCATACAGATTTCCAGATAATCTGCCCTGGTATAAAACCCTGACACCTAACAACCAAAAACGACATCCAGGAAACGACGGAACGGACCAGAATAATCAAAAGTAGGACACGTCAAACAGAGTACACGTGGCAGATATATTCAAGGGTGAAAGGACAGCGTCTGTATTCGATTCGCTGTCAAGTTAGCGATGCTTGCTTCTTGAATCATTGCTGTAGAGCCTGCCATGTCATAAAACAATTACGTAAGTTTTCAAACAAGCAAATTAATCACCCTATTTTCTTCGGAGACATGGACAATAGCTAGTTAGATTTAGATCGCTCACATAAGATCTGGATGGATCGTTCAGATTTTTTTTTTCCAGCCGCTAATTGCTAATTTTTAAAAGATGTTGGTTAAAAGATTATCTTTATTTTAGATTTATTATTTATTAAAAAGAAATCAAATCTAGAATGTCTAGACCAGGTAGGCACTTAAACTGGTTCACATTTCTTAGTCACTTGTAAATGCAAAAGTTTACCATATATTGTCAAAGAAGTTTGACATACAAATAATGGAAATTCAAAAATAATTAATTTCCTTAATTCTCGTCACTTTCAAAAATAACTCAGACACTATATTTACTCTTTTGAACTAATGAGGGATTTTAAAAATATAAGTAAAAATTTAGGATCAATCAACATGCACTGCTTCCATGAAATTTATTACATATATTAATGGTATATGTTTGTGAATTTCATAAGGGAAAAATACTGGTACTCAACTTGGACCAAAATTTTTTTAAAAATTAATTGACAAGTTGAATTCTAATTAAAATTAATGACAAAAATCAAAAGGTGACATGGTTTTTTCGGGGAGTTTTGCTTATTTGAGTGGACATATTAAGAGTAAAGAAATTATGTTATATCAGAGTCGATATATTAACTTGAAATAGATGATAGATATAAATTTCAAGGCGTGATATATAAAATTAATTTATCAATTTAAGTAATTATCTTTGTATCTTATAAAAAAAAGTAATTATCTTTAGTAAACACAGGCTGCAGTTCATAATTTTTCCAATCATGCAAGCCGAGTGTTTCACCAGAGAATAAACTAAATTCCCATCTTAATTTAATTTTCAAGAAAATAAATTTTTAATTTAATTAACCAGCAACATATTTCCTCCTCTTGAATTGATTATATAAATATAAAACCTTTCAATTTAATCCTACAAATACTTTTCCTCTAATCACATTCGTTGAGTAAAAGAAGTTGATAGAAGCTAAGCTAGCATAGCTAGCTCGCACAGATGTCTTCAGATATCTTAAAATGAAATTCCAGATTTTAAAAAACGCAAGAAATAAACTTGTGTCAGGTAATAAAGAATCAGTTTAATAAATTGTAAGAAGAACAGAAAATGTACGAGAGAATATTGATAATAACCTTTTAAATAAGAATTAAACTATCTACGTACCAATCATAAACGGTGGGAGAATTTGGGAGAGGCTTGTCAAACATCTCAGCACCAATGCTCTTGGTGGCTGAGTTACTCCCTGGATTGAACACGCTCCTCCACACGTTGTCGCCGCCGCCGCCTTTCCTCCCGGACGTCGGCGTCTTCGGTGATGCCTGTGACGACGTCCGCGACGTCAAAATGCTTCCTTCTCCCTCACCATCTGAACATATAGATATACAAATCAATCACTACTTTATATATACAAGCCAATTAATTAATTATATTGCTTGCTTTGTTGCTACAAGTATACGTAGGTAGGTACTACGCACCTTTGGTGTCGAGCTTGCTGAGCTGTCCAGGCTCAGGTTGAGGGCCAACCACAACGTTATCCCACATCTTCTTCAGCATTGTCCTCAAATAATAATATTTCTCAAACTTAACGCTGATTATAATCTTATATATTATGTCGTTTTGTGTTTGTTTCTGAAACCTCTAGGTGAGCCTGTGTGATTTTGTGTGTGTGTGTGTGTGTGTGTGTGTGTGTAATATAGAGAAAAAGAAAGAGAAGGAAGAAGGGTGGTGATGGTGGTTCCAAGTGGGAGGTTGTGCTTGTGTTGCACAGAGCAAACCATGGAGAGTGCGAGGAGGACGAATGGTGAAGACTATTCTTCGGAGTGATAATAAGGGTCCCCTATTTTTCAACGCTTTTGACACATGTACCCTCGCTCCTTCCTTCTTGCCCAACCTCTCAACACTCCAATCTTACAAGAGAATTAACACAAGCTAAACTGTGTGTTTCACTTACTATGACAGTGCTCCCTTATGCAATGTTTCGCACCTCAACTAATTCATCATAATTAAAAAATAATAATTAATTTATTAAATATATTTTAAATTAATTTTTTTTTTCTAATTTTACCCATATTTCAAATAAGAGAGGATATACAAAATATACATCTTTTAAGTATTAATTATATAGACAAAATTGACAAATAAACATTAATTATTCTCCAAGTAATTTATCTTGTGGACCTGGGCATTCTTCTAAAAGTGATTTGTATTGTGGACCGGAGGGAGTAGCTTGTAGTGTACTTTATATTCACTCCGTCTTTTATTATAATAAATGGGTATATTCCAAAATATAAGCTTTATTTTATGTTTGTCCATACATTTATTGTGTTTTTTTTTTCAACTTTACCCTTTGTTGACTATATTTATTGTGTTTATTCTCTATCACTTATCCTTTTTACATATAAAGGCATAATTAGAAAAATAATAGGGAGAATGTCAAAAAAATACCATTTAAACTTCAAAATCCCGTTAACAAGTTCGATAATGAGATTAACAAGAATTGTAATGCAATTAACAAATTATTTTATTGTTAAATCACCTATTTGGGATTTTGAAGTTTAAATTGTATTTTTTTGGAATTCTCCCAAATAACTAATTTTAATTCTTTTTTTAATTAATGCAAATAGAGTATTTGCAGTTTATAATAAAAGACTGAGAAAATGTTAAGGACGGTAAAAAACAGTGAACATCCAGATTTGGAGGAAGTTTACTGCTTTTAATTAGACCCGCCTCAAAGCCTCATTTTGAGGCTCTCTTCTAACTAATAGCTTCTCTCCCCTTTTTTCATAACTGTTTAGTTGGAAATGAAATTAGTAAAAAATATTTAAAAATTACATATATGTAATGAGTATATTTTATTAATTAAATTTATGGGTTATATCTGTCTTGCGGGATATATGGATAAACAGTGCTGGGGATCTTTTATATTTAAAAAGAATGAATGTATATATAGCTACAAAGAAAAACGGAGGGAAAAAGAAAGACTATAGCAACATGCACATATACTCTAAAGTGATAAATTTAAGGAAAAATTATATTTAGGTTCAGACAAAAAAAAATAGTCTTTTTAAATTTCAAAATTGTCAAAAAAAATCCATATAATAAATTCAAATTTCACTGACAAGTCTAAGAACGTTTATTGACAAATTAAGGAGTGTTTATTGACAAATCCATGATTAGAATTTATTACAGAAAAACCTCACAAGACTTTTTGATAATTTTAAAATTTTAAGCGACCATTTTTTTTTCTTCTTATCGAGGACCTGAATATAATTTTTCCTACATTTAATTGAAATGATTTTTTTCCCTCCCAATAAAAACCTCTTTATGAAGTTTGGTACATGGAAGGCAAAAAAACAAAAAAAAAATCATTTTGAAAAATAAAATATGTGAAATGTGTTATATCTGCTATCATTATTTTTTTTAACAACTCAACAATAATTATTATCTATTTTATTCAAAGACACACAGGTCATTTCCAAATCAGAATTATTTTATTTTGATTTGCGCTCTAGTCCACCCTGCATATACTCAAGCGCACTAAAATATAAATCGTCTCTTGAAAATATGATTCCGTCAAAAATGATTACATCGAACAGTTTCAAATTACTCGTTATAAAAAAAAAAAAAAAGGAACAGTTTCATATTAAAGACAAATCGTAACTTGTCTCCTTGTCTCCTCAACTAGCAATACACTGATCATCCTCAAAGTGTCAGCCACCTGTGTAGGCTATTGGTTGATTCATGTGTGTTGCGTTTGTGTGTGAGTAGGCAACCACTGGAAGAGATATATCACAGACAGACATTAAAAAGGTAGGTACGGTGGCTCCCCGTGAAGGTAAAAAAATATTTTTGGCACATGAAACAACAGTAAATAGATTACTCGTGTTACTGTTTATGAAACTAGTATCTGAACCAATCACGTGTATGTCCAGCCCATTAGATAGAAATTAATGCAGAAATAGATAACGCATGTCCCCTCAGAAGTTTTTATTGCCAACAAATCTTTCTCAAAAGAGCTGATCATTAACATGAGTCATCCAAATCACCTATTAGTAAGTATGGCAACACATGTTAGCCGGGATGACAGTGAAACAAACAACTGGCTGCAATTGTATAAATATCTGTAGGATTAGTGTTTCTCGTTAGTTGACTATGCAATTGTGTTAGTGTGTAAACAGAATGAACCATCAACAGATAGAGGATATAAATGGAAGAGAACTTCTAGTTGGCAAAACATAATCCAACCGACACAAAGGTACTCTCAGCTCGAACAGGCAATAAGGCATATAAAGTTTCGTGCAAAGTCACAGACGATGTAATGGAAGCCCATCAGAAAACAAAGCTCACCTCAGATGATGAATAATCATAGCATTTCACCTAACTCCTCCTCTTTTGTTGGCCTCGTTTCCATTCCAGACCAAAACTCTAACTCTGCTGCCAATCCTACCCAAGAAAGCAAGACAAACCAAGAATTCGAATTTTCTGGCACTGAACCAAACTCTAACTCTGTTGCCAATCCAAATGATCACACCTTTCCAATGGTCAACTTCAGTCACAAGCACTTGCATTTCAATCAAACCAATCTTCCACAAAGAATCCTCCCATTACCAGATGCTCATTGCAGTAGTGAGAGATCAGGTGTGCAAATAGATAAAGGACGGTTCAGTGCA
The DNA here is from genome assembly GCA_037074505.1 of Albizia julibrissin. NCBI lineage: Eukaryota > Viridiplantae > Streptophyta > Magnoliopsida > Fabales > Fabaceae > Albizia > Albizia julibrissin. The sequence continues at coordinate 41,483,770 of CM073479.1, forward strand.
CAAGGCTCTCCCAAGTGAAGTCTAGGAAGGATAGATGATCACAGCCTCACCCGACAAGCGGAGAGGCTGTTTCTAAGATTTGAAACCATGCAAGTATGCAAACAGACAACACAAGCACATACAATGAACTTTGGGATGCAAGCAAACAACTGGAAAAAGAACGCATTGGGACAAGAACAAGTTCTAAAAGAAAATTCTTGATTCTTTATGTTTTAAATATCCCCCATGCCTAGAATGGTATGTCATTATACCAGCTAAAGCACAAACTGTCCAAGGTATAAAATGCTAAAATACAATCAAACAAGGTTTATCACGCATTTGCTTCTTGCAAGACCAGAATGTCCGATAAAAATTAGCCTCTCTAGTTGAGTAATGTATAGGTATGCAAAAAGATTTCATTTCAACCTCAGTAACTGCACTGCCAGCAACGAAACAACAAAACCTTAAATATGTCTGTTAACTTATTTTAAGTGATTTTCAGCTATACGAGATAAATATTTGTGAAGAGTTTTGTCACATAAAGCACAAAAATGCCTTTTTAGGCAGTTCCAAAGCGCTACTAAATTTCTTTTTAATAAAAGCTCTTTCTCTACCCAATTATAAAATTAACTGATTAAAATACCATACCCTGTCTAAAGCATGCAATCACTCGAAATGGAAGAAGCAAGCAAAAAGCACAGATAGAATATAAAGCAAAAATTTTGAAAGAGAATTCAAAACATTCCTTATCAACCTTGAATATTCAACACTCAACCAAATTGTTCATGAGTCGGGATCTCACAAACTGATCCAAAACTACAATTGAGGTATTTGGTGGTAGAATTTCAAGACTTGCTGTATTTATTGACATATCCCTGCAAATTAGAGAGATTTCTGTCAAAAGGAGGACAATCACGTCATAATATAATTGCTATCCACAAAGACAAGACGACACTTACATCAACAAGCTTTCCAAGTTTTAACCGAGATGAAGAAATATAGTGGTTGACTGCATCTATGGTGGTTGGAATCTGGTGGGGTTGTAGGGTGCTAATAACTTTGTCAACTGATTTCTTTACTATTGTATTATGTGCATCCTTGCTGAGATAACCCTCTTGCCAAGATGGTTTTAACAACTCTTTCACTAAATCTACAAGAGCTGCACGAAAAACTTTTACAGCCTTCGAATCATTCCGCATATTGCCATCCATCTGAAAATCAACATTCATTTCATTGTTTTTCTGAGCCTTATCTACTCTTCTCTTTTTCAGTCCCGATCCTTCACCTTGATATCTTGCACCATTCTCTGTTTGTTCAACTTCAGTTTTTATATTGTCTTCAACAGCAACGGTATTTTCTCCAATGCTTGCTTTACCATTTTGAGAGTTTAGATAGGTCCTGGCTGTTGTCTCTGTTTCATGTGCACAGCCATATTTTTCTGAAGGAGCACAATTCTTGTTTGCCTCATTCTCATAAAATCTGTGATGAGAAGATACAGAACTCTTGTCGTCAATAATATCTTCCACCTTGTCCCCAGCTACAGCACAATCACCATATGTTCGCGCCTGAGATGAAGCCTGGATGGGAGGCCCGTGAATGAAAAAGGAAGCTTTCAGGGATCCATCTCCTATATTGGTTATCTCAACACAAGGATGAAATGGGTCATACATATCTCCAGAAGATGATATACCGGCTGAAGTAATAAAAAATGATGGTCGAAAAGGTACAGATGGCTCCCAATCATAAGAAGATATTTTTCTTTTATATCCAGTGGCATGTAGCCGACCTCCAGATGAACTAGTTAGAGGCATCTCCTCCCATTCCAAACCCAAGAAAGTGGATCCAGGGGCATGATATTCTTTGCCATTTTTCAACAGCTTTTGAGCATCCAAAGTACTTGCACCAACAGATAAATTTGAAGACATCGAATAACTTGATGGAGCTGAAGCTTGGGAAGCATATTTGTTTTCAATGGGAGCTAATTCCTCCACACAGGATGGATAAGAAGAGAGATTCCTGCTGAAATAGTTGTTTGATGCATTAAATATAGATCTATTTTCAGGAATCAAGCCATCCTTTGATGCAGAACTATCTCTACCAATTGATAAGACATGGTTCTTAAAAGATAAGTTCTCTTTCGAAAATAATGAAAACTTCTGTTTATCTTGAGATGGACGCTGACTCAGGCTTGCTTCTTGTTCATCCTGGATGGTCACTTTTACCGAAAATTCAGAAGAATGCAAAGAAGAGCTCAACAATGAAGCAGCCAGTGGAACTGGAGCATCAGGCATGCCTGATGTCCCAGCATTACCTCTCAGGCCTGTTACAGGAGAGCACTTTTATTAGAAATATCTTTGCAGTGAAGATTCTCGGACAGATTGAGTTACAAAGTTATTTTATCTGATATACCTTCCTCCAATTGCCTCTCTCTCTTGCAATTTGTAGAAAACAAATCTCCTTCGGCCTGCAGGCCAGTGTTATTTACATTATCTTTTATATGAAGAAACCTGCACGAACTACCTCTGATACACCATCCTTTAGCAAAAAAGCTGCATATAATTGCTGGCCGTTTGTTTATATCTTTCACCGCAGCAGTGGGAGAAAGACTTCGAGTCCTCATATCAGGGGAAGTAAATCTGGAAAATCTACAGTTTAAAAACTAGGAGTAACGTAATTTAAGAGCATTCTTAGAGTTGAACAAGTTACTTCCATAAGAGGAATTATGCCATGTATACAGTATATTACACTTGGATAATATGATAAGTAAATGCAAAAGAGCACAGTGAACTATAAAGACCGGACCTTGATGTCATTTGCTTCATTTCATCCCCTGAATGCTTGTCCAATTGCTTTATTTTGTTTATAGAATTCTGAGTGCTAATGCAAGCATTCTCAACAGAGCAGCCTCGCTGCTGGATGTCAGTAGCCACATCTTTTTCGGCATCACTGGATGACTTGACTGTCCCAGCCTCTTTAGCACAACATAAGTAAACTTTGCTATCACAACTTGGTTCATTGTATGCTTCCAAGGTTTTACATTGTAGAGGGGATCCATTACTTTCATTAGCAACATCTAATCCTCGATGTTTATCATCTTCAGCAGAACCCACATTAATTCTTGAATTTGGACTGCTTCGAGTCACATGTTCCAGCTGAAAATCTTCTTTTTCCATTGTAGGAACCTTACATGAGTCATTAATTTCTGCAGACACTGTATCAGGGTTTACTGCTACAGAAGAAACTAGGCTCAAGTTCCTCTCTTGCCCCTCAGACTCCATGTGTAGGCTCAAATCTACAACAGGATAAAAAAACCACATGAAAATCGAAATGAAAGAATTTGATTATTTAAATTGTACCATACAGCCAATAAAATTACGTCCAACAGGGCAGAATATGAAAGACTTGACTATAGCAGAACGCTACTCAAGTAGTTGTTAAACAAAGTGAAATTTGAAAAAAGCAGTTGATCAATGATCAGAATGAAATGAATTTGCCAATGTCGTTTGTCATTACAACCATAAGTGTCTAGAAATGAAGACTGAGGCCTGAAAATTGCTGGAGGAAATACAAAAAAAGTGTTATGAACTCTGAAGGGGAAATGGTGAACTATCTCATTTATTGTAACTTGGCTATTGCCTGTAGTGACCAAAGTTCAAGATTGATGGCTTATTTATATGATGTCCCATATACTTCAATCTTAGCCATATGAAAACCAAGTTGACACTGATTGAAGCCTTGGCCAGATTTGGGGCAACCAAAGTTCTGGCACTAACTACTTCACCTCATTCATGCTTATATGACGGCACAGCTAATTATAAATTCTCCGCATTTCTCATAGTTGAACCACCAGTCCAATCAACAACACAAGTGCGATGTCTTGCAAGACCTGGAAATTTATTTGGGTTTTGATCAAGCTTGATCAGACATTTGATGCGTTTAGTACCTTGACCCAACTCCAAACCTCAATCATATCAAATTCAAGTCTGTACAGAGGCTCAATCTTCAACAAGCCAGGTGCAAAAACACTAATTTACAGCTTTCTAGGATTGCCAATGACTTGAACTTTAGCTTCAATTGATAACCACGATAGCTTGAACCTTGAAGCATGCTAAGGCACAAGCCCACCAATGCCATGAGCTAAAATTTAATTTGAACAGTTACTAACAGCATGATATAGCTCGTATTATAGCTTGAAATACAATGCTATGGCTCTTGGTGCTACATTATTTCTGCAGCATCACGCCTTTCACATAGCTCTGGAGCTTCTTTTTCTGTGGCTATAGCTCTTAGGCGCACAACAAATAAATAGGGCAACAACAGCCTCAATTTAAGTGATTTTTCAACGGTTGCCACTGTAGATTCAATCAACCCTCCATGTATAGTCAAATTTGAATGGTTTATTTATTATCATAGGGCTTTAAGAAGGTGGTTTAGGGATTGATTGTGAGAATGAGCTGGAAGTGGGATGGGATGAGCTTAGTTGGGTTATGTGTACAGTGTACTAACTACAATTTGGATATTTGATTGAGTCGGGTGGATCAGATAGGTTCAACTAATCCTCCACACTACATTTTTTTCCAAACCCTTCAAATCGGATTTGGGGAGTCTTTGGTTCTTCATAGTTTTTCATTCAACAACACACCCCCCCCCACAAAAAAAAAAAAAAAAAAAAATTCTTCAATCTTTCCTCTGCATTTACACAAGGGTAATTTTAGAAATTCACCTTTTGAATTCACCCACCCACTGATGACTTTCTAATTTCCAAATCATGGGAAGCGAATTACTATCCATTTTTCTATTAACTTCTTTACTACAGAGCAGATGGTCTCCCCTATCCCACTCGGCCACTCTGCCCATTCCCTATTACCCCCTATTTGGTTAGAGGGGTTCATAAGGAGTAGAGAGATTTTAGTCTCCTCCCCTTGTTTGGTTCAGGGGGAAAAGAAAAAAAATTGGGGGCTTCCACCGACCAAATTTACTTTGACTTGCTTACCCTAATCATATTTCCTTTGTCATTAGGCACATAATTAAAAAATACATATATCTTTGCTCTGATTATTCAAATTTTGTTAGTCAGGTAAAATAAAGTCATCTGTGGCCATATGAGATTATACATAAAGTCAATCTAATAATTTTTTGAAAAATATTAAATCATATATTTGTTTAATTAGTTAAGCGAAAATGTTGAGATTTCTAAAATAATGATGAATTGCAATATAACTATTTTATTTTTAAAAAATAAAAACCACTTACGATGGTTCCAAGCATCATTCACACCCCCCCCAAAAAAAAATAAATAAATAAAGTAACATTAAAACCCTCACATTCCTTGTCAAGCATTTAATTCTTGAAAGAAATGAATCATGGAAATGAGTGATTGATTGACAAAGTGAATCAAAAACTGAATTGTAAAGATGATAAAACATATTTCATTATGATTTGTCTTGGGATAAGGGGTCTTCAAATATTAGAAGTGAGGAGCCAACCCAAAATATTTGATCTCCCAATGAAACATAGTACAATGGCACCCATCTTGTGTTGTTGACATGGTTGATGAACAAACAAAACCCTCAAAAATGAAAGGGAATTTGGGATTGCTTAACGATGATAATTATAATGATGTTGAATTTGATGAAGAGGAATTGGTTTAAATATCTTAGGAATAGGATAATGCTTAAAATCATAAACATTGTTAAAGATTGATGTATAGTTAATGAATTAAGTACTTGAATTATGGTTTAAGGAGCATAATAATGTGTTTTTTCCTATTTGATTTTTTTTTTTCTAAAAACAAATTAGTCATCTAATTATATTACGAATTTCTTTATATAGTGCTATATTTTCAAGTGGCTCCTGCAACTCTATTTGAAGCATTATTAATAACTATGAATATAACTTTAGACTGCATACAATGAACTAGTTTGGAATTTAGTAGTATGATTCCCAACAAACATCCTTAAAGAAATTATCAAACAAAAGCAAATATACAGCAATCAAGTAGAGGTGAGATGAGTAAAGAGAGTAGAAACAGAAAGCATAGGAGAATAAAGGGAATTTGAATTTCATAACAGTATTAACCATCACAGCTGCCCTCTTCCTTCTATTATAAAATCCCTCGGGTCCTTTTTATACGCAACTTTTTTCTTAATTGCGCAAAACAAACTGACAGTTAAAATTAGTTAAAAACAATAAATGTGTCAAAAATGTCATTTCTTTCCAAATATGCCCCTATTTATGATAATAGCATAGGAGAGAGAATGAGTGAAAAATATGAGAGACAATGAATATAAAATATGAGAGAGAATGAGTAATAAATGATTAAATGAAATAGAATTAATTGTGAGTAATTGACAATTAATATAAATATATGTATTTAATTGGGATAAAAAAGGATTGATATGTAATTGAAGATAATTAGCACGTGCTCGAGTACTAATTAGTAGGTACTCGAGTACTAAGGAGAGGTAAGTAAGAGTAGGTACTCGAGTACTAAGAAGAGGTACTCAAGTATTAAGGGGTTACCGACGTATTAAGTATATAAGGTCAGTGGTAGGATGATATGACTGTTGAACGTAGTTAGGCTTAGACACAAATAACTATATAAGCAGGGCACATGTGTACCTTCCCGTGTTGTTATTGTTTTTCCTTATCAATGAATATGCAGAGCATTCTGATTTCTCCTCCCCTCCTCTATTCTTCTCTCTTCCTCTCCTCTCTTTCCTAATTCTTCTATCCTCCTTATCAGTGGTATCAGAAACAGTCGTCTTCCTCATTCTTGATCTTCTTTCTGCATGGTTACCACTTGCTCCCAGAATTCTGCCATGGCCGAATCCTCTGACGCCCGTTTCCAGCGTATCGAAGCCCAACTTCAGTCCCTCCTCGGTTTAATGGCAGCAGTGCAACAACTCACCGATCAGATGGCTTCCCTGACCCAAGATCAAAGCTCGGCTACCCGTAGTGGTGACCACCATGAACGTTGACCATCACATAGCGACGGTGACTACCAGTCTCCTACCCAGCTGACCAAGATCGATTTTTCCTTATCTCCAGCGAGCCGATATAGATGGCTGGATCAAGAATTGCGAACGTTACTTTGCACTCGATAGCACACCAGAAAATTGGAAGGTGCGCCTCGCTTTTGTGAATCTTGATGAACGCGCCTACATTTGGCATCAAGTTTTTGAAGATGGACACAGTCAACCGATCATATGGAAAGAATACAAACATGCCTTAAAGATTCGTTTCGGGTGCCCATACGAATCTCTGAAGGCTGACTTCAAACGACTTTGTCAAGAAGGCTTGGCTGCTCAAGAATCCGATAGGTCTTGTTCGTTTAACATCCAAGAGTGCTTTGTTAATCAAGCAGCTTCTGTCGAAGCTGAACCCGAGAAGCAAGAACCTTCCATTGCTCATGAAACAAATGACGATGATCACAAAGTTGAATGTGTCACAGAGCAAGAATCACAGGAGTTGCTGAGAAGACCAAGAAGCCACAAGTATCGAAGTGGTACGCGGGGCAAGAATAGAGACCACGGGTTCTTTTGATTGTACCTTCAGATGACCAAGTGTGACGGAAAGAACTAGAGAAGTGATGACAAGCCCGTGTGGTTTTGGCCTTGGGTTCTTGTCACGCGGCACAGGGGTGTCTGTTTTGCCAAGTTCGGCATCGTTGCTACCTGTTTCTGCTGGGTTGACAACCAATACTGCCTTAAAGGCGAACATAATGGAGGAACTGGGATTTTCCTTACCGTTGCCGATCATCTTCATGCCTCTAGGTTCTTCGTCGGCAGTTCCTCTTCTTTTCCCACCATCGAGTTGAGTCCTCTTCCTTCGCTGTTGTCCGTTGCTGCACTGTCGACGGTCGGTGTTTCAGATTGCTTCATGCCGTTGGGTTCTTTTCCATCACCGCTATCTCTATTTCAATCACTTGGCTGGAGGAGTTTGCAAAGCATTGATTGTTTGCATATTTCAACCAAGTCTTAAATGGTTATGAGGCAGACTAAGGAGTTCACGTGGCTGGGTTTAATTTAGTTTGAAAAGTCAAATCTCCAGTTGTCCTCCATTTTCTCCAAGGGTCAGAAGTATTTTGAAGGGGTACAGCTGGCTTGCAATTTCTCTCGATAGCTGGAGTACTTTGATGGTTCACTGGGTTGGTTAATACCAGATATGTATTTGGGCTTTTCCTTTGAAGAAAATGGCCCAAGTTTGTTGCAGCAATTGGGTCTTAAAAGGTCTTAATATACAAGTGACGAGTTACTGCAAAAATGGCTCTCATTTCTTTCATTCTATCCTACACATATTCTACTTCAAGTTTGGTTCAGGGGCAGATGATTGAAATGCTTTATGGGAGAATTTGTTCTATGAGTAGGAAGAAAAAGAAGGAATAGTGTGTGCCCGTACTGAAAGTCAATCTGAAGGATAAGCTTCTGGGTACAAGATTCCAAGTACCATATTTCTTCAAAAAACCAGTAGAAGATTTCAGACTTTCCAAGCCTATGTTTTTGTTGATTTCATGTTTGTCTTTTGTTGTCAACCATCCTTGAGGGCAAGGATGTTTTTTGGGAGGGGGGTATTGATATGTAATTGTAGATAATCGGTAGGTACTCGAGTACAAAAGAGAGGTAAGTAAGAGTAGGTACTCAAGTACTAAGAAGAGGTACTCGAGTACTAGGGGTTACAGGTACTCGAGTATTAAGGGGTTACCGGCATATTAAGTCTATAAGGTCGGTAGTAGGATGCGATGACCGTTGAAAGTAGTTAGGCTTAGACATAAATAACTATATAAGCAGGGCACATGTGTACCTTCCCATGTTGTTATCATTTTTCCTTATCAATGAATATGCAGAGCATTCTGATTTCTCCTCTCCTCCTCTGTTCTTCTCTCTTCCTCTCCTCTCTTTCCTAATTCTTCTATCCTCCTTATCAAAAAAGTAGATTAAATTTTGAGACACGAGAAAAAAGTTGCTTATATAAAGGACCAGCCCCATGAGAGAGCAAGTTGCTTATAAAAAAGACCGGGGGGAGTACAATACAAGACTTAGTTACTTCAGAACTCTAACTAACTAAATCCCTGAGTCTATTAGTAACAGCACTAACAGACTTAATTAACTCAGTTTCAAACCTTATGCCTAAGCCTAACAATGTTCCTATCCCCTAAAAACCTGTGTCTTCAAGGGTGATACCTAGAACAAAAATTAAAATAAATTAATTACAAATTATAAAATTGGATCCAATTAGCATCTTCCCCAACTTCCCTTGATACCAGAACTATTTAGCAAGTTCAACAAATCCGATTGCACACACCCTCCTAATTTTACACATTGTACTTCACAATTTATGTCAAACCCATTTAAAGGAATAACACAAGCATTTGGATTAAATTCATTCCCCTGCATCTTCCCCTTGAA